>CM060934.1:4753906-6188615 GCA_030765085.1 Allium cepa | reverse complement strand
TCCGCGGTGCAAGGTGCAACATCCGTCCGAAATTGCGAAATTGTGCCGTACGATTTTTAGAAATGAGTGCATGGATTTGAAATGGAACAGTACCATGGTGCACCGCTCTCCAGCGATGGTAAATAGAAGACGAGCCACGGTAATCCCGTTTTACCGTTAAAATCCGGTGTCGAAAAAACGAAGGGTAAAAAACTTGCGAGACCCGATTGAGATTCGGGTTGTCCTTTTTGGGCATTAATCTATACGTTGAAGGCTGAAAGCTGTCAAAGCCGTAGAACTTGTTTGTGTCAAAATTGGGCACAACACTCTTCGGGAGTCGTTAAAGAGATAATAGTCAAGAATGCAAGTTCAAAACAGATATTATCTAACAAAAACTCCAATCAACAGTAAAGTAAATGCGTAGACGAGCGATTTATAGTGGTTCGGCGTGTTGCCTACGTCCACTGTGAAGTTTTTTGATGTTTTATTGATTCTCTTTCAATTATTACAAGTTGTTACAGCGATCCACAGCAAGTTACAACTGGAAATTCAAAATCAATAGTGAAATTATGATGTAGGATGATGGAGATCTTGATCCGGCAGAGTCTCGGCGTCTCAGAGTCAGAAGATCCCTTTTCTGTTGGCCCTGGGGCTCTATTTATTGGTGTAGGCTGCTGGTATCTCGCTGAAAACTCGGGAGACCACTTCTGGCACGTGAGGGGGCCCACGCGTACGGTCTCGGGAAGTTTGGGCCCACTTTGGCATCGGTTCGAACTCCATTCGAACCGATCAAGAATTCATCCAATCGAGGTGAAATTTGGCGTGGACATTCATCAACATGTATGCAAGCATCTGTGAAAGTTTCATTGCATTTGGATCAGTAGGTTAGGAGATATGTTGGGTTCGAAATAGACTTCACGACAAGGCTGTTTTGTTCGAACCCCTGTTACTCGAAACGATGGTTTCGAAACCAGTGTGGCATGCGACCTCGTGGTGACGTGGAGCGCGAGTTTCGAATCGATCCGGACTTCTCTCCGTGTTGACCGCTTCGACTCCGTGTATCTCGGTGATTTCGAACCGATGGAAGACACGTGGGATGACCCAGTGGGTTCGAATAAGGCAACACAGGATGGGTTCGAACAAGGCTCTGTGATGGGTTCGAACAGGGCTTCTGTGATGGGTTCGAAGATAGCTCTGTGATGGGTTCGAACCAACGTCCCTTGGATGCATATGAGCTCTGCAACCCCTTCATGGATACGAGGCACATGGATTCGAAAACAATGGAGTTGAAGGTGATGGAGTCGAACCCATGGGGGTTCGAAGGGTTCGAAGTCGATGGGTTCGAAAGTCGTCCCTTCTTATCGGTTCGAACGTGGTGGTTTCGAATTAGTTGGGTTCGAAGTGGTGTCGAACCGATGGATGCGAACTCATTGATTCGAACTTTGGCATATGTGCATGGGTTCGAGGCGCTGCCTTACTCCTTGGGTTCGAACCAGATGGGTTCGAACATAGGTGGGGTCATGGTTTCGAACAGAGCAACGTCCATCTTTCTCAACTTGAATCCATCATAACTTGAGCATACGACCTCGGATTGTCCTGAAATTTGAAATGCTGACTCTTGTAGCCTTTCTTGCCGTGTCCTATCAATTGTGGCTCATTCTGGACTCGGATAAAATTCAGTGATATCCATGGCTAAAGGAAGTACGATCAACCTCTGAGGCGAACTGTCCTTCGTTTTTCGATCAATCTTTTGGTATCGCGGCTTTGCCAAAAAGCGGGATAACATTTTGCCCCCCAAAGTACGTCTTGTGGGAACATGACGTGCTTTGAATAGCTGCCATTTCTCTCTAAACAATCATTGTTCTCTTTTTTGTTGAAACTCGTATGCTGTACTGCTGTAACCCAGCGTTGATATGATTGACTGCTGTATAATAGTGCTTAGCCGTTGGCTGTCGCATTTGTAAGAGGATGAGTGTTTGATCCCTGTGAATACTCAAAATCGAATGTTAGTCCGACATGTATGCACATATGTTAATTTGGACCTTGTTAACGTTGTGCGTCCACGAGTCGTTATCAGTTAGGTTTGCTGCAGAATTTCGTATCGATTCTCTCCTGAACCGATTTTGAAATTTGAATTGAGACAACGCTTGATGGTTGTTTTGAAAAGTTCCTTCGTATCGATCCTCTCCTGAATCGACATTGAAGGTCGAAGAATTTGAATTTGAATTGCGCAAGTGTAATGTTTCGAACCGATGCACATGAGCATTGATGGGTTCGAAGATTAATTTTGTATGGACACAATATGCCTGTGCAATGATGGGTCGTGTGAATATGAGATTTCGAATCGATGCGTTGGAGCATGGATGGATTCGAAATTGACATTCGACCCAACGGAGTATACTCGTGTCATGATGGGTTCGAAGTTGACTTTCGAACCGTTGTTAGAAGATGGAGTATTCTTTGTGCTGTGATGGGTTCGAAACTAGCATTCGAATCGATGTGAGAGGATGGTTTCGAACAAGTAGTTCGTTTCGGTGGGTTCGAAACTGATCTTCGAACCGATGACTTGGATGGGTACGAAACTATCGTTCGCGGCAGTGGTCTGCGTGCTTCACACAATGGGGCCTCAAGCATTTGGGTTCGAAGATAGGTTTCGAAACCATTCTGCCCTCTGACCTGTTGTACTCGGTCAATTTTTACCGGAATTCGAAGCGACCCGGTCATCTTCAACCCCCCATATAAATAGCAGTGGACCTGCCCCATTTTCACTTTTTACTTTTACTTCCGCTTGCTCTCTGCATCGTCTCGAAGCCTCAAAAGAGAAAAACTGCGACGCGTTTTCGAACCCATCAAGATTTAAGACTTAAATCTCTCGAATCCATTGTTCAAACTAGGTAATTAGCCTCGGATTCAAACGACGAAGCTATTTCGAACCTATTTCTGTTTATCGATTGCATGGCTTCGAGATTGGCAAAACCAGATCTGGTTTGAGAGGGTTTCGAACTGATGTGTGGATTCGAGTTCGAACCGATGACGGTGGTGTGTTTTCATTGGATTTCGAATCGATCCTTGGAATGTCCTTGCTGGGATGCGCAGTTCGCACCGATTGGGGGATTCGAGGGATCCATTCAAATCGATGGATTCGAACCCATAGGTTATCGGTTCAAAGTCGACAACTTCGTATCGATACGAAGTGGATCGGTTCGAACGCGACCGATGTCAAGTTTAAGGGATTCGGTATCGGTTCGAACTTGTCATTTGGCTATCGGTTCGAAGCACGCCAAACTGTATGGTTTCGAAGTGATGTCAGGATGGTTTCGAACGCATGGGTTCGAAGCAATGACATGATGGTTTCGAACGCGTGGGTTCGAAAGGAGTTTGGACGGGTTCGAACGCATGGGTTCGAAGCAACGTCAAGATGGTTTCGAACGCGTGGGTTCGAAAGAAGTTTGGATGGGTTCGAAGGAAAAGGTGTTCAGTTGGGTTCGAACGAAGCCTCTGTGATGGTTTCGAACCCTGTATGATGGACTCCAAAATTTGAAATTTTTCAAGCATAACTCCGACGAGCTTCATTCCCGCATATCTGGACTTGAATATTGAACTGCATATTTGATTGCCTTTTGAAGCTCGTCGATGGAACTATAACAACTTCCATTCGAACCGACTTCCATCGTATAAACGATTTAGTGATGACGGTCAGCGATGACGGTCATTATAGCTGGACTTCGTAGCTTTGTCGTTTGAATGTTCACTTAAACTCTGCAACATTTGTTCAAGTAATGCATGGCACGGTACCACACACATTCATACACTTTACACTGGGGAACACACGGGTTCTTTGTCGTCTAACGATGGTTTCTCCTGAGTTAGCTAGTTATGGAACCTTCAAGTTCACAGCAGCAGGAGATTCAAGGTACAGCCCCTCCGAGGCTAGAAGTTCCGGATATAGATCCTGAGATCGTCGGTCCGGCTCCGGACGAACTTCCTGATGCGTCGTTCATTGCCAATCCATCAGATTCCGTTCCATCGAATATCTCTGAAGACATGTTGGGAAGAATTTGTTTGAGGCACGGCTTGTCATTGGACGATGTGTTACTGCCGGGGCCGAATGATAGACCACATAATCCGCCAGAAGGGTATACAGCATTTAATCGCCATGCGTGTGCGGCCGGGACACTTCCCCCGTTCAACGAGTATATAAGAGAAGTATTGTCGTTTTTGAGGATCGCCCCATCTCAGTTGCATTCGAACGGGTATGCGTCGATCAATAGCTTGTTCATTGCATTTATGGAATGTCTCCATCGACCGCCGCTTCCAATCGAAATTAGATACTTGTTCAACTTCAAAACTCGTGGTGATTATCCTTCTTTCACATTTCTGGAGGCGGTGAGAAATTGTCAAGTGGTCACCGGATCCTGGACAAGGCTGAGTTACTATAGGACAGAATGGTTTTATGTCAGATGTCCTCCAGGATTTGCCCGACGATGGTTATTCAGACGTGAGTATAACCGAGTTCTTAAATAGTTACTACGACAATTGCTGCCGAAGTGAAACTTATATTAATTTTTTCTTTTTACAGCAACGATCCCGAGACCCGAAGGTGAAGAGTTTAAGGAGATGGTGCGAATACTTCGAGAAGTCCCGAGCGAAGATAGGGACATCGAGTTGCTTTTGACCGATAGGAATCTCCGGGCCTTTGGGCTGATTGAACGAGGACAGAGTATAAGGTTTGAGGTGGCACAAAGGATCGTTCCTAAGAAACGAGTCAAACATAAGAAGCCCGAAGTTGTCATGGCCGAGGAGGCCGACTCTGAAAGAACTCATACTGACGATGAGCCGCTGATCGAGCCTACGGATGTAGCTTCGAACGTCGCGGAGCAGAGAAAAGGCAAGGCTGCCATGGTTAAGTCAACTAAGCGGGGGAGACGGAAATCGGTTGTCATTGCCCGGCCCTCCTCCGGAGTTAGAATCTCTGAGATGTCTCCTCCGCGTACCGAAAGTCTCTACGAAGGGCTTGCCGACCTTCCAATCCCGGAAGACGTGTCTTTTCAACATGATGCCGGGTTGGAGGAGTTCCATCGTAATCTAGAATTGAGCGAGCCTCTTATTACTAGCGAGGTCGACATTTCTGGTTGGTCGGAGGGAATGCATATTCATACACATTTCACGACACTGCATAAACTTTGACTGTAAATTATCTGTTTCGAAGGGTGATTGATTCGATTTTATTTTTCTTTGCAGATACTATGTCAAAGCGGGGTTCAATGCTTGGGAGTCTTCGACATGCTCGCAAGTCTTCTTATTATGATTCGCGCAGGCGAGAGGGAGATAGAGATTATGATCAGGGACGCCCTGGATACTATGACCAAGGACGTTCCGGATATTCTAGTCATGAGAGATACGATTCGGACAAGGGCCATAGGCGTCGATCGCGATCGCGTACCCCTCCTCCTTCCAGAGGTCCCGTACAACATCCCGTTCATGTTCCTCGTGACTCTTCTCGACATGCGCCAGTTTCTCAAGCTTCTAGATCTGAGGTGACGGCACCGATGGCTGCGGAGGAACCTCCTACTGAAATCATGGGGGAAGGAGCAATCAGGCTCGCGCAATTGAAAAGGGAGTTCTCGAATATATGCTTCGACAACTACGTATTCCCACCGAACTTGAAAAGAATCCCACAGGAGGCCGAGCAGTGGGCGCTTGATTATGTGCACGATTTCTACGCACAGTACAAAGTGTGGTATAGAGCGGCCGAAAAAGCATCGGCCTTGGCCTTCGAAAGAGCAGCCACCATTGAAAGATTGCAAACCGAGTTAGCACAAAAAGATCGCATCATTCAAGTGCTGAATACTGAGGCTGAATCATCCCGTAAATCTGAAATAGAGGCCACTAAAAAAGCCGATGAAGCCCAGGCAATCATGGATAGGATGAAACGCGAACACTACGCCACGGTTGAGGACATGGGTCATCGAAACACATTGGTTACTGCAGAGAGGGACGCTGCCCTGAAGGAGTTGAATGAGCTTAAGTCAAAATTTGCAGAAATTGCCAAGGAAAGGGATGATGCGAATAGCGCAGCTCAGGAGGCGTGCGAACAAGCTGTGATTCTTCGCACCGAAAGGGACGCTGTGGTGGCGAAAGTTCAAGCGGTCGAGACAGAGGTGGAGGAGAAAGTTCAACGAGCAGAGGCCAGGCTAGAGGCCGATATCGAAGATCTGCTTATAACTTATAACGCCAACGTGTTAAAACACCGAAATTTAGCCTGGCTACAAGATTACCCCGTTCACCTTCGCAGCGCTTGGGAGCGATTGGTCGAGGAAGAGGGGGAAACGCACCCGGGCGAATCGGTTGACCGATTCGAGCTTGAGAACCGGCTATTAACTGAGGACGAAAAGAAGGTCCTCCACGATGCTATCATTGCTCATGAGAAGGAGATGGTGGGTGGTCGTTCCCTGGAAGTTGGAGAGGGATCGGGTGTTGAGCACCATGCGGATGTCGCTGAAGTCACCACATCGCCTTTGTCAGTGCCTGCGTCTGCGGTCAGCTTGCCACCTGTTCCTGCTTACGACCCGGAGCGGCCGCACTTATCTCCTATCCATGAGCACACTTCCGAGGTCGTTCAGCCGTCTGTGAGTCAAACTGGAGAAGGTATTTCGAAATTATCTCAAGTGTTTCCTAAATAAAGAGTTTGTTTTGAAGAAGTTACTAATAACTTATCGTTTTTGCCTAGTGACGGAGGTTGCGCCGACAGTCACGGCTCAAGAATCAAGCCAAAAGGTTAAGGCCATCGCCACCGAGACCACTGCTGTAACAGCGGTATCGATCGAGGCGGCACAGGGGAGCGGGTTATCTCTCGAGGAACAGATGGTGAGCGAGCTGCTCGGTGAGCCGGGCGGTTTCTCCACGGACTTACCGTTTATCATCGTCAGTGATCCCCCGCCGACCTCAAGCTCTTCGATGCAAGTTGCGGATGCCCCCAGCCAAGCCCAAGCGACTCGAGAAGAGGAAATTTTGGCTGAAATCAGCGCTGAAATAGAAGCTGCGGGGCACAGTGGTAGCGCCGGTGGCAGCGCGACGGCGCATAGCTCAACACCCGCCAGGATAGTACCATCGGGTGGCACTATCTCAATTTCCGTTACAGATCCAGTCCCCCCTACTCCTCCGGCGGGAAGCCTCCCTGTAGATTCGAGCTCTGAGGGGGACATCGATATCATGCCCCCAGCCGAAGAGTCACCGCCGAAGAGGAGGCACTCAAAAAGAATTTCTGTCGCTAGTGATTCTGATAATGATGAACCACTAATAAGGAAGACGAAAAAGAGGAAGAAGTAGAGTGGCTTTACAAGTAGATTTTTTGGTAGACAAGTACTTGTTTTTTTATTTTTGTAAGCCGTGTATAGATGCAGGTTCGGCTCCTGCTAGTAGGGATTGTTTTTGGGAAAACTTTTTTATATGCAAGCCCTCATTTTTGGTTAGTTGAAATAAACTTTATTTTCTTTGTTTCAACTCTTGCTTTATTTGTGCTTAAGTACTTGCAATGCCTTGTTTTCGGTCCGGTGTACTTGTGGTGTTTTTACCGTTTAAGTGGAGTTCGTTTTTATTTTCCAAGTCTGAAGATCTTGGTCACACGTCGCGATTGATGAATGATTTGAACTTCGGACGTTGTATCACTTCGGTGAGTGATTGACACTTAGCTTTCGTGCCCCCTAGTCTTGGGGAACAACACTTATATTTTTGGCAGCCGGTTGCACTTGTTGCGAATCTTAAGTACACGTCCGCCTTCCGGGGACTTAGAGTAATTTGAGATCGATAACCTGGTTTGCATTCCAGGAGTTCAAGTGTTATTAATACTTGCAACATGGTTCGCGCTCCGGGAACTTGGGAATGGTGTTCACATTCCAACTTGCACTCTACTAACTCGGAGTTAGTATTAACGCTTTAGTTCGCACTACGGGAACTTTAACTTGGTGTTGGTACTCCACTTCACATGCCGGGAGCTTGGATAAAACATGTAAGTTTGGGTTCGTATTTCAGGAACCCGGAATTGACATTTATACTCCAACTCGCATTTCGGGAATATGGAGTTTGCACGGATGCTTCGGTTCGCGCTCCGGGAGCCCGTAACTTATGTTCATACCCCGATTCATGTTTTGGGGATTCGGAGTCTGCATTGATGGGTTGGTTCACGCAGTGGGAACGAATTATTAAATGTTTATACTCCAATTCACGCTGCGGGAAGTTGGAGTCCGCTCGCACTCCGGGAACGAATTGTTAAATGTTTATACTCCAATTCACGCAGTGGGAAGTTGGAGTCCGTTCGCACTGCGGGAACGAATTGTTAAATGTTTATACTCCAATTCACACTGTGGGAAGTTGGAGTCCGTTCGCACTCCGGGAACGAATTGTTAAATGTTTATACTCCAATTCACGCTGTGGGAAGTTGGAGTCCGTTCGCACTCCGGGAACGAATTGTTAAATGTTCAATTCACGCTGTGGGAAGTTGGAGTCCGTTCGCACTCCGGGAACGAATTGTTAAATGTTTATACTCCAATTCACGCTGTGGGAAGTTGGAGTCCGTTCGCACTCCGGGAACGAATTGTTAAATGTTTATACTCCAATTCACGCTGTGGGAAGTTGGAGTCCGTTCGCACTCCGGGAACGAATTGTTAAATGGACTGTCGTGTGTTGGTCTGGTTCAGCCTTCGCTGTGTTGACTTACCCCCGAGCTGGGGTTTCACTTAGTGAGTGGCCGGTTGTAACGCAGTCACTCGCTATTTGAATAAATTCCATTGTTTGATGGAACTTAGCTCTTCGTGTGTCGTGATTGTTGAATGTTGTATTCGATGAATCATAGCTTTAGCTTGAAGAGATAATGTTTTATTGCTGAAATGAGAAAATATGGCAAAGTCAGTGCCTTATTACAAAACCAAATTTCAGAATGTAAATGAAATTGCAAAAATATTCATAGATTGAATGAGCCTGTCATGTGTGACAATGACGAAGATCCTCGTCGTTCCAGGCTCCTGAGAAAGTCGGTCCGCCACTGATGGCGTTTATCACCAATCTCCCGCGAGGACCATCGGAGTCCTCATGCCTCGGTTGATCGGGCTCATTGATTTGATTTGATGGACCTGCTTCCCTGGGTTGCGGTGTCCGCACAAATCGATCGAGTCTCCTTTCCCTGATCAGTTTTTCAACAAGATCCTGTAGGTGACGACACTTGTTCGTATCGTGTCCGTAGCCTTCATGGAACCTGCAAAATTTTCCTATTTGGATTTGTCTCTCTGACGACGGTCTCGGAGCAGGTTTTTCATATTGAATTGTACTACGGGTTTGTAAATACAAGTCCTCCAATGAAGTATTCAAAGGAGTATAACTGTCGAACTTCGGATTTTTGCGTTGCGGACCGCTATTTTGATCTCGTTTTTTAATTTGATTCACGCTCTCTCTTCGCCGAGCTTGTTTATTTTTAATGTTCAACTGAACTTTTCCGGAGCTCTCACCGGATTGTTTTATTGCAACATTGCTTTGGGTTCCTCCCGCATTTGGTCCTGCGTCAGTTTGCTTCCTAGACTGTTTCGCGTCTTCCCGTCTCAGGAATTGAGCTGCTTTGGCGTGGAAACGGTCCAATGACGCAGGTGGTTTTCCAGCTAGCCAATTGCCGAATTCAGAATCGGGGTCGATCCCCTTGGTTAACGCCATAAGGATGGAGTTATCATTTGGATTACTAATCTCCGCACATGCAGTATGGAATCTTTCTAAGTAGTGTCTGAGCGTCTCTCCGGGAGCTTGCGTGACACTGGATAGAGTGTTGACATCTTTCGGCCTTGCGATGTGCATGCGGAATTGCTCAACGAATTTTGTGGCCAGCTGGTCGAATGAGGAGACGGATCGGGGAGGCAACCGGGTGAACCACATGGTGGCGATGCCCCCCAGGGATATGGGGAAACTACGACATTTCACAGCGTCGTCGGCTCTGGCAGCGGTCATCGACCATTCATATTTTAGAATATGTTGATTTGGATCGGAGTTTCCCTCATACATGGGCAGAGTGGGCATGCGGAATCGCCGTGGGGGTTCAGCATTAAGAATGTCGTCCGTAAAGGGAGTGTGACTTCGGGAAACCCCCCAATCGTCGTTTGTGAACCCCTGACTCTCACGAATCATCTGTCGTATCATAGTTGATAGATCCGGCATTTGCACCGGAGTATGGTCACGTTCCATACTTTGGGTTTGAGCCGGATATCGTTGACGGTTCAAATCTCGCCTTCTCGGCTCATAGTCCTCTGGGACGTACGGTTCAGGAGTATGACCGCTTTGACGACGGTCCAGGTCCGACTGATCTCGGGCGTAGACCCCTGGTTCAGCCGCAACGCTAGCGGTGCGGTATTCAGCGGCGTGGTGAGGAATGGCACCCCCTCGGGAGGAGGGTCCGGCTTGGAAACTGGCTGACGGACCAACTCTTATTTGTCCAACGGTCAATATCGGTTGGTTTCCAGCGGATGGTATACGACCCTCATCTAACCGGGGTCGTGGAGGTCGGTTATGATAATCAGAAGACGAAGAATTTTCGCTAGAAGAGCGATAAGCACGATCTCTCGTGGATCGTTTTCGTTTCTGGCGATCCAGCTGGTTGATTAGCTCAGCGTTGGCGCGTAACTGTTCTTCTAGTTGTCGCCGACTCTGGGTCAACTCTTGAAGTAACAACTGCAATTCTTGTCGGGTAACCGGACCCGACGGTTCTGAGCGCCCAGCGGCATCTTGATTAGGTGGAGGCAGAGGGGCAGGATTCTGTCTATCCTGTCCTTCTTGATTGACGGCGTTCGAGGTGGTTCTTGTGCTAACCATTTTTACAGTTGAATTCCTTTCCTAGACTTTATGAAAATCTGAATAGAAGGGAAGGAAGTTGGATTTAACAATCTGGATCTCTCTCTTAGATTTGTTCAATCCGGTATCGATGACAGATCCAACGAGCAGGAGAAAATCTGGGTTTTCTCAGTGAAAGCACCAAAGTGTTTGTGTCAAAATTGGGCACAACACTCTTCGGGAGTCGTTGAAGAGATAATAGTCAAGAATGCAAGTTCAAAACAGATATTATCTAACAAAAACTCCAATCAACAGTAAAGTAAATGCGTAGACGAGCGATTTATAGTGGTTCGGCGTGTTGCCTACGTCCACTGTGAAGTTTTTTGATGTTTTATTAATTCTCTTTCAATGATTACAAGTTGTTACAGCGATCCACAGCAAGTTACAACTGGAAATTCGAAATCAATAGTGAAATTATGATGTAGGATGATGGAGATCTTGATCCGGCAGAGTCTCGGCGTCTCAGAGTCAGAAGATCCCTTTTCTGTTGGCCCTGGGGCTCTATTTATAGGTGTAGGCTGCTGGTATCTCGCTGAAAACTCGGGAGACCACTTCTGGCACGTGAGGGGGCCCACGCGTACGGTCTAGGGAAGTTTGGGCCCACTTTGGCATCGGTTCGAACTCCATTCGAACCGATCAAGAATTCATCCAATCGAGGTGAAATTTGGCGTGGACATTCATCAACATGTATGCAAGCATCTGTGAAAGTTTCATTGCATTTGGATCAGTAGGTTAGGAGATATGTTGGGTTCGAAATAGACTTCACGACAAGGCTGTTTTGTTCGAACCCCTGTTACTCGAAACGATGGTTTCGAAACCAGTGTGGCATGCGACCTCGTGGTGACGTGGAGCGCGAGTTTCGAATCGATCCGGACTTCTCTCCATGTTGACCGCTTCGACTCCGTGTATCTCGGTGATTTCGAACCGATGGAAGACACGTGGGATGACCCAGTGGGTTCGAATAAGGCAACACAGGATGGGTTCGAACAAGGCTCTGTGATGGGTTCGAACAGGGCTTCTGTGATGGGTTCGAAGATAGCTCTGTGATGGGTTCGAACCAACGTCCCTTGGATGCATATGAGCTCTGCAACCCCTTCATGGATACAAGGCACATGGATTCGAAAACAATGGAGTTGAAGGTGATGGAGTCGAACCCATGGGGGTTCGAAGGGTTCGAAGTCGATGGGTTCGAAAGTCGTCCCTTCTTATCGGTTCGAACGTGGTGGTTTCGAATTAGTTGGGTTCGAAGTGGTTTCGAACCGATGGATGCGAACTCATTGATTCGAACTTTGGCATATGTGCATGGGTTCGAGGCGCTGCCTTACTCCTTGGGTTCGAACCAGATGGGTTCGAACATAGGTGGGGTCATGGTTTCGAACAGAGCAACGTCCATCTTTCTCAACTTGAATCCATCATAACTTGAGCATACGACCTCGGATTGTCCTGAAATTTGAAATGCTGACTCTTGTAGCCTTTCTTGCCGTGTCCTATCAATTGTGGCTCATTCTGGACTCGGATAAAATTCAGTGATATCCATGGCTAAAGGAAGTACGATCAACCTCTGAGGCGAACTGTCCTTCGTTTTTTGATCAATCTTTTGGTATCGCGGCTTTGCCAAAAAGCGGGATAACAGAACTCACCGTGGCCTTCGTTTTGACAGGTTATGGCTCCCGTAACTCTAAACGAGCCAGAAGTTATGACCGTTCGAATAATCGATATCTACAGGGTGCAACATCCGCGGTGCAAGTTGCAACATCCGTCCGAAATGGCGAAACAGTGCCGTACGACTTTTAGAAATGCGTGCATGGATTTGAAACGGAACAGTACCATGGTGCACCACTCTCCAACGATGGTAAATCGAAAACGAGGGACGGTAATCCCTTTTTACCGTAAATATCCGGTGTCGAAAAAACGAAGGGTAAAAAACTTACGAGACCCGATTGATATTCGGGTTGTCCTTTTTTGGCATTAATCTATCCGTTGATGGCTGAAAGTGGTCAAAGCCGTAAAACTCACCGTTGCCTTCGTTTTGACAGGTTATGGCTCCCGTAACTCTAAACGAGCCAGAAGTTATGGTCGTCCGAATAATCGATATCTACAGGGTGCAACATCCGCGGTGCATGGTGCAACATCCGTCCGAAATGGCGAAACAGTGTCGTACGACTTTTAGAAATGCATGCATGGATTTGAAACGGAACAGCACCATGGTGCACCACTCTCCAGCGATGGTAAATCGAAGACGAGCCACGGCAATCCCGTTTTACCGTAAAAATCCGGTGTCGAAAAAACGAAGGGTGGAAAACTTACGAGACCCGATTGAGATTCGGGTTGTCCTTTTCGGGCATTAATCTATCCGTTGATGGCTGAAAGCTGTCAAAGCCGTAGAACTCACCATGGCCTTTGTTTTAACAGGTTATGGCTTCCGTAATTTTAAATGATCCAGAAGTTATGGCCGTCCGAATAATCGATATCTACAGGGCGCAACATCCGTGTTGCAAGGTGCAACATCCGTCCGAAATGGCGAAACAGTGCCTTACGACTTTTAGAAATGTGTGCATGGATTTGAATTGGAACAGTACCATGGTGCACAATTCTCCAGCGATGGTAAATCAAAGACGAGCCACGGTAATCCCGTTTTACCGTTAAAATTCGGCGTCGAAAAAACGAAGGGTAAAAAACTTACGAGACCCGATTGAGATTCGGGTTGTCATTTTTCGGCATTAATCTATCCGTTAATGGCTGAAAGCTGTCAAAGCCGTAGAACTCACCGTGACCTTCATTTTGACAGGTTATGGCTCCCGTAACTCTAAACGAGCCAGAAGTTATGACCGTCCGAATAATCGATGTCTACAGGGTGCAACATCCGCGGTGCAAGGTGCAACATCCGTCCGAAATGGCGAAACAATGCCGTACGACTTTTAGAAATGCGCGCATGGATTTAAAACGAAACAGTACCATGGTGCACCACTCTCCAGCGATGGTAAATCGAAGACGTGGCACGGTAATCCCGTTTTACCATAAAAATCCGGTGTCGAAAAAACGAAGGGTAAAAACTTACGAGGCCCGATTGAGATTCGGGTTGTTCTTTTTGGGCATTGATCTATCCGTTGAATGCTGAAAGAGGTTAAAGGCATAGAACTCACCGTTGCCTTCGTTTTGACAGGTTATGGCTCCCGCAACTCTAAACGAGCCAAAAGTTATGCCCGTCCGAATAATCGATATCTACAGGGTGCAACATCCGCGGTGCAAGGTGCAACATCCGTCCGAAATGGCGAAACAGTGGCGTACGACTTTTAGAAATGCATGCATGGATTTGAAACGGAACAGTACCATGGTGCACCACTCTCCAGTGATGGTAAATCGAAGACGAGGCACGGTAATCCCGTTTTACCGTAAAAATCCGGTGTCGAAAAAAGGAAGGGTAAAAAACTTACGAGACCCGATTGAGATTCGGGTTGTCCTTTTCGGGCATTAATCTAACCGTTGACGGATGAAAGCTGTCGAAGCCGTAGAACTCACCGTCGCCTTCATTTTGACAGGTTATTGCTCCCGTAACTCTAAACGAGCCAGAAGTTATGGCCGTCCGAATAATCGATATCTACATGGTGCAACATCCGCGGTGCAAGGTGCAACATCCGTCCGAAATGGCAAAACAGTGAAGTACGACTTTTAGAAATGCGTGCATGGATTTGAAACGGAACAGTACCATGGTGCACCACTCTCCAGCGATGGTAAATCGAAGACGTGGCACGGTAATCTAGTTTTACCGTAAAAATCCGGTGTCGAAAAAACGAAGGATAAAAAACTTACGAGACCCGATTGAGATTCGGGTTGTCCTTTTCGGGCTATAATCTATCCGTTGATGGCTGAAAGCTATCAAAGCCGTAGAACTCAATGTGGCCTTCGTTTTGACAGGTTATGGCTCCCGTAACTCTAAACGAGCCAGAAGTTATGGTCGTCCGAATAATCGATATGTACAGTGTGCAACATCCACGGGGTAAGGTGCAACATCCGTCCGAAATGGCGAAAAAGTGTCGTACGACTTTTAGAAATGCGTGCATGGATTTGAAACGGAACAGTAGCATGGTGCACCACTCTCCAGCGATGGTAAATCGAAGACGAGCCACGGTAATCCTGTTTTACCGTTAAAATCCGGTGTCGAAAAAACGAAGGGTAAAAAACTTACGAGACCCGATTGAGATTCGGGTAGTCCTTTTCGGGCATTAATCTATCCGTTGACGGTTGAAAGCGGTCAAAGCCATAGAACTCACTGTGGCCTTCGTTTTGACAGGTTATGGCTCCCGTAACTCTAAACGAGCCAGAAGTTATGGCCGTCCGAATAATCGATATCTACAGGGTGCAACATCCGCGGTGCAAGGTGCAACATCCGTCCGAAATGGCGAAACAGTGCCGTACGACTTTTTGAAATGCGTGCATGGATTTGTAACGGAACAGCACCATGGTGCATCACTCTCCAGCGATGGTAAATCGAAGACGAGGCACGGTAATCCCGTTTTGACGTAAAAATCCGGCGTCGAAAAAGCGAAGGGTAAAAAACTTACGAACCCTGATTGAGATTCGGGTTGTCCTTTTCGGGCGTTAATCTATCCGTTGACGGCTGAAAGCTGTCAAAGCCGTAGAACTCACCGTGGCCTTCGTTTTGACAGGTTATGGCTCCCGTAACTCTAAACGAGCCAGAAGTTATGGCCGTCCGAATAATCGATATCTACAGGGTGCAACATTCGCGGTGCAAGGTGCAACATCCGTCCGAAATGGCGAAACAGTGTCGTATGACTTTTAGAAATGCGTGCATGGATTTGAAACGGAATAGCACCATGGTGCACCACTCTCCAGCGATGGTAAATCGAAGACGAGGCACGGTAATCCCGTTTTATCGTAAAAATCCGGTGTCGAAAGAGCGAAGGGTAAATAACTTACGAACCCCGATTGAGATTCGGGTTGTCCTTTTCGGGCATTAATCTATCCGTTGACGGCTGAAAGCTGTCAAAGCCGTCGAACTCACCGTGGCCTTCGTTTTGACAGGTTATGGCTCCCGTAACTCTAAACGATCGAGAAGTTATGGCCGTCCGAATAATTGATATCTACAGGATGCAACATCCGCGGTGCAAGGTGCAACATCCGTCCGAAATGGCGAAACAGTGTCGTATGACTTTTAGAAATGCGTGCATCGATTTGAAATGGAACAGTACCATGGTGCACCACTCTCCAACGATGGTAAATCGAAGACGAGGCACGGTAATCCCGTTTTACCGTAAAAATCCGGTGTCGAAAAAACGAAGGGTAAAAAACTTACGAGACCCGATTGAGATTCGGGTTGTCCTTTTTGGGCATTAATCTACCCGTTGACGGCTGAAAGCGGTCAAAGCCGTAGAACTCACCGTGGCCTTCGTTTTGACAGGTTATGGCTCCCGTAGCTCTAAACGAGCCAGAAGTTATGGCCGTCCGAATAATCGATATCTACAGGGTGCAACATCCGCGGTGCAAGGTGCAACATCCGTCCGAAATGGAGAAACAGTGCCGTACGACTTTTAGAAATGCATGCATGGATTTGAAACGGAACAGTACCATGGTGCACCACTCTCCAGCGATGGTAAATCAAAGACGAGCCACGGTAATCCCGTTTTACCGTAAAAATCCGGTGTCGAAAAAACGAAGGGTAAAAAACTTACGAGACCCGATTGAGATTCGGGTTGTCCTTTTCGGGCATTAATCTATCCGTTGACGGCTGAAAGCGGTCAAAGCCGTAGAACTCACCGTGGCCTTCGTTTTGACAGGTTATGGCTCCCGTAACTCAAAACGAGCCAGAAGTTATGGCCGTCCGAATAATCGATGTCTACAGGGTGCAACATCCGCGGTGCAAAGTGCAACATCCGTCCGAAATGGCGAAACAGTGTCGTACGACTTTTTGAAATGCGTGCATGGATTTGAAAACGGAACAGTACCACGGTGCACCACTCTCCAGCGATGGTAAATCGAAGACGAGCCACGGTAATCCCGTTTTACCGTAAAAATCCGGTGTCGAAAAAGCGAAGGGTAGAAAACTTATGAGACCCGATTGAGAATCTGGCTGTCCTTTTTGGGCATCAATCTATCCACTGACGGCTGAAAGCTGTCAAAGCCGTAGAACTCACCGTGGCCTTCGTTTTGACAGGTTATGGCTCCCGTAACTCTAAACGATCCAGAAGTTATGGCCGTCCGAATAATCGATATCTACAGGGCGCAACATCCGCGTTGCAAGGCGCAACATCCGTCCGAAATGGCAAAACAGTGTCGTACGACTTTTAGAAATGCGTGCATGGATTTGAAATGGAACAGTACCATGGTGCACCACTCTCCAGTGATGGTAAATCGAAGACGAGGCACGGTTATCCCATTTTACCGTAAAAATCCGGTGTCGAAAAAACGAAGGGTAAAAAACTTACGAGACCCGATTGAGATTCGGGTTGTCCTTTTTGGGCATTAATCTATCCGTTGATGGCTGAAAGCTGTCAAAGCCGTAGAACTAGGCCTTTGTTTTGACAGGTTATGGCTCCCGTAACTCTAAACGAGCCAGAAGTCATGACCGTCCGAATAATCGATATCTGCAGGGTGCAACATCCGTGGTGCAAGGTGCAACATCCGTCCGAAATGGCGAAACAGTGCCGTACGACTTTTAGAAATTCATGCATGGATTTAAAATGGAACAGTACCATGGTGCACCACTCTCCAGCGATGGTAAATCGAAGACGAGGCACGGTAATCCCGTTTTACCGTAAAAATCCGGTGTCGAAAAAACGAAGGGTAGAAAACTTACGAGACCGGATTGAGATTCGGGTTGTCCTTTTTTGTCATTAATCTATCCGTTGACGGCTGAAAGCGGTCAAAGCCGTAGAACTCACCTTGGCCTTCGTTTTGACAAGTTATGGCTCCCGTAACTCTAAACGAGCCAAAAGTTATGACCGTCCGAATAATCGATATCTACAGTGTGCAACATCCACGGTGCAAGGCGCAACATCCGTCCGAAATGGCGAAACAGTGGCGTATGACTTTTAGAAATGCATGCATGGATTTGAAACGGAACAGTACCATGGTACACCACTCTCCAGCGATAGTAAATCGAAGACGAGGCACGGTAATTCCGTTTTACCGTAAAAATCCGGTGTCAAAAAACGAAGGGTAAAAAACTTACGAGACCCGATTGAGATTCGGGTTGTCCTTTTCGGGCATTAATCTATCCGTTGACGGATGAAAGCTGTCAAAGCCGTAGAACTCACCGTGGCCTTCATTTTGACAGGTTATGGCTCCCGTAAATCTAAACGAGCCAGAAGTTATGGCCGTCTGAATAATCGATATCTACAGGGTGCAACATCCGCGGTGCAAGGTGCAACATCCGTCCGAAATGGCGAAACAGTGGCGTATGACTTTTTGAAACGCATGCATGGATTTGAAACGGAACAGTACCATGGTGCACCACTCTCCAGCGATGGTAAATCGAAGACGAGGCACGGTTATCCCTTTTTACCGTAAAAATCCGGTGTCGTAAAAACGATGGGTAAAAAACTTACGAGACCCGATTGAGATTCGGGTAGTCCTTTTCGGGCATTAATCTATCCGTTGACGGTTGAAAGCGGTCAAAGCCATAGAACTCACTGTGGCCTTCGTTTTGACAGGTTATGGCTCCCGTAACTCTAAACGAGCCAGAAGTTATGGCCGTCCGAATAATCGATATCTACAGGGTGCAACATCCGCGGTGCAAGGTGCAACATCCGTCCGAAATGGCGAAACAGTGCCGTACGACTTTTTGAAATGCGTGCATGGATTTGTAACGGAACAGCACCATGGTGCATCACTCTCCAGCGATGGTAAATCGAAGACGAGGCACGGTAATCCCGTTTTGACGTAAAAATCCGGCGTCGAAAAAGCGAAGGGTAAAAAACTTACGAACCCTGATTGAGATTCGGGTTGTCCTTTTCGGGCGTTAATCTATCCGTTGACGGCTGAAAGCTGTCAAAGCCGTAGAACTCACCGTGGCCTTCGTTTTGACAGGTTATGGCTCCCGTAACTCTAAACGAGCCAGAAGTTATGGCCGTCCGAATAATCGATATCTACAGGGTGCAACATTCGCGGTGCAAGGTGCAACATCCGTCCGAAATGGCGAAACAGTGTCGTATGACTTTTAGAAATGCGTGCATGGATTTGAAACGGAATAGCACCATGGTGCACCACTCTCCAGCGATGGTAAATCGAAGACGAGGCACGGTAATCCCGTTTTATCGTAAAAATCCGGTGTCGAAAGAGCGAAGGGTAAATAACTTACGAACCCCGATTGAGATTCGGGTTGTCCTTTTCGGGCATTAATCTATCCGTTGACGGCTGAAAGCTGTCAAAGCCGTCGAACTCACCGTGGCCTTCGTTTTGACAGGTTATGGCTCCCGTAACTCTAAACGATCCAGAAGTTATGGCCGTCCGAATAATTGATATCTACAGGATGCAACATCCGCGGTGCAAGGTGCAACATCCGTCCGAAATGGCGAAACAGTGTCGTATGACTTTTAGAAATGCGTGCATCGATTTGAAATGGAACAGTACCATGGTGCACCACTCTCCAACGATGGTAAATCGAAGACGAGGCACGGTAATCCCGTTTTACCGTAAAAATCCGGTGTCGAAAAAACGAAGGGTAAAAAACTTACGAGACCCGATTGAGATTCGGGTTGTCCTTTTTGGGCATTAATCTACCCGTTGACGGCTGAAAGCGGTCAAAGCCGTAGAACTCACCGTGGCCTTCGTTTTGACAGGTTATGGCTCCCGTAGCTCTAAACGAGCCAGAAGTTATGGCCGTCCGAATAATCGATATCTACAGGGTGCAACATCCGCGGTGCAAGGTGCAACATCCGTCCGAAATGGAGAAACAGTGCCGTACGACTTTTAGAAATGCATGCATGGATTTGAAACGGAACAGTACCATGGTGCACCACTCTCCAGCGATGGTAAATCAAAGACGAGCCACGGTAATCCCGTTTTACCGTAAAAATCCGGTGTCGAAAAAACGAAGGGTAAAAAACTTACGAGACCCGATTGAGATTCGGGTTGTCCTTTTCGGGCATTAATCTATCCGTTGACGGCTGAAAGCGGTCAAAGCCGTAGAACTCACCGTGGCCTTCGTTTTGACAGGTTATGGCTCCCGTAACTCAAAACGAGCCAGAAGTTATGGCCGTCCGAATAATCGATGTCTACAGGGTGCAACATCCGCGGTGCAAAGTGCAACATCCGTCCGAAATGGCGAAACAGTGTCGTACGACTTTTTGAAATGCGTGCATGGATTTGAAAACGGAACAGTACCACGGTGCACCACTCTCCAGCGATGGTAAATCGAAGACGAGCCACGGTAATCCCGTTGTACCGTAAAAATCCGGTGTCGAAAAAGCGAAGGGTAGAAAACTTATGAGACCCGATTGAGAATCTGGCTGTCCTTTTTGGGCATCAATCTATCCACTGACGGCTGAAAGCTGTCAAAGCCGTAGAACTCACCGTGGCCTTCGTTTTGACAGGTTATGGCTCCCGTAACTCTAAACGATCCAGAAGTTATGGCCGTCCGAATAATCGATATCTACAGGGCGCAACATCCGCGTTGCAAGGCGCAACATCCGTCCGAAATGGCAAAACAGTGTCGTACGACTTTTAGAAATGCGTGCATGGATTTGAAATGGAACAGTACCATGGTGCACCACTCTCCAGTGATGGTAAATCGAAGACGAGGCACGGTTATCCCATTTTACCGTAAAAATCCGGTGTCGAAAAAACGAAGGGTAAAAAACTTACGAGACCCGATTGAGATTCGGGTTGTCCTTTTTGGGCATTAATCTATCCGTTGATGGCTGAAAGCTGTCAAAGCCGTAGAACTAGGCCTTTGTTTTGACAGGTTATGGCTCCCGTAACTCTAAACGAGCCAGAAGTCATGACCGTCCGAATAATCGATATCTGCAGGGTGCAACATCCGTGGTGCAAGGTGCAACATCCGTCCGAAATGGCGAAACAGTGCCGTACGACTTTTAGAAATTCATGCATGGATTTAAAATGGAACAGTACCATGGTGCACCACTCTCCAGCGATGGTAAATCGAAGACGAGGCACGGTAATCCCGTTTTACCGTAAAAATCCGGTGTCGAAAAAACGAAGGGTAGAAAACTTACGAGACCGGATTGAGATTCGGGTTGTCCTTTTTTGTCATTAATCTATCCGTTGACGGCTGAAAGCGGTCAAAGCCGTAGAACTCACCTTGGCCTTCGTTTTGACAAGTTATGGCTCCCGTAACTCTAAACGAGCCAGAAGTTATGGCTGTCCGAATAATCGATGTGTACAGGGTGCAACATCCGCGGGGTAAGGTGCAACATCCGTCCGAAATGGCGAGAAAGTGTCGTACGACTTTTAGAAATGCATGCATGGTTTTGAAACGGAACAGTACCATGGTGCACCACTCTCCAGCGATGGTAAATCGAAGACGAGCCACGGTAATCCTGTTTTACCGTAAAAATCCGGTGTCGAAAAAACGAAGGGTAAAAAACTTACGACACCGGATTGAGATTCGGGTAGTCCTTTTCGGGCATTAATCTATCCGTTGACGGCTGAAAGTGGTCAGAGCCGTAGAACTCACCGTGGCCTTCGTTTTGAAAGGTTATGGCTCCCGTAACTCTAAACGAGCTAGAAGTTATGGCCGTCCGAATAATCGATATCTACAGGGTGCAACATCCGCGGTGCAAGATGCCACATCCGTCCGAAATGGCGAAACAGTGCCGTACGACTTTTAGAAATGCGTGCATGGATTTGAAACGGAACAGTTCCATGGTGCACCACTCTCCAGCGATGGTAAATCGAAGACGAGGCACGGTTATCCCTTTTTACCGTAAAAATCCGGTGTCGTAAAAACGATGGGTAAAAAACTTACGAGACCCGATTGAGATTCGGGTTGTCCTTTTTGGGCTTTAATCTATCCGTTGACGGTTGAAAGCGATCAAAGCCGTAGAACTCACCGTGGCCTTCGTTTTGACAGGTTATGGCTTCCGTAAATCTAAACGAGCCAGAAGTTATGGCCGTCCGAATAATCGATATCTACATGTTGCAACATCCGCGGTGCAAGGTGCAACATCCGTCCGAAATGGCGAAACAGTGGCGTACGAATTTTAGAAATGTGAGCATGGATTTGAAACGAAACAGTACGATGGTGCACCACTCTCCAGCGATAGTAAATCAAAGATGAGGCACGGTAATTCCGTTTTACCGTAAAAATCCGGTGTCAAAAAAGGAAGGGTAAAAATCTTACGAGACCCGATTGAGATTCGGGTTGTCCTTTTCGGGCATTAATCTATCCGTTGACGGATGAAAGGTGTCAAAGCCGTAGAACTCACCGTGGCCTTCATTTTGACAGGTTATGGCTCCCGTAACTCTAAACGAGCCAGAAGTTATGGCCGTCCGAATAATCGATATCTACAGGGTGCAACATCCGCGGTGCAAGGTGCAACATCCGTCCGAAATGGCGAAACAGTGCAGTACGACTTTTAGAAATGCGTGCATGGATTTGAAACGGAACAGTACCATGGTGAACCACTCTCCAGCGATGGTAAATCGAAGACGAGCCACGGTAATCCTGTTTTACCGTTAAAATCCGGTGTCGAAAAAACGAAGGGTAAAAAACTTACGAGACCGGATTGAGATTCGGGTAGTCCTTTTCGGGCATTAATCTATCCGTTGATGGCTGAAAGTGGTCAAAGCCGTAGAACTCACCGTGGCCTTCGTTTTGACAGGTTATGGCTCCCGTAACTCTAAACGAGCCAGAAGTTATGGCCGTCCGAATAATCGATATCTACAGGGTGCAACATCCGCGGTGCAAGGTCCAACATCCGTCCGAAATGGCGAAACAGTGCCGTACGACTTTTAGAAATGCGTGCATGGATTTGAAGCGGAACAACACCATGGTACACCACTCTCCAGCGATGGTAAATCGAAGACGAGGCACGGTAATCCCGTTTTACCGTAAAAATCCGGTGTTGAAAAAGCGAAGGGTAAAAAGCTTACGAACCCCGATCGAGATTCGGGTTGTCCTTTTCGGGCATTAATCTATCCGTTGACCGCTGAAAGCTGTCAAAGCCGTAGAACTCACCGTGGCCTTCGTTTTGACAGGTTATGGCTCCCGTAACTCTAAACGAGCCAGAAGTTATGGCCGTCCGAATAATCGATATCTACAGGGTGCAACATCCAAGATGCAACATCCGTCCGAAATGGCGAAACAGTGTCGTACGACTATTAGAAATGCGTGCATGGATTTGAAATGGAACAGTACCATGGTGCAACACTCTACCGTGATGGTAAATCGAAGACGAGCCACGGTATTCCCGTTTTACCGTAAAAATCCGGCGTCGAAAAAACGAAGGGTAAAAAACTTACGAGACCCGATTGAGATTCGGGTTGTCCTTTTTGGGCATTCATCTAACCGTTGACGGCTGAAATCTGTCAATGCCGTAGAACTCACCATGGCCTTCGTTTTGACAGGTTATGGCTCACGTAACTCTAAACGAGCCAGAAGTTATGGCCGTCCGAATAATCGATATCTACAGGGTGCAATATGCGCGGTGCAAGGTGCAACATCCGTCCGAAATGGAGAAACAGTGTCGTACGACTTTTAGAAATGCGTGCATGGATTTGAAACGAAACAGTACCATGGTGCACCACTCTCCAGCGATGGTATATTGAAGACGAGGCACGGTAATCCCGTTTTACCGTAAAAATCCGGTGTCGAAAAAAACGAAGGGTAAAAAACTTACGGGACCCGATTGAGATTCGGGGTGTCCTTTTTGGGCATTAATCTATCCGTTGACGGCTGAAAGCGGTCAAAGCCGTAGAACTCACCGTTGCCTTCATTTTGACAGGTTATGGCTCCCGTAACTCTAAAGGAGCCAAAAGTTATGGTCGTCCGAATAATCGATATCTACAGGGTGCAACATCCGTGGTGCAAGGTGCAACATTCGTCCGAAATGGCGAAACAGTGTCGTATGACTTTTAGAAATGCATGCATGGATTTGAAACGGAACAGTACCATGGCGCACCACTCTCCAGCGATGGTAAATCGAAGACGAGCCACGGAAATCCCGTTTTACAGTAAAAATGCGGTGTCGAAAAAACGAAGGGTAAAAAACTTACGAGACCCGATTGAGATTCGGGTTGTCCTTTTCGGGCATTAATCTATCTGTTGATGGCTGAAAACTTCAAAGCCGTAGAACTCACCGTGGCCTTCGATTTGACAGGTTATGGCTCCTGTAACTCTAAATGAGCCAGAAGTTATGGCCGTCCGAATAATCGATATCTACAGGGAGCAATATCCGCGGTGCAAGGTGAAACATCCGTCCGGAATGGAGAAACAATGTCGTACGACTTTTAGAAATGCGTGCATGGATTTGAAGCGGAACAGTACCATGGTGCACCACTCTCCCGCGATGGTAAATCGAAGACGAGCCACGGTAATCCCGTTTTACCGTTAAAATCTGGTGTCGAAAAAACGAAGGGTAAAAAACTTACGAGACCCGATTGAGATTCGGGTTGTCCTTTATGGGCATTAATCTATCCGTTGACGGCTGAAAGTGGTCAAACCCGTAGAACTCACCGTGGCCTTCGTTTTGACATGTTATGGCTCCCGTAACTCTAAACGAGCCAGAAGTTATGGCCTTCCGAATAATCGATATCTACTGGGTGCAACATCCGCGGCGCAAGGTGCAACATCCGTCCGAAATGGAGAAACAATGTCGTACGACTTTTAGAAATGCGTGCATGGATTTGAAACGGAATAGTACCATGGTGCACCACTCTCCAGCGATGGTAAATCGAAGACGAGGTACGGTAATCCCGTTTTACCGTTAAAATCCGGTGTCGAAAAAACGAAGGGTAAAAAACTTACGAGGCCCGATTGAGATTCGGGTTGTCCTTTTTGGGCATTAATCTATCCGTTGACGGCTGAAAGTGGTCAAACCCGTAGAACTCACCGTGGGCTTCGTTTTGACATGTTATGGCTCCCGTAACTCTAAACGAGCCAAAAGTTATGGTCGTCCGAATAATCGATATCTACAGGAGCAACATCCGTCCGGAATGGAGAAACAATGTCGTACAACTTTTAGAAATGCGTGCATTGATTTGAAACGGAACAGTACCATGGTGCACCACTCTCCAGCGACAGTAAATCGAAGACGAGGCACGGTAATCCCGTTTTACCGTTAAAATCCGGTGTCGAAAAAACGAAGGGTAAAAAACTTACAAGACCCGATTGAGATTCGGGTTGTCCTTTTGGGGCATTAATCTATCCGTTGACGGCTGAAAGTGGTCAAACCCATAGAACTCACCGTGGCCTTCGTTTTGACAGGTTATGGCTCCCGTAACTCTAAACGAGCCAGAAGTTATGGCCGTCCGAATAATCGATATCTACAGGGTGCAACATCCGCGGTGCAAGGTGCAACATCCGTCCGAAATGGCGAAACAGTGCCGTACGAATTTTAGAAATGCGTGCATGGATTTGAAACGGAACAGTACCATGGTGCACCACTCTCCCGCGATGGTAAATCGAAGACGAGCCACGGTAATCCCGTTTTACCGTTAAAATCCGGTGTCGAAAAAACGAAGGGTAAAAAACTTACGAGACCCGATTGAGATTCGGGTTGTCCTTTTCGGGCATTCATCTATCCGTTGACGGCTGAAAGCGGTAAAAGCCGTAGAACTCACCGTGGCCTTCGTTTTGACAGGTTATGGCTCCCGTAACTCTAAACGAGCCAAAAGTTATGACCGTCCGAATAATCGATATCTACAGGGTGCAACTTCCGCGGTGCAAGGTGCAACATCCGTCCGAAATGGCAAAACAGTGCCGTACGACTTTTGGAAATGCGTGCATGGATTTGAAACGGAACAGTACCATGGTGCACCACTCTCCAGCGATGGTAAATCGAAGACGAGGCACGGTAATCCCATTTTACCGTAAAAATCCGGTGTCGAAAAAACGAAGGGTAAAAAACTTACGAGGCCCGATTGAGATTCGGGTTGTCCTTTTAGGCATTAATCTATCTGTCGACGGCTGAAAGCGGTCAAAGCCGTAGAACTCACCGTGGCCCTCCTTTTGACAGGTTATGGATCCCGTAACTCTAAAGGAGCCAAAAGTTATGGCCGTCCGAATAATCGATTTCTACAGGGTGCAACATCCGCGGTGCAAGGTGCAACATCCGTCCGAAATGGAGAAACAGTGTCGTACGACTTTTAGAAATGCATGCATGGATTTGAAACGGAACAGTACCATGGTGCACCACTCTCCAGCGATGGTAAATCGAAGACGAGCCACGGTTATCCCGTTTTACCATAAAAATCCATTGTCGAAAAAACGAAGGGTAAAAAACTTTCGAGGCCCGATTGAGATTCGAGTTGTCATTTTCGGGCATTAATCTATCCGTTGACGGCTGAAAGCGGTCAAACCCATAGAACTCACCGTGGCCTTTGTTTTGACAATTTGTGGCTCCCTTAACTCTAACGAGCCAGAAGTTATGGCCGTCCGAATAATCGATATCTACACGGTGAAACATCCGCGGTGCAAGGTGCAACATCCGTCCGAAATTGCGAAACAGTGCCATACGAATTTTAGAAATGCGTGCATGGATTTGAAACGGAACAGTACCATGGTGCACCACTCTCCAGCGATGGTAAATCGAAGACGAGCCACGGTAATCCCGTTTTACCGTAAAAATCCGGGGTCGAAAAAACGAAGGGTAAAAAACTAACGAGACCCGATTGAGATTCGGGTTGTCCTTTTCGGGCATTAATCTATCCGTTGACGGCTGAAAGCTATCAAAGCCGTAGAAATCACCGTGGCCTTCGTTTTGACAGGTTATGGCTCCCGTAACTCTAAACGAGCCAGAAGTTATGGCCGTCCGAATAATCGATATCTACAGGGTGCAACATCCGCGGTGCAAGATGCAACATCCGTCCGAAATGGCGAAACAGTGCCGTACGACTTTTAGAAATGCATGCATGGATTTGAAACGGAACAGTACCATGGCGCACCACTCTCCAACGATGGTAAATTGAAGACGAGCCACGGTAATCCAGTTTTACCGTTAAAATCCGGTGTCAAAAAAACGAAGGGTAAAAAACTTACGAGACCCGATTGAGATTCGGGTTGTCCTTTTCGGGCATTAGTCTATCCATTGACGGCTGAAAGCTTCAAAGCCGTAGAACTCACCGTGGCCTTCGTTTTGACAGGTTATGGCTCCCGTAACTCTAAACGAGCCAGAAGTTATGGCCGTCCGAATAATCGATATCTACACGGTGCAATATCCGCGGTGCGAGGTGCAACATCCGTCCGAAATGGAGAAACAGTGTCGTACGACTTTTAGAAATGCGTGCATGGATTTGAAACAGAACAGTACCATGGTGCACTACTCTCCAGCGATGGTAAATCGAAGACGAGGCACGGTAATCCCGTTTTACCGTTAAAATCCGGTGTCGAAAAAACGAAGGGTAAAAAACTTACGAGACCCGATTGAGATTCGGGTTGTCCTTTTTGGGCATTAATCTATACGTTGACGGCTGAAAGTGCTCAAAGCCGTAGAACTCACCGTGGCCTTCGTTTTGACAGGTTATGGCTCCCGTAACTCTAAACCATCCAAAAGTTATGACCGTCCGAATAATCGATATCTACATGGTGCAACTTCCGCGGTGCAAGGTGCAACATCCGTCCGAAATGGCAAAACAGTGCCGTATGACTTTTGGAAATGCGTGCATGGATTTGAAACGGAACAATACCATGGTGCACCACTCTCCAGCGATGGTAAATCGAAGACGAGGCACGGTAATCCCGTTTTACCGTAAAAATCCGTTGTCGAAAAAATGAAGGGTAAAAAACTTACGAGGCCCGATTGAGATTCGAGTTGTCCTTTTCGGGCATTAATCTATCCGTTGACGGCTGAAAGCGGTCAAACCCGTAGAACTCACCATGGCCTTCGTTTTGACAATTTGTGGCTCCCTTAGCTCTAAACGAGCCAGAAGTTATGGCCGTCCGAATAATTGATATCTACACGGTAAAACATCCGCGGTGCAAGGTGCAACATCCGTCCGAAATGGCGAAACAGTGCCATACGACCTTTAGAAATGCGTGCATGGATTTGAAACAGAACAGTACCATGGTGCACCACTCTACAGCGATGGTAAATCGAAGACGAGCCACGGTAATCCCGTTTTATCGTAAAAATCCGGTGTCGAAAAAACGAAGGGTAAAAAACTAACGAGACCCGAATGAGATTCGGGTTGTCCTTTTCGGGAATTAATCTATCTGTTGACGGCTGAAAGCTGTCAAAGCCGTAGAACTCACCGTGGCCTTCGTTTTGACAGGTTATGACTCCCGTAACTCTAAACGAGCCAGAAGTTATGGACGTCCGAATAATCGATATCTTCAGGGTGCAACATCCGCGGTGCAAGATGCAACATCCGTCCGAAATGGCGAAACAGTGCCGTACGACTTTTAGAAATGCATGCATGGATTTGAAACGGAACAGTACCATGGCACACCACTCTCCAGTGATGGAAAATCGAAGATGAGCCACGGTAATCCAGTTTTACCGTTAAAATCCGGTGTCGAAAAAACGAAGGGTAAAAAACTTACGAGACCCGATTGAGATTCGGGTTGTCCTTTTCGGGCATTAATCTATCCGTTGACGGCTGAAAGCTGTCAAAGCCGTAGAACTCACCGTGGCCTTCGTTTTGACAGGTTATGGCTCCCGTAACTCTAAACGAGCCAGAAGTTATGGCCGTCCGAATAATCGATATCTACAGGGTGCAACGTCCGCGGTGCAACGTGCAGCATCCGTCCGAAATGGCGAAACAGTGCCGTACGACTTTTAGAAATGCATGCATGGATTTGAAACCGAATAGTACCATGCTACACCACCCTCCAGCGATGGTAAATCGAAGACGAGCCACGGTAATCCCGTTTTACCGTAAAAATCCGGTGTCGAAAAAACGAAGAGTAAAAAACTTACGAGACCCGATTGAGATTCGGGTTGTCCTTTTCGGGCATTAATCTATCCGTTGACGGCTGAAAGCTGTCAAAGCCGTAGAACTCACCGTGGCCTTCGTTTTGACAGGTTATGGCTCCCGTAACTCTAAAGGAACCAAAAGTTATGGCCGTCCGAATAATCGATATCTACAGGGTGCAACATCCACGGTGCAAGGTGCAACATCCGTCCGAAATGGCGAAACAGTGCCGTACGACTTTTAGAAATGCATGCATAGATTTGAAACGGAACAGTACCATGGTGCACCACTCTCCAGCGATGGTAAATCGAAGACGAGCCACGGAAATCCCGTTTTACCGTAAAAATCCGGTGTCGAAAAAATGAAGGGTAAAAAACTTACGAGACCCGATTGAGATTCGGGTTGTCCTTTTTGGGCATTAATCTATCCATTGACGGCTGAAAGCTTCAAAGCCGTAGAACTCACCGTGGCCTTCGTTTTGACAGGTTATGGCTCCCGTAACTCTAAACGAGCCAGAAGTTACGGCCGTCCGAATAATCGATATCTACAGGGTGCAATATCCGCGGTGCAAGGTGCAACATCCGTCCGAAATGGAGAAACAGTGTCGTACGACTTTTAAAAATGCGTGCATGGATTTGAAACGAAACAGTACCATGGTGCACCACTCTCCAGCGATGGTAAATCGAAGACGAGGCACGGTAATCCCGTTTTGCCGTTAAAATCCGATGTCGAAAAAACGAAGGGTAAAAAACTTACGAGACCCGATTGAGATTCGGGTTGTCCTTTTTGGGAATTAATCTATCCATTGACGGATGAAAGTGGTCAAACCCGTAGAACTCACCGTGGCCTTCGTTTTGACAGGTTATGGCTTCCGTAACTCTAAACGAGCCAGTAGTTATTGCCGTCCGAATAATCGATATATACAGGGTGCAACATCCGCGGTGCAAGGTGCAACATCCGTTCGAAATGGCGAAACAGTGCCGTACGACTTTTAGAAATGCGTGCATGGATTTGAAACGGAATAGTACCATGGTGCACCACTCTCCCGCGATGGTAAATCGAAGACGAGCCACGGTAATCCCGTTTTACCGTAAAAATCCGGTGTCGAAAAAACGAAGGGTAAAAAACTTACGAGACCCGATTGAGATTCGGGTTGTCCTTCTTGGGCATTAATCTATCCGTTGACGGCTGAAAGCTGTCAAAGCCGTAGAACTCACCGTGGCCTTCGTTTTGACAGGTTAAGGCTCCCGTAACTCTAAACGAGGCAGAAGTTATGGCCGTCCGAATAATCGATATCTACAGGGTGCAATATCCGCGGTGCAAGGTGCAACATCCGTCCGAAATGGAGAAACAGTGTCGTACGACTTTTAGAAATGCGTGCATGGATTTGAAACGGAACAGTACCATGGTGCACCACTCTCCAGCGATGGTAAATCGAAGACGAGGCACGGTAATGCCGTTTTACCGTTAAAATCCGGTGTCAAAAAAACGAAGGGTAAAAAACTTACGAGACCCGATTGAGATTCGGGTTGTCCTTTTCGGGCATTCGTCTATACGTTGACGGCTTAAAGTGGTCAAAGCCGTAGAACTCACCGTGGCCCTCGTTTTGATTGGTTATGGCTCCCGTAACTCTAAACGAGCCAAAAGTTATGGCCGTCCGAATAATCGATACCTACAGGGTGCAACATCCGTGGTGCAAGGTGCAACTTCCGTCCGAAATGGCGAAACAGTGCCGTACGACTTTTAGAAATGCATGCATGGATTTGAAACGGAACAGTACCATGGTGCACCACTCTCCAGCGATGGTAAATCGAGGACGAGCCACGGTAATCCTGTTTTACCGTTAAAATCCGGTGTCGAAAAAACGAAGGGTAAAAAACTTACGAGACCCGATTGAGATTCGGGTTGTCCTTTTTGGGCATTAATCTATCCGTTGACGGTTGAAAGTGGTCAAACCCATAGAACACACCGTGGCCTTCGTTTTGACAGGTTATGGCTCCCGTAACTCTAAACGAGCCAGAAGTAATGGCCGTCCGAATAATCGATATCTACAGGGTGCAACATCCGCGGTGCCAGGTGCAACATCCGTCCGAAATGGCGAAACAGTGCCGTACGACTTTTAGAAATGCGTGCATGGATTTGAAACGGAACAGTACCATGGTGCACCACTCTCCCGCGATGGTAAATCGAAGACGAGCCACGGTAATCCCGCTTTACTGTAAAATCTTTGTCGAAAAAACGAAGGTTAAAAAACTTACGAGACCCGATAGAGATTCGGGTTGCCTTTTCGGGCATTAATCTATCCGTTGACGGCTGAAAGCTATCAAAGCTGTAGAACTCACCGTGGCCTTCGTTTTGACAGGTTATGGCTCCCGTAATTCTAAACGAGCCAGAAGTTATGGCCATCTGAATAATCGATATCTACAGGGTGCAACATCCGCGGTGCAAGGAGCAACATCCGTCCGGAATGGCGAAACAGTGTCGTATGACTTTTAGAAATGCGTGCATGGATTTGAAACGGAACAGTACCATGGTGCACCACTCTATAACGATGGTAAATCGAAGACGAGGCATGGTAATCCCGTTTTACCGTAAAAATCCGGTGTCAAAAAAATGAAGGGCAAAAAACTTACGAGACCCGATTGAGATTCGGGTTGTCCTTTTTGGGCATTAATCTATCCGTTGACGGCTGAAAGCTTCAAAGCCGTAGAACTCACCGTGGCCTTCGTTTTGACAAGTTATGGCTCCCGTAACTCTAAACGAGCCAGAAGTTATGGCCGTCCGAATAATCGATATCTACAGGGTGCAATTTCCGCGGTGCAAGGTGCAACATCCGTCCGAAATGGAGAAACAGTGTCGTACGACTTTTAGAAATGCGTGCATGGATTTGAAACGGAACAGTACCATGGTGCACCACTCTCCAGCAATGGTAAATCGAAGACGAGGCACGGTAATCCCGTTTTACCGTTAAAATCCGGTGTCCAAAACAACGAAGGGTAAAAAACTTACGAGACCTGATTGAGATTCGAGTTGTCCTTTTTGGGCATTAATCTATCCGTTGACGACGGAAAGTGGTCAAACCCGTAGAACTCACCGTGGCCTTCGTTTTGATAGGTTATGGCTCCCGTAACTCTAAACGAGCCAGAAGTTATGGCCGTCCGAATAATCGATATATACAGGGTGCAACATCCGCGGTGCAAGGTGCAACATCCGTCCGAAATGGCGAAACAGTGCCGTACGACTTTTAGAAATGCGTGCATAGATTTGAAACGGAAGTGTACCATGGTGCACCACTCTCCCGCGATGGTAAATCGAAGACGAGCCACGGTAATCCCGTTTTACCGTAAAAATCCGGTGTCGAAAAAACGAAGGGTAAAAAACTTACGAGACCCGATTGAGATTCGGGTTGTCCTTTTTGGGCATTAATCTATCCGTTGACGGCTGAACGCAGTCAAAGCCGTAGAACTCACCATAGCCTTCGTTTTGACAGGTTATGGCTCCCGTAACTCTAAACGAGCCAGAAGTTATGGCCGTCCGAATAATCGATATCTACAGGGTGCAATATCCACGGTGCAAGGTGCAACATCCGTCCGAAATGGAGAAACAGTGCCGTACGACTTTTAGAAATGCGTGCATGGATTTGAAACGGAACAGTAACATGGTGCACCACTCTCCAGCGATGGTAAATCGAAGACGAGGCACGGTAATCCCGTTTTACCGTTAAAATCCGGTGTCGAAAAAACGAAGGGTAAAAAACTTACGAGACCCGATTGAGATTCGGGTTGTCCTTTTCGGGCATTAATCTATACGTTGACGGCTGAAAGTGGTCAAAGCCGTAGAACTCACCGTGGCCTTCGTTTTGATAGGTTAAGGCTCTCGTAACTCTAAACAAGCCAAAAGTTATGGCCGTCCGAATAATCGATATCTACAGGGTGCAACATCCGTGGTGCAAGGTGCCACATCCGTCCGAAATGGCGAAACAGTGCCGTACGACTTTTAGAAATGTATGCATGGATTTGAAACGGAACAGTACCATGGTGCACCACTCTCCAGCGATGGTAAATCGAAGACGAGCCACGGTAATCCCGTTTTACCGTTAAAATCCGGTGTCGAAAAAACGAAGGGTAAAAAACTTACGAGACCCGATTGAGATTCGGGTTGTCCTTTTTGGGCATTAATCTATCCGTTGATGGCTGAAAGTGGTCAAACCCGTAGAGCTCACCGTGGCCTTCGTTTTGACAGGTTATGGCTTCCGTAACTCTAAACAAGCCAGAAGTTACGGCCGTCCGAATAATCGATATCTACAGGGTGCAACGTCCGCGGTGCAAGGTGCAACATCCGTCCGAAATGGCGAAACAGTGTCGTACGACTTTTAGAAATGTGTGCATGGATTTGAAACGGAACAGTACCATGGTGCACCACTCTCCAGCGATGGTAAATCGAAGACGAGCCACGGTAATACCGTTTTACCGTTAAAATCCGGTGTCGAAAAAACGAAGGGTAAAAAACTTACGAGACCCGATTGAGATTCGGGTTGTCCTTTTCGGGCATTAATCTATCCTTTGACGGCTGAAAGCTGTCAAAGCCGTAGAACTCACGGTGGCCTTCGTTTTGACAGGTTATGGCTCCCGTAACTCTAAACGAGCCAGAAGTTATGGCCGTCTGAATAATCGATATCTACAGGGTGCAACATCCGCGGTGCAAGGTGTAACATCCGTCTGAAATGAAAAACAAAGCCGTACGACTTTTAGAAATGCTTGAATGGATTTGAAACGGAACAGTACCATGTTGCACCACTCTCCAACGATGGTAAATCGAAGACGAGCCACGGTAATCCCGTTTTACCGTAAAAATCCGGTGTCGAAAAAACGAAGGGTAAAAAACATACGAGACCCGATTGAGATTCAGGTTGTCCTTTTCGGGCATTAATCTATCCGTTGACGGCTGAATGCGGTCAAAGCCATAGAACTCACCGCATTTTGACAGTTTATGTCTCCCGTAACTCTAAACGAGCCAGAAGTTATGGGCGTCCGAATAATCGATATATACAGGGTGCAACATCCGCGGTGCAAGGTGCAACATCCATCCGAAATGGCGAAACAGTGTCGTACGACTTTTAGAAATGCGTGCATGGATTTGAAACGGAACAGTACCATGGTGCACCACACTCCAGCGATGGTAAATCGAAGATGAGCCACGGTAATCCCGTTTTACCGTTAAAATCCGGCGTCGAAAAAACGATGGGTAAAAAACTTCTAAGACCCGATTGAGATTCGGGTTGTCCTTTTCGGGCATTAATCTATCCGTTGATGGCTGAAAGCTGTCAAAGCTGTAGAACTCACCGTGGCCTTCGTTTTGACAGGTTTTGGCTCCCGTAACTCTAAACGAGCCAAAAGTTATGGCCGTCCGAATAATCGATATCTACAGGGTGCAACGTCCGCGGTGCAAGGAAAAACATCCGTCCGAAATGGCAAAATTGTGCCGTACGACTTTTAGAAATGCGTGCATGGATTTGAAACGGAACAGTATCATGGTGCACCACTCTACAGCGTTGGTAAATCGAAGACGAGCCACGGTAATCCCGTTTTACCGTAAAAATACGGTGTCGAAAAAACGAAGGGTAAAAAACTTACGAGACCCGATTGAGATTCGGGTTGTCCTTTTCGGGCATTAATCTATCCGTTGACGGCTGAAAGTGGTCAAAGCCGTAGAACTCACCGTGGCCTTCGTTTTGACAGGTTATGGCTCCCGTAACTCTAAACAAACCAGGAGTTATGGCCGTTCGAATAATCGATATCTACAGGGTGCAACATCCGCGGTGCAAGGTGCAACATCCGTCCGAAATGGCAAAACGGTGTCGTACGACTTTTAGAAATGCGTTCATGGATTTGAAACGGAACAGTACCATGGTGCACCACTCTCCAGCGATGGTAAATCGAAGACGAGCCACGGTAATCCCGTGTTACCGTGAAAATCCAGTGTCGAAAAAACGAAGGGTAAAAAACTTACGAGACCCGATCGAGATTCGGGTTGTCCTTTTCGGGCATTAATCTATCCGTTGACGCCTGAAAGCTGTCAAAGCCGTAGAACTCACCGTGGCCTTCGTTTTTACAGGTTATGGCTCCCGTAACTCTAAACGAGCCAGAAGTTATGGCCGTTCGAATAATCGATATCTACAGGGTGCAACGTCCGCGGTGCAAGGTGCAACATCCGTCCGAAATGGCGAAACAGTACCGTACGACTTTTAGAAATGCGTGCATGGATTTGAAACGGAACAGTACCATGGTGCACCACTCTCCAGTGATGGTAAATCGAAGACGAGCCACGGTAATCCCGTTTTACCGTTAAAATCCGGCGTCGAAAAAACGAAGGGTAAAAAACTTACGAGACCCGATTGAGATTCGGGTTGTCCTTTTCGGGCATTAATCTATCCGTTGACGGCTGAAAGCTGTCAAAGCCGTAGAACTCACCGTGTCCTTCGTTTTGACAGGTTATGGCTCCCGTAAATCTAAACGAGCCAGAAGTTATGGTCGTCCGAATAATCGATATCTACAGGGTGCAACGTCCGCGGTGCAAGGTGCAACAGCCGTCCGAAATGTCGAAACAGTGCCGTACGACTTTCAGAAATGCGTGCATGGATTTGAAACGGAACAATACCATGGTGCACCACTCTCCAGCGATGGTAAATCGAAGACGAGCCACGGTAATCCCGTTTTACCGTTAAAATCCGGCGTCAAAAAAACGATGGGTAAAAAACTTACGAGACCCGATTGAGATTCGGGTTGTCCTTTTTGGGCATTAATCTATCCGTTGACGGCTGAAAGTGGTCAAAGCCGTAGAACTCACCGTGGCCTTCGTTTTGACAGGTTATGGCCCCCGTAACTCTAAACGAGCCAGAAGTTATGACCGTCCGAATAATCGATATGTACAGGGTGCAACATCCGTGGTGCAAGGTGCAACATCCGTCCGAAATGGCGAAACAGTGCCGTACGACTTTTAGAAATGCGTGCATGGATTTGAAACAGAACAGTACCATGGTGCACCACTCTCCAGCGATGGTAAATCGAAGACGAGCCACGGTAATCCCGTTTTACCGTTAAAATCCGGCGTCAAAAAAACGATGGGTAAAAAACTTACGAGACCCGATTGAGATTCGGGTTGTCCTTTTTGGGCATTAATCTATCCGTTGACGGCTGAAAGTGGTCAAAGCCGTAGAACTCACCGTGGCCTTCGTTTTGACAGGTTATGGCCCCCGTAACTCTAAACGAGCCAGAAGTTATGACCGTCCGAATAATCGATATGTACAGGGTGCAACATCCGTGGTGCAAGGTGCAACATCCGTCCGAAATGGCGAAACAGTGCCGTACGACTTTTAGAAATGCGTGCATGGATTTGAAACAGAACAGTACCTTGGTGCACCACTCTCCAGCGATGGTAAATCGAAGACGAGCCACGGTAATCCCGCGTTACCGTGAAAATCCGGCGTCGAAAAAACGATGGGTAAAAAACTTACGAGACTCGATTGAGATTCGGGTTGTCCTTTTTGGGCATTAATGTATCCGTTGACGGCTGAAAGTGGTCAAAGCCGTAGAACTCACCGTGGCCTTCGTTTTGACAGGTTATGGCTCCCGTAACTCTAAACGAGCCAGAAGTTATGGCCGTCCGAATAATCGATATCTATAGGGTGCAACATCCGCGGTGCAAGGGCCACATCCGTCCGAAATGGCGAAACAGTGTCGTACCACTTTTAGAAATGCGTGCAATGATTTGAAACGGAACAGTACCATAGTGCAACACTCTCCAGCGATGGTAAATCGAAGACGAGGCACAGTAATCTCGTTTTACCGTTAAAATTCGGTGTCAGAAAAACGAAGGGTAAAAAACTTACGAGACCCGATTGAGATTCGGGTTGTCCTTTTTGGGCATTAACCTATCCGTTGACGGCTGAAAGCTGTCAAAGCCGTAGAACTCACCATGGCCTTCGTTTTGACAGGTTATGGCACCCGTAACTCTAAACGAGCCAGAAGTTATGGCCGTCCGAATAATCGATATCTACAGGGTGCAACGTCCGCGGTGCAAGGTAAAACATCCGTCCAAAATGGCGAAATTGTGCCGTATGACTTTTAGAAATGCGTGCATGGATTTGAAATGGAACGGTACCATGGTGCACCCCTCTCCAGCGATGGTAAATCGAAGACGATCCTCGGTAATCCCGTTTTACCGTTAAAATCCGGTGTCGAAAAATAGAAGGGTAAAAAATTTACGAGACCGGATTGAGATTCGGGTTGTTCCTTTTGTGCATTAATCTATCCGTTGACGGCTAAAAGCTGTCAAAGACGTAGAACTCACCGTGGCCTTCGTTTTGACAGCTTATGGCTCCCGTAACTCTAAACGAGCCAGAAGTTATGACCGTCCGAATAATCGATATCTATAGGGTGCAACATCCGCGGGGCAAGGTGCAAAATCCGTCCGAAATGGCAAAACAGTGCCGTACGACTTTTAGAAATGCGTGCATGGATTTGAAACGGAATAGTACCATGGTGCACCACTCTCCAGCGATGGTAAATCGAAGACGAGGCACGGTAATCTCGTTTTACCGTAAAAATCCGGTGTCGAAAAAACGAAGGGTAAAAAACTTACGAGACCCGATTGAGATTCGGGTTGTGCATTTTGGGCATTAATCTATCTGTTGTCGGCTGAAAGCGGTCAAAGCCGTAAAACTTACCATGGCCTTCGTTTTGACAGGTTATGGCTCCCGTAACTCTAAACGATCCAGAAGTTATGGTCGTCCGAATAATCGATATCTACAGGGTGCAACATCCGTGGTGCAAGGTGCAACATCCGTCCGAAATGGCGACACAGTGCCGTAAGACTTTTATAAATGGGTGCATGGATTTGAAACGGAACAGTACCATGGTGCACCACTCTCCAGCGATGGTAAATCAAAGACGAGCCACGGTAATCCCGTTTTACCGTTAAAATCCGGCGTCGAAAAAACGATGGGTAAAAAACTTACGAGACCCGATTGAGATTCGGGTTGTCCTTTTTGGGCATTAATCTATCCGTTGACGACTGAAAGCTGTCAAAGCCGTAGAACTCACCGTGGCCTTCGTTTTGATAGGTTATGGCTGCCGTAACTCTAAACGAGCCAGAAGTTATGGCCGTCCGAATGATCGATATCTACAGGGTGCAACATCCGCGGTGCAAGGTGCAACATCCGTCCGAAATGGAGAAACAGTGCCGTACGACTTTTAGAAATGCGTGCATGGATTTGAAACGGAACAGTGCCATGGTGCACCACTCTCCAGCGATGGTAAATCGAAGACGAGGCACGGTAATCCCGTTTTACCGTAAAAATTCGGTGTCGAAAAAACGAAGGGTAAAAACTTACGAGGCCCGATTGAGATTCGGGTTGTCCTTTTCGGGCATTAATCTATCCGTTGACGGCTGAAAGCTGTCAAAGCCTTAAAACTCACCGTGGCCTTCGTTTTGACAGGTTATGGCTCCCGTAACTCTAAACGAGCCAGAAGTTATGGCCATCCGAATAATCGATATCTACAGGGTGCAACATCTGCGGTACAAGGTGCAACAAAAGTCCGAAATGGCGAAACAGTGTCGTACGACTTTTAGAAATGCATGCATGGATTTGAAACGAGAACAGTACGGTGGTGCACCACTCTCCAGCGATGGTAAATCGAAGACGAGCCACGGTAATCCTGCTTTACCGTAAAAATCCGGTGTCGAAAAAACGAAGGGTAAAAAACTTACGAGACCCGATTGAGATTCGGGTTGTCCTTTTCGGGCATTAATCTATCCTTTGACGGCTGAAAGCTGTCAAAGCCGTAGAAGTCACCGTGGCCTTCGTTTTGACAGGTTATGGCTCCCGTAACTCTAAATGAGCCAGAAGTTATGGCCGTCCGAATAATCGATATCTACAGGGTGCAACATCCGCGGTGCAAGGTGTAACATCCGTCTGAAATGGCGAAACAGAGCCGTACGACTTTTAGAAATGCTTTGAAACGGAACAGTACCATGTTGCAACACTCTCCAGCGATGGTAAAACGAAGACGAGCCACGGTAATCCCGTTTTACCATAAAAATCCGGTGTCGAAAAAACGAAGGGTAAAAAACTTACGAAACCCGATTGAGATTCGGGTTGTCCTTTTCGGGCATTAATCTATCCTTTGACGGCTGAAAGCTGTCAAAGCCATAGAACTCACGGTGGCCTTCGTTTTGACAGGTTATGGCTCCCGTAACTCTAAACGAGCCAGAAGTTATGGCCGTCTGAATAATCGATATCTACAGGGTGCAACATCCGCGTGCAAGGTGTAACATCCGTCTGAAATGGAAAAACAGAGCCGTACGACTTTTAGAAATGCTTGAATGGATTTGAAACGGAACAGTACCATGTTGCACCACTCTCCAGCGATGGTAAATCGAAGACGAGCCACGGTAATCCCGTTTTACCGTAAAAATCCGGTGTCGAAAAAACGAAGGATAAAAAACTTACGAGACCCGATTGAGATTCAGGTTGTCCTTTTCGGGCATTAATCTATCCGTTGACGGCTGAAAGCGGTCAAAGCCATAGAACTCACCGCATTTTGACAGTTTATGTCTCCCGTAACTCTAAACGAGCCGGAAGTTATGGGCGTCCGAATAATCGATATATACAGGGTGCAACATCCGCGGTGCAAGGTGCAACATCCGTCCGAAATGGCGAAACAGTGTCGTACGACTTTTAGAAATGCGTGCATGGATTTGAAACGGAACAGTACCATGGTGCACCACACTCCAGCTATGGTAAATCGAAGATGATCCACGGTAATCCCGTTTTACCGTTAAAATCCGGCGTCGAAAAAACGATGGGTAAAAAACTTCTAAGACCCGATTGAGATTCGGGTTGTCCTTTTCGGGCATTAATCTATCCGTTGATGGCTGAAAGCTGTCAAAGCCGTAGAACTCACCGTGGCTCGTTTTGACAGGTTTTGGCTCCCGTAACTCTAAACGAGCCAAAAGTTATGGCCGTTCGAATAATCGATATCTACAGGGTGCGACGTCCGCGGTGCAAGGAAAAACATCCGTTCGAAATGGCAAAATTGTGTCGTACGACTTTTAGAAATGCATGCATGGATTTGAAACGGAACAGTACCATGGTGCACCACTCTACAGCGATGGTAAATCGAAGACGAGCCACGGTAATCCCGTTTTACCGTAAAAATACGGTGTCGAAAAAATGAAGGGTAAAAACTTACGAGACCCGATTGAGATTCGGGCTGTCCTTTTCGAGCATTAATCTATCCGTTGACGGCTGAAAGTGGTCAAAGCCGTAGAACTCACCGTGGCCTTCGTTTTGACAGGTTATGGCTCCCGTAACTCTAAACAAGCCAGAAGTTATGGCCGTTCGAATAATCGATATCTACAGGGTGCAACATCCGCGGTGCAAGGTGCAACATCCGTCCGAAATGGCAAAACGGTGTCGTACGACTTTTAGAAATGCGTTCATGGATTTGAAATGGAACAGTACCATGGTGCACCACTCTCCAGCGATGGTAAATCGAAGACGAGCCACGGTAATCCCGTGTTACCGTGAAAATCCAATGTCGAAAAAACGAAGGGTAAAAAACTTACGAGACCCGATTGAGATTCGGGTTGTCCTTTTCGGGCATTAATCTATCCGTTGACGCCTGAAAGCTGTCAAAGCCGTAGAACTCACCGTGGTCTTCGTTTTTACAGGTTATGGCTCCCGTAACTCTAAATGAGCCAGAAGTTATGGCCGTCCGAATAATCGATATCTACAGGGTGCAAAGTCCGCGGTGCAAGGTGCAACATCCGTCCAAAATGGCGAAACAGTACCGTACGACTTTTAGAAATGCGTGCATGGATTTGAAACGGAACAGTACCATGGTGCACCACTCTCCGGTGATGGTAAATCGAAGACGAGCCACGGTAATCCCGTTTTACCGTTAAAATCCGGCGTCGAAAAAACGAAGGGTAAAAAACTTACGAGACCCGATTGAGATTCGGGTTGTCCTTTTCGGGCATTAATCTATCCGTTGACGGCTGAAAGCTGTCAAAGCCGTAGAACTCACCGTGTCCTTCGTTTTTACAGGTTATGGCTCCCGTAACTCTAAACGAGCCAGAAGTTATGCTCGTCCGAATAATCGATATCTACAGGGTGCAACGTCCGCGGTGCAAGGTGCAACAGCCGTCCGAAATGTCGAAACAGTGCCGTACGACTTTTAGAAATGCGTGCATGGATTTGAAACGGAACAATACCATGGTGTACCACTCTCCAGCGATGGTAAATCGAAGACGAGCCACGGTAATCCCGTTTTACCGTTAAAATCCGGCGTCAAAAAAACGATGGGTATAAAACTTACGAGACCCGATTGAGATTCAGGTTCTCCTTTTCGGGCATTAATCTATCCGTTGATGGCTGAAAGCTGTCAAAACCGTAGAACTCACTGTGGCCTTCGTTTTGACAGGTTATGGCACCTGTAACTCTAAACGAGCCAAAAGTTATGGCCGTCCGAATAATCGATATCTACAGGGTGCAACGTCCGCGGTGCAAGGTGCAACATCCGTCCGAAATGGCGAAACAGTGCCGTACGACTTTTAGAAATGCGTGCATGGATTTGAAACAGAACAGTACCATGGTGCACCACTCTCCAGCGATGGTAAATCGAAGACGAGCCACGGTAATCCCGCGTTACCGTGAAAATCCGGCGTCGAAAAAACGATGGGTAAAAAACTTACGAGACCCGATTGAGATTCGGGTTGTCCTTTTTGGGCATTAATCTATCCGTTGACGGCTGAAAGTGGTCAAAGCCGTAGAACTCACCGTGGCCTTCGTTTTGATAGGTTATGGCTCCCGTAACTCTAAACGAGCCAGAAGTTATGGCCGTCCGAATAATCGATATCTATAGGGTGCAACATCCGCGGTGCAAGGGCAACATCCGTCCGAAATGGCGAAACAGTGTCGTACCACTTTTAGAAATGCGTGCAATGATTTGAAACGGAACAGTACCATAGTGCAACACTCTCCAGCGATGGTAAATCGAAGACGAGGCACAGTAATCTCGTTTTACCGTTAAAATTCGGTGTCGGAAAAACGAAGGGTAAAAAACTTACGAGACCCGATTGAGATTCGGGTTGTCCTTTTTGGGCACTAACCTATCCGTTGACGGCTGAAAGCTGTCAAAGCCGTAGAACTCACCGTGGCCTTCGTTTTGACAGGTTATGGCACCCGTAACTCTAAACGAGCCAGAAGTTATGGCCGTCCGAATAATCGATATCTACAGGGTGCAACGTCCGCGGTGCAAGGTAAAACATCCGTCCAAAATGGCGAAATTGTGCCGTATGACTTTTAGAAATGCGTGCATGGATTTGAAATGGAACGGTACCATGGTGCACCCCTCTCCAGCGATGGTAAATCGAAGACGATCCTCGGTAATCCCGTTTTACCGTTAAAATCCGGTGTCGAAAAATAGAAGGGTAAAAAACTTACGAGACCGGATTGAGATTCGGGTTGTCCTTTTTGTGCATTAATCTATCCGTTGACGGCTAAAAGCTGTCAAAGATGTAGAACTCACCGTGGCCTTCGTTTTGACAGCTTATGGCTCCCGTAACTCTAAACGAGCCAGAAGTTATGACCGTCCGAATAATCGATATCTATTGGGTGCAACATCCGCGGGGCAAGGTGCAAAATCCGTCCGAAATGGCAAAACAGTGTCGTACGACTTTTAGAAATGCGTGCATGGATTTGAAACGGAACAGTACCATGGTGCACCACTCTCCAGCGATGGTAAATCGAAGACGAGGCACGGTAATCTCGTTTTACCGTAAAAATCCGGTGTCGAAAAAACGAAGGGTAAAAAACTTACGAGACCCGATTGAGATTCGGGTTGTGCATTTTGGGCATTAATCTATCCGTTGTCGGCTGAAAGCGGTCAAAGCCGTAAAACTCACCACGGCCTTCGTTTTGACAGGTTATGGCTCCCGTAACTCTAAACGATCCAGAAGTTATGGTCGTCCGAATAATCGATATCTACAGGGTGCAACATCCGCGGTGCAAGGTGCAACATCCGTCCGAAATGGCGAAACAGTGCCGTACGACTTTTAGAAATGCGTGCATGGATTTGAAACGGAACAGTACCATGGTGCACCACTCTCCAGCGATGGTAAATCGAAGACGAGGCACGGTAATCCCGTTTTACCGTTAAAATCCGGCGTCGAAAAAACGAAGGGTAAAAAACTTACGAGACCCGATTGAGATTCGGGTTGTCCTTTTCGGGCATTAATCTATCCGTTGACGGCTGAAAGCTGTCAAAGCCGTAGAACTCACCGTGGCCTTCGTTTTGACAGGTTATGGCTCCCGTAACTCTAAACGAGCCAGAAGTTATGGCCGTCCGAATAATCGATATCTACAGGGTGCAACGTCCGCGGTGCAAGGTAAAACATACATCCGAAATGGCGAAATTGTGCCGTACGACTTTTAGAAATGCATGCATGGATTTGAAACGGAACAGTACCATGGTGCATCACTCTCCAGCGATGGTAAATCGAAGACGAGCCTCGGTAATCCCGTTTTACCGTAAAAATACGGTGTCGAAAAAACGAAGGGTAAAAAACTTACGAGACCCGATTGAGATTCGGTTTGTCCTTTTCGAGCATTAATCTATCCGTTGACGGCTGAAAGTGGCCAAAGCCGTAGAACTCACCGTGGCCTTCGTTTTGACAGAGTATGGCTCCCGTAACTCTAAACGAGCCAGAAGTTATTGCCGTCCGAATAATCGATATCTACAGGGTGCAACATCCACGGTGCAAGGTGCAACACCCGTCCGAAATGGCGAAACAGTGCCGTACGACTTTTAGAAATGCGTGCATCGATTTGAAACGGAACAGTACCATAGTGCACCACTCTCCAGCGATGGTAAATCGAAGACGAGCCACGGTAATCCCGTGTTACCGTGAAAATCCGGTGTCGAAAAAAACGTAGGGTAAAAAACTTTCGAGAACCGATTGAGATTCGGGTTGTACTTTTCAGGCATTAATATATCCGTTGACGGTTGAAAGCGGTCAAAGCCGTAGAACTCACCGTGGCCTTTGTTTTGACAGGTTATGGCTCCCGTAACTCTAAACGAGCCAGAAGTTATGGCCGTCCGAATAATCGATATCTACAGGGTGCAACATCCGCGGTGCAAGGTGCAACATCCGTCCGAAATGGCGAAACAGTGTCGTACCACTTTTAGAAATGCGTGCAATGATTTGAAACGGAACAATACCATAGTGCACCACTCTCCAGTGATGGTAAATTGAAGACGAGGCACGGTAATCCCGTTTTACCGTTAAAATCCGGTGTCGAAAAAACGAAGGGTAAAAAACTTACGAGACCCGATTGAGATTCGAGTTGTCCTTTTTGGGCATTAATCTATCCGTTGACGGCTGAAAGATATCAAAGCCGTAGAACTCCCCGTGGCCTTCATTTTGACAGGTTATGGCTCCCGTAACTCTAAACGAGCCAGAAGTTATGGTCGTCCGAATAATCGATATCTACAGGGTGCAACGTCCGCGGTGCAAGGAGCAACATCCGTCCGAAAAGGAGAAATTGTGCCGTACGACTTTTAGAAATGCGTGCATTGTTTGCGCAAAAAATGAGCAAACACCTCAAAGTCGTGTGATTTAGTTGATTTTAGGGCGCAACATCCACGGTGCAAGGTGCAACATCCGTCCGAAATGGCGAAACAGTGCCGTACGACTTTTAGAAATGCATGCATGGATTTGAAACGGAACAGTACCATGGTGCTCCATTCTCCAGCGATGGTAAATCGAAGACGAGCCACGGTAATCCCGTTTTACCGTAAAAATCCGGTGTCGAAAAAACGAAAGGTAAAAAACTTACAAGACCCGATTGATATTCGGGTTGTCCTTTTTGGGCATTAATCTATCCGTTGACGGCTGAAAGCGGTCAAAGCCGTAAAACTCACCGTGGCCTTCGTTTTGACAGGTTATGGCTCCCGTAACTCTAAACGAGCCAGAAGTTATGACCGTCCGAATAATCGATATCTACAGGGTGCAACATCCGCGGTGCACGGTGCAACATCCGTCCGAAATGGCGAAACAGTGCCCTACGACTTTTAGAAATGCGTGCATGGATTTAAAACGGAACAGTACTATGGTGCACCACTCTCCAGCGATGGTAAATCGAAGACGAGCCTCGGTAATCCCGTTTTACCGTAAAAATACGGTGTCGAAAAAACGAAGGGTAAAAAACTTACGAGACCCGATTGAGATTCGGTTTGTCCTTTTCGAGCATTAATCTATCCGTTGACGGCTGAAAGTGGCCAAAGCCATAGAACTCACCGTGGCCTTCGTTTTGACAGAGTATGGCTCCCGTAACTCTAAACGAGCCAGAAGTTATTGCCGTCCGAATAATCGATATCTACAGGGTGCAACATCCACGGTGCAAGGTGCAACATCCATCCGAAATGGCGAAACAGTGCCGTACGACTTTTAGAAATGCGTGCATCGATTTGAAACGGAACAGTAGCATGGTGCACCACTCTCCAGCGATGGTAAATCGAAGACGAGCCACGGTAATCCCGTGTTACCGTGAAAATCCGGTGTCGAAAAAACGTAGGGTAAAAAACTTTCGAGAACCGATTGAGATTCGGGTTGTACTTTTCAGGCATTAATATATCCGTTGACGGTTGAAAGCGGTCAAAGCCGTAGAACTCACCGTGGCCTTTGTTTTGACAGGTTATGGCTCCCGTAACTCTAAACGAGCCAGAAGTTATGGCCGTCCGAATAATCGATATCTACAGGGTGCAACATCCGCGGTGCAAGGTGCAACATCCGTCCGAAATGGCGAAACAGTGTCGTACCACTTTTAGAAATGCGTGCAATGATTTGAAACGGAACAGTACCATAGTGCACCACTCTCCAGTGATGGTAAATTGAAGACGAGGCACGGTAATCCCGTTTTACCGTTAAAATCCGGTGTCGAAAAAACGAAGGGTAAAAAACTTACGAGACCCGATTGAGATTCGAGTTGTCCTTTTTGGGCATTAATCTATCCGTTGACGGCTGAAAGATATCAAAGCCGTAGAACTCCCCGTGGCCTTCATTTTGACAGGTTATGGCTCCCGTAACTCTAAACGAGCCAGAAGTTATGGTCGTCCGAATAATCGATATCTACAGGGTGCAACGTCCGCGGTGCAAGAAGCAACATCCGTCCGAAAAGGAGAAATTGTGCCGTACGACTTTTAGAAATGCGTGCATTGTTTGCGCAAAAAATGGGCAAACACCTCAAAGTCGTGTGATTTAGTTGATTTTAGGGCGCAACATCCGCGGTGCAAGGTGCAACATCCGTCCGAAATGGCGAAACAGTGCCGTACGACTTTTAGAAATGCATGCATGGATTTGAAACGGAACAATACCATGGTGCTCCATTCTCCAGCGATGGTAAATCGAAGACGAGCCACGGTAATCCCGTTTTACCGTAAAAATCCGGTGTCGAAAAAACGAAAGGTAAAAAACTTACAAGACCCGATTGATATTCGGGTTGTCCTTTTTGGGCATTAATCTATCCGTTGACGGCCGAAAGCTGTCAAAGCCGTAAAACTCACCGTGGCCTTCGTTTTGACAGGTTATGGCTCCCGTAACTCTAAACGAGCCAGAAGTTATGACCGTCCGAATAATCGATATCTACAGGGTGCAACATCCGCGGTGCACGGTGCAACATCCGTCCGAAATGGCGAAACAGTGCCGTACGACTTTTAGAAATGCGTGCATGGATTTAAAACGGAACAGTACCATGGTGCACCACTCTCCAGCGATGGTAAATCGAAGACGAGGCACGGTAATCCGTTTTACCGTAAAAATCCGGTGTCGAAAAAACGAAGGGTAAAAAACTTACGAGACCCGATTGAGATTCGGGTTGTCCTTTTTGGGCATTAATCTATCCATTGACGGCTGAAAGCGGTCAAAGCCGTAGAACTCACCGTGGCCTGTCAAAGCCGTAGAACTCATCGAGGCCTTCGTTTTGACAGGTTATGGTTCCCGTAACTCTAAACGAGCCAGAAGTTATGGCCGTTTGAATAATCGATATCTACAGGGTGCAACATCCACGGTGCAAGGTGCAGCATCCGTCCAAAATGGTGAAACAGTGTCGTACGACTTTTAGAAATGCGTGAATGGATTTGAAACGGAACAGCACCATGGTGCACCACTCTCCAGTGATGGGAAGTCGAAGACGGGCCACGGTAATCCCGTTTTATCGTAAAAATCCACGTGTCGAAAAAACGAAGGGTAAAAAACTTACGAGACCCGATTGAGATTCCGGTTGTTCTTTTTGGGCATTAATCTATCCATTGACGGTTGAAAGCGGTCAAAGCCGTAGAAATCATCGAGGCCTTCGTTTTGACAGGTTATGGCTCCCGTAACTCTAAACGAGCCAGAAGTTAAGTCCGTCCGAATAATCGATATCTACAGGGTGCAACATCCACGGTGCAAGGTGCAACATCCGTCCGAAATGGCGAAACAGTGCCGTACGACTTTTAGAAATACGTACATGGATTTGAAACGAAACAGTACCATGGTGCACCACTCTCCAGCGATGGGAAGTCGAAGACGGGCCACGGTAATCCTGTTTTACCGTAAAACTCCACGTGTCGAAAAAACGAAGGGTAAAAAACTTACGAGACCCGATTGAGATTCGGGTTGTCCTTTTTGGGCATTAATATATCCGTTGATGGCCGAAAGCAATCAAAGCCTTAGAACTCATCAAGGCCTTCGTTTTGACAGGTTATGGCTCCCGTAACTCTAAACGAGCTAGAAGTTATGGCCGTTTGAATAATCATATCTACAGGGTGAACCATCCACGGTGCAAGGTGCAACATCCGTCCGAAATGGCGAAACAGTGCCGTACGACTTTTAGAAATGCATGCATGGAATTGAAATGGAACAGTACATTGGTACACCACTCTCCAGCGATGGGAAGTCGAAGACGGGCCATGGAAATCCCGTTTTACCGTAAAAATCCACGTGTCGAAAAAATGAAGGGTAAAAAACTTACGAGACCCGATTGAGATTCGGGTTGTCCTTTTTCGGCATTAATCTATTCATTGACGGCTGATAGCTGTCAAAGCCGTAGAACTCATCGAGGCGTTAGTTTTGACAGGTTATGGCTCCCGTAACTCTAAACGAGCCAGAAGATATGGCCGTTTGAATAATCGATATCTACAGGGTGCAACATCCACGGTGCAAGGTGCAACATCCGTCCGAAATGGTGAAACAGTGTCGTACGACTTTTAGAAATGCGTGCATGGATTTGAAACGGAACAGTACCATGGTGCACCACTCTCCAGCGATGGGAAGTCGAAGACGGGCCACCGTAATCCCGTTTTACCGTAAAAATCCACGTGTCGAAAAAACAAAGGGTAAAAAACTTACGAGACCCGATTGAGATTCGGGTTGTCCTTTTTGAGCATTAATCTATCCGTTGACGGTTGAAAGCTGTCAAAGCCGTAGAACTCATCGAGGCCTTCATTTTGACAGGTTATGGCTCCCGTAACTCTAAATAAGCCAGAAGTTATGGCCGTTTGAATAATCGATATCTACAGGGTGCAACATCCACGGTGCAAGGTGCAACATCCCTCCGAAATGGCGAAACAGTGCCGTACGACTTTTAGAAATGCGTGCATGGATTTGAAACGGAACAGTACCATGGTGCACCACTCTCCAGTGATGGGAAGTCGAAGACGGGCCATGGAAATCCCGTTTTACCGTTAAAATCCACGCGTCGAAAAAACGAAGGGTAAAAAACTTAGGAGACCCGACTGAGATTCGAGTTGTCCTTTTTGGGCATTAATCTATCCGTTGACGACTGAAAGCGGTCAAAGCCATAGAACTCATCGAGGCCTTCGTTTTGACAGGTTATGGCTCCCGTAACTCTAAACGAGCCAGAAGTTATGGTCGTCCGAATAATCGATATCCACAGGGTGCAACATTCACGGTGCAAGGTGCAACATCCGTCTGAAATGGCGAAACAGAGCCGTACGACTTTTAGAAATGCGTGCATGGATTGAAATGCAACAGTACCATGGTGCACCACTCTCCAGCGATGGTAAATCGAAGACCAGCTACCGTAATCCTGTTTTACCGTAAAAATCCACGTGTCGAAAAAATGAAGGGTAAAAAACTTATGAGACCCGATTGAGATACGGGTTGTCCTTTTTGGGCATTAATTTATCCATTGACGGCTGAAAGCAGTCAAAGCCGTAGAATTCATCGAGGCCTTCGTTTTGACAGGTTATGGCTCTCGTAACTCTAAACGAGCCAGAAGTTATGGCCGTCCGAATAATCGATATCTACAGGGTGCAGCATCCACGGTGCAAGGTGCAACATCCTTCCGAAATGGCGAAACAGTGCCGTACGACTTTTAGAAATACGTGCATCGATTTGAAATGGAACTGTACCATGGTGCACCACTCTCCAGCGATGGTAAATCGAAGGCCAGCCACGGTAATCCCGTTTTACCGTAAAAATCCTCGTGTCGAAAAAACGAAGGGTATAAAACTTACGAGACCCGATTGAGATTCGGGTTGTCCTTTTTGGGCATTAATCTATCTGTTGACGGCTAAAAGCTACCAAAGCCGTAGAACTCATCGAGGCCTTTGTTTTGACAGGTTATGGCTCCCGTAACTCTAAACGAGCCAGAAGTTATGGCCGTTTGAATAATCGATATCTACAGGGTGCAACATCCACGGTGCAAGGTGCAACATCTGTCCGAAATGGCGAAACAGTGTCGTACGACTTTTAAAAATGCGTGCATGGATTTGATACGGAACAGTACCATGGTGCACCACTCTCCAGCGATGGGAAGTCGAAGACGGGCCACGGTAATCCCGTTTTACCGTAAAAATCCACGTGTCAAAAAAACGAAGGGTAAAAAACTTACGGGACCCGATTGAGATTCGAGTTGTCCTTTTTGGGCATTAATCTATCCGTTGATGGCTGAAAGCTGTCAAAGCCATAGAACTCATCGAGGCCTTCGTTTTGACAGGTTATGGCTCCCGTAACTCTAAACGAGCCAGAAGTTATGGCCGTCCGAATAATCGATATCTACAGGGTGCAACATCCACAGTGCAAGGTGCAACATCCGTCCGAAATGGCGAAACAGTGCCGTACGACTTTTAGAAATGCATGCATGGATTTGAAACGGAACAGTACCATGGTGCACCACTCTCCAACGATGGAAAGTCGAAGACGGGCCACGGTAATCCCGTTTTACCGTAAAACTCCATGTGTCGAAAAAACGAAGGGTAAAAAACTTACGAGACCAGATTGAGATTCAGGTTATCCTTTTTGGGCATTAGTCTATCCGCTGACGGCTGAAAGCAGTCAAAGCCGTAGAACTCATCGAGGCCTTCGTTTTGACAGGTTATGGCTCCCGTAACTCTAAACGAGCCAGAAGTTATGGCCGTCCGAATAATCGATATCTACAGGGTGCAACATCCACGGTGCAAGGTGCAACATCCGTCCGAAATGGCGAAACAGTGCCGTACGACTTTTAGAAATGCATGCATGGATTTGAAACGGAACAGTACCATGGTGCACCACTCTCCAGCGATGGTAAATCGAAGACCAGCCACCGTAATCCTGTCTTACCGTAAAAATCCACGTGTCGAAAAAACAAAGGGTAAAAATCTTACGAGACCCGATTGAGATTCGGGTTGTCCTTTTTGGGCATTAATCTAACTGTTGACGGCTGAAAGCTGTCAAAGCCGTAGACTTCATCGAGGCCTTCGTTTTGACAGGTTATGGCTCCCGTAACTTTAAACGAGCCAGAAGTTATGGCCGTCCGAATAATCGATATCTGCAGGGTGCAACATCCGTCCGAAATGGCGAAACAGTGCCGTACGACTTTTAGAAATGCGTGCATGGATTTGAAACGGAAAAGTACCATGGTGCACCACTCTCCAGCGATGGTAAATCGAAGGCCAGCCACCACAATCTTGTTTTACCATAAAAATCCACGTGTCGAAAAAACGAAGGGTAAAAAACTTACGAGACCCGATTGAGATTCGGGTTGTCCTTTTTGGGCATTAATCTATCCGTTCACGGCTGAAAGCAGTCAAAGCCGTAGAACTCATCGAGGCCTTCGTTTTGACAGGATATGGCTCCCGTAACAATAAACGAGCCAGAAGTTATGGCCGTCCGAATAATCGATATCTACAGGGTGCAACATCCACGGTGCAAGGTGCAACATCCGTCCGAAATGGCGAAACAGTGCCGTACGACTTTTAGAAATGCGTGCATGGATTTGAAACGGAACAGTACCATGGTGCACCACTATCCAGCGATGGTAAATCGAAGACCAGCCAACGAAATCCCGTTTTACCGTAAAAATCCACGTGTCGAAAAAACGAAGGGTAAAAAACTTACGAGTCACGATTGAGATTCGGGTTGTCCTTTTTGGGCATTAATCTATCTGTTGACGGCTAAAAATTGTCAAAGCCGTAGAACTCATTGAGGCCTTCGTTTTGACAGGTTATGGCTCCCGTAACTATAAACGAGCCAGAAGTTATGGCCGTTTGAATAATCTATATCTAAAGGGTGCAACATCCACGGTGCAACATCCGTCCGAAATGGCGAAGCAGTGCCGTATGACTTTTAGAAATGCATGCATGGATTTGAAACGGAACAGTACCATGGTGCACCACTCTCCAGCGATGGGAAGTCGAAGACGCGCCACGGTAATCCCGTTTTACCGTAAAAATCCACGTGTTAAAAAAAATGAAGGGTAAAAACTTACGAGACCCGATTGAGATTCGGGTTGTCCTTTTTGGGCATTAATCTATCCGTTGATGGCTGAAAGCTGTCAAAGCCATAGAACTCATCGAGGCCTTCGTTTTGACAGGTTATGGCTCCCGTAACACTAAACGACCCATAAGTTATGGCCGTCCGAATAATCGTTATCTACATGGGCAACATCCACGGTGCAAGGTGCAACACCCGTCCGAAATGGCGAAACAGTGCCGTACGACTTTTAGAAATGCGTGCATGGATATGAAACGGAACAGTACCATGGTGCACCCCTCTCCAGAGATGGAAAGTCGAAGACGGGCCACGGTAATCCCGTTTTACCGTAAAACTCCACGTGTCGAAAAAACGAAGGGTAAAAAACTTATGAGACCCGATTGGGATTCTGGTTATCCTTTTTGGGCATTAGTCAATCCGTTGACGGCTGAAAGCGGTCAAAGCCGTTGAACTCAACAAGGTCTTCGTTTTGACAGGATATGGCTCCCGTAACTCTAAACGAGGCAGAAGTTATGGCCGTCCGAATAATCGATATCTACAGGGTGCAACATCCACGGTGCAAGGTGCAACATCCGTCCGAAATGGCGAAACAGTGCCGTACGACTTTTAGAAATGCGTGCATGGATTTGAAACGGAACAGTACCACGGTGCACCACTCTCCAGCGATGGTAAATCGAAGACCAGCCACTGAAATCCCGTTTTACCGTAAAAATCCACGTGTCGAAAAAACGAAGGGTAAAAAACTTACGAGACACGATTGAGATTCGGGTTGTCCTTTTTGGGCATTAATCTATCTGTTGATGGCTAAAAGCTTTCAAATCCGTATAACTCATTGAGGCCTTCGTTTTGACAGGTTATGGCTCCCGTAACTCAAAACGAGCCAGAAGTTATGGCCGTTTGAATAATCAATATCTACAGGGTGCAACATCCGTCCGAAATGGCGAAACAGTGCCGTACGACTTTTAGAAATGCGTGCATGGATTTGAAACGGAACAGTACCATGGTGCACCACTCTCCAGCGTTGGGAAGTCGAAGACGGGCCATGGTAATCCCGTTTTACCGTAAAAATCCACGTGTCAAAAAAACGAAGGGTAAAAAACTTACGAGACCCGATTGAGATTCGGGTTGTCCTTTTTGGTCATTAATCTATCCGTTGATGGCTGAAAGCTGTCAAAGCCATAGAACTCATCGAGGCCTTCGTTTTGACAGGTTATGGCTCCCGTAACTCTAAACGAGCCAGAAGTTATGGCCGTCCGAATAATCGATATCTACAGGGGCAACATCCACGGTGCAAGGTGCAACACCCATCCGAAATGGCGAAACAGTGCCATACGACTTTTAGAAATGCATGCATGGATTTGAAACGGAACAGTACCATGGTGCACCCCTCTCCAGAGATGGGAAGTCGAAGACGGGCCACGGTAATCCCGTTTTACCGTAAAACTCCACGTGTCGAAAAAACGAAGGGTAAAAAACTTGCGAGACCCGATTGAGATTCGGGTTGTCCTTTTTGAGCATTAATCTATCTGTTGACGGCTGAAAGCGTCAAAGCCGTAGACTTCATCGAGGCCATCGTTTTGGCAGGTTATGGCTCCCGTAACTCTAAACGAGCCAGAAGTTATGGCCATCCGAATAATTGATATCTGCAGGGTGCAACATCCACGGTGCAAGGTGCAACATCCGTACGAAATGGCGAAACAGTGCCGTACGACTTTTAGAAATGCGTGCATGGATTTGAAATAGAACAGTACCATGGTGCACCACTCTCCAGCGATGGTAAATCGAAGGCCAGCCACCGTAATCCTGTTTTACCGTAAAAATCCACGTGTCGAAAAAACGAAGGGTAAAAAACTTACGAGACCCGATTGAGATTCGGGTTGTCCTTTTTGGGCGTTAATCTATCCGTTGACGGCTGAAAGTGGTCAAGGCCGTAGAACTCATCGAGGCCTTCGTTTTGACAGGATATGGCTCCCATAACTCTAAACGAGCCAGAAGTTATGGCCGTCCGAATAATCGATATCTACAGGGTGCAACATCCACGGTGAAAGGTGCAACATCCCTCCGAAATTGCGAAACAGTGCCGTACGACTCTTAGAAATGCGTTCATGGATTTGAAACGAATAGTACCATGGTGCACCACTCTCCAGCGATGGTAAATCGAAGACCAGCCACCGAAATCCCGTTTTACCGTAAAAATCCACGTGTCGAAAAAACGAAGGGTAAAAAACTTACGAGACCCGATTGAGATTCGGGTTGTCCTTTTTGGGCATTAATCTATCTGTTGAAAGCTAAAAGCTGTCAAAGCCGTAGAACTCATCGAGGCCTTCGTTTTGACAGGTTATGGCTCCCGTAACTCTAAACGAGCCAGAAGTTATGGCCGTTTGAATAATCTATATCTACAGGATGCAACATCCACGGTGCAACATCCGTCCGAAATGGCGAAACAGTGCCGTACGACTTTTAGAAATGCGTGCATGGATTTGAAACCGAACAGTACCATGGTGCACCACTCTCCAGCGATGGGAAGTCGAAGACGGGCCACGGTAATCCCGTTTTACCAAAAAAAATCCACGTGTCAAAAAAACGAAGGGTAAAAAACTTACGAGACCCGATTGAGATTCGGGTTGTCCTTTTTGGGCATTAATCTATCCGTTGATGGCTGAAAGCTGTCAAAGCCATAGAACTCATCGAGGCCTTCGTTTTGACAGGTTATGGCTCCCGTAACTCTAAACGAGCCAGAAGTTATGGCCGTCCGAATAATCGATATCTAAAGGGTGCAACATCCATGGTGCAAGGTGCAACATCCGTCCGCAATGGCCAAACAGTGCCGTACGATTTATAGAAATGCGTGCATGGATTTGAAACAGAACAGTACCATGGTGCACCACTCTCCAGCGATGGGAATTCGAAGACGGGCCACGGTAATCCCGTTTTACCGTTAAACTCCACGTGTCGAAAAAACGAAGGGTAAAAACTTACGAGACCCGATTGAGATTCAGGTTATCCTTTTTGGGCATTAGTCCATCCGTTGACATCTGAAAGCGGTCAAAGGCATAGAACTCAACGAGGCCTTCGTTTTGACAGGTTATGGCTCCCGTAACTCTAAACGAGCCAGAAGTTATGGCCGTCCGAATAATCGATATGGCGAAACAGTGTCGTACGACTTTTAGAAATGCGTGCATGGATTTGAAATGGAACAGTACCATGGTGCACCACTCTCCAGCGATGGTAAATCGAAGACCAGGCACCGTAATCCCGTTTTACCGTAAAACTCCACGTGTCGAAAAAACGAAGGGTATAAAACTTGCGAGACCCGATTGAGATTCGGGTTGTCCTTTTTGAGCATTAATCTATCTGTTGACGGCTGAAAGCCGTCAAAGCCGTAGACTTCATCGAGGCCTTCGTTTTGACAGGTTATGGCTCCCGTAACTCTAAACGAGCCAGAAGTTATGGCCGTCCGAATAATCGATATCCGCAGGGTGCAACATCCACGGTGCAAGGTGCAGCATCTGTCCGAAATGGCGAAACAGTGCCGTACGACTTTTAGAAATGCGTGCATGGATTTGAAACAGAACAGTACCATGGTGCACCACTCTCCAGCGATGGTAAATCGAAGGCCAGCCACCGTAATCCTGTTTTACCGTAAAAATCCACGTGTCGAAAAAACGAAGAGTAAAAAACTTACGAGACCCGATTGAGATTCGGGTTGTCCTTTTTGGGCGTTAATCTATCCGTTGACGGCTGAAAGTGGTCAAAACCGTAGAACTCATCGAGGCCTTCGTTTTGACTGGATATGGCTCCCGTAACTCTAAACGAGCCAGAAGTTATGGCCGTCCGAATAATCGATATCTACAGGGTGCAACATCCACGGTGCAAGGTGCAACATCCGTCCGAAATGGCGAAACAGTGCCGTACGACTTTTAGAAATGCGTGCATGGATTTGAAATGGAACAGTACCACGGTGCACCACTCTCCAGCGATGGTAAATCGAAGACCAGCCACTGAAATCCCGTTTTACCGTAAAAATCCACGTGTCGAAAAAACGAAGGGTAAAAAACTTACGAGACACGATTGAGATTCGTGTTGTCCTTTTTGGGCATTAATCTATCTGTTGATGGCTAAAAGCTTTCAAATCCGTATAACTCATTGAGGCCTTCGTTTTGACAGGTTATGGCTCCCGTAACTCAAAACGAGCCAGAAGTTATGGCCGTTTGAATAATCAATATCTACAGGGTGCAACATCCGTCCGAAATGGCGAAACAGTACCGTACGACTTTTAGAAATGCGTGCATGGATTTGAAACGGAACGGTACCATGGTGCACCACTCTCCAGCGTTGGGAAGTCGAAGACGGGCCATGGTAATCCCGTTTTACCGTAAAAATCCACGTGTCAAAAAAACGAAGGGTAAAAAACTTACGAGACCCGATTGAGATTCGGGTTGTCCTTTTTGGTCATTAATCTATCCGTTGATGGCTGAAAGCTGTCAAAGCCATAGAACTCATCGAGGCCTTCGTTTTGACAGGTTATGGCTCCCGTAACTCTAAACGAGCCAGAAATTATGGCCGTCCGAATAATCGATATCTACAGGGGCAACATCCACGGTGCAAGGTGCAACACCCATCCGAAATGGCGAAACAGTGCCATACGACTTTTAGAAATGCGTGCATGGATTTGAAACGGAACAGTACCATGGTGCACCCCTCTCCAGAGATGGGAAGTCGAAGACGGGCCACGGTAATCCCGTTTTACCGTAAAACTCCACGTGTCGAAAAAACGAAGGGTAAAAAACTTACGAGACCCGATTGAGATTCGGGTTGTCCTTTTTGAGCATTAATCTATCTGTTGACGGCTGAAAGCCGTCAAAGCCGTAGACTTCATCGAGGCCTTCGTTTTGACAGGTTATGGCTCCCGTAACTCTAAACGAGCCAGAAGTTATGGCCGTCCGAATAATTGATATCTGCAGGGTGCAACATCCACGGTGCAAGGTGCAACATCCGTACGAAATGGCGAAACAGTGCCGTACGACTTTTAGAAATGCGTGCATGGATTTGAAATAGAACAGTACCATGGTGCACCACTCTCCAGCGATGGTAAATCGAAGGCCAGCCACCGTAATCCTGTTTTACCGTAAAAATCCACGTGTCGAAAAAACGAAGGGTAAAAAACTTACGAGACCCGATTGAGATTCGGGTTGTCCTTTTTGGGCGTTAATCTATCCGTTGACGGCTGAAAGTGGTCAAGGCCGTAGAACTCATCGAGGCCTTCGTTTTGACAGGATATGGCTCCCATAACTCTAAACGAGCCAGAAGTTATGGCCGTCCGAATAATCGATATCTACAGGGTGCAACATCCACGGTGAAAGGTGCAACATCCCTCCGAAATTGCGAAACAGTGCCGTACGACTCTTAGAAATGCGTTCATGGATTTGAAACGGAACAGTACCATGGTGCACCACTCTCCAGCGATGGTAAATCGAAGACCAGCCACCGAAATCCCGTTTTACCGTAAAAATCCACGTGTCGAAAAAACGAAGGGTAAAAAACTTACGAGACCCGATTGAGATTCGGGTTTTCCTTTTTGGGCATTAATCTATCTGTTGAAAGCTAAAAGCTGTCAAAGCCGTAGAACTCATCGAGGCCTTCGTTTTGACAGGTTATGGCTCCCGTAACTCTAAACGAGCCAGAAGTTATGGCCGTTTGAATAATCTATATCTACAGGATGCAACATCCACGGTGCAACATCCGTCCGAAATGGCGAAACAGTGCCGTACGACTTTTAGAAATGCGTGCATGGATTTGAAACCGAACAGTACCATGGTGCACCACTCTCCAGCGATGGGAAGTCGAAGACGGGCCACGGTAATCCCGTTTTACCAAAAAAATCCACGTGTCAAAAAAACGAAGGGTAAAAAACTTACGAGACCCGATTGAGATTCGGGTTGTCCTTTTTGGGCATTAATCTATCCGTTGATGGCTGAAAGCTGTCAAAGCCATAGAACTCATCGAGGCCTTCGTTTTGACAGGTTATGGCTCCCGTAACTCTAAACGAGCCAGAAGTTATGGCCGTCCGAATAATCGATATCTAAAGGGTGCAACATCCATGGTGCAAGGTGCAACATCCGTCCGCAATGGCCAAACAGTGCCGTACGATTTATAGAAATGCGTGCATGGATTTGAAACAGAACAGTACCATGGTGCACCACTCTCCAGCGATGGGAATTCGAAGACGGGCCACGGTAATCCCGTTTTACCGTTAAACTCCACGTGTCGAAAAAACGAAGGGTAAAAACTTACGAGACCCGATTGAGATTCAGGTTATCCTTTTTGGGCATTAGTCCATCCGTTGACATCTGAAAGCGGTCAAAGGCATAGAACTCAACGAGGCCTTCGTTTTGACAGGTTATGGCTCCCGTAACTCTAAACGAGCCAGAAGTTATGGCCGTCCGAATAATCGATATGGCGAAACAGTGTCGTACGACTTTTAGAAATGCGTGCATGGATTTGAAATGGAACAGTACCATGGTGCACCACTCTCCAGCGATGGTAAATCGAAGACCAGCCACCGTAATCCCGTTTTACCGTAAAACTCCACGTGTCGAAAAAACGAAGGGTATAAAACTTGCGAGACCCGATTGAGATTCGGGTTGTCCTTTTTGAGCATTAATCTATCTGTTGACGGCTGAAAGCCGTCAAAGCCGTAGACTTCATCGAGGCCTTCGTTTTGACAGGTTATGGCTCCCGTAACTCTAAACGAGCCAGAAGTTATGGCCGTCCGAATAATCGATATCCGCAGGGTGCAACATCCACGGTGCAAGGTGCAGCATCTGTCCGAAATGGCGAAACAGTGCCGTACGACTTTTAGAAATGCGTGCATGGATTTGAAACAGAACAGTACCATGGTGCACCACTCTCCAGCGATGGTAAATCGAAGGCCAGCCACCGTAATCCTGTTTTACCGTAAAAATCCACGTGTCGAAAAAACGAAGAGTAAAAAACTTACGAGACCCGATTGAGATTCGGGTTGTCCTTTTTGGGCGTTAATCTATCCGTTGACGGCTGAAAGTGGTCAAAACCGTAGAACTCATCGAGGCCTTCGTTTTGACAGGATATGGCTCCCGTAATTCTAAACGAGCCAGAAGTTATGGCCGTCCGAATAATCGATATCTACAGGGTGCAACATCCACGGTGCAAGGTGCAACATCCGTCCGAAATGGCGAAACAGTGCCGTATGACTTTTAGAAATGCGTTCATGGATTTGAAACGGAACAGTACCATGGTGCACCACTCTCCAGCGATGGTAAATCGAAGACCAGCCACCGAAATCCCGTTTTACCGTAAAAATCCACATGTCGGAAAAACGAAGGGTAAAAAACTTACGAGACCCGATTGAGATTCGGGTTGTCCTTTTTGGGCATTAATCTATCTGTTGACAGCTAAAAGCTATCAAAGCCGTAGAACTCATGGAGGCCTTCGTTTTGACAGGTTATGGCTCCCGTAACTCTAAACGAGCCAGAAGTTATGGCCGTCCGAATAATCGATATCTACAGGGTGCAACATCCACGGTGCAAGGTGCAACATCCGTCCGAAATGGCGAAACAGTGCCGTACGACTTTTAGAAATGCGTACATGGATTCGAAACGAAACAGTACCATGGTGTACCACTCTCCAGCGATGGGAAGTCGAAGACGGGCCACGGTAATCCTGTTTTACCGTAAAAATCCACGTGTCGAAAAAACGAAGGGTAAAAAACTTCCGAGACCCGATTGAGATTCGGGTTGTCCTTTTTGGGCATTAATCTATCTGTTGACGGCTGAAAGCTGTCAAAGCCGTAGAACTCATCTAGGCCATCGTTTTGACAGGTTATGGCACCCGTAACTCTAAACGAGCCAGAAGTTATGGCCGTCCGAATAATCGATATCTACAGGGTGCACATCCACGGTGCAAGGTGCAACATCCGTCCGAAATGGCGAAACAGTGCCGTACGACTTTTAGAAATGCGTGCATGGATTTGAAGCAGAACAGTACCATGGTGCACCACTCTCCAGCGACGGTAAATCGAAGGCCTGCCACCGTAATCCTGTTTTACCGTAAAAATCCACGTGTCGAAAAAACGAAGGGTAAAAAACTTACGAGACCCGATTGAGATTCGGGTTGTCCTTTTTGGGCATTAATCTATCCGTTTACGGCTGAAAGCTATCAAACCGTAGAACTCATCGAGGCCTTCGTTTTGACAGGTTATGGCTCCCGTAACTCTAAACGAGCCAGAAGTTATGGCCGTTTGAATAATCTATATCTACAGGATGCAACATCCACGGTGCAACATCCGTCCGAAATGGCGAAACAGTGCTGTATGACTTTTAGAAATGCGTGCATGGATTTGAAACGGAACAGTACCATAGTGCACCACTCTCCAGTGATGGGAAGTCAAAGGCGGGCCACGGTAATCCCGTTTTACCATAAAAATCCACGTGTCAAAAAAACGAAGGGAAAAAAACTTACGAGACCCGATTGAGATTCGGGTTGTCCTTTTTGGGCATTAATCTATCTGTTGACGGCTGAAAGCTGCCAAAGCCGTAGAAATCATCGAGGCCTTCGTTTTGACAGGTTATGGCTCCCGTAACTCTAAACGAGCCAGAAGTTACGTCCGTCCGAATAATCGATATCTGCGGGGTGCAAGATCCACGGTGCAAGGTGCAACATCCGTCCGAAATGGCGAAACAGTGCCGTACGACTTTTAGAAATGCGTGCATGGATTTGAAACGGAACAGTACCATGGTGCACCACTCTCCAGTGATGGTAAATCGAAGGCCAGCCACCGTAATCCTGTTTTACCGTAAAAATCCACGTGTCGAAAAAACGAAGGGTAAAAAACTTACGAGACCCGAGTGAGATTCGGGTTGTCCTTTTTGGGCATTAATCTATCCGTTGACGGCTGAAAGAGGTCAAAGCCGTAGAACTCATCGAGGCTTTCGTTTTGACAGGATATGGCTCCCGTAAGACTAAACGAGCCAGAAGTTATGGCCGTCCGAATAATCGATATCTACAGGGTGCAACATCCACGGTGCAAGGTGCAACATCCATCCGAAATGGCGAAACAGTGCCGTACGACTTTTAGAAATGCGTGCATGGATTTGAAGCGGAATAGTACCATGGTGCACCACTCTCCAGTGATGGAAAGTCGAAGACGGGCCACGGTAATCCCGTTTTATCGTAAAAATCCACGTGTCGAAAAAACGAAAGGTAAAAAACTTACAAGACCCGATTGAGATTCGGGTTGTCCTTTTTGGGCATTAATCTATCCATTGAGGACTGAAAGCTGTTAAAGCTGTAGAACTCATCTAGGCCTTCGTTTTGACAGGTTGTGGCTCCCGTAACTCTAAACGGGCCAGAAGTTAAGGCCGTCCGAATAATCGATATCTACAGGGTGCAACATCCACGGTGCAAGGTGCAACATCCGTCCGAAATGGCGAAACAGTGCCGTACGACTTTTAGAAATGCGTGCATGGATTTGAAACCGAACAGTACCATGGTGCACCACTCTCCAGCGATGGTAAATCGAAGGCCAGCCACCGTAATACTGTTTTACCGTAAAAATCCACGTGTCGAAAAAACAAAAAGTAAAAAACTTACGAGACCCGATTGAGATTCGGGTAGTCCTTTTTGGGCATTAATCTATCCGTTGACGGCTGAAAGTGGTCCAAGCCGTAGAACTCATCGAGGCCTTCGTTTTGACAGGATATGGCTCCCGTAACTCTAAACGAGCCAGAAGTTATGGCCGTCCGAATAATCGATATCTACAGGGTGCAACATCCACGGTGCAAGGTGCAACATCCGTCCGAAATGGCGAAACAGTGTCGTAAGACTTTTAGAAATGCGTTCATGGATTTGAAACGGAACAGTACCATGGTGCACCACTCTCCAGCGATGGTAAATCGAAGGCCAGCCACAGAAATCCCGTTTTACCGTAAAAATCCACGTGTCGAAAAAACGAAGGGTAAAAAACTTACGAGACCCGATTGAGATTCGGGTTGTCCTTTTTGGGCATTAATCATTCTGTTGACAGCTAAAAGCTGTCAAAGCCGTAGAACTCATCGATGCCTTCGTTTTGACAGGTTATGGCTCCCGTAACTCTAAACGAGCCAGAAGTTATGGCCGTTTGAATAATCTATATCTACAGGATGCAACATCCACGGTGCAACATCTGTCCGAAATGGCGAAACAGTGCCGTACGACTTTTAGAAATGCGTGCATGGATTTGAAACGGAACAGTACCATGGTGCACCACTCTCCAGCGATGGGAAGTTGAAGACGGGCCACGGTAATCCCGTTTTACCATAAAAATCCACGTGTCAAAAAAACAAATGGTAAAAAACTTACGAGACCCGATTGAGATTCAAGTTGTCCTTTTTGGGCATTAATCTATCCGTTGATGGCTGAAAGCTATCAAAGCCATAGAACTCATCGAGGCCTTCGTTTTGACAGGTTATGGCTCCCGTAACTCTAAACGAGCCAGAAGTTATGGCCGTCCGAATAATCGATATCTACAGGGGCAACATCCACGGTGCACGGTACAACACCCGTTCGAAATGGAGAAACAGTGTCGTACGACTTTTAGAAACGCGTGCATGGATATGAAACGGAACAGTACCATGGTGCACCACTCTCCAGTGATGGAAAGTCGAAGACGGGCCACGGTAATCCGGTTTTACCGTAAAACTCCACGTGTCGAAAAAACGAAGGGTAAAAAACTTACGAGAACCTATTGAGATTCAGGTTATCCTTTTTGGGCATTAGTCTATCCGTTGACGGCTGAAAGTGGTCAAAGCCATAGAACTCAGCGAGGCCTTCGTTTTGACAGGTTATGGCTCCCGTAACTCTAAATGAGCCAGAAGTTATGGTCGTCCGAATAATCGATATCTACAGGGTGCAACATCCACAGTGCAAGGTGCAACATCCGTCCGAAATGGCGAAACAGTGCCGTACGACTTTTAGAAATGCGAGCATGGATTTGAAACGGAACAATACCATGGTGCACCACTCTCCAGCGTTGGTAAATCGAAGACCAGCCACCGTAATCCTTTTTTACCGTAAAAATCCACGTGTCGAAAAAACGAAGGGAAAAAACTTACGAGACCCGATTGAGATTCGGGTTGTCCTTTTTGGGCATTAATCTATCTGTTGACGGCTGAAAGCTGTGAAATCCGTAGAAATCATCGAGGCCTTCGTTTTGACAGGTTATGGCTCCCGTAACTCTAAACGAGCCAGAAGTTATGGCCGTCTGAATAATCGATATCTGCAGGGTGCAACATCCACGGTGCAAGGTGCAACATCCGTCCGAAATGGCGAAACAGTGCCGTACGACTTTTAGAAATGCGTGCATGGATTTGAAACGGAACAGTACCATGGTGCACCACTCACCAACGATGGTAAATCGAAGGCCAGCCACCGTAATCCTGTTTTACCGTAAAAATCCATGTGTCGAAAAAACGAAGGGTAAAAAACTTACGAGACCCGATTGAGATTCGGGTTGTCCTTTTTGGGCATTAATCTATCCGTTGACGGCTGAAAGAGGTCAAAGCCGTAGAACTCATCGAGGCCTTCATTTTGACAGGATATAGCTCCCGTAATTCTAAACGAGCCAGAAGTTATGGCCGTCCGAATAATCGATATCTACAGGGTGCAACATCCACGGTGCAAGGTGCAACATCCGTCCGAAATGGCGAAACAGTGCCGTACGACTTTTAGAAATGCGTGCATGGATTTGAAGCGGAACAGTACCATGGTGCACCACTCTCCAGCGATGGAAAGTCGAAGACGGGCCACGGTAATCCCGTTTTACCGTAAAAATCCACGTGTCGAAAAAACGAAAGGTAAAAAACTTACGAGACCCGATTGAGATTCGGGTTGTCCTTTTTGGGCATTAATCTATCCGTTGACGGCTGAAAGAGGTCAAAGCCGTAGAACTCATCGAGGCTTTCGTTTTGACAGGATATGGCTCCCGTAAGACTAAATGAGCCAGAAGTTATGGCCGTCCGAATAATCGATATCTACAGGGTGCAACATCCACGGTGCAAGGTGCAACATCCATCCGAAATGGCGAAACAGTGCCGTACGACTTTTAGAAATGCGTGCATGGATTTGAAGCGGAATAGTACCATGGTGCACCACTCTCCAGTGATGGAAAGTCGAAGACGGGCCACGGTAATCCCGTTTTATCGTAAAAATCCACGTGTCGAAAAAACGAAAGGTAAAAAACTTACAAGACCCGATTGAGATTCGGGTTGTCCTTTTTGGGCATTAATCTATCCATTGAGGACTGAAAGCTGTTAAAGCTATAGAACTCATCTAGGCCTTCGTTTTGACAGGTTGTGGCTCCCGTATCTCTAAACGGGCCAGAAGTTAAGGCCGTCCGAATAATCGATATCTACAGGGTGCAACATCCACGGTGCAAGGTGCAACATCCGTCCGAAATGGCGAAACAGCGCCGTACGACTTTTAGAAATGCGTGCATGGATTTGAAACGGAATAGTACCTTGGTGTACCGCTCTCCGGCGATGGTAAATCGAAGGCCAGCCACCGTAATCCAGTTTTACCGTAAAAATCCACGTGTCGAAAAAACGAAGGGTAAAAAACTTACGAGACCCGATTGAGATTCGGGTTGTCCTTTTTGGGCATTAATCTATCCGTTGATGGCTGAAAGCTGTCAAAGCCATAGAAGTCATCAAGGCCTTTGTGTTGTCAGGTTATGGCTCCCGTAACTCTAAACGAGCCAGAACTTATGGCCGTCCGAATAATCGATATCTACAAGGTGCAACATCCACGGTGCAAGGTGCAACATCCGTCCGAAATGGCAAAACAGTGTCGTACGACTTTTAAAAATGCGTGCATGGATTTGAAATGGAACAGTACCATGGTGCACCACTCTCCAGCGATGGGAAGTCGAAGACGGGCCACGGTAATCCTGTTTTACCGTAAAAATACACGTGTCGAAAAAAGGAAGGGTTAAAAACTTACGAGACCCGACTGAGTTTCGGGTTGTCCTTTTTGGGCATTAATCTATCCGTTGACGGCTTAAAGCTGTCAAAGCCGTAGAACTCATCGAGGCCTTCGTTTTGATAGGTTATGGCTCCCGTAACTCTAAACAAGCCAGAAGTTATGGCCGTTTGAATAATCGATATCTACAGGGTGCAACATCCACGGTGCAAGGTGCAACATCCGTCCGAAATGGTGAAACAGTGTCGTACGACTTTTAGAAATGCGTGCATGGATTTGAAACGGAACAGTACCATGGTGCACCACTCTCCAGTGATGGGAAGTAGAAGACGGGCCACGGTAATCCCGTTTTACCGTAAAAATCCACGTGTCGAAAAAACGAAGGGTAAAAAACTTACGAGACCGGATTGAGATTCCGGTTGTCCTTTTTGGGCATTAATCTATCCGTTGACGGTTGAAAGCGGTCAAAGCCGTAGAACCCATCGAGGCCTTTGTTTTTACAGGTTATGGCTCCCGTAACTCTAAACGAGCCAAAAGTTAAGTCCGTCCGAATAATCGATATCTACAGGGTGCAACATCCACGGTGCAAGGTGCAACATCCGTCCGAAATGGCGAAACAGTGTTGTACGACTTTTAGAAATGCGTACATGGATTTGAAACGAAACAGTACCATGGTGTACCACTCTCCAGCGATGGGAAGTCGAAGACGGGCCACGGTAATCCTGTTTTACCGTAAAAATCCATGTGTCGAAAAAACGAAGGGTAAAAAACTTACGAGACCCGATTGAGATTCGGGTTGTCCTTTTTGGGCATTAATCTATCTGTTGACGGCTGAAAGCTGTCAAAGCCGTAGAACTCATCTAGGCCTTCGTTTTGACAGGTTATGGCACCCGTAACTCTAAATGAGCAAGAAGTTCCGGCCGTCCGAATAATCGATATCTACAGGGTGCACATCCACGGTGCAAGGTGCAACATCCGTCCGAAATTGCGAAACAGTGTCGTACGACTTTTAGAAATACGTGCATGGATTTGAAACGGAACAGTACCATGGCGCACCACTCTCCAGCGATGGTAAATCGAAGGCCTGCCACCGTAATCCTGTTTTACCGTAAAAATCCATGTGTCGAAAAAACGAAGCGTAAAAAACTTACGAGACCCGATTGAGATTCGGGTTGTCCTTTTTGGGCATTAATATATCCGTTGATGGCTGAAAGCTATAAAAGCCTTAGAACTCATCAAAGCCTTCGTTTTGACAGGTTATGGCTCCCGTAACTCTAAACGAGCCAGAAGTAATGGTCGTTTGAATAATCAATATCTATAGTGTGCAACATCCACGGTGCAAGGTGCAACATCCGTCCGAAATGGCGAAACAGTGTCGTACGACTTTTAGAAATGCGTGCATGGATTTGAAACGGAACACTACCATGGTTCACCACTCTCCAACGATGGGAAGTCGAAGGCCAGCCACCGTAATCCTGTTTTACCGTAAAAATCCACATGTCTAAAAAACGAAGGGTAAAAAACATACGAGACCCGATTGAGATTCGGATTGTCCTTTTTGGGCATTAATCTATCCATTGACGGCTGAAAGCGGTCACAGCCGTAGAACTCATCGAGGCCTTCGTTTTTGTGATGACCGCCCATGACTCCCGCACTAAAACAAGAGAATGGTGCGCTGAAAGGCGTGCCAGGCAGCCGTGGACGATAGTCAGGGTAAGATAAAATAGAAACTCTATCGTATTACTCACAGCGCATGGATAAAATACAATAGAAAATATATACATAGTGAATCTCTATAGAACAGAAGTCTCATCATATAAACTCATAATAGTTTTATACAATCATCTGAATAGTCAATACATCAAGCCTCACTACATAACACTCAGAGTATCAAACAAACAGCGGAATATCCAGTAATATAGTAAGAAAACAATATGCAAAAGCCTCCAGCTCGTCTTCATCATCAACAGCGTTGGTAGCCAAGAACAGCACCTGTCACCTGCAACCTAGTCAGCCCATCCCAACATGGATGAACAGCCCAAGGTAATAAGAGTTGAACATAAAACCTTGAGTCAGACAATAGTCTTAGCGAGCAGTAAATTAACTATCAAACATACCAAAAGAGCGTAAAGGATAAAAGGAATAGGAACTCAACCATCCCACTCCACCTCATTCTACAGTGATAGCCCCCAGACCCACTAAGCAGAAACAAGCATAACAAAGCAGACATTTAAAGTAAAGTAATTATCCCTCGAGTCAAGGTCGGGCTTTTCCAAGTACAAACCCCCAAGGCCTTAACCAAGATCAGATAAGCACCTTGAAAACATCGCTCTTGACCCAAGCGACGATACAACCAAACATCCAAACATCCATGACTCTGGCCATCACTGTTATCATTGCCTTGATTTACCGTTAGTTGAATGACCGCCTGTCAAGGGCTAATGGTAACCCCGGTTCTAGACATAACCCTGCACGTCATCATGACCCGTGCCTAGGACTATCGCATCTGCCCAGAGTACTAACACGTCATCATGACCCGTGTCTGGAACGTCATCGTGACCCGTTCCAACGTACTCTTGCTTCGAGCGTGCTAGAACCTTAAATAACGATAAGATCCAAGCCTCCTAGTCATCCTCCTCGACGACCATTCTCACACTAGCTCAAGCGCCTCTCGAGCCCACCATTATCCACAAACCCGGACCGCATCACCGAGTTATCAACATGCTTGGAATGATCCCGTCTGGACTGAACCAAGGCTTTCTCACATTGTGCTTTGCTTCAACGCATCATAGCAAAGCCCCATCTCAACATCATGGTTTGCCTCATCGCATCATGGCAAAGTCCCATCTCAAAAAATCTATCCATATGAGCTTCCTCATCTGCTTCATATGCCACAGGCAGCTTTCACTATTCAAGAGCCTTTCCACTTAGCTTTTGAATCATCTTCGACCAACTTGTCCAAATCAAGTTATCAATCAACTAATCAATCAAATCAAACATTAATCCAAGTAATCAATCATTCAAACAAGATCTAAATAAACAATTACAACAATAATGGCAAATTCGTAAATAAAGAGTTCAAGTCTAACATGCATTCTAACAAGCATGAATTATGAACAATATCTCTACAACTTGATGAATGAACTTGCATAAGTGAACATGTAGTAAAATAGATGTCAAAACTTCATAGATGATAGATCTACATGCATACTTAGGGAAAATGCAAGAAATCACTATCTTTAACACATAAACACGCCACCAATCCAATATACTCCCTTGGGTCCGTGTGAGAGATAACTACCACTCACCTAATCACCTAAACACCTCAAAAACAACCAACTTCAGATCTGGACAGCACGGAATCAAGCTTGACCCTCCAAAGCTTCGCTTCAAATGATGAAATCTCTCTTCAACGGATGGAGATCTTCAACTTTGGCCCTTGGATCTTCGATTTGATCTTCAATTTTGATGGAAGGAATCACTAGATTAGAGTGGAGAAAAGAAGTGAAGAAGTGTTGTAGTCGAGCTCTCAAAATAGCAGCACTTCGTCGCTTCAAAATCCGGTGCCAAAAAGTGAGCCAAACCCCTCTATTTATAGGTAGATTTTCCCCTGAGTCGGCCACCCCCATGAGTCGCCCACGACCTAAAACTCATGACCCACGACATAAGCCACTTTACGACTCAACGGCTTATCCCACTACCGACCTAACACGAGAGACAACACACGACTCAACCTTGTAACCCTGAGTCGTTCTCGGTCTATCAGCTAAACCCCTTAACGACCTACCCACAAGGCCGACCCAACAACCATAGCGACTCATCAATACATTCGACCCAGCGACTTACCATGAGTCGTTTAAAGACCTAACGACTTAAGACTCAACTCTTAACGCGACTCAAGCCTCTACACGGCTTAACAACATACGGTTCAATACACACACACACGGCTTACGACTTATACCATAACGACTTAAGTCTTAAGCCGTTCACTCTTAAGTCGGCTCAACCTTGAGTCGGCTACTAACTTAAGTCGCTCCATCACCCCAACTCTTAAGTTGCAAACCCGTGGGCCTTCTGACCCGCTAACCTTCTACTCGCTCCATCCTTAGGTCGTCTTAATCCTTAACTCGCTCACCTCTTTGGTCGGTTACCCCTATGAGTCAGTCCAACCCACTAACTCGGTCTAGCACTATCACGCTAACCTATCCAAACCTATATGTCGCTCCATACCTTAAGCCGTAGCCTTCTTAAGTCGGTCACCCTATGAGTCGCTCACACGAGTCAACTTCCACCCGACTCACCTTCCTCACACGACTTATCTCCTACACGACTCAAGCTATTACACGACTCAAGCTCCGAATGACTTAAACTCTGAACGACTTATCAACAATACGACTTAAAGCATATAGTTTAACAATGTTTCGATCCGTAAAAATACGGGTCGTTACATTCTCTCCCCCTTAGGAATTTCGCCCCCGAAATTCCAAACAAACAAGAGCAACCAAAGATATTCCGCATGCCTACCATCCATTGCAATCAACAAACCATGCATCCAATTACTAGCCTAGCATGCAGAATTCTAAGACTTAGAACAAGCTACAAATTCGTGAGATGTCACGACACCTTAGGGCCATACCTTGAAGAGTTCAGGATGAGCTGCCTTCATCCTCTCTTCCTCCTCCCATGTACAGTCGTCAACATCATCACTCCATTGTACCTTGAGCAACGTAATCGTCTTCCTCCTAAGCTGTTTCGTGTCGGTTTCAACAACACGAAGCGGCTTACGAGGTCTCGTAACAACTGGATCAACCTCTAAATCTTCACAGCTATCAGCAGAAACCACTGTATTCGAGTCATGCACATACTTCCGTAGATAAGATACATGAAAAACATTGTGCATACCCGCCATCTTTTCCGGTAACTCCAATCTATAAGTGAGTTTTCCAATTCGCTCGATGATCGGGAATGGTCCAACAAATCTCGGAGTCAATTTCCCTTTCTTCCTGAATCGAATAACATTCTTCAGTGGAGAAATCTTCACAAAAACCATATCACTTACGTCGAATTCCAAATCCTTACGACGCTTATCGGCATAACTTTTCTGACGATCTTGGGCTGCCTTCATTCGCCGCCGAATGATCTCTATACAATCCGTAGTCCGACGAATCATTTCTGGCCCAAGTATCAGCTTTTCTCCAGTTTCCAACCAACATGTCGGAGAGTTACACGGCCTTCCATACAATGCTTCATACGGTGCCATACCAATACTTGACTGGTAACTGTTATTATATGCAAATTCCACCAAATGAAGATGATCTTCCCATGATCCCCCGAAGTCCAAAACACATGCTCTGAGAAGATCTTCCAAAACTCGGTTGACTCTCTCGGTTTGACGATCTGTTTGGGGATGATAAGCTGTACTCAAACACAACTCAGTCCCCAAAACTTCCTGGAAGCTCTTCCAAAATCCACTAGTGAACAATGGGTCTCAGTCGCTCACTATACTCTTCGGAATACCATGGAATCGAACTATCCACTTAACATACAACCCAGCCAACTTCGATGCAGTCCTAGTTGATCGAACAGGAATGAATCTTGCACTCTTAGTCAAACGATCTACGATGACCCAAATCCCTTCATTTCCTGCCCTGGTTCTAGGTAGACCATCGATAAAATCCATCGATATCTGCTCCCACTTCCATGTAGGAACCTCTAATGGCTGAAGCAATCCACTTGGCTTCTTCTGTTCGGCTTTTACCAACTGGCAGTTCATACATTTGGAAATAAAATTTCCAACATCCTTCTTCATACCTTCCCAGTAGTAGGTTCTCTTCATATCCCGATACATCTTACTTCCACCTGGATGAATTGTCAACTTCGAGTGATGACTTTCCTTCAGAACTTCATTTCTCAATCCATCTATATCGGGAACAACTAGCCGTCCTTGTTTCCGAAGCCAACCCTCTCGATCGACTTCAAATACTTTATCCTTTTCTGGATTCAATCCAGATTCCAAATCGCGGATAATCTTGACAAGCTTATCATCTCGCTTTTGGCCCTCGCCAATTCTTTCCACAAGAGTAGGTCTTATTGATAAGTTTGCCAACATCTCAGGTTCCAATTCGCATCTAGGCCTGAGGTCAAATCCAGCCAAATACTCAAGGCTCTTCCATTCCAAAAACATGGCTCCCAATCCTGCATGTCTTCGACTTAACGCATCCGCCACTGCATTACCTTTTCCCGAAGTATAGGCTATATCAAAATCATATGATGCCAAAAACTCTAGCCACCTTTGCTGCCGAAGATTCAAATCCTTTTGGATGAACAGATACTTCAACGACTTATGATCCGTAAACAACTCGAATCGAACTCCCAATAAATAATGTCTCCACATCTTCAGAGCAAAAACAATCGCCGCTAACTCCAAATCATGAGTCGGGTAATTCCTTTCATGCGGCTTCAGTTGTCGACTTGCATACGCAACAACTTTATCCTTCTGCATAAGCACTGCTCCAAGTCCAGTACCACATGCATCGGTGTAAACCACCATCTCATCATTCCCACTTGGAATAGTCAAAACAGGAGCACTCGTCAATCGCTCTTTCAGGATTACGAAAGCTTGCTCACACTTATCATCCCATCTGAACACTTGGTTGTTTTTCGTCAATCCTGTTAACGGTGCAGCTATCTTGGAAAAGCCTTTGATAAACCGACGATAATATCCTACTAATCCAAGAAAACTTCTCACATCGGATGCATTCTTAGGTCTAACCCAATCCTGGATTGCTGCCACCTTAGCGGGATCAACCGCTATTCCATTTCCAGAAATAACATGGCCTAAGAATCTCACTTCACTCTTCCAGAAGTGACACTTCAAAATCTTAGCCTTTAGCTGATGTTTCCGTAAGATTCCCAAAACAATCCGCAAGTGCGTCTTGCGCTCTTCTTCATTTCTGGAGTAAATCAAAATATCATCCACGAACACAAGTACGAACTTGTTCAACTGATCTCTGAACACTCTATTCATAAGATCCACAAAATATGCTGGTGCATTGGTCAAACCAAACGGCATTACCAGCCACTCATAAAAACCAGATGGTGTCCTGAAAGCAGTCTTCGGCACACTATCCTTCGCCACTCTTAACTGGTGAAATCCCATTGCCAAATCCATCTGAGAAAACACCTTAGCTTCGTGAAGCTGATCAAACAAGTCATCTATTCTCGGCAATGGATACTTGTTCTTCCTAGTCACTTTATTCAGCTCACGATAATCCACACACAACCTCAACGATCCATCCGCTTTGGTTGTGAACACAACTGGTGCACCCCATTCGGACACACTACGCCGAATGAATCCTTTCCGTAAAAGGTCATCAACTTGCACCTTCAGCTCTTGTTGTTCTCTAGGCGCCATCCGCCTAAGAGGCATCACCACAGGTCTGGCTCCCTCAACTAGATCGATTCGAAACTCGATCTCCCTATGCGGCGGTAACCCTTTGAACTCGTCAAAGACGTCCTCAAATCCATTCACAACCGGCATCGATGACAGTCCATCCCGTGGAACAACCAGCGAATACGTGAAGCCCATGAAGACGCCTTCTTCACGCTTACATCGTATCACAACCTTTCACCCTTCCACATTCTCGACTGTCACCTCCAGTTTCTCACAATCAACCTTTGCCGCATACTTCCTAAGCCAGTCCATACCCAAAATAATTCCGAACCCCGCAAAGTTCAGAACAAAACAATCACAAACAAAAGAGAAATCATGACTCGATACAACTAGACCACGGCATACCATACACAAACAAGACGAACCCCCAACTGGATTAGTCACAACCAGTGGCCTATCAACAATTTCCGGTTCGAAACCCAACCGGCCTACAAGATCATCACAAACAAACGAATGCGACCCTCCAATATCAAACAACACTCTAACTGGAACACCACAAATGGAAAGAGTACCTTGAACCACCACACTCTTCCCTTTCTCATCAACAGTAGGAGCTTTCGAAGACGATGGAACAGCTCCCAAAGCATAAGCTTGCACAATCTGCTTATCTTTCCCTGGTTCTGGACAGTCCCTCCTGATATGCCCCAGCTTATCACAATTGTTGCACTTCAACTGCACCTTTGGATTCTTGCTATCCCTAGAGAAATGGCCCTTCTGCCGACAATTGTAGCAGGTCACTTCACCCTTTGGCTTCTTCTGGCCATCCTTACCCTTCTGTTGCTGCTGCTTCCTCTTCTTGTTTCCACCCTGTTGTGGTTTGGACTCTTCCTTGGTCACAGCAACAACAGACCCTTCCTTAGGAAACAAACTCTCGTGCCTGAGAGCTTTCTCCACAAGCTTCTCAAATGGATCGTCTAGATGATCCACCAACTGTCTCCCAAGATAATTGTCCAAGCCTGTCACAAACTTCTCATTCTTCTGATAGGGAGATTCAATATACGTCCGACATACTTGGACAAAGCTTCAAACTCCGAAATATACTCAAGAACTGATCTTCCACCTTGCTTGAGTTCCACAAACTTCTTAAACAGAACAGATTTCTGAGCTGTAGAAATGAACTTAACTTCAAATCTGACTTGGAATTGCTCCCAAGTGATCTCTTCTTCTGGAGTATCAATAGTGATAGAACCCCACCAATCAGCAGCTCTTCCCTAAAGCTGTCTCGATGTAAGCTTCCTCTTAGTTGCATCCTCGATTTCCAAGTCACCAAAAATCCTTCTACAAGCATCAATCCATCTCTGAACTTCTATGGTTGATTCTGTTCCCAAGAAAACCTTCCCTCCAAGAGCAGTATAGTCTTTGCACAACTTAGCAAAATCCACTGGTTTTGGAGCTTGAACTTGAACTCCAAGATCTACTGATGGTCCTGAAGTTGGTATCCTTCTCATGATCGAAGTCATCATAGCTTCGAACATTGCAGCATAGTCAGTAGCTCCCCCAGCAGCACGGCTTTCCCTAGCAGCTTGTCTCTCACTTCGACTCATCCTTAATATCTACAAAAAGGAATGATTTAGAACACCTTGAGAAACAACTACATAAGGAGTTCAAATCCTTCTAAACTACTATATTATATATATAGTAATCATCCATAAAAATTACAATTACGTCTCTCATACGTAGTTACGTCAGCGAGCGTTGGCTAAAATCGATTAACTAAAGCTCTGATACCAAATGTGACGACCGCCCATGACTCCGGCACTAAAACAAGAGAATGGTGCGCTGAAAGGCGTGCCAAGCAGCCATGGACGATAGTCAGGGTAAGATAAAACATAAACTCTATCGTATTACTCACAGCACATGGATAAAATACAATAGAAAATATATACATAGTGAAGCACTATAGAACAGAAGTCTCATCATATAAACTCATAATAGTTTTATACAATCATCAGAATAGTCAATACATCAAGCCTCACTACATAACACTCAAAGTATCAAACAAACAGCGGAATATCCAGTACATATAGTAAGAAAACAATATGCAAAAGCCTCCAGCTCGTCTTCGTCATCAACATCGTTGGTAGCCAAGAACAGCACCTGTCACCTGCTACCTAGTCTGCCCATCCCAACATGGATGAACAGCACAAGGTAATAAGAGTTGAACATAAAACCTTGAGTCAGACAATAGTCTTAGCGAGCAGTAAATTAACTATCAAACATACCAAAAGAGCATAAAGGATAAAAGGAATAGGAACTCAACCATCCCACTCCACCTCATTCTACAGTGATAGCCCCCAGACCCACTAAGCAGAAACAAGCATAACAAAGCAGACATTTAAAGTAAAGTAATTATCACTCGAGTCAAGGTCGGTGTTTTCCAAGTACAAACCCCCAAGGCCTAAACCAAGATCAGATAAGCACCTTGAAAACATCGCTCTTGACCCAAGCGACGATACAACCAAGCATGAAAACATCCATGACTCTGGCCATCACTATTATCGTTGCCTTGATTTACCGTTAGTTGAATGACCGCCTGTCAAGGGCTAATGGTAACCCCGGTTCTAGACATAACCCCGCACGTCATCATGACCCGTGCCTAGGACTATCGCATCTGCCCAGAGTACTAACACGTCATCATGACCCGTGTCTGGAACGTCATCGTGACCCGTTCCAACGTACTCTTGCTTCGAGCATGCTAGAACCTTAAATAACGATAAGATCCAAGCCTCCTAGTCATCCTCCTCGACTACCATTCTCACACTAGCTCAAGCGCCTCTCGAGCCCACCATTATCCACAAACCCGGACCGCATCACCGAGTTATCAACATGCTTGCAATGATCCCGTCTGGACTGAACCAAGGCTTTCTCACATTGTGCTTTGCTTCAACGCATCATAGCTAAGCCCCATCTCAACATCATGGTTTGCCTCATCGCATCATGGCAAAGTCCCATCTCAACAAATCTATCCATATGAGCTTCCCCAACTGCTTCATATGCCACAGGCAGCTTTCACTATTCAAGAGCCTTTCCACTTAGCTTTTGAATCATCTTCGACCAACTTGTCCAAATCAAGTTATCAATCAACTAATCAATCAAATCAAACATTAATCCAAGTAATCAATCATTCAAACAAGATCTAAATAAACAATTACAACAATAATGGCAAATTCATAAATAAAGAGTTCAAGTCCAACATGCATTCTAACAAGCATGAATTATGAACAATATCTCTACAACTTGATGAATGAACTTGCATAAGTGAACATGTAGTAAAATAGATGTCAAAACTTCATAGATGATAGATCTACATGCATACTTAGGGAAAATGCAAGAAATCACTATCTTTAACACATAAACACGCCACCAATCCAATATACTCCCTTGGGTCCGTGTGATAGATAACTACCACTCAGCTAATCACCTAAACACCTCAAAAACAACCAACGTCGGATCTGGACAGCAAGGAATCAAGCTTGACCCTCCAAAGCTTCGCTTCAAACGATGAAATCTCTCTTCAACGGATGGAGATCTTCAACTTTGGCCCTTGGATCTTCGATTTGATCTTCAATTTTGATGGAAGGAATCACTAGATTAGAGTGGAGAAAAGAAGTGAAGAAGTGTTGTAGTCGAGCTCTCAAAATAGCAGCACTTCGTCGCTTCAAAATCCGGTGCCAAAAAGTGAGACAAACCCCTCTATTTATAGGCAGATTTTCCCCTGAGTCGGCCGCCCCCATGAGTCGCCCACGACCTAAAACTCACAACCCACGACATAAGCCACTTTACGACTCAACGGCTTATCCTACTGCCGACCTAACACGAGAGACAACACACGACTCAACCTTATAACCCTGAGTCGTTCTCGGTCTATCAACTAAACCCCTTAACGACCTACCCACAAGGCCGACCCAACAACCATAGCGACTCATCAATACATTCGACCCAGCGACTTACCATGAGTCGTTTAAAGACCTAACGACTTAAGACTCAACTCTTAACGCGACTCAAGCCTCTACACGGCTTAACAACATACGATTCAATACACACACACGGCTTACGACTTATACCATAACGACTTAAGTCTTAAGCCGTTCACTCTTAAGTCGGCTCAACCTTGAGTCGGCTACTAACTTAAGTCGCTCCATCACCCCAACTCTTAAGTCGCTAACCCGTGGGCCTTCTGACCCGCTAACCTTCTACTCGCTCCATCCTTAGGTCGTCTTAATCCTTAACTCGCTCACCTCTTAGGTCGGTTACCCCTATGAGTCGGTCCAACCCACTAACTCGGTCTAGCACTATCACGCTAACCTGTCCAAACCTATATGTCGCTCCATACCTTAAGCCGTAGCCTTCTTAAGTCGGTCACCCTATGAGTCGCTCACACGAGTCAACTTCCACCCGACTCACCTTCCTCACACGACTTATCTCCTACACGACTCAAGGTATTACACGACTCAAGCTATTACACGACTCAAGCTCCAAATGACTTAAACTCCGAACGACTTATCAACAATACGACTTAAAGCATATAGTTTAACAATGTTTCGATCCGTAAAAATACGGGTCGTTACATTCTCTCCCCCTTAGGAATTTCGCCCTCGAAATTCCAAACAAACAAGAGCAACCAAAGATATTCCGCATGCCTACCATCCATTGCAATCAACAAACCATGCATCCAATTAGTAGCCTAGCATGCAGAATTCTAAGACTTAGAACAAGCTACAAATTCGTGAGATGTCACGACACCTTAGGGCCATACCTTGAAGAGTTCAGGATGAGCTGCCTTCATCCTCTCTTCCTCCTCCCATGTACAGTCGTCAACATCATCACTCCATTGTACCTTGAGCAACGTAATCGTCTTCCTCCTAAGCTGTTTCGTGTCGGTTTCAACAACACGAAGCGGCTTACGAGGTCTCCTAATCGGAACAGTACCATGGTGCACCACTCTCCAGCGATGGTAAATCGAAGGCCAGCCACCGTAATACTATTTTACCGTAAAAATCCACGTGTCGAAAAAACAAGGGGTAAAAAACTTACGAGACCCGATTGAGATTCGGGTTGTCCTTTTTGGGCATTATTCTATCCGTTGACGGATGAAAGCTATCAAAGCCGTAGAACTCATCGAGGCCTTCATTTTGACAAGTTATGGCTCCCGTAACTCTAAACGAGCCAGAAGTTATGGCCGTCCGAATAATCGATATCTACAAGGTGCAACATCCATGGTGCAAGGTGCAACATCCGTCCGAAATGGCGAAACAGTGTCGTACGACTTTTAGAAATGCGTGCATGGATTTGAAACGGAATAGTACCATGGTGCACCACTTTCCAGCGATGGTAAATTGAAGGCCAGCCACGGTAATCCTGTTTTACCGTAAAAATCCACGTGTCGAAAAAACGAAGGGCAAAAAACTTACGAGACCCGATTGAGATTCGGGTTGTACTTTTTTGGCATTAATCTATCCGTTGATGGCAGAAAGCTGTCAAAGCCGTAGAACTCATCGAGGCCTTCGTTTTGACAGGTTATGGCTCCCGTAACTCTAAACGAGCCAGAAGTTATGGCCATTTGAATAATCGATATCTACAGGGTGCAACATCCACGGTGCAAGGTGCAACATCCGTCCGAAATGGTGAAACAATGCCGTACGACTTTTAGAAATGCGTGCATGGATTTGAAATGGAACAGTACCATGGTGCACCACTCTCCAGCGTTGGGAAGTCGAAGACTGGCCACGGTAATCCCGTTTTACCGTAAAAATCCACGTGTCGAAAAAATGAAGGGTAAAAAACTTACGAGACCCGATTGAGATTCAGGTTGTCCTTTTTGAGCATTAATCTATCCATTGACGGCTGAAAGCGGTCAAAGCCGTAGAACTCATCGAGGCCTTCGTTTTGACAGGTTATGGCTCCCGTAACTCTAAAGGAGCCAGAAGTTATGGCCGTCCGAATAATCGATATCTACAGGGTGCAACATCCACGGTGCAAGGTGCAACATCTGTCCGAAATGGCGAAACAGTGCCGTACGACTTTTAGAAATGCGTGCATGGATTTGAAACGGAACAGTGCCATGGTGCACCACTCTTCAGAGATGGTAAATCGAAGACCAGCCACCGTAATCCTGTTTTACCGTAAAAATCCACGTGTCGAAAAAACGAAGGGTAAAAAACTTATGAGACCCGGTTGAGATTCGAGCTGTCCTTTTTGGGCATTAATCTATCGGTTGACGGCTGAAAGCTGTCAAAGCCGTAGCACTCATCGAGTCCTTCGTTTTGACATGTTATGGCTCCCGTAACTCGAAACGAGCCAAAAGTTATGGCCATCCGAATAATTGATATCTGCAGGGTGCAACATCCACGGCGCAAGGTGCAACATCCGTCCGAAATGGTGAAACAGTGCCAAACGACTTTTAGAAATGCGTGCATGGATTTGAAACGGAACAGTACCATGGTGCACCACTCTCCAGCGATGGTAAATCGAAGGCCAGCCACCGTAATCCTGTTTTACCGTAAAAATCCACATGTCGAAAAAACGAAGGGTAAAAAACTTACGAGACCCGATTGAGATTCGGGTTGTCCTTTTTGGGCATTAATCTATCCGTTGACGGCTGAAAGCTATCAAAGCCGTAGAACTCATCGAGGCCTTCGTTTTGACAGGTTATGGCTCCCATAACTCTAAACGAGCCAGAAGTTATGGCCGTTTGAATAATCGACATCTACAGGGTGCAACACACACGGTGCGAGGTGCAACATCCGTCCGAAATGGTGAAACAGTGTCGTACGACTTTTAGAAATGCATGCTCGGGTTTGAAACGGAACCGTACCATTGTGCACCACTCTCCAGCGATGGGAAGTCGAAGACGGGCCACGGTAATCCTGTTTTACCGTAAAAATCCAACGAGACCCGATTGAGATTCGGGTTGTCCTTTTTGGGCATTAATCTATCCGTTGATGGCTGAAAGCTGTCAAAGCCGTAGAACTCATCGAGTCCTTCGTTTTAACAGGTTATGGCTCCCGTGACTCTAAACGAGCCAGAAGTTATGGCGGTCCGAATAATCGATATCTACAGGGTGCAACATCCACGGTGCAAGGTGCAACATCCGTCCGAAATGGCGAAACAGTGCCGTACGACTTTTAAAAATGCGTGTCTGGATTTGAAACGGAACAGTACCATGGTGCACCACTCTCCAGCGATGGGAAGTCGAAGACAAGCCACGGTAATCCTGTTTTACCGTAAAAATCCACGTGTCGAAAAAATGAAGGGTAAAAAACTTACGAAACCCGATTGAGATTCGGGTTGTCCTTTTTGGGTATTAATCTATCCGTTGACGGCTGGAAGCCGTCAAAGCCGTAGAACTCATCGAGGCCTTCGTTTTGATAGGTTTTGGTTCCCGTAACTCTAAACAAGGCAGAAGTTATGGCCGTCCGAATAATCGATATCTACAGGGTGCAACATCCACGGTGCAAGGTGCAACATCTGTCCGAAATGGCGAAACAGTGCCGTACGACTTTTAGAAATGCGTGCATGGATTTGAAATGGAACAGTGCCGTGGTGCACCACTCTCCAGCGATGGTAAATCGAAGACCAGCCACCGTAACCCTGTTTTACCGTAAAAATCCACGTGTCGAAAAAACGAAGGGTAAAAAACTTATGAGACCCGGTTGAGATTCGGGTTGTCCTTTTTGGGCATTAATCTATCGGTTGACGGCTGAAAGCTGTCAAAGCCGTAGCACTCATCGAGTCCTTCGTTTTGACATGTTATGGCTCCCGTAACTCGAAACGAGCCAAAAGTTATGGCCGTCCGAATAATCGATATCTGCAGAGTGCAACATCCACGGCGCAAGGTGCAACATCCGTCCGAAATGGCGAAACAGTGCCAAACGACTTTTAGAAATGCGTGCATGGATTTGAAACGGAACAGTACCATGGTGCACCACTCTCCAGCGATGGTAAATCGAAGGCCAGCCACCGTAATCCTGTTTTACCGTAAAAATCCACATGTCGAAAAAACGATGGGTAAAAAACTTACGAGACCCGATTGAGATTCGGGTTGTCCTTTTTGGGCATTAATATATCCGTTGACGGCTGAAAGCTATCAAAGCCGTAGAACTCATCGAGGCCTTCGTTTTGACAGGTTATGGCTCCCGTAACTCTAAACGAGCCAGAAGTTATGGCCGTCCGAATAATCGATATGTACAGGGTGCAACATCCACGGTGCAAGGTGCAACATCCGTCCGAAATGGCGAAACACTGTCGTACGACTTTTAAAAATGCGTGTCTGGATTTGAAACGGAACAGTACCATGGTGCACCACTCTCCAGCGATGGGAAGTCGAAGACAAGCCACGGTAATCCTGTTTTACCGTAAAAATCCACGTGTCGAAAAAATAAAGGGTAAAAAACTTACGAAACCCGATTGAGATTCGGGTTGTCCTTTTTGGGCATTAATCTATCCGTCGACGGCAGAAAGCCGTGAAATCCGTAGAACTCATCGAGGCCTTCTTTTTGACATGTTATGGCTCCCGTAACTCTAAACGAGCCAGAAGTTATGGCCGTCCGAATAATCGATATCTGCAGGGTGCAACATCCACGGCGCAAGGTGCAACATTCGTCCGAAATGGCGAAACAGTGCCATACGACTTTTAGAAATGCGTGCATGGATTTGAAACGGAATAGTACCATGTTGCACCACTCTCCAGCGATGGTAAATCGAAGGCCAACCACCGTAATCCTGTTTTACCGTAAAAATCCACGTGTCGAAAAAACGAAGGGTAAAAAACTTACGAGACCCGATTGAGATTCGGGTTGTCCTTTTTGGGCATTAGTCTATCCGTTGATGGCTGAAAGCTATCAAAGCCGTAGAACTCATCGAGGCCTTTGTTTTGACAGGTTATGGCTCCCATAACTCTAAACGAGCCAGAAGTTATGGCCGTTTGAATAATCGATATCTACAGGGTGCAACATCCACGGTGCGAGGTGCAACATCCGTCCGAAATGGTGAAACAGTGTCGTACGACTTTTAGAAATGCATGCATGGATTTGAAACGGAACCGTACCATGGTGCACCACTCTCTAGCGATGGGAAGTCGAAGACGGGCCACGGTAATCCCGTTTTACCGTAAAAATCCACGTGTCGAAAAAACGAAGAGTAAAAAACTTACGAGACCCGATTGAGATTCGGGTTGTCCTTTTTGGGCATTAATCTATCCGTTGACGGCTGAAAGCTGTCAAAGCCGTAGAACTCATCGAGGCCTTCGTTTTGACAGGTTATGGCTCCCGTAACTCTAAACGAGCCAGAAGTGGCCGTCCGAATAATCGATATCTACAGGGTGCAACATCCACGGCGCAAGGTGCAACATCCGTCCGAAATGGCGAAACGGTGCCGTACGACTTTTTAAAATGCGTGTATGGATTTGAAACGGAACAGTACCATGGTGCACCACTCTCCAGCGATGGGAAGTCGAAGGCGGGCCATGGTAATCCTGTTTTACCGTAAAAATCCACGTGTCCAAAAAACGAAGGGTAAAAAACTTACGAGACCCGATTGAGATTCGGGTTGTCCTTTTTGGTCATTAATCTATCGGTTGACGGCTGAAAGTTGTCAGAGCCGTAGAACTCATCGAGGCCTTCGTTTTGACAGGTTATGGCTCCCGTAACTCTAAACGAGCCAGAAGTTATGGCCGTTCGAATAATCGATATCTGAAGGGTGCAACATCCACGCCGCAAGGTGCAACATCCGTCCGAAATGGCGAAACAGTGCCATACGACTTTTAGAAATGCGTGCATGGATTTGAGACGGAACAATACCATGGTGCACCACTCTCCAGCGATGGTAAATCGAAGGCCAGCCACCGTAATCCTGTTTTACCGTAAAAATCCACGTGTCGAAAAAACGAAGGGTAAAAAACTTACGAGACCCGATTGAGATTCGGGTTGTCCTTTTTGGGCATTAGTCTATCCGTTGACGGCTGAAAGCTATCGAAGCCGTAGAACTTATCGAGGTCTTCGTTTTGACAGGTTATGGCGCCCATAACTCTAAACGAGCCAGAAGTTATGGCCGTTTGAATAATCGATATCTACAGGGTGCAACATCCACGGTGCGAGGTGCTACATCCGTCCGAAATGGTGAAACAGTGTCGTACGACTTTTAGAAATACGTGCATGGATTTGAAACGGAACCGTACCATGGTGCACCACTCTCCAGCGATGGGAAGTCGAAGACGGGCCACGGTAATCCGGTTTTACCGTAAAATTCCACGTGTCGAAAAAACGAAGAGTAAAAATCTTACGAGACCCGATTGAGATTCAGGTTGTCCTTTTTGGGCATTAATCTATCCGTTGACGGCTGAAAGCTGTCATAGCCGTAGAACTCATCGAGGCCTTCGTTTTGACAGGTTATGGCTCCTGTAACTCTAAACGACCCAGAAGTTATGGCCGTCCAAATAATCGATATCTACCGGGTGCAACATCCACGGTGTAAGGTGCAACATCCGTCCGAAATGGCGAAACAGTGCCGTACGACTTTTAAAAATGTGTGTATTGATTTGAAATGGAACAGTACCATAGTGCACCACTCTCCAGCGATGGTAAGTCGAAGATGGGCCACGGTAATCCTGTTTTACCGTAAAAATCCACGTGTCGAAAAAACGAAGGGTGAAAAACTTACGAGACCCGATTGAGATTCGGGTTGTCCTTTTTGGACATTAATCTATCCGTTAACGGCTTAAAGCTGTCAAAGCCGTAGAACTCATCGAGGCCTTCGTTTTGACAGTTTATGGCTCCCGTAACTCTAAACGAGCCAGAAGTTATGGCCGTTTGAATAATCGATATCTACAAGTTGCAACATCCACGGTGCAAGGTGCAACATCCGACCGAAATGGTGAAACAATGTCGTACGGCTTTAAGAAATGCATGCATGGATTTGGTACGGATATGTACCATGTGCACCACTCTCCAGCGATGGGAAGTCGAAGACGGGCCACGGTAATCCCGTTTTACCGTAAAAATCCACGTGTCGAAAAAACGAAGGGTAAAAAACTTACGAGACCCGATTGAGATTCGGGTTGTCCTTTTTGGGCATTAATCTATCCAATGACGGCTGAAAGCTATCACAGCCGTAGAACTCATCGAGGCCTTCGTTTTGACAGGTTATGGCTCCCGTAACTCTAAACGAGCCAGAAGTTATGGCCGTCCGAATAATCGATATCTACAGGTTGCAACATCCATGGTGCAAGGTGCAACATCCGTCCGAAATGGCGAAACAGTGCCGTACGACTTTTAAAATTCGTGCATAGATTTGAAACGGAACAGTACCGTGTTGCACCACTCTCCAGCGATGGTAAATCGAAGGCCAGCCACGGTAATCCTGTTTTACCGTAAAATTCCACGTGTCGAAAAAACGAAGGGTAAAAAACTTACGTGACCCGATTGAGATTCGGGTTGTCCTTTTTTGGCATTATTCTATCCGTTGACGGCAGAAAGCTGTCATAGCCGTAGAACTCATCAAGGCCTTCGTTTGGACAGGTTATGGCTCCCGTAACTCTAAACGAGCCAGAAGTTATGGCCGTTTGAATAATCGATATCTACAGTTTGCAACATCCACGGTGCATGGTGCAACATTTGTCCGAAATGGCGAAACAGTGCCGTACGACTTTTAGAAATGCGTGCGTGGATTTAAAACGGAACAGTACCATGGTGCACTACTCTCCAGCGATGGGAAGTCAAAGACGGGCCACGGTAATCCCGTTTTACCGTAAAAATCCACGTGTCGAAAAAACGAAGGGTAAAAAACTTACGAGACCCGATTGAGATTCGGGTTGTCCTTTTTGGGCATTAATCTGTCCGTTGACGGCTGAAAGCTGTCAAAGCCGTAGAACTCATCGCGGCCTTCGTTTTGACAGGTTATGGCTCCCGTAACTCTAAACGAGGCAGAAGTTATGGCCGTCCGAATAATCGATATCTACAGGGTGCAACATACACGGTGCAAGGTGCAACATCCGTCCGAAATAGCGAAACAGTGTCGTATGACTTTTAGAAATGCGTGCATGGATTTGAAACGGAACAGTACCATGGTGCACCACTCTCCAACGATGGTAAATCGAAGACCAGCCACCGTAATCCTGTTTTACTGTAAAAATCCACGTGTCGAAAAAACGAAGGGTAAAAAACTTACGAGACCCGATTGAAATTCGGGTTGTCCTTTTTGGGCATTAAGCTATCCGTTGACGGCTGAAAGCCGTCAAAGCCGTAGAACTCATCGAGGCCTTCGTTTTGACGAGCCAGAAGTTATGGCTCTCGTAACTCTAAACGAGCCAAAAGTTATGGCCGTTCGAATAATCGATATCTACAGGGTGCAACATCCACGGTGCAAGGTGCAACATCCGTCCGAAATGGCGAAACAGTGCCGTACGACTTTAAGAAATGCATGCATGGATTTGAAATGGAATAGAACCATGGTGCGCCACTCTCCAGCGATGGTAAATCGAAGGCCGGCCACGGTAATCCCGTTTTACCGTAAAAATCCACGTGTCGAAAAACCGAAGGGTAAAAAACTTACAAGACCCGATTGAGATTCGGGTTGTCCTTTTTGGGCATTAATCTATCCGTTGACGGCTGAAAGCTGTCAAAGTCGTAGAACTCATCGAGGCCTTCGTTTTGACTGGTTATGGCTCCCGTAACTCTAAACGAGCCAGAAGTTATGACCGTATGAATAATCGATATCTACAGGGTGCAACATCTACGGTACAAGGTGCAACATCCGTCCGAAATGGGGAAACAGTGCCGTACGACTTTTAAAAATGCGTGCATGGTTTTGAAACGGAACAATACCATGGTGCACCACTCTTCAGCGATGGGAAGTCGAAGACGGGCCACGGTAATCCCGTTTTACCGTAAAAATCCACGTGTCGAAAAAACGAAGGGTAAAAAACTTACGAGACCCGATTGAGATTCGGGTTGTCCTTTTTGGGCATTAATCTATCCGTTGACGGATGAAAGCTGTCAAAGCCGTAGAACTCATGGAGTCCTTCGTTTTGACAGGTTATGGCTCCCGTAACTCTAAACGAGCCAGAAGTTATGGCCGTCCGAATAATCGATGTCTACAGGGTGCAACAACCACGGTGCAAGGTGCAATATCCGTCCGAAATGGCGAAACAGTGCCGTACGACTTTTAGAAATGCGTTCATGGATTTGAAACGGAACAGTACCATGGTGCAACACTCTCCAGCGATGGGAAGTCGAAGATGGGCCACGGTAATCCCGTTTTACCGTAAAAATCCACGTGTCGAAAAAACGAAGGGTAAAAAACTTACGAGACCCGATTGAGATTCGGGTTGTCCTTTTTGGGCATTAATCTGTCCGTTGACGGCTGAAAGCTGTCAAAGCCGTAGAACTCATCGCGTCCTTCGTTTTGTCAGGTTATGGCTCCCGTAACTCTAAACGAGCCAGAAGTTATGGCCGTCCGAATAATCGATATCTATAGGGTGCAACACACACGGTGCAAGGTGCAACATCCGTCCGAAATAACGAAACAGTGCCGTACGACTTTTAGAAATGCGTGCGTGGATTTGAAACGGAACAGTACCTTGGTGCACCATCTCCAACGATGGTAAATCGAAGACCAGCCACCGTAATCCTGTTTACTGTAAAAATCCACGTGTCGAAAAAACGAAGGGTAAAAAACTTACGAGGCCCGATTGAGATTCGGGTTGTTCTTTTTGGGCATTAATCTATCCGTTGACGGCTGAAAGCCGTCAAAGCCGTAGAACTCATCGAGGCCTTCGTTTTGACGAGCCAGAAGTTATGGCTCTCGTAACTCTAAACGAGCCAGAAGTTATGGCCGTCCGAATAATCGATATCTACAGGGTGCAACATCCGCGGTGCAAGGTGCAACATCCGTCCGAAATGGCGAAACAGTGTCGTACGACTTTTAGAAATGCGTGCATGGATTTGAAATGGAATAGTACCATGGTGCGCCACTCTCCAGCGATGGTAAATCGAAGGTCGGCCACGGTAATCCCGTTTTACCGTAAAAATCCACGTGTCGAAAAAACGAAGGGTAAAAAACATACAAGACCCGATTGAGATTCGGGTTGTCCTTTTTGGGCATTAATCTATCCGTTGACGGCTGAAAGCTGTCAAAGCCGTAGAACTCATCTAGGCCTTCGTTTTGGCAGGTTATGGCTCCCGTAACTCTAAACGAGCCAGAAGTTATGACCGTATGAATAATCGATATCTACAGGGTGCAACATCCACGGTGCAAGGTGCAACATCCGTCCGAAATGGGGAAACAGTGTCGTACGACTTTTAAAAATGCGTGCATGGATTTGAAACGGAACAATACCATGGTGCACCACTCTTCAGCGATGGGAAGTCGAAGACGGGCCACGGTAATCCCGTTTTACCGTAAAAATCCACGTGTCGAAAAAACAAAGGGTAAAAAACCTACGAGACCCGATTGAGATTCGGGTTGTCCTTTTTGGGCATTAATCTATCCGTTGACGGCTGAAAGCGGTGAAACCCGTAGAACTCATCGAGGCCTTCGTTTTGACAAGTTATGGCTCCCGTAACTCTAAACGAGCCAGAAGTTATGGCCGTCCGAATAATCGATATCTACAGGGTGCAACATCCACAGTGCAAGGTGCAACATCCATCCGAAATGGCGAAACAGAGCCGTACGACTTTTAGAAATGCGTGCATGGATTTGAAACGGAACAGTACCATGGTGCACCACTCTCCAGCGATGGTAAATCGAAGACCAGCCACCTTAATCCCGTTTTACCGTAAAAATCCACGTGTCGAAAAAACGAAGGGTAAAAAACTTACGAGACCCGATTGAGATTCGGGTTGTCCTTTTTGGGCATTAATCTATCCGTTGATGGCTGAAAGCGGTCAAAGCCGTAGAACTCATCGAGGCCTTCGTTTTGACAGGTTATGGCTCCCGTAAGTCTAAACGAGCCAGAAGTTTTGGCCGTCCGAATAATCGATATCTACAGGGTGCAACATCCACGGTGCAAGGTGCAACATCCGTCCGAAATAGCGAAATTGTGTCGTACGACTTTTAGAAATGCATGCATGGATTTGAAACGGAACAGTACCATGGTGCACCACTCTCCAACGATGGTAAATCGAAGACCAGCAACCGTAATCCTGTTTTACCATAAAAATCCACGTGTCGAAAAAACGAAGGGTAAAAAACTTACGAGACCCGATTGAGATTCGGATTGTCCTTTTTGGGCATTAATCTATCCGTTGACGGTTGAAAGCTGTCAAAGCCGTAGAACTCATCGAGGCCTTCGTTTTGACGAGCCAGAAGTTATGGCTCTCCTAACTCTAAACGAGCCAGAAGTTATGGCCGTTCGAATAATCGATATCTACAGGGTGCAACATCCACGGTGCAAGGTGCAACATCCGTGCGAAATGGCGAAACAGCGCCGTACGACTTTTAGAAATGCATGCATGGATTTGAAACGGAATAGTACCATGGTGCACCACTCTCCAGCGACGGTAAATCGAAGGCCAGCCACGGTAATCCCGTTTTACCGTAAAAATCCACGTGTCGAAGAAACGAAGGATAAAAAACTTACGAGACCCGATTGAGATTTGGGTTGTCCTTTTTGGGCATTAATCTATCCGTTGACGGCTGAAAGTTGTCAAAGCCGTAGAACTCATCGAGGCCTTCGTTTTGACAGGTTATGGCTCCCGTAACTCTAAATGAGCCAGAAGTTATGACCATTTGAATAATCGATATCTACAAGGTGCAACATCCACGGTGCAAGGTGCAACATCCGTCCGAAATGGTGAAACAGTGCCGTACGACTTTTAGAAATGCGTGCATTGATTTGAAATGGAACAGTACCATGGTGCACCACACTCCACCGATGGGAAGTCGAAGACGGGCCACGGTAATCCCGTTTTACTGTAAAAATCCACGTGTCGAAAAAACGAAGGGTAAAAAACTTACTAGACCCGATTGAGAATCGGGTTGTCCTTTTTGGGCATTAATCTATCCGTTGAGGGCTGAAAGCTGTCAAAGCCGTAGAACTCATCGATGCCTTCGTTTTGACAGGTTATGGATCCCGTAACTCTAAACGAGACAGAATTTATGGCCGTCCGAATAATCGATATCTACAGGGTGCAACATCCATGGTGCAAGGTGCAACATCCGTCCGAAATGGAGAAACAGTGTCGTACGACTTTTAGAAATGCACGCATAGATTTGAAACGGAACAGTACCATTGTGCACCACTCTCCAGCGATGGTAAATCGAAGACCAGCCACCGTAATCCTGTTTAACCGTAAAAATCCACGTGTCGAAGAAACGAAGGGCAAAAAACTTACGAGACCCGATTGAGATTCGGGTTGTCCATTTTGGGCATTAATCCATCCGTTGACGGCTGAAAGCTGTCAAAGCGTAGAACTCATCGAGGCCTTCGTTTTGACAGTTTATGGCTCCCGTAACTCTAAATGATCCAGAAGTTATGGCCGTTTGAATAATCGATATCTACAGGGTGCAACATCTACGGTGCAAGGTGCAACATCCGTCCGAAATGGCAAAACAGTGCCGTACGACTTTTAGAAATGCGTGCATGGATTTGAAACGGAACACTACCATGGTGCACCAATCTCCAGCGATGGTGAATCGAAGGCCAGCCACGGTAATCCTGTTTTACCGTAAAAATCCACGTGTCGAAAAAACGAAGGTACGAGACCCGATTGAGATTCGGGTTGTCCTTTTTGGGCATTAATCTATCCGTTGATGGCTGAAAGCTGTCAAAGCCGTAGAACTCATCGAGGCCTTTGTTTTGACGAGCCAGAAGTTATGGCTCTCGTAACTCTAAACGAGCCAGAAGTTATGGCCGTTCGAATAATCGATATCTATAGGGTGCAACATCCACGGTGCAAGGTGCAACATCTGTCCGAAATGGCGAAACAGTGCCGTACGACTTTTAGAAATGCATGCATGGATTTGAAACGGAACAGTACCTTGGCGTACCACTCTCCAGCGATGGGAAGTTGAAGACGGGCCACGGTAATCCCGTTTTACCGTAAAAATCCATGTGTCGAAAAAACGAAGGGTAAAAACTTACGAGACCCAATTGAGATTCGGGTTGTCCTTTTTGGGCATTAATCTGTCCGTTGACGGCTGAAAGCTGTCAAAGGCATAGAACTCATCGAGGCCTTCGTTTTGACAGGTTATGGATCCCGTAACTCTAAACGAGCCAGAAGTTATGGTCGTCCGAATAATCGATATCTACAGGGTGCAACATCCACGGTGCAAGGTGCAACATCCGTCCGAAATGGCGAAACAGTGCCGTACGACTTTTAGAAATGCGTGCATGGATTTGAAATGGAACAGTACCATGGCCCACCACTCTCCAGCGATGGTAAATCGAAGACCAGCCACCGTAATCCTGTTTTACCGTAAAAATCCACGTGTCGAAAAAACGATGGGTAAAAAACTTACGAGACCCGATTGAGATTCGGGTTGTCCTTTTTGGGCATTAATCTATCCGTTGACGGCTGAAAGCTGTCAAAGCCGTAGAACTCATCGAGGCCTTCGTTTTGACAGGTTATGGGTCCCGTAACTCTAAACGAGCCAGAAGTTATGACCGTATGAATAATCGATATCTACAGGGTGCAACATCCACGGTGCAAGGTGCAACATCCGTCCGAAATGGGGAAACAGTGCCGTACGACTTTTAAAAATGCGTGCATGGATTTGAAACGGAACAGTACCATGGTGCACCACTCTTCAGCGATGGGAAGTCGAAGACGGGCCACGGTAATCCCGTTTTAACGTAAAAATCCACGTGTCAAAAAAACGAAGGGTAAAAAACTTACGAGACCCGATTGAGATTCGGGTTGCCCTTTTTGGGCATTAATCTGTCCGTTGACGGCTGAAAGCGGTCAAACCCGTAGAACTCAACGAGGCCTTCGTTTTGACAGGTTATGGCTCCCGCAACTCTAAACGAGCCAGAAGTTATGGCCGTCCGAATAATCGATATCTACAGGGTGCAACATCCACGGTGCAAGGTGGAACATCCGTCCGAAATGGCGAAACAGTGCCTTACGACTTTTAGAAATGCGTGCATGGATTTGAAACGGAATAGTACCATGGTGCACCACTCTCCAGCGATGGTAAATCGAAGACCAGCCACCGTAATCCCGTTTTACCGTAAAAATCCACGTGTCGAAAAAACGAAGGGTAAAAAACTTACGAGACCTGATTGAGATTCGGGTTGTCCTTTTTGGGCATTAATCTATCCGTTGACGGCTGAAAGCGGTCAAAGCCATAGAACTCATCGAGGCCTTCGTTTTGACAGGTTATGGCTCCCGTAAGTCTAAACGAGCCAGAAGTTATGGCCGTCCGAATAATCGATATCTACAGGGTGCAACATCCATGGTGCAAGGTGCAACATCCATCCGAAATAGCGAAATAGTGTCGTACCACTTTTAGAAATGCGTGCATGGATTTGAAACGGAACAGTACCTTGGTGCACCACTCTCCAACGATGGTAAATCGAAGACCAACAACCGTAATCCTGTTTGACCGTAAAAATCCACGTGTCGAAAAAACGAAGGGTAAAAAACTTACGAGACCCGATTGAGATTCGGGTTGTCCTTTTTGGGCATTAATCTATCCGTTGATGGCTGAAAGCTGTCAAAGCCGTAGAACTCATCGAGGCCTTCGTTTTGACGAGCCAGAAGTTATGGCTCTCGTAACTCTAAACGAGCCAGAAGTTATGGCCGTTCGAATAATCGATATCTATAGGGTGCAACATCCACGGTGCAAGGTGCAACATCTGTCCGAAATGGCGAAACAGTGCCGTACGACTTTTAGAAATGCATGCATGGATTTGAAGCGGAACAGTACCTTAGCGTACCACTCTCCAGCGATGGGAAGTCGAAGACGGGCCACGGTAATCCCGTTTTACCGTAAAAATCCACGTGTCGAAAAAACGAAGGGTAAAAACTTACGAGACCCAATTGAGATTCGGGTTGTCCTTTTTGGGCATTAATCTGTCCGTTGACGGCTGAAAGCTGTCAAAGGCATAGAACTCATCGAGGCCTTCGTTTTGACAGGTTATGGATCCCGTAACTCTAAACGAGCCAGAAGTTATGGTCGTCCGAATAATCGATATCTACAGGGTGCAACATCCACGGTGCAAGGTGCAACATCCGTCCGAAATGGCGAAACAGTGCCGTACGACTTTTAGAAATGCGTGCATGGATTTGAAATGGAACAGTACCATGGCCCACCACTCTCCAGCGATGGTAAATCGAAGACCAGCCACCGTAATCCTGTTTTACCGTAAAAATCCACGTGTCGAAAAAACGATGGGTAAAAAACTTACGAGACCCGATTGAGATTCGGGTTGTCCTTTTTGGGCATTAATCTATCCGTTGACGGCTGAAAGCTGTCAAAGCCGTAGAACTCATCGAGGCCTTCGTTTTGACAGGTTATGGGTCCCGTAACTCTAAACGAGCCAGAAGTTATGACCGTATGAATAATCGATATCTACAGGGTGCAACATCCACGGTGCAAGGTGCAACATCCGTCCGAAATGGGAAAACAGTGCCGTACGACTTTTAAAAATGCGTGCATGGATTTGAAACGGAACAGTACCATGGTGCACCACTCTTCAGCGATGGGAAGTCGAAGACGGGCCACGGTAATCCCGTTTTAACGTAAAAATCCACGTGTCAAAAAAACGAAGGGTAAAAAACTTACGAGACCCGATTGAGATTCGGGTTGCCCTTTTTGGGCATTAATCTATCCGTTGACGGCTGAAAGCGGTCAAACCCGTAGAACTCAACGAGGCCTTCGTTTTGACAGGTTATGGCTCCCGCAACTCTAAACGAGCCAGAAGTTATGGCCGTCCGAATAATCGATATCTACAGGGTGCAACATCCACGGTGCAAGGTGGAACATCCGTCCGAAATGGCGAAACAGTGCCTTACGACTTTTAGAAATGCGTGCATGGATTTGAAACGGAATAGTACCATGGTGCACCACTCTCCAGCGATGGTAAATCGAAGACCAGCCACCGTAATCCCGTTTTACCGTAAAAATCCACGTGTCGAAAAAACGAAGGGTAAAAAACTTACGAGACCTGATTGAGATTCGGGTTGTCCTTTTTGGGCATTAATCTATCCGTTGACGGCTGAAAGCGGTCGAAGCCATAGAACTCATCGAGGCCTTCGTTTTGACAGGTTATGGCTCCCGTAAGTCTAAACGAGCCAGAAGTTATGGCCGTCCGAATAATCGATATCTACAGGGTGCAACATCCATGGTGCAAGGTGCAACATCCATCCGAAATAGCGAAATAGTGCCGTACCACTTTTAGAAATGCGTGCATGGATTTGAAACGGAACAGTACCTTGGTGCACCACTCTCCAACGATGGTAAATCGAAGACCAACAACCGTAATCCTGTTTGACCGTAAAAATCCACGTGTCGAAAAAACGAAGGGTAAAAAACTTACGAGACCCGATTGAGATTCGGGTTGTCCTTTTTGGGCATTAATCTATCCGTTGATGGCTGAAAGCTGTCAAAGCCGTAGAACTCATCGAGGCCTTCGTTTTGACGAGCCAGAAGTTATGGCTCTCGTAACTCTAAACGAGCCAGAAGTTATGGCCGTTCGAATAATCGATATCTATAGGGTGCAACATCCACGGTGCAAGGTGCAACATCTGTCCGAAATGGCGAAACAGTGTCGTACGACTTTTAGAAATGCATGCATGGATTTGAAGCGGAACAGTACCTTGGCGTACCACTCTCCAGCGATGGGAAGTCGAAGACGGGCCACGGTAATCCCGTTTTACCGTAAAAATCCACGTGTCGAAAAAACGAAGGGTAAAAACTTACGAGACCCAATTGAGATTCGGGTTGTCCTTTTTGGGCATTAATCTGTCCGTTGACGGCTGAAAGCTGTCAAAGGCATAGAACTCATCGAGGCCTTCGTTTTGATAGGTTATGGAACCCGTAACTCTAAACGAGCCAGAAGTTATGGTCGTCCGAATAATCGATATCTACAGGGTGCAACATCCACGGTGCAAGGTGCAACATCCGTCCGAAATGGCGAAACAGTGCCGTACGACTTTTAGAAATGCGTGCATGGATTTGAAATGGAACAGTACCATGGCCCACCACTCTCCAGCGATGGTAAATCGAAGACCAGCCACCGTAATCCTGTTTTACCGTAAAAATCCACGTGTCGAAAAAACGATGGGTAAAAAACTTACGAGACCCGATTGAGATTCGGGTTGTCCTTTTTGGGCATTAATCTATCCGTTGACGGCTGAAAGCCGTCAAAGCCGTAGAACTCATCGAGGCCTTCGTTTTGACAGGTTATGGGTCCCGTAACTCTAAACGAGCCAGAAGTTATGACCGTATGAATAATCGATATCTACAGGGTGCAACATCCACGGTGCAAGGTGCAACATCCGTCCGAAATGGGGAAACAGTGCCGTACGACTTTTAAAAATGCGTGCATGGATTTGAAACGGAACAGTACCATGGTGCACCACTCTTCGGCGATGGGAAGTCGAAGACGGGCCACGGTAATCCCGTTTTAACGTAAAAATCCACGTGTCAAAAAAACGAAGGGTAAAAAACTTACGAGACCCGATTGAGATTCGGGTTGCCCTTTTTGGGCATTAATCTATCCGTTGACGGCTGAAAGCGGTCAAACTCGTAGAACTCAACGAGGCCTTCGTTTTGACAGGTTATGGCTCCCGCAACTCTAAACGAGCCAGAAGTTATGGCCGTCCGAATAATCGATATCTACAGGGTGCAACATCCACGGTGCAAGGTGGAACATCCGTCCGAAATGGCGAAACAGTGCCTTACGACTTTTAGAAATGCGTGCATGGATTTGAAACGGAATAGTACCATGGTGCACCACTCTCCAGCGATGGTAAATCGAAGACCAGCCACCGTAATCCCGTTTTACCGTAAAAATCCACGTGTCGAAAAAACGAAGGGTAAAAAACTTACGAGACCTGATTGAGATTCGGGTTGTCCTTTTTGGGCATTAATCTATCCGTTGACGGCTGAAAGCGGTCAAAGCCGTAGAACTCATCGAGGCCTTCGTTTTGACAGGTTATGGCTCCCGTAAGTCTAAACGAGCCAGAAGTTATGGCCGTCCGAATAATCGATATCTACAGGGTGCAACATCCATGGTGCAAGGTGCGACATCCATCCGAAATAGCGAAATAGTGCCGTACCACTTTTAGAAATGCATGCATGGATTTGAAACGGAACAGTACCTTGGTGCACCACTCTCCAATGATGGTAAATCGAAGACCAACAACCGTAATCCTGTTTGACCGTAAAAATCCACGTGTCGAAAAAACGAAGGGTAAAAAACTTACGAGACCCGATTGAGATTCGGGTTGTCCTTTTGGGGCATTAATCTATCCGTTGATGGCTGAAAGCTGTCTAAGCCGTAGAACTCATCGAGGCCTTCGTTTTGACGAGCCAGAAGTTATGGCTCTCGTAACTCTAAATGAGCCAGAAGTTATGGCCGTTCGAATAATCGATATCTACAGGGTGCAACATCCATGGTGCAAGGTGCAACATCCGTGCGAAATGGCGAAACAGCGCCGTACGACTTTTAGAAATGAATGCATGGATTTGGAACGGAATAGTACCATAGTGCACCACTCTCCAGCGATTGTAAATCGAAGGCCAGCCACGGTAATCCCGTTTTACCGTAAAAATCCACGTGTCGAAGAAACGAAGGGCAAAAAACTTACGAGACCCGATTGAGATTCGGGTTGTCCTTTTTGGGCATTAATCTATCCGTTGACGGCTGAAAGCTGTCAAAGCCGTAGAACTCATCGAGGCTTTCGTTTTGACAGGTTATGGCTCCCGTAACTCTAAACGAGCCAGAAGTTATGACCGTTAGAATAATCGATATCTACAGGATGCAACATCCACGGTGCAAGGTGCAACATCCGTCCGAAATGGCAAAACAGTGTCGTACGACTTTTAGAAATGCGTTCATGGATTTGAAACGGAACAGTACCATGGTGCACCACTCTCCAGCGATGGGAAGTCGAAGACGGGCCACGGTAATCCCGTTTTACCGCAAAAATCCACGTGTCGAAAAAACGAAGGGTAAAAAACTTACGAGACCCGATTGAGATTCGGGTTGTCCTTTTTAGGCATTAATCTATCCGTTGATGGCTGAAAGTGGTCAAAGCCATAGAACTCATCGAGGCCTTCGTTTTGACAGGTTATGGCTCCCGTAACTCTAAACGAGCCAGAAGCTATGGCCGTCCGAATAATCGATATCTACAGGGTGCAACATCCACGGTGCAAGGTGCAACATCCGTCCGAAATGGCGAAACAGTGCCGTATGACTTTTAGAAATGCGTGCATGGATTTGAAACGGAACAGTACCATGGTGCACCACTCTCCAGCGATGATAAATCGAAGACCAGCCACCGTAATGCTTTTTTACCGTAAAAATCCATGTGTCGAAAAAACGAAGGGTAAAAAACTTACGAGACCCGATTGAGATACAGTACCATGGTGCAACAACCACGATGCAAGGTGCAACATCCGTTCGAAATGGTGAAACAGTGCCGTACGACTTTTAGAAATGCATGCATTGATTTGAAACGGAACAGTACCATGGTGCACCACACTCCAGCGATGGGAAGTCGAAGACGGGCCACGGTAATCCCGTTTTACCGTAAAAATCCACGTGTCGAAAAAACGAAGGGTAAAAAACTTACTAGACCCGATTGAGATTCGGGTTGTCCTTTTTGGGCATTAATCTATCCGTTGAGGGCTGAAAGCTGTCAAAGCCGTAGAACTCATCGAGGCCTTCGTTTTGACAGGCTATGGCTCCCGTAACTCTAAACGAGACAGAAGTTATGGCCGTCCGAATAATCGATATCTAGAGGGTGCAACATCCACGGTGCAAGGTGCAACATCCGTCCGAAATGGCGAAACAGTGCCGTACGACTTTAGAAACGCATGCATAGATTTGAAACGGAACAGTACCATGGTGCACCACTCTCCAGCGATGGTAAATCGAAGACCAGCCACCGTAATACTGTTTTACCGTAAAAATCCAAGTGTAGAAAAAACGAAGGATAAAAAACTTACGAGACACGATTGAGATTCAGGATGTCCTTTTTGAGCATTAATCTATCCGTCGATGGCTGAAAGCTGTAAAGCCGTAGAACTCATCGAGGCCTTCGTTTTGACAGGTTACGGCTCCCGTAACTCTAAATGATCCAGAAGTTATGGCCGTTTGAATAATCGATATCTACAGGGTGCAATATCCACAGTGCAAGGTGCAAAATCCGTCCGAAATGGCGAAACAGTGTCGTACGACTTTTAGAAATGCATGCATGGATTTGAAACGGAACACTACCATGATGCACCACTCTCCAGCGATGGTGAATCGAAGGCCAGCCACGGTAATCCTGTTTTACCGTAAAAATCCACGTGTCGAAAAAACGAAGGGTAAAAACTTACGAGACCCGATTGAGATTCGGGTTGTCCTTTTTGGGCATTAATCTATCCGTTGACGGCTGAAAGCTGCCAAAGCCGTAGAACTCATCGAGGCCTTCGTTGTGACAGGTTATGGCTCCCGTAAATCTAAACGAGTCAGAAGTTATGGCCGTCCGAATAATCGATATCTACAGGGTGCAACATCCACGGTGCAAGGTGCAACATCCGTCCGAAATGGCGAAACAGTGCCGTACGACTTTTAGAAATACGTGCATGGATTTGAAATGGAACAGTACCTTGGCGCACCACTCTCCAGCGATGGGAAGTTGAAGACGGGCCACGCTAATCCCGTTTTACCGTAAAAATCCACGTGTCGAAAAAACGAAGGGTAAAAACTTACGAGACCCGATTGAGATTCGGGTTGTCCTTTTTGGGCATTAATCTGTCCGTTGACGGCTGAAAGCTGTCAAACCCATAGAACTCATTGAGGCCTTCGTTTTGACTGGTTATGGATCCTGTAACTCTAAACGAGCCAGAAGTTATGGCCGTCCGAATAATCGATATCTACAGAGTGCAACATCCACGGTGCAAGGTGCAACATCCGTCCGAAATGGATAAACAGTGCCGTACGACTTTTAGAAATGCGTGCATGGATTTGAAACGGAATAGTAACATGGTGCACCACTCTTCAGCGATGGGAAGTCGAAGACGGGCCACCGTAATACCGTTTTACCGTAAAAATCCACGTGTCGAAAAAACGAAGGGTAAAAAACTTACGAGACCCGATTGATATTCGGGTTGTCCTTTTTGGGCATTAATCTATCTATTGATGGCTAAAAGCTATCAAATCTATAGAACTCATCGAGGCCTTCGTTTTGACAGGGTATGGCTCCCGTAACTCTAAATGAGCCAGAAGTTATGGCCGCCCGAATAATCGATATCTATAGGGTGCAACATCCACGGTGCAAGGTGCAACATCCGTCCGAAATGGCGAAACAGTACCGTACGACTTTTAGAAATGCCTACATGGATTTGAAATGGAACAGTACCTTAGTGCACCACTCTCCAGCGATGGGAAGTCGAAGACGGGCCACGGTAATCCTGTTTTACCGTAAAAATCCACGTGTCCAAAAAACGAAGGGTTAAAAACTTACGAGACCCGATTGAGATTCGGGTTGTACTTTTTGGGCATTAATCCATCCGTTGATGGCTGGAAGCTGTCAAAGCCGTAGAACTCATCGAGGCCTTTGTTTTGACAGGTTATGGTTCCCTTAACTCTAAACGAGCCAGAAGTTATGGTCGTCCGAATAATCGATATCTACAGGGTGTAACATCCACGGTGCATGGTGCAACATCCGTCCGAAATTGCGAAACATTGTCGTACGACTTTTACAAATTCGTGCACGGATTTGAAACGGAACAGTACCATGGTGCCCCACCCTCCAGCGATGGGAAGTCGAAGATGGGCCACCGTAATCCCGTTTTACCGTAAAAATCCACGTGTCGAAAAAACGAAGGGTACAAAACTTACGAGACCCGATTGAGATTCGGGTTGTCCTTTTTTGGCATTAATCTATCCGTTGACGGCAGAAAGCTGTCAAAGCCGTAGAACTCATCGAGGCCTTCGTTTTGACAGGTTATGGCTCCCGTAACTCTAAACGAGCCAAAAGTCATGGCCGTTTGAATAATCGATATCTACATGGTGCAACATCCACGGTGTAAGGTGCAACATCCGTCTGAAATGGCGAAACAGCGCCGTACGACTTTTAGAAATGCGTGCATGGATTTGAAACGGAACAATACCATGGTGCACCACTCTCCAGCGATGGAAAGTCGAAGACGGGCCACAGTAATCCATTTTTACCGTAAAAATCCACGTGTCGAAAAAACGAAGGGGAAAAAACTTACGAGACCCGATTGAGATTCGGGTTGTCCTTTTTGGGCATTACTCTATCCGTTGATGGCTGGAAGCTGTCAAAGCCGTAGAACTCATCGAGGCCTTCGTTTTGACAGGTTATGGCTCCCGTAACTCTAAACGAGCCAGAATTTATGGTCGTTCGAATAATCGATATCTACAGGGTGCAACATCCACGGTGCAAAGGTGCAACATCCGTTTGAAATGGCGAAACAGTGCCGTACGACTTTTAGAAATGCGTGCATGGATTTGAAACGGAACAGTACCTTGGTGCACCACTCTCCAGCAATGGGAAGTCGAAGACGGGCCACGGTAATCCTATTTTACCGTAAAAATCCACGTGTCGAAAAAACGAAGGGTTAAAAACTTACGAGACCCGATTTAGATTCGGGTTGTCCTTTTTGGGCATTAATCTATCCATTGACGGTAGAAAGCTGTCAAAGCCGTAGAACTCATCGAGGCCTTCGTTTTGACAGGTTATGGCTCCCGTAACTCTAAACGAGCCAGAAGCTATGGCCGTCCGAATAATCGATATCTACAGGGTGCAACATCCACGGTGCAAGGTGCAACATCCGTCCGAAATGGCGAAACAATGCCATATGACTTTTAGAAATGCGTGCATGGATTTGAAACGGAACAGTACCATGGTGCACCACTCTCCAGCGATGATAAATCGAAGACCAGCCACCGTAATGCTTTTTTACCGTAAAAATCCATGTGTCGAAAAAACGAAGGGTAAAAAACTTACGAGACCCGATTGAGATACAGTACCATGGTGCAACAACCACGATGCAAGGTGCAACATCAGTTCGAAATGGTGAAACAGTGCCGTACGACTTTTAGAAATGCATGCATTGATTTGAAACGGAACAGTACCATGGTGCACCACACTCCAGCTATGGGAAGTCGAAGACGGGCCACGGTAATCCCGTTTTACCGTAAAAATCCACGTGTCGAAAAAACGAAGGGTAAAAAACTTACTAGACCCGATTGAGATTCGGGTTGTCCTTTTTGGGCATTAATCTATCCGTTGAGGACTGAAAGCTGTCAAAGCCGTAGAACTCATCGAGGCCTTCGTTTTGTCAGGCTATGGCTCCCGTTACTCTAAACGAGACAGAAGTTATGGCCGTCCGAATAATCGATATCTAGAGGGTGCAACATCCACGGTGCAAGGTGCAACATCCGTCCGAAATGGCGAAACAGTGCCGTACGACTTTAGAAACGCATGCATAGATTTGAAACGGAACAGTACCATGGTGCACCACTCTCCAGCGATGGTAAATCGAAGACCAGCCACCGTAATCCTGTTTTACCGTAAAAATCCAAGTGTTGAAAAAACGAAGGATAAAAAACTTACGAGACACGATTGAGATTCAGGGTGTCCTTTTTGAGCATTAATCTATCCATCGATGGCTGAAAGCTGTAAAGACGTAGAACTCATCGAGGCCTTCGTTTTGACAGGTTACGGCTCCCGTAAATCTAAATGATCCAGAAGTTATGGCCGTTTGAATAATCGATATCTACAGGGTGCAACATCCACAGTGCAAGGTGCAAAATCCGTCCGAAATGGCGAAACAGTGCCGTACGACTTTTAGAAATGCATGCATGGATTTGAAACGGAACACTACCATGGTGCACCACTCTCCAGCGATGGTGAATCGAAGGCCAGCCACGGTAATCCTGTTTTACCGTAAAAATCCACGTGTCGAAAAAACGAAGGGTAAAAACTTACGAGACCCGATTGAGATTCGGGTTGTCCTTTTTGGGCATTAATCTATCCGTTGACGGCTGAAAGCTGCCAAAGCCGTAGAACTCATCGAGGCCTTCGTTTTGACAGGTTATGGCTCCCGTAAATCTAAACGAGTCAGAAGTTATGGCCGTCCGAATAATCGATATCTACAGGGTGCAACATCCACGGTGCAAGGTGCAACATCCGTCCGAAATGGCGAAACAGTGCCGTACGACTTTTAGAAATACGTGCATGGATTTGAAATGGAACAGTACCTTGGCGCACCACTCTCCAGCGATGGGAAGTTGAAGACGGGCCACGCTAATCCCGTTTTACCGTAAAAATCCACGTGTCGAAAAAACGAAGGGTAAAAACTTACGAGACCCGATTGAGATTCGGGTTGTCCTTTTTGGGCATTAATCTGTCCGTTGACGGCTGAAAGCTGTCAAAGCCATAGAACTCATTGAGGCCTTCGTTTTGACTGGTTATGGATCCTGTAACTCTAAACGAGCCAGAAGTTATGGCCGTCCAAATAATCGATATCTACAGAGTGCAACATCCACGGTGCAAGGTGCAACATCCGTCCGAAATGGATAAACAGTGCCGTACGACTTTTAGAAATGCGTGCATGGATTTGAAACGGAATAGTACCATGGTGCACCACTCTTCAGCGATGGTAAGTCGAAGACGGGCCACCGTAATACCGTTTTACCGTAAAAATCCACGTGTCGAAAAAACGAAGGGTAAAAAACTTACGAGACCCGATTGATATTCGGGTTGTCCTTTTTGGGCATTAATCTATCTGTTGATGGCTAAAAGCTATCAAATCCGTAGAACTCATCGAGGCCTTCGTTTTGACAGGTTATGGCTCCCGTAACTCTAAATGAGCCAGAAGTTATGGCCGCCCGAATAATCGATATCTATAGGGTGCAACATCCACGGTGCAAGGTGCAACATCCGTCCGAAATGGCGAAACAGTACCGTACGACTTTTAGAAATGCCTACATGGATTTGAAATGGAACAGTACCTTAGTGCACCACTCTCCAGCGATGGGAAGTCGAAGACGGGCCACGGTAATCCTGTTTTACCGTAAAAATCCACGTGTCCAAAAAACGAAGGGTTAAAAACTTACGAGACCCGATTGAGATTCGGGTTATACTTTTTGGGCATTAATCCATCCGTTGATGGCTGGAAGCTGTCAAAGCCGTAGAACTCATCGAGGCCTTTGTTTTGACAGGTTATGGTTCCCGTAACCCTAAACGAGCCAGAAGTTATGGTCGTCCGAATAATCGATATCTGCAGGGTGCAACATCCACGGTGCATGGTGCAACATCCGTCCGAAATTGCGAAACATTGTCGTACGACTTTTAGAAATTCGTGCACGGATTTGAAACGGAACAGTACCATGGTGCCCCACCCTCCAGCGATGGGAAGTCGAATATGGGCCACCGTAATCCCGTTTTACCGTAAAAATCCACGTGTCGAAAAAACGAAGGGTAAAAAACTTACGAGACCCGATTGAGATTCGGGTTGTCCTTTTTTGGCATTAATCTATCCGTTGACGGCAGAAAGCTGTCAAAGCCGTAGAACTCATCGAGGCCTTCGTTTTGACAGGTTATGGCTCCCGTAACTCTAAACGAGCCAAAAGTCAAGGCCGTTTGAATAATCGATATCTACATGGTGCAACATCCACGGTGTAAGGTGCAACATCCGTCTGAAATGGCGAAACAGCGCCGTACGACTTTTAGAAATGCGTGCATGGATTTGAAACGGAACAATACCATGGTGCACCACTCTCCAGCGATGGCAAGTCGAAGACGGGCCACAGTAATCCATTTTTACCGTAAAAATCCACGTGTCGAAAAAACGAAGGGGAAAAATCTTACGAGACCCGATTGAGATTCGGGTTGTCCTTTTTGGGCATTACTCTATCCGTTGATGGCTGGAAGCTGTCAAAGCCGTAGAACTCATCGAGGCCTTCGTTTTGACATGTTATGGCTCCCGTAACTCTAAACGAGCCAGAATTTATGGTCGTTCGAATAATCGATATCTACAGGGTGCAACATCGACGGTGCAAAGGTGCAACATCCGTTTGAAATGGCGAAACAGTGCCGTACGACTTTTAGAAATGCGTGCATGGATTTGAAACGGAACAGTACCTTGGTGCACCACTCTCCAGCAATGGGAAGTCGAAGACGGGCCACGGTAATCCTATTTTACCGTAAAAATCCACGTGTCGAAAATACGAAGGGTTAAAAACTTACGAGACCCGATTTAGATTCGGGTTGTCCTTTTTGGGCATTAATCTATCCATTGACGGTAGAAAGCTGTCAAAGCCGTAGAACTCATCGAGGCCTTCGTTTTGACAGGTTATGGCTCCCGTAACTCTAAACGAGCCAGAAGGTATGGTCGTCCGAATAATCGATATCTACAGGGTGCAACATCCACGGTGCAAGGTGCAACATCCGTCCGAAATGGCGAAACAATGCCGTACGACTTTTAGAAATGCGTGCATGGATTTGAAACGGAACAGTACCATGGTGCACCACTCTCCAGCGATGATAAATCGAAGACCAGCCACCGTAATGCTTTTTTACCGTAAAAATCCATGTGTCGAAAAAACGAAGGGTAAAAAACTTACGAGACCCGATTGAGATTCGGGTTGTCCTTTTTTGGCATTAATCTATCCGTTGACGGCAGAAAGCTGTCAAAGCCGTAGAACTCATCGAGGCCTTCGTTTTGACAGGTTATGGCTCCCGTAACTCTAAACGAGCCAAAAGTCATGGCCGTTTGAATAATCGATTTCTACATGGTGCAACATCCACGGTGTAAGGTGCAACATCCGTCTGAAATGGCGAAACAGCGCCGTACGACTTTTAGAAATGCGTGCATGGATTTGAAACGGAACAATACCATGGTGCACCACTCTCCAGCGATGGCAAGTCGAAGACGGGCCACAGTAATCCATTTTTACCGTAAAAATCCACGTGTCGAAAAAACGAAGGGGAAAAAACTTACGAGACCCGATTGAGATTCGGGTTGTCCTTTTTGGGCATTACTCTATCCGTTGATGGCTGGAAGCTGTCAAAGCCGTAGAACTCATCGAGGCCTTCGTTTTGACAGGTTATGGCTCCCGTAACTCTAAACGAGCCAGAATTTATGGTCGTTCGAATAATCGATATCTACAGGGTGCAACATCCACGGTGCAAAGGTGCAACATCCGTTTGAAATGGCGAAACAGTGCCGTACGACTTTTAGAAATGCGTGCATGGATTTGAAACGGAACAGTACCTTGGTGCACCACTCTCCAGCAATGGGAAGTCGAAGACGGGCCACGGTAATCCTATTTTACCGTAAAAATCCACGTGTCGAAAATACGAAGGGTTAAAAACTTACGAGACCCGATTTAGATTCGGGTTGTCCTTTTTGGGCATTAATCTATCCACTGACGGTAGAAAGCTGTCAAAGCCGTAGAACTCATCGAGGCCTTCGTTTTGACAGGTTATGGCTCCCGTAACTCTAAACGAGCCAGAAGGTATGGTCGTCCGAATAATCGATATCTACAGGGTGCAACATCCACGGTGCAAGGTGCAACATCCGTCCGAAATGGCGAAACAATGCCGTACGACTTTTAGAAATGCGTGCATGGATTTGAAACGGAACAGTACCATGGTGCACCACTCTCCAGCGATGATAAATCGAAGACCAGCCACCGTAATGCTTTTTTACCGTAAAAATCCATGTGTCGAAAAAACGAAGGGTAAAAAACTTACGAGACCCGATTGAGATACAGTACCATGGTGTAACAACCACGATGCAAGGTGCAACATCCGTTCGAAATGGTGAAACAGTGCCGTACGACTTTTAGAAATGCATGCATTGATTTGAAACGGAACAGTGCCATGGTGCACCACACTCCAGCGATGGGAAGTCGAAGACGGGCCACGGTAATCCCGTTTTACCGTAAAAATCCACGTGTCGAAAAAACGAAGGGTTAAAAACTTACGAGACCCGATTTAGATTCGGGTTGTCCTTTTTGGGCATTAATCTATCCGTTGACGGTAGAAAGCTGTCAAAGCCGTAGAACTCATCGAGGCCTTCGTTTTGACAGGTTATGGCTCCCGTAACTCTAAACGAGCCAGAATTTATGGTCGTTCGAATAATCGATATCTACAGGATGCAACATCCACGGTGCAAAGGTGCAACATCCGTTTGAAATGGCGAAACAGTGCCGTACGACTTTTAGAAATGCGTGCATGGATTTGAAATGGAACAGTACCATGGTGCACCACTCTTGAGCGATGGGAAGTCGAAGACGGGCCACGGTAATCCTGTTTTACCGTAAAAATCCACGTGTCGAAAAAACGAGGGGTAAAAAACTTACGAGACCCGATTGAGATTCGGGTTGTCCTTTTTTGGCATTAATCTATCCGTTGACGGCAGAAAGCTGTCAAAGCCGTAGAACTCATCGAGGCCTTCGTTTTGACTGGTTATGGCTCCCGTAACTCTAAACGAGCCAGAAGTTATGGCCGTTTGAATAATCGATATCTACATGGTGCAACATCCACGGTGCAAGGTGCAACATTCGTCCGAAATGGCGAAACAGTGTCGTTCGACTTTTAGAAATGCATGCATGGATTTAAAACGGAACAGTACCATGGTGCACCACTCTCCAGCGATGGAAAGTCGAAGACGGGCCATGGTAATCCCGTTTTACCGTAAAAATCCAAGTGTCGAAAAAACGAAGGGTAAAAAACTTACGAAACCCGATTGAGATTCGGGTTGTCCTTTTTGGGCATTAATCTATCTGTTGATGGCTGAAACTGTCAAAGCCGTAGAACTCATCGAGGCCTTCGTTTTGACAGGTTATGGCTCCCGTAACTCTAAACGAGCCAGAAGTTATGACCGTCCGAATAATCGATATCTACAGGGTGCAACATCCACGGTGCAAGGTGCAACATCCGTCCGAAATGGCGAAACAGTGCCGTACGACTTTTAGAAATGCGTGCATGGATTTGAAACGGAACAGTACCTTGGTGCACCACTCTCCAGCGATGGGAAGTCGAAGACGGGCCACGGTAATCCTATTTTACCGTAAAAATCCACGTGTCGAAAAAACGAAGGGTTAAAAACTTACGAGACCCGATTTAGATTCGGGTTGTCCTTTTTGGGCATTAATCTATCCATTGAAGGCTGGAAACTGTCAAAGCCGTAGAACTCATCGAGGCCTTCGTTTTGACAGGTTATGGTTCCCGTAACTCTAAACGAGCCAGAAGTTATGGTCGTCCGAATAATCGATATCTACAGGGTGCAACATCCACGGTGCAAGGTGCAACATCCGTCCGAAATTGCGAAACAGTGTCGTACGACTTTTAGAAATGCGTACATGGATTTGAAACGGAACAGTACCATGGTGCACCACTCTCCAGCGATGGGAAGTCGAAGACGGGCCACCGTAATCCCGTTTTACCGTAAAAATCCACGTGTCGAAAAAACGAAGGGTAAAAAACTTACGAGACCCGATTGAGATTCGGGTTGTCCTTTTTTGGCATTAATCTGTCCGTTGACGGCAGAAAGCTGTCAAAGCCGTAGAACCCATCGAGACCTTCGTTTTGACAGGTTATGGCTCCCGTGACTCTAAACGAGCCAGAAGTTATGGCCGTTTGAATAATCGATATCTACATGGTGCAACATCCACGGTGCAAGGTGCAACATCCGTCCGAAATGGAGAAACAGTGCCGTACGACTTTTAGAAATGCGTGCATGGATTTGAAACGGAACAGTACTATGGTGCACCACTCTCCAGCGATGGGAAGTCGAAGACGTTTGTAAAGACCCGTATTTTATGTGTCGATAAATCGTAAATAGTTGCATTAGGTCATTAATATTGCTTGAGTCGTTTTGAACCTAAGTTGTAGGGTTTACAGCTTAATGGGTTAGGCCGTGTAATAACTAGCTCATGTGAAGCTTATGTCGTGTGAGAGTTAGGTCGAGAGGAGCGACCTATAGAAGTTACGACTTAAGAATGTTAGGTCAAGTTAACAAGTTAAGGAAGTTAACGACTTAGTGCTTAGGTCGTGTGGAAGTTAGCTCGTGTGAGGGACTTAAGGTGTTGCCGAGTTAGTGTGTTAGACCGATGTAACGACCTAAGAAGGCTACGACTTACGGGCGAGTTAGAGAAGATAGCGACCTAGTGGCTATGCCGTGTTATTGTTAGGCTGTGTGCTTAGTTAAGTGGTGACCGACTTAAGGTAGGTCGCTAGGAAGTTAAGTCAAAGTATTTGTTAACCCGGGATGTTTTTGGGTCGTTAATGACTTAGCTAAGTCGCGGCATCGTAGATCCGCGTTCATTTTTAGGTCTCGTAACATCTGCACCGTTGATTTTGTTAAGTCGCATTGGAGTTAAGTCGTTCAAACGACCTAGGACTTAGGAAATGCGGCAGAATAGATGAGTCGTGAGTTGCTAGGTCGTGTGAGCGTTGTTGTGTTGAGTTGCGTGTGAGGCTCCGTGTTAGTTAGGTCGTAAGGCTGGTTGAGTCGGCAAGGTTAGGTCGTGGACGACTCATGGGGTAGGTCGGAAACGGCTTATAGGGGCGGACGACTCATGGATCTGCCTATAAATAGAGGGGTTTGGCTCACTTTTTGGCACTGGATTTTGGAGCGACGAAGTGCTGCCATTTTGAGGCTCGACTACAACACTTCTTCACTTCTTTTTCTCTACTCTAATCTAGTGCTAACATCCATCCAAGATCGATGATCCAAGAGCTAAAGTTGAAGATCTTCATCCAACAATGAGAGATTTCATCGTTTGAAGCGAGATTTTTCCGGATCAAGCTTGTTTCTTTGCTGTCCAGATCTGGAGTTGGTTGTTTTTAAGGTGTTTAGGTTATTTGGTGAGTGGTAGTTATCTCTCACACGGACCCAAGGGAGTATATTGGATTGGTGGCTTGTTTATGTGTTAAAGATAGTGATTTCTTACATTTTTCCTAAGTATGCATGTAGATCTATCACCTATGAAGTTTTGACACCCATTTTACTACATGTTAACTTATGCAAGTTCATTCACCAAGTTGTAGAGATATTGTTCAAATTTCATGCTTGTTAGGATGCATGTTAGACTTGAACTCTTTATTTACGAAATTGCCATTATTGTTGTAATAGTTTATTTAGATCTTGTTTGAATGATTGATTTCTTGGATTAATGTTTGATTTGATTGATTAGTTGATCAATAACTTGATTTGGGAAAGTTGGTAGAAGATGATTCAAAGCTAAGTGGAAAGGCTCTTGAATAAAGAAAGCTGCTTGTGGCATATGAAGCGGATGTTGAAGCTCATATGGATAGATTTGATGATGATGTTGAGATGGGACTTTGCCATGATGCGATGAGGCAAACCATGATGTTGAGAGGGGACTTTGCTATGATGCGATGAAGCAAAGTATGATGTGAGAAAGCCTTGGTTTAATCCAGACGGGATCATCCCAAGCATGTTGATAACTCAGTGATGCGATTCGAGTTGGTTGATAATAGTTAGCTTGAGAGACGCTTGAGCTAGTATGGAAATAGTCGTCGAGGAGGATGACTAGAAGGCTGAGATTTTATCGTTATTGAAGGTTCTAGCATGCTCAAAGCAAGAGTACGTTGGAACGGGCTGCGACAACGTTCCAAGCACGGGCTGCGACGACGTGCTAGTACGCTAGGTAGTTGCGAGAATTCCTAGGCACGGGCTGCAACGACGTGCGGAGTTATGTCTATAACCGGGGTTACCATTAGCCCTTGACAGGCGGTCATTCAACTAACGGCGATATCGAGGCAATGATAACAGTGATAGCCGGTGTCATGGATGTTTGGTTGTATCATCATTCGGTCTCAAGAGCGGTGTTTTCTGGATGCTTATCTGATCTTGGTTTAGGACTTGGGGGTTTGTATTTGGAAAACATCGACCTTGACTCGAGTGATAATTACTTTATTTTGAATGTCTGCTTTGCTATGCTTGTTTATGCTTAGTGGGTCTGGGGGCTATCACTGTAGGATGAGGTGGAGTGGGATGGTTGAGTTCCTATTCCTTTTACCCTTTATGCTCTTTTGGTATGTTCGATAGTTAATTTACTGCTCACTAAGACTGTTGTCTGACTCAAGGTTTTATGTTCAACTCTTATTACCTTCGGCTGTTCATCCATGTTGGGATGGGTAGACTAGGTAGCAGGTGACAGGTGCTGTTCTTGGCTACCAACGCTGTTGATGACGAAGACGAGCTGGAGGCTAGCATATTAGTTTTCTTACTACATGTACTGGATGTTCCGCTGCTTGTATATGTTTTGAGTGTTATGTAGTGAGGCTTGATGTATTGATTATTCAGATGCTTGTTTCAAACCTTTATGAAGTCTATATGATGATATTCTGTTATGAGCTTCACTATATACATATATTTCTCTATTGTATTTTGTCCATGCGCTGTGAGTTGTACGATAGAGTTTCTGTTATATCTTACCCTGACTATCGTCCATGGTTGCCTGGCACACCTTTCAGCGCACCATTCCCTTGTTTTGTGCAGAAGTCATGGGCGGTCGTCACATTTGGTATCAGAGCTTTGGTTAATCGATTTTAGCCAACGCTCGCTGACGTAACTACGTATGTGAGACGTAATTGTATTTTGATGGATGGTTACTATATATATGTTATAGTAGTTTAGAAGGATTTGAACTCCTTATGTAGTTGTTTCTCAAGGTGTTCTAAATCATTCCTTTTTGTAGATATTAAGGATGAGTCGAAGAGATAGACAAGCTGCTAGGGAATGCCGTGTTTTTGGGGGAGCTACTGATTATGCTGCAATGTTGAAGCTATGATGACTTCGATCATGAGAAGGATACCAACTTCAGGACCGTCAGTAGATGTTGGAATTCAAGTTCAAGCTCCAAGACCAGTGGATTTTGCTAAGTTGTGTAAGGACTATACTGCTCTTGGAGGAAAGGTTTTCTTGGGAACAGAATCAACCATAGAAGTTCAGAGATGGATTGATGCTTGCAGAAGGATTTTTGGTGACTTGGGAATCGAGGATGCAACTAAGAGGAAGCTTGCATCGAGACAGCTTCAGGGAAGAGCTGCTGATTGGTGGGGTTCTATCACTATTGACACTCCACAAGAAGAGATTACTTGAGAGCAATTCCAAGTTAGATTTGAAGCTAAGTTCATCTCTACGGCTCAGAAATCTGTTCTGTTTAAGAAGTTTGTGGAGCTCAAGCAAGGTGGGAGACCAGTTCTTCAGTATGTTTCTGAGTTTGAAGCTTTGTCCAAGTATGCTCGGTCGTATATTGAATCTCCCTATCAGATGAATGAGAAGTTTGTGACAGGCTTGGACAGTTATCTTGGGAGACAGTTGGTGGATCATTTGGACGATCCGTTTGAGAAGGTTGTGGAGAAAGCTCTCAGGCACGAGAGTTTGTTTCCTAAGGAAGGGTCTGTTGTTGCTGTGACCAAGGAAGAGTCCAAACCACAGCAGGGTGGAAACAAGAAGAGGAAGCAGCAGCAACAGAAGGGTAAGGATGGCCAGAAGAAGCTGAAGGGCGAAGTGTCCTGCTACAACTGTCAGCAGAAGGGTCATCTCTCCAGGGATTGTAAGAAACCAAGAGTGCCGGCAAAGTGTCACAACTGTGAAAAACCGTGGCATTTCAAGAGGGATTGTCCGGAACCGAGGAAAGATAAGCAGATTGTGCAAGCTTATGCTTTGGGGGCTGTTCCATCATCTTCGAAAGCTCCTACTGCGGAGGAGAAGGGGAAGAGTGTGGTGGTTCAAGGTACTCTTTCCATTTGTGGTGTTCCAGTTAGAGTGTTGTTTGATACTGGAGCGTCGCATTCGTTTGTTTGTGATGATCTTGTAGGCCGGTTGGGTTTGGAACCGGAAATTGTTGATAGACCATTGGTTGTGACTAATCCAGTTGGGGGTTCGTCTTGTTTGTGTATGGTATGCCGTGGTCTAGTTGTGTCGAGTCATGATTGCTCTTTTGTTTGTGATTGTTTTGTTCTGAACTTTGCGGGGTTCGGAATAATTTTGGGTATGGACTGGCTTAGGAAGTATGTGGCAAAGGTTGATTGTGAGAAACTGGAGGTGACAGTCAGGATTGTGGAAGGGCGAAAGGTTGTGATACGATGTAAGCATGAAGAAGGCGTCTTCATGGGCTTCATGTATTCGCTGGTTGTTCCACGGGATGGATTGTCATCGATGCCGGTTGTGAATGGATTTGAGGACGTCTTTGACGAGGTCAAAGGGTTACCGCCGCATAGGGAGATCGAGTTTCGTATCGATCTAGTTGAGGGAGACAGACCAGTTGTGATGCCTCTTAGGCGGATGGCGCCTAGAGAACAACAAGAGCTAAAGGTGCACGTTGATGACCTTTTTCGGAAAGGATTCATTCGGCGTAGTGTGTCCGAATGGGGCGCACCAGTTGTGTTCGCAACCAAAGCGGATGGATCGTTAAGGTTGTGTGTGGATTATCGTGAGCTGAATAAGGTGACTAAGAAGAACAAGTATCCATTGCCGAGAATAGATGACTTGTTTGATCAGCTTCACGAGGCTAAGGTGTTTTCTCAGATGGATTTGGCAACGGGGTTTCACCAGTTGAGAGTGGCTAAGGATAGTGTGCCGAAGACTGGTTTTAGGACACCATCCGGTTTTTATGAGTGGCTGGTAATGCCGTTTGGATTGACTAACGCACCAGCATATTTTGTGGATCTTATGAATAGAGTGTTCAGAGATCAGTTGAATAAGTTTGTACTTGTGTTCGTGGATGATATTCCGATTTATTCCAGAACCGAGGAAGAGCACAAGACACACTTGCGTATTGTTTTGGAAATCTTGCGGAAACATCAGCTGAAGGCTAAGTTTTCGAAGTGTCACTTCTGGAAGAGTGAAGTGAGGTTCTTAGGCCATGTTATCTCTGGAAATGGAATAGCGGTTGATCCCGCTAAGGTGGCAGCAATCCAGGATTGGGTTAGACCTAAGAATGCATCTGATGTGAGAAGTTTTCTTGGATTAGCAGGATATTATCGTCGGTTTATCAAAGACTTTTCCAAGATAGCTGCACCGTTAACAGGATTGACGAAAAAGAATCAGGTATTCAAATGGGATGATAAGTGTGAGCAAGCTTTCGTAATCCTGAAAGAGCGACTGACAAGTGCTCCTGTTTTGACTATTCCAAGTGGGAAAGATGAGATGGTGGTTTACACCGATGCATGTGGTACTGGACTTGGAGCAGTGCTAATGTAAAAGGATAAAGTTGTTGCATATGCAAGTCGACAACTGAAGCCGCATGAAAGGAATTACCCGACTCATGATTTGGAGTTAGCGGCAATTGTTTTTGCTCTAAAGATGTGGAGACATTATCTATTGGGAGTTCGATTTGAGTTATTTACGGATCATAAGTCGCTGAAGTATCTGTTCTCCCAAAAGGATTTGAATCTTCGGCAGCAACGATGGCTAGAGTTTTTAGCATCATATGATTTTGATATAGCCTATACTCCGGGAAAAGGTAACGCTGTGGCAGATGCGTTAAGTCGAAGACATGCAGGATTGGGAGCCATGTTTTCAGAATGGAAGAATCTCAAGTATTTGGCTGGATTTGATTTCAGACCTAGATCTGAATTGGAACCTGATATGTTGGCAAACTTATCGATAAGACCTACTCTTGTGGAAAGGATTGGCGAGAGCCAAAAGCGAGACGATAAGCTTGTCAAGATTATCCACGATTTGGAATCTGGATTAAATCTAGAAAAGGATAAAGGATTTGAAGTCGATCAAGAGGGTTGGCTTCGGAAGCAAGGACGACTAATTGTTCCCGATATAGATGGATTGAGAGATGAAGCTCTTAGGGAAAGTCATCACTCGAAGTTGACGATTCATCCAGGAGGAAATAGGATGTACCGGGACATGAAGAGAACCTATTACTGGGAAGGTATGAAGAAGGATGTTCGAAATTTCATTTCCAAATGTATGAATTGCCAGTTGATAAAAGCCGAGCAGAAGAAGCCTAGTGGATTGCTTCAGCCATTGGAAGTTCCTATATGGAAGTGGGAGCAAGTATCGATGGATTTTATCGATGGTCTACCTAGAACCAGGGCAGGAAATGAAGGGATTTGGGTCATCGTAGATCGTTTGACTAAGAGTGCAAGATTCATTCCTGTTCGATCAAATAGGACTGCATCGAAGTTGGTTGAGTTATATGTTAGGTGGATAGTTCAATTCCATGGTGTTCCGAAGAGTATACTGAGCGATCGAGACCCATTGTTCACTAGTGGATTTTGGAAGAGCTTCCAGGAAGTTTTGGGAACCGAGTTGTGTTTGAGTACAGCTTATCACCCCCAAACAGATGGTCAGACCGAGAGAGTCAACCGAGTTTTGGAAGATCTCCTGAGAGCATGTGTTTTGGATTTCGGAGGATCATGGGAAGATCATCTTCATTTGGTGGAATTTGTGTATAATAATTGTTACCAGTCAAGCATTGGTATGGCACCGTATGAAGCATTGTATGGAAGGCCGTGTAACTCTCCGACATGTTGGTTGGAAGCTGGAGAAAAGTTGATACTTGGGCCAGAAATGATTCGACAGACTTCGGATTGTATAGAGATCATTCGGCGACGAATGAAGGCAGCCCAAGATCGTCAGAAAAGTTATGCCGATAATCGTCGTAAGGATTTGGAATTTGACGTAGGTGATATGGTTTTTGTGAAGATTTCTCCTCTGAAGAATGTTATTAGATTCGGGAAGAAAGGAAAATTGACTCCGAGATTTGTTGGACCATTCCCGATTATCGAGCGAATTGGAAAGCTCGCTTATAGATTGGAGTTACGGGAAAAGATGGCGGGTGTACACAATGTTTTTCATGTATCTTATCTACGGAAGTATGTGCACGACTCGAATACGGTAGTTTCTGCTGATAGCTGTGAAGATTTAGAGGTTGATCCAGTTGTTACGAGACCTCGTAAGCCGCTTCGTGTTGTTGAAACCGACACGAAACAGCTTAGGAGGAAGAAGATTACGTTGCTCAAGATGCAATGGAGTGATGATGTTGACGACTGTACATGGAAGGAGGAAGAGAGGATGAAGGCAGCTCATCCTGAACTCTTCAAGGTATGACCCTAAGGTGTCGTGACATCTCACGATTTTGTAGCTTGTTCTAAGTCTTAGAATTCTGCATGCTAGGCTAGTAGTTGGATGCATGGTTTGTTGATTACTATGAATGGTAGGCATGCGGAATAATTTTGATTGCTCTTGTTTGTTTGGAATTTCGGGGGCGAAATTCCTAAGGAGGAGAGAATGTAACGACCCGTATTTTATGTGTCGATAAATCGTAAATAGTTGCATTAGGTCGTTAATATTGCTTGAGTCGTTTTGAACCTAAGTTGTAGGGTTTACGGCTTAAGGGGCTAGGCCATGTAATAACTAGCTCATGTGAAGCTTATGTCGTGTGAGAGTTAGGTCGAGAGGAGCGACCTATAGAAGTTACGACTTAAGAATGTTAGGTCGAGTTAACGAGTTAAGGAAGTTAACGACTTAGTGCTTAGGTCGTGTGGAAGTTAGCTCGTGTGAGGGACTTAAGGTGTTGCCGAGTTAGTGTGTTAGACCGAGGTAACGACCTAAGAAGGCTACGACTTACGGGTCAGCGAGTTAGAGAAGGTAGCGACCTAGTGGCTATGAAGTGTTATAGTTAGGCTGTGTGCTTAGTTAAGTCGTGACCGACTTAAGGTAGGTCGCTAGGAAGTTAAGTCAAAGTATTTGTTAACCCGGGATGTTTTTGGGTCGTTAATGACTTAGCTAAGTCGCGGCATCGTAGATCCGCGTTCATTTTTAGGTCGCGTAACATCTGGACGGTTGATTTTGTTAAGTCGCATAGGAGTTAAGTCGTTCAAACGACCTAGGACTTAGGAAATGCGGCAGAATAGATGAGTCGTGAATTGCTAGGTCGTGTGAGCGTTGTTGTGTTGAGTCGCGCGTGAGGCTCCGTGTTAGTTAGGTCGTAAGGCTGGTTGAGTCGGTAAGGTTAGGTCGTGGACGACTCATGGGGTAGGTCGGCAACGGCTTATAGGGGCAGACGACTCATGGATCTGCATATAAATAGAGGGGTTTGGCTCACTTTTTGGCACTGGATTTTGGAGCGACGAAGTGCTGCCATTTTGAGAGCTCGACTACAACACTTCTTCACTTCTTTTTCTCCACTCTAATCTAGTGCTAACATCCATCCAAGATCGAAGATCCAAGAGCTAAATTTGAAGATCTTCATCCAACAATGAGAGATTTCATCGTTTGAAGCGAGATTTTTCCGGATCAAGCTTGTTTCTTCGCTGTCCAGATCTGGAGTTGGTTGTTTTTAAGGTGTTTAGGTGATTTGGTGAGTGGTAGTTATCTCTCACACGGACCCAAGGGAGTATATTGGATTGGTGGCTTGTTTATGTGTTAAAGATAGTGATTTCTTACATTTTCCCTAAGTATGCATGTAGATCTATCACCTATGAAGTTTTGACACCCATTTTACTACATGTTAACTTATGCAAATCATTCACCAAGTTGTAGAGATATTGTTCAAATTTCATGCTTGTTAGGATGCATGTTAGACTTGAACTCTTTATTTACGAAATTGCCATTATTGTTGTAATTGTTTATTTAGATCTTGTTTGAATGATTGATTGCTTGGATTAATGTTTGATTTGATTGACCAGTTGATCGATAACTTGATTTGGGAAAGTTGGTAGAAGATGATTCAAAAGCTAAGTGGAAAGGCTCTTGAATAAGGAAAGCTGCTTGTGGCATATGAAGCGGATGTTGAAGCTCATATGGATAGATTTGATGATGATGTTGAGATGGGACTTTGCCATGATGCGATGAGGCAAACCATGATGTTGAGAGGGGACTTTGCTATGATGCGATGAAGCAAAGTATGATGTGAAAAAGCCTTGGTTTAATCCAGACGGGATCATCCCAAGCATGTTGATAACTCGGTGATGCGATTCGAGTTGGTTGATAATGGTTAGCTTGAGAGGCGCTTGAGCTAGTATGGAAATAGTCGTCGAGGAGGATGACTAGAAGGCTGAGATTTTATCGTTATTGAAGGTTCTAGCATGCTCAAAGCAAGAGTACGTTGGAACGGGCTGCGACGACGTTCCAAGCACGGGCTGCGACGACGTCCTAGTACTTGGGGTAGTTGCGAGAATTCCTAGGCACGAGCTGCGACGACGTGCGGAGTTATGTCTAGAACCGGGGTTACCATTAGCCCTTGACAGGCGTTCATTCAACTAACGGTGATATCGAGGCAATGATAATAGTAATAGCCGGAGTCATGGATGTTTGGTTGTATCATCATTCGGTCTCAAGAGCGGTGTTTTCTGGGTGCTTATCTGATCTTGGTTTAGGCCTTGGGGGTTTGTATTTGGAAAACATCGACCTTGACTCGAGTGATAGTTACTTTATTTTGAATGTCTGCTTTGCTATGCTTGTTTATGCTTAGTGGGTCTGGGGGCTATCACTGTAGGATGAGGTGGAGTGGGATGGTTGAGTTCCTATTCCTTTTACCCTTTATGCTCTTTTGGTATGTTCGATAGTTAATTTACTGCTCACTAAGACTGTTGTCTGACTCAAGGTTTTATGTTCAACTCTTATTACCTTCGGCTGTTCATCCATGTTGGGATGGGAAGCGGTCAAAGCCGTAGAACTCATCGAGGCCTTCGTTTTGACAGGCTATGGCTCCCCTAACTCTAAACGAGCCAGAAGTTATGGTCGTCCGAATAATCGATATCTACAGGGTGCAACATCCACGGTGCAAAGGTGCAACATCCGTCCGAAATGGCGAAACAGTGCCGTACGACTTTTAGAAATGCGTGCATGGATTTGAAACGAAACAGTACCATGGTGCACCACTCTCTAGCGATGGAAAGTCAAAGACGGGCCACCGTAATCCCGTTTTACCGTAAAAATCCACGTGTCGAAAAAACGAAGGGTAAAAAACTTACGAGACCCGATTGAGATTCGGGTTGTCCTATTTTGGCATTAATCTATCCGTTGACGGCAGAAAGCTGTCAAAGCCGTAGAACTCATCGAGGCCTTCATTTTGACAGGTTATGGATCCCGTAATTCTAAATGAGCCAGAAGTTATGGCCGTTTGAATAATCGATATCTACATGGTGCAACATCAACGGTGCTAGGTGCAACATCCGTCCGAAATGGCGAAACAGTGTCGTACGACTTTTAGAAATGCATGCATGGATTTGAAATGGAACAGTACCATGGTGCACCACTCTTTAGCGATGGGAAGTCGAAGACGGGCCACGTTAATCCTGTTTTACCGTAAAAATCCACGTGTCGAAAAAATGAAGGGTAAAAAACTTACGAGACCCGATTGAGATTCGGGTTGTCCTTTTTGGGAATTAATCTATCCGTTGACGGCTGGAAGCTGTCAAAGCCGTAGAACTCATCGAGGCCTTCGTTTTGACAGGTTATGGCTCCCGTAAATCTAAACGAGCCAGAAGTTATGGCCGTCCGAATAATCGATATCTACAGGGTGCAACATCCACGGTGCAAGGTGCAACATCCGTCCGAAATGGCGAAACAGTGCCGTACGACTTTTAGAAATGCGTGCTTGGATTTGAAACGGAACTGTACCATGGTGCACCACTCTCCAGCGACGGGAAGTCGAAGACGGGCCACGGTAATCCCGTTTTACCGTAAAAATCCACGTGTCGAAAAAACGAAGGGTAAAAAACTTACGAGACCCGATTGTGATTCGGGTTGTCCTATTTTGGCATTAATCTATCCGTTGACGGCAGAAAGCTATCAAAGCCGAAGAACTCATCGAGGCCTTCATTTTGATAGGTTATGGCTCCTGTAACTCTAAACGACCCAGAAGTTATGGCCGTTTGAATAATCGATATCTACATGGTGCAACATCCACGGTGCAAGGTGCAACATCCGTCCGAAATGGAGAAACAGTGCCGCACGACTTTTAGAAATGCGTGCATGGATTTGAAACGGAACAGTACCATGGTGCACCACTCTCCAGCGATGGGAAGTCGAAGACAGGCCACGGTAATCCTGTTTTACCGTAAAAATCCACGTGTCGAAAAAACGAATGGTAAAAAACTTACGAAACCCGATTGAGATTCGGGTTGTTCTTTTTGGGCATTAATCTATCCGTTGACAGATGAAAGCTGTCAAAGCCCTAGAACACATTGAGGCCTTCGTTTTGACAGGTTATGGCTCCCGTAACTCTAAACGAGCCAGAAGTTATGGCCGTTTGAATAATCGATATCTACAGGGTGCAACATCCACGGTGCAAGGTGCAACATCCGTCCGAAATAGCGAAACAGTGCCGTACGACTTTTAGAAATGCGTGCTTGGATTTGAAACGGAACTGTACCATGGTGCACCACTCTCGAGCGATGGTAAATCGAAGACCAGCCACCGCAATCCTGTTTTACCGTAAAAATCCACGTGTCGAAAAAACGAAGGATAAAAAACTTACGAGACCCGATTGAGATTCGGGTTGTCCTTTTTGGGCATTAATCTATCCGTTGATGGCTGAAAGCTGTCAAAGTCGTAGAACTCATCGTGGCCTTCGTTTTGACAGGTTATGGCTCCCGTAACTCTAAACGAGCCAGAAGTTATGGTTGTCCGAATAATCGATATCTACAGGGTGCAACATCCACGGTGCAAGGTGCAACATCCGTCCAAAATGGCGAAACAGTGCCGTACGACTTTTAGAAATGCGTGCATCGATTTGAAACGGAACAGTACCATGGTGCACCACTCTTCAGCGATGGGAAGTCGAAGACAGGCCACCGTAATCTCGTTTTACCGTAAAAATCCACGTGTCGAAAAAACGAAGGGTAAAAAACTTACGAGACCCGATTGAGATTCGGGTTGTCCTTTTTTGGCATTAATCTATCCGTTGATGGCAGAAAGCTGTCAAAGCCGTAGAACTCATCGAGGCCTTCGTTTTGACGGGTTATGCCTCCCGTAACTCTAAACGAGCCAGAAGTTATGGCCGTTTGAATAATCCATATCTACATGGTGCAACACCCACGGTGCAAGGTGCAACATCCGTCCGAAATGGCGAAACAGTGCCGTACGACTTTTAGAAATGCGTGCATGGATTTGAAACGGAACAGTACCATGGTGCACCACTCTCCTGGGATGGGAAGTCAAAGACAGGCCACGGTAATCCTGTTTTACCGTAAAATTCCACGTGTCGAAAAAACGAATGGTAAAAAATTTACGAAACCCGATTGAGATTCGGGTTGTCCTTTTTGGGCATTAATCTATCTGTTGAAGGCTGAAAGCTGTCAAAGCCATAGAACTGATCGAGGCCTTCGTTTTGACAGGTTATGGCCCCCGTAACTCTAAACGAGCCAGAAGTTATGGCCGTCCGGATAATCGATATCTATTGGGTGCAACATCCACGGTGCAAGGTGCAACGTCCGTCCGAAATGGCGAAACAGTGTCGTACGACTTTTAGAAATGCATGCATGGATTTGAAACGGAACAGTACCATGGTGCACCACTCTCCAGCGATGGTAAATCGATGACCACCCACCGTAATCCTGTTTTACCGTAAAAACCCACGTGCCGTAAAAACGAGGGGTAAAAAACTTACGAGACCCGATCGAGATTCGGGTTGTCCTTTTTCGGCATTAATCTATCCGTTGACGGCTGAAAGCTGTCAAAGCCATAGAACTCATCGAGGCCTTTGTTTTGACAGGTTATGGCTCCCGTAACTCTAAACGTGCCAGAAGTTATGGCCGTTCGAATAATCGATATCAACAGGGTGCAACATCCACGGTGCAAGGTGCAACATCCGTCCGAAATGGCGAAACAGTGCCGTACGACTTATAGAAATGCGTGCATGGATTTGAAACGGAACAGTACCATGGTGCACCACTCTCCAACGATGGGAAGTCGAAGACGGGCCACGGTAATCCTGTTTTACCGTAAAAATCCACGTGTCGAAAAAACGAAGGGTAAAAAACTTACGAGACCCGATTGAGATTCGAGTTGTCCTTTTTGGGCATTAATCTATCCATTGACGGCTGACAGCTGCCAAAGCCGTAGAACTCATCGAGGCCTTCGTTTTGACAGGTTATGGCTCCCGTAACTCTAAACGAGCCAGAAGTTATGGCCGTTTGAATAATCGATATCTACAGGGTGCAACATCCACGGTGCAAGGTGCAACATCCGTCCAAAATGGCGAAACAGTGCCGTACGACTTTTAGAAATGCGTGCATGGATTTGAAACGGAGCAGTACCATGGTGCACCACTCTCCAGCGATGGTAAATCGAAGACCAGCCACCATTATCCTGTTTTACCGTAAAAATCCACGTGTCGAAAAAACGAGGGGTAAAAAACTTACGAGACCCGATTGAGATTCCGGTTGCCTTTTTGGGCATTAATCTATCCCTTGACGGCTGAGAGCTGTCAAAGCTGTAGAACTCATCGAGGCCTTCGTTTTGACAGGTTATGGATCCCGTAACTCTAAACGAGCCAGAAGTTATGGCCGTCCGAATAATCGATATATACAGGGTGCAACATCCACGGTGCAAGGTGCAACATCCGTCCGAAATGGCGAAACAGTGCCGTACGACTTTTAGAAATGCGTGCGTGGATTTGAAATGGAACGGTACCATGGTGCACCACTCTCCAGCGATGGTAAATCGAGGGCCAGCCACGGTAATCCTGTTTTACAGTATAAATCCACGTGTCGAAAAAACGAAGGGTAAAAAACTTACGAGACCCGATTGAGATTCGGGTTGTCCTTTTTGGGCATTAATCTATCCGTTGACTACTTAATGCTGTCAAAGCCGTAGAACTCATCGAGGCCTTCGTTTTGACAGGTTATGGCTCCCGTAACTCTAAACGAGTCAGAAGTTACGGTCGTCCGAATAATCGATATCTACAGGGTGCAACATCCACGGTGCAAGTTGCAACATCCGTCCGAAATGGCGAAACAGTGCCGTACGACTTTTAGAAATGCGTGCATGGATTTGAAATGGAACAGTACCATGGTGCACCACTCTCCAGCGATGGGAAGTCGAAGACGGGCCAAGGTAATCCTGTTTTACCACAAAAATCCACGTGTCGAAAAAACGAAGGGTTAAAAACTTACGAGACCCGATTGAGATTCGGGTTGTCCTTTTTAAGCATTAATCTATCCATTGACGGCTGAAAGCTGTCGTCATCGAGCCCTTCGTTTTGACAGGTTGTGGCTTCCGTAACTCTAAACGAGCCAGAAGTTATGGTCGTCCGAATAATCGATATCTACAGGGTGCAACATCCACGGTGCAAGGTGCAACATCCGTCCGAAATAGCGAAACAGTGCTGTACGACTTTTAGAAATGCGTGCTTGGATTTGAAACGGAACTGTACCATGGTGCACCACTCTCCAGCGACGGGAAGTCGAAGACGGACCACGGTAAGCCCGTTTTTCTGTAAAAATCCACGTGTCGAAAAAACGAAGGGTAAAAAACTTACGAGACCCGATTGAGATTCTGGTTGTCCTTTTTGGGCATTAATCTATCCATTGACGGCTGAAAGCTGTCAAAACCGTAGAACTCATCGAGGTCTTCATTTTGACAGGTTATGGCTCCCGTAACTCTGAACGAGCCAGAAGTTATGGCCGTCCGAATAATCGATATCTACAGGGTGCAATATCCACGGTGCAAGGTGCAACATCCGTCCGAAATGGCGAAACAGTGCCGTACGACTTTTAGAAATGCGTGCATGGATTTGAAACGGAACAGTACCATGGTGCACCACTCTCCAGCGATGGTAAATCGAAGGCCAGCCACGGCAATCCTGTTTTACCGTAAAAATCCACGTGTCGAAAAACCGAAGGGTAAAAAACTTACGAGACCCGATTGAGATTCGGGTTGTCCTTTTTGGGCATTAATCTATCCGTTGATGGCTGAAAGAGGCCAAAGTCATAGAACTCATTGAGGCCTTCGTTTTGACAGGTTATGGCTCCGGTAACTCTAAACGAGTCAGAAGTTATGGCCGTCCGAATAATCGATATCTACAGGGTGCAACATCCAAGGTGCAAGGTGCAACATCCGTTCGAAATGGCGAAACAGTGCCGTACGACTTTTAGAAATGCGTGCATGGACTTGAAACGGAATAGTATCTTGGTGCACCACTCTCCAGCGATGGGAAGTCGAAGACGGCCACGGTAATCCTGTTTTACCGTTAAAATCCACGTGTCGAAAAAACGAAGGGTTAAAAACTTACGAGACCCGATTGAGATTCGGGTTGTCCTTTTTGGGCATTAATCCATCCGTTGATGGCTGAAAGCGATCAAAGCCGTAGAACTCATCGAGGCCTTCGTTTTGACAGATTATGGCTCCCGTAACTCTAAACGAGCCAGAAGTTATGGTCGTCCGAATAATCGATATCTACAGGGTGCAACATCCATGGTGCAAGGTGCAACATCCGTCCGAAATGGAGAAACAGCGCCGTACGACGTTTAGAAATGCGTGCTTGGATTTGAAACGGAACAGTACCATTGTGCACCACTCTCCAGCTATGGAAAGTCGAAGACGGGCCACGGTAATCCTGTTTTACCGTAAAAATCCACGTGTCGAAAAAACGAAGGGTAAAAAACTTACGAGACCCGATTGAGATTCGGGATGTCCTTTTGGAGCGTTAATCTATCCGTTGACTACTTAAAGCTGTCAAAGCCGCAGAACTCATCGAGGCCTTCGTTTTGACAGGTTATGGCTCCCGTAACTCTAAACGAGTCAGAAGTTATGGTCGTCCGAATAATCGATATCTACAGGGTGCAACATCCACTATGCAAGGTGCAACATCCGTCCGAAATGGCGAAACAGTGCCGTACGACTTTTAGAAATGCGTGCGTGGATTTGAAACGGAATAGTACCATGGTGCACCACTCTCCAGCGATGGGAAGTCGAAGACGGGCCATGGTAATCCTGTTTTACCATAAAAATCCACGTGTCAAAAAAACGAAGGGTTAAAAACTTACGAGACCTGATTGAGATTCGGGTTGTCCTTTTTAAGCATTAATCTATCCATTGACGGCTGAAAGCTGTCAAAGCCGTAGAACTCATCGAGGCCTTCGTTTTGACAGGTTGTGGCTCCCGTAACTCTAAACGAGCCAGAAGTTATGGTCGTCCGAATAATCGATATCTACAGGGTGCAACATCCACGGTGCAAGGTGCAACATCCGTCCGAAATGGCGAAACAGTGCTGTACGACTTTTAGAAATGCGTTCTTGGATTTGAAACGGAACTGTACCATGGTGCACCACTCTCCAGCGACGGGAAGTCGAAGACGGGCCACGGTAATCCCGTTTTACCGTAAAAATCCACGTGTCGAAAAAACGAAGGGTAAAAAACTTACGAGACCCGATTGAGATTCGGGTTGTCCTTTTTGGACGTTAATCTATCCGTTGACGGCTGAAAGCTGTCAAAGACATAGAACTCTTCAAGGCCTTCGTTTCGACAGGTTATGGCTCTCGTAACTCTAAACGAGCCAGAAGTTATGGCCGTCCGAATAATCGATATCTACAGGGTGCAACATCCACTGTGCAGGGTGCAACATCCGTCCGAAATGGCGAAACAGTGCCGTACGACTTCTAGAAATGAGTGCATGGATTTGAAATGGAACAGTACCATGGTGCACCACTCTCCAGCGATGGAAAGTCGAAGACGGGCCACGGTAATCCTGTTTTACCGTAAAAATCCACGTGTCGAAAAAACGAAGGGTAAAAAACTTACGAGACCCGATTGAGATTCGGGTTGTCCTTTTTGGGCATTAATCTATCCGTTGACGGCTGAAAGAGGTCAAAGTCATAGAACTCATCGAGGCCTTCGTTTTGACAGGTTATGGCTCCCGTAACTCTAAACAAGTCAGAAGTTATGGCCGTCCGAATAATCGATATCTACAGGGTGCAACATCCACGGTGCAAGGTGCAACATCCGTCCGAAATGGCGAAACAGTGCCGTACGACTTTTAGAAATGCGTGCATGGACTTGAAACGGAACAGTATCTTCGTGCACCACTCTCCAGCGATGGGAAGTCGAAGACGGGCCACGGTAATCCTGTTTTACCGTTAAAATCCACGTGTCGAAAAAACGAAGGGTTAAAAACTTACGAGACCCGATTGAGATTCAGGTTGTCCTTTTTGGGCATTAATCCATCCGTTGATGGATGAAATCTATCAAAGCCGTAGAACTCATCGAGGCCTTCGTTTTGACAGGTTATGGCTCCCGTAACTCTAAACGAGCCAGAAGTTATGGTCGTCCGAATAATCGATATCTACAGGGTGCAACATCCACGGTGCATGGTGCAACATCCGTCCGAAATGGCGAAACAGTGCTGTACGACTTTCAGAAATGCGTGCTTGGATTTGAAATGGAACAGTACCATGGTGCACCACTCTCCAGCAGTGGAAAGTCGAAGACGGGCGACGGTAATCCCGTTTTAACGTAAAAATCCACGTGTCGAAAAAACGAAGGGTAAAAAACTTACGAGACCCGATTGAGATTCGGGCTGTCCTTTTTGAGCGTTAATCTATCAGTTGACGGCTGAAATCTATCAAAGCCATAGAACTCGTCGAGTCCTTTGTTTTGACAGGTTATGGCTCTCGTAACTCTAAACGAGCCATAAGTTATGGCCGTCCGAATAATCAATATCTACAGGGTGCAACATCCACGGTGCAAGGTGCAACATCCGTCCGAAATGGCGAAACAGTGTCGTACGACTTTTAGAAATGTGTGCATGGATTTGAAACGGAACAGTACCATGGTGCACCACTCTCCAGCGATGGTAAGTCGAAGACGGGCCACGGTAATCCTGTTTTACCGTAAAAATCCACGTGTCGAAAAAACGAAGGGTAAAAAACTTACGAGACCCGATTGAGATTCATGTTGTCCTTTTTGGGCATTAATCTATCCGTTGACGACTGAAAGCTGTCAAAGCCGTTGGACTCATCGAGGCCTTCGTTTTGACAGGTTATGGCTCCCGTAACTCATCGAGGCCAGAAGTTATGGTCGTTTGAACAATCGATATCTAAAGGGCGCAACATCCACCGTGCAAGGTGCAACATCCGTCCGAAATGGCGAAACAGCGCCGTACGACTTTTAGAAATGCGTGCATGGATTTGAAACGGAACAGTAGCATGGTGCACCACTCTGCATCGATGGGAAGTCGAAGACAGGCCACGGTAATCCTGTTTTACCGTAAAAATCAACGTGTCGAAAAAACAAATGGTAAAAAGCTTACGAGACCCGATTGAGATTCGGGTTGTCCTTTTTGGGCATTAATCTATCCATTGACGGCTAAAAGCTGTCAAAGCCGTAAAACTCATCGAGGCCTTCGTTTTGACAGGTTATGGCTCCCGTAACTATAAACGAGGCAGAAGTTGTGGCCGTCCGAATAATCGATATCTACAGGGTGCAACATCAACGGTGCAAGGTGCAACATCCGTCCAAAATGGCGAAACAGTGCCGTACGACTTTTAGAAATGCGTGCATGGATTTGAAACGGAACAGTACCATGGTGCACCACTCTCCAGCGATGGTAAATCGAAGACCAGCCACCGCAATCCTGTTTTACCGTAAAAATCCACGTGTCGAAAAAACGAAGGATAAAAAACTTACGAGACCCGGTTGAGATTCGGGTTGTCCTTTTTGGGCATTATTCTATCCGTTGACGGCTGAAAGCTATCAAAAGCGTAGAACTCATCGAGGCCTTCATTTTGACAGGTTATGGCTCCCGTAATTCTAAACGAGCAAGAAGTTATGGCCGTCCGAATAATCGATATCTACAGGGTGCAACATCCACGGTGCAAGGTGCAACATCCGTCCGAAATGGCGAAACAGTGCCGTACGATTTTTAGAAATGCGTGCATGGATTTGAAACGGAACATTACCATGGTGCACCACTCTCCGGCGATGGTAAATCGAAGGCCAGCTACAGTAATCCTTTTTTACCGTAAAAATCCACGTGTCGAAAAAACGAAGGGTAAAAAATTTTGAGACCCAATTGAGATTCGGGTTGTCCTTTTTGGGCATTAATCTATCCGTTGACGGCTGAAAGCTATCAAAGCCGTAGAACTCATCGAGGCCTTCATTTTGACAGGTTATGGCTCCCGTAATTCTAAACGAGCCAGAAGTTATGGCCGTCCGAATAATCGATATCTACAGGGTGCAACATCCACGGTGCAAGGTTTAACATCCGTCCGAAATGGCGAAACAGTGCCGTACGACTTTTAGAAATGCGTGCATGGATTTGAAACGGAACAGTACCATGGTGCACCACTCTCCAGCGATGGTAAATCGAAGGCCAGCTACGGTAATCCTGTTTTACCGTAAAAATCCACGTGTCGAAAAAACGAAGTGTAAAAAATTACGAGACCCAATTGAGATTCGGGTTGTCCTTTTTGGGCATTAATCTATCCATTGACGGCAGAAAGCTATCAAAGCCGTAGAACTCATCGAGGCCTTCGTTTTGACAGGTTATGGCTCCCGTATTTCTAAACGAGCCAGAAGTTATGGCCGTCCGAATAATCGATATCAACAGGGTGCAACATCCACGGTGCAAGGTGCAACATCCGTCCGAAATGGCGAAACAGTGTCGTACGACTTTTAGAAATGCGTGCATGGATTTGAAACGGAACAGTACCATGGTGCACCACTCTTCAGTGATGGAAAGTCGAAGACGGGCCACGGTAATCCCGTTTTACCGTAAAAATCCACGTGTCGAAAAAACGAAGGGTAAAAAACTTACGAGACCCGATTGATATTCGGGTTGTCCTTTTTGGGCATTAATCTATCCGTTGACGGCTGAAAGCTCTCAAACCGTAGAACTCATCGAGGCCTTCGTTTTGACAGGTTATGGCTCCAGTAACTCTAAACGAGCCAGAAGTTATGGCCGTCCGAATAATCGATATATACAGGGTGCAGCATCAACGGTGCAAGGTGCAACATCCGTCCGAAATGGCGAAACAGTGTCGTACGACCTTTAGAAATGCGTGCATGGACTGGAAACGGAACAGTACCATGGTGCACCACTCTCCAGCGATGGTAAATCGAAGACCAACCACCGCAATCCTGTTTTACCGTAAAAATCCACGTGTCGAAAAAACGAAGGGTAAAAAACTTACGAGACCTAATTGAGATTCGGGTTGTCCTTTTTGGGCATTAATCTATCCATTGACGGCTGAAAGCTGTCAAAGCCGTAGAACTCATCGAGGTCTTCGTTTTGACACGTTATGGCTCCCGTAACTCCTAACGAGCCAGAAATTATGGCCGTCCGAATAATCGATATCTACAGGGTGCAACATCCACGGTGCAAGGTGCAACATCCGTCCGAAATGGCGAAACAGTGCGTATGACTTTTAGAAATGCGTGCATGGATTTGAAACGGAATAGTACCATGGTACACCACTTTCCAACGATGGGAAGTTGAGGACGGGCCACGGTAATCACGTTTTACCATAAAAATCCACGTGTCGAAAAAACGAAGGGTAAAAAACTTACGTGACCCGATTGAGATTCGGGTTGTCCTTTTTGGGCATTAATCTATCCGTTGACGGCTGAAAGCTGTCAAAGCCGTGGAACTCATCGAGGCCTTCGTTTTGACCGGTTATTGCTCCCGTAACTCTAAACGAGCCAGATGTTATGGCCGTCCGAATAATCGATATCTACAGGGTGCAACATCCCCGGTGCAAGGTGCAACATCCGCCCGAAATGGAGAAACAGTGTTGTACGACTTTTAGAAATGCGTGCATGGATTTGAAACGGAATAGTACCATGGTGCATCACTCTTCAGCGACGGGAAGTCGAAGACGGGCCACGGTAATCCCGTTTTAGCGTAAAAATCCACGTGTCGAAAAAACGAAGGGTAAAAAACTTACGAGACCCGATTGAGATTCGGGTTGTCCTTTTTGGCCATTAATCAATCCGTTGACGGCTGAAAGCTGTAAATGCCGTAGAACTCATCGAGGCCTTCGTTTTGACAGGTTATGGCTCCCGTAACTCTAAAGGAGCCAGAAGTTATGGCCGTCCGAATAATCGATATCTACAGGGTGCAACATCCATGGTGCAAGGTGCAACATCCGTCCGAAATGGCAAAACAGTGCCGTACGACTTTTAGAAATGCGTGCACGGATTTGAAACAGAACAGTACCATGGTGCACCACTCTTCAGCGATGGGAAGTCGAAGACGGGCCATGGTAATCCCGTTTTACCGTAAAAATCCATGTGTCGAAAAAACGAAGGGTAAAAAACTTACGAGACCCGATTGAGATTCGGGTTGTCCTTTTTGGGCATTAATCATTCCGTTGACGGCTGAAAGCCATCAAACAGTAGAACTCATCGAGGCCTTCGTTTTGACAGGTTATGGCTCCCGTAACTCTAAACGAGCCAGAAGTTATGGCCGTCCGAATAATTGATATCTACAGGGTGCAGCATCCACGGTGCAAGGTGCAACATCCGTCCGAAATGGCGAAACAGTGTCGTACGACCTTTAGAAATGCGTGCATGGATTTGAAATGGAAAAGTACCATAGTGCACCACTCTCCAGCGATGGTAAATCGAAGACCAACCACCATAATCCCGTTTTACCGTAAAAATCCACGGGTCGAAAAAACGAAGGGTAAAAAACTTACGAGACCTAATTGAGATTCGGGTTGTCCTTTTTGGGAATTAATCTATCCGATGACGGCTGAAAGCTGTCAAAGCCGTAGAACTCATCGAGGTCTTCGTTTTGACACATTATGGCTCCCGTAACTCTAAACGAGCCAGAAGTTATGGCCGTCCGAACAATCGATATCTACAGGGCGCAACATCCACGGTGCAAGGTGCAACATCCGTCCGAAATGGCGAAACAGTGCGTATGACTTTTAGAAATGTGTGCATGGATTTGAAATGGAACAGTACCATGGTGCACCACTCTCCAGCGATGGGAAGTTGAAGACGGGCCACGGTAATCCCGTTTTACCATAAAAATCCACGTGTCGAAAAAATGAAGGGTAAAAAACTTACGTGACCCGATTGAGATTCGGGTTGTCCTTTTTGGGCATTAATCTATCCGTTGACGGCTGAAAGCTGTCAAAGCCGTAGAACTCATCGAGGCCTTCGTTTTGTCTGGTTATTGCTCCCGTAACTCTAAACGAGCCAGATGTTATGGCCGTCCGAATAATCGATATCTACAGGGTGCAACATCCACGGTGCAAGGTGCAACATCCGCCCGAAATGGAGAAACAGTGTCGTACGACTTTTAGAAATGCGTGCATGGATTTGAAACGGAACAGTTCTATGGTGCATCACTCTTTAGCGATGGAAAGTCGAAGACGGGCCACGGTAATCCCGTTTTGCCGTAAAAATCCACGTGTCGAAAAAAACGAAGGGTAAAAAACTTACGCGACCCGATTGAGATTCGGGTTGTCCTTTTTGGGCATTAATCAATCCGTTGATGGCGGAAAGCTGTAAATGCCGTAGAACTCATCAAGGCCTTCGTTTTGACAGGTTATGGCTCCCGTAACTCTAAAGGAGCCCGAAGTTATGGCCGTCCGAATAATCGATATCTACAGGGTGCAACATCCATGGTGCAAGGTGCAACATCCGTCCGAAATGGCGAAACAGTGTCGTACGACTTTTAGAAATGCGTGCATGGATTTGAAACAGAACAGTACCGTGGTGCACCACTCTTCAGCGATGGGAAGTCGAAGACGGGCCACGGTAATCCCGTTTTGCCGTAAAAATCCATGTGTCGAAAAAACGAAGGGTAAAAAACTTACGAGACCCGATTGAGATTCGGGTTTTCCTTTCTGGGCATTAATCTATCCGTTGACGGCTGAAAGCTATCAAACCGTAGAACTCATCGAGGCCTTCATTTTGACAGGTTATGGCTCCCGTAACTCTAAATGATCCAGAAGTTATGGCCGTCCGAATAATCAATATCTACAGGGTGCAGCATCAACGGTGCAAGGTGCAACATCCGTCCGAAATGGCGAAACAGTGCCGTACGACCTTTAGAAATGCGTGCATGGATTGGAAACGGAACAGTACCATGGTGCACCACTCTCCAGTGATGGTAAATCGAAGACCAACCACCGTAATCCCGTTTTACCGTAAAAATCCACGTGTCGAAAAAACGAAGGGTAAATAACTTACGAGACCTAATTGAGATTCGGGTTGTCCTTTTTGGGCATTAATCTATCCATTGATGGCTGAAAGCTGTCAAAGCCGTAGAACTCATCGAGGTCTTCGTTTTGACACGTTATGGCTCCCGTAACTCTAAACGAGCCAGAAGTTATGGCCGTCCGAATAATCGATATCTACAGGGTGCAACATCCACGGTGCAAGGTGCAACATCCGTCCGAAATGGCGAAACAGTGCGTATGACTTTTAGAAATGCGTGCATGGATTTGAAACGGAATAGTACCATGGTGCACCACTCTCCAACGATGGAAAGTTGAAGACGGGCCACGGTAATCATGTTTTACCATAAAAATCCACGTGTCGAAAAAACGAAGGGTAAAAAACTTACGTGACCCGATTGAGATTCGGGTTCTCCTTTTTGGGCATTAATCTATCAGTTGACGGCTGAAAGCTGTTAAAGCCGTAGAACTCATCGAGGCCTTCGTTTTGACCGGTTATTGCTCCCGTAACTCTAAACGAGCCAGATGTTATGGCCGTCCGAATAATCGATATCTACAGGGTGCAACATCCACGGTGCAAGGTGCAACATCCGCCCGAAATGGAGAAACAGTGTCGTACGACTTTTAGAAATGCGTGCATGGATTTGAAACGGAACAGTACCATAGTGCATCACTCTTCAGCGATGGAAAGTCGAAGACGGGCCACGGTAATCCCGTTTTGCCGTAAAAATCCACGTGTCGAAAAAACGAAGGGTAAAAAACTTACGCGACCCGATTGAGATTCGGGTTGTCCTTTTTGGGCATTAATCAATCCGTTGACGGCTGAAAGCTGTAAATGCCGTAGAACTCATCGAGCCTTCGTTTTGACCGGTTATGGCTCCCGTAACTCTAAAGGAGCCAGAAGTTATGGCCGTCCGAATAATCGATATCTAGAGGGTGCAACATCCATGGTGCAAGGTGCAACATCCGTCCGAAATGGCGAAACAGTGTCGTACGACTTTTAGAAATGCGTGCATGGATTTGAAACAGAACAGTACCATGGTGCACCACTCTTCAGCGATGGGAAGTCGAAGACGGGCCACGGTAATCCCGTTTTACCGTAAAAATCCATGTGTCGAAAAAACGAAGGGTAAAAAACTTACGAGACCCGATTGAGATTCGGGTTGTCCTTTTTGGGCATTAATCTATCCGTTGACGGCTGAAAGCTATCAAACCGTAGAACTCATCGAGGCCTTCGTTTTGACAGGTTATGGCTCCCGTAACTCTAAACGAGCCAGAAGTTATGGCCGTCCGAATAATCGATATCTACAGGGTGCAGCATCCACGGTGCAAGGTGCAACATCCGTCCGAAATGGCAAAACAGTGCCGTACGACCTTTAGAAATGCGTGCATGGATTTGAAATGGAACAGTACCATGGTGCACCACTCTCCAGCGATGGTAAATCGAAGACTAACCACCATAATCCCGTTTTACCGTAAAAATCCACGTGTCGAAAAAACGAAGGGTAAAAAACTTACGAGACCTAATTGAGATTCGGGTTGTCCTTTTTGGGAATTAATCTATCCCTTGACGGCTGAAAGCTGTCAAAGCCGTAGAACTCATCGAGGTCTTCATTTTGACACATTATGGCTCCCGTAACTCTAAACGAGCCAGAAGTTATGGCCGTCCGAATAATCGATATCTACAGGGTGCAACATCCACGGTGCAAGGTGCAACATCCGTCCGAAATGGCGAAACAGTGCCGTACGACTTTTAGAAATGCGTGCATGGATTTGAAACAGAACAGTACCATGGTGCACCACTCTCCAGCGATGGGAAGTCGAAGACGGGCCACGGTAATCCCGTTTTACCGTAAAAATCCATGTGACGAAAAAACGAAGGGTAAAAAACTTACGAGACCCGATTGAGATTCGGGTTTTCCTTTTTGGGCATTAATCTATCCGTTGACGGCTGAAAGCTATCAAATAGTAGAACTCATCGAGGCCTTCGTTTTGACAGGTTATGGCTCCCGTAACTCTAAACGAGCCAGAAGTTATGGCCGTCCGAATAATTGATATCTACAGGGTGCAGCATCCACGGTGCAAGGTGCAACATCCGTCCGAAATGGCGAAACAGTGCCGTACGACCTTTAGAAATGCATGTATGGATTTGAAATGGAACAGTACCATGGTGCACCACTCTCCAGCGATGGTAAATCGAAGACCAACCACCATAATCCCGTTTTACCGTAAAAATCCACGTGTCGAAAAAACGAAGGGTAAAAAACTTACGAGACCTAATTGAGATTCGGGTTGTCCTTTTTGGGAATTAATCTATCCGATGACGGCTGAAAGCTGTCAAAGCCGTAGAACTCATCGAGGTCTTCGTTTTGACACATTATGGCTCCCGTAACTCTAAACGAGCCAGAAGTTATGGCCGTCCGAATAATCGATATCTACAGGGTGCAACATCCACGGTGCAAGGTGCAACATCCGTCCGAAATGGCGAAACAGTGTGTATGAATTTTAGAAATGTGTGCATGGATTTGAAACGGAACAGTACCATGGTGCACCACTCTCCAGCGATGGGAAGTTGAAGACGGGCCACGGTAATCCCGTTTTACCATAAAAATCCACGTGTCGAAAAAACGAAGGGTAAAAAACTTACGTGACCCGATTGAGATTCGGGTTGTCCTTTTTGGGTATTAATCTATCCGTTGACGGCTGAAAGCTGTCAAAGCCGTAGAACTCATCGAGGCCTTCGTTTTGTCCGGTTATTTCTCCCGTAACTCTAAACGAGCCAGATGTTATGGCCGTCCGAATAATCGATATCTACAGGGTGCAACATCCACGGTGCAAGGTGCAACATCCGCCCGAAATGGAGAAACGGTGTCGTACGACTTTTAGAAATGCGTGCATGGATTTGAAATGGAACAGTACCATGGTGCATCACTCTTCAGCGATGGGAAGTCGAAGACGGGCCACGGTAATCCCGTTTTACCGTAAAAATCCACGTGTCGAAAAAACGAAGGGTAAAAAACTTACGAGACCCGATTGAGATTCGGGTTGTCCTTTTTGGGCATTAATCAATCCTTTGATGGCGGAAAGCTGTAAATGCCGTAGAACTCATCGAGGCCTTCGTTTTGACAGGTTATGGCTCCCGTAACTCTAAAGGAGCCAGAAGTTATGGCCGTCCGAATAATCGATATCTACAAGGTGCAACATCCATGGTGCAAGGTGCAACATCCGTCCGAAATGGCGAAACAGTGCCGTACGACTTTTAGAAATGCGTGCATGGATTTGAAACAGAACAGTACCATGGTGCACCACTCTTCAGCGATGGGAAGTCGAAGACGGGCCACGGTAATCCCGTTTTGCCGTAAAAATCCACGTGTCGAAAAAACGAAGGGTAAAAAACTTACGAGACCCGATTGAGATTCGGGTTTTCCTTTTTGGGCATTAATCTATCCGTTGACGGCTGAAAGCTATCAAACCATAGAACTCATCGAGGCCTTCGTTTTGACAGGTTATGGCTCCCGTAACTCTAAATGAGCCAGAAGTTATGGCCGTCCGAATAATCGATATCTACAGGGTGCAGCATCAACGGTGCAAGGTGCAACATCCGTCCGAAATGGCGAAACAGTGCCGTACGACCTTTAGAAATGCGTGCATGGATTGGAAACGGAACAGTACCATGGTGCACCACTCTCCAGCGATGGTAAATCGAAGACCAACCACCGTAATCCCGTTTTACCGTAAAAATCCACGTGTCGAAAAAACGAAGGGTAAATAACTTACGAGACCTAATTGAGATTCGGGTTGTCCTTTTTGGGCATTAATCTATCCATTGACGGCTGAAAGCTGTCAAAGCCGTAGAACTCATCGAGGTCTTTGTTTTGACACGTTATGGCTCCCGTAACTCTAAACGAGCCAGAAGTTATGGCCGTCCGAATAATCGATATCTACAGGGTGCAACATCCACGGTGCAAGGTGCAACATCCGTCCGAAATGGCGAAACAGTGCGTATGACTTTTAGAAATGCGTGCATGGATTTGAAACGGAATAGTACCATGGTGCACCACTCTCCAACGATGGGAAGTTGAATACGGGCCACGGTAATCACGTTTTACCATAAAAATCCACGTGTCGAAAAAACGAAGGGTAAAAAACTTATGTGACCCGATTGAGATTCGGGTTCTCCTTTTTGGGCATTAATCTATCAGTTGACGGCTGAAAGCTGTCAAAGCCGTAGAACTCATCGAGGCCTTCGTTTTGACCGGTTATTGCTCCCGTAACTCTAAACGAGCCAGATGTTATGGCCGTCCGAATAATCGATATCTACAGGGTGCAACATCCACGGTGCAAGGTGCAACATCCGTCCGAAATGGAGAAACAGTGTCGTACGACTTTTAGAAATGCGTGCATGGATTTGAAACGGAACAGTACCATGGTGCATCAGTCTTCAGCGATGGAAAGTCGAAGACGGGCCACGGTAATCCCGTTTTGCCGTAAAAATCCACGTGTCGAAAAAACAAAGGGTAAAAAACTTACGCGACCCGATTGAGATTCGGGTTGTCCTTTTTGGGCATTAATCAATCCGTTGACGGCTGAAAGCTGTAAACGCCGTAGAACTCATTGAGGCCTTCGTTTTGACAGGTTATGGCTCCCGTAACTCTAAAGGAGCCAGAAGTTATGGTCGTCCGAATAATCGATATCTACAGGGTGCAACATCCATGGTGCAAGGTGCAACATCCGTCCGAAATGGCGAAACAGTGCCGTACGACTTTTAGAAATGCGTGCATGGATTTGAAATAGAACAGTACCATGGTGCACCACTCTTTAGCGATGGGAAGTCGAAGACGGGCCACGGTAATCCCGTTTTACCGTAAAAATCCATGTGTCGAAAAAACGAAGGGTAAAAAACTTACGAGACCCGATTGAGATTCGGGTTGTCCTTTTTAGGCATTAATCTATCCGTTGACGGCTGAAAGCTATCAAACCATAGAACTCATCGAGGCCTTCGTTTTGACAGGTTATGGCTCCCGTAACTCTAAACGAGCCAGAAGTTATGTCCGTCCGAATAATCGATATCTACAGGGTGCAGCATCCACGGTGCAAGGTGCAACATCCGTCCGAAATGGCGAAACAGTGCCGTACGACCTTTAGAAATGCGTGCATGGATTTGAAATGGAACAGTACCATGGTGCACCACTCTCCAGCGATGGTAAATCGAAGACTAACCACCATAATCCCGTTTTACCGTAAAAATCCACGTGTCGAAAAAATGAAGGGTAAAAAACTTACGAGACCTAATTGAGATTCGGGTTGTCCTTTTTGGGAATTAATCTATCCCTTGACGGCTGAAAGCTGTCAAAGCCGTAGAACTCATCGAGGTCTTCATTTTGACACATTATGGCTCCCGTAACTCTAAACGAGCCAGAAGTTATGGCCGTCCGAATAATCGATATCTACAGGGTGCAACATCCACGGTGCAAGGTGCAACATCCGTCCGAAATGGCGAAACAGTGCCGTACGACTTTTAGAAATGCGTGCATGGATTTGAAACAGAACAGTACCATGGTGCACCACTCTCCAGCGATGGGAAGTCGAAGACGGGCCACGGTAATCCCGTTTTACCGTAAAAATCCATGTGACGAAAAAACGAAGGGTAAAAAACTTAGGAGACCCGATTGAGATTCGGGTTTTCCTTTTTGGGCATTAATCTATCCGTTGACGGCTGAAAGCTATCAAACAGTAGAACTCATCGAGGCCTTCGTTTTGACAGGTTATGGCTCCCGTAACTCTAAACGAGCCAGAAGTTATGGCCGTCCGAATAATTGATATCTACAGGGTGCAGCATCCACGGTGCAAGGTGCAACATCCGTCCGAAATGGCGAAACAGTGCCGTACGACCTTTAGAAATGCATGTATGGATTTGAAAGGAACAGTACCATGGTGCACCACTCTCCAGCGATGGTAAATCGAAGACCAACCACCATAATCCCGTTTTACCGTAAAAATCCACGTGTCGAAAAAACGAAGGGTAAAAAACTTACGAGACCTAATTGAGATTCGGGTTGTCCTTTTTGGGAATTAATCTATCCGATGACGGCTGAAAGCTGTCAAAGCCGTAGAACTCATCGAGGTCTTCGTTTTGACACATTATGGCTCCCGTAACTCTAAACGAGCCAGAAGTTATGGCCGTCCGAATAATCGATATCTACAGGGTGCAACATCCACGGTGCAAGGTGCAACATCCGTCCGAAATGGCGAAACAGTGTGTATGAATTTTAGAAATGTGTGCATGGATTTGAAACGGAACAGTACCATGGTGCACCACTCTCCAGCGATGGGAAGTTGAAGGCGGGCCACGGTAATCCCGTTTTACCATAAAAATCCACGTGTCGAAAAAACGAAGGGTAAAAAACTTACGTGACCCGATTGAGATTCGGGTTGTCCTTTTTGGGCATTAATCTATCCGTTGACGGCTGAAAGCTGTCAAAGCCGTAGAACTCATCGAGGCCTTCGTTTTGTCCGGTTATTGCTCCCGTAACTCTAAACGAGCCAGATGTTATGGCCGTCCGAATAATCGATATCTACAGGGTGCAACATCCACGGTGCAAGGTGCAACATCCGCCCGAAATGGAGAAACGGTGTCGTACGACTTTTAGAAATGCGTGCATGGATTTGAAATGGAACAGTACCATGGTGCATCACTCTTCAGTGATGGGAAGTCGAAGACGGGCCACGGTAATCCCGTTTTACCGTAAAAATCCACGTGTCGAAAAAACGAAGGGTAAAAAACTTACGAGACCCGATTGAGATTCGGGTTGTCCTTTTTGGGCATTAATCAATCCTTTGATGGCGGAAAGCTGTAAATGCCGTAGAACTCATCGAGGCCTTCGTTTTGACAGGTTATGGCTCCCGTAACTCTAAAGGAGCCAGAAGTTATGGCCGTCCGAATAATCGATATCTACAAGGTGCAACATCCATGGTGCAAGGTGCAACATCCGTCCGAAATGGCGAAACAGTGCCGTACGACTTTTAGAAATGCGTGCATGGATTTGAAACAGAACAGTACCATGGTGCACCACTCTTCAGCGATGGGAAGTCGAAGACGGGCCACGGTAATCCCGTTTTGCCGTAAAAATCCACGTGTCGAAAAAACGAAGGGTAAAAAACTTACGAGACCCGATTGAGATTCGGGTTTTCCTTTTTGGGCATTAATCTATCCGTTGACGGCTGAAAGCTATCAAACCATAGAACTCATCGAGGCCTTCGTTTTGACAGGTTATGGCTCCCGTAACTCTAAATGAGCCAGAAGTTATGGCCGTCCGAATAATCGATATCTACAGGGTGCAGCATCAACGGTGCAAGGTGCAACATCCGTCCGAAATGGCGAAACAGTGCCGTACGACCTTTAGAAATGCGTGCATGGATTGGAAACGGAACAGTACCATGGTGCACCACTCTCCAGCGATGGTAAATCGAAGACCAACCACCGTAATCCCGTTTTACCGTAAAAATCCACGTGTCGAAAAAACGAAGGGTAAATAACTTACGAGACCTAATTGAGATTCGGGTTGTCCTTTTTGGGCATTAATCTATCCATTGACGGCTGAAAGCTGTCAAAGCCGTAGAACTCATCGAGGTCTTTGTTTTGACACGTTATGGCTCCCGTAACTCTAAACGAGCCAGAAGTTATGGCCGTCCGAATAATCGATATCTACAGGGTGCAACATCCACGGTGCAAGGTGCAACATCCGTCCGAAATGGCGAAACAGTGCGTATGACTTTTAGAAATGCGTGCATGGATTTGAAACGGAATAGTACCATGGTGCACCACTCTCCAACGATGGGAAGTTGAATACGGGCCACGGTAATCACGTTTTACCATAAAAATCCACGTGTCGAAAAAACGAAGGGTAAAAAACTTATGTGACCCGATTGAGATTCGGGTTCTCCTTTTTGGGCATTAATCTATCAGTTGACGGCTGAAAGCTGTCAAAGCCGTAGAACTCATCGAGGCCTTCGTTTTGACCGGTTATTGCTCCCGTAACTCTAAACGAGCCAGATGTTATGGCCGTCCGAATAATCGATATCTACAGGGTGCAACATCCACGGTGCAAGGTGCAACATCTGTCCGAAATGGAGAAACAGTGTCGTACGACTTTTAGAAATGCGTGCATGGATTTGAAACGGAACAGTACCATGGTGCATCAGTCTTCAGCGATGGAAAGTCGAAGACGGGCCACGGTAATCCCGTTTTGCCGTAAAAATCCACGTGTCGAAAAAACAAAGGGTAAAAAACTTACGCGACCCGATTGAGATTCGGGTTGTCCTTTTTGGGCATTAATCAATCCGTTGACGGCTGAAAGCTGTAAACGCCGTAGAACTCATTGAGGCCTTCGTTTTGACAGGTTATGGCTCCCGTAACTCTAAAGGAGCCAGAAGTTATGGTCGTCCGAATAATCGATATCTACAGGGTGCAACATCCATGGTGCAAGGTGCAACATCCGTCCGAAATGGCGAAACAGTGCCGTACGACTTTTAGAAATGCGTGCATGGATTTGAAATAGAACAGTACCATGGTGCACCACTCTTTAGCGATGGGAAGTCGAAGACGGGCCACGGTAATCCCGTTTTACCGTAAAAATCCATGTGTCGAAAAAACGAAGGGTAAAAAACTTACGAGACCCGATTGAGATTCGGGTTGTCCTTTTTAGGCATTAATCTATCCGTTGACGGCTGAAAGCTATCAAACCGTAGAACTCATCGAGGCCTTCGTTTTGACAGGTTATGGCTCCCGTAACTCTAAACGAGCCAGAAGTTATGTCCGTCCGAATAATCGATATCTACAGGGTGCAGCATCCACGGTGCAAGGTGCAACATCCGTCCGAAATGGCGAAACAGTGCCGTACGACCTTTAGAAATGCGTGCATGGATTTGAAATGGAACAGTACCATGGTGCACCACTCTCCAGCGATGGTAAATCGAAGACCAACCACCATAATCCCGTTCTACCGTAAAAATCCACGTGTCGAAAAAACGAAGGGTAAAAAACTTACGAGACCTAATTGAGATTCGGGTTGTCCTTTTTGGGAATTAATCTATCCGTTGACGGCTGAAAGCTGTCAAAGCCGTAGAACTCATCGAGGTCTTCGTTTTGACACATTATGGCTCCCGTAACTCTAAACGAGCCAGAAGTTATGGCCGTCCGAATAATCGATATCTACACGGTGTAACATCCACGGTGCAAGGTGCAACATCCGTCCGAAATGGCGAAATAGTGCGTATGACTTTTAGAAATGTGTGCATGGATTTTAAACGGAACAGTACCATGGTGCACCACTCTCCAGCGATGGGAAGTTGAAGACAGGCCACGGTAATCCCGTTTTACCATAAAAATCCACGTGTCGAAAAAACGAAGGGTAAAAAACTTACGTGACCCGATTGAGATTCGGGTTGTCCTTTTTGGGCATTAATCTATCCGTTGACGGCTGAAAGCTGTCAAAGCCGTAGAACTCATCGAGGCCTTCGTTTTGTCCGGTTATTGCTCCTGTACCTCTAAACGAGCCAGATGTTATGGCCGTCCGAATAATCGATATCTACAGGGTGCAACATCCACGGTGCAAGGTGCAACATCCGCCCGAAATGGAGAAACAGTGTCGTACGACTTTTAGAAATGCGTGCATGGATTTGAAATGGAACAGTTCCATGGTGCATCACTCTTCAGCGATGGAAAGTCGAAGACGGGCCACGGTAATCCCGTTTTACCGTAAAAATCCACGTGTCGAAAAAATGAAGGGTAAAAAACTTACGAGACCCGATTGAGATTCGGGTTGTCCTTTTTGGGCATTAATCAATCCGTTGATGGCGGAAAGCTGTAAATGCCGTAGAACTCATCGAGGCCTTCGTTTTGACAGGTTATGTCTCCCGTAACTCTAAAGGAGCCAGAAGTTATGGCCGTCCGAATAATCGATATCTACAGGGTGCAACATCCATGGTGCAAGGTGCAACATCCGTACGAAATGGCGAAACAGTGCCGTACGACTTTTAGAAATGCGTGCATGGATTTGAAACAGAACAGTACCATGGTGCACCACTCTTCAGCGATGGGAAGTCGAAGACGTGCCACGGTAATCCCGTTTTACCGTAATAATCCATGTGTCGAAAAAACGAATGGTAAAAAACTTACGAGACCCGATTGAGATTCGGGTTGTCCTTTTTGGCCAGTAATCTATCCGTTGATGGCTGAAAGATGTCAAAGCCGTAGAACTCATCGTGGCCTTCTTTTTGACAGGTTATGGCTCCCGTAACTCTAAACGAGCCAGAAGTTATGGCCGTTTGAATAATCGATATCTACAGAATGCAACATCCACGGTGCAAGGTGCAACATCCGTCCTAAATGGCGAAACAGTGTCGTACGACTTTTAGAAATGCGTGCATGGATTTGAAACAGAACAGTACCATGGTGCACCACTCTCCAGCGATGGGAAGTCGAAGACGGGCCACGGTAATCCCGTTTTACAGTAAAAATCCACGTGTCGAAAAAACGAAGGGTAAAAAACTTACGAGACCCGATTAAGATTCGGGTTGTCCTTTTTGGGCATTAATCTATCCGTTGACGGCTGAAAGCTATCAAACCGTAGAACTCATCGAGGCCTTCGTTTTGACAGGTTATGGCTCCCGTAACTCTAAATGAGCCAGAAGTTATGGCCTTCCGAATAATCGATATCTACAGGGTGCATCATCCACGGTGCAAGGTGCAACATCCGTCCGAAATGGCGAAACAGTGTCGTACGACCTTTAGAAATGCGTGCATGGATTTGCAATGGAACAGTACCATGGTGCACCACTCTCCAGCGATGGTAAATCGAAGACCAACCACCATAATCCCGTTTTACCGTAAAAATCCACGTGTCGAAAAAACGAAGGGTAAAAAACTTACGATACCTAATTGAGATTCGGGTTGTCCTTTTTGGGAATTAATCTATCCGTTGACGGCTGAAAGCGGTCAAAGCCGTAGAACTCATCGAGGTCTTCGTTTTGACACATTATGGCTCCCGTAACTCTAAACTAGCCAGAAGTTATGGCCGTCCGAATAATCGATATCTACAGGGTGCAACATCCACGGTGCAAGGTGCAACATCCGTCCGAAATGGCGAAACAGTGCGTATGACTTTTAGAAATGCGTGCATGGATTTGAAACGGAACAGTACCATGGTGCACCACTCTCCAGCGATGGGAAGTTGAAGACGGGCCACGGTAATCCCGTTTTACCATAAAAATCCACGTGTCGAAAAAACGAAGGGTAAAAAACTTACGTGACCCGATTGAGATTCGGGTTGTCCTTTTTGGGCATTAATCTATCCGTTGACGGCTGAAAGCTGTCAAATCTGTAGAACTCATCGAGGCCTTCGTTTTGTCCAGTTATTGCTCCTGTAACTCTAAACGAGCCAGATGTTATGGCCGTCCGAATAATCGATATCTACAGGGTGCAACATCCACGGTGCAAGGTGCAACATCCACCTGAAATAGAGAAACAGTGTCGTACGACTTTTAGAAATGCGTGCATGGATTGGAAATAGAACAGTACCATGGTGCATCACTCTTCAGCGATGGAAAGTCGAAGACGGGCCACGGTAATCCCGTTTTACCGTAAAAATCCACGTGTCGAAAAAATGAAGGGTAAAAAACTTACGAGACCCGATTGAGATTCGGGTTGTCCTTTTTGGGCATTAATCAATCCGTTAACGGCGGAAAGCTGTAAATGCCGTAGAACTCATCGATGCCTTCGTTTTGACAGGTTATGGCTCCCGTAACTCTAAAGGAGCCAGAAGTTATGGCCGTCCGAATAATCGATATCTACAGGGTGCAACATCCATGGTGCAAGGTGCACCATCCGTCCGAAATGGCGAAACAGTGCGTATGACTTTTAGAAATGCGTGCATGGATTTTAAACGGAACAGTACCATGGTGCACCACTCTCCAGCAATGGGAAGTCGAAGACGGGCCACGGTAATCCCGTTTTACCGTAAAAATCGATGTGTCGAAAAAACGAAGGGTAAAAAACTTACGAGACCCGATTGAGATTCGGGTTGTCCTTTTTAAGCATTAATCTATCCGTTGACGGCTGAAAGCTATCAAACAGTAGAACTCATCGAGGCCTTCATTTTGACAGGTTATGGCTCCCGTAACTCTAAACGAGCCAGAAGTTATGGCCGTCCGAATAATCGATATCTACAGGGTGCTGCGTCCACGGTGCAAGGTGCAACATCCGTCCGAAATGGCGAAACAGTGCCGTACGACCTTTAGAAATGCGTGCATGGATTTGAAATGGAACAGTACCATGGTGCACCACTCTCCAGCGATGGTATATCGAAGACCAACCACCATAATCCCGTTTTACCGTAAAAATCCACGTGTCGAAAAAACGAAGGGTAAAACACGTACGAGACCTAATTGAGATTCGGGTTGTCCTTTTTGGGAATTAATCTATCCGTTGACGGCTGAAAGCCGTCAAAGCCGTAGAACTCATCGAAGTCTTCGTTTTGACACATTATGGCTCCCGTAACTCTAAACGAGCCAGAAGTTATGGCCGTCCGAATAATCGATATCTACAGGGTGCAACATCCACGGCGCAAGGTGCAACATCCGTCCGAAATGGAGAAACAGTGCGTATGACTTTTAGAAATGCGTGCATGGATTTGAAACGGAACAGTACCATCGTGCACCACTCTCCAGCGATGGGAAGTCGAAGACGGGCCACGGTAATCCCGTTTTACCGTAAAAATCCATGTGTCAAAAAAACGAAGGGTAAAAAACTTACGAGACCCGATTGAGATTCGGGTTGTCCTTTTTGGGCATTAATCTATCCGTTGACGGCTGAAAGCTGTCAAAGCCGTAGAACTCATCGAGGTCTTCGTTTTGACAGGTTATGGCTCCCGTAACTCTAAACGAGCCAGAAGTTATGGCCGTCCGAATAATCGATATCTACAGGGTGCAGCATCCACAGTGCAAGGTGCAACATCCGTCCGAAATGGCGAAACAGTGCCGTACGACCATTAGAAATGCGTGCATGGATTTGAAATGGAACAGTACCATGGTGCACCACTCTCCAGCGATGGTAAATCGAAGACCAACCACCATAATCCCGTTTTACCGTAAAAATCCACGTGTCGAAAAAACGAAGGGTAAAAAACTTACGAGACCTAATTGAGATTCGGGTTGTCCTTTTTGGGAATTAATCTATCCGTTGACGGCTGAAAGCTGTCAAAGCCGTAGAACTCATCGAGGTCTTCATTTTGACACATTATGGCTCCCGTAACTCTAAACGAGCCAGAAGTTATGGCCGTCCGAATAATCGATATCCACAGGGTGCAACATCCACGGTACAAGGTGCAACATCCGTCCGAAATGGCGAAACAGTGCGTATGACTTTTAGAAATGCGTGCATGGATTTTAAACGGAACAGTACCATGGTGCACCACTCTCCAGCGATGGGAAGTTGAAGACGGGCCACGGTAATCCCGTTTTACCATAAAAATCCACGTGTCGAAAAAACAAAGGGTAAAAAACTTACGTGACCCGATTGAGATTCGGGTTGTCCTTTTTGGGCATTAATCTATCCGTTGACGGCTGAAAGCTGTCAAAGCGGTAGAACTCATCGAGGCCTTCGTTTTGTCCGGTTATTGCTCCTGTAACTCTAAACGAGCCAGATGTTATGGCCGTCCGTATAATCGATATCTACAGGGTGAACATCCACGGTGCAAGGTGCAACATCCGCCCGAAATGGAGAAACCGTGTCGTACGACTTTTAGAAATGCGTGCATGGATTTGAAATGGAACAGTACCATGGTGCATCACTCTTCAGCGATGGAAAGTCGAAGACGGGCCACGGTAATCCCGTTTTACCGTAAAAATCCACGTGTCGAAAAAATGAAGGGTAAAAAACTTACGAGACCCGATTGAGATTCGGGTTGTCCTTTTTGGGCATTAATCAATCCGTTGACGGCGGAAAGCTATAAATGCCGTAGAACTCATCGATGCCTTCGTTTTGACAGGTTATGGCTCCCGTAACTCTAAAGGAGCCAGAAGTTATGGCCGTCCGAATAATCGATATCTACAGGGTGCAACATCCATGGTGCAAGGTGCACCATCCGTCCGAAATGGCGAAACAGTGCGTATGACTTTTAGAAATGCGTGCATGGATTTTAAACGGAACAGTACCATGGTGCACCACTCTCCAGCGAGGGGAAGTTGAAGACGGGCCACGGTAATCCCGTTTTACCATAAAAATCCACGTGTCGAAAAAACGAAGGGTAAAAAACTTACGTGACCCGATTGAGATTCGGGTTGTCCTTTTTGGGCATTAATCTATCCGTTGACGGCTGAAAGCTGTCAAAGCCGTAGAACTCATCGAGGCCTTCGTTTTGTCCGGTTATTGCTCCTGTAACTCTAAACGAGCCAGATGTTATGGCCGTCCGAATAATCGATATCTACAGGGTGAACATCCACGGTGCAAGGTGCAACATCCGCCCGAAATGGAGAAACAGTGTCGTACGACTTTTAGAAATGCGTGCATGGATTTGAAATGGAACAGTACCATGGTGCATCACTCTTCAGCGATGGAAAGTCGAAGATGGGCCACGGTAATCCCCTTTTACCGTAAAAATCCACGTGTCGAAAAAATGAAGGGTAAAAAACTTACGAGACCCGATTGAGATTCGGGTTGTCCTTTTTGGGCATTAATCAATCCGTTGACGGCGGAAAGCTATAAATGCCGTAGAACTCATCGAGGCCTTCGTTTTGACAGGTTATGGCTCCCGTAACTCTAAACGAGCCAGAAGTTATGGCCGTTTGAACAATCGATATCTACATGGTGCAACATCCACGGTGCAAGGTGCAACATCCGTCCGAAATGGCGAAACAGCGCCGTACGACTTTTAGAAATGCGTGCATGGATTTGAAACAGAACAGTACCATGGTGCACCACTCTTCAGCGATGGGAAGTCGAAGATGGGCCACGGTAATCCCGTTTTACCGTAATAATCCATGTGTCGAAAAAACGAAGGGTAAAAAACTTACGAGACCCGATTGAGATTCGGGTTTTCCTTTTTGGGCATTAATCTATCCGTTGACGGCTGAAAGCTATCAAACCGTAGAACTCATCGAGGCCTTCGTTTTGACAGGTTATGGCTCCCGTAACTCTAAACGAGCCAGAAGTTATGGTCGTACGAATAATCGATATCTACAGGGTGCAGCATCCACGGTGCAAGGTGCAACATCCATCCGAAATGGCGAAACAGTGCCGTACGACCTTTAGAAATGCATGCAGGGATTTGAAATGGAACAGTACCATGGTGCACCACTCTCCAGCGATGGTAAATCGAAGACCAACCACCATAATCCCGTTTTACCGTAAAAATCCACGTGTCGAAAAAACGAAGGGTAAAAAACTTACGAGACCTAATTGAGATTCGGGTTGTCCTTTTTGGGAATTAATCTATCCGTTGACGGCTGAAAGCGGCCAAAGCCGTAGAACTCATCGAGGTCTTCGTTTTGACACGTTATGGCTCCCGTAACTCTAAACGAGCCAGAAGTTATGGCCGTCCGAATAATCGATATCTATAGGGTGCAACATCCACGGTGCAAGGTGCAACATCCGTCCGAAATGGAGAAACAATGCGTATGACCTTTAGAAATGCGTGCATGGATTTGAAACGGAATAGTACCATGGTGCACCATTCTCCAGCGATGGGAAGTTGAAGACGGGCCACGGTAATCCCGTTTTACCATAAAAATCCACGTGTCGAAAAAACGAAGGGTAAAAAACTTACGTGACCCGATTGAGATTCGGGTCGTCCTTTTCGGGCATTAATCTATCCGTTGACGGCTGAAAGTTGTCAAAGCTGTAGAACTCATCGAGGCCTTCGTTTTGACCGGTTATGGCTCCCGTAAATCTAAACGAGCCAGAAGTTATGGCCGTCCGAATAATCGATATCTACAGGGTGCAACATCCACGGTGCAAGGTGCAACATCCGCCCGAAATGGAGAAACAGTGCCGTACGACTTTTAGAATGCGTGCATGGATTTGAAATGGAACAGTACCATGGTGCATCACTCTTCAGCGATGGGAAGTCGAAGCCGGGCCACGATAATCCCGTTTTACCGTAAAAATCCACGTGTCAAAAAAACGAAGGGTAAAAAACTTACGAGACCCAATTGAGATTCGGGTTGTTTTTTTGGGCATTATTCTATCCATTGACGGCCGAAAGCAGTCAAAGCCGTAGAACTCATCGAGGCCTTCGTTTTCACAGGTTATGGCTCCCGTAACTCTAAACGAGCCAGAAGTTATGGCCGTCCGAATAATCGATATCTACAGGTTGCAACATCCACGTTGCAAGGTGCAACATCCGTCCGAAATGGCGAAACAGTGTTGTACGACCTTTAGAAATGCGTGCATGGATTTGAAACGGAACAGTACCATGGTGCACCACTCTTCAGCGATGGAAAGTCGAAGATGGGGCACCGTAATCCCGTTTTACCGTAAAAATCCACGTGTCGAAAAAACGAAGGGTAAAAAAATTACGAGACCCGATTGAGATTCGGGTTGTCCTTTTCGGGCATTAATATATCCATTGAAGGATGAAAGCCGTCAAAGCCGTAGAACTCATCGAGGCCTTCGTTTTGACAGGTTATGGCTCCCGTAACTCTTAACGAGCCAGAAGTTATGGCCGTTTGAATAATCGATATCTACAGGGTGCAACATCAACGGTGCAAGGTGCAACATCCGTCCGAAATGGCGAAACAGTGCCGTACGACTTTTAGAAATGCGTGCATGGATTTGAAACGGAACAGTACCATGGTGCAACACTCTCCAGCGATGGGAAGTCGAAGACGGGCCAACGCAATCCCGTTTTACCGTAAAAATCCACGTGTCGAAAAAACGAAGGGTAAAAAATTACGAGACCCGATTGAGATTCGGGTTGTCCTTTTTTGGCATTAATCTATCTGTTGACGGCAGAAAGCTGTCAAAGCCGTAGAACTCATAGAGGCCTTCGTTTTGACAGGTTATGACTCCCGTAACTCTAAACGAGCTAGAAGTTATGGCCGATTGAATAATCGATATCTACGTGGTGCAACATCCACGGTGCAAGGTGCAACATCCGTCCGAAACGGCGAAACAGTGTCATACGACTTTTAGAAATGCGTGCATGGAATTGAAACGGAACAGTACCATGGTGCACCACTCTCCAGCTGGGACGTCGAAGACGGGCCACGGTAATCCTGTTTTACCGTAAAAATCCACGTGCCGAAAAAACGAGGGGTAAAAAACTTACGAGACCCGATTGAGATTCGGGTTGTCCTTTTTGGGCATTAATCTATCCGTTGATTGCTGAAAGCTGTCACAGCCGTAGAACTCATCGAGGTCTTCATTTTGACAGGTTATGGCTCCCGTAACTATAAACGAGGCAGAAGTTATGGCCGTCAGAATAATCGATATCTACAGGGTGCAACATCCACGGTGCAAGGTGCAACATCCGTCCGAAATGGCGAAACAGTGCCGTACGACTTTTAGAAATGCGTGCGTGGATTTTAAACGGAACAGTACCATGGTGCACCACTCTCCAGTGATGGAAAGTCGAAGACAGGCCACGGTAATCCTGTTTTACCGTAAAAATCCACGTGTCGAAAAAACGAAGGGTAAAAAACTTACGAGACCTGATTGAGATTCGGGTTGTCCTTTTTGGGCATTAATCTATCCGTTGACGGCAGGAAGCTGTCACAGCCGTAGAACTCATCGAGGCCTTCGTTTTGACAGGTTATGGCTCCCGTAACTCTAAACGATCCAGAAGTTATGGTCGTCTGAATAATCGATATCTACATGGTGCAACATCCACGGTGCAAGGTGCAACATCCGTCCGAAATGGCGAAGCAGTGCCGTACGACTTTTAGAAATGCGTGCATGGATTTGAAACGGAACAGTACCATGGTGCACCACTCTCCAGCGATGGGAAGTCGAAGACGGGCCACCGTAATCCCGTTTTACCGTAAAAATCCACGTGTCGAAAAAACGAAGGGTAAAAAACTTACGAGACCCGATTGAGATTCGAGTTGTCCTTTTTTGTCATTAATCTATCCGTTGACGATAAAAAGCTGTCAAAGCCGTAGAACTCATCGAGGCCTTCGTTTTGACAGGTTATGGCTCCCGTAACTCTAAACAAGCCAGAAGTTATGGCCGTTTGAATAATCGATATCTACATGGTGCAACATCCACGGTGCAAGGTGCAACATCCGTCCGAAATGACGAAACAGTGCCACACGACTTTTAGAAATGCGTGCATGGATTTAAAACGGAATAGTACCATGGTGCACCACTCTCCAGCGATGGGAAGTCGAAGACGGGCTACGGTAATCCTGTTTTACCGTAAAAATCCACGTGTCGAAAAAACGAGGGGTAAAAAACTTACTAGACCCGATTAAGATTCGGGTTGTCCTTTTTGGGCATTAATCTATCCGTTGACGGCTGGAAGCTGTCAAAGCCGTAGAACTCATCGAGGCCTTCGTTTTCACAGGTTATGGCTACCGTAACTCTAAACGAGCCAGAATTTATGGTCGTCCGAATAATCGATATCTACAGGGTGCAACATCCACGGTGCAAGGTGCAACATCCGTCCGAAATGGCGAAATAGTGCCGTATGACTTTTAGAAATGCGTGCATGGATTTGAAACGGAACAGTACCATGGTGCACCACTCTCCAGCGATGGGAAGTCGAAGACGGCCACCGTAATCCCGTTTTACCGAAAAAATCCACGTGTCGAAAAAACGAAGGGTAAAAAACTTACGAGACCCGATTGAGATTCGGGTTGTTCTTTTTTGGCATTAATCTATCCGTTGACGGCAGAAAGCTGTCAAAGCCGTAGAACTCATCGAGGCCTTCGTTTTGACAGGTTATGGCTCCCGTAACTCTAAACGAGCCAGAAGTTATGGTCGTTTGAACAATCGATATCTACATGGTGCAACATCCACGGTGCAAGGTGCAACATCCGTCCGAAATGGCGAAACAGCGCCGTACGACTTTTAGAAATGCGTGCATGGATTTGAAACGGAACAGTACCATGGTGCACCACTCTCCATCGATGGGAAGTCGAAGACAGGCCACGGTAATCCTGTTTTACCGTAAAAATCCACGTGTCGAAAAAACGAATTGTAAAAAACTTACGAGACCCGATTGAGATTCGGGTTGTCCTTTTTGGGCATTAAACTATCCGTTGATGGCTGAAAGCTGTTAAAGCCGTAGAACTCATCGAGGCCTTCTTTTTGACAGGTTATTCCTCCCGTAACTCTAAACGAGCCAGAAGTTATGGCCGTTTGAATAATCGACATCTACAGGGTGCAACATCCACGGTGCAAGGTGCAACATCCGTCCGAAATGGTGAAACAGTGCCGTACGACTTTTAGAAATGCGTGCATAGATTTGAAACGGAACAGTACCATGGTGTACCACTCTCCAGCGATGGTAAATCGAAGACCAGCCACCGCAATCCTATTTTACCGTAAAAATCCACGTGTCGAAAAAACGAAGGACAAAAAACTTACGAGACCCGGTTGAGATTCGGGCTGTCCTTTTTGGGCATTATTCTATCCGTTGACGGGTGAAAGCTATCAAAGCCGTAGAACTCATCGAGGCCTTCATTTTGACAGGTTATGGCTCCCGTAATTCTAAACGAGCCAGAAGTTATGGTCGTCCGAATAATCGATATCTACAGGGTGCAACATCCACGGTGCAAGGTGCAACATCCGTCCGAAATGGCGAAACAGTGCCGTACGAATTTTAGAAATGCGTGCATGGATTTGAAACGGAACAGTACCATGGTGAACCACTCTCCAGCGATGGTAAATCGAAGGCAAGCTACGGTAATCCTGTTTTACCGTAAAAATCCACGTGTCGAAAAAACGAAGGGTAAAAAATTACGAGACCCAATTGAGATTCGGGTTGTCCTTTTTGGGCATTAATCTATCCGTTTACGGTTGAAAGCTATCAAAGCCGTAGAACTCATCGAGGCCTTCGTTTTGACAGGTTATGGCTCCCGTAATTCTAAACGAACCAGAAGTTATGGCCGTCCGAATAATCGATATCTACAGGGTGCAACATCCACGGTGCAAGGTGCAACATCCGTCCGAAATGGCGAAACAGTGCCGTACGACTTTCAGAAATGCGTGCATGGATTTGAAACGGAACAGTACCATGGTGCACCACTCTCTAGCGATGGTAAATCGAAGACCAGCCATCGTAATCCCGTTTTACCGAAAAAATCCACGTGTCGAAAAAACGAAGGGTAAAAAACTTACGAGACCCGATTGAGATTCGGGTTGTCCTTTTTGGGCAGTAATCTATCCGTTGATGGCTGAAAGATGTCAAAGCCGTAGAACTCATCGAGGCCTTCTTTTTGACAGGTTATGGCTCCCGTAACTCTAAACGAGCCAGAAGTTATGGCCGTTTGAATAATCGATATCTACAGGATGCAACATCCACGGTGCAAGGTGCAACATCCGTCCGAAATGGCGAAACAGTGTCGTACGACTTTTAGAAATGCGTGCATGGATTTGAAACAGAACAGTACCATGGTGCACCACTCTCCAGCGATGGGAAGTCGAAGACGGGCCACGGTAATCCCGTTTTACAGTAAAAATCCACGTGTCGAAAAAACGAAGGGTAAAAAACTTACGAGACCCGATTAAGATTCGGGTTGTCCTTTTTGGGCATTAATCTATCCGTTGACGGCTGAAAGCTATCAAACCGTAGAACTCATCGAGGCCTTCGTTTTGACAGGTTATGGATCCCGTAACTCTAAACGAGCCAGAAGTTATGGCCGTCCGAATAATCGATATCTACAGGGTGCAGCATCCACGGTGCAAGGTGCAACATTCGTCCGAAATGGCGAAACAGTGTCGTACGACCTTTAGAAATGCGTGCATGGATTTGAAATGGAACAGTACCATGGTGCACCACTCTCCAGCGATGGTAAATCGAAGGCCAACCACCATAATCCCGTTTTACCGTAAAAATCCACGTGTCGAAAAAACGAAGGGTAAAAAACTTACGAGACCTAATTGAGATTCGGGTTGTCCTTTTTGGGAATTAATCTATCCGATGACGGCTGAAAGCTGTCAAAGCCGTAGAACTCATAGAGGTCTTCGTTTTGACACATTATGGCTCCCGTAACTCTAAACGAGCCAGAAGTTATGGCCGTCCGAATAATCGATATCTACAGGGTGCAGCATCCACAGTGCAAGGTGCAACATCCGTCCGAAATGGCGAAACAGTGCCGTACGACCTTTAGAAATGCGTGCAAGGATTTGAAATGGAACAGTACCATGGTGCACCACTCTCCAGCGATGGTAAATCGAAGACCAACCACCATAATCCCGTTTTACCGTAAAAATCCACGTGTCGAAAAAACGAAGGGTAAAAAACTTACGAGACCTAATTGAGATTCGGGTTGTCCTTTTTGGGAATTAATCTATCCGTTGACGGCTGAAAGCTGTCAAAGCCGTAGAACTCATCGAGGTCTTCGTTTTGACACATTATGGCTCCCGTAACTCTAAACGAGCCAGAAGTTATGGCCGTCCGAATAATCGATATCTACAGGGTGCAACATCCACGGTGCAAGGTGCAACATCCGTCCGAAATGGCGAAACAGTACGTATGACTTTTAGAAATGCGTGCATGGATTTGAAACAGAACAGTACCATGGTGCACCACTCTTCAGCGATGGGAAGTCGAAGACGGGCCACGGTAATCCCGTTTTACCGTAAAAATCCATGTGTCGAAAAAACGAAGGGCAAAAAACTTACGAGACCCGATTGAGATTCGGGTTGTCCTTTTTGGGCATTAATCTATCCGTTGACGGCTGAAAGCTATCAAACAGTAGAACTCATCGAGGCCTTCGTTTTGACAGGTTATGGCTCCCGTAACTCTAAACGAGCCAGAAGTTATGGCCGTCCGAATAATCGATATCTACAGGGTGCAGCATCCACGGTGCAAGGTGCAACATCCGTCCGAAATGGCGAAACAGTGCCGTACGACCTTTAGAAATGCGTGCATGGATTTGAAACGGAACAGTACCATGGTGCACCACTCTCCAGCGATGGTATATCGAAGACCAACCACCATAATCCCGTTTTACCATAAAAATCCACGTGTCGAAAAAACGAAGGGTAAAAAACTTACGTGACCCGATTGAGATTCGGGTTGTCCTTTTTGGGCATTAATCAATCCGTTGACGGCGTAAAGCTATAAATGCCGTAGAACTCATCGAGGCCTTCGTTTTGACAGGTTATGGCTCCCGTAACTCTAAAGGAGCCAGAAGTTATGGCCGTCCGAATAATCGATATCTACAGGGTGCAACATCCATGGTGCAAGGTGCAACATCCGTCCGAAATGGCGAAACAGTGCCGTACGACTTTTAGAAATGCGTGCATGGATTTGAAACAGAACAGTACCATGGTGCACCACTCTTCAGCAATGGGAAGTCGAAGACGGGCCACGGTAATCCCGTTTTACCGTAAAAATCCATGTGTCGAAAAAACGAAGGGTAAAAAACTTACGAGACCCGATTGAGATTCGGGTTGTCCTTTTTGGGCATTAATCTATCCGTTGACGGCTGAAAGCTATCAAACAGTAGAACTCATCGAGGCCTTCGTTTTGACAGGTTATGGCTCCCGTAACTCTAAACGAGGCAGAAGTTATGGCCGTCCGAATAATCGATATCTACAGGGTGCAGCATCCACGGTGCAAGGTGCAACATCCGTCCGAAATGGCGAAACAGTGCCGTACGACCTTTAGAAATGCGTGCATGGATTTGAAACGGAACAGTACCATGGTGCACCACTCTCCAGCGATGGTATATCGAAGACCAACCACCATAATCCCGTTTTACCATAAAAATCCACGTGTCGAAAAAACGAAGGGTAAAAAACTTACGTGACCCGATTGAGATTCGGGTTGTCCTTTTTGGGCATTAATCTATCCGTTGATGGCTGAAAGCTGTCAAAGCCGTAGAACTCATCGAGGCCTTCGTCTTGTCTGGTTATTTCTCCCGTAACTCTAAACGAGCCAGATGTTATGGCCGTCCGAATAATCGATATCTACAGGGTGCAACATCCACGGTGCAAGGTGCAACATCCTCCCGAAATGGAGAAACAGTGTCGCACGACTTTTAGAAATGCGTGCATGGATTTGAAATGGAACAGTACCATGGTGCATCACTCTTCAGCGATGGAAAGTCGAAGACGGGCCACGGTAATCCCGTTTTACCGTAAAAATCCACGTGTCGAAAAAACGAAGGGTAAAAAACTTACGAGACCCGATTGAGATTCGGGTTGTCCTTTTTGGGCATTAATCAATCTGTTGACGGCGGAAAGCTGTAAATGCCATAGAACTCATCGAGGCCTTCGTTTTGACAGGTTATGGCTCCCGTAACTCTAAAGGAGCCAGAAGTTATGGCCGTCCGAATAATCGATATCTACAAGGTGCAACATCCATGGTGCAAGGTGCAACATCCGTCCGAAATGGCGAAACAGTGCCGTACGACTTTTAGAAATGCGTGCATGGATTTGAAACAGAACAGTACCATGGTGCACCACTCTTCAGCGATGGGAAGTCGAAGACGGGCCACGGTAATCCCGTTTTACCGTAAAAATCCATGTGTCGAAAAAACGAAGGGCAAAAAACTTACGAGACCCGATTGAGATTCGGGTTTTCCTTTTTGGGCATTAATCTATCCGTTGACGGCTGAAAGCTATCAAACCGCAGAACTCATCGAGGCCTTCGTTTTGACTGGTTATGGCTCCCGTAACTCTAAATGAGCCAGAAGTTATGGCCATCCGAATAATCGATATCTACAGGGTGCAGCATCAACGGTGCAAGGTGCAACATCCGTCCGAAATGGCGAAACAGTGCCGTACGACCTTTAGAAATGCGTGCATGGATTGGAAACGGAACAGTACCATGGTGCACCACTCTCCAGCGATGGTAAATCGAAGACCAACCACCGTAAACCCGTTTTAACGTAAAAATCCACGTGTCGAAAAAACGAAGGGTAAAAAACTTACGAGACCTAATTGAGATTCGGGTTGTCCTTTTTGGGCATTAATCTATCCATTGACGGCTGAAAGCTGTCAAAGCCGTAGAACTCATCGAGGTCTTCGTTTTGACACGTTATGGCTCCCGTAACTCTAAACGAGCCAGAAGTTATGGCCGTCCGAATAATCGATATCTACAGGGTGCAACATCCACGGTGCAAGGTGCAACATCCATCCGAAATGGCGAAACAGTGCGTATGTCTTTTAGAAATGCGTGCATGGTTTTGAAACGGAATAGTACCATGGTGCACCACTCTCCAACGATGGGAAGTTGAAGACGGGTCACGGTAATCACGTTTTACCCTAAAAATCCACGTGTCGAAAAAATGAAGGGTAAAAAACTTACGTGACCCGATTGAGATTCGGGTTGTCCTTTTTGGGCATTAATCTATCAGTTGACGGCTGAAAGCTGTCAAAGCCGTAGAACTCATCGTGGCCTTCGTTTTGACCGGTTATTGCTCCCGTAACTCTAAACGAGCCAGATGTTATGGCCGTCCGAATAATCGATATCTACAGGGTGCAACATCCACGGTGCAAGGTGCAACATCCGCCCGAAATGGAGAAACAGTGTCGTACGACTTTTAGAAATGCGTGCATGGATTTGAAACGGAACAGTACCATGGTGCATCACTCTTCAGCGATGGAAAGTCGAAGACGGGCCACGGTAATCCCGTTTTACCGTAAAAATCCACGTGTCGAAAAAACGAAGGGTAAAAAACTTACGAGACCCGATTGAGATTCGGGTTGTCCTTTTTGGGCATTAATCAATCCGTTGACGGCTGAAAGCTGTAAATGCCGTAGAACTCATCGAGGCCTTCGTTTTGACAGGTTATGGCTCCCGTAACTCTAAAGGAGCCAGAAGTTATGGCCGTCCGAATAATCGATATCTACAGGGTGCAACATCCATGGTGCAAGGTGCAACATCCGTCCGAAATGGCGAAACAGTGCCGTACGACTTTTAGAAATGCGTGCATGGATTTGAAACAGAACAGTACCATGGTGCAACACTCTTCAGCGATGGGAAGTCGAAGATGGGCCACGGTAATCCCGTTTTACCGTAAAAATCCATGTGTCGAAAAAACGAAGGGTAAAAAACTTACGAGACCCGATTGAGATTCGGGTTGTCCTTTTTGGGCATTAATCTATCCGTTGACGGCTGAAAGCTATCAAACCGTAGAACTCATCGAGGCCTTCATTTTGACAGGTTATGGCTCCCGTAACTCTAAACGAGCCAGAAGTTCTGGCCGTCCGAATAATCGATATCTACAGGGTGCAGCATCCACGGTGCAAGGTGCAACATCCGTCCGAAATGGCGAAACAGTGCCGTACGACCTTTAGAAATGCGTGCATGGATTTGAAATGGAACAGTACCATGGTGCACCACTCTCCAGCGATGGTAAATCGAAGACCAACCACCATAATCCCGTTTTACCGTAAAAATCCACGTGTCGAAAAAACGAAGGGTAAAAAACTTACGAGACCAAATTGAGATTCGGGTTGTCCTTTTTGGGAATTAATCTATCCGTTGACGGCTGAAAGCTGTCAAAGCCGTAGAACTCATCGAGGTTTTCGTTTTGACACATTATGGCTCCCGTAACTCTAAACGAGCCAGAAGTTATGGCCGTCCGAATAATCGATATCTACAGGGTGCAACATCCACGGTGCAAGGTGCAACATCCGTCCGAAATGGCGAAACAGTGCGTATGACTTTTAGAAATGTGTGCATGGATTTGAAACGGAACAGTACCATGGTGCACCACTCTCCAGCGATGGGAAGTTGAAGACGGGCCACGGTAATCCCGTTTTACCATAAAAATCCACGTGTCGAAAAAACGAAGGGTAAAAAACTTACGTGACCCAATTGAGATTCGGGTTGTCCTTTTGGGCATTAATCTATCCGTTGACGGCTGAAAGCTGTCAAAACCGTAGAACTCATCGAGGCCTTCGTTTTGTCCGGTTATTGCTCCTGTAACTCTAAACGAGCCAGATGTTATGGCCGTCCGAATAATCGATATCTACAGGGTGCAACATCCACGGTGCAAGGTGCAACATCCGCCCGAAATGAAGAAACAGTGTCGTACGACTTTTAGAAATGCATGCATGGATTTGAAATGGAACAGTACCATGGTGCATCACTCTTCAGCGATGGAAAGTCAAAGACGGGCCACGGTAATCCCGTTTTACCGTAAAAATCCACGTGTCGAAAAAATGAAGGGTAAAAAACTTACGAGACCCGATTGAGATTCGGGTTGTCCTTTTTGGGCATTAATCAATCCGTTGACGGCGGAAAGCTGTAAATGCCATAGAACTTATCGAGGCCTTCGTTTTGACAGGTTATGGCTCCCGTAAATCTAAAGGAGCCAGAAGTTATGGCCGTCCGAATAATCGATATCTACAGGGTGCAACATCCATGGTGCAAGGTGCAACAACCGTCCGAAATGGCGAAACAGTGCCGTACGACTTTTAGAAATGCGTGCATGGATTTGAAACAGAACAGTACCGTGGTGCACCACTCTTCAGCGATGGGAAGTCGAAGACGGGCCACGGTAATCCCGTTTTACCGTAAAAATCCATGTGACGAAAAAATGAAGGGTAAAAAACTTACGAGACCCGATTGAGATTCGGGTTTTCCTTTTTGGGCATTAATCTATCCGTTGACGGCTGAAAGCTATCAAACCGTAGAACTCATCGAGGCCTTCGTTTTGACAGGTTATGGCTCCCGGAAATCTAAACGAGCCTGAAGTTATGGCCGTACGAATAATCGATATCTACAGGGTGCAGCATCCACGGTGCAAGGTGCAACATCCATCCGAAATGGCGAAACAGTGCCGTACGACCTTTAGAAATGCATGCATGGATTTGAAATGGAACAGTACCATGGTGCACCACTCTCCAGCGATGGTAAATCGAAGACCAACCACCATAATCCCGTTTTACCGTAAAAATCCACGTGTCGGAAAAACGAAGGGTAAAAAACTTACGAGACCTAATTGAGATTCGGGTTGTCCTTTTTGGGAATTAATCTATCCATTGACGGCTGAAAGCATCAAAGCCGTAGAACTCATCGAGGTCTTCGTTTTGACACGTTATGGCTCCCGTAACTCTAAACGAGCCAGAAATTATGGCCGTCCGAATAATCGATATCTATAGGGTGCAACATCCACGGTGCAAGGCGCAACATCCGTCCGAAATGGCGAAACAATGCGTATGACCTTTAGAAATGCGTGCATGGATTTGAAACGGAATAGTACCATGGTGCACCACTCTCCAGCGATGGGAAGTTGAAGACGGGCCACGGTAATCCCGTTTTACCATAAAAATCCACGTGTCGAAAAAACGAAGGGTAAAAAACTTCCGTGACCCGATTGAGATTCGGGTCGTCCTTTTTGGACATTAATCTATCCATTGACGGCTGAAAGCTGTAGAACTCATCGAGGCCTTCGTTTTGACCGGTTATGGCTCCCGTAACTCTAAACGAGCCAGAAGTTATGGCCGTCCGAATAATCGATATCTACAGGGTGCAACATCCACGGTGCAAGGTGCAACATCCGCCCGAAATGGAGAAACAGTGCCGTACGACTTTTAGAAATGCGTGCATGCATTTGAAAAGGAACAGTACCATGGTGCATCACTCTTCAGCGATGGGAAGTCGAAGCCGGGCCACGGTAATCCCGTTTTACCGTAAAAATCCACGTGTCAAAAAAACGAAGGGTAAAAAACTTACGAGACCCGATTGAGATTCGGGTTGTTTTTTTGGGCATTATTCTATCCGTTGACGGCTGAAAGCAATCAATGCTGTAGAACTCATCGAGGCCTTCGTTTTCACAGGTTATGGCTCCCGTAACTCTAAACGAGCCAGAAGTTATGGCCGTCCGAATAATCGATATCTACAGGGTGCAACATCCACGTTGCAAGGTGCAACATCCGTCCGAAATGGCAAAACAGTGTGGTACGACCTTTAGAAATGCGTGCATGGATTTGAAATGGAACAGTACCATGGTGCACCACTCTTCAGCGATGGGAAGTCGAAGATGGGGCACCGTAATCCCGTTTTACCGTAAAAATCCATGTGTCGAAAAAACGAAGGGTAAAAAACTTACGAGACCCGATTGAGATTCGGGTTGTCCTTTTTGGGCATTAATATATCCATTGACGGATGAAAGCCGTCAAAGCTGTAGAACCCATCGAGGCCTTCGTTTTGACAGGTTATGGCTCCCGTAACTCTTAACGAGCCAGAAGTTATGGCCGTCCGAATAATCGATATCTACAGGGTGCAACATCCACGGTGCAAGGTGCAACATCCGTCCGACATGGCGAAACAGTGCCGTACAACTTTTAGAAATGCGTGCATGGATTTGAAACGAAACAGTACCATGGTGCACCACTCTCCAGCGATGGTAAATCGAAGACCAGCCACCGTAATCCCATTTTGCCATAAAAATCCACGTGTAGAAAAAACGATGGGTAAAAATCTTATGAGACCCGATTGAGATTCGGGTTGTCCTTTTTGGGCATTAGTCTATCCGTTGACGGCTGAAAGCTATCAAACCGTATAACTCATCGAGGCCTTCGTTTTGACAGGTTACGGCTCCCGTAACTCTAAACGAGCCAGAAGTTATGGCCGTCCGAATAATCGATATCTACAGGGTGCAGCATCCACGGTGCAAGGTGCAACATCCGTCCAAAATGGCGAAACAGTGCCGTACGACCTTTAGAAATGCGTGCATGGATTTGAAACGGAACAGTACCATGGTGCTCCACTCTCCAGCGATGGTAAATCGAAGACCAACCACCGTAATCCCGTTTTACCGTAAAAATCCACGTGTCGAAAAAACGAAGGGTAAAAAACTTACGAGACCTAATTGAGATTCGGGTTGTCCTTTTTGGGCATTAATCTATCCGTTGACGGCTGAAAGCTGTCAAAGCCGTAGAACTCATCGAGGTCTTCGTTTTGACACGTTATGGCTCCCGTAACTCTAAACGAGCCAGAAGTTATGGCCGTCCGAATAATCGATATCTACAGGGTGCAACGTCCACGGTGCAAGGTGTAACATCCGTTCGAAATGGCGAAACAGTGTCGTACGACCTTTAGAAATGCGTGCATGGATTTGAAATGGAACTGTACCATGGTGCACCACTCTCCAGCGATGGTAGATCGAAGACCAGCCACCGTAATCCCGTTTTGCCGTAAAAATCCACGTGTCGAAAAAATGAAGGGTAAAAACTTACGAGACCCGATTGAGATTCGGGTTGTCCTTTTTGGACATTAATATATCCGTTGATGGCTGAAAGCTGTCAAAGCCATAGAACTCATCGAGGCCTTCGTTTTGACAGGTTATGGCTCCCGTAAGTCTAAACGAGCCAGAAGTTATGCCCGTCCGAATAATCGATATCTACATGGTGCAACATCCACGGTGCAAGGTGCAACATCCGTCCGAAATGGCGAAACAGTGCCGCATGACTTTTAGAAATGCGTGCATGGATTTGATACGGATATGTACCATGGTGCACCACTCTCCAGCGATGGGAAGTTGAAGACGGGCCACGGTAATCCCGTTTTACCGTATAAATCCACGTGTCGAAAAAACGAAGGGTAAAAAACTTACGAGACCCGATTGAGATTCAGGTTGTCCTTTTTGGGCATTAATCTATCCGTTGACGGCTGAAAGCCATCAAATCCGTAGAACTCATCGAGGCCTTCGTTTTGATAGGTTACGGCTCCCGTAACTCTAAACGAGCCAGAAGTTATGGCCGTCCGAATAATCGATATCTACAGGGTGCAACATCCACAGTGCAAGGTGCAACATCCGTCCGAAACGGCGAAACAGTGTCGTACGACTTTTAGAAATACGTGCATGGATTTGAAACGGAGTAGTACCATGGTGCACCACTCTCTAGCGATGGTAAATTTAAGACCAGCCGTGGTAATCCCGTTTTGCCGTAAAAATTCACGTGTCGAAAAAACAAAGGGTAAAAAAATTACGAGACCCGATTGAGATTCGAGTTGTCCTTTTTGGGCATTAATATATCCGTTGATGGCTAGAAGCTGTCAACGCCGTAGAACTCATCGAGGCCTTCATTTTGATAGGTTATGGCTCCCGTAACTCTAAACGAGCCAGAAGTTATGCCCGTCCGAATAATCGATATCTATAGGGTGCAAGATCCACGGTGCAAGGTACAACATCCGTCCGAAATGGCGAAACAGTGCCGTACGACCTTTAGAAATGCGAGCATGGATTTGATATGGATAGGTACCATGCTGCACCACTCTCCAGCGATGGGAAGTCGAAGACCGGCCGCGGTAATCCCGTTTTAAAGTAAAAATCCACGTGTCGAAAAAACGAAGGGTAAAAAACTTACGAGACCCGATTGAGATTCGGGTTGTCCTTTTTGGGCATTAATCTATCCGTTGATGGCTGAAAGCTGTCAAACCCATAGAACTCATCAAGGCCTTCGTTTTGACAGGTTATGGCTCCCGTAACTTTAAACGAGCCGGAAGTTATGGCCGTTTGAATAATCGATATCTAAAGGGTGCAACATCCACGGTGCAAGGTGCAACATCCGTCCGAAATGGCGAAACAGTGCCGTACGAATTTTAGAAATGCGTGCATGGATTTGAAACGAACAGTACCATGGTGCACCACTCTTCAGCAATGGAAAGTCGAAGACGGGCCACGGTAATCCCGTTTTACCGTAAAAATCCACGTGTCGAAAAAACGAAGGGTAAAAAACTTACGAGACCCGATTGAGATTCGGGTTGTCCTTTTTGGGCATTAATCTATCCGTTGACGGCTGAAAGCTATCAAACCGTAGAACTCATCGAGGCCTTCGTTTTGACAGGTTATGGCTCCCGTAACTCTAAACGAGCCAGAAGTTATGGCCGTCCGAATAATCGATATCTACAGGGTGCAGCATCCACGGTGCAAGGTGCAACATCCGTCCAAAATGGCGAAACAGTGCCGTACGACCTTTAGAAATGCGTGCATGGATTTGAAACGGAACAGTACCATGGTGCTCCACTCTCCAGCGATGGTAAATCGAAGACCAACCACCGTAATCCCGTTTTACCGTAAAAATCCACGTGTCGAAAAAACGAAGGGTAAAAAACTTACGAGACCTAATTAAGATTCGGGTTGTCCTTTTTGGGCATTAATCTATCCGTTGACGGCTGAAAGCTGTCAAAGCCGTAGAACTCATCGAGGTCTTCGTTTTGACACGTTATGGCTCCCGTAACTCTAAACGAGCCAGAAGTTATGGCCGTCCGAATAATCGATATCTACAGGGTGCAACGTCCACGGTGCAAGGTGTAACATCCGTTCGAAATGGCGAAACAGTGTCGTACGACCTTTAGAAATGCGTGCATGGATTTGAAATGGAACAGTACCATGGTGCACCACTCTCCAGCGATGGTAGATCGAAGACCAGCCACCGTAATCCCGTTTTGCCGTAAAAATCCACGTGTCGAAAAAATGAAGGGTAAAAACTTACGAGACCCGATTGAGATTCGGGTTGTCCTTTTTGGACATTAATATATCCGTTGATGGCTGAAAGCTGTCAAAGCCATAGAACTCATCGAGGCCTTCGTTTTGATAGGTTATGGCTCCCGTAAGTCTAAACGAGCCAGAAGTTATGCCCGTCCGAATAATCGATATCTACATGGTGCAACATCCACGGTGCAAGGTGCAACATCCGTCCGAAATGGCGAAACAGTGCCGCATGACTTTTAGAAATGCGTGCATGGATTTGATACGGATAGGTACCATGGTGCACCACTCTCCAGCGATGGGAAGTTGAAGACGGGCCACGGTAATCCCGTTTTACCGTATAAATCCACGTGTCGAAAAAACGAAGGGTAAAAAACTTACGAGACCCGATTGAGATTCAGGTTGTCCTTTTTGGGCATTAATCTATCCGTTGACGGCTGAAAGCCATCAAATCCGTAGAACTCATCGAGGCCTTCGTTTTGATAGGTTACGGCTCCCGTAACTCTAAACGAGCCAGAAGTTATGGCCGTCCGAATAATCGATATCTACAGGGTGCAACATCCACAGTGCAAGGTGCAACATCCGTCCGAAACGGCGAAACAGTGTCGTACGACTTTTAGAAATACGTGCATGGATTTGAAACGGAATAGTACCATGGTGCACCACTCTCTAGCGATGGTAAATTTAAGACCAGCCATGGTAATCCCGTTTTGCCGTAAAAATTCACGTGTCGAAAAAACAAAGGGTAAAAAAATTACGAGACCCGATTGAGATTCGAGTTGTCCTTTTTGGGCATTAATATATCCGTTGATGGCTAGAAGCTGTCAACGCCGTAGAACTCATCGAGGCCTTCATTTTGATAGGTTATGGCTCCCGTAACTCTAAACGAGCCAGAAGTTGTGCCCGTCCGAATAATCGATATCTATAGGGTGCAAGATCCACGGTGCAAGGTGCAACATCCGTCCGAAATGGCGAAAGAGTGCCGTACGACCTTTAGAAATGCGAGCATGGATTTGATATGGATAGGTACCATGGTGCACCACTCTCCAGCAATGGGAAGTCGAAGACCGGCCGCGGTAATCCCGTTTTAAAGTAAAAATCCACGTGTCGAAAAAACGAAGGGTAAAAAACTTACGAGACCCGATTGAGATTCGGGTTGTCCTTTTTGGGCATTAATCTATCCGTTGATGGCTGAAAGCTGTCAAACCCATAGAACTCATCAAGGCCTTCGTTTTGACAGGTTATGGCTCCCGTAACTCTAAACGAGCCAGAAGTTATGGCCGTTTGAATAATCGATATCTAAAGGGTGCAACATCCACGGTGCAAGGTGCAACATCCGTCCGAAATGGCGAAACAGTGCCGTACGAATTTTAGAAATGCGTGCATGGATTTGAAACGAATAGTACCATGGTGCACCACTCTTCAGCAGTGGAAAGTCGAAGACGGGCCACGGTAATCCCGTTTTACCGTAAAAATCCACGTGTCGAAAAAACGAAGGGTAAAAAACTTACGAGACCCGATTGAGATTCGGGTTGTCCTTTTTGGGCACTAATCAATCCGTTGACGGCTGAAAGCTGTCAAAGCCATAGAACTTATCGAGGCCTTTGTTTTAACAGGTTATGGCTCCCGTAACTCTAAACGAGCCAGAAGTTATGTCCGTTTGAATAATCGATATCTACAGGGTGCAACATCCACGGTGCAAGGTGCAACATCCTTCCGACATGGCGAAACAGTGCCGTACGACTTTTAGAAATGCGTGCATGGATTTGAAACGGAATAGTACCATGGTGCACCACTGTCCAGCGATGGTAAATCGAAGACCAGCCACCGTAATCCCGTTTTGCCGTAAAAATCCACGTGTCGAAAAAACGAAGGGTAAAAAACTTACGAGACCCGATTGAGATTCGGGTTGTCCTTTTTGGGCATTAATCTATCCGTTGACGGCTGAAACCCGTCAAAGCCGTAGAAATCATCGAGGCCTTCGTTTTGATAGTTTATGGCTCCCGTATCTCTAAACGTGCCAGAACTTATGGTTGTCCGAATAATCGATATCTACAGGGTGCAACATCCACGGTGTAAGGTGCAACATCCGTCCGAAATGGCGAAACGGTGTCGTACAACTTTTAGAAATACGTGCATGGATTTGAAACGGAACAGTACCATGGTGAACCACTCTCTAGCGATGGTAAATTTAAGACCAGCCACGGTAATCCCGTTTTGCCGTAAAAATCCACGTGTCGAAAAAACGAAGGGTAAAAAACTTACGAGACCCGATTGAGATTCGGGTTGCCTTTTTGGGCATTAATCTATCCGTTGACGGCTGAAATCTGTCAAAGCCGTAGAACTCATCGAGGCCTTCGTTTTGACAGGTTATGGCTCCCGTAAATCTAAACGAGCCAGAAGATATGCCCGTCCGAATAATCGATATCTACAGGGTGCAACATCCACGGTGCAAGGTGCAACATCCGTCCGAAATGGCGAAACAGTGCCGCATGACTTTTAGAAATGCGTGCATGGATTTTATACAGATAGGTACCATGGTGCACCACTCTCCAGCGATGGGAAGTCGAAGACGGGCCATGGTAATCCCGTTTTACCGTATAAATCCACGTGTCGAAAAAACGAAGGGTAAAAAACTTACGAGATCCGATTGAGATTCAGGTTGTCCTTTTTGGGCATTAATCTATCCGTTGATGGCTGAAAGCTGTCAAAGACGTAGAACTCATCAAGGCCTTCGTTTTGACAGGTTATGGCTCCCGTAACTCTAAACGAGCCAAAAGTTATGTCCGTTTGAATAATCGATATCTACAGGGTGCAACATCCACGGTGCAAGGTGCAATATCCGTCCGACATGGCGAAACAGTGCCGTACGACTTTTAGAAATGCGTGCATAGATTTGAAACGGAACATTACCATGGCGCACCACTCTCCAGCGATGGTAAATCGAAGACCAGCCACCGTAATCTCGTTTTGCCGTAAAAATCCACGTGTCGAAAAAAGAAAGGGTAAAAAACTTACGAGTCCCGATTGAGATTCAGGTTGTCCTTTTTGGGCATTAATCTATCCGTTGACGGCTGAAAGCCGTCAAATCCGTAGAACTCATCGAGGCCTTCATTTTGATAGGTTTTGGCTCCCGTAACTCTAAACGAGCCAGAAGTTATGGCCGTCCGAATAATCGATATCTACAGGGTGCAACATCCACGGTGCAAGGTGCAACATCCGTCCGAAATGGCGAAACAGTGTCGTACGACTTTTAGAAATACGTGCATGGATTTGAAATGGAACAGTACCATGGTGCACCACTCTTTAGCGATGGTAAATTTAAGACCAGCCACGGTAATCCCGTTTTGCCGCAAAAATCCACGTGTCGAAAAAACCAAGGGTAAAAAACTTACGAGATCCGATTGAGATTCGGGTTGTCCTTTTTGGGCATTAATATAGCCGTTGATGGCTGGAAGCTGTCAAAGCCGTAGAACTCATCGAGGCCTTCATTTTGATAGGTTATGGCTCCCGTAACTCTAAACGGGCCAGAAGTTATGCCCGTCCGAATAATCGATATCTACAGGGTGCAACATCCACGGTGCAAGGTGCAACATCCGTCCGAAATGGCAAAACAGTGTCGTACGACCTTTAGAAATGCATGCATGGATTTGATACGGATAGGTACCATGGTGCACCACTCTCCAGCGATGGGAAGACGAAGACGGGCCAAGGTAATCCCGTTTTACCGTAAAACTCCATGTGTCGAAAAAACGAAGGGTAAAAAACTTACGAGACCCGATTGAGATTCGGGTTGTCCTTTTTGGGCATTAATCTATCCGTTGATGGCTAAAAGCTGTCAAAGCCATAGAACTCATCAAGGCCTTCGTTTTGACAGGTTATGGCTCCCGTAACTCTAAACGAGCCATAAGTTATGGCCGTTTGAATAATCGATATCTAAAGGGTGCAACATCCACGGTGCAAGGTGCAACATCCGTCCGAAATGGCGAAACAGTGCCGTACGACTTTTAGAAATGCGTGCATGGATTTGAAACGAAACAGTACCATGGTGCACCACTCTTCAGCGATGGGCAGCCGAAGACGGGCCACGGTAATCCCGTTTTACCGTAAAAATCCACGTGTCGAAAAAACGAAGGGTAAAAAACTTACGAGACCCGATTGAGATTCGGGTTGTCCTTTTTGGGCATTAATCTGTCCGTTGACGGCTGAAAGCTGTCAAAGCTGTAGAACTCATCGAGTCCTTCGTTTTGACAGGTTATGGCTCCCGTAACTCTAAACGAGCCAGTAGTTATGGCCGTCCGAATAATCGATATCTATAGGGTGCAACATCCACGGTGCAAGGTGCAACATCCGTCCGAAATGGAGAAACAGTGCCGTACGACTTTTAGAAATGCATGCATGGATTTGAAACGGAACAGTACCCTGGTGCATCACTCTTCAGCAATGGGAAGTCGAAGACGGGCCATGGTAATCCCGTTTTACCGTAAAAATCCACGTGTCGAAAAAACAAAGGGTAAAAAACTTACGAGACCCGATTGAGATTCGGGTTGTCCTTTTTGGGCATTAATCTATCCATTGACGGCTGTAAGCTATCAAAGCCGTAGAACTCATCGACGCCTTTGTTTTGACAGGTTATGGCTCCCGTAACTCTAAAGGAGCCAGAAGTTAAGGCCGTCCGAATAATCGATATCTACAGGGTGCAACATCCACGGTGCAAGGTGCAACATCTGTCCGAAATGGCGAAACAGTGCCTACGACTTTTAGAAATGCGTGCATGGATTTGAAACGGAACAGTACCATGGTGCGCCACTCTTCAGCGATGGGAAGTCGAAGAAGGGCCACGGTAATCCCATTTTACCGTAAAAATCCACGTGTCGAAAAAACGAAGGGTAAAAAACTTACGAGACCCGATTGAGATTCGGGTTGTCCTTTTTGGGCATTAATCTATCCGTTGACGGCTGTTTGTGCCAAAATTGGTCACAAACCCCAAATACCGTGTAAGCACCAGTGTATGAATACAGACTAACAATATTCAAACACAAATAACAGATCTCAGCAAATATTGAACAATAATCCCAAATTAAAGAATAGAGACACAAGTTTTATAGTGGTTCGGCTATCTCCGGCCTACGTCCACTCCGAAGTTTTTATCCTTTTATTGATTATCCTTGATGATTACAGATGATTACAGCAGTTACAAAGTCCAAAACTTGAAATAAATGGCGGTAATGATGTTAAGGATTGATTCTGGCAGCGTCCGGGCGTGCTTTCCTTCTCCAAATTTTCCGACCCCTTTTCTGAATGACCAGGGGCTCTATTTATAGGCGTAGAAGGCGGATATTTCTCCTAGAAACAAGGTAGACCGCTTCAGGCACGTGAGAGGGCCCACACGGCCGAAACCTGGAGATCCGGGCCCACACTGGGATCGATTCGAACTCCATTCGAATCGATCTAGAAATTGTCCAATTGAGCTGAAAATTGGTGGGAACATTCTTCAACATGTAAGCAAAATCCTGTAAAAATTTCATTGCATTTGGATCAACGGTTTGGAAGATATGATCGGTTCGAATTTGGGGTTTCCTGGACTACGCTTCGTTCGAACCGATCGCTTCGAATCGATTGATTCGAATCGATCCAAGCACGCGCCAGTAGTTCGACGTGGCGCGCATGCTTCGGGTTGATCCATCTTTGTTGCCGAGTTGAGCGCTTCCCTCCCTGAAGACGCGTTCGTATCCATTTTCAGTGAAATGTCCTTATCCACAACTTCACAGTCATGCTCGTATCCACTTGTCTGAGCTACCCTAACTGTTCCCTTCGAATCGATCGGTTCGAACAAGATCGATTCGAATACGATCGATTTGAATGTCCTCCCCGGGTCCTTCGTATCCCTGCACTTCTGTCCTTCCTTCGAATCCATCTCCTTCGAATCCCTCTTCTTCGAATCCATATCTAGTGCTTTGCATCCACCATCTTCGAATCCATTATCTTCGAGTCCCTCTCTTTCGAATCCATCTCTTCGAGCCACTGCGTACCCTTCTGGAACGCCCTCTTCGTATCGATACGAAGCAACCATGTTAGAGACAGTAGCTCGATCGATTCGAAGTCCATCGAGTCGAACCAACATCCAATGCGAACCCTTCAGAGCCGAATCCATATTGATCGATACGAAGTGTAGCGATTCGAAGTGGCCGCTACCTTTGTTGGATTCGAACTATCCATGCACGCCGTGTCTTCGATCGATTCGAACCCGATGGGTCCGAACCTGATGGATTCGAACAGCATGCCTCTCCTACCTCGAATCGATCATAACTCCTCCATATGAACTCCGATTATCCTGAAATTTGAAACATAGACTTCCCTAATCCTTATCATCATCCCCAATCAATTTCGCCCCGATCGGAGTTCAACCAAATTTTGACGACATCGATCGTAGCCTTGATTCCAACTGATCTCCAGTCCTGATATCCATCATTCCTCGTCCATTTGTTGATATCCCAGTTTTGACCAAAAATGGGATAACACTTTGCCCCCCAAAACATGCCTTGTGACAACAAGACGTGTTTTGAATAGTTCCGAATCCAATATCCGAAGTCCAAAGCCATATTGCCTGAGTATATAATCCTTGACTGCTTCGAGTCGATGTCCAATTCCAGATCCAATAGCCAATAACCGAATCCGGGACCTCTCCGGGTCTATATCCAAATCCATAACCTCTCCGGGTTCTTGCCAAGCGTAATCCACATTTGATGTCCTTGGTCCAGTGTCCCTGGACGTTGAGCTAAACTCTCCGGGTTCTTGCCAAGCGTAATCCACATTTGATGTCCTTGGTCCAGTGTCCCTGGACGTTGAGCTAACCTCTCCGGGTTCTTGCCAAGCGTAATCCACATTTGACGACCTTGGCCCAGTGTCCCTGGGTGCTAAACAATGCCATGGCTTAAGTCCTAAGCCGAATCCTGATCCCTCCGGGCCCTTGTTGAGCATAGTCCATACTCAAGGACCTGAAAATAACAATTGATAATAGAGGGCCTAAGTCCTAGGCCGAATCCTGGTCACTCCGGACCCTTGCCGAGCATAGTGCATACTCGACGACCTGAATGAGCCAATTTACCACGTTCGGGCAAAGTGACTCACCCCTTGCCAGGCATAATCCATACCCGACGACCGTTTATCAAAAATCAGATAAAAAATCCAATCAAAATCCAATCCAAAATCCAAATCAAAACCAGAAAACCAAAAAACCAAACCAGCATCCAAAACTGAAAACAATCATCCGAAGGAAAATCCAAGTCAAAAAGCAAGCAAAACCGGGGGCTCAATCCAAGCTCCAAAACTAAAATCCAAACAGAAAAGTAATGTCCAATCAAAAAGCGAAAGATAGATTTCACAAACCATAGCGTTGCAGCTTTATCGTCATTCAGAGCATGTCTAGGGGCTATCTCCGTCCCCGTACATGTGTAAATGACTTGGTTGCTTGCTAATAGTTCGTTACTTATTCCATATTATCCCGATTAGTGAATGATCAATCGACCACCATCCCTGGGTCTCTCATCATCACGGCGAGAGGTTATCGGTGGTTGCTCCTGCTCCACCGTTGCATTCCGAGCTCCGACATACTGCTGTAACTGTCCATTCCTTACATGCTCGTCGATTATATCCTTCAAGTGCCTGCAGCTGTTGGTGTCATGTCCGTCTAAGTCATGGAAGAGACAATGCCTCCCTGATGCCTTCTCTCGTTCAGAAGGTTCTCTCCTGGCTGGCCTCCGGTAGGGAAGGCGATTCCGAGTATCCATGTATATCCGCTCCAGCGTCTCGTTCAATCCTGTGTATGTGGAAAATTTTGGATCCTTCCATCGCTTCCTAGCGTTTCCAGAATCACTGTCCAATTTCCTTTTTCCTTTGTCTTTATCCGAACCACCGCTGGATACTGCTCCAACCTCGATTGCACTAACCTTTTTCACCTTTAAATCCGTACTTGCATCTTCTTGTCGAAGGAACCTTTCTGCCTCGTGAAAGAATTCGTCGAGATCTTGTGGAGGATCTCGTATCAGAGATACCTTGAAATCAGAGTCCTCCCTGACTCCTGATACTGCTGCCATTAAAACCATCGATGGATCAGGCCGATCCACCGAAGCGACTGCCGCACTGAATCGAGTTAGAAAAGCTCTAAGCGATTCATCCATTCTTTGCTTTACCGATGATAATGTCATCACGTTATTCGGTCTCTTGACATGAACCCGAAACTGCCCCAAAAACCTTTCCACTAATTCCCTCCAAGTCCTGATAGATCATTCTTCCAGCTGCCTAAACCACATCGCAGCTATGTCCGTCAAATACAAAGGGAAGCATCGGGCCATCACTTCCTCCGATGCCCCCAGCACCTCCATGTGTCTAGTGTACCTCATTAAGTGATCTGTGGGATCTGTCTTGCCATCATATATCTCCACGCTAGGCAACTTAAACTTAGGTGGGTTCTGAGCCATCCTTATTTCCAGAGCAAACGGACTCTTGTTCACTCCTTCCAAGTCTCCTTTGGCCAAACCACCTCGCACAGTTTTCCTAATCATCTCTACCAATCCAGCGTTGTCTGTCGGGGGTTGCCCCCGAGGGAACTCCGGCACATACTCTTCATGTGGCTCGTTAGTAGCAACGTTGGTTCTAGCCGGTTGAACTCCTTCCTGAGGTCCTCCTGTGTTGGATCCTGTGGGTCTGCCCCCAAGCCCTTGTTGATTGCTTTGTGGCTCCATATCTCGACCTCCATTGGGTTCCACAACCCTAGTCCCCTGTCCTGCACCCACAGCGGTTGTTGCTGTCCCTAGGTTCTGCATCCCTGCAGCTCTCATTTGCTCAAAGAAAGTCTGCATCATTTCTTGTTGGTTCTTTAACAATCTCTCCTGCAATGAGTTTGCCATAGCCTCCATCTCATCCCGGGTTATGTAGATTGAGGCCTGTCCTTCCCCGGCTCCGGAGGTTGCTTGTTGACTTCCTTCCTGTTGGCTTCGCTCAGCCCTCTGCCTCTTACTATTTTGCCTAGTCATTGTCCTTGAATCCGAGCTCTTTAAAATCTTCAAATCCAACTTTCAAATCCGATGTAGCGGGTGCTAGTCTTTCTCAGTGAAAGCGCCAAAATGTTTGTGGCAAAATTGGTCACAAACCCCAAATACCGTGAAAGCACCAGTAGACTAACAATATTCAAACACAAATAACAGATCTCAGCAAATATTGAACAATAATCCCAAAGTAAAGAACAAAGCACAAGTTTTATAGTGGTTCGGCTATCCCCGGCCAACGTCCACTCCAAAGTTTTTATCCTTTTATTGATTATCCTTGATGATTACAGATGATTACAGCAGTTACAAAGTCCAAAACTTGAAATAAATGGCGGTAATGATGTTAAGGATTGATTCTGGCAGCGTCCGGGCGTGCTTTCCTTCTCCAAATTTTCCGACCCCTTTTCTGAATGACCAGGGGCTCTATTTATAGGCGTAGAAGGCAGATATTTCTCCTAGAAACAAGGTAGACTGCTTCAGGCACGTGAGAGGGCCCACACGGCCGAAATCTGGAGATCCGGGCCCACACTGGGATCGATTCGAACTCCATTCGAATCGATCTAGAAATTGTCCAATTGAGCTGAAAATTGGTGGGAACATTCTTCAACATGTAAGTAAAATCCTGTAAAAATTTCATTGCATTTGGATCAACGGTTTGGAAGATATGATCGGTTCGAATTTGGGGTTTCCTGGACTACGCTTCGTTCGAACCGATCGCTTCGAATCGATTGATTCGAATCGATCCAAGCACGCGCCAGTAGTCCGACGTGGCGCGCATGCTTCGGGTTGATCCATCTTTGTTGCGGAGTTGAGCGCTTCCCTCCCTGAAGACGCGTTCGTATCCATTTTCAATGAAATGTCCTTATCCACAACTTCACAGTCATGCTTGTATCCACTTGTCTGAGCTACCCTAACTGTTTCCTTCGAATCGATCGGTTCGAACAAGATCGATTCGAATACGATCGATTCGAATGTCCTCCCCGGGTCCTTTGTATCCCTGCACTTCTGTCCTTCCTTCGAATCCATCTCTTTCGAATCCCTCTTCTTCGAATCCATATCTAGAGCTTTGCATCCACCATATTCGAATCCATTATCTTCGAGTCCCTCTCTTTCGAATCCATCTCTTCGAGCCACTGCGTACCCTTCTCGAACTCCCTCTTCGTATCGATACGAAGCAACCATGTTAGAGACAGTAGCTCGATCGATTCGAAGCCCATCGAGTCGAACCAACATCCAATGCGAACCCTTCAGAGCCGAATCCATATTGATCGATACGAAGTGTATCGATTCGAAGTGGCCGCTACCTTTGTTGGATTCGAACTATCCATGCACGCCGTGTCTTCGATCGATTCGAACCCGATGGGTTCGAACCTGATGGATTCGAACATCATGCCTCTCCTACCTCGAATCGATCATAACTCCTCCATATGAACTCCGATTATCCTGAAATTTGAAACATAGTCTTCCCTAATCCTTATCATCATCCCCAATCAATTTCGCCCCGATCGGAGTTCAACCTAATTTTGACGACATCGATCGTAGCCTTGATTCCAACTGATCTCCAGTCCTGATATCCATCATTCCTCGTCCATTTGTTGATATCCCAGTTTTGACCAAAAATGGGATAACAACGGCTGAAAGCTATCAAACCGTAGAACTCATCGAGGCCTTCGTTTTGACAGGTTATGGCTCCCATAACTCTAAACGAGCCAGAAGTTATGGCCGTCCGAATAATCGATATCTACAGGGTGCAACATCCATGGTGCAAGGTGCAACATCCGTCCGAAATGGCGAAACAGTGTCGTACGACCTTTAAAATGCGTGCATGGATTTGAAACGGAATAGTACCATGGTGCACCACTCTCCAGCGATGGTAAATCGAAGACCAACCACCGTAATCCCGTTTTACCGTAAAAATCCACGTGTCGAAAAAACGAAGGGTAAAAAACTTACGAGACCTGATTGAGATTCGGGTTGTCCTTTTTGGGCATTAATCTATCCGTTGACGGCTGAAAGCTGTCAAAGCCGTAGAACTCATCGAGGTCTTTGTTTTGACAGGTTATGGCTCCCGTAACTCTAAACGAGCAAGAAGTTATGGCCGTCCGAATAATCGATACCTACAGGGTGCAACATCCACGGTGCAAGGTGCAACATCTGTCCGAAATGGCGAAACAGTGCCGTATGACTTTTAGAAATGCGTGCACGGATTTGAAATGGAACAGTTTCATGGTGCACCACTCTCCAGCGATGGTAAGTCGAAGACGGGCCACGGTATTCCCGTTTTACCGTAAAAATCCACGTGTCGAAAAAACGAAGGGTAAAAAACTTACGAGACCCGATTGAGAGTCAGGTTGTCCTTTTTGGGTATTAATCTATCCGTTGACGGCTGAAAGCTGTCAAAGCCGTAGAAATCATCGTGGCCTTCGTTTTGACATGTTATGGCTCCCGTAACTCTAAACGAGCCAGAAGTTATGGCCGTCCGAATAATCGATATCTATAGGGTGCAACATCCACGGTGCAAGGTGCAACATCCATCCGAAATGGAGAAACAGTGCCGCACGACTTTTAGAAATGCGTGCATGGATTTGAAATGGAACAATACCATGGTGCATCACTCTTCAGCGATGGGAAGTCGAAGACGGGCCACGGTAATCCCGTTTTACAGTAAAAACCCACGTGTCGAAAAAACGAAGGGTAAAAAACTTACGAGACCCGATTGAGATTCGGGTTGTTTTTTTGGGCATTAATCTATCCGTTGACGGCTGAAAGCTGTCATAGCCATAGAACTCATCGAGGCCTTCATTTTCACAGGGTATTGCTCCCGTAACTCTAAACGAGCCAGAAGTTATGGCCGTCCGAATAATCGATATCTACAGGGTGCAACATCCACGGTGCAAGGTGCAACATCCGTCCGAAATGGCGAAACAGTGCCGTATGACTTTTAGAAATGCGTGCGTGGATTTGAAATGGAACAGTACCATGGTGCACAACTCTCCAGCGATGGGAAGTCGAAGACGGGCCACGGTAATCCCGTTTTACCATAAAAATCCACGTGTCGAAAAAACGAAGGGTAAAAAACTTACGAGACCCGATTAAGATTCGGGTTGTCCTTTTTGGGCATTAATCTATCCGTTGACGGCTGAAAGCTGTCAAAGCCGTAGAACTCATCGAGGCCTTCGTTTTGATAGGTTATGGAACCCGTAACTCTAAACGAGCCAGAAGTTATGGCCGTCCGAATAATAGATATCTACAGGGTGCAACATCCACGGTGCAAGGTGCAACATCCGTCCGAAATGGCGAAACAGTGCCGTATGACTTTTAGAAATGCGTGCATGGATTTGAAATGGAACAGAACCATGGTGCACCACTCTCCAGCGATGGGAAGTCGAAGACGGGCCACGGTAATCCCGTTTTACCGTAAAAATCCACGTGTCGAAAAAACGAAGGGTAAAAAACTTACGAGACCCGATTGAGATTCGGGTTGTCCTTTTTGGGCATTAATCAATCCGTTGGCGGCTGAAACCCGTCAAAGCCGTAGAACTCATCGAGGCCTTCGTTTTGATAGTCTATGGCTCCCGTATCTCTAAACGAGCCAGAAGTTATGGTCGTCCGAATAATCGATATCTACAGGGTGCAACATCCACGGTGCAAGGTGCAACATCCGTCCGAAATGGCGAAACAGTGTCGTACGACTTTTAGAAATACGTGCATGGATTTGAAATGGAACGGTACCATGGTGCACACATCTCTAGCGATGGTAAATTTAAGACCAGCCACGGTAATCCCGTTTTGCCGTAAAAATCCACGTGTCGAAAAAACGAAGGGTAAAAAACTTACGAGACGCGATTGAGATTCGGGTTGTCCTTTTTGGGCATTAATATATCCGTTGATGGCTGAAAGCTGTCAAAGCCGTAGAACTCATCGAGGCCTTCGTTTTGACAGGTTATGGCTCCCGTAACTCTAAACGAGCCAGAAGTTATGCCCGTCCGAATAATCGATATCTACAGGGTGCAACATCCACGGTGCAAGGTGCAACATCCGTCCGAAATGGAGAAACAGTGCCGCATGACTTTTAGAAATGGGTGCATGGATTTTATACAGATAGGTACCGTGGTGTACCACTCTCCAGCGACGGGAAGTCGAAGACGGGCCACGGTAATCCCGTTTTACCGTATAAATCCACGTGTCGAAAAAACGAAGGGTAAAAAACTTACGAGATCCGATTGAGATTCAGGTTGTCCTTTTTGGGCATTAATCTATCCGTTGATGGCTGAAAGCTGTCAAAGACGTAGAACTCATCAAGGCCTTCGTTTTGACAGGTTATGGCTCCCGTAAATCTAAATGAGCCAGAAGTTATGTCCGTTTGAATAATCGATATCTACAGGGTGCAACATCCACGGTGCAAGGTGCAATATCCGTCCGACATGGAGAAACAGTGCCGTACGACTTTTAGAAATGCGTGCATGGATTTGAAACGGAACAGTACCATGGTGCACCACTCTCCAGCGATGGTAAATCGAAGACCAGCCACCGTAATCACGTTTTGCCGTAAAAATCCACGTGTCGAAAAAAGAAAGGGTAAAAAACTTACGAGACCTGATTGAGATTCGGGTTGTCCTTTTTGGGCATTAATCTATCCGTTGACGGCTGAAAGCCATCAAATCCGTAGAACTCATCGAGGCCTTCGTTTTGACAGGTTATGGCTCCCGTAACTCTAAACGAGCCAGAAGTTATGGCCGTCCGAATAATCGATATCTACAGGGTGCAACATCCACGGTGCAAGGTGCAACATCCGTCCGAAATGGCGAAACAGTGTCGTACGACTTTTAGAAATACGTGCATGGATTTGAAATGGAACAGTACCATGGTGCACCACTCTTTAGCGATGGTAAATTTAAGACCAGCCACGGTAATCCCGTTTTGCCGTAAAAATCCACGTGTCGAAAAAACCAAGGGTAAAAAACTTACGAGACCCGATTGAGATTCGGGTTGTCCTTTTTGGGCATTAATATATCCGTTGATGGCTGGAAGCTGTCAAAGCCGTAGAACTCATCGAGGCCTTCATTTTGATAGGTTATGGATCCCGTAACTCTAAACGAGCCAGAAGTTATGCCCGTCCGAATAATCGATATCTATAGGGTGCAACATCCACGGTGCAAGGTGCAACATCCGTCCGAAATGGCGAAACAGTGCCGTACGACCTTTAGAAATGCGTGCATGGATTTGATACGGATAGGTACCATGGTGCACCACTATCCAGCGATGGGAAGTCGAAGACGGGCCACGGTAATCCCGTTTTACCGTAAAAATCCACGTGTCGAAAAAACGAAGGGTAAAAAACTTAGGAGAACCGATTGAGATCCGGGCTGTCCTTTTTGGGCATTAATCTATCCGTTGATGGCTGAAAGCTGTCAAAGCCATAGAACTCATCAAGGCCTTCGTTTTGACAGGTTATGGCTCCCGTAACTCTAAACGAGCCAGAAGTTATGGCCGTTTGAATAATCGATATCTAAAGGGTGCAACATCCACGGTGCAAGGTGCAACATCCGTCCGAAATGGCGAAACAGTGCCGTACGACTTTTAGAAATGCGTGCATGGATTTGAAACAAAACAGTACCATGGTGCACCACTCTTCAGCGATGGGAAGTAGAAGACGGGCCACGGTAATCCCGTTTTACCGTAAAAATCCACGTGTCGAAAAAACGAAGGGTAAAAAACTTACGAGACCCGATTGAGATTCGGGTTGTCCTTTTTGGGCATTAATCTATCCGTTGACGGCTGAAAGCTGTCAAAGCCGTAGAACTCATCGAGGCCTTCGTTTTGACAGGTTAGGGCTCCTGTAACTCTAAACGAGCCAGTAGTTATGGCCGTCCGAATAATCGATGTCTATAGGGTGCAACATCCACGGTGCAAGGTGCAACATCCGTCCGAAATGGAGAAATAGTGCCGTACGACTTTTAGAAATGCATGCATGGATTTGAAACGGAACAGTACCCTGGTGCATCACTCTTCAGCGATGGGAAGTCGAAGACGGGCCATGGTAATCCCGTTTTACCGTAAAAATCCACGTGTCGAAAAAACGAAGGGTAAAAAACTTACGAGACCCGATTGAGATTCGGGTTGTCCTTTTTGGGCATTAATCTATCCATTGACGGCTGTAAGCTATCAAAGCCGTAGAACTCATCGACGCCTTTGTTTTGACAGGTTATGGCTCCCGTAACTCTAAACGAGCAAGAAGTTATGGCCGTCCGAATAATCGATACCTACAGGGTGCAACATCCACGGTGCAAGGTGCAACATCTGTCCGAAATGGCGAAACAGTGCCGTATGACTTTTAGAAATGCGTGCACGGATTTGAAATGGAACAGTTTCATGGTGCACCACTCTCCAGCGATGGTAAGTCGAAGACGGGCCACGGTATTCCCGTTTTACCGTAAAAATCCACGTGTCGAAAAAACGAAGGGTAAAAAACTTACGAGACCCGATTGAGAGTCAGGTTGTCCTTTTTGGGTATTAATCTATCCGTTGACGGCTGAAAGCTGTCAAAGCCGTAGAAATCATCGACGCCTTTGTTTTGACAGGTTATGGCTCCCGTAACTCTAAACGAGCAAGAAGTTATGGCCGTCCGAATAATCGATACCTACAGGGTGCAACATCCACGGTGCAAGGTGCAACATCTGTCCGAAATGGCGAAACAGTGCCGTATGACTTTTAGAAATGCGTGCACGGATTTGAAATGGAACAGTTTCATGGTGCACCACTCTCCAGCGATGGTAAGTCGAAGACGGGCCACGGTATTCCCATTTTACCGTAAAAATCCACGTGTCGAAAAAACGAAGGGTAAAAAACTTACGAGACCCGATTGAGAGTCAGGTTGTCCTTTTTGGGTATTAATCTATCCGTTGACGGCTGAAAGCTGTCAAAGCCGTAGAAATCATCGTGGCCTTCGTTTTGACATGTTATGGCTCCCGTAACTCTAAACGAGCCAGAAGTTATGGCCGTCCGAATAATCGATATCTACAGGGTGCAACATCCATGGTGCAAGGTGCAACATCCGTCCGAAATAGCGAAACAGTGTCGTACGACCTTTAAAATGCGTGCATGGATTTGAAACGGAATAGTACCATGGTGCACCACTCTCCAGCGATGGTAAATCGAAGACCAACCAACGTAATCCCGTTTTACCGTAAAAATCCACGTGTCGAAAAAACGAAGGGTAAAAAACTTACGAGACCTGATTGAGATTCGGGTTGTCCTTTTTGGGCATTAATCTATCCGTTGACGGCTGAAAGCTGTCAAAGCCGTAGAACTCATCGAGGTCTTTGTTTTGACAGGTTATGGCTCCCGTAACTCTAAACGAGCAAGAAGTTATGGCCGTCCGAATAATCGATATCTACAGGGTGCAACATCCACGGTGCAAGGTGCAACATCCGTCCGAAATGGCGAAACAGTGCCGTATGACTTTTAGAAATGCGTGCACGGATTTGAAATGGAACAGTTTCATGGTGCACCACTCTCCAGCGATGGTAAGTCGAAGACGGGCCACGGTAATCCCGTTTTACCGTAAAAATCCACGTGTCGAAAAAACGAAGGGTGAAAAACTTACGAGACCCGATTGAGATTCAGGTTGTCCTTTTTGGGTATTAATCTATCCATTGATGGCTGAAAGCTGTCAAAGCCGTAGAAATCATCGAGGACTTCGTTTTGACATGTTATGGCTCCCGTAACTCTAAACGAGCCAGAAGTTATGGCCATCCGAATAATCGATATCTACAGGGTGCAACATCCACGGTGCATCGTGAAACATCCGTCCGAAATGGAGAAACAGTGCCGTACAACTTTTAGAAATGCGTGCATGGATTTGAAATGGAACAATACCATGGTGCATCACTCTTCAGCGATGGGAAGTCGAAGACGGGCCACGGTAATCCCGTTTTACAGTAAAAATCCACGTGACGAAAAAACGAAGGGTAAAAAACTTACGAGACCCGATTGAGATTAGGGTTGTTTTTTGGGCATTAATCTATCCGTTGACGGGTGAAAGCTGTCATAGCCGTAGAACACATCGAGGTCTTCGTTTTCACAGGGTATTGCTCCCGTAACTCTAAACGAGCCAGAAGTTATGGCCGTCCGAATAATCGATATCTACAGGGTGCAACATCCACGGTGCAAGGTGCAACATCCGTCCGAAATGGCGAAACAGTGCCGTATGACTTTTATAAATGCGTGCGTGGATTTGAATCGGAATAGTACCATGGTGCACCACTCTCCAGCGATGGGAAGTCGAAGACGGGCCACGGTAATCCCGTTTTACCGTAAAAATCCACGTGTCGAAAAAACGAAGGGTAAAAAACTTACGAGACCCGATTAAGATTCGGGTTGTCCTTTTTGGGCATTAATCTATCCATTGACTGCTGAAAGCTGTCAAAGCCGTTGAACTCATCGAGGTCTTCGTTTTGACAGGTTATGGCTCCCGTAACTCTAAACGAGCCAGAAGTTATGGCCGTCCGAATAATAGATATCTACAGGGTGCAACATCCACGGTGCAAGGTGCAACATCCGTCCGAAATGGCGAAACAGTGCCATATGACTTTTAGAAATGCGTGCGTGGATTTGAAATGGAACAGAACCATGGTGCACCACTCTCCAGCGATGGGAAGTCGATGACGGGCCACGGTAATCCCGTTTTACCGTAAAAATCCACGTGTCGAAAAAACGAAGGGTAAAAAACTTACGAGACCCGATTGAGATTCGGGTTGTCCTTTTTGGGCATTAATCATTCCGTTGACGGCTGAAAGCTGTCAAAGCCGTAGAACTCATCGAGGCCTTCGTTTTGACAGGTTATGGCTCCCGTAACTTTAAAGGAGCCAGAAGTTATGGCCGTCCGAATAATCGATATCTACAGGGTGCAACATCCATGGTGCAAGGTGCAACATCCGTCCGAAATGGCGAAACAGTGCCGTACGACCTTTAGAAATTCGTGCATGGATTTGAAACGGAACAGTACCATGGTCCACCACTCTCCAGCGATGGTAAAAGGAAGACCAGCCACCGTAATCCCGTTTTACCGTAAAAATCCACGTGTCGAAAAAACGAAGGGTAAAAAACTTACGAGACCCGATTGAGATTCGGGTTGTCCTTTTTGGGCCTTAATCTTTCCGTTGACGGTTGAAAGCTGTCAAAGCTGTAGAACTCATCGAGGCCTTCGTTTTGACAGGTTATGGCTCCCGTAACTCTAAACGAGCCAGAAGTTATGGTCGTCCGAATAATCGATATCTATAGGGTGCAACATCCACGGTGCAAGGTGCAACATCCGTCCGAAATGGAGAAACAGTGCCGTACGACTTTTAGAAATGCATGCATGGATTTGAAATGGAACAATACCCTGGTGCATCACTCTTCAGCGATGGGAAGTCGAAGACGGGCCACGGTAATCCCGTTTTACCGTAAAAATCCACGTGTCGGAAAAACGAAGGGTAAAAAACTTACGAGACCCGATTGAGATTCGGGTTGTCCTTTTTGGGCATTAATCTATCCGTTGATGGCTGTAAGCTATCAAAGCCGTAGAACTCATCGAGGCATTCGTTTTGACAGTTTATGGCTCCCGTAACTCTAAAGGAGCAAGAAGTTAAGGTCGTCCAAATAATCGATATCTACAGGGTGCAACATCCACGGTGCAAGCTGCAACATCCGTCCGAAATGGCGAAACAGTGCCTACGACTTTTAGAAATGCGTGCATGGATTTGAAATGGAACAATGCCATGGTGCGCCACTCTTCAGCGATGGGAAGTCGAAGACGGGCCACGGTAATCCCGTTTTAACGTAAAAATCCACGTGTCGAAAAAACGAAGGGTAAAAAACTTATGAGACCCGATTGAGATTCGGGTTGTCCTTTTTAGGCATTAATCTATCCGTCGACGGCCGAAAGCTATCAAACTGTAGAACTCATCGAGGCCTTCGTTTTGATAGGTTATGGCTCCCATAACTCTAAACGAGCCAGAAGTTATGGCCGTCCGAATAATCGATATCTACAGGGTGCAACATCCACGGTGCAAGGTGCAACATCCGTCCGAAATGGTGAAACAGTGTCGTACGACCTTTAAAATGCGTGCATGGATTTGAAACGGAATAGTACCATGGTGCACCACTCTCCAGCGATGGTAAATCGAAGACCAACCACCGTAATCTCGTTTTACCGTAAAAATCCACGTGTCGAAAAAACGAAGGGTAAAAAACTTACGAGACCTGATTGTGATACGGGTTGTCCATTTTGGGCATTAATCTATCCGTTGACGGCTGAAAGCTGTCAAAGCCGTAGAGCCCATCGAGGTCTTTGTTTTGACAGGTTATGGCTCCCGTAACTCTAAACGAGCAAGAAGTTATGGCCGTCCGAATAATCGATATCTACAGGGTGCAACATCCACGGTGCAAGGTGCAACATCCGTCCGAAATGGCGAAACAGTGCCGTATGACTTTTAGATATGCGTGCACGTATTTGAAATGGAACAGTTTCATGGTGCACCACTTTCCAGCGATGGTAAGTCGAAGACGGGCCACGGTAATCCCGTTTTACCGTAAAAATCCACGTGTCGAAAAAACGAAGGGTAAAAAACTTACGAGACCCGATTGAGATTCGGGTTGTCCTTTTTGGGTATTAATCTATCCGTTGACGGCTGAAAGCTGTCAAAGCCGTAGAAATCATCGAGGCCTTCGTTTTGACAGGTTATGGCTCCCGTAACTCTAAACGAGCCAGAAGTTATGGCCGTCCGAATAATCGATATCTACAGGGTGCAACATCCACGGTGCAAGGTGCAACATCCGTCCGAAATGGAGAAACAGTGCCGTACGACTTTCAGAAATGCGTGCATGGATTTGAAATGGAACAGTACCATGGTGCATTACTCTTCAGCGATGGGAAGTCGAAGACGGGCCACGGTAATCCCGTTTTACAGTAAAAATCCACGTGTCGAAAAAACGAAGGGTAAAAAACTTACGAGACCCGATTGAGATTCGGGTTTTTTTTTGGGCATTAATCTATCCGTTGACGGCTGAAAGCTGTCATAGCCATAGAACTCATCGAGGCCTTCGTTTTCACAGGGTATTGCTCCCGTAACTCTAAACGAGCCAGAAGTTATGGCCGTCCGAATAATCGATATCTACAGGGTGCAACATACAGGGTGCAAGGTGCAACATCCGTCCGAAATGGCGAAACAGTGCCGTATGACTTTTAGAAATGCATGCATGGATTTGAAACGGAACAGTACCATGGTGCACCACTCTCCAGCGGTGGGAAGCCAAAGACGGGCCACGGTAATCCCCCAAACAGTGCCGTATGACTTTTAGAAATGCGTGCATGGATTTGAAACGGAACAGTACCATGGTGCACCACTCTCCAGCGATGGGAAGTCGAAGACGGGCCACGGTAACCCCGTTTTACCGTAAAAATCCTCGCGTCGAAAAAACGAAGGGTAAAAAACTTACGAGACCCGATTGAGTTTCGGGTTGTCCTTTTTGGGCATTAATCTATCCGTTGACGGCTGAAAGTTGTCAAAGCCGTAGAACTCATCGAGGTCTTTTTTTTGACAAGTTATGGCTCCCGTATCTCTAAACGAGCCAGAAGTTATGGCCGTCCGAATAATCGATATCTACAGGGTGCAACATCCATGGTGCAAGGTGCAACATCCGTCCGAAATGGCCAAACAGAGCCGTATGACTTTTAGAAATGCATGCATAGATTTGAAACGGAACAGTACCATGGTGCATCACTCTTCAGCGATGGTAAGTCGAAGACGGGCCACGGTAATCCCGTTTTAAAGTTAAAAATCCACGTGTCGAAAAAACGAAGGGTAAAAAACTTACGAGACCCGATTGAGATTCGGGTTGTTTTTTTGGGCATTAATCTATTCGTTGACGGCTGAAAGCTGTCAAAGCCGTAGAACTCATCGAGGCCTTCGTTTTCACAGGTTATGGCTCCCGTAACTCTAAACGAGCCAGAAGTTATGGCCGTTCGAATAATCGATATCTACAGGGTGCAACATCCACGGTGCAAGGTGCAACATCCGTCCGAAATGGCGAAACAGTGTCGTACGACCTTTAGAAATGCGTGCATGGATTTGAAACGGAACAATACCATGGTGCACCACTATTCAGCGATGGGAAGTCGAAGATGGGGCACCGTAATCCCGTTTTACCGTAAAAAATCACGTGTCGAAAAAACGAAGGTTAAAAAACTTACGAGACCCGATTGAGATTCGGGTTGTCCTTTTTGGGCATTAATCTATCCGTTGATAGCTGAAAGTTGTATAAGCCGTAGTACTCATCGAGGTCTTTTTTTTGACAGGTTATGGCTCCCGTAACTCTAAACGAGCCAGAAGTTATGGCCTTCCGAATAATCGATATCTACAGGGTGCAACATCCACGGTGCAAGGTGCAACATCCGTCCGAAATGGCCAAACAGTGCCGTATGACTTTTAGAAATGCGTGCATGGATTTGAAACAGAACTGTACCATGGTGCACCACTCTCCAGCGATGGGAAGTCGAAGACGGGCCACGGTAATCCCGTTTTACCGTAAAAATCCTCGTGTCGAAAAAACGAAGGGTAAAAAACTTACGAGACCCGATTGAGTTTCGGGTTGTCCTTTTTGGGCATTAATATATCCGTTGACGGCTGAAAGCTGTCAAAGCCGTAGAACTCATCGAGGCCTTCGTTTTGACAGGTAATGGCTCCCGTAACTCTAAACGAGCCAGAAGTTATGGCCGTCCGAATAATCGATATCTACAGGGTGCAACATCCACGGTGCAAGGTGCAACATCCGTCCAAAATGGAGAAACAGTGCCGTACGACTTTTAGAAATGCGTGCATGGATTTGAAACGTAACAGTACCATGGTGCATCACTCTTCAGCGATGGGAAGTCGAAGACGTGCCACGGTAATCCAATCTTACCGTAAAAATCCACGTGTCGAAAAAACGAAGGGTAAAAAACTTACGAGACCCGATTGAGATTCGGGTTGTCCTTTTTGGGCATTAATCTATCCGTTGATGGCTGAAAGCTATCAAAGCCGTGAATCCATCGAGGTCTTCGTTTTGACAGGTTATGGCTCCCGTAACTCTAAACGAGCCAGAAGTTATGGCCGTCCGAATAATCGATATCTACAGGGTGCGACATCCACGGTGCAAGGTGCAACATCCGTCCGAAATGGCGAAACAGTGCCGTATGACTTTTAGAAATGCGTGCATGGATTTGAAACGGAACAGTACCATGGTGCACCACTCTCCAGCGATGGTAAATCGAAGACCAGCCACCGTAATCCCGTTTTACCGTAAAAATCCACGTGTCGAAAAAACGAAGGGTAAAAAACTTTCGAGACCCGATTGAGATTCGGGTTGTCCTTTTTGGGCATTAATCTATCCGTTGACGGCTGAAAGCTGTCAAAGCCGTAGAACTCATCGAGGCCTTCATTTTGACATGTTATGGCTCCCGTAACTCTAAACGAGCCAGAAGTTATGGCCGTCCGAATAATCGATATCTACAGGGTGCAACATCCACGGTGCAAGGTGCAACATCCGTCCGAAATGGAGAAACAGAGCCGTACGACTTTTAGAAATGCGTGCATGGATTTGAAATGGAATAGTACCATGGTGCATCACTCTTTAGCGATGGGAAGTCACAGACGGGCCACGGTAATCCCGTTTTACCGTTAAAATCCACGGGTCAAAAAACGAAGGATAAAAAACTTACGAGACCTAATTGAGATTCGGGTTGTTTTTTTGGGCATTAATCTATCCGTTGACGGCTGAAAGCGGTCAACGCCGTAGAACTCATCGAGGCCTTCGTTTTGATAGGTTATGGCTCCCGTAACTCTAAACGAGCCAGAAGTTATGGCCGTCCGAATAATCGATATCTACAGGGTGCAACATCCACGGTGCAAGGTGCAACATCCGTCCGAAATGGTGAAACAGTGTCATACGACCTTTAGAAATGCGTGCATGGATTTGAAAAGGAACAGTACCATGGTACACCACTCTTCAGCGATGGGAAGTCGAAGATGGGGCACCGTAATCCCGTTTTACCGTTAAAATCCACGTGTCGATAAAACGAAGGGTAAAAAACTTACGAGGCCCGATTGATATTCGGGTTGTCCTTTTTGGGCATTAATCTATCCGTTGACGGCTGAAAGCTATCAAAGCCGTAGAACTCATCGAGGCCTTCATTTTGACAGGTTATGGCTCCCGTAACTCTTAACGAGCCAGAAGTTGTGGCCGTTCGAATAATCGATATCTATAGGGTGCAACATCCACGGTGCAAGGTGCAACATCCGTCCGACGTGGCGAAACAGTGCCGTACGACTTTTAGAAATGCGTGCATGGATTTGAAACAGTACAGTACCATGGTGCACCACTCTCCAGCGATGGTAAATCGAAGACCGACCACCGTAATCCCGTTTTGCCAGGTTATGCCTCCCGCAACTCTAAACGAGCCAGAAGTTATGGCCGTCCGAATAATCGATATCTACAGGGTGCAACATCCACGGTGCAAGGTGCAACATCCGTCCGAAATGGCCAAACAGTGCCGTATGAATTTTAGAAATGCGTGCATGGATTTGAAACAGGAACAGTACCATGGTGCACCACTCTCCAACGATGGGAAGTTGAAGACGGGCCACGGTAATCCCGTTTTACCGTAAAAATCCACGTGTCGAAAAAACGAAGGGTAAAAAACTTACGAGACCCGATTGAGTTTCGGGTTGTCCTTTTTGGGCATTAATATATTCGTTGACGGCTGAAAGCTGTCAAAGCCGTAGAACTCATCGAGGCCTTCGTTGTGACAGGTTATGGCTCCTGTAACTCTAAACGAGCCAGAAGTTATGGCCGTCCGAATAATCGATATCTACAGGGTGCAACATCCACGGTGCAAGGTGCAACATCCGTCCGAAATGGAGAAACAGTGCCGTACGACTTTTAGAAATGAGTGCATGGATTTGAAACGGAACAGTACCATGGTGCATCACTCTTCAGCGATGGGTAGTCGAAGACGGGCCACGGTAATCCCATTTTACCGTAAAAATCCACGTGTCGAAAAAACGAAGGGTAAAAAACTTACGAGACCGGATTGAGATTCGGGTTGTCCTTTTTGGGCATTAATCTATCCGTTGATGGCTGAAAGCTATCAAAGCCGTGAACTCATCGAGGTCTTCGTTTTGACAGGTTATGACTCCCGTTACTCTAAACGAGCCAGAAGTTATGGCCGTCCGAATAATCGATATCTACAGGTGCAACATCCACGGTACAAGGTGCAACATCCGTCCGAAATGGCGAAACAGTGCCGTATGACTTTTAGAAACGCGTGCATGGATTTGAAACGGAACAGTACCATGGTGCACCACTCTCCAGCGATGGTAAATCGAAGACCAGCCACCGTAATCCCGTTTTACCGTAAAAATCCACGTGTCGAAAAAACGAAGGGTAAAAAACTTTCGAGACCCCATTGAGATTCGGGTTGTCCTTTTTGGGCATTAATCTATCCGTTGACGGCTGAAAGCTGTCAAAGCCGTAGAACTCATCGAGGCCTTCGTTTTGACATGTTATGGCTCCCGTAACTCTAAACGAGCCGGAAGTTATGGCCGTCCGAATAATCGATATCTACAGGGTGCAACATCCGTCCGAAATGGAGAAACAGAGCCGTACGACTTTTCGGAATGCGTGCGTGGATTTGAAACGGAATAGTACCATGGTGCATCACTCTTTAGCGATGGGAAGTCAAAGACGGGCCACGGTAATCCCGTTTTACCGTAAAAATCCACGTGTCGAAAAAACGAAGGGTAAAAAACTTACGAGACCCGATTGAGATTCCGGTTGTCCTTTTTGGACATTAATCTATCCGTTGACGGCTGAAAGCTGTCAGCACCGTAGAACTGATCGAGGCCTTCGTTTTGACAGGTTATGGCTCCCGTAACTCTAAATGAGCCAGAAGTTATGGCCGTCCGAATAATCGATATCTACAGGGTGCAACATCCACGGTGCAAGGTGCAACATCCGTACGAAATGGCGAAACAGTGTCGTACGACCTTTAGAAATGCGTGCATGGATTTGAAACGGAACAGTACCATGGTGCACCACTCTTCAGCGATGGAAAGTCGAAGATGGGGCACCGTAATCCCGTTTTACCGTAAAAATCCACGTGTCGAAAAAACGAAGGGTAAAAAACTTACGAGACCCGATTGAGATTCGGGTTGTCCTTTTTGGGCATTAATCTATCCGTTGACGGCTGAAAGCTATCAAAGCCGTAGAACTCATTGAGGCCTTCGTTTTGACAGGTTATGGCTCCTGTAACTCTTAACGAGCCAGAAGTTATGGCCGTCCGAATAATCGATATCTATAGGGTGCAACATCCATGGTGCAAGGTGCAACATCCGTCCGACATGGCGAAACAGTGCCGTACGACTTTTAGAAATGCGTGCATGGATTTGAAACAGTGCAGTACCATGGTGCACCACTCTCCAGCGATGGTAAATCGAAGACCGGCCACCGTAATCCCGTTTTGCCGTAAAAATCCACGTGTCGAAAAAACAAAGGGTAAAAATCTTACGAGACCCGATTGAGATTCGGGTTGTCCTTTTTGGGCATTAATCTATCTGTTGACGGCTGAAAGCTGTAAAAGCCGTAGAACTCATCGAGGCCTTCGTTTTTACAGGTTATGGCTCCCGTAACTCTAAACGAGCCATAAGTCATGGCCGTCCGAATAACCGATATCTACAGGGTGCAACATCCACGGTGCAAGGTGCAACATCCGTCCGAAATGGAGAAACTGTGCCGTACGACTTTTAGAAATGCGTGCATGGATTTGACACGGAACGGCACCATGGTCCATCACTCTTTAGTGATGGGAAGTCGAAGACGGGCCACGGTAATCCCGTTTTACCGTAAAAATCCACGTGTCGAAAAAACGAAGGGTAAAAAACTTACGAGACCCGATTGAGATTCAGGTCGTCCTTTTTGGACATTAATCTATCCGTTGACGGCTGAAAGCTGTCAGAACCGTAGAACTGATCGAGGCCTTCGTTTTGACAGGTTATGGCTCCCGTAACTCTAAACGAGCCAGAAGTTATGGCCGTCCGAATAATCGATATCTACAGGGTGCAACATCTACGGTGCAAGGTGCAACATCCGTCCGAAATGGCGAAACAGTGTCGTACGACCTTTAGATATGCATGCATGGATTTGAAACGGAATAGTAGCTTGGTGCACCACTCTTCAGCGATGGGAAGTCGAAGATGGTGCACCGTAATCCCGTTTTACCGTAAAAATCCACGTGTCGAAAAAACGAAGGGTAAAAAACTTACGAGACCCGATTGAGATTCGGGTTGTCCTATTTGGGCATTAATCTATCCGTTGATGGCTGAAAGCTGTCAAAGCCGTAGAACTCATCGAGGCCTTCGTTTTGACAGGTTATGGCTCCCGTAACTCTAAACGAGCCAGAAGTTATGGCCGCCCGAATAATCGATATCTACAAGGTGCAACATACACGGTGCAGGTGCAACATCCGTCCGAAATGGCGAAACAGTGTCGTACGACCTTTAGAAATGCGTGCATGGATTTGAAATGGAACAGTACCTTGGTGCACCACTCTTCAGTTATGGGAAGTCGAAGATGGTGCACCGTAATCCCGTTTTACCGTAAAAATCCACGTGTCGAAAAAACGAAGGGTAAAAAACTTACGAGACCCGACTGAGATTTGGGTTGTCCTATTTGGGCATTAATCTATCCGTTGATGGCTGAAAGCTGTCAAAGCCGTAGAACTCATCGATGCCTTCGTTTTGATAGGTTATGGCTCCCGTAACTCTTAACGAGCCAGAAGTTATGGACGTCCGAATAATCGATATCTACAGGGTGCAACATCCATGGTGCAAGGTGCAACATCCGTCTGACATGGCGAAACAGTGCCGTACGACTTTTAGAAATTCGTGCATGGATTTGAAACGGAACAGTACCATGGTGCACAACTCTCCAGCGACGGTAAATCGAAGACTGGACGCCGTAATCCCGTTTTCCCGTAAAAATCCACGTGTCGAAAAAACGAAGGGTAAAAATCTTACGAGACCCGATTGAGATTCGGGTTGTCCTTTTTGGGCATTAATCTATCCGTTGAGGGCTGAAAGCTGTCAAAGCCGTAGAACTCATCGAGGCCTTCGTTTTGACAGGTTATGGCTCCCGTAACTCTAAACGAGCCAGAAGTTACGGCCGTCCGAATAATCGATATCTACAGGGTGCAACATCCACGGTGCAAGGTGCAACATCCGTCCGAAATGGCGAAACAGTGCCGTATGACTTTTAGAAATGCGTGCATGGATTTGAAACGGAACAGTACCATGGTGCACCACTCTTCAGCGATGGGAAGTCGAAGACGAGCCACGGTAATCCCGTTTTACCGTAAAAATCCACGTGTCGAAAAAACGAAGGGTAAAAAACTTACGAGACCCGATTGAGATTCGGGTTGTCCTTTTTGGGCATTAGTCTATCCGTTGACGGCTGAAAGCTATCAAAACCGTAGAACTCATTGAGGCCTTCGTTTTAACAGGTTATGGCTCCCGTAACTCTAAACGAGCCAGAAGTTATGGCCGTCCGAATAATCGATATCTATAGGGTGCAACATCCACGGTGCAAGGTGCAACACCCGTCCGAAATGGCGAAACAGTGCCGTACGACCTTTAGAAATGCGAGCATGGATTTGAAACGGAATAGTACCATGGTGCACCACTCTCCAGCGATGGTAAATCGAAGACCAGCCACCGTAATCCCGTTGTAACGACCCGTATTTTACGTGTCGACATATTGTAAAATAGTTGCCATCAAGTCGTTAGTATTGCTTGAGTCGTTTTGAACCTAAGTGGTAGGGTTTACGGTTTAAGGAAGGTGGCCGAGTTAAGGAAGCTAGTGGTAGTAGTTAACGGCTTAAGGCATGGCCGACTCATAGGTTGAACGACTTAAGGAAGTTAGCCTACCTAAGTTAGTTGCCGACCTAAGAGAGTTACGACTTACGGGTTAGCAAGTTAGAGAAGGTAGCGACCTAGTGGCTATGCCGTGTTATAGTTTTTGGGTCGGCGTCTTGGCTAAGTCGTAGGTAGTTGAGTCGTTGAGTCGTTAGGGGCTTGAGTCGTGGACGACTCATGGTATAGGTCGGCGGCGACATATGGATGCGCGACTCAGGGAGATTTCAGCCTATAAATAGAGGGGTTTGGCTCACTTTTTGGCACCGGATTTTGAAGCGACGAAGTGCTGCCATTTTGAGAGCTCGATCACAACATTTCTTCACTTCTTTTCTCCACTCTAAGCTAGTGCTAACATCCATCCAAGATCGAAGATCAAGATCAAAGATTCAAGAGCCGAAGTTGAAGATCTTCATCCAACAAAGAGAGATTTCATCGATTGAAGTGAGATTTTGCCGGATCAAGCTTAGATCTTTGCTGTCCAGATCTGGAGTTGGGTGTTTTTGAGGTGTTTAGGTGATTCGGTGAGTGGTAGTTATCTCTCACACGGACCTAAGGGAGTATATTGGATTGGTGGCTTGTTTATGTGTTAAAGATAGTGATTTCTTGCATTTTCCTTAAGTCCGCATGTAGATCTATCACCTATGAAGTTTTGATATCTATTTTACTACATGTTCACTTATGCACGTTCATTCATCAAGTTATAGAGACATTTGCCTATGATTCATACTTGTTAGATTTGGACACTTTAATTACCAAATTGCCATTATTATTGTAATTGCTTATTAGATCTTGTTGAATGTTTGATTGCTTGGATTAATGGTTGATTTATGATTGATTTGATTGTTTCAAATTAGCTAGTAGTTGATTTGAACAAGTTGGTCGAAGATGATTCAAAGTTAAGTGGAAAGGCTCTTGAATGGTGAAAGCTGCTTGTGGCATATGAAGCGGATGTGGAAGCTCATATGGATAGATTCCATGATGATGGACTTTGCCATGATGCGATGAGGCAAACCATGATGTGAGATGGGACTTTGCTATGATGCGTTGAAGCAAAGCATGATGTGTGAAAGCCTTGGTTTAATCCAGACGGGATCATCCCAAGTATGTTGATAACTCGGTGATGCGGTCCGGGTTGGTTGATAATGGTGGGCTCGAGAGGCGCTTGGGCCAGTGTGAGAATAGTCGTCGAGGAGGATGACTAGGAGGCTTGGATCTTATCGTTATTGAAGGTTCTAGCATGCTCAAAGCAAGAGTACGTTGGAACGGGTCACAATGACGTTCCAGACACGGGTCATGATGACGTGTTAGTACTCTGGGCAGATGCGATAGTCCTAGGCACGGGTCATGATGACGTGCGGAGTTATGTCTAGAACCGGGGTTGCCATTAGCCCTTGACGAATGGCTGAAAGAAGGTGCCGGTCATTCAATTAACGATGATATCGAGGCAATGTTAACAGTGATAGCCAGAGTCATGGATGTTCGATTGTACCATCATTTGGTCTCAAGAGCGGTGCTTTCTCGGTGCGTATCTGATCTTGATTTAGGCCTTGGGGGTTTGTATTTGGAAAACATCGACCTTGACTCGAGTGATTATTACTTTACTTTAAATGTCCGCTTTGTTATGCTTGTTTATGCTTAGTGGGTCTGGAGGCTATCATTGTAGAATAAGGTGGAGTGGGATGGTTGAGTTCCTATTCCTTTTATCCTTTATGCTCTTTTGGTATGTTTGATAGTTAATTTACTGCTCACTAAAACTGTTGTCTGACTCAAGGTTTTATGTTCAACTCTTATTACCTTGGGCTGTTCATCCATGTTGGGATGGGCAGACTAGGTAGCAGGTGACAGGTGCTGTTCTTGGCTACCAACGTGGTTGGTGACGAAGACGAGCTGGAAGCTTTTTTGCATATTGTTTTCTTACTATATGTACTGGATATTCCGCTGTTTGTTTGATAGTCTGAGTGTTACGTAGTGAGGCTTGATGTATTGACTATCCAGATGATTGTATAAAACTATTATGAGTTTATATGATAAGACTTTTGTTCTATAAAGCTTCGCTATGTATATTTTCTATTGTATTTTATCCATGCGCTGTGAGTAATACGATAGAGTGTGCTGTTTTATCTTACCCAGACTATCGTCCACGGCTGCCTAGCACGCCTTTCAGCGCACCATTCCCTTGTTTTAGTGCGGGAGTCATGGGCGGTCGTCACATTTGGTATCAGAGCCTTGGTTAATCGATTTTAGCCAGCGCTCGCAGACGTAACTACGTATGAGAGACATAATTGTATTTTGATGGATGATTACTATATATAATATAGTAGTTTAGAAGGATTTGAACTCCTTATGTAGTTGTTTCTCAAGGTGTTCTAAATCATTCCTTTTTGTAGATATTAAGGATGAGTGGAAGTGAGAGACAAGCTGCTAGAGATAGCCGTGCTGCTGGGGGAGCTACTGACTATGCTGCAATGTTACAAGCTATGATGACTTCGATCATGAGAAGGATACCAATTTCAGGACCATCAGTAGACGTTGGAGTTCAAGTTCAAGCTCCAAGACTAGTGGATTTTGCTAAGTTGTGTAAGGATTATACTGCTCTTGGAGGGAAGGTTTTCTTGGGGACAGAATCAACCATTGAAGTGTAGAGATGGATTGATGCTTGTAGAAGGATCTTTGGTGATTTGGGGATTGAGGATGCAACTAAGAGGAAGCTTGCATCAAGACAGCTTCAAGGGAGAGCTTCTGATTTGTGGAATTCTATCACCATTGATACTCCAGAGGAAGAGATTACTTGGGAGCAATTCCAAGTTAGATTTGAAGCTAAGTTCATTTCTACGGCTCAGAAATCTGTTCTGTTTAAGAAGTTTGTGGAGCTCAAGCAAGGTGGGAGACCAGTTCTTGAGTATGTTTCTGAGTTTGAAGCTTTGTCCAAGTATGCTCGGTCGTATATTGAATCTCCCTATCAGAAGAATGAGAAGTTTGTGACAGGCTTGGACAGTTATCTTGGGAGACAGTTGGTGGATCATCTGGACGATCCATTTGAGAAGCTTGTGGAGAAAGCTCTCAGACATGAGAGTTTGTTTCCTAAGGAAGAGTCTGTTGTTGCTGTGACTAAGGAAGAGCCCAAACCACAACAGGGTGGAAACAAGAAGAGGAAGCAGCAACAACAGAAGGGTAAGGATGGCCAGAAGAAGCCAAAGGGTGAAGTGACCTGCTACAATTGTCGGCAGAAGGGCCATTTTTCTAGGGATTGCAAGAATCCAAAGGTGCAGTTGAAGTGCCACAACTGTGATAAGCTGGGACATATCAAGAAGGACTGTCCAGAACCAAGGAAAGATAAGCAGATTGTGCAAGCTTATGCTTTGGGGGCTGTTCCATCATCTTCGAAAGCTCCTACTGCAGAAGAAAAGGGGAAGAGTGTGGTGGTTCAAGGTATTCTTTCCATTTGTGGTGTTCCAGTTAGAGTGTTGTTTGATACTGGGGCGTCGCATTCGTTTGTTTGTGATGTTTTGGTAGGCCGGTTGGGTTTGGAACCGGGAATTTTTGATAGACCATTGGTTGTGACTAATCCAGTTGGGGGTTCGTCTTGTTTGTTTATGTTATGCCGTGGTCTAGTTGTATCGAGTCATGATTGCTCTTTTGTTTGTGATTGCTTTGTTCTGAACTTTGCGGGGTTCGGAATTATTTTGGGTATGGACTGGCTTAGGAAGTATGCGGCAAAGGTTGATTGTGAGAAACTGGAGGTGACAGTCGGGAATGTGGAAGGGCGAAAGGTTGTGATACGATGTAAGCATGAAGAAGGCGTCTTCATGGGCTTCATGTATTCGCTGGTTGTTCCACGGGATGGACTGTCATCGATGCCGGTTGTGAATGGATTTGAGGATGACTTTGACGAGGTCAAAGGGTTACCGTCGCATAGGGAGATCGAGTTTCGTATCGATCTAGTTGAGGGAGCCAGACCTGTTGTGATGCCTCTTAGACGGATGGCGCCTAGAGAACAACAAGAGCTGAAGGTGCAAGTTGATGACCTTTTACGGAAAGGATTCATTCGGCGTAGCGTGTCCGAATGGGGTGCACCAGTTTTGTTCGCAACCATGGATCGTTGAGGTTGTGTGTGGATTATCGTGAGCTGAATAAGGTGACTAAGAAGAACAAGTATCCATTGTCGAGAATAGATGACTTGTTTGATCAGCTTCACGAAGCTAGGGTGTTTTCTCAGATGGATTTGGCAACGGGATTTCATCAGTTGAGAGTGGCTAAGGATAGTGTGCCGAAGACTGCTTTTAGGACACGATCCGGTTTTTATGAGTGGCTGGTAATGCCGTTTGGATTGACCAATGCACCAGCATATTTTGTAGATCTTATGAATAGAGTGTTCAGAGATCAGTTGAACAAGTTTGTACTTGTGTTCGTGGATGATATTCTGATTTATTCCAGAACTGAGGAAGAGCACAAGACACACTTGCATATTGTTTTGGAAATCTTGCGGAAACATCAGCTGAAGGATAAGTTTTCAAAGTGTCACTTCTGGAAGAGTGAAGTGAGGTTCTTAGGCCATGTTATTTCTGGAAATGGAATAGCGGTTGATCCCGCTAAGGTGGCAGCGATCCAGGATTGGGTTAGACCTAAGAATGCATCTGATGTGGGAAGTTTTCTTGGATTAGCAGTATATTATCGTCGGTTTATCAAAGACTTTTCCAAGATAGCTGCACCATTAACAGGATTGACGAAAAAGAACCAAGTGTTCAGATGGGATGATAAGTGTGAGCAAGCTTTCGTAATCCTGAAAGAGCGACTGACAAGTGCTCCTGTTTTGACTATTCCAAGTGGGAATGATGAGATGGTGGTTTACATCGATGCATGTGGTACTGGACTTGGGGCAGTACTGATGCAAAAGGATAAAGTTGTTGCATAAGCAAGTCGACAACTGAAGCCGCATGAAAGGAATTACCCGACTCATGATTTGGAGTTAGCGGCGATTGTTTTTGCTCTGAAGATGTGGAGACATTATCTATTGGGAGTTCGATTCGAGTTGTTTATGGATCATAAGTCGTTGAAGTATCTGTTCTCCCAAAAGGATTTGAATCTTCGGCAGCAAAGGTGGCTAGAGTTTTTGGCATCATATGATTTTGGTATAGCCTATACTCCGGGAAAAGGTAAGGCAGTGGCAGATGCGTTAAGTCAAAAACATGCAGGATTGGGAGCCATGTTTTTGGAATGGAAGAATCTTGAGTATTTGGCGGGATTTGACTTCAGGCCTAGATGCGAATTGGAACCTGAGATGTTGGCAAACTTATCAATAAGACCTACTCTTGTGGAAAGAATTGGAGAGGGCCAAAAGCGAGATGATAAGCTTGTCAAGATTATCCGCGATTTGGAATCTGGATTGGACCCAGAAAAGGATAAAGGATTTGAAGTCGATCGAGAAGGTTGGCTTCGGAAGCAAGGGCAACTAGTTGTTCCCGATATAGATGAATTGAGAGATGAAGTTCTAAGGGAGAGTCATCACTCGAAGTTGACGATTCATCCAAGTGGAAATAAGATGTATCGGGATATGAAGAGAACCTACTACTGAGAGGGTATGAAGAAGGATGTTGGAAATTTTATTTCCAAATGTATGAACTGCCAGTTGGTAAAAGCCGAGCAGAAGAAGCCTAGTGGATTGCTTCAGCCATTGGAAGTTCCTACATGGAAGTGGGAGCAAGTATCGATGGATTTTATCGATGGTTTACCTAGAACCAGGGCAGGAAATGAAGGGATTTGGGTCATTGTAGATGGTTTGACTAAGAGTGCAAGATTCATTCCTGTTCGATCAACTAGGACTGCATCGAAGTTGGCTGAGTTGTATGTTAAGTGGATAGTTCGATTCCATGGTGTTCCGAAGAGTATAGTGAGCGATCGAGACCCATTGTTCACTAGTGGATTTTGGAAGAGCTTCCAAGAAGTTTTGGGAACCGAGTTGTGTTTGAGTACAGCCTATCACCCCCAAACAGAAGGTCAGACCGAGAGAGTCAACCGAGTTTTGGAAGATCTCCTGAGGGCATGTGTTTTGGATTTCGGAGGATCATGGGAAGATCATCTTCATTTGGTGGAATTTGCATATAATAACAGTTACCAGTCAAGTATTGGTATGGCATCGTATGAAGCATTGTATGGAAGACCGTTCAATTCTCCGACATGTTGGTTGGAAACGGGAGAAAAGTTGATACTTGGGCCAGAGATGATTAGACAGAAGATGGATTGTATAGAGATCATTCGGCGACGAATGAAGGCAGCCCAAGACCGTCAGAAAAGTTATGCCGATAATCGTCGTAAGGATTTGGAATTCGACGTAGGCGATATGGTTTTTGTGAAGATTTCTCCACTGAAGAACGTTATTCGATTCGGGAAGAAAGGAAAGTTAACTCCGAGATTTGTTGGACCATTCCCGATCATCGAGCGAATTGGAAAGCTCGCTTATAGATTGGAGTTACCGGAAAAGATGGCGGGTGTGCACAATGTTTTTCATGTATCTTATCTACGGAAGTATGTGCACGACTCGAATACGGTGGTTTCTGCTGATAGCTGTGAAGATTTAGAGGTTGATCCAGTTGTTACGAGACCTCGTAAGCCGCTTCGTGTTGTTGAAATCGACATGAAACAGCTTAGGAGGAAGACAATTACGTTGCTCAAGGTACAATGGAGTGATGATGTTGACGACTGTACGTGGGAAGAGGAAGAGAGGATGAAGGCAGCTCATCCTGAACTCTTCAAGGTATGACCCTAAGGTGTCGTGACATCCCACGAATTTGTAGCTTGTTCTAAGTCTTAGAATTCTGCATGCTAGGCTAGAAATTGGATGCATGGTTTGTTGATTGCTGTGGATGGTAGGCATGCAGAATAACTTTGATTGCTCTTGTTTATTTGGAATTTCGGGGGCGAAATTCCTAAGGGGGAGAGAATGTAACGACCCGTATTTTACGTGTCCACATATCGTAAAATAGTTGCCATCAAGTCGTTAGTATTGCTTGAGTCGTTTTGAACCTAAGTGGTAGGGTTTACGGTTTAAGGAAGGTGGCCGAGTTAAGGAAGCTAGTGGTAGTAGTTAACGGCTTAAGGCATGGCCGACTCATAGGTTGAACGACTTAAGGAAGTTAGCCTACCTAAGTTAGTTGCCGACCTAAGAGAGTTGCGACTTACGGGTTAGCAAGTTAGAGAAGGTAGCGACCTAGTGGCTATGCCGTGTTATAGTTAGGTTGTGTGCTTAGTTAAGTCGTGTACCTCTGTGTTGGGTCGTTAAGTCGTATCTGTTTTAGGTCGGAGGTTTTTTGAGTCGTGTGAGCGACTTAGTGTTAGGTCGCGGGGGGGGGGGGGGGGGGGGCTATGTCGTTACGCTGCGTATAGTTGAGTCGTGCGCGTGCTTAACTGTGTGTGTGTTGTGTTGTTGGGTCGGTGTCTTGGCTAAGTCGTAGGTAGTTGAGTCGTTGAGTCGTTAGGGGCTTGAGTCGTGGACGACTCATGGCATAGGTCGGCGGCGACATACGGATGCGCGACTCAGGGAGATTTCAGCCTATAAATAGAGGGGTTTGGCTCACTTTTTGGCACCGGATTTTGAAGCGACGAAGTGCTGCCATTTTGAGAGCTCGACTACAACATTTCTTCACTGATTTTCTCCACTCTAATCTAGTGCTAACATCCATCCAAGATCGAAGATCAAGATCAAAGATTCAAGAGCCGAAGTTGAAGATCTTCATCCAACAAAGAGAGATTTCATCGATTGAAGTGAGATTTTGTCGGATCAAGCTTAGATCTTTGCTGTCCAGACCTAGAGTTTGGTATTTTTGAGGTGTTTAGGTGATTCGGTGAGTGGTAGTTATCTCTCACACGGACCCAAGGGAGTATATTGGATTGATGGCTTGTTTATGTGTTAAAGATAGTGATTTCTTGCATTTTCCTTAAGTCTGCATGTAGATCTATAACCTATGAAGTTTTGATATCTATTTTACTACATGTTCACTTATGCAAGTTCATTCATCAAGTTATAGAGACATTTGCCTATGATTCATACTTGTTAGATTTGGACACTTTAATTACCAAATTGCCATTATTGTTGTAATTGCTTATTAGATCTTGTTGAATGTTTGATTGCTTGAATTAACGGTTGATTTATGATTGATTTGATTATTTCAAATTAGCTGGTAGTTGATTTGAACAAGTTGGTCTAAGATGATTCAAAAGCTAAGTGGAAAGGCTCTTGAATGGTGAAAGCTGCTTGTGGCATATGAAGCGGATGTGGAAGCTCATATGGATAGATTCGATGATGATGGACTTTGCCATGATGCGATGAGGCAAACCATGATGTGAGATGGGACTTTGCTATGATGCGTTGAAGCAAAGCATGATGTGTGAAAGCCTTGGTTTAATCCAGACGGGATCATCCCAAGTATGTTGATAACTCGGTGATGCGGTCCGGGTTGGTTGATAATGGTGGGCTCGAGAGGCGCTTGGGCTAGTGTGAGAATAGTCGTCGAGGAGGATGACTAGGAGGCTTGGATCTTATCGTTATTGAAGGTTCTAGCATGATCAAAGCAAGAGTACGTTGGAACGGGTCACGATGACGTTCCAGACACGAGTCATGATGACGTGTTAATACTCTGGGCATATGCTATATTCCTAGGCACGGGTCATGATGACGTGCGGAGTTATGTCTAGAACCGGGGTTGCCATTAGCCCTTGACGAACGGCTGAAAGAAGGTGCCGGTCATTCAATTAACGATGATATCGAGGCAATGTTAACAGTGATAGCCAGAGTCATGGATGTTTGATTGTACCATCATTCGGTCTCAAGAGCGGTGTTTTCTGGGCGCTTATCTGATATTGGTTTAGGCCTTGGGGTTTGTATTTGGAAAACATCGACCATGACTCGAGTGATAATTACTTTACTTTAAATGTCCGCTTTGTTATGCTTGTTTCTGCTTAGTGGGTCTGGAGGCTATAACTGTAGAATGAGGTGGAGTGGGATGGTTGAGTTCCTATTCCTTTTATCCTTTATGCTCTTTTGGTATGTTTGATAGTTAATTTACTGCTCACTAAGACTGTTGTCTGACTCAAGGTTTTATGTTCAACTCTTATTACCTTGGGCTGTTCATCCATGTTGGGATGGGCAGACTAGGTAGCAGGTGACAGGTGCTGTTCTTGGCTACCAACGTGGTTGGTGACGAAGACGAGCTGGAGGCTTTTTGCATATTGTTTTCTTACTATATGTACTGGATATTCCGCTGTTTGTTTGATACTCTGAGTGTTATGTAGTGAGGCTTGATGTATTGACTATCCAGATGATTATATAAAACTATTATGAGTTTATATGATAAGACTTTTGTTCTATAAAGCTTCGCCGTGTATATTTTCTATTGTATTTTATCCATGCGCTGTGAGTAATACGATAGAGTCTGCTGTTTTATCTTACCCTGACTATCGTCCATGGCTGCCTGGCACACCTTTCAGCGCACCATTCCCTTGTTTTAGTGCGGGAGTCATGGGCTGTCGTCACACCCGTTTTACCGTAAAAATCCACATGTCGAAAAAACGAAGGGTAAAAAACTTACGAGACCCAATTGAGATTCGGGTTGTCCTTTTTGGGCATTAATCTATCCGTTGATGGCTGAAAGCTGTCAAAGCCGTAGAACTCATCAAGGTCTTCGTTTTGACAGGTTATGGCTCCCGTAACTCTAAACGAGCCAGAAGTTATGGCCGTCCGAATAATCGATATCTATAGGGTGCAACATCCACGGTGCAAGGTGCAACATCCGTCCGAAATGGCCAAACAGTGCCGTATGACTTTTAGAAATGCGTGCATGGATTTGAAACGGAACGGTACCATGGTGCACCACTCTCCAGCGATGGTAAATCGAAGACCAGCCACGGTAATCCCGTTTTACCGTAAAAATCCACGTGTCGAAAAGACGAAGGGTAAAAAACATCCGAGACACGATTGAGATTCGGATAGTCTTTTTTGGGCATTATACAATTCATTGACGGCTGAAAGTTGTCAGAGCCGTAGAACTCACTGAGGCCTTTGTTTTGACTGGTTATGGATCCCTTAACTCTAAACGAGCCAGAAGTTATGGCCGTCCGAATAATCGATATCTACAGGGTGCAACATCCACGGTGCAAGGTGCAACATCCGTCCGAAATGGAGAAACAGCGTCGTACGACTTTTTGAAATGCGTGCATGTTTTTGAAACGGAATGGTACCATGGTGCACCACTCTCCAGCGATGGTAAATCGAAGACCAGCCACGGTAAACCCGTTTTACCATAAAAATCCACGTGTCGAAAAAACGAAGGGTAAAAAACTTCCGCGACCAGATTGAGATTCGGATAGTCTTTTTTGGGCATTATACAATCCATTGAAGGCTGAAAGCTGTCAGAGCCGTAGAACTCACTGAATCCTTCGTTATGACTGGTTATGGCTCCCGTTACTCTAAACGAGCCAGAAGTTATGGCCGTCCGAATAATCGATATCTACAGAGTGCAACATCCACGGTGCAAGGTGCAATATCCGCCCGTAATGGCGAAACATTATCGTACGACTTTTTGAAATGCGTGCATGGATTTGACACGGAACGGTACCATGGTGCACCACTATCCAGCTGTGGTAAATCGAAGACCAGCCACGGTAATCCCGTTTTACCGTAAAAATCCACGTGTCGAAAAAACGAAGGGTAAAAAACTTCCGAGACCCGATTGAGATTCGGATAGTCTTTTTTGGGCATTATACAATCCATTGACCGCTGAAAGCGGTCAGAGCCGTAGAACATACTGAGGCCTTCGTTTTGACAGGTTATGGCTCCCGTAACTCTAAACGAGCCAGAAGTTATGGCCGTCCAAACAATCGATATCTACAGGGTGCAACATACACGGTGCAAGGTGCAACATCCGTCCGAAATGGCGAAACAACGTCGTACGACTTTTTGAAATGCGTGCATGGCTTGGAAACGAAATGGTACCATGGTACACCACTCTCCAGCGATGGTAAATTGAAGACCAGCCACGGTAATCCCGTTTTACCGTAAAAATCCACGTGTCGAAAAAACGAAGGGTAAAAAACTTCCGAGAGCCGATTGAGATTCGGATAGTCATTTTTGGGCATTATACAATCCATTGACGACTGAAAGCTTTCTGAAGCCGTAGAACTCGCTGAGGCCTTCGTTTTGACTGGTTATGGCTCCCTTAACTCTTAACGAGCCAGAAGTTATGGCCGTCCGAATAATCGATATCTGCATGGTGCAACATCCACGGTGCAAGGTGCAACATCCGTCCGAAATGGAGAAACAGTTTCGTACGGATTTTTGAAATGCGTGCATAGATTTGAAATGGAACGGTACCATGGTGCACCACTCTCCAGCGATGGTAAATCGAAGACCAGCCACGGTAATCCCGTTTTACCGTAAAAATTCCACGTGTCGAAAAAACGAAGGGTAAAAAACTTCCTAGACCCAATTGAGATCGGATAGTTTTTTTGCGCATTAAACAATCCATTGACGACTGAAAGCTGTCAGAGCCGTAGAACTCACCGAGGCCTTTGTTTTGACAGGTTATGGCACCTGTAACTCTAAACGAGCCAGAAGTTATGGCCGTCCGAATAATCGATATCTACATGGTGCAACATGCACAGAGCAAGGTGCAACATCCGTCCGAAATGGTGAAACAGTGTCGTACGACTTTTTGAAATGCGTGCATGGATTTGAAACGGAACGGTACCATGGTGCACTACTCTCCAACGATGGTAAATCAAAGACCAGCCACGGTAATCCCGTTTTACCGTAAAAATCCACGTGTGGAAAAGACGAAGGGTAAAAAAGTTCCGAGACACGATTGAGATTCGGATAGTCTTTTTTCGGCATTATACAATTCATTGACGGCTGAAAGCTGTCAGAGCTGTAGAACTCACTGAGGCCTTAGTTTTGACTGGTTATGGATCCCTTAACTCTTAACGAGCCAGAAGTTATGGTCGTCCGAATAATCGATATGTACAGGGTGCAACATCCACGGTGCAAGGTACAACATCCGTCCGAAATGGAGAAACAGCGTCGTACGACTTTTTGAAATGCGTGCATGGATTTGAAACGTAACGGTACCATGGTGCACCACTCTCCAGCGATGGTAAATCGAAGACCAGCCACGGTAATCCCGTTTTACCGTAAAAATCCTCGTGTCGAAAAAACGAAGGGTAAAAAACTTCCAAGACCCGATTGAGATTCGGATAGTCTTTTTTGGGCATTATACAATCCATTGACGGCTGAAAGCCATCAGAGCCGTAGAACTCACTGAGGCCTTCGTTTTGATACGTTATGGCTCCCGTAACTCTAAACGAGCCAGAAGTATGGCTGTCCGAATAATCGATATCTACAGTGTGCAACATCCACGGTGCAAGATGCAACATCCGTCCGAAATGGCGAAACAGAGTCGTACGACTTTTTGAAATGCGTGCATGGATTTGAAACGAAACGGTACCATGGTGCACCACTCTCCAGCGATGGAAAATCGAAGATCAGCCACGGTAATCCCGTTTTACCGTAAAAATCCACGTGTCGAAAAAACGAAGGGTAAAAAACTTCTGAGACACGATTGAGATTCAGATAGTCTTTTTTGGGCATTATACAATCCATTGAAGGCTGAAAGCTGTCAGAGCCGTAGAACTCACTGAATCCTTCGTTATGACTGGTTATGGCTCCCATAACTCTAAACGAGTCAGAAGTTATGGCCGTCCGAACAATCGATATCTACAGGGTGCAACATCCACGGTGCAAGGTGCAATATCCGTCCAAAATGGTGAAACAGTGTCGTACGACTTTTTGAAATGCGTGCATGGATTTGAAATGGAACGGTACCATGGTGCACCACTCTCTAGCTATGGTAAATCGAAGACCAGCCATGGTAATCCCGTTTTACCGTAAAAATCCATGTGTCGAAAAAACGAAGGGTAAAAAACTTCCGAGACCCGATTGAGATTCAGATAGTCTATTTTGGGCATTATACAATCCATTGACGGCTGAAAGCTGTCAGAGCCGTAGAACTCACCGAGGCCTTTGTTTTGACAGGTTATGGCTCCCGTAACTCTAAACGAGCCAGAAGTTATGGCCGTCCAAATAATCGATATCTACAGGATGCAACATACACGGTGCAAGGTGCCACATCCGTCCGAAATGGCGAAACAGCATCGTACGACTTTTTGAAATGCGTGCATGGATTTGAAACAAAATGGTACCATGGTACACCACTCTCCAGCGATGGTAATCGAAGACCAGTCATGGTAATCCCGTTTTACCGTAAAAATCCACGTGTCGAAAAAACGAAGGGTAAAAAACTTCCGCGACCCGATTGAGATTCAGATAGTCTTTTTTGGGCATTATACAATCCATTGATGGCTGAAAGCTTTCAGAGCCGTAGAACTCACTGAGGCCTTCGTTTTGACTGGTTATGGCTCCCTTAACTCTAAATGAGCTAGAAGTTATGGCTGTCCGAATAATCGATATCTGCATGGTGTAACATCCACGGTGCAAGGTGCAACATCCGTCCGAAATAGCGAAACAATGTCGTACGACTTTTTGAAATGCGTGCATGGATTTGAAACGGAACGGTACCATGGTGCACCACTCTCCAGCGATGGTAAATCGAAGACCAGCCACTGTAATCCCGTTTTACCGTAAAAATCCATGTGTCGAAAAAACAAAGGGTAAAAAACTTCCTAGACCCGATTGAGATTCGGATAGTCTTTTTTGGGAATTAAACAATCCATTGACAACTGAAAGCTGTCAGAGCCGTAGAACTCACCGAGGCCTTCGTTTTGAAAGTTATGGCTCCAGTAACTCTAAACGAGCCAGAAGTTATGGCCGTCCGAATAATCGATATCTACAGGGTGCAACATCCACGGAGCAAGGTGCAACATCCGTCCGAAATGGAAAAACAGTGTCGTACGACTTTTTGAAATGCGTGCATGGATTTGAAACGGAACGGTACCATGGTGAACCATTCTCCAGCGATGGTAAATCAAAGACCAGCCACGGTAATCCCGTTTTACCGTTAAAATCCACGTGTTGAAAAAACGAAGGGTAAAAAACTTCCGACACCCGATTGAGATTTGTATAGTCTTTTTTGGGCATTATACAATTCATTGACGGCTGAAAGCTGTCAGAGCCGTAGAACTCACTGAGGCCTTAGTTGAGTCGTGCGCGTGCTTAACTGTGTGTGTGTTGTGTTGTTGGGTCGGTGTCTTGGCTAAGTCGTAGGTAGTTGAGTCGTTGAGTCGTTAGGGGCTTGAGTCGTGGACGACTCATGGCATAGGTCGGCGGCGACATACGGATGCGCGACTCAGGGAGATTTCAGCCTATAAATAGAGGGGTTTGGCTCACTTTTTGGCACCGGATTTTGAAGCGACGAAGTGCTGCCATTTTGAGAGCTCGACTACAACATTTCTTCACTGATTTTCTCCACTCTAATCTAGTGCTAACATCCATCCAAGATCGAAGATCAAGATCAAAGATTCAAGAGCCGAAGTTGAAGATCTTCATCCAACAAAGAGAGATTTCATCGATTGAAGTGAGATTTTGCCGGATCAAGCTTAGATCTTTGCTGTCCAGACCTAGAGTTTGGTATTTTTGAGGTGTTTAGGTGATTCGGTGAGTGGTAGTTATCTCTCACACGGACCCAAGGGAGTATATTGGATTGATGGCTTGTTTATGTGTTAAAGATAGTGATTTCTTGCATTTTCCTTAAGTCTGCATGTAGATCTATAACCTATGAAGTTTTGATATCTATTTTACTACATGTTCACTTATGCAAGTTCATTCATCAAGTTATAGAGACATTTGCCTATGATTCATACTTGTTAGATTTGGACACTTTAATTACCAAATTGCCATTATTGTTGTAATTGCTTATTAGATCTTGTTGAATGTTTGATTGCTTGAATTAACGGTTGATTTATGATTGATTTGATTATTTCAAATTAGCTGGTAGTTGATTTGAACAAGTTGGTCTAAGATGATTCAAAAGCTAAGTGGAAAGGCTCTTGAATGGTGAAAGCTGCTTGTGGCATATGAAGCGGATGTGGAAGCTCATATGGATAGATTCGATGATGATGGACTTTGCCATGATGCGATGAGGCAAACCATGATGTGAGATGGGACTTTGCTATGATGCGTTGAAGCAAAGCATGATGTGTGAAAGCCTTGGTTTAATCCAGACGGGATCATCCCAAGTATGTTGATAACTCGGTGATGCGGTCCGGGTTGGTTGATAATGGTGGGCTCGAGAGGCGCTTGGGCTAGTGTGAGAATAGTCGTCGAGGAGGATGACTAGGAGGCTTGGATCTTATCGTTATTGAAGGTTCTAGCATGATCAAAGCAAGAGTACGTTGGAACGGGTCACGATGACGTTCCAGACACGAGTCATGATGACGTGTTAATACTCTGGGCATATGCTATATTCCTAGGCACGGGTCATGATGACGTGCGGAGTTATGTCTAGAACCGGGGTTGCCATTAGCCCTTGACGAATGGCTGAAAGAAGGTGCCGGTCATTCAATTAACGATGATATCGAGGCAATGTTAACAGTGATAGCCAGAGTCATGGATGTTTGATTGTACCATCATTCGGTCTCAAGAGCGGTGTTTTCTGGGCGCTTATCTGATATTGGTTTAGGCCTTGGGGGTTTGTATTTGGAAAACATCGACCTTGACTCGAGTGATAATTACTTTACTTTAAATGTCCGCTTTGTTATGCTTGTTTCTGCTTAGTGGGTCTGGAGGCTATCACTGTAGAATGAGGTGGAGTGGGATGGTTGAGTTCCTATTCCTTTTATCCTTTATGCTCTTTTGGTATGTTTGATAGTTAATTTACTGCTCACTAAGACTGTTGTCTGACTCAAGGTTTTATGTTCAACTCTTATTACCTTGGGCTGTTCATCCATGTTGGGATGGGCAGACTAGGTAGCAGGTGACAGGTGCTGTTCTTGGCTACCAACGTGGTTGGTGACGAAGACGAGCTGGAGGCTTTTTGCATATTGTTTTCTTACTATATGTACTGGATATTCCGCTGTTTGTTTGATACTCTGAGTGTTATGTAGTGAGGCTTGATGTATTGACTATCCAGATGATTATATAGAACTATTATGAGTTTATATGATAAGACTTTTGTTCTATAAAGCTTCGCTGTGTATATTTTCTATTGTATTTTATCCATGCGCTGTGAGTAATACGATAGATTCTGCTGTTTTATCTTACCCTGACTATCGTCCATGGCTGCCTGGCACACCTTTCAGCGCACCATTCCCTTGTTTTAGTGCGGGAGTCATGGGCTGTCGTCACACCCGTTTTACCGTAAAAATCCACATGTCGAAAAAACGAAGGGTAAAAAACTTACGAGACCCAATTGAGATTCGGGTTGTCCTTTTTGGGCATTAATCTATCCGTTGATGGCTGAAAGCTGTCAAAGCCGTAGAACTCATCAAGGTCTTCGTTTTGACAGGTTATGGCTCCCGTAACTCTAAACGAGCCAGAAGTTATGGCCGTCCGAATAATCGATATCTACAGGGTGCAACATCCACGGTGCAAGGTGCAACATCCGTCCGAAATGGCCAAACAGTGCCGTATGACTTTTAGAAATGCGTGCATGGATTTGAAACGGAACGGTACCATGGTGCACCACTCTCCAGCGATGGTAAATCGAAGACTAGCCACGGTAATCCCGTTTTACCGTAAAAATCCACGTGTCGAAAAGACGAAGGGTAAAAAACATCCGAGACACGATTGAGATTCGGATAGTCTTTTTTGGGCATTATACAATTCATTGACGGCTGAAAGTTGTTAGAGCCGTAGAACTCACTGAGGCCTTTGTTTTGACTGGTTATGGATCCCTTAACCCTAAACGAGCCAGAAGTTATGGCCGTCCGAATAATCGATATCTACAGGGTGCAACATCCACGGTGCAAGGTGCAACATCCGTCCGAAATGGAGAAACAGCGTCGTACGACTTTTTGAAATGCGTGCATGGATTTGAAACGGAATGGTACCATGGTGCACCACTCTCCAGCGATGGTAAATCGAAGACCAGCCACGGTAAACCCGTTTTACCATAAAAATCCACGTGTCGAAAAAACGAAGGGTAAAAAACTTCCGCGACCAGATTGAGATTCGGATAGTCTTTTTTGGGCATTATACAATCCATTGAAGGCTGAAAGCTGTCGGAGCCGTAGAACTCACTGAATCCTTCGTTATGACTGGTTATGGCTCCCGTTACTCTAAACGAGCCAGAAGTTATGGCCGTCTGAATAATCGATATCTACAGGGTGCAACATCCACGGTGCAAGGTGCAATATCCGCCCGAAATGGCGAAACATTGTCTTACGACTTTTTGAAATGCGTGCATGGATTTGACACGGAACGGTACCATGGTGCACCACTATCCAGCTGTGGTAAATCGAAGACCAGCCACGGTAATTCCGTTTTACCGTAAAAATCCACGTGTCGAAAAAACGAAGGGTAAAAAACTTCCGAGACCCGATTGAGATTCAGATAGTCTTTTTTGGGCATTATACAATCCATTGACGGATGAAAGCGGTCTGAGCCGTAGAACATACTGAGGCCTTCGTTTTGACAGGTTATGGCTCCCGTAACTCTAAACGAGCCAGAAGTTATGGCCGTCCAAACAATCGATATCTACAGGGTGCAACATACACGGTGCAAGGTGCAACATCCGTCCGAAATGGCAAAACAACGTCGTACGACTTTTTGAAATGCGTGCATGGATTTGAAACGAAATGGTACCATGGTACACCACTCTCCAGCGATGGTAAATTGAAGACCAGCCACGGTAATCCCGTTTTACCGTAAAAATCCACGTGTCGAAAAAACGAAGGGTAAAAAACTTCCGAGAGCCGATTGAGATTCGGATAGTCATTTTTGGGCATTATACAATCCATTGACGACTGAAAGCTTTCTGAAGCCGTAGAACTCGCTGAGGCCTTCGTTTTGACTGGTTATGGCTCCCTTAACTCTTAACGAGCCAGAAGTTATGGCCGTCCGAATAATCGATATCTGCATGGTGCAACATCCACGGTGCAAGGTGCAACATCCGTCCGAAATGGAGAAACAGTTTCGTACGGCTTTTTGAAATGCGTGCATGGATTTGAAATGGAACGGTACCATGGTGCACCACTCTCCAGCGATGGTAAATCGAAGACCAGCCACGGTAATCCCGTTTTACCGTAAAAATTCCACGTGTCGAAAAAACGAAGGGTAAAAAACTTCCTAGACCCAATTGAGATCGGATAGTTTTTTTGCGAATTAAACAATCCATTGACGACTGAAAGCTGTCAGAGCCGTAGAACTCACCGAGGCCTTTGTTTTGACAGGTTATGGCACCTGTAACTCTAAACGAGCCAGAAGTTATGGCCGTCCGAATAATCGATATCTACATGGTGCAACATGCACAGAGCAAGGTGCAACATCCGTCCGAAATGGAGAAACAGTGTCGTACGACTTTTTGAAATGCGTGCATGGATTTGAAACGGAACGGTACCATGGTGCACTACTCTCCAACGATGGTAAATCAAAGACCAGCCACGGTAATCCCGTTTTACCGTAAAAATCCACGTGTAGAAAAGACGAAGGGTAAAAAAGTTCCGAGACACGATTGAGATTCGGATAGTCTTTTTTCGGCATTATACAATTCATTGACGGCTGAAAGCTGTCAGAGCCGTAGAACTCACTAAGGCCTTAGTTTTGACTGGTTATGGATCCCTTAACTCTTAACGAGCCAGAAGTTATGGTCGTCCGAATAATCGATATGTACAGGGTGCAACATCCACGGTGCAAGGTGCAACATCCGTCCGAAATGGAGAAACAGCGTCGTACGACTTTTTGAAATGCGTGCATGGATTTGAAACGTAACGGTACCATGGTGCACCACTCTCCAGCGATGGTAAATCGAAGACCAGCCACGGTAATCCCGTTTTACCGTAAAAATCCTCGTGTCGAAAAAACGAAGGGTAAAAAACTTCCAAGACCCGATTGAGATTCGGATAGTCTTTTTTGGGCATTATACAATCCATTGACGGCTGAAAGCCATCAGAGCCGTAGAACTCACTGAGGCCTTCGTTTTGACACGTTATGGCTCCCGTAACTGTAAACGAGCCAGAAGTTATGGCTGTCCGAATAATCGATATCTACAGTGTGCAACATCCACGGTGCAAGATGCAACATCCGTCCGAAATGGCGAAACAGAGTCGTACGACTTTTTGAAATGCGTGCATGGATTTGAAACGAAATGGTACCATGGTGCACCACTCTCCAGCGATGGAAAATTGAAGATCAGCCACGGTAATCCCGTTTTACCGTAAAAATCCACGTGTCGAAAAAACGAAGGGTAAAAAACTTCTGAGACACGATTGAGATTCAGATAGTCTTTTTTGGGCATTATACAATCCATTGAAGGCTGAAAGCTGTCAGAGCCGTAGAACTCACTGAATCCTTCGTTATGACTGGTTATGGCTCCCATAACTCTAAACGAGTCATAAGTTATGGCCGTCCGAATAATCGATATCTACAGGGTGCAACATCCACGGTGCAAGGTGCAATATCCGTCCAAAATGGTGAAACAGTGTCGTACGACTTTTTGAAATGCGTGCATGGATTTGAAATGGAACGGTACCATGGTGCACCACTCTCTAGCTATGGTAAATCGAAGACCAGCCATGGTAATCCCGTTTTACCGTAAAAATCCATGTGTCGAAAAAACGAAGGGTAAAAAACTTCCGAGACCCGATTGAGATTCAGATAGTCTATTTTGGGCATTATACAATCCATTGACGGCTGAAAGCTGTCAGAGCCGTAGAACTCACCGAGGCCTTTGTTTTGACAGGTTATGGCTCCCGTAACTCTAAACGAGCCAGAAGTTATGGCCGTCCAAATAATCGATATCTACAGGATGCAACATACACGGTGCAAGGTGCCACATCTGTCCGAAATGGCGAAACAGCATCGTACGACTTTTTGAAATGCGTGCATGGATTTGAAACAAAATGGTACCATGGTACACCACTCTCCAGCGATGGTAATCGAAGACCAGTCATGGTAATCCCGTTTTACCGTAAAAATCCACGTGTCGAAAAAACGAAGGGTAAAAACCTTCCGCGACCCGATTGAGATTCAGATAGTCTTTTTTGGGCATTATACAATCCATTGACGGCTGAAAGCTTTCAGAGCCGTAGAACTCACTGAGGCCTTCGTTTTGACTGGTTATGGCTCCCTTAACTCTAAATGAGCTAGAAGTTATGGCTGTCCGAATAATCGATATCTGCATGGTGTAACATCCACGGTGCAAGGTGCAACATCCGTCCGAAATGGCGAAACAATGTCGTACGACTTTTTGAAATGCGTGCATGGATTTGAAATGGAACGGTACCATGGTGCACCACTCTCCAGCGATGGTAAATCGAAGACAAGCCACTGTAATCCCGTTTTACCGTAAAAATCCATGTGTCGAAAAAACAAAGGGTAAAAAACTTCCTAGACCCGATTGAGATTAGGATAGTCTTTTTTGGGAATTAAACAATCCATTGACAACTGAAAGCTGTCAGAGCCGTAGAACTCACCGAGGCCTTCGTTTTGAAAGTTATGGCTCCAGTAACTCTAAACGAGCCAGAAGTTATGGCCGTCCGAATAATCGATATCTACAGGGTGCAACATCCACGGAGCAAGGTGCAACATCCGTCCGAAATGGAAAAACAGTGTCGTACGACTTTTTGAAATGCGTGCATGGATTTGAAACGGAACGGTACCATGGTGAACCATTCTCCAGCGATGGTAAATCAAAGACCAGCCACGGTAATCCCGTTTTACCGTAAAAATCCACGTGTTGAAAAAACGAAGGGTAAAAAACTTCCGACACCCGATTGAGATTTGTATAGTCTTTTTTGGGCATTATACAATTCATTGACGGCTGAAAGCTGTCAGAGCCGTAGAACTCACTGAGGCCTTCGTTTTGACTGGTTATGGATCCCTTAACTCTAAACGAGCCAGAAGTCATGGCCGTCCGAATAATCGATATCTACATGGGGCGACATCCACGGTGCAAGGTGCAACATCCGTCCGAAATGGTGAAACAACGTCGTACGACTTTTTGAAATGCATGCATGGATTTGAAACGGAACGGTACCATGGTGCACCACTCTCCAGCGATGGTAAATCGAAGACCAGCCACGGTAATCCCGTTTTACCGTAAAAATCCACGTGTCGAAAAAACGAAGGGTAAAAAACTTCCGAGACCCGATTAAGAGTCGGATGTCTTTTTTGTGCATTTTACAATCCATTGACGGTTGAAAGCATTCAGAGCCGTAGAACTCACTGACGCCTTCGCTTTGACTGGTTATGGCTCCCGTAACTCTAAACGAGTCAGAAGTTATGGCCATCCGAATAATCGATATCTGCAGGGTGCAACATCCACGGTGCAAGATGCAACATCCGTCCGAAACGGCGAAACAGCGTCGTACGACTTTTTGAAATGCGTGCATGGATTTGAAACGAAACGGTACCATGGTGCACCACTCTCCAGCGATGGTAAATCGAAGATCAGCCACGGTAATCCCGTTTTACCGTAAAAATCCACGTGTCGAAAAAACAAAGGGTAAAAAACTTCCGAGACACGATTGAGATTCGGATAGTCTTTTTTGCGCATTATACAATCCATTGAAGGCTGAAAGCTGTCAGAGCCGTAGAACTCACTGAGGCCTTCGTTATGACTGGTTATGGTCCCACAACTCTAAACGAGCCAGAAGTTATGGCCGTCCGAATAATGGATATCTACAGGGTGCAACATCCACGGTGCAAGGTGCAAAATCCGTCCGAAATGGCGAAACAGTGTCTTACGACGTTTTGAAATGCGTGCATGGATTTGAAACGGAACGGTACCATGGTGCACCATTCTCCAGCTATGGTAAATCGAAGACCAGTCACGGTAATCCCGTTTTACCGTAAAAATCCACGTGTCGAAAAAACGAAGGGTAAAAAACTTCCGAGACCCGATTGAGATTCGGATAGTCTTTTTTGGGCATTAAACAATCCATTGACGGCTGAAAGCGGTCAGAGCCATAGAACTCACTAAGGCCTTCGTTTTGACAGGTTATGCATCCTATAACTCTAAACAAGCTAGATGTTACGGCCGTCTGAATAATCGATATCTACAGGGTGAAACATCCACGGTGCAAGGTGCAACATCCGTCCGAAATGGCGAAACAGTGTCGTACGACTTTTTGAAATGCATGCATGGATTTGAAACCGAACAGTACCATGGTGCACCACTGTCCAGCGATGGTAAATCGAAGACCAGCCACGGTAATCCCGTTTTACCGTAAAAATCCACGTGTCAAAAAAACGAAGGGTAAAAAACTTCCTAGACTCGATAGAGATTCGGAAAGTCTTCTTTGGGCATTCAACAATCCATTGACGGCTGAAAGCTGTCAGAGCCGTAGAACTCACTGAGGCCTTCGTTTTAACAGGTTATGACTCCCGTTACTCTAAACGAGCCAGAAGTTATGGCCGTCTGTTATCCCATTTTTTGGTCAAAACTGGAATATCGACAAATTGGCAAGGAATTATGAATACCAGGATTGGAGATCGGTTGGAATCAAGGCTACGATCGATATCGTCAAAATTTTGTTGAACTCCGATCGGGACAAAATTGATTGGAGATGACGATAAGGACTAGGAAAGGCTATGTTTCAAATTTCAAGTTAATCGGAGTTCGTATGGAGGAAATATGATGGATTCAAGGTGGGGAATGCATGTTGTTCGAATCCATCAAACGGGACAAAGTGGTGCTCGGTTCGAATCGATCAGATTCGAACCCACCAGGATGGATTCGAACCCAACAGGTTCGCATCGATCAAGAGGCGTTGCGCAAGAACAGTTCGAATCGATACACTTCATATCGAATGGCATGGTTTCGGCTTGGTAAAGTTCGCATCGATGGTACTTCGAATCGATGGACTTCGACTCGATGGAGAGGCATAAAGGTGTATACTGGTTAGTTCGCATCGATGGGAACTTGATGGACTCGAAGATGGTGGATGCGAAGCACTGGACATGGACTCGAAGATGGTGGATGCGAAGCACTGGAAATGGATTCGAAGATGATGGATACGAAGCAGTGGACATGGATTCGAAGATGATGGATACGAAGCAAGGGACACGGATTCGAAGGACGTGGCTTCAGAAAGCATAGATTCGAAGAGCATGGATTCGAAGGAGTCGGCCTTATGGATTCGAAGGAGATGGTTTCGAAGAGGATGGTTTCGAAGCATGGGTTCGAACCAGGCAGAACGCACGGAGCTTCGGTCTTAAATCGATCATATCTTCCAAACCGTTGATCCAAATGCAATGAAATTTTTACAGGAGCTTACATACATGTTGAAGGATGTTCTCACCCAATTTCAGCTCAATTGGATGATTTATTGATCGATTTGAACCTTACTTCGAATCGATCACAAGGTGGGCCCGGACCTCCAGATTTCGGGCGTGTGGGCCCCCTCACGTGCCTGAAGCGGTCTTCCCGGATTTTAGGAGAAATATCAGCCTCAAACGCTTATAAATAGAGCCCATGGTCATTCAGAAAAAGGGCGGAGAATTTGGAGAGAGAAAGCACGCCCGGACGCTGCCAGAATCATTCCTTAACATCATTACTGCCATTTATTTCAAGTTTTGGACTTTGTAACTGTTGTAATCATCTGTAATCATCAAGATAATCAATAAAAGGATAAAAACTTTGGAGTGGACGTAGGCCGGAGATAGCCGAACCACTATAAAACTTTTGTCTCTGTTCATTATTTTTGGATTGCTGTTTAATATTTGCTGAGATCTGAGATTTGTGTTTGAATATTATTGATTTGTATTCATACACTGGTGCTTTCACGGTATCCGGGGTTTGTGACCAATTTTGGCGCAAACACTTTGGTGCTTTCACTGAGAACGACTAGCACCCGCTACATCGGATAGAAGCTTGGATTTGGAAGATAATGACTAGGCAAAGTAGTAGAAGGCTAAGGGCTGAGAGAAGCCAACAGGAAGGAAGTCAACAAGCTTCCTATGGAGCTGGGGAAGGACAAGCTTCAATCTACATAACCCGGAATGAAATGGAGGCTATGGCAAATTCTTTACAAGAGAGATTGTTAAAGAACCAACAGGAAATGATGCAGACTTTCTTCGAGCAAATAAGAGCCGTAGGGATGCAGAACTTAGGGACAGCTACAGCCGCTATGGATGTAGGACAGGGGAATAGGGTCGTGGAACCCAATGGAGGACGAGATACGGAGCCAGAAGGCAATCAACAAGGGCTTGGGGGCAGGCCCACGGGATCCAATACGGGAGGACCTTTGGAAGGAATTCAACAGGCTAGAGCTAACATTGCTCCTAGTGAACCACACGAAGAATATGTACCAGAGTTCCCTCGGGGGCACGGGGGGCAACCCCCAACAGACAATACCGGATTAGCGGAAATTATCAGAAGAACTGTGCGGGGTGGTTTGACCAACAGAGACTTGGAAGGAGTGAATAGGAGTCCGTTCGCTCAGGAAATAAGGATGGCTCAGAATCCACCTAAGTTTAAGCTACCTAGCGTGGAGGTATATGATGGTAAGGCAGACCCAACTGATCACTTGATGAGGTACACCAGACATATGGAGGTGTTGGGGGCATCGGAAGAAGTGATGGCTCGATGTTTCCCTTTGTATCTGACGGATTTAGCTGCAATGTGGTTTAGGCAGCTGGGAGAATGAACTATCAGAACTTGGAGGGAATTGGTGGAAAAGTTTTTGGGACAGTTTCGGGTTCACGTCAAGAGGCCGAAGAATGTGATGACATTGACATCAGTGAAGCAAAGGATGGATGAATCACTTAGAGCTTTTCTAACTCGATTCAGTGCGGTAGTCGCTTCGGTGGATCGGCCTGATCCATCGATGGTTTTAATGGCCGCAGTGTCAGGAGTCAGGGAGGACTCTGATTTCAAGGTATCTCTGATACGAGATCCCCCACAAGATCTCAACGAATTCTTTCACGAGGCAGAAAGGTTCCTTCGGCAAGAAGATGCAAGTACAGATTTAAAGGTGAAAAAGGTTAGTGCAATCGAGGTTGGAGCAGTATCCAGCGGTGGTTCGGATAATGACAAAGGAAAAAGGAAATTGGATAATGATTCTGGAAACGCTAGGAAGCGGTGGAAGGATCCAAAGTTTTCCACATACACAGGATTGAACGAGACGCTGGAGCGGATATACATGGATACTCGGAATCGCCTTCCATACCGGAGGCCAGCCAGGAGAGAGCCTTCTGAACGAGAGAGGGCATCAGGGAGGCATTGTATCTTCCATGACTTAGACGGACATGACACCAACAGCTGTAGGCACTTGAAGGATATAATCGAGGAGCATGTAAGGAATGGACAGTTACAGCAGTATGTCGGAGCTCGGAATGCAACGGTGGAGCAGGAGCAACCACCGACAACCTCTCGCCGTGATGATGGGAGACCCAGGGATGGTGGTCGATTGACCATCCACTAATCAGGATAATATGGAATAAGTAACGAACTATTAGCAAGCAACCAAGTCATTTACACATGTACGGGGACGGAGCTAGCCCCTAGGCATGCTCTGAATGATGATAAACTACAACGCTATGGTTTGTGAAATCTATCTTTTGCTTTTGGATTGGACACTGCTTTTCTTTTCGGATTTTGGTTTTGGAGTTTGGATCGAGCTCCTGGTTTTGCTTTCTTGTGATTTAGATTTTTCTTTGGATGATTGTTTCCGGTTTTGGATGTTGGTTTGGTTTTCTAGTTTTCTGATTTTGGATTTGGATTTTTGGGTTTGGATTTTGATTGGATTTTCATCTGGTTTTTGATAAATGGTCGTCGGGTATGGATTATGCCTGGCAAGGAGTGAGTCACTCTGCCCGAATATGGTAGATTGACTCATTCAGGTCGCTGAGTATGGACTATGCTCAGCAAGGGTCCGAAGGGACCAGGATTCGGTTTAGGACTTAAGCCATGGCATTACACGGCGTCCAGGGACACTGGACCAAGGTCGTCAAGTGTGGATTACACTTGGCAAGAGCCCGGAGAGGTTATGGATTTGAATATCGACCCGGAGAGGTCCTGGATTCGGTTATTGGCTATTGAATAAGGATGGATTGGGACTCGGTTGTCGAGTTCGAATGGATATGGAATTGGCTCAGGCTTTGGTTATTGGGTTTGGAATTGGATATCGACTCGAAGCAGTCAAGGATGATATACTCTGGCAATATGGCTACGGACTTTGGATATTGGATTCGGAACTATTCAAAACACGCCTTGTTATCACAAGACATGTTTTGGGGGGCAAAGTGTTATCCTATTTTTTGGTCAAAACTGGAATATCGACAAATTGGCAAGGAATTATGAATACCAGGATTGGAGATCGGTTGGAATCAAGGCTACGATCGATATCGTCAAAATTTTGTTGAACTCCGATCGGGACGAAATTGATTGGAGATGATGATAAGAACTAGGAAAGGCTATGTTTCAAATTTCAAGTTAATCGGAGTTCGTATGGAGGAAATATGATGGATTCAAGGTGGGGAATGCATGTTGTTCGAATCCATCAAAAGGGACAAAGTGGTGCTCGGTTCGAATCGATCAGATTCGAACCCAACAGGTTCGCATCGATCAAGAGGCGTTGCGCAAGAACAGTTCGAATCGATACACTTCATATCGAATGGCATGGTTTCGGCTTGGTAAAGTTCGCATCGATGGTACTTCGAATCGATGGACTTCGACTCGATGGAGAGGCATAAAGGTGTATACTGGTTAGTTCGCATCGATGGGAACTTGATGGACTCGAAGATGGTGGATGCGAAGCACTGGACATGGATTCGAAGATGGTGGATGCGAAGCACTGGACATGGATTCGAAGATGATGGATACGAAGCAGTGGACATGGATTCGAAGATGATGGATACGAAGCAAGGGACACGGATTCGAAGGACGTGGCTTCAGAAAGCATGGATTCGAAGAGCATGGATTCGAAGGAGTCGGCCTTATGGATTCGAAGGAGATGGTTTCGAAGAGGATGGTTTCGAAGCATGGGTTCGAACCAGGCAGAACGCACGGAGCTTCAATCTTAAATCGATCATATCTTCCAAACCGTTGATCCAAATGCAATGAAATTTTTATAGGAGCTTACATACATGTTGAAGGATGTTCTCACTAAATTTCAGCTCAATTGGATGATTTCTTGATCGATTCGAACCTTACTTCGAATCGATCCCAAGTTGGGCCCGGACCTCCAGATTTCGGGCATGTGGGCCCCCTCACGTGCCTGAAGCGGTCTTCCCGGATTTTAGGAGAAATATTAGCCTCCTACGCTTATAAATAGAGCCCCTGGTCATTAAGAAAAAGGGCCGGAGAATTTGGAGAGAGAAAGCACGCCCGGATGCTGCCAGAATCATTCCTTAACATCATTACTGCCATTTATTTCAAGTTTTGGACTTTGTAACTGCTGTAATCATCTGTAATCATCAAGGATAATCAATAAAAGGATAAAAACTTTGGAGTGGACGTAGGCCGGAGATAGCCGAACCACTATAAAACTTTTGTCCCTGTTCATTATTTTTGGATTGCTGTTTAATATTTGCTGAGATCTGAGATTTGTGTTTGAATATTGTTGATTTGTATTCATACACTGGTGCTTTCACGGTATCCGGGATTTGTGACCAATTTTGGTACAAGCGCCGTCCGAATAATCGATATCTAAAGGGTGCAACATTCATGGTGCAAGGTGCAACATCCGTCCGAAATGGCGAAACAGCGTCGTACGACTTTTTGAAATGCGTGCATGGATTTGAAACGAAACGGTACCATGGTGCACCACTCTCCAGCTATGGTAAATCGAAGACCAACCACGGTAATCCAGTTTTACCGTAAAAATCCACATGTGGAAAAAACGAAGGGTAAAATACTTCCTAGACCCGATTGAGATTCGGATTGTCTTCTTTGGACATTAAACAATCCATTGACGGCTGAAAGCTGTCAGAGCCGTAGAACTCACTGAGGCCTTCATTTTGACAGGTTAAGGCTCCCGTAACTTTAAACGAGCCAGAAGTTATGGCCGTCCGAATAATCGATATCTACAGGGTGCAACATCCACGGCGCAAGGTGCAACATCCGTCCGAAATGGCGAAACAGTGTCGTACGACCTTTTGAAATGCGTGCATGGATATGAAACGGAACGGTACCATGGTGCACCACTCTCCAGCGATGGTAAATCGAAGACCAGCCACGGTAATCCCGTTTTACCGTAAAAATCCACGTGTCGAAAAAACGAAGGGTAAAAAACTTCCGAGACCCGATTGAGATTCGGATAATCTTTTTTGGGCATTATACAACCCATTGACGGCTGAAAGCTGTTAGAGCCGTAGAACTCACTGAGGCCTTTGTTTTGACTATGGCTCCCTTAACTCTAAACGAGCCAGAAGCTATGGCCGTCCGAATAATCGATATCTACAGGGTGCAACATCCACGGTGCAAGGTGCGACATCCGTCCGAAATGGCGAAACAGCGTCGTACGACTTTTTGAAATGCGTGCGTGGATTTGAAACGGAACGGTACCATAGTGCACCACTCTCCAGCGATGGTAAATCGAAGACCAGCCACGGTAATCCCGTTTTACTGTAAAAATCCATGTGTCCAAAAAACGAAGTGTAAAAAACTTCCTAGACCCGATTGAGATTCGGATAGTCTTCTTTGGGCATTAAACAATCCATTGACGGCTGAAAGCTGTCAGAGCCGTAGAACTCACTGAGGCCTTCGTTTTTACAGGTTATGACTCCCGTAACTCTAAACGAGCCAGAAGTTATGGCCGTCCGAATAATCGATATCTAAAGGGTGCAACATCCACGGTGCAAGATGCAACATCCGTCCGAAACGGCGAAACAGCGTCGTACGACTTTTTGAAATGCGTGCATGGATTTGAAACGAAACGGTACCATGGTGCACCACTCTCCAGCAATGGTAAATCGAAGACCAGCCACGGTAATCCCGTTTTATCGTAAAAATCCACGTGTCGAAAAAACGAAGGGTAAAAAACTTCCGAGACCCGATTGAGATTCGGATAGTCTTTTTTGGGCATTATACAACCCATTGATGGCTAAAAGCTGTTAGAACCGTAGAATTCACTGAGGCCTTTGTTTTGACTGGTTATGGCTTCCTTAACTCTAAACGAGCCAGAACTTATGGCCGTCCGAATAATCGATATCTACAGGGTGCAACATCCACGGTGCAAGGTGCGACATCCGTCCGAAATGGCGAAACAGCGTCGTACGACTTTTTGAAATGCGTGCATGGATTTGAAACGGAACGGTACCATGGTGCACCACTCTCCAGCGATGGTAAATCGAAGACCAGCCACGGTAATCCCGTTTTACTGTAAAAATCCATGTGTCCAAAAAACGAAGGGTAAAAAACTTCCTAGACCCGATTGAGATTCGGATAGTCTTCTTTGGGCATTAAACAATCCATTGACGGCTGAAAGCTATCAGAGCCGTAGAACTCACTGAGCCCTTCGTTTTGACAGGTTATGACTCCTGTAACTCTAAACGAGCCAGAAGTTATGGCCGTCCGAATAATCGATATCTAAAGGGTGCAACATCCACGGTGCAAGGTGCAACATCCATCTGAAATGGCAAAACAGCATCGTACGAAGTTTTGAAATGCGCGCATGGATTTGAAACGGAATGGTACCATGGTGCACCACTCTCCAGCGATGGTAAATCGAAGACCAGCCAAGGTAATCCCGTTTTACCGTAAAAATCCACGTGTCGAAAAAACGAAGGGTAAAAAACATCCGAGACCCGATTGAGATTCGGATAGTCTTTTTTGTGCATTTTACAATCCATTGACGCCCGAAAGCATTCAGAGCCGTAGAACTCACTGAGGCCTTCGCTTTGACTGGTTATGGCTCCCGTAACTCTAAATGAGCCGGAAGTTATGGCCATCCGAATAATCGATATCTACAGGTGCAACATCCACGGTGCAAGATGCAACATCGGTCCGAAACGGCGAAACGGCGTCGTACGACTTTTTGAAATGCGTGCATGGATTTGAAACGGAACGGTACCATGGTGCACCACTCTCCAGCGATGTTAAATCGGAGACCAGCCACGGTAATCCCGTTTTACCGTAAAAATCCATGTGTCGAAAGAACGAAGGGTCAAAAAGTTCCTACCCCCGATTGAGATTCGATAGCCTTTTTGGGCATTAAACAATCCATTGACGGCTGAAAGCTGTCAGAGACATAGAATACACTGAGGCCTCCGTTTTGACAGGTTATGCATCCCATAACTCTAAACGAGCCAGAAGTTATGGCCGTCCGAATAATCGATATCTACAGGGTGCAACATCCACGGTGCAAGGTGCAACATCCGTCCAAAATGGCGAAACAGTGTCGTACGACTTTTTGAAATGCGTGCATAGATTTGAAACGCAACGGTACCATGGTGCACCACTCTCCAGTGATGGTAAATCGAAGCCCAGCCACGGTAATCCAGTTTTACCGTAAAAATCCACGTGTGGAAAAAACGAAGGGTAAAAAACTTCCGAGACCCGATTGAGATTTGGATAGTCTTTTTTGGGCATTATACAATCCATTGATGACTGAAAGCTCTCAAAGCCGTAGAACTCACTGCGGGCTTCGTTTTGACTGGTTATGGCTTGCTTAACTCTAAACGAGCCAGAAGTTATGGTCGTCCGAATAATCGATATCTGCATGGTTCAACATCCACGGTGCAAGGTGCAACATCCATCCGAAATGATGAAATAGTGTCGTACGACTTTTTGAAATGCGTGCATGGATTTGAAACGAAACGATACCATGGTGCTCCACTATCCAGCGATGGTAAATCGAAGACCAGCCACGGTAATCCCATTTTACCGTAAAAATCCACGTGTCGAAAAAACGAAGGGTAAAAACTTCCTAGACCCGATTGAGATTCGGATAGTTTTTTTGGGAATTAAACAATCCATTGACAGCTGATAGCTGTCAGAGCTGTAGAACTCACTGAGGCCTTCGTTTTGACAGGTTATGCCTCCCGTAACTCTAAACGAGCCAGAAGTTATGGCCGTCTGAATAATCGATATCTATAGGGTGCAACATCCACGGTGCAAGATGCAATATCCGTCCGAAATTGCGAAACAGCGTCGTACGACGTTTTGAAATGCACGCAAGGATTTGAAACGGAACGGTACCATGGTGCACCACTCTCCAACGATGGTAAATCGAAGACTAGCCACGGTATTCCTGTTTTATCGTAAAAATCCATGTGTCGGAAAAACGAAGGGTAAAAAACTTCCTTGACCCGACTGAAATTCGGATAGTCTTTTTGGGCATTATACAATTCATTGACGGCTGAAAGCTGTCAGAGCCGTGGAACTCACTAAGGCCTTCGTTTTGATAGGTTATGCATCCTATAACTCTAAACGAGCCAGAAGTTATGGTCGTCCGAATAATCGATATCTACAGGGTGCAACATCCACGGCGCAAGGTGCAACATCCGTCCGAAATGGCGAAACAGTGTCGTACGACCGTTTGAAATGCGTGCATGGATTTGAAACGGAATAGTACCATGGTGCACCACTCTCTAGCGATCGTAAATGAAGACCAGCGACGACAATCCTGTTTTACCGTAAAAATCCACGTGTCAAAAAAACGAAGGGTAAAAAACTTCCTAGACCCGATTAAGATTCGGATTGTCTTCTTTGGACATTAAACAATCCATTGACGGCTGAAAGCTGTCAGAGCCGTAGAACTCACGGAGGCCTTCGTTTTGACAGGTTATGGCTCCCGTAACTCTAAACGAGCCAGAAGTTATGGCCGTCCGAATAATCGATATCTACAGGGCGCAACATCCACGGTGCAAATTGCAACATCTGTCCGAAATGGCGAAACAGTGTCGTCCGACTTTTTGAAATGCATGCATGGATTTGAAACGGAACGGTACCATGGTGCACCACTCTCCTGCGATGGTAAATCGAAGACCAGCCACGGTAATCTCGTTTTACCGTAAAAATCCACGTGTCGAAAAAACGAAGGGTAAAAAACTTCCGAGACCCGATTAAGAGTCGGATGTCTTTTTTGTGCATGTTACAATCCATTGACGGCTGAAAGCATTCAGAGCCGTAGAACTCACTGAGGCCTTCACTTTGACTGGTTATGGCTCCCGTAACTCTAAACGAGCCAGAAGTTATGGCCATCCGAATAATCAATATCTACAGGGTGCAACATCCACGGTGCAAGATGCAACATCCGTCCGAAACGGCGAAACATCGTAGTACGACTTTTTGAAATGTGTGCATGGATTTGAAATGAAATGGTACCATGGTGCACCACTCTCCAGCGATGGTAAATCGAAGATCAGCCACGGTAATCCCGTTTTACCGTAAAAATCCACGTGTCGAAAAAACAAAGGATAAAAAACTTCCAAGACACGATTGAGATTCGGATAGTCTTTTTTGGGCATTATACAATCCATTGAAAGCTGAAAGCTGTCAGAGCCGTAGAACTCACTGAGGCCTTCGTTATGACTGGTTATGGCTCCCACAACTCTAAACGAGCCAGAAGTTATGGTCGTCCGAATAATGGATATCTACAGGGTGCAACATCCACGGTGCAAGGTGCAATATCTGTCCGAAATGGCGAAACAGTGTCGTACGACGTTTTCAAATGCGTGCATGGATTTGAAACGGAACAGTACCATGGTGCACCACTCTCCAGCTATGGTAAATCGAAGACCAGCCACGGTAATCCCTTTTTACCGTAAAAATCCACGTGTCGAAAAAACGAAGGGTAAAAAACTTCCGAGACCCGATTGAGATACTGATAGTCTTTTTTGGGCGTTAAACAATCCATTGACGGCTGAAACCTGTCAGAGCCATAGAACTCACTGAGGCCTTCGTTTTGACAGGTTATGCATCCTATAACTCTAAACGAGCCAGAAGTTACGGCCGTCCGAATAATCGATATCTATAGGGTGCAACATCCACGGTGCAAGGTGCAACATCCGTCCGAAATGGCGAAACAGTGTCGTACGACCTTTTGAAATGCGTGCATGGATTTAAAAAGGAACGACACCATGGTGCACCACTCTCCAACGATGGTAAATCAAAGACCAGCCACGGTAATCCTGTTTTACCGTAAAAATCCACGTGTCGAAAAAACGAAGGGTAAAAAACATCCGAGACCCGATTGAGATTCGATAGTCTTTTTTGTGCATTTTACAATCCATTGACGGCCGAAAGCATTCAGAGCCGTAGAACTCAATGAGGCCTTCGCTTTGACTGGTTATGGCTCCCGTAACTCTAAACGAGCCAGAAGTTATGGCCGTCTGAATAATCGATATCTACAGGGTGCAACATCCACGGTGCAAGGTGCAACATCCGTCCGAAATGGCGAAAAAGTGTCGTACGACTTTTTGAAATGCGTGCATGGATTTGAAAAGGAACGGTACCATGGTGCACCACTCTCCAGCGATGGTAAATCGAAGACCAGCCACGGTAATCCCTTTTTACCGTAAAAATCCATGTGTCGAAAAAATGAAGGGTCAAAAACTTCCTAGACCTGATTGAGATTCGATAGCCTTTTTAGGCATTAAACAATCCATTGACGGCTGAAAGCTGTCAGAGCCACAGAACTCACTGAGGCCTTCGTTTTGACAGGTTATGCATCCCATAACTCTAAACGAGCCAGAAGTTATGGCCGTCCGAATAATCGATATCTACAGGGTGCAACATCCACGGTGCAGGGTGCAACATCCGCCCGAAATGGCGAAACAGTGTCGTACGACTTTTTGAAATGCGTGCATAGAGTTGAAACGCAACGGTACCATGGTGCACCCCTCTCCAGCGATGGTAAATCGAAGCCCAGCCACGGTAATCCAGTTTTACCGTAAAAACCACGTGTCGAAAAAACGAAGGGTAAAAAACTTCTGAGACCCGATTGAGATTTGGATAGTCTTTTTTGGGCATTATACAATCCATTGATGGCCGAAAGCAATCAAAGCCGTAGAACTCACTGAGGGCTTCGTTTTGACTGGTTATGGCTCCCTTAACTCTAAACGAGCCAGAAGTTATGGTCGTCCGAATAATCGATATCTACATGGTGCAACATCCACGGTGCAAGGTGCAACATCCGTCCGAAATGACGAAACAGTGTCGTACGACTTTTTGAAATGCGTGCATGGATTTGAAACGAAACGGTACCATGGTGCTCCACTATCCAGCGATGGAAAATCGAAGACCAGCCACGGTAATCCCATTTTACCGTAAAAATCCACGTGTCGAAAAAAGGAAGGGTAAAAACTTCGTAGACCCGATTGAGATTCGGATAGTTTTTTGGGAATTAAACAATCCATTGACAGCTGATAGCTTTCAGAGCTGTAGAACTCACTTAGGCCTTCGTTTTGACAGGTTATGCCTCCCGCAACTCTAAACGAGCCAGAAGTTATGGCCGTCCGAATAATCGATATCTACAGGGTGCAACATCCACGGTGCAAGATGCAATATCCGTCTGAAATTGCGAAACAGCGTCGTACGACTTTTTGAAATGCACGCATGGATTTGAAACGGAACGGTACCATGGTGCACCACTCTCCAACGATGGTAAATCGATGACTAGCCACGGTATTCCCGTTTTACCGTAAAAATCGATGTGTCGGAAAAACGAAGGGTAAAAAACTTCCTAGACCCGACTGAGATTCGGATAGTCTTTTTTGGGAATTATACAATCCATTGACGGCTGAAAGCTGTCAGAGCCGTAGAACTCACTAAGGCCTTCGTTTTGACAGGTTATGCATCCTATAACTCTAAACGAGCCAGAAGTTATGGTCGTCCGAATAATCGATATCTACAGGGTGCAACATCCATGGCGCAAGGTGCAACATCCGTCCGAAATGGCGAAACAGTGTCGTACGCCTTTTGAAATGCGTGCATGGATTTGAAACGGAACAGTACCATGGTGCACCACTCTCCAGCGATGGTAAATGAAGACCAGCCACGGCAAACCCGTTTTACCGTAAAAATCCACGTGTCAAAAAAACGAAGGGTAAAAAACATCCTAGACCCGATTAAGATTCAGATTGTCTTCTTTGGACATTAAACAATCCATTGACGGCTGAAAGCTGTCAGAGCCGTAGAACTCACTGAGGTCTTCGTTTTGACAGGTTATGGCTCCCGTAACTCTAAACGAGCCAGAAGTTATGGCCGTCCGAATAATCGATATCTACAGGGCGCAACATCCACGGTGCAAATTGCAACATCTGTCCGAAATGGCGAAACAGTGTCGTCCGACTTTTTGAAATGCATGCATGGATTTGAAACGGAACGGTACCATGGTGCACCACTCTCCTGCGATGGTAAATCGAAGACCAGCCACGGTAATCCCGTTTTACCGCAAAAATCCACGTGTCGAAAAAACGAAGGGTAAAAAACTTCCGAGACCCGATTAAGAGTCGGATGTCTTTTTTGTGCATTTTACAATCCATTGACGGCTGAAAGCATTCAGAGCCGTAGAACTCACTGAGGCCTTCACTTTGACTTGTTATGGCTCCCGTAACTCAAAATGAGCCAGAAGTTATCGCCATCCGAATTATCGATATCTACAGGGTGCAACATGCACGGTGCAAGATGCAACATCCGTCCGAAACGGCGAAACAGCGTCGTACGACTTTTTGAAATGCGTGCATGGATTTGAAACGAAACGGTACCATGGTGCACCACTCTCCAGCGATGGTAAATCGAAGATCAGCCACGGTAATCCCGTTTTACTGTAAAAATCCACGTGTCGAAAAAACAAAGGGTAAAAAACTTCCGAGACGCGATTGAGATTCGGATAGTCTTTTTTGGGCATTATACAATCCATTGAAGGCTGAAAGCTGTCAGAGCCATAGAACTCACTGAGGCCTTCGTTAGGACTGGTTATGGCTCCCACAACTATAAACGAACCAGAAGTGATGGCCATCCGAATAATGGATATCTACAAGGTGCAACATCCACGGTGCAAGGTGCAATATCCGTCCGAAATGGCGAAACAGTGTCGTACGACGTTTTGAAAAGCGTGCATGGATTTGAAACGGAACGGTACCATGGTGCACCACTCTCCAGCTATGGTAAATCGAAGACCAGTCACGGTAATCCCTTTTTATCGAAAAAATCCACGTGTCGAAAAAACGAAGGGTAAAAAACTTCCGAGACCCGATTGAGATTCGGATAGTCTTTTTTGGGCATTAAACAATCCATTGACGGCTGAAAGCTGTTAGAGCCATAGAACTCACTGAGGCCTTCGTTTTGACAGGTTATGCATCCTATAACCCTAAACGAGCCAGAAGTTACGGCCGTCCGAATAATCGATATCTACAGGGTGCAACATCCACGGTGCAAGGTGCAACATCCGTCCGAAATGGCGAAACAGTGTCGTACGACTTTTTGAAATGCGTGATTGGATTTGAAACGGAACGGTACCATGGTGCACCACTCTCCAGCGATGGTAAATCGAAGACCAGCTACGGTAATCCCGTTTTACCGTAAAAATCCACGTGTCAAAAAAACGAAGGGTAAAAAACTTCCTAGACCCGATAGAGATTCGGAAAGTCTTTTTTCGACATTAAACAATCCATTGACGGCTGAAAGCTGTCAGAGCCGTAGAACTCACTGAGGCCTTCGTTTTGACAGGTTATGACTCCCGTAACTCTAAACGAGCCAGAAGTTATGGCCGTCCGAATAATCGATATCTAAAGGGTGCAACATCCACGGTGCAAGGTGCAACATCCGTCTGAAATGGCGAAACAGAGTCGTACGACTTTTTGAAATGCGTGCATGGATTTGAAACGGAACGGTACCATGGTGCACCACTCTCCAGCTATGGTAAATCGAAGACCAGCCACGGTAATCCAGTTTTACCGTAAAAATCCACGTGTCGAAAAAACGAAGGGTAAAAAACTTCGTACACCCGATTGAGATTCGGATTGTCTTCTTTGGGCATTAAACAATCCATTGACGGCTGAAAGCTGTCAGAGCCGTAGAACTCACTGAGGCCTTCATTTTGACAGGTTAAGGCTCCCGTAACTTTAAACGAGCCAGAAGTTATGGCCGTCCGAATAATCGATATCTACATGGTGCAACATCCACGGCGCAAGGTGCAACATCCGTCCGAAATGGCGAAACAGTGTCGTATGACCTTTTGAAATGCGTGCATGGATTTGAAACGGAACAGTACCATGGTGCACCACTCTCCAGCGATGGTAAATCGAAGACCAGCCACGGTAATCCCGTTTTACCGTAAAAATCCACGTGTCGAAAAAACGAAGGGTAAAAAACTTCCAAGACCCGATTGAGATTCGGATAGTCTTTTTAGGGCATTATACAACCCATTGACGGATGAAAGCTGTTAGAGCCGTAGATCTCACTAAGGCCTTCGTTTTGACTGGTTATGGCTCCCTTAACTCTAAACGAGCCAGAAGTTATGGCCGTCCGTATAATCGATATCTACAGGGTGCAACATCCACGGTGCAAGGTGCAACATCCGTCCGAAATGGCGAAACAGCGTCGTACGACTTTTTGAAACGCGTGCATGGATTTGAAACGGAATGGTACCATGGTGCACCACTCTCCAGCGATGGTAAATGAAGACCAGCCACGGTAATCCCGTTTTACCGTAAAAATCCACGTGTCCAAAAAAAGAAGGGTAAAAAACTTCCTAGACCCGACTAAGATTCGGATTGTCTTCTTTGGACATTAAACAATCCATTGACGGCTGAAAGCTATCAGAGCAGTAGAACTCACCGAGGCCTTCGTTTTGACAGGTTATGGCTCCCGTAACTCTAAACGATCCTGAAGTTATGGCCGTCCGAATAATCGATATCTACAGGGTGCAACATCCACGGTGCAAGGTGCAACATCCGTCCGAAATGGCGAAACAGTGTCGTCCGACTTTTTGAAATGCGTGCATGGATTTGATATGGAACGGTACCATGGTGCACCACTCTCCAGCGATGGTAAATCGAAGACCAGCCACGGTAATCCCGTTTTACCGTAAAAATCCACGTGTCGAAAAAACGAAGGGTAAAAAACTTCCGAGATCCGATTGAGATTCGGATATTCTTTTTTGGGAATTATACAATCCATTGACGGCTGAAAGCTGTCAGAGCCGTAGAACTCACTGAGGCCTTCGATTTGACTGGTTATGGCTCCCTTAACTCTAAACGAGCCAGAAGTTATGGTCGTTCGAATGATCGATATCTACAGGGTGCAACATCCACGGTGCAAGGTGCAACATCCGTCCGAAATGGCGAACGGCGTCGTACGACTTTTTGAAATGCGTGCATGAATTTGAAACGGAACGGTATCATGGTGCACAACTCTCCAGCGATGGTAAATCGAAGACCAGCCACGGTAATCCCGTTTTACTGTAAAAATCCGCGTGTTGAAAAGACGAAGGGTAAAAAACTTCCGGGACCCGATTGAGATTCGGATAGTCTTTTTTGGGCATTATACAATCCATTGACGGATGAAAGCTGTTAGAGCCGTAGAACTCACTGAGGCCTTCATTTTGACTGGTTATGGCTTCCGTAACTCTAAACGAGCCAGAAGTTATGGCCGTTCGAATAATCGATATCTACAGGGTGCAACATACACGGTGCAAGGTGCAACATCCGTCCGAAATGGCGAAACAGCATCGTACGACTTTTTGAATTGCGTGCATGGATTTGAAACGGAACGATACCATGGGGGACCACTCTCCAGCGATGGTAAGTCGAAGACCAGCCATGGTAATCCCGTTTCACCGTAAAAATCCACGTGTCGAAAAAAACGAAGGGTAAAAAACTTCCTAGACCCGATTGAGATTCGGATATTCATTTTTGGGCATTAAACAATCCATTGACGGCTGAAAGCATTCAGAGCCGTAGAACTCACTGAGGCCTTCATTTTGACAGGTTAAGGCTCCCGTAACTTTAAACGATCCAGAAGTTATGGCCGTCCGAATAATCGATATCTACAGGGTGCAACATCCATGGCGCAAGGTGCAACATCCGTCCGAAATGGCGAAACAGTGTCGTACGACCTTTTGAAATGCATGCATGGATTTGAAACGGAACAGTACCATGGTGCACCACTCTCCAGAGATGGTAAATCGAAGACCAGCCACGGTAATCCCGTTTTACCGTAAAAATCCACGTGTCGAAAAAAGGAAGGGTAAAAAACTTCCGAGACCCGATTGAGATTCGGATAGTCTTTTTGGGCATTGTACAACCCATTGACGGCTGAAACCTGTTAGACCCGTAGAACTCACTGAGGCCTTCGTTTTGACTGGTTACGGCTCCCTTAACTCTAAACGAGCCAGAAGTTAGGGCCGTCCGAATAATCGATATCTACAGGGTGCAACATCCACGGTGCAAGGTGCAACATCCGTCCGAAATGGCGAAACATCGTCGTACGACTTTTTGAAATGCGTGCATGGATTTGAAACGGAACGTACCTTGGTGCACCACTCTCCAGCGATGGTAAATCGAAGACCAGCCACGGTAATCCCGTTTTACTGTAAAAATCCATGTGTCCAAAAAACGAAGGGTAAAAAACTTCCTAGACCCGATTGAGATTCGGATAGTCTTCTTCGGGCATTAAACAATCCATTGACGGTTGAAAGCTATCAGAACCGTAGAACTCACTGAGGCCTTCGTTTTGGCAGGTTATGACTCCCGTAACTCTAAACGAGCCAGAAGTTATGGCCGTCCGAATAATCGATATCCAAAGGGTGCAACATCCACGGTGCAAGGTGCAACATCCATCCGAAATGGCGAAACAACATCGTACGACTTTTTGGAATGCGCGCATGGATTTGAAACGGAACGGTACCATGGTGCACCACTCTTCAGCGATGGTAAATCGAAGACCAGCCACGGTAAACCCGTTTTACCGTAAAAATCCACGTGTCGAAAAAACGAAGGGTAAAAAACATCCGAGACCCGATTGAGATTCGGATAGGCTTTTTTGTGCATTTTGCAATCCATTGACGGCCGAAAGTATTCAGAGCTGTAGAACTCACTGAGGCCTTCGCTTTGACTGGTTATGGCTCCCGTAACTCTAAACGAGCCAGAAGTTATGGCCGTCCGAATAATCGATATCTACAGGGTGCAACATCCACGGTGCAAGGTGCAACATCCGTTCGAAATGGCGAAACAGTGTCGTATGACTTTTTGAAATGCGTGCATGGATTTGAAATGGAACGGTACCATGGTGCACCACTCTCCAGCGATGGTAATTTGAAGACCTGCCACGGTAATCCCGTTTTACCGTAAAAATCCATGTGTCGAAAAAACGAAGGGTCAAAAACTTCCTTGACCCGATTGAGATTCGATAGCCTTTTTGGGCATTAAACAATCCATTGACGGTTGAAAGCTATCAGAGCCATAGAACTCACTGAGGCCTTCATTTTGACAAGTTATGCATCCCATAACTCTAAACGAGCCAAAAGTTATGGAAGTCCGAATAATCGATATCTACAGGGTGCAACATCCACGGTGCACGGTGCAACATCCGTCCGAAATGGCGAAACAGTGTCGTACGACTTTTTGAAATGCGTGCATCGATTTGAAACGGAACGGTACCATGGTGCACCACTCTCCAGCGATGGTAAATCGAAGACCAGCCACGGTAATCCAGTTTTACCGTAAAAATCTAAGTGTCGAAAAAACGAAGGGTAAAAAACTTCCGAGACCCGATTGAGATTCAGATAGTCTTTTCTGGGCATTATACAATCCATTGACGGCTGAAAGCTGTCAAAGACGTAGAACTCGCTGAGGGCTTCGTTTTGACTGGTTATGGCTCCCTTAACTCTAAACGAGCCAGAAGTTATGGTCGTCCGAATAATCGATATCTACATGGTGCAACATCCACGGTGCAAGGTGCAACATCCGTCCGAAATGACGAAACAATGTCGTACGACTTTTTGAAATGCGTGCATGGATTTGAAACGAAATGGTACCATGGTGCTCCATTCTCCAGCGATGGTAAATCGAAGACCAGCCACGGTAATCCCATTTTACCGTAAAAATCCACGTGTCGAAAAAACGAAGGGTAAAAACTTCCTAGACCCGATTGAGATTCGGATAGTTTTTTTTGCGAATTAAACAATCCATTGATAGCTGATAGCTGTCAGAGCCGTAGAACTCACTGAGGCCTTCGTTTTGACAAGTTATGGCTCCCGTAACTCTAAATGAGCCAGAAGTTATGGCTGTCCGAATAATCGATATCTATAGGGTGCAACATCCACGGTGCAAGATGCAATATCCGTCCGAAATTGCGAAACAGCATCGTACGACTTTTTGAAATGCACGCATGGATTTGAAACGGAACGGTACCATGGTGCACCACTCTCCAGCGATGGTAAATCGAAGACTAGCCACGGTATTCCCGTTTTACCGTAAAAATCCATGTGTCGAAAAAACGAAGGGTAAAAATCTTCCTAGACCCGACTGAGATTCAGATAGTCTTTTTTGGCCATTATACAATCCATTGACGGCTGAAAGCTATCAGAGCCGTAGAACTCACTAAGGCCTTCGTTTTGACAGGTTATGCATCCTATAACTCTAAACGAGCCAGAAATTATGGTCGTCCGAATAATCGATATCTACAGGGTCCAACATCCACGGCGCAAGGTGCAACATCCGTCCGAAATGGCGAAACAGTGTCGTACGACCTTTTGAAATGCGTGCATGGATTTGAAACGGAACAGTACCATGGTGCACCACACTCCAGCGATGGCAAATGAAGACCGGCCACGGTAATCCCGTTTTACCGTAAAAATCCACGTGTCAAAAAAACGAGTGTAAAAAACTTCCTAGACCCGATTGAGATTCGGATTGTCTTCTTTGGACATTAAACAATCCATTAACGGCTGAAAGCTGTCAGTGCCGTAGAACTCACCGAGGCCTTCGTTTTGACAGGTAATGGCTCCCGTAACTCTAAACGAGCCAGAAGTTATGGCCGTCTGAATAATCGATATCTACAGGGTGCAACATCCACGGTGCAAGGTGCAACATCTGTCCGAAATGGCGAAACAGTGTCGTCCGACTTTTTGAAATGCGTGCATGGATTTGATACGGAACGGTACCATGGTGCAACACTCTCCAGCGATGGTAAATCGAAGACCAGCCACGGTAATCCCGTTTTACCGTAAAAATCCTCGTGTCGAAAAAACGAAGGGTAAAAAACTTCCGAGATCCGATTGAGATTCAGATATTCTTTTTTGGGCATTATACAATCCATTGACGGCTGAAAGCTATCAGAGCCATAGAACTCACTGAGGCCTTCGTTTTGACTCGTTAGGGCTCCCTTAACTCTAAACGAGCCAGAACTTATGGCCGTTCGAATGATCGATATCTACAGGGTGCAACATCCACGGTGCAAGGTGCAACATCCGACCGAAATGGCGAAACGGCATCGTACGACTTTTTGAAATGCGTGCATGGATTTGAAACAGAACGGTACCATGGTGCACAACTCTCCAGCGATGGTAAATCGAAGACCAGCCACGGTAATCCCGTTTTACCGTAAAAATCCGCGTGTCGAAAAGACGAAGGGCAAAAAACTTCCGAGACCCGATTTAGATTCGGATAGTCTTTTTTGGGCATTATACAATCCATTGACGGCTGAAAGCGGTCAGAGCCGTAGAACTCACTGAGGCCTTCCTTTTGACTGGTTATGGCTCCCGTAACTCTAAACGAGCCAGAAGTTATGGCCGTCCGAATAATCGATATCTACAGGGTGCAACATACATGGTGCAACATCCGTCCGAAATGGCGAAACAGCATCGTACGACTTTTTGAATTGCGTGCATGGATTTGAAACGGAACGGCACCATGGGGCACCACTCTCCAGCGATGGTAAATCGAAGACCAGCCATGGTAATCCCATTTCACCGTAAAAATCCACGTGTCGAAAAAACGAAGGGTAAAAAACTTCCTAGACCCCATTGAGATTCGGATAGTCATTTTTGGGCATTAAACAATCCATTGACGGCTGAAAGCATTCAGAGCCGTAGAACTCACTGTGGCCTTTATTTTGACATGTTAAGGCTCCCGTAACTTTAAACGAGCCAGAAGTTATGGCCGTCCGAATAATCGATATCTACAGGGTGCAACATCTACGGCGCAAGGTGCAACATCCGTCCAAAATGGCGAAACAGTGTCGTACGACCTTTGGAAATGCGTGCACGGATTTGAAACGGAACAGTACCATGGTGCACCACTCTCCAGCGATGGTAAATCGAAGACCAGCCACGGTAATCCCGTTTTACCGTAAAAATCCACGTGTCGAAAAAACGAAGGGTAAAAAACTTTCGAGACCCGATTGAGATTCGGATAGTCTTTTTTGGGCATTATACAACCCATTGACGGCTGAAAGCTGTTAGAGCCATAGAACTCACTGAGGCCTTCGTTTTGACTGGTTATGGCACCCTTAACTCTAAACGAGCCAAATGTTATGGCCGTCCGAATAATCGATATCTACAGGGTGCAACATCCACGGTGCAAGGTGCAACATCCGTCCGAAATGGCGAAACAGCGTCGTACGACTTTTTGAAATGCATGCATGGATTTGAAACGGAACAGTACCATGGTGCACCACTCTCCAGCGATGGTAAATCGAAGACCAGCCACGGTAATCCTGTTTTACTGTAAAAATCCATGTGTCCAAAAAACGAAGGGTAAAAAACTTCCTAGACCCGATTGAGATTCGGATAGTCTTCTTTGGGCATTAAACAATCCATTGATGGTTGAAAGCTGTCAGAGCCGTAGAACTCATTGAGGCCTTCATTTGGATAGGTTATGACTCCCGTAACTCTAAACGAACCAGAAGTTATGGCCGTCCGAATAATCGATATCTAAATGGTGCAACATCCATGGTGCAAGGTGCAACATCCATCCGAAATGGGGAAACAACATCGTACGACTTTTTGAAATGCGCGCATGGATTTGAAACGGAACGGTACCATGGTGCACCACTCTCCAGCGATGGTAAATCGAAGACCAGCCACGGTAATCCCGTTTTACCGTAAAAATCCACGTGTCGAAAAAACGAAGGGTAAAAAACATCCAAGACCCGATTGAGATTCGGATAGTCTTTTTTGTGCATTTTACAATCCATTGACGGCCGAAAGCATTCAGAGCCGTAGAACTCACCGAGGCCTTCGCTTTGACTGGTTAAGGCTCCCTTAACTCTAAACGAGCCAGAAGTTATGGCCGTCCGAATAATCGATATCTACAGGGTGCAACATCCACGTTGCAAGGTGCAACATCCGTCCGAAATGGCTAAACAGTGTCGTACGACTTTTTGAAATGCGTGCATGGATTTGAAACGGAACGGTACCATGGTGCACCACTCTCCAGCGATGGTAAATAGAAGACCAGCCACGGTAATCCTGTTTTACCGTAAAAATCCATGTGTCGAAAAAACGAAGGGTCAAAAACTTCCTAGACCCGATTGAGATTCGATAGCCTTTTTGGGCATTAAACAATCCATTGACGGCTGAAAGCTGTCAGAGCCATAGAACTCACTGAGGCCTTCGTTTTGACAGGTTATGCATCCCATAACTCTAAACGAACCAGAAGTTAAGGCCGTCCGAATAATCGATATCTACAGGGTGCAACATCCATGGTGCAAGGTGCAACATCGGTCCGAAATGGCGAAACAGTGTCGTACGACTTTTTGAAATGCGTGCATAGATTTGAAACGGAACGGTACCATGGTGCACCACTCTCCAGCGATGGTAAATCGAAGACCAGCCACGGTAATCCAGTTTTACCGTAAAAATCCACGTGTCGAAAAAACGAAGGGTAAAAAACTTCCGAGACCCGATTGAGATTCGGATAGTCTTTTTTGGGCATTATACAATCCATTGATGGCTGAAAGCTTTCAAAGCCGTAGAACTCACTGAGGGCTTCGTTTTGACTGGTTATGGCTCCCTTAACTCTAAACGAGCCAGAAGTTATGGTCGTCCGAATAATCGATATCTACATGGTGCAACATCCACGGTGCAAGTTGCAACATCCATCCGAAATGACGAAACAGTGTCGTACGACTTTTTAAAATGCATGCATGTATTTGAAACGAAACGGTACCATGGTGCTCCACTCTCCAGCGATGGTAAATCGAAGACCAGCCACGGTAATCCCATTTTACCGTAAAAATCCACGTGTCGAAAAAACGAAGGGTAAAAACTTCCTAGACCCGATTGTGATTCGGATAGTCTTTTTTGGGAATTAAACAATCCATTAACAGCTGATAGCTGTCAGAGCCATAGATCTCACTAAGGCCTTCGTTTTGACAGGTTATGACTCCCGTAACTCTAAACGAGTCAGAAGTTATGGCCGTCCGAATAATCGATATCTACAGGGTGCAACATCCACGGTGCAAGATGCAATATCCGTCCGAAATTGCGAAACAGCGTCGTACGACTTTTTGAAATGCGCGCATGGATTTGAAATGGAACGGTACCATGGTGCACCACTCTCCGTGATGGTAAATCGAAGACTAGCCACGGTATTCCCGTTTTACCGTAAAAATCCATGTGTCGAAAAAACGAAGGGTAAAAAACTTCCTAGACCCGACTGAGATTCGGATAGTCTTTTTTGGGCATTATACAATGCATTGACGGCTGAAAGCTGTCAGAGCCGTAGAACTCACTGAGGCCTTCGTTTTGACTGGTTATGGATCCCGTAACCCTAAATGAGGCAGAAGTTATGGCCGTCCGAATAATCGATATCTACAGGGTGCAACATCCACGGTGCAAGGTGCAACATCCGTTCGAAATGGCAAAACAGTGTCGTACGACTTTTTGAAATGCGTGAATGGATTTGAAATGAAACGGTACCATGGTGCACCACTCTCCAGCGATGGTAAATCGAAGACCAGCCATGGTAATCCCGTTTTACCGTAAAAATCCACGTGTCGAAAAAACGAAGGGTAAAAAACTTCCTAGACCCGATTGAGATTCGGATAGTCATTTTTGGGCATTAAACAATCCATTGACGGCTTAAAGCATTCAGAGCCGTAAAACTCACTGAGGCCTTCATTTTGATAGGTTAAGGCTCCCGTAACTCTAAACGAGCCAGAAGTTATGGCCGTCCGAATAATCGATATCTACAGGGTGCAACATCCACGGCGCAAGATGCAACATCCGTCCGAAATGGAGAAACAGTGTCGTACGACCTTTTGAAATGCGTGCATGGTTTTGAAACGGAATAGTACTATGGTGCACCACTCTCCAGCGATGGTAAATCGAAGACCCGCCACGGTAATCCCGTTTTACCGTAAAAATCCACGTGTCGAAAAAACGAAGGGTAAAAAACTTCCAAGACCCGATTGAGATTCGGATACTCTTTTTTGGGCATTATACAACCCATTGACGGATGAAAGCTATCAGAGCCGTAGAACTCACTGAGGCCTTTGTTTTGACTGGTTAAGGCTCCCTTAACTCTAAACGAGCCAAAACTTATGACCGTTCGAATAATCGATATCTACACGGTGCAACATCCACGGTGCAAGGTGCAACATCCGTCCGAAATAGCGAAACGGTGTTGTACGACCTTTTGAAATGCGTGCATGGATTTGAAACGGAATGGTACCATGGTGCAACACTCTCCAGCGATGGTAAATGAAGACCAGCCACGGTAAGCCCGTTTTACCGTAAAAATCCACGTGTCAAAAAAACGAAGGGTAAAAAACTTCCAAGACCCGATTGAGATTCGGATTATCTTCTTTGGAACTTAAACAATCCATTGACTGCTGAAAGCTGTCAGAGCCGTAGAACTCACTGAGGCCTTCATTTTGACAGGTTATGGCTCCCGTAACTCTAAACGAGCCAGAAGTTATGGCCGTCCGAATAATCGATATCTACAGGGTGCAACATCCACGGTGCAAGGTGCAACATCTGTCCGAAATGGCGAAACAGTGTCGTTCGACTTTTTGAAATGCGTGCATGGATTTGATACGAAATGGTACCATGGTGCACCACTCTCCAGCGATGGTAAATTGAAGACCAGCCGCGGTAATCCCGTTTTACCGTAAAAATCCACGTGTCGAAAAAAGGAAGTGTAAAAAACTTCCAAGATCCGACTGAGATTCGGATATTCTTTTTTGGGCATTATACAATCCATTGACGGCTGAAAGCTGTCAGAGCCGTAGAACTCACTAAGGCCTTCGTTTTGACTAGTTATGGCTCTCTTAGCTCTAAACGAACCAGAAGTTATGGCCGTTCGGATGATCGATATCTACAGGGTGCAACATCCACGGTGCAAGGTGCAACATCCGTCCGAAATGGCGAAACGGCGTCGTATGACTTTTTGAAATGCGTGCATGGATTTGAAACGGAACATTACCATGGTGCACAACTCTCTAGCGACGGTAAATCGAAGACCAGCCACGGTAATCCCGTTTTACCGTAAAAATCCGCGTGTCGAAAAGACGAAGGGTAAAAAACTTCCGAGACCCGATTGAGATTCGGATAGTCTTTTTTGGGCATTATACAATCCATTGACAGCTGAAAGCTGTTAGAGCCGTAGAACTCACTGAGGCCTTCATTTTGACTAGTTATGGCTCCCGTAACTCTAAACGAGCCAGAAGTTATGGCCGTCCGAATAATTGATATCTACAGGGTGCAACATACACGGTGCAAGGTGTAACATCCGTCCGAAATGGCGAAACAGCATCGTACGACTTTTTGAATTGCGTGCATGGATTTGAAACGGAACGGTACCATGGGGCACCACTCTCTAGCGATGGTAAATCGAAGACCAGCCATGGTAATCCAGTTTTACCGTAAAAATCCACGTGTCGAAAAAACGATGGGTAAAAAACTTCCGAGACCCGATTGAGATTCGGATAGTCGTTTTTGGGCATCATACAATCCATTGACGACTGAAAGCTGTCTGAGCCATAGAACTCACCGAGGGCTTCGTTTTGACTGGTTATGTCTCCCTTAACTCTAAACGAGCCAGAAGTTATGGCCGTCCGAATAATCGATATCTACATGGTGCAACATCCACGGCGCAAGATGCAACATCCGTCCGAAATGGCGAAACAGTGTCGTACGACCTTTTGAAATGCGTGCATGGTTTTGAAACGGAACAGTACCATGGTGCACCACTCTCCAGCAATGGTAAATCGAAGACCCGCCACGGTAATCCCGTTTTACCGTAAAAATCCACGTGTCGAAAAAATGAAGGGTAAAAAACTTCCAAGACCCGATTGAGATTCGGATAGTCTTTTTTGGGCATTATACAACCCATTGACGGCTGAAAGCTGTCAGAGCCGTAGAACTCACTGAGGCCTTTGTTTTGACTGGTTATGGCTCCCTTAACTCTAAACGAGCCAAAAGTTATGGCCGTTCGAATAATCGATATCTACATGGTGCAACATCCACGGTGCAAGGTGCAACATCCGTCCGAAATGGCGAAACGGTGTTGTACGACCTTTTGAAATGCGTGCATGGATTTGAAACGGAACGGTACCATGGTGCACCACTCTCCAGCGATGGTAAATGAAGACCAGCCACGGTAATCCCGTTTTACCGTAAAAATCCACGTGTCAAAAAAACGAAGGGTAAAAAACTTCGAAGACCCGATTGAGATTCGGATTATCTTCTTTGGACATTAAACAATCCATTGACGGCTGAAAGCTGTCAAAGCCGTAGAACTCACTGAGGCCTTTGTTTTGACAGGTTATGGCTCCCGTAACTCTAAACGAGCCAGAAGTTATGGCCGTCCGAATAATCGATATCTACAGGGTGCAACATCCACGGTGCAAGGTGCAACATCTGTCCGAAATGGCGAAACAGTGTCGTTCGACTTTTTGAAATGCGTGCATGGATTTGATACGAAATGGTACCATGGTGCACCACTCTCCAGTGATGGTAAATTGAAGACCAGCCGCGGTAATCCCGTTTTACCGTAAAAATCCACTTGTCGAAAAAGGAAGGGTAAAAAACTTCCAAGATCCGACTGAGATTCGGATATTCTTTTTTAGGCATTATACAATCCATTGACGGCTGAAAGCTGTCAGAGCCGTAGAACTCTCTGAGGCCTTCGTTTTGCTGGTTATGGCTCTCTTAGCTCTAAACGAACCAGAAGATATGGCCGTTCGGATGATCGATATCTACAGGGTGCAACATCCACGGTGCAAGGTGCAACATCCGTCCGAAATGGCGAAACGGCGTCGTACGACTTTTTGAAATGCATGCATGGATTTGAAACGGAACAATACCATGGTGCACAACTCTCCAGCGATGGTAAATCGAAGACCAGCCACGGTAATCCCGTTTTACCGTAAAAATCTTCGTGTCGAAAAGACGAAGGGTAAAAAACTTTCGAGACCCGATTGAGATTCGGATAGTCTTTTTTGGGCATTATACAATCCATTGACAGCTGAAAGCTGTCAGAGCCGTAGAACTCACTGAGGCCTTCATTTTGACTAGTTATGGCTCCCATAACTCTAAACGAGCCAGAAGTTATGGCCGTCCGAATAATCGATATCTACAGGGTGCAACATACACGGTGCAAGGTGTAACATCCGTCCGAAATGGCGAAACAGCATCGTACGACTTTTTGAACTGCGTGCATGGATTTGAAACGGAACGGTACCTTGGGGCACCACTCTCTAGCGATGGTAAATCGAAGACCAGCCATGGTAATCCAGTTTTACCGTAAAAATCCACGTGTCGAAAAAACGATGGGTAAAAAACTTCCGAGACCCGATTGAGATTCGGATAGTCGTTTTTGGGCATCATACAATCCATTGACGACTGAAAGCTGTCTGAGCCATAGAACTCACCGAGGGCTTCGTTTTGACTGGTTATGTCTCCCTTAACTCTAAACGAGCCAGAAGTTATGGTCGTCCGAATAATCGATATCTACATGGTGCAACATCCACGGCGCAAGATGCAACATCCGTCCGAAATGGCGAAACAGTGTCGTACGACCTTTTGAAATGCGTGCATGGTTTTGAAACGGAACAGTACTATGGTGCACCACTCTCCAGCAATGGTAAATCGAAGACCCGCCACGGTAATCCCGTTTTACCGTAAAAATCCACGTGTCGAAAAAACGAAGGGTAAAAAACTTCCAAGACCCGATTGAGATTCGGATAGTCTTTTTTGGGCATTATACAACCCATTGACGGCTGAAAGCTGTCAGAGCCGTAGAACTCACTGAGGCCTTTGTTTTGACTGGTTATGGCTCCCTTAACTCTAAACGAGCCAAAAGTTATGGCCGTTCGAATAATCGATATCTACATGGTGCAACATCCACGGTGCAAGGTGCAACATCCGTCCGAAATGGCGAAACGGTGTTGTACGACCTTTTGAAATGCGTGCATGGATTTGAAACGGAACGGTACCATGGTGCACCACTCTCCAGCGATGGTAAATGAAGACCAGCCACGGTAATCCCGTTTTACCGTAAAAATCCACGTGTCAAAAAAACGAAGGGTAAAAAACTTCCAAGACCCGATTGAGATTCGGATTATCTTCTTTGGACATTAAACAATCCATTGACGGCTGAAAGCTGTCAGAGCCGTAGAACTCACTGAGGCCTTTGTTTTGACAGGTTATGGCTCCCGTAACTCTAAACGAGCCAGAAGTTATGGCCGTCCGAATAATCGATATCTACAGGGTGCAACATCCACGGTGCAAGGTGCAATTCGACTTTTTGAAATGCGTGCATGGATTTGATACGAAATGGTACCATGGTGCACCACTCTTCAGCGATGGTAAATTGAAGACCAGCCGCGGTAATCCCGTTTTACCGTAAAAATCCACTTGTCGAAAAAAGGAAGGGTAAAAAACTTCCAAGATCCGACTGAGATTCGGATATTCTTTTTTGGGCATTATACAATCCATTGACGGCTGAAAGCTGTCAGAGCCGTAGAACTCTCTGAGGCCTTCGTTTTGACTGGTTATGGCTCTCTTAGCTCTAAACGAACCAGAAGTTATGGCCGTTCGGATGATCGATATCTACAGGGTGCAACATCCGTCCGAAATGGCGAAACGGCGTCGTACGACTTTTTGAAATGCATGCATGGATTTGAAACAGAACAGTACCATGGTGCACAACTCTCCAGCGATGGTAAATCGAAGACCAGCCAAGGTAATCCCGTTTTACCGTAAAAATCTTCGTGTCGAAAAGACGAAGGGTAAAAAACTTTCGAGACCCGATTGAGATTCGGATAGTCTTTTTTGGGCATTATACAATCCATTGACTGCTGAAAGCTGTCAGAGCCGTAGAACTCACTGAGGCCTTCATTTTGACTAGTTATGGCTCCCGTAACTCTAAACGAGCCAGAAGTTATGGCCGTCCGAATAATCGATATCTACAGGGTGCAACATACACGGTGCAAGGTGTAACATCCGTCCGAAATGGCGAAACAGCATCGTACGACTTTTTGAACTGCGTGCATGGATTTGAAACGGAACGGTACCTTGGGGTACCACTCTCTAGCGATGGTAAATCGAAGACCAGCCATGGTAATCCAGTTTTACCGTAAAAATCCACGTGTCGAAAAAACCATGGGTAAAAAACTTCCGAGACTCGATTGAGATTCGGATAGTCGTTTTTGGGCATCATACAATCCATTGACGGCTGAAAGCTGTCCGAGCCATAGAACTCACCGAGGGCTTCGTTTTGACTAGTAATGTCTCCCTTAACTCTAAACGAGCCAGAAGTTATGGCCGTCCGAATAATCGATATCTACATGGTGCAACATCCACGGTGCAAGGTGCGACATCCGTCTGAAATGGCGAAACAGTGTCGTACGACTTTTTGAAATGCATGCATGGATTTGAAACGGATAGGTACCATGGTGCACCACTCTCCAGCGATGGTAAATCGAAGACCAGCCACGGTAATCCCGTTTTACCGTAAAAATTCACGTGTCGAAAAAACGAAGGGTAAAAAACTTCCTAGACCTGATTGAGATTCAGATAGTCTTTTTTGGGCATTATACAACCATTGACAGCTGAAAGCTGTCAGAGCCGTAGAACTTACTGAGGCCTTCGTTTTGACAGGTTATGGCTCCCGTAACTCTAAACGACCCAGAAGTTATGGCTGTCCGAATAGTCGATATCTACAGGGTGCAACATCCACGGAGCAAGGTGCAACATCCGTCCGAAATGGCGAAACAGCGTCGTACGACTTTTTGAAACGCGTGCATGGATTTGAAACAGAACGGTACCATGGTGCACCACTCTCCAGCGATGGGAAATCGAAGACTAGCCACGGTAATCCCGTTTTACCGTAAAAATCCACGTGTCGAAAAAACGAAGGGTAAAAAACTTCCGAGACCCGATTGAGATTCGGATAGTCTTTTTTGGGCATTATACAATCCATTGACGGCTAAAAGCTGTCAGAGCCGTAGAACTCACTGAGGCCTTCGTTTTGACTTATTATGGCTCCCGTAACTCTAAACGAGCCAGAAGTTATGGCCGTCCAAATAATCGATATCAACAGGGTGCAACATACACGGTGCAAGGTGCAACATCCGTCCGAAATGGCGAAACAGCGTCGTACGACTTTTTGAAATGGGTGCATGGATTTGAAATGAAATGGTGCCATGGTGCACCACTCTCCAGCGATGGTAAATCGAAGACCAGCCACAGTAATCCCGTTTTACCGTAAAAATCCACGTGTCGAAAAAACGAAAGGTAAAAACTTCCGAGACACGATTGAGATTTGGATAGAACTCACTGAGGCCTTTGTTATGACTGCTTATGGCTCCCGTAACTCTAAATGAGCCAGAAGTTATAGCCGTCCGAATAATCGATATCTTCAGGGTGCAACATCCACGGTGCAAGGTGCAACATCCGTCCGAAATGGCGAAACAGCGTCGTACGACTTTTTGAAATGCGTGCATGGATTCGAAATGAAATGGTACCATGGTGCACCACTCTCCAGCGATGGTAAATCGAAGACCAGCCACGGTAATCCCGTTTTACCGTAAAAATCCACGTGTCGAAAAAATGAAGGGTAAAAAACTTCCAAGACCCGATTGAGATTCGGATAGTCCTTTTTGGGCTTTATACAATCCATTGACGGCTGAAAGCGGTCAGAGCCGTAGAACTCACTGAGGCCTTCGTTTTGACTGGTTATGGCTTCCTTACTCTAAACGAGCCAGAAGTTATGGCCGTCCGAATAATCGATATATACAGGGTGCAACATACACGGTGCAAGGTGCAACATCCGTCCGAAATGGCTAAACAGTGTCGTACGACTTTTTGAAATGGGTGCATGGATTTGAAATGGAACGGTACCTTGGTGCACCACTCTCCAGCGATGGTAAATCGAAGACCAGCCAAGGTAATCTCGTTTTACCGTAAAAATCCACGTGTCGAAAAAACGAAGGGTCAAAAACTTCCGAGACCCGATTGAGATTCGGATAGTCTTTTTTGGGTATTTTACAATCCATTGACGGCTCAAAGCATTCAGAGCCGTAGAACTCACCGAGGCCTTCGTTTTGACTGGTTATGGCTCGCATAACTCTAAACGAGCCAGAAGTTATGGCCGTCCGAATAATTGAATCTACAGGGTGCAACATCCACGGTGCAAGGTGCAACATCCGTTCGAAATGGTGAAACAGTGTCGTACGACTTTTTGAAATGCGTGCATGGATTGGAAACGGAACGGTACCATGGTGCACCACTCTCCAGCGATGGTAAATCGAAGACCAGCCACAGTAATCCCATTTTACCATAAAAATCCATGTGTCGAAAAAACGAAGGGTCAAAAACTTCCTAGACCCGATTGAGATTCGGATAGTCTTTTTTGGGCATTAAACAATCCATTGACGGCTTAAAGCGGTCAGAGCCATAGAACTCACCGAGGCCTTCGTTTTGACAGGTTATGGCTCCCATAACTCTAAACGAGCCAGCAGTTATGGCCGTCCGAATAATCGATATCTACAGGGTGCAACATCCACGGTGCAAGGTGCAACATCCGTCCGAAATGGCGAAACGGCGTCGTACGACTTTTTGAAATGCATGCATGGATTTGAAACGGAACAGTACCATGGTGCACAACTCTCCAGCGATGGTAAATCGAAGACCAGCCACGGTAACCCCGTTTTACCGTAAAAATCTTCGTGTCGAAAAGACGAAGGGTAAAAAACTTTCGAGACCCGATTGAGATTCGGATAGTCTTTTTTGGGCATTATACAATCCACTGACAGCTGAAAGCTGTCAGAGCCGTAGAACTCACTGAGGCCTTCATTTTGACTAGTTATGGCTCCCGTAACTCTAAACGAGCCAGAAGTTATGGCCGTCCGAATAATCGATATCTACAGGGTGCAACATACACGGTGCAAGGTGTAACATCCGTCCGAAATGGCGAAACAGCATCGTACGACTTTTTGAATTGCGTGCATGGATTTGAAACGGAACGGTACCTTGGGGCACCACTCTCTATCGATGGTAAATCGAAGACCAGCCATGGTAATCCAGTTTTACCGTAAAAATCCACGTGTCGAAAAAACGATGGGTAAAAAACTTCCGAGACTCGATTGAGATTCGGATAGTCGTTTTTGGGCATCATACAATCCATTGACGGCTAAAAGCTGTCCGAGCCATAGAACTCACCGAGGGCTTCGTTTTGACTGGTTATGTCCCCCTTAACTCTAAACGAGCCAGAAGTTATGGCCGTCCGAATAATCGATATCTACATGGTGCAACATCCACGGTGCAAGGTGCGACATCCGTCTGAAATGGCGAAACAGTGTCGTACGACTTTTTGAAATGCATGCATGGATTTGAAACGGATAGGTACCATGGTGCACCACTCTCCAGCGATGGTAAATCGAAGACCAGCCACGGTAATCCCGTTTTACCGTAAAAATTCACGTGTCGAAAAAACGAAGGGTAAAAAACTTCCGAGACCTGATTGAGATTCAGATAGTCTTTTTTGGGCATTATACAACCATTGACAGCTGAAAGCTGTCAGAGCCGTAGAACTTACTGAGGCCTTCGTTTTGACAGGTTATGGCTCCCGTAACTCTAAACGACCCAGAAGTTATGGCCGTCCGAATAGTCGATATCTACAGGGTGCAACATCCACGGAGCAAGGTGCAACATCCGTCCGAAATGGCGAAACAGCGTCGTACGACTTTTTGAAACGCGTGCATGGATTTGAAACAGAACGGTACCATGGTGCACCACTCTCCAGCGATGGGAAATCGAAGACTAGCCACGGTAATCCCGTTTTACCGTAAAAATCCACGTGTCGAAAAAACGAAGGGTAAAAAACTTCCGAGACCCGATTGAGATTCGGATAGTCTTTTTTGGGCATTATACAATCCATTGACGGCTGAAAGCTGTCAGAGCCGTAGAACTCACTGAGGCCTTCGTTTTGACTTATTATGGCTCCCGTAACTCTAAACGAGCCAGAAGTTATGGCCGTCCAATTAATCGATATCAACAGGGTGCAACATACACGGTGCAAGGTGCAACATCCGTCCGAAATGGCGAAACAGCGTCGTACGACTTTTTGAAATGGGTGCATGGATTTGAAATGAAATGGTGCCATGGTGCACCACTCTCCAGCGATGGTAAATCGAAGACCAGCCACAGTAATCCCGTTTTACCGTAAAAATCCACGTGTCGAAAAAACGAAAGGTAAAAACTTCCGAGACACGATTGAGATTTGGATAGAACTCACTGAGGCCTTTGTTATGACTGCTTATGGCTCCCGTAACTCTAAATGAGCCAGAAGTTATAGCCGTCCGAATAATCGATATCTTCAGGGTGCAACATCCACGGTGCAAGGTGCAACATCCGTCCGAAATGGCGAAACAGCGTCGTACGACTTTTTGAAACGCGTGCATGGATTCGAAATGAAATGGTACCATGGTGCACCACTCTCCAGCGATGGTAAATCGAAGACCAGCCACGGTAATCCCGTTTTACCGTAAAAATCCACGTGTCGAAAAAACGAAGGGTAAAAAACTTCCAAGACCCGATTGAGATTCGGATAGTCTTTTTTGGGCTTTATACAATCCATTGACGGCTGAAAGCGGTCAGAGCCGTAGAACTCACTGAGGCCTTCGTTTTGACTGGTTATGGCTTCCTTAACTCTAAACGAGCCAGAAGTTATGGTCGTCCGAATAATCGATATATACAGGGTGCAACATACACGGTGCAAGGTGCAACATCCGTCCGAAATGGCTAAACAGTGTCGTACGACTTTTTGAAATGGGTGCATGGATTTGAAATGGAACGGTACCTTGGTGCACCACTCTCCAGCGATGGTAAATCGAAGACCAGCCAAGGTAATCTCGTTTTACCGTAAAAATCCACGTGTCGAAAAAACGAAGGGTCAAAAACTTCCGAGACCCGATTGAGATTCGGATAGTCTTTTTTGGGTATTTTACAATCCATTGACGGCTCAAAGCATTCAGAGCCGTAGAACTCACCGAGGCCTTCGTTTTGACTGGTTATGGCTCCCATAACTCTAAACGAGGCAGAAGTTATGGCCGTCCGAATAATCGAATCTACAGGGTGCAACATCCACGGTGCAAGGTGCAACATCCGTTCGAAATGGTGAAACAGTGTCGTACGACTTTTTGAAATGCGTGCATGGATTGGAAATGGAACGGTACCATGGTGCACCACTCTCCAGCGATGGTAAATCGAAGACCAGCCACAGTAATCCCGTTTTACCATAAAAATCCATGTGTCGAAAAAACGAAGGGTCAAAAACTTCCTAGACCCGATTGAGATTCAGATAGTCTTTTTTGGGCATTAAACAATCCATTGACGTCTTAAAGCGGTCAGAGCCATAGAACTCACCGAGGCCTTCGTTTTGACAGGTTATGGCTCCCATAACTTTAAACGAGCCAGCAGTTATGGCCGTCCGAATAATCGATATCTACAGGGTGCAACATCCACGGTGCAAGGTGCAACATCCGTCCGAAATGGCGAAACAGTGTCGTACGACTTTTTGAAATGCATGCATAGATTTGAAACGGAACGGTACCATGGTGCACCACTCTCCAGCAATGGTAAATCGAAGACAAGCCACGGTAATCCAGTTTTACCGTAAAAATCCGCGTGTCGAAAAAACGATGGGTGAAATACTTCCGAGACCCGATTGAGATTCGGATAGTCTTTTTTGGGCATTATACAATCCATTGACGGCTGAAAGCTGTCAGAGCCGTAGAACTCACTAAGGGCTTCGTTTTGACTGGTTAAGGCTCCCTTAACTCTAAACGAGCCAGAAGTTATGGCCGTCCGAATAATCGATATCTAGATGGTGCAACATCCACGGTGCAAGGTGCAACATCCGTCCAAAATGGCGAAACAGTGTCGTACGACTTTTTGAAATGCATGCATGGATTTGAAATGGAACGGTACCATGGTGCACCACTCTCCAGCGATGGTAAATCGAAGAGCAGCCACGGTAATCTCATTTTACCATAAAAATCCACTTTTCGAAAGAACGAAGGGCAAAAAACATCCTAGACCCGATTGAGATTCGGATAGTCTTTTTTGGGCATTAAACAATCCATTGACAGCTGAATGCTATCAGAGCCGTAGAACTCACTGAGGCCTTCGTTTTGATAGGTTATGGCTCCCGTTACTCTAAACGAGCCAGAAGTTATGGCCGTCCGAATAATCGATATCTACAAGGTGCAACATCCACGGTGCAAGATGCAACATCCGTCAGAAATGGCGAAACAGCATCGTACGACTTTTTGAAATTCGCGCATGGATTTGAAACGGAACTGTACCATGGTGCACCACTCTCCAGCGATGGTAAATCGAAGTCCAGCCACGGTAATCACGTTTTACCGTAAAAATCCATGTTTCGAAAAAACGAAGGGTAAAAAACTTCCTAGACCCGATTGAGATTCGGTTAGTCTTTTTTGGGCATTATACAATCCATTGACGGCTGAAAGCTGTCAGAGCCGTAGAACTCACTAAGGCCTTCGTTTTGACTGGTTATGGCTCCCGTAACTCTAAATGAGCCAGAAGTTATGGCCGTCCGAATAATCGATATCTACAGGGTGAAACATCCACGGTGCAAGGTGCAACATCCGTCCAAAAATGGCGAAACAGTGTCGTACGACTTTTTGAAATGCATGAATGGATTTGAAACGGAACGGTACCATGGTGCACCACTCTCCAGCGATGGTAAATCGAAGACCAGCCACGGTAATCTCGTTTTACCGTAAAAATCCACGTGTCGAAAAAACGAAGGGTAAAAAACTTCCGAGACACGATTGAGATTCGGATTGCCTTTTTCGGGCATTACACAAGCCATTGAAGGCTGAAAGCTGTCAGAGCCGTAGAACTCACTAAGGCATTCGTTATGACTGGTTATGGCTCCCGTAACTCTAAATGAGCCAGAAGTTATAGCCGTCCGAATAATCGATATCTTCAGGGTGCAACATCCACGGTGCAAGGTGCAACATCCGTCCGAAATGGCGAAACAGCGTCGTACGACTTTTTGAAATGCGTGCATGGATTCGAAATGAAATGGTACCATGGTGCACCACTCTCCAGCGATGGTAAATCGAAGACCAGCCACGGTAATCCCGTTTTACCGTAAAAATCCACGTGTCGAAAAAATGAAGGGTAAAAACCTTCCAAGACCCGATTGAGATTCGGATAGTCTTTTTTGGGCTTTATACAATCCATTGACGGCTGAAAGCGGTCAGAGCCGTAGAACTCACTGAGGCCTTCGTTTTGACAGGTTATGGCTTCCTTACTCTAAACGAGCCAGAAGTTATGGCCGTCCGAATAATCGATATATACAGGGTGCAACATACACGGTGCAAGGTGCAACATCCGTCCGAAATGGCTAAACAGTGTCGTACGACTTTTTGAAATGGGTGCATGGATTTGAAATGGAACGGTACCTTGGTGCACCACTCTCCAGCGATGGTAAATCGAAGACCAGCCAAGGTAATCTCGTTTTACCGTAAAAATCCACGTGTCGAAAAAACGAAGGGTCAAAAACTTCCGAGACCCGATTGAGATTCGGATAGTCTTTTTTGGGTATTTTACAATCCATTGACGGCTCAAAGCATTCAGAGCCGTAGAACTCACCGAGGCCTTCGTTTTGACTGGTTATGGCTCCCATAACTCTAAACGAGCCAGAAGTTATGGCCGTCCGAATAATCGAATCTACAGGGTGCAACATCCACGGTGCAAGGTGCAACATCCGTTCGAAATGGTGAAACAGTGTCGTACGAATTTTTGAAATGCGTGCATGGATTGGAAACGGAACGGTACCATGGTGCACCACTCTCCAGCGATGGTAAATCGAAGACCAGCCACAGTAATCCCATTTTACCATAAAAATCCATGTGTCGAAAAAACGAAGGGTCAAAAACTTCCTAGACCCGATTGAGATTCGGATAGTCTTTTTTGGGCATTAAACAATCCATTGACGGCTTAAAGCGGTCAGAGCATAGAACTCACCGAGGCCTTCGTTTTGACAGGTTATGGCTCCCATAACTCTAAACGAGCCAGCAGTTATGGCCGTCCGAATAATCGATATCTACAGGGTGCAACATCCACGGTGCAAGGTGCAACATCCGTCCGAAATGGCGAAACGGCGTCGTACGACTTTTTGAAATGCATGCATGGATTTGAAACGGAACAGTACCATGGTGCACAACTCTCCAGCGATGGTAAATCGAAGACCAGCCACGGTAATCCCGTTTTACCGTAAAAATCTTCGTGTCGAAAAGACGAAGGGTAAAAAACTTTCGAGACCCGATTGAGATTCGGATAGTCTTTTTTGGGCATTATACAATCCACTGACAGCTGAAAGCTGTCAGAGCCGTAGAACTCACTGAGGCCTTCATTTTGACTAGTTATGGCTCCCGTAACTCTAAACGAGCCAGAAGTTATGGCCGTCCGAATAATCGATATCTACAGGGTGCAACATACACGGTGCAAGGTGTAACATCCGTCCGAAATGGCGAAACAGCATCGTACGACTTTTTGAATTGCGTGCATGGATTTGAAACGGAACGGTACCTTGGGGCACCACTCTCTATCGATGGTAAATCGAAGACCAGCCATGGTAATCCAGTTTTACCGTAAAAATCCACGTGTCGAAAAAACGATGGGTAAAAAACTTCCGAGACTCGATTGAGATTCGGATAGTCGTTTTTGGGCATCATACAATCCATTGACGGCTAAAAGCTGTCCGAGCCATAGAACTCACCGAGGGCTTCGTTTTGACTGGTTATGTCCCCCTTAACTCTAAACGAGCCAGAAGTTATGGCCGTCCGAATAATCGATATCTACATGGTGCAACATCCACGGTGCAAGGTGCGACATCTGTCTGAAATGGCGAAACAGTGTCGTACGACTTTTTGAAATGCATGCATGGATTTGAAACGGATAGGTACCATGGTGCACCACTCTCCAGCGATGGTAAATCGAAGACCAGCCACGGTAATCCCGTTTTACCGTAAAAATTCACGTGTCGAAAAAACGAAGGGTAAAAAACTTCCGAGACCTGATTGAGATTCAGATAGTCTTTTTTGGGCATTATACAACCATTGACAGCTGAAAGCTGTCAGAGCCGTAGAACTTACTGAGGCCTTCGTTTTGACAGGTTATGGCTCCCGTAACTCTAAACGACCCAGAAGTTATGGCCGTCCGAATAGTCGATATCTACAGGGTGCAACATCCACGGAGCAAGGTGCAACATCCGTCCGAAATGGCGAAACAGCGTCGTACGACTTTTTGAAACGCGTGCATGGATTTGAAACAGAACGGTACCATGGTGCACCACTCTCCAGCGATGGGAAATCGAAGACTAGCCACGGTAATCCCGTTTTACCGTAAAAATCCACGTGTCGAAAAAACGAAGGGTAAAAAACTTCCGAGACCCGATTGAGATTCGGATAGTCTTTTTTGGGCATTATACAATCCATTGACGGCTGAAAGCTGTCAGAGCCGTAGAACTCACTGAGGCCTTCGTTTTGACTTATTATGGCTCCCGTAACTCTAAACGAGCCAGAAGTTATGGCCGTCCAATTAATCGATATCAACAGGGTGCAATATACACGGTGCAAGGTGCAACATCCGTCCGAAATGGCGAAACAGCGTCGTACGACTTTTTGAAATGGGTGCATGGATTTGAAATGAAATGGTGCCATGGTGCACCACTCTCCAGCGATGGTAAATCGAAGACCAGCCACAGTAATCCCGTTTTACCGTAAAAATCCACGTGTCGAAAAAACGAAAGGTAAAAACTTCCGAGACACGATTGAGATTTGGATAGAACTCACTGAGGCCTTTGTTATGACTGCTTATGGCTCCCGTAACTCTAAATGAGCCAGAAGTTATAGCCGTCCGAATAATCGATATCTTCAGGGTGCAACATCCACGGTGCAAGGTGCAACATCCGTCCGAAATGGCGAAACAGCGTCGTACGACTTTTTGAAACGCGTGCATGGATTCGAAATGAAATGGTACCATGGTGCACCACTCTCCAGCGATGGTAAATCGAAGACCAGCCACGGTAATCCCGTTTTACCGTAAAAATCCACGTGTCGAAAAAACGAAGGGTAAAAAACTTCCAAGACCCGATTGAGATTCGGATAGTCTTTTTTGGGCTTTATACAATCCATTGACGGCTGAAAGCGGTCAGAGCCGTAGAACTCACTGAGGCCTTCGTTTTGACTGGTTATGGCTTCCTTAACTCTAAACGAGCCAGAAGTTATGGCCGTCCGAATAATCGATATATACAGGGTGCAACATACACGGTGCAAGGTGCAACATCCGTCCGAAATGGCTAAACAGTGTCGTACGACTTTTTGAAATGGGTGCATGGATTTGAAATGGAACGGTACCTTGGTGCACCACTCTCCAGCGATGGTAAATCGAAGACCAGCCAAGGTAATCTCGTTTTACCGTAAAAATCCACGTGTCGAAAAAACGAAGGGTCAAAAACTTCCGAGACCCGATTGAGATTCGGATAGTCTTTTTTGGGTATTTTACAATCCATTGACGGCTCAAAGCATTCAGAGCCGTAGAACTCACCGAGGCCTTCGTTTTGACTGGTTATGGCTCCCATAACTCTAAACGAGCCAGAAGTTATGGCCGTCCGAATAATCGAATCTACAGGGTGCAACATCCACGGTGCAAGGTGCAACATCCGTTCGAAATGGTGAAACAGTGTCGTACGACTTTTTGAAATGCGTGCATGGATTGGAAATGGAACGGTACCATGGTGCACCACTCTCCAGCGATGGTAAATCGAAGACCAGCCACAGTAATCCCGTTTTACCATAAAAATCCATGTGTCGAAAAAACGAAGGGTCAAAAACTTACTAGACCCGATTGAGATTCAGATAGTCTTTTTTGGGCATTAAACAATCCATTGACGGCTTAAAGCGGTCAGAGCCATAGAACTCACCGAGGCCTTCGTTTTGACAGGTTATGGCTCCCATAACTCTAAACGAGCCAGCAGTTATGGCCGTCCGAATAATCGATATCTACAGGGTGCAACATCCACGGTGCAAGGTGCAACATCCGTCCGAAATGGCGAAACAGTGTCGTACGACTTTTTGAAATGCATGCATAGATTTGAAACGGAACGGTACCATGGTGCACCACTCTCCAGCAATGGTAAACCGAAGACAAGCCACGGTAATCCAGTTTTACCGTAAAAATCCGCGTGTCGAAAAAACGATGGGTGAAATACTTCCGAGACCCGATTGAGATTCGGATAGTCTTTTTTGGGCATTATACAATCCATTGACGGCTGAAAGCTGTCAGAGCCGTAGAACTCACTAAGGGCTTCGTTTTGACTGGTTAAGGCTCCCTTAACTCTAAACGAGCCAGAAGTTATGGCCGTCCGAATAATCGATATCTAGATGGTGCAACATCCACGGTGCAAGGTGCAACATCCGTCCAAAATGGCGAAACAGTGTCGTACGACTTTTTGAAATGCATGCATGGATTTGAAATGGAACGGTACCATGGTGCACCACTCTCCAGCGATGGTAAATCGAAGAGCAGCCACGGTAATCTCATTTTACCATAAAAATCCACTTTTCGAAAGAACGAAGGGCAAAAAACATCCTAGACCCGATTGAGATTCGGATAGTCTTTTTTGGGCATTAAACAATCCATTGACAGCTGAATGCTATCAGAGCCGTAGAACTCACTGAGGCCTTCGTTTTGATAGGTTATGGCTCCCGTTACTCTAAACGAGCCAGAAGTTATGGCCGTCCGAATAATCGATATCTACAAGGTGCAACATCCACGGTGCAAGATGCAACATCCGTCAGAAATGGCGAAACAGCATCGTACGACTTTTTGAAATTCGCGCATGGATTTGAAACGGAACTGTACCATGGTGCACCACTCTCCAGCGATGATAAATCGAAGTCCAGCCACGGTAATCCCGTTTTACCGTAAAAATCCATGTTTCGAAAAAACGAAGGGTAAAAAACTTCCTAGACCCGATTGAGATTCGGTTAGTCTTTTTTGGGCATTATACAATCCATTGACGGCTGAAAGCTGTCAGAGCCGTAGAACTCACTAAGGCCTTCGTTTTGACTGGTTATGGCTCCCGTAACTCTAAATGAGCCAGAAGTTATGGCCGTCCGAATAATCGATATCTACAGGGTGAAACATCCACGGTGCAAGGTGCAACATCCGTCCAAAAATGGCGAAACAGTGTCGTACGACTTTTTGAAATGCATGAATGGATTTGAAACGGAACGGTACCATGGTGCACCACTCTCCAGCGATGGTAAATCGAAGACCAGCCACGGTAATCTCGTTTTACCGTAAAAATCCACGTGTCGAAAAAACGAAGGGTAAAAAACTTCCGAGACACGATTGAGATTCGGATTGCCTTTTTCGGGCATTACACAAGCCATTGAAGGCTGAAAGCTGTCAGAGCCGTAGAACTCACTAAGGCATTCGTTATGACTGGTTATGGCTCCCGTAACTCTAAACGAGCCAGAAGTTATGGTCGTCCGAATAATCGATATCTTCAGGGTGCAACATCCACGGTGCAAGGTGCAACATCCGTCCGAAATGGCGAAACAGCGTCGTATGACTTTTTGATATGCGTGCATGGATTTGAAACGAAATGGTACCATGGTGCGTCACTCTCCAGCGATGGTAAATCAAAGACCAGCCACGATAATCCCGATTTACCGTAAAAATCCACGTGTCGAAAAAACGAAGTGTAAAAAACTTCCGAGACCCGATTGAGATTCGGATAGTCTTTTTTGGGAATTATACAATCCATTAACGGTTGAAAGCTGTCAGAGCAGTAGAACTCACTGAGGCCTTCGTTTTGACTGATTATGGCTCCCTTAACTCTAAACGAGCCAGAAGTTATGGCCGTCCGAAATCGATATCTACATGGTGGAACATCCACGGTGCAAGGTGCAACATCCGTCCGAAATGGCGAAACAGTGTCGTACGACTTTTTGAAATGCGTGCATGGATTTGAAACGGAACGGTACCATGGTGCACCACTCTCCAGCGATGGCAAATTGAAGACCAGCCACGGTAATCCCGTTTTACCATAAAAATCCACGTGTCGAAAAAACGAAGGGTAAAAAACTTCCGAGACCCAATTGAGATTCGGAGTCTTTTTTGGGCATTTTACAATCCATTGACGGCTGAAAGCATTCAGAGCCTTAGAACTCACTAAGGCCTTCGTTTTGACTAGTTATGGCTCCCGTAACTCTAAACGAGCCAGAAGTTATGGCCGTCCAGAATAATCGATATCTACAGGGTGCAACATCCACGGTGCAAGGTGCAACATCCGTCCGAAATGGCGAAACAGTGTCTTACGACTTTTTGAAATGCGTGCATGGATTTTAAAAGGAACAGTACCATGGTGCACCACTCTCCAGCGATGGTAAATCGAAGACCAGCCACGGTAATCCCGTTTTGCCGTAAAAATCCATGTGTCGAAAAAACGAAGGGTCAAAAACTTCCTAGACCCGATTGAGATTCGGATAGTCTTTTTTGGGCATTAAACAATCCACAAACGGCTGAAAGCGGTCAGAGGCATAGAAATCACTGAGGCCTTCGTTTTGACAGGTTATGGCTCCCACAACTCTAAACGAGCCAGAAGTTATGGCCGTCCGAATAATCGATATCTACAGGGTGCAACATCCACGGTGCAAGGTGCAACATCCGTCCGAAATGGCGAAACAGTGTCGTACGACTTTTTGAAATGCCTGCATAGATTTGAAACGGAACGGTACCATGGTGCGCCACTCTCCAGCGATGGTAAATCGAAGTCCAGCCACGGTAATCCCGTTTTACCGTAAAAATCCATGTTTCGAAAAAACGAAGGGTAAAAAACTTCCTTGACCCGATTGAGATTCGGTTAGTCTTTTTTGGGCATTATACAATCCATTGACGGCTGAAAGCTGTCAGAGCCGTAGAACTCACTAAGGCCTTCGTTTTGACTGGTTATGGCTCCCGCAACTCTAAATGAGCCAGAAGTTATGGCCGTCCGAATAATCGATATCTACAGGGTGCAACATCCACGGTGCAAGGTGCAACATCCGTCCAAAAATGGCGAAACAGTGTCATACGACTTTTTGAAATGCATGAATGGATTTGAAACGGAACGGTACCGTGGTGCACCACTCTCCAGCGATGGTAAATCGAAGACCAGCCACGGTAATCCCGTTTTACCGTAAAAATCCACGTGTCGAAAAAACGAAGGGTAAAAAACTTCCTAGACACGATTGAGATTCGGATTGCCTTTTTCGGGCATTATACAAGCCATTGAAGGCTGAAAGCTGTCAGAGCCGTAGAACTCACTAAGGCATTCGTTATGACTGGTTATGGCTCCCGTAACTCTAAACGAGCCAGAAGTTATGGTCGTCCGAATAATCGATATCTTCAGGGTGCAACATCCACGGTGCAAGGTGCAACATCCGTCCGAAATGGCGAAACAGCGTCGTATGACTTTTTGATATGCGTGCATGGATTTGAAACGAAATGGTACCATGGTGCGTCACTCTCCAGCGATGGTAAATCAAAGACCAGCCACGATAATCCCGATTTACCGTAAAAATCCACGTGTCGAAAAAACGAAGTGTAAAAAACTTCCGAGACCCGATTGAGATTCGGATAGTCTTTTTTGGGAATTATACAATCCATTAACGGTTGAAAGCTGTCAGAGCAGTAGAACTCACTGAGGCCTTCGTTTTGACTGATTATGGCTCCCTTAACTCTAAACGAGCCAGAAGTTATGGCCGTCCGAATAATCGATATCTACATGGTGGAACATCCACGGTGCAAGGTGCAACATCCGTCCGAAATGGCGAAACAGTGTCGTACGACTTTTTGAAATGCGTGCATGGATTTGAAACGGAACGGTACCATGGTGCACCACTCTCCAGCGATGGCAAATTGAAGACCAGCCACGGTAATCCCGTTTTACCGTAAAAATCCACGTGTCGAAAAAACGAAGGGTAAAAAACTTCCGAGACCCAATTGAGATTCGGAGTCTTTTTTGGGCATTTTACAATCCATTGACGGCTGAAAGCATTCAGAGCCTTAGAACTCACTAAGGCCTTCGTTTTGACTAGTTATGGCTCCCGTAACTCTAAACGAGCCAGAAGTTATGGCCGTCCAGAATAATCGATATCTACAGGGTGCAACATCCACGGTGCAAGGTGCAACATCCGTCCGAAATGGCGAAACAGTGTCGTACGACTTTTTGAAATGCGTGCATGGATTTTAAAAGGAACAGTACCATGGTGCACCACTCTCCAGCGATGGTAAATCGAAGACCAGCCACGGTAATCCCGTTTTGCCGTAAAAATCCATGTGTCGAAAAAACGAAGGGTCAAAAACTTCCTACACCCGATTGAGATTCGGATAGTCTTTTTTGGGCATTAAACAATCCACAAACGGCTGAAAGCGGTCAGAGGCATAGAAATCACTGAGGCCTTCGTTTTGACAGGTTATGGCTCCCACAACTCTAAACGAGCCAGAAGTTATGTCCGTCCGAATAATCGATATCTACAGGGTGCAACATCCACGGTGCAAGGTGCAACATCCGTCCGAAACGGCGAAACAGTGTCGTACGACTTTTTGAAATGCGTGCATCGATTTGAAACGGAACGGTATCATGGTGCGCCACTCTCCAGCGATGGTAAATCGAAGACCAGCCACGGTAATCCAGTTTTACCGTAAAAATCCACGTGTCGAAAAAACGAAGGGTAAAAAACTTCCGAGACCCGATTGAGATTCGGATAGTCTTTTTTGGGCATTATACAATCCATTGACGGTTGAAAGATGTCAGAGCCGTAGAACTCACTAAGGGCTTCAATTTGACTAGTTATGGATCCCTTAACTCTAAATGAGTCAGAAGTTATGGCCGTCTGAATAATCGATATCTACATGGTGCAACATCCACGGTGCAAGGTGCAACATCCGTCCGAAATGGTGAAACAGTGTTGTACGACTTTTGAAATGCTTGTATGGATTTGAAATGGAACGGTACCATGGTGCACCACTCTCCAACGATGGTAAGTCGAAGACCAGCCACGGTAATCCCATTTTACCGTAAAAATCCACGTTTCGAAAAAACGAAGGGTAAAAAACTTCCAAGACCCGATTGAGATTCGGATAGTCTTTTTTGGGTGTTAAACAATCCATTGACGGTTGAAAGCTATTAGAGCCGTAGAACTCAATAAGGCCTTCGTTTTGACAGGTTATGGCTCCAGTAACTCTAAACGAGCCAGAAGTTATGGCTGTCCGAATAATCGATATCTACAGGGTGCAACATCCACGGTGCAAAATGCAACATCCGTCCGAAATGGCGAAACAGCATCGTACGACTTTTTGAAATGCGTGCATGGATTTGAAACAGAACGGTACTATGGTGCACCACTCTCCAGCGATGGTAAATCGAAGACCAGCCACGGTAATCCCGTTTTACCGTAAAAATCCACGTGTCGAAAAAACGAAGGGTAAAAAACTTCCGAGACCTGATTGAGATTCGGATAGTCTTTTTTGGGCATTATACACCCCAATGACGGCTGAAAGCTGTCAGAGCCGTAGAACTCACTGAGGCCTTCGTTTTTACTGGTTATGGCTCCCTTAACTCTAAACGAGCCAGAAGTTATGGTCGTCCGAATAATCGATATCTACATGGTGCAACATCCACGGTGCAAGCTGCAACATCCGTCCGAAATGGCGAAACAGCGTCGTACGACTTTTTGAAATGCGTGCATGGAGTTGAAACGGAACGGTACCATGGTGCACCACTCTCTAGCAATGGCAAATCAAAGACCAGCCACGGTAATCCCGTTTTACCGTAAAAATCCACGTGTCGAAAAAACGAAGGGTAAAAAACTTCCGAGACCCGATTGAGATTCGGATAGTCTTTTTTGGGAATTATACAATCCATTGACGGCTGCAAGCTGTCAGAGCCGTAGAACTCACCGAGACCTTAGTTTTGACTAGTTATGGCTCCCTTAACTCTAAACGAGCCAGAAGTTATGGCCGTCCGAATAATCGATATCTACTGGGTGCAACATCCACGGTGCAAGGTGCAACATCCGTCCGAAATGGCGTAACAGCGTCGTACGACTTTTTGAAATGCGTGCATGGATTTGAAACGGAACGGTACCATGATGTACCACTCTCCAGCGATGGTAAATCGTAGACCAGCCACGGTAATCCCGTTTTACCGTAAAAATCCACGTGTCGAAAAAACGAAGGGTAAAAAACTTCCAAGACCCGATTGAGATTCGGATAGACTTTTTTGGGCATTATACAGTCCATTGACGGCTGTAAGCTATCAGAGACATAGAACTCACTGAGGCCTTCGTTTTGAGTAGTTATGGCTCTCTTAACTCTAAACGAGCCAGAAGTTATGGCCGCCCGAATAATCGATATCTACAGGGTGCAACATCCACGGTGCAAGGTGCAACATCCGTCCGAAATGGCGAAACAGCATCGTACGACTTTTTGAAATGCGTGCATGGATTTGAAACGGAACGGTACCATGGTGCACCACTCTCTAGCGATGGCAAATCAAAGACCAGCCACGGTAATCCCGTTTTACCGTAAAAATCCACGCGTCGAAAAAACGAAGGGTAAAAAACTTCCGAGACCCGATTGAGATTCGGATAGTCTTTTTTGGGCATTATACAATCCATTGACGGCTGATAGCTATCAGAGCCGTAGAACTCACTGAGGCCTTCATTTTGACTGGTTATGGCTCTTGTAACTCTAAACAAGCCAGAAGTTAACTCAAACGAGCCAGAAGTTATGGCCGCCCGAATAATCGATATCTACAGGGTGCAACATACACGGTGCAAGGTGCAGCATCCGTCCGAAATGGCGAAACAGCGTCGTATGACTTTTTGAATTGCGTGCATGGATTTGAAACGGAACGGTACCGTGGGGCGCTACTCTCCAGCGATGGTAAATTGAAGACCCGCCACGGTAATCCAGTTTTACCGTAAAAATCCACGTGTCGAAAAAACGAAGGGTAAAAAACTTCCGAGACCCGATTGAGATTCGGATAGTCTTTTTTGGGCATTGTACAATCCATTGACGGCTGAAAGCTGTCAGAGCCGTAGAACTCACCGAGGCCTTCGTTTTGACTGGTTATGGCTCTCTTAACTCTAAACGAGCCAGAAGTTATGGCCGTCCGAATAATCGATATTTACATGGTGCAACATCCACGGTGCAAGTTGCAACATCCATCCGAAATGGTGAAACAGTGTCGTATGACTTTTTGAAATGTGTGCATAGATTTGAAACGGAACGGTACCATGGTGCACCACTCTCCGGCGATGGTAAATCGAAGACCAGCCACGGTAATCCAGTTTTACTGTAAAAACCACGTGTCAAAAAAACGAAGGGTAAAAAACTTCCGAGACCCGATTGAGATTCGGATAGTCTTTTTTGGGCATTATACAATCCATTGACGGCAGAAAGCTGTCAAAGCCGTAGAACTCATTGAGGGCTTCGTTTTGACTGGTGATGGCTCCCTTAACTCTAAAGGAGCCAGAAGTTATGGCCGTCCGAATAATCGATATCTACATGGTGCAACATCCACGGTGCAAGGTGCAACATCCGTCCGAAATGGCGAAACAGGGTCGTACCACTTTTTGAGATGCGTGCATAGATTTGAAACGGAACGATACCATGGTGCACCACTCTTCAGCGATGGTAAATCGAAGACCAACCACGGTAATCCCATTTTACCGTAAAAATCCACGTTTCGAAAAAACGAAGGGTAAAAAACTTCCTAGACCCGATTAAGATTCAGATACTCTTTTTTGGGCATTAAACAATCCATTGACGGCTGAAAGCTACCAAAGCCGTAGAACTCACTGAGGCCTTCGTTTTGACAGGTTTTGGCTCCCGTAACTCTAAACGAGCCAGAAGTTATGGCCGTCCGAATAATCGATATCTACAGGGTGCAACATCCACGGTGCAAGATGCAACATCCGTCAGAAATAGCGAAACAACGTCGTACGACTTTTTGAAATGCGCGCATGGATTTGAAACGGAACGGTACCGTGGTACACCACTCTCCAACGATGGTAAATCGAAGACCAGCCACGGTAATCCCGTTTTACCGTAAAAATCCATGTGTCGAAAAAACGAAGGGTAAAAAACTTCCTAGACCCGATTGAGATTCGGATAGTCTTTTTTGGGCTTTATACAATCCATCAACGGCTAAAAGCTGTCAGAGCCGTAGAACTCACTGAGGCCTTCGTTTTGACTGGTTATGGCTCCGTTAACTCTAAACGAGCCAGAAGTAATGGCCGTCCGAATAATCGATATCTACAGGGTGCAACATCCACAGTGCAAGGTGCAACATCCGTCCGAAATGGCGAAACAGCGTCGTACGACATTTTGAAATGCGTGCTTGGAATTGAAACGGGACGGTACCATGGTGCACAACTCTCCAGCGATGGTAAATCGAAGACCAGCCACGGTAATCCCGTTTTACAGTAAATATCCACGTGTCGAAAAAACGAAGGGTAAAAAACTTCCGAGGCCCGATTGAGATTCGGATAGTCTTTTTAGGGCATCATACAATCCATTGACAGCTGATGGCTGTTAGAGCTGTAGAACTCACTGAGGCCTTCGTTTTGACTGGTTATGGCTCTCGTAACTCTAAACGAGCCAGAAGTTATGGCCGCCCGAATAATCGATATATACAGGGTGCAACATACACGGTGCAAGGTGCAACATCCGTCCGAAATGGCGAAACAGCGTCGTACGACTTTTTGAATTGCGTGCATGGATTTGAAATGGAACGGTACCATGGGGCACTACTCTCCAGCGATGGTAAATCGAAGACCAGCCACGGTAATCCAGTTTTACCGTAAAAATCCACGTGTCGAAAAAACGAAGGTTAAAAAACTTCCGAGACCCGATTGAGATTCGGATAGTCTTTTTTGGGCATTATACAATCCATTGACGGCTAAAAGCTGTACAAGCCGTAGAACTCTCGTTTTTACTGGTTATGGCTCCCTTAACTCTAAAGGAGCCAGAAGTTAGGGCCGTCCGAATAATCGATATTTACATGGTGCAACATCCATGGTGCAAGGTGCAACATCCGTCCGAAATGGCGAAACAGTGTCGTAGGACTTTTTGATATGCGTGCATAGATTTGAGGTGGAACGGTACCATTGTGCACCACTCTCCAGCGATGGTAAAACGAAGACCAGCCACGGTAATCCAGTTTTACCGTAAAAATCCACGTGTCAAAACAACGAAGGGTAAAAAACTTCCAAGACCCGATTGAGATTCGGATAGTCTTTTTTGGGCATTATACAGTCCATTGATGGTTGAAAGCTGTCAGAGCCGTAGAACTCACTATGCGCTTCGTTTTGACTGGTTATGGCTCCCTTAACTCTAAACGCGCCAGAAGTTATGGCCGTCCGAATAGTCGATATCTACATGGTGCAACATCCACGGTGCAAGGTGCAACATCCGTCCGAAATGGCGAAACAGTGTCGTACGACTTTTTGAAATGCGTGCATGGATATGAAACGGAACGGTACCATGGTGCACCACTCTTCAGCGATGGTAAATCGAAGACGGGCCACGGTAATCCTCTTTTACCGTAAAAATTCACGTTTCGAAAAAACGAAGGGTAAAAAACTTCCTAGTCCCGATTAAGATTCGGATAGTATTTTTTGGGCATTAAACAATCCATTGACGGCTGAAAGCTATCAGAGCCGTAGAACTCACCGAGGCCTTCGTTTTGACCGGTTATAACTCCCGTAACTCTAAACGAGCCAGAAGTTATGGCCGCCCGAATAATCGATATCTACAGGGTTCAACATCCACGGTGCAAGATGCAACATCCGTCAGAAATGGCGAAACAGCGTCGTGCGACTTTTTGAAATGCGCGCATGGATTTGAAACGGAATGGTACCATGGTGCACCACTTTTCAACGATGGTAAATCGAAGACCAGCCATGGTAATCCCGTTTTACCGTAAAAATTCATGTGTCGAAAAAACGAAGGGTAAAAAACTTCCTAGACCCGATTGAGATTCCGATAGTCTTTTTTGGCCATTATACAATCCATTGACGGCTGAAAGCTGTCAGAGCCGTAGAACTCACTGAGGCCTTCGTTTTGACTGGTTATGGCTCCCGTAACTCTAAATGAGCCAGAGGTTATGGCCGTCCGAATAATCGATATCTACTGGGTGCAACATCCACGGTGCAAGGTGCAACATCCGTCCGAAATGGCGAAACAGTGTCGTATGACTTTTTGAAATGCGTGAATGGATTTGAAACGGAACGGTACCATGGTGCACCACTCTCCAGCAATGGTAAATCGAAGACCAGCCATGGTAATCCCGTTTTACCGTAAAAATCCACGTGTCGAAAAAACGAAGGGTAAAAAACTTCCTAGACCCGATTGAGATTCGTATAGTCATTTTTGGGCATTAAACAATCCTTTGATGGCTGAAAGCATTCAGAGCCGCAGAACTCACTGAGGCCCTCATTTTGACAGGTTATGGCTCCCGTAACTCTAAATGAGCCAGAAGTTATGGCCGTCCGAATAATCGATATCTACAAGGTGCAACATCCACGGCGCAAGGTGCAACATCCGTTCGAAATGGCGAAACAGCGTCGTACGACTTTTTGAAATGCGTGCATGGATTTGAAACGGAATAGTACCATAGTGCACCACTCTCCAGCGATGGTAAATCGAAGACCAGCTACGGTAATCCCGTTTTACCGTAAAAATCCACGTGTCAAAAAAAACAAAGGGTAAAAAACTTCCGAGACCCGATTGAGATTCGGATAGTCTTTTTTGGGCATTATACAACCCAATGACGGCTGAAAGCTGTCAAAACCGTAGAACTCACTAAGGCCTTCGTTTTGACTGGTTATGGCTCTCTTAACTCTAAACGAGCCAGAAGTTATGGCCGTCCGAATAATCGATATTTACATGGTGCAACATCCACGGTGCAAGTTGCAACATCCATCCGAAATGGTGAAACAGTGTCGTATGACTTTTTGAAATGTGTGCATAGATTTGAAACGGAACGGTACCATGGTGCACCACTCTCCGGCGATGGTAAATCGAAGACCAGCCACGGTAATCCAGTTTTACTGTAAAAACCACGTGTCAAAAAAACGAAGGGTAAAAAACTTCCGAGACCCGATTGAGATTCGGATAGTCTTTTTTGGGCATTATACAATCCATTGACGGCAGAAAGCTGTCAAAGCCGTAGAACTCATTGAGGGCTTCGTTTTGACTGGTGATGGCTCCCTTAACTCTAAAGGAGCCAGAAGTTATGGCCGTCCGAATAATCGATATCTACATGGTGCAACATCCACGGTGCAAGGTGCAACATCCGTCCGAAATGGCGAAACAGGGTCGTACCACTTTTTGAGATGCGTGCATAGATTTGAAACGGAACGATACCATGGTGCACCACTCTTCAGCGATGGTAAATCGAAGACCAACCACGGTAATCCCATTTTACCGTAAAAATCCACGTTTCGAAAAAACGAAGGGTAAAAAACTTCCTAGACCCGATTAAGATTCAGATACTCTTTTTTGGGCATTAAACAATCCATTGACGGCTGAAAGCTACCAAAGCCGTAGAACTCACTGAGGCCTTCGTTTTGACAGGTTTTGGCTCCCGTAACTCTAAACGAGCCAGAAGTTATGGCCGTCCGAATAATCGATATCTACAGGGTGCAACATCCACGGTGCAAGATGCAACATCCGTCAGAAATAGCGAAACAACGTCGTACGACTTTTTGAAATGCGCGCATGGATTTGAAACGGAACGGTACCGTGGTACACCACTCTCCAACGATGGTAAATCGAAGACCAGCCACGGTAATCCCGTTTTACCGTAAAAATCCATGTGTCGAAAAAACGAAGGGTAAAAAACTTCCTAGACCCGATTGAGATTCGGATAGTCTTTTTTGGGCTTTATACAATCCATCAACGGCTAAAAGCTGTCAGAGCCGTAGAACTCACTGAGGCCTTCGTTTTGACTGGTTATGGCTCCGTTAACTCTAAACGAGCCAGAAGTAATGGCCGTCCGAATAATCGATATCTACAGGGTGCAACATCCACAGTGCAAGGTGCAACATCCGTCCGAAATGGCGAAACAGCGTCGTACGACATTTTGAAATGCGTGCTTGGAATTGAAACGGGACGGTACCATGGTGCACAACTCTCCAGCGATGGTAAATCGAAGACCAGCCACGGTAATCCCGTTTTACAGTAAATATCCACGTGTCGAAAAAACGAAGGGTAAAAAACTTCCGAGGCCCGATTGAGATTCGGATAGTCTTTTTAGGGCATCATACAATCCATTGACAGTTGATGGCTGTTAGAGCTGTAGAACTCACTGAGGCCTTCGTTTTGACTGGTTATGGCTCTCGTAACTCTAAACGAGCCAGAAGTTATGGCCGCCCGAATAATCGATATCTACAGGGTGCAACATACACGGTGCAAGGTGCAACATCCGTCCGAAATGGCGAAACAGCGTCGTACGACTTTTTGAATTGCGTGCATGGATTTGAAATGGAACGGTACCATGGGGCACTACTCTCCAGCGATGGTAAATCGAAGACCAGCCACGGTAATCCAGTTTTACCGTAAAAATCCACGTGTCGAAAAAACGAAGGTTAAAAAACTTCCGAGACCCGATTGAGATTCGGATAGTCTTTTTTGGGCATTATACAATCCATTGACGGCTAAAAGCTGTACAAGCCGTAGAACTCTCGTTTTTACTGGTTATGGCTCCCTTAACTCTAAAGGAGCCAGAAGTTAGGGCCGTCTGAATAATCGATATTTACATGGTGCAACATCCATGGTGCAAGGTGCAACATCCGTCCGAAATGGCGAAACAGTGTCGTAGGACTTTTTGATATGCGTGCATAGATTTGAGGTGGAACGGTACCATTGTGCACCACTCTCCAGCGATGGTAAATCGAAGACCAGCCACGGTAATCCAGTTTTACCGTAAAAATCCACGTGTCAAAACAACGAAGGGTAAAAAACTTCCAAGACCCGATTGAGATTCGGATAGTCTTTTTTGGGCATTATACAGTCCATTGATGGTTGAAAGCTGTCAGAGCCGTAGAACTCACTATGCGCTTCGTTTTGACTGGTTATGGCTCCCTTAACTCTAAACGCGCCAGAAGTTATGGCCGTCCGAATAGTCGATATCTACATGGTGCAACATCCACGGTGCAAGGTGCAACATCCGTCCGAAATGGCGAAACAGTGTCGTACGACTTTTTGAAATGCGTGCATGGATATGAAACGGAACGGTACCATGGTGCACCACTCTTCAGCGATGGTAAATCGAAGACGGGCCACGGTAATCCTCTTTTACCGTAAAAATTCACGTTTCGAAAAAACGAAGGGTAAAAAACTTCCTAGTCCCGATTAAGATTCGGATAGTATTTTTTGGGCATTAAACAATCCATTGACGGCTGAAAGCTATCAGAGCCGTAGAACTCACTGAGGCCTTCGTTTTGACCGGTTATAACTCCCGTAACTCTAAACGAGCCAGAAGTTATGGCCGCCCGAATAATCGATATCTACAGGGTTCAACATCCACGGTGCAAGATGCAACATCCGTCAGAAATGGCGAAACAGCGTCGTGCGACTTTTTGAAATGCGCGCATGGATTTGAAACGGAACGGTACCATGGTGCACCACTTTTCAACGATGGTAAATCGAAGACCAGCCATGGTAATCCCGTTTTACCGTAAAAATTCATGTGTCGAAAAAACGAAGGGTAAAAAACTTCCTAGACCCGATTGAGATTCCGATAGTCTTTTTTGGCCATTATACAATCCATTGACGGCTGAAAGCTGTCAGAGCCGTAGAACTCACTGAGGCCTTCGTTTTGACTGGTTATGGCTCCCGTAACTCTAAATGAGCCAGAGGTTATGGCCGTCCGAATAATCGATATCTACTGGGTGCAACATCCACGGTGCAAGGTGCAACATCCGTCCGAAATGGCGAAACAGTGTCGTATGACTTTTTGAAATGCGTGAATGGATTTGAAACGGAACGGTACCATGGTGCACCACTCTCCAGCAATGGTAAATCGAAGACCAGCCATGGTAATCCCGTTTTACCGTAAAAATCCACGTGTCGAAAAAACGAAGGGTAAAAAACTTCCTAGACCCGATTGAGATTCGTATAGTCATTTTTGGGCATTAAACAATCCTTTGATGGCTGAAAGCATTCAGAGCCGCAGAACTCACTGAGACCCTCATTTTGACAGGTTATGGCTCCCGTAACTCTAAATGAGCCAGAAGTTATGGCCGTCCGAATAATCGATATCTACAGGGTGCAACATCCACGGCGCAAGGTGCAACATCCGTTCGAAATGGCGAAACAGCGTCGTACGACTTTTTGAAATGCGTGCATGGATTTGAAACGGAATAGTACCATAGTGCACCACTCTCCAGCGATGGTAAATCGAAGACCAGCTACGGTAATCCCGTTTTACCGTAAAAATCCACGTGTCAAAAAAAACAAAGGGTAAAAAACTTCCGAGACCCGATTGAGATTCGGATAGTCTTTTTTGGGCATTATACAACCCAATGACGGCTGAAAGCTGTCAAAACCGTAGAACTCACTAAGGCCTTCGTTTTGACTGGTTATGGCTCTCTTAACTCTAAACGAGCCAGATATTATGGCCGTTCGAATAATCGATATCTACATGGTGCAACATCTACGGTGCAAGGTGCAACATCCGACCGAAATGGCGAAACAGTGTCGTACGACTTTTTGAAATGCGTGCATGGATTTGAAACGGAACGGTACCATGGTGCACCACTCTCCAGCGACGGTAATCGAAGACCAGCCACGGTATTCCCATTTTACCGTAAAAATCCACGTGTCAAAAAAAACAAAGGGTAAAAAACTTCCGAGACCCGATTGAGATTCAGATAGTCTTTTTTGGGCATTATACAATCCATTGACGTCTGCAAACTGTCAAAGCCGTAGAACTCGCTGAGGTCTTCGTTTTGACTGGTTATGGCTCCCTTAACTCTAAACGAGCCAGATGGTATGGCCGTCTGAATAATCGATATCTACAGGGTGCAACATCCACGGTGCAAGGTGCAACATCCGTCCAAAATGGCGTAACAGCGTCGTACGACTTTTTGAAATGCGTGCATGGATTTGAAACGGAACGGTACCATGGTGCACCACTCTTCAACGATGGTAAATCGAAGACCAGCCACGGTAATCCCGTTTTACCGCAAAAATCCACGTGTCGAAAAAACGAAAGGTAAAAAACTTCCAAGACCCGATTGAGATTTGGATAGTCTTTTTTGGGCATTATACATTCCATTGACGGCTGCAAGCTATCACAGCCGTAGAACTCACTAATGCCTTCATTTTGACTGGTTATGGCTCCCTTAACTCTAAACGATCCAGAAGTTATGGTCGTCCGAATAATCGATATCTACAGGGTGCAACATCCACGGTGCAAGGTGCAACATCCATCCGAAATGGCAAAACAGCGTCGTACGACTTTTTGAAATGCGTGCATGGATTTGAAACGGAACGGTACCATGGTGAACCACTCTCTAGCGATGGTAAATCGAAGACCAGCCACGGTAATCCCGTTTTACCGTAAAAATCCACGTGTCGAAAAAACGAAGGGTAAAAAACTTCCAAGACCCGATTGAGATTCGGATAGTCTTTTTTGGGCATTATACATTCCATTGACGGCTGATAGCTGTCAGAGCCGTAGAACTCACTGAGGCCTTCATTTTGACTAGTTATGGCTCTCGTAACTCTAAACGAGCCAGAAGTTATGGCCGCCCGAATAATCGATATCTACAGGGTGCAACATACACGGTGCAAGGTGCAACATCCGTCCGAAATGGCGAAACAGCGTCGTACGACTTTTTGAATTGCGTGCATGGATTTGAAACGGAACGGTACGGTGGGGCACTACTCTCCAGCGATGGTAAATCGAAGACCAGCCATGGTAATCGAGTTTTACCGTAAAAATCCACGTGTCGAAAAAACGAAGGGTAAAAAAACTTCCGAGACCCGATTGTGATTCAGATAGTCTTTTTGGGCATTATACAATCCATTGACGGCTGAAAGCGGTCAGAGCCGTTGAACTCGTTGAGGCCTTCGTTTTGACAGGTTATGGCTCCCTGAACTCTAAACGAGCCAGAAGTTATGGCCGTCTGAATAATCGATATCTACATGGTGCAACATCCACGGTTTACGGTGCAACATCCGTCCGAAATGGCGAAACAGTGTCGTACGACTTTTTGAAATGCGTGCATAGATTTGAAACGGAACGGTACCTTGGTGTACCACTCTCCAGCTATGGTAAATCGAAGACCAGCCACGGTAATCCAGTTTTACCGTAAAAATCCACGTGTCAAAAAAACGAAGGGTAAAAAACTTCCGAGTCCCGATTGATATTCAGATAGTCTTTTTTAGGCATTATACAATCCATTGACGGCTGAACGCTGTCAAAGCCGTAGAACTCACTGAGGGCTTCGTTTTGACTGGTTTTGGCTCCCTTAACTCTAGACGAGCCAGAAGTTATGGCCGTCCGAATAATCGATATCTACATGGTGCAACATCCACGATGCAAGGTGCAACATCCGTCCGAAATGGCGAAACAGTGTCGTACGACTTTTTGAAATGCGTGCATGGATTTGAAATGAAACGGTACCATGGTACACCACTCTCAACCGATGGTAAATCGAAGACCAGCCATTGTAATCCCATTTTACCATAAAAATCCACGTTTCGAAAAAACGAAGGGTCAAAAATTTCCTAGACCCGATTAAGTTTCGGATAGTCTTTTTTTGGGCATTAAACAATCCATTGACGGCTGAAAGCTATCAGAGCCATAGAACTCACTGGGGCCTTCGTTTTGACAGGTTATGGCTCCCGTAACTCTAAACGAGCCATAAGTTATGGCCGTCCGAATAATCGATATCTACAGGGTGCAACATCCACGGTGCAAGATGCAACATCCGTCAGAAATGGCGAAACAGCGTCGTACGACTTTTTGAAATGCGCGCATGGATTTGAAACGGAATGGTACCATGGTGCACCACTCTCCAGCGATGGTAAATCGAAGACCAGCCATGGTAATCCCGTTTTACCGTAAAAATCCACGTGTCGAAAAAACGAAGGGTAAAAAACTTCCTAGAACCGATTGAGATTCGGATAGTCATTTTTGGGCATTAAACAATCCATTGACGGCTTAAAGCATTCAGAGCCGTAAAACTCACTGAGGCCTTCATTTTGACAGGTTAAGGCTCCCGTAACTCTAAACGAGCCAGAAGTTATGGCCGTCCGAATAATCGATATCTACAGGGTTCAACATCCACGGCGCAAGATGCAACATCCGTCCGAAATGGCGAAACAGTGTCGTACGACCTTTTGAAATGCGTGCATGGAATTGAAACGGAACGGTACCATGGTGCACCACTCTCCAGCGATGGTAAATGAAGACCAGCCACGGTAAGCCCGTTTTACCGCAAAAATCCACGTGTCAAAAAAACGAAGGGTAAAAACTTCCAAGACCCGATTGAGATTCGGATTATCTTCTTTGGACATTAAACAATCCATTGACGGCTGAAAGCTGTCAGAGCCGTAGAACTCACTGAGGCCTTCGTTTTGACAAGTTATGGCTCCCGTAACTCTAAACGAGCCAGAAGTTATGGCCGTCCGAATAATCGATATCTACAGGGTGCAACATCCACGGTGCAAGGTGCAACATCTGTCCGAAATGGCGAAACAGTGTCGTTCGACTTTTTGAAATGCGTGCATGGATTTGATACGAAATGGTACCATTGTGCACCACTCTCCAGCGATGGTAAATTGAAGACCAGCCGCGGTAATCCCGTTTTACCGTAAAAATCCACGTGTCGAAAAAAGGAAGTGTAAAAAACTTCCAAGATCCGACTGAGATTCGGATATTCTTTTTTGGGCATTATACAATCCATTGACGGCTGAAAGCTGTCAGAGCCGTAGAACTCACTAAGGCCTTCGTTTTGACTGGTTATGGCTCTCTTAGCTCTAAACGAACCAGAAGTTATGGCCGTTCGGATGATCGATATCTACATGGTGCAACATCCACGGTGCAAGGTGCAACATCCGTCCGAAATGGCGAAACGGCGTCGTTTGACTTTTTGAAATGCGTGCATGGATTTGAAACGGAACAGTACCATGGTGCACAACTCTCCAGCGATGGTAAATCGAAGACCAGCCACGGTAATCCCGTTTTACCGTAAAAATCCGCGTGTCGAAAAGACGAAGGGTAAAAAACTTCCGAGACCCGATTGAGATTCGGATAGTCTTTTTTGGGCATTATACAATCCATTGAAAGCTGAAAGCTGTTAGAGCCGTAGAACTCACTGAGGCCTTCATTTTGACTAGTTATGTCTCCCGTAACTCTAAACGAGCCAGAAGTTATGGCCGTCCGAATAATCGATATCTACAGGGTGCAACATACACGGTGCAAGGTGTAACATCCGTCCGAAATGGCGAAACAGCATCGTACGACTTTTTGAATTGCGTGCATGGATTTGAAACGGAACGGTACCATGGGGCACCACTCTCTAGCGATGGTAAATCGAAGACCAGCCATGGTAATCCAGTTTTACCGTAAAAATCCACGTGTCGAAAAAACGATGGGTAAAAAACTTCCCAGACCCGACTGAGATTCGGATAGCCGTTTTTGGGCATCATACAATCCATTGACGACTGAAAGCTGTCTGAGCCGTAGAACTCACCGAGGGCTTCGTTTTGACTGGTTATGTCTCCCTTAACTCTAAACAAGCCAGAAGTTATGGCCGTCCGAATAATCGATATCTACATGGTGCAACATCCACGGCGCAAGATGCAACATCCGTCCGAAATGGCGAAACAGTGTCGTACGACCTTTTGAAATGCGTGCATGGTTTTGAAACGGAACAGTACTATGGTGCACCACTCTCCAGCGATGGTAAATCGAAGACCCGCCACGGTAATCCCGTTTTACCGTAAAAATCCACGTGTCGAAAAAACGAAGGGTAAAAAACTTCAAAGACCCGATTGAGATTCGGATAGTCTTTTTTGGGCATTATACAACCCATTGACGGCTGAAAGCTGTCAGAGCCGTAGAACTCACCGAGGCCTTTGTTTTGACTGGTTATGGCTCCCTTAACTCTAAACGAGCCAAAAATTATGGCCGTTCGAATAATCGATATCTACACGGAGCAACATCCACGGTGCAAGGTGCAACATCCGTCCGAAATGGCGAAACGGTGTTGTACGACCTTTTGAAATGCGTGCATGGATTTGAAACGGAACGGTACCATGGTGCACCACTCTCCAGCGATGGTAAATGAAGACCAGCCACGGTAATCCCGTTTTACCGTAAAAATCCACGTGTCAAAAAAACGAAGGGTAAAAAACTTCCAAGACCCGATTGAGATTCGGATTATCTTCTTTGGACATTAAACAATCCATTGACGGCTGAAAGCTGTCAGAGCCGTAGAACTCACTGAGGCCTTTGTTTTGACAGGTTATGGCTCCCGTAACTCTAAACGAGCCAGAAGTTATGGCCGTCCGAATAATCGATATCTACAGGGTGCAACATCCACGGTGCAAGGTGCGACATCTGTCCGAAATGGCGAAACAGTGTCGTTCGACTTTTTGAAATGCGTGCATGGATTTGATACGAAATGGTACCATGGTGCACCACTCTCCAGTGATGGTAAATTGAAGACCAGCCGCGGGAATCCCGTTTTACCGTAAAAATCCACTTGTCGAAAAAAGGAAGGGTAAAAAACTTCCAAGATCCGACTGAGATTCGGATATTCTTTTTTGGGCATTATACAATCCATTTGTGATGTCCCGGAAATTTAGGCAATAATTATTTAATAATTTCTTTGATAATTTTTTTTTTAAAAAATGTGAAATATTGATTGAATAATTTAATTTAAACTAGAATTCTCTTTTGAAAATTTATAATTATTTAATTTGTTAAATGGTATTCTTTTCAAAGATTAAAATATTTATAATGTATAGATGTTTATGCATTGTAAATAGAGATTTGGTTTTAATTTTAATTTATATTTAAATGAAGTATATTTTCTAATTATTATATATAAATGTAAATTTGTAAATTGATTTAAATTAGTAAGTAAGTATTTATTTGGTTATAAGAATAAATATAGTTTAATTTTGTTTTATAATAAAAGTTTGTTTTGTTTATTTTAAAATTGTTTTTCTTTTGAAATAGATCTAATTCAATCTTTTCTTTTGAAATTTAGTTTTAAAAGAATATTATTTTGAAAATAATTAAACAAACATTTTAATGTAAGTGTATAGTTTATATGTTTGTATTTCAAAGCTAATGTTAATAAACATTGAAAATCATGCTTAAATAAATTTGAAATGTTTTAAGACAAATTTAAATACATATATAAATTTAGAAATCTCTTTTATTTGAAATGTACATGTGTTAAATTTTTAAACTAATAAATAGACACTTGTAAAATTTTGAGATAACAAGACAACAAGTGGCATTCTTGAAATTTATTCTTTGTAAACATGAGAACATAACATAGCAAAGCATTTGATACAAACACACTTTCTCTTCAAAATTGAAAATCTGAGAATCAAATTACAGTAAATCAAAAAACCCCAATGCAAACTACAAAATCTGCAAACAACTTCATGATTGCATTCATCTTCAAATCTGCAATCAATTCCCAAATCTGCATATCTGAATAACAAAGTACAATTGGAAGTTCAACTTTAATTTGAATCTGAGCAATAAGTATGGGTTTGCATGCATCATCAGCAACAAGTAATTTCAGTGATCAATTATCAAATGCAAGTCAGGACTTGGAATTGTGATCTGCTTCTCTGGAAAATGAATCTGCATCTCTGAAATTTGTTTCTGCATCTTCTAATTTTAGTGAGTAAACTTCTTTCCAAAAACAGATCCTTCTTTTAAATTAAATGCTTAAGTGATATACTTAAACTCAAGTTCAACAAAACTGTCATGAAAAATTAAATCAAACTGCTATGATTGAAAACTGCAGCATCTTCATTTTTGATGAATAACTTCACTATTGAAAGTTGTTTTAAACTTTCTGTTGCATGTGAGTAAAATCTTTACTGTGAATACTGATTTTTAGTGAGTAACCTCACTATCATATTTAAACACAAATTATCCTTAAAAAAAATAAAACATAAGTAACAGTTATATGTGTTGCAATGAACACTGTTTGATGATTGCCTTGCTTTATGTACATTTGTGTGCCTGTAAGTTTTCAGATTGATTTTATCATCTCTGTGTTTATGCCTCTGTACTAAAAACTGTGAGCATGAATCAATTTAAGATTTGATTCGTATACAAATGTCATAGTAAATTCATGGAGTATGTTGGAATTTTTATGCATGATATTTTATTCTGAACAAATGCATGATTATTAACCTAAGAACATATGTGATACATTGTTTATATCATTGCTTCTCTGATTCATTATTACAGAGTATAAGTGACAGTAGTAGAAAATTTTTCAAAATCTTTTCTTCTAATCTTTGTTAGGACCAGGATTTAAAACAAAAAGGATGTTTGTTTAGTAAGACATTATGTTTATAAATCAAAATTAAGCTAAATTGGAAATATGTTGCCTCTGGAATCAATAATAACAGCTATTGTTTTAAATAAACAAAAATCTCAAACAACTTGAATTATTAAAACAAGTTTAAAATTTGAATGCACTATAGAAATCTTGAATATTAAAATAGGAATCCCAATTTTTAGTTAATTATTGTGTGAGCATTTCTGGGTGCAACAAAAATGGGAGTTTTTGGGTTATATGGTGATCTAGTGATTCTGGGTTGTAGTGGTGCTTCCTGGAAGTGGAAGGCAGATGGATGGGTAGGGGAAAATTATTAGATGGGCTGTCAGTGGGTTGTGGCGACGGTGGTGGCTTGTTACAGGTTCTAGCCCTAGTTTTTAGGTGGTTGAAGTTTTGATTCATCTCGTGTTCTATGATTCACCGAGTGTTGCAAGCCTTTGGGGATTGGTAGAGGAGGCGTAAGTGAAGTGATTGCCGGAGTTGTAGGTGATCAGGTGATCGGAGATGGAATCGCAAGTGGTTGACAGGTTTGGGTGGTTGAACTCAGGTGAACTTCTGGATTGTGTGCAGAGTTTTAATTGACTCGGGTAATTCTCGGGAATTTTTGCTTATCACTCGAAGCAATGGGTAGGAAAACTCGAAGTAAATATGATAGGTTCTCGGGTTAGTTGATTACAGAGTTTAACCTGTAGTTAGCAGTTTTTATGAATTGGAAGAAAAAAATTCATAATTTAAAGATTGTAATTTGATTCAAAAATAAGTAAGTCTGAATTCAAATGAAGTTTAGAATTCAAAGTTTTTAAAAATTGAATTCTTAAATTTAAATTCAGTTTTAAATCAAAATTTAAACAGTTTTGCAGGGTTTTAAAATCAGAGAATTATGCAGTTTAATGTTTGAATGAATTCATATTTTTAAAATCTGGGTTGATTCAAACATAAGTTGTAACTGAATTTAAATGTAGTTGAGGATTCAAAGTTTTAATAATGAAAATCTAAAATTTAAACAAGTTAAATTCTGTTAAAGTTAAGTTTTAAAACAGTTTTCAGGTTTAAAGACCTGGGAGTTATTTTGTAGTTTTTTTTTTAAAATGTTGATTGAAATTCAAAACTTTAGTGCAAATTTTGATTTAAGAGGGAGCTGAATTTGAATTCAAATGCAGTTTGAGTTCAAAGGTTTTAGAAAAATGAATGAAGATCTTAAATTTAAACAAGATTTTAAATCTGGTCTTAAATCAAGTATAGAACAGTTTCAGGTTTGTATTAAAACCAGAATTAGATTTAAGTAGTTTTTGTAAGTTTTTGAAAGTATGAACAGATTTAAAGTTTAAGCAAACTTAAATTTGTTTTTGAATTCAGATTAAAAACTGTTTTCAAGTTAACTTTGAAAACTAGTTTGATTTCAAACAGTTTATAAAATAAAATAAAAATGATTGAACATAATCAAATGTTTTAAATGAAATCTGATTTCAAATGAGTTTTAAAACTTGAAAGAATTTGTTTCCTTTAGCATTTGAATATGAAGTGTTTAATTTAAATTTGAAATTTAAATAACCAATTAAATATTTCTTTATATTTAGGTAATGGATGTTCTTTAACATTCATTTTGTTGTAAGGTTTATAATTATTTGACTTAATGTTTAATGATTAAACATTTTAAATATCAAATGTTTAAATAGAATTTGAATTTAAATTTAGTAATGTATTGTTTTAATACATTTTGAATTTAAATGAGTCATTTGAGAATACTTAAACTAATTAAGGATTTTACTTAATTATTGATTTAAATAATGTTTTAGATTAATATTAAGTAGAAAGGATTTATTGATAATTAATCTAACTCAAATTTTCTTAAGTAGGTAATTATGAAATGTTGTTAATTAATAATTGGTGACAATTATCTAAGGATAATTTAGTAATTAATTAATGTAATTAATTTTGATAATTAACTAGATTAATTAATTAAATATAATTAATTGTTAAAGTAATTAAGGATTTAATTACTTATTGTAATTAATTTTAATATTGTGATTTAATTAAGTTAATTAATTTAGTTTAATTAATTTAAATAAATCATTTGATGATTTAAGTGTAATTACTTAATGTAATTAATGGAGCAGGATTACTTAGAGAAGTAATAATGATAATTACTGGAATGTAATTAGTAATTTAGATAATTACTTTTGTAATTAATTAAGGAATTAATGAATGATTAATTATTGGTTAATTAATTTATAAATAAGTAATTAAGATAGTTAATTACTTAATTAGATATTAATCAAGGTGATTAATAATTAGATTAATTATTAAATGTAATTAATTTTAATTAAGTAATTTATTGAAGATCATTAATTATTATAATTAATGATGTAATTAAGAATTGTTTAATTAAGTAGTAATTGATTAATTAGTGATTAATTAATTGTAATTAATTAAGGAAAAATATAATTAATTAATAAATGAGTAATTAAATGTTAATTACTTATGATTAACATTAATTAATTAAGGACTAATTACTTATTGTAATTAGTAAATGATTAATCAGGGTTGTTTAATCAAGTTAAATACTTAGTGTATAATTAATTAACTGGGTTAATTAATTAATGGATGTTAAGCAGGATTTAAATGTGTTAATTAATTTAATTTATTTTAAATTAATTAGAGATGGTTATAATTAATTTAATTCATTTTAAATTAATTATAATTGTGGGTTAGAAAATCATTGCTTATGAATGCTATTGATTGAATGGTTGTGATCTCAGTAATGAGATGAGTTGTATGATATGAATGCTTGGTTTGTGTATGATGTTTGTGATGGATTGTTTGGTTGTGATGATTATCTGTTTATGGATGATACAGGTTATCTGTTATAATATGGATGTGCTTATCTATTGTTAGATGTAGTTTATCTATCTCTGTAAAGTAGATAGTAATGGAATAAGTTAATTGTTAAACCCTTAAGTACAACTTGGACATTAAGATGGCGTTTGGTTTCGGTGAGACCGGGATCGGGTTTCCATATTTGGATATCCGAAAACCACATCGATTCCAATTAAACGTTAGGTCGTTAATCCAAGTGGAGCAGGTGAAGACTCGAGGTGTAAGGACTATACGTCAGTATAACTCTGTGGGTGATTCCGTAATGAGTTTGACGGAATAGTACTTATAGGTTCGAGATGGTGATTTAGAGTGCAAGGGTTATCGTCGTTAACTCTGAGGGTGATTCCAATACGAGTGTAACGAGATAATGCCTTCGGTTTCGTTCGAACCCGGAACTGTTTGCGTAAAAAATGGCCGCAAACACCCAAAGTCGTGAAAGCACCAGTGTATGAATATAATTCAGCGATATTCAAACACAAATTACAGATCTCAGCAAATAACCCAAATATGTTTGCACAAAAGATGATCAAACAACTCCAAGTCGTATGAATTAGTTGATTTTATGTTGTTCGTATTGATTTAGGTGGTGTATGCAAATACGTAAAAAGTAGGGGCTAAACTGTAAAAGACACACAGATTTATAGTGGTTCGGCCAAAGTGTGCCTACGTCCACTTTATATGTTATTCTCCTTTTCCAATCCGATTACAAGTACAAAGCTTGTAGTACAAGTGTATGAAAGTTGTTTGAAAGTTCCTTCCAGGTTTGAGCTCTCAAACTTGTCTGCCATTGTTGTACCCCTGCCCCTCTATTTATAGAATGAGGTAGGGGGCAGGGGTCTTGGAAGTATATAGCTGCTGGTGGGCCCGGGCTGAAGCAATCTGGACTGGCAACTTTCTGGTTCGGCGAGGCTTTGGTTCGGCGGTGAGTGGTATGTTGTTTGGACCGGTGGTAGTATGGTGAGGTTGGAGTTGGTTCGGTGGTAGCATGGTGAGGTTGGAGTTGGTTCGGTGGTAGCATGGTCCGGTGGTAGCATGGTTCGGCTATGCTTGGAGGCATGTTGGTTCGGCGGAGGTTGGTTCGGCGATTGGCGAAGAAGTCTGGTTCGGTGGGAGTTTGGAAGTGAAGGGGTGTACTTGGTTCGGCAGGGAGATGCCGAATGCCGAATGAGCCTGTGCTTTAAATGCCGAATGACTTCTTGTACTGGGAACGCCGGATGAAACTGTGTGCTCTGAGTGCCGAACGAGGCTTTGCCGAATGAGATATGTGATATATTACCGAATGAATCTTCAAACCTTTGATGCCGAATGGACTTTTATACTTGAATCATGAGTGAAATCCCAGACTTATATACGCTTGCTTGCTTCCTCTTAGCTCGATCGTGGTGGAGATGCGCTCAACGTTGATATTCCAGCTTTGTCCAAAAAATGGGATAACACTTTGCCCCCCAAAATATGCCTTGCGGTAGGAAGGCGTGTTTTGTATAGTCCCGAATCCAATATCCAAAGTCAATAGCCATATTGCCAGAGTAGATCATCCTTGACTGCTCCGAGTTGATATCCAGTTCCAAATCCAATAACCAAAGCTTGAGCCAATTCCATGTCCATCCGAACTCGACAACAGAGTCCCAAACCATCCTTATCCAATAGCCAACAACCGAATCCAGGACCTCTTTGGGTCGCGGTCCAAATTTATAACCTCTCCGGGCTCTTGCCAAGCGCAATCCACACCTGACGGCCATGATCCCGTGTCCCTGGATGTTGAGCTAACCTCTCCGGGTTCTTGCCATGCGTAATCCACACTTGACGATTTTGATCCAGTGTCCCTGGACTTTGAGCTAACCTCTCCGGGTTCTTGCCATGCCTAATCCACACATGACGACCTTGGTCCAGTGTCCCTGGATGTTGTACAATGCCATGGCTTAAGTCCTAAGCCGAATCCTGGTCTCTCCGGACCCTTGCCGAGCATAGTCCATACTCGACGACCTGAAAATAACGATTGATAATATAGGGCCTAAGTCCTAGGCTGAATCCTGGTCACTCCGGACCCTTGCCGAGCATAGTCCATACTCGACGACCTGAAAATAACGATTGATAATATAGGGCCTAAGTCCTAGGCCGAATCCTGGTCACTCCGGACCCTTGCCGAGCATAGTCCATACTCGACGACCTGAATGAGTCAATTTACCACGTTCGGACAAAGCGACTCACCCCTTGCCAGGCATAATCCATACCCGACGACCGTTTATCAAAAGTCAGATAAAAATCCAATTAAAATCCAACTCAAAATCCAAGTCCAAAATCCAAATCGAGAATCCAAATCCAAAATCCAAATCCAGAATCCAAATCCAAAATCCAAATCCAGAATCCAAATCCAAAATCCAAATCCAAAATCCAAATCCAAAACCATAAAAACAGAAATCCAAACTAACATCCAAAACCGAAAACAATTGTCCAAAGGAAAATCCAAATCAAAAAGCAAGAAAAACCAGGAGCTCAATCGAAGCTCCAAAATCGAAAACCAAAAAGAAAAGCAGTGTCCAATCCAAAAGCAAAAGATAAATTTCACAAACCACAGCATCGCAATTTATTATCATTCAGAGCATGCCTAGGGGCTATCTCCGTCCCCGTACATGTGTAAATGACTTGGTTGCTTGCCAATAGTTTGCTACTTATTTCATATTAACCTGGTCAAGGGATGATCAACCGACCATCATTCCTGGGCCTCCCACCATCGTAGCTTGAGGTAGGCGGCAGTTGCTCCTGCCTCGCCGTTGCATCCCGAGGTCCAACATATTGTGGCAGTTGTCCATTCCTTACATGTTCCTCAATTATGTCCTTTAAGTGCCTGCAGCTGTTGGTGTCGTGTCCATCCAAATCATGGAAGAGGCAGTGCCTTCCTGATGTCCTTTCCCGTTCTGTTGGTTCTCTCCTAGCCGGCCTCCGGTAGTGAAGGCGATTTCGAGTATCCAGGTATATCCGTTCCAGTGTTTCGTTCAATCCTGTGTATGTGGAAAACTTTGGATCCTTCCATTGCTTCCTAGCATTTCCAGAATCATCGTCCAACTTCCTTTTTCCTTTGTTTTTATCCGAACCATTGCTGGATGGTCCTCCCCCTTCAACTGCATTAACCTTTTTCAATTTTAAATCCGTACTCGCATCTTCTTGTCGAAGGAACCTTTCTGCCTCATGAAAGAATTCGTCGAGATTCCGTGGGGGATCTCGTATCAGAGATACCTTGAAATCCGAGTTCTCCCTGACTCCTGATACTGCTGCCATTAAAACCATCGATGGATCGGGCCGATCCACCGAAGCAACTGCGGCACTGAATCGAGTTAGAAAAGCTCTAAGCGATTCATCCATCCTTTGCCTTACCGATGTCAATGTCATCACGTTCTTCGGTCTCTTGACATGAACCCGAAACTGTCCCAGAAACCTTTCCACCAATTCCCTCCAAGTCCCGATAGATCCTTCTTCCAGCTGCCTGAACCACATCGCAGCTAAGTCCGTCAAGTACAAAGGGAAGCATCGGGCCATCACCTCCTCTGATGCCCCCAGCACCTCCATGTGTCTAGTGTATCTCATCAAGTGATCCGTAGGGTCTTCCTTGCCATTGTATACCTCCACGCTAGGTAGCTTGAACTTAGGTGGGTTCTGAGCCATCCTTATTTCCCGAGTGAACGGACTCCTGTTTACTCCTTCCAAGTCTCCGTTGGTCAAACCACCTCGCACAGTCTTCCTGATTATATCTACCAATCCACCGTTGTCTGTCGGGGGTTGCCCCCGAGGGAACTCCGGTACATACTCTTCGTGTGGCTCGTTAGCAGCAACGTTGGTTCTAGCCTGTTGAACTCCTTCCAAAGGTTCTCCTGTGTTGAATCCCGTGGGCCTGCCCCCAAGCCCTTGTTGATTGCTACCTGGCTCCGTATCTTGTCCTTCGTTGGGTTCCATAACCCTAGCTTCTTGTCCTGCATCCATAGCCGTTGTAGCTGCTCCTAAATTCTGCATCCCTGCAGCTCTCATTTGCTCCAAGAAAGTTTGCATCATTTCCTGTTGACTTTTCAGCAACCTCTCTTGCAGTGAATTTGTTATGGCTTCCATTTCATCCCGGGTTATGTAGATCGAAGCCGGTCCTTCCTCACCTCCGGAGGATGCTTGTTGACTTCCTCCTTGTTGGCTTCTCTCAGCCCTTAGCCTTCTACTGTTTTGCCTAGTCATCGTCTTCCAAATCTAAACCTCTATCCGATGTAGCGGGAGCTGGTTCTTCTCAGTGAAAGCACCAAAATGTTTGCGTAAAAAATGGCCGCAAACACCCAAAGTCGTGAAAGCACCAGTGTATGAATATAATTCAGCGATATTCAAACACAAATTACAGATCTCAGCAAATAACCCAAATATGTTTGCACAAAAGATGATCAAACAACTCCAAGTCGTATGAATTAGTTGATTTTATGTTGTTCGTATTGATTTAGGTGGTGTATGCAAATACGTAAAAAGTAGGGGCTAAACTGTAAAAGACACACAGATTTATAGTGGTTCGGCCAAAGTGTGCCTACGTCCACTTTATATGTTATTCTCCTTTTCCAATCCGATTACAAGTACAAAGCTTGTAGTACAAGTGTATGAAAGTTGTTTGAAAGTTCCTTCCAGGTTTGAGCTCTCAAACTTGTCTGCCATTGTTGTACCCCTGCCCCTCTATTTATAGAATGAGGTAGGGGGCAGGGGTCTTGGAAGTATATAGCTGCTGGTGGGCCCGGGCTGAAGCAATCTGGACTGGCAACTTTCTGGTTCGGCGAGGCTTTGGTTCGGCGGTGAGTGGTATGTTGTTTGGACCGGTGGTAGTATGGTGAGGTTGGAGTTGGTTCGGTGGTAGCATGGTGAGGTTGGAGTTGGTTCGGTGGTAGCATGGTCCGGTGGTAGCATGGTTCGGCTATGCTTGGAGGCATGTTGGTTCGGCGGAGGTTGGTTCGGCGATTGGCGAAGAAGTCTGGTTCGGTGGGAGTTTGGAAGTGAAGGGGTGTACTTGGTTCGGCAGGGAGATGCCGAATGCCGAATGAGCCTGTGCTTTAAATGCCGAATGACTTCTTGTACTGGGAACGCCGGATGAAACTGTGTGCTCTGAGTGCCGAACGAGGCTTTGCCGAATGAGATATGTGATATATTACCGAATGAATCTTCAAACCTTTGATACCGAATGGACTTTTATACTTGAATCATGAGTGAAATCCCAGACTTATATACGCTTGCTTGCTTCCTCTTAGCTCGATCGTGGTGGAGATGCGCTCAACGTTGATATTCCAGCTTTGTCCAAAAAATGGGATAACAGGAACGAACTTGTATGGATTGAATGCTTTCAGAACATCGTCAGGTGGACGATGAGCATTCTAAGATTTGATATGTCCTATAAAGGTAATCGTAACCTCAAGCCTCATCAACCGGGAATGGCTAAAACAGGGGAGGTGCAGCAAGGCTTCGTGGGTAGCGCCCACTTGAGAGCAAGATTTTCCCCTGTCTAGAGGTCCCTTTTTTATTTCGGCTTAGTGGGCAGTTGTTAGCGCGCGCCAACTGCGGGGTTGTCTTGTTTGGGACTGTTCAGTAAGGAACGGTCCCGGCCTTGTGTTGCAGGGGAGTTAGGGTGGCTCCTCGGTACGGTGATCTAGGCCACGTACTGTGACGGGCGGTACCCCAGTAGCCCTGCCATTGATGGAATCCATAATCCAATAAGTGCCTGTACGGTTTTGATTGTGCCCAACTATGTTGGAACGTGAGATGTAAGCATTCCAGCTATTTCTGTATTTTATTTTGAAAACCCTAGACACTATTATAATATCACTGGATTTCCTATCAAATGTTTTGGTTAGCGTAAGGTAAAAACTTTTCCATGTTTATGTGTGGAAAGTCTTACGTGATACCTTTTGTTTTCAAAGGATTTTCTAAAGTTAAGCAATTTTTAAACCCGTTTACTCACACCAGACCCCTGTCTGACCTGAGTGTTTATTTTCTGTTTTATTAAACTCTTGGGTACTCATATTACGTATGAGTAGTCAAGTGTTTCAGGATTTCTTTGACGAGTTCTGGAGGAGATAATGGAGCAGGAGGCTTCAGCGTGTAGAGATATGTAGTTGTTCCGCTGTGTTTGAGATGTATTGGTTCTTACTGATGTACTTGGATTGTAATTGCTAGACAGATGTCTATAACTGTCTAGTTTATGTTGTATTGGCTGATTAACTCTGATGTATATGATACTATGTAAAGTTTTATGTGATATATTATAAATTATTCGATTCCGCTGTGAGATTTTGATGTTGTTTGTTCTTTCTTTCCTTTCTTTTCTCTTTTCTATCCCTTTCTTTCTTCTTAACGAAGCAACTTTCTGGAGTTAGGAAGTTGGGTCGTCACATTTTGGTATCAGAGCGTTAGGTGGAGTGAATACCTAGGCTCTGTAGTGGTGTTTTCTTGAGAGAGCGTATTTGTAATTTTGAATATAATATATATTTATTTCTGCCTATTTGTTGGGTTACCTGTTCAGGTTTTCCAACATAAGTAATAAAGGTAGATGTGGTAGTGGTGAGTGTAACACAACTACCAATGATTGGAGTTTGAGGTTGGAAGTGATCTGCTAGGGCAGATTGGGTATCTTGAGTAGCTTGGCAGTTGGTGTGAAGGATTTCACCAATCTCTGAAGGAAATCTTTTTAAGATTCGGAGTTTATTTTGGATTGTAAGCTTGGTTGCACTTGTGTGAGTGGTTTTTCTTGAGTTTGGGTTGTTGGAAGTTCTGAAGCCAGAATTGGTATTTTGGCAACCTTAGGAAGGAGTTCTGTCTATATTGGAGTTTTGAGACTCAGTTTGGCAGAGTGTTTTGAGCTTGGTTTGGGAGCGAGTTTCCTGAGAGACATCTGTCTATCTGGAAGGCTCTATTTTGGAAGAGGCTGGTGTAGCTTTGAGGTTTGATGAGTTTTTGGATAAGGAAGTTTTTGGGCAGCAGTAGCAGCAGTGAGTGGCCTGTTCTTCGATGGTTCAGAAATCTCTGTGATTCTTCTGATAGTAGTCCGGGCATATGTTGGAGCTTGTCCTTTTCTTCTAGAAGCTCAGCTGGGTGTGATGTTTGTGGTTAAGAGGTGGACCACTAGTTTCTTCTTTTGAGGCTTTAGCTGTTTTGATTGTTGAAGTGAGAACGATTTCTTGGATTCTGAACTGAGTGGAATCGCAAAAGTGACTTGCGATGGTTCGGAAGTTCTCTAAGTGACCTTTGTTTGGATTGAAGCATCTTTAGATGATGTTTGAGTTTTCGAAGTGGTATTTTCTGGATATCTTTGAAGGAATCAAGATTGACATCCGTATTAAGAGATTGAGTTCTGTATCAACTTCATTCTTGGAGCTTTACCGGTGATTCAGCATTGTAGGAGATTCTTTGAGTATGTTCTGTTTAAGTTGGCAGGATTTATCGGATATGGTTTCTGGTTGAATTTTTGCTTTGTTGTGACCGAATCGGATAGGTCACCGAGAATTTGTGGAATTTGATGAAAATGTTTCCGGGATAAGTTGATCAAGTTATACTTGTGTTCATCAACAACATTCTCGAATCAGAGTTGCGCAGTGGAAGCATGGTGGCAGCTATTCCAGAATAGGAGCACTCGATTCTTTGGGAATTTGAGTTTTGTTTTGGATCAGAGGATTTCTACAGGAAATTCATTTTGGATCTGGAGACTTGTTTGTTTTGTATCTGTTTGTTTCCAGAAAGAGTAGTTGTCTGAAGACTTCTGATATCTGTAGTAGAGTTTGTATGGTGGATTTTGATTGATCTAGAGGTTGGAGGCAGCCCAGGATCGATATGAGAGATTTGTGGATTTGAGTATTGGATCTTTCTGTTTTCTTTTGAAGTTGAGTGTTTGATCTACAAGATTGAATTTCCAGTTCGGATGGTTGGAATTTGTTTTGTTTTTCACGTATCTCTGAGGGAGTACGTGTATGGTTTATCTCTGGTTTTAGAATCAGTAGTTCTGAGAGATTTGGGAGTTGATCAGGACTTGTCTGTAGTCCTGTATTCTGTTTAGATTGGTAGATCTAGATATATAGAAGCTCTAGATCTGAGTAGTGTTGCTAGTTTAGATTCTATAGGACGAGTATCTCGGTGTTTATACCTGGGAAACTCTAGGAAATTCTTATCCAGAATTTTGTCTGGATAATTAGAATTGTTTGTTTGAATTGGTTGTTATGATTGCTAGTATTTGGTTGATAACATATGTTTGCTCTTTTAAAATTTTAAAATCTGTATGAATTATTAAATTACCTTTGCTTTTAAATTTCGGGGACGAAATTCTTTTAAGGGGGAAGGAATGTGATGTCCCGGAAATTTAGGCAATAATTATTTAATAATTTCTTTGATAATTTTTTTTTTAAAAAATGTGAAATATTGATTGAATAATTTAATTTAAACTAGAATTCTCTTTTGAAAATTTATAATTATTTAATTTGTTAAATGGTATTCTTTTCAAAGATTAAAATATTTATAATGTATAGATGTTTATGCATTGTAAATAGAGATTTGGTTTTAATTTTAATTTATATTTAAATGAAGTATATTTTCTAATTATTATATATAAATGTAAATTTGTAAATTGATTTAAATTAGTAAGTAAGTATTTATTTGGTTATAAGAATAAATATAGTTTAATTTTGTTTTATAATAAAAGTTTGTTTTGTTTATTTTAAAATTGTTTTTCTTTTGAAATAGATCTAATTCAATCTTTTCTTTTGAAATTTAGTTTTAAAAGAATATTATTTTGAAAATAATTAAACAAACATTTTAATGTAAGTGTATAGTTTATATGTTTGTATTTCAAAGCTAATGTTAATAAACATTGAAAATCATGCTTAAATAAATTTGAAATGTTTTAAGACAAATTTAAATACATATATAAATTTAGAAATCTCTTTTATTTGAAATGTACATGTGTTAAATTTTTAAACTAATAAATAGACACTTGTAAAATTTTGAGATAACAAGACAACAAGTGGCATTCTTGAAATTTATTCTTTGTAAACATGAGAACATAACATAGCAAAGCATTTGATACAAACACACTTTCTCTTCAAAATTGAAAATCTGAGAATCAAATTACAGTAAATCAAAAAACCCCAATGCAAACTACAAAATCTGCAAACAACTTCATGATTGCATTCATCTTCAAATCTGCAATCAATTCCCAAATCTGCATATCTGAATAACAAAGTACAATTGGAAGTTCAACTTTAATTTGAATCTGAGCAATAAGTATGGGTTTGCATGCATCATCAGCAACAAGTAATTTCAGTGATCAATTATCAAATGCAAGTCAGGACTTGGAATTGTGATCTGCTTCTCTGGAAAATGAATCTGCATCTCTGAAATTTGTTTCTGCATCTTCTAATTTTAGTGAGTAAACTTCTTTCCAAAAACAGATCCTTCTTTTAAATTAAATGCTTAAGTGATATACTTAAACTCAAGTTCAACAAAACTGTCATGAAAAATTAAATCAAACTGCTATGATTGAAAACTGCAGCATCTTCATTTTTGATGAATAACTTCACTATTGAAAGTTGTTTTAAACTTTCTGTTGCATGTGAGTAAAATCTTTACTGTGAATACTGATTTTTAGTGAGTAACCTCACTATCATATTTAAACACAAATTATCCTTAAAAAAAATAAAACATAAGTAACAGTTATATGTGTTGCAATGAACACTGTTTGATGATTGCCTTGCTTTATGTACATTTGTGTGCCTGTAAGTTTTCAGATTGATTTTATCATCTCTGTGTTTATGCCTCTGTACTAAAAACTGTGAGCATGAATCAATTTAAGATTTGATTCGTATACAAATGTCATAGTAAATTCATGGAGTATGTTGGAATTTTTATGCATGATATTTTATTCTGAACAAATGCATGATTATTAACCTAAGAACATATGTGATACATTGTTTATATCATTGCTTCTCTGATTCATTATTACAGAGTATAAGTGACAGTAGTAGAAAATTTTTCAAAATCTTTTCTTCTAATCTTTGTTAGGACCAGGATTTAAAACAAAAAGGATGTTTGTTTAGTAAGACATTATGTTTATAAATCAAAATTAAGCTAAATTGGAAATATGTTGCCTCTGGAATCAATAATAACAGCTATTGTTTTAAATAAACAAAAATCTCAAACAACTTGAATTATTAAAACAAGTTTAAAATTTGAATGCACTATAGAAATCTTGAATATTAAAATAGGAATCCCAATTTTTAGTTAATTATTGTGTGAGCATTTCTGGGTGCAACAAAAATGGGAGTTTTTGGGTTATATGGTGATCTAGTGATTCTGGGTTGTAGTGGTGCTTCCTGGAAGTGGAAGGCAGATGGATGGGTAGGGGAAAATTATTAGATGGGCTGTCAGTGGGTTGTGGCGACGGTGGTGGCTTGTTACAGGTTCTAGCCCTAGTTTTTAGGTGGTTGAAGTTTTGATTCATCTCGTGTTCTATGATTCACCGAGTGTTGCAAGCCTTTGGGGATTGGTAGAGGAGGCGTAAGTGAAGTGATTGCCGGAGTTGTAGGTGATCAGGTGATCGGAGATGGAATCGCAAGTGGTTGACAGGTTTGGGTGGTTGAACTCAGGTGAACTTCTGGATTGTGTGCAGAGTTTTAATTGACTCGGGTAATTCTCGGGAATTTTTGCTTATCACTCGAAGCAATGGGTAGGAAAACTCGAAGTAAATATGATAGGTTCTCGGGTTAGTTGATTACAGAGTTTAACCTGTAGTTAGCAGTTTTTATGAATTGGAAGAAAAAAATTCATAATTTAAAGATTGTAATTTGATTCAAAAATAAGTAAGTCTGAATTCAAATGAAGTTTAGAATTCAAAGTTTTTAAAAATTGAATTCTTAAATTTAAATTCAGTTTTAAATCAAAATTTAAACAGTTTTGCAGGGTTTTAAAATCAGAGAATTATGCAGTTTAATGTTTGAATGAATTCATATTTTTAAAATCTGGGTTGATTCAAACATAAGTTGTAACTGAATTTAAATGTAGTTGAGGATTCAAAGTTTTAATAATGAAAATCTAAAATTTAAACAAGTTAAATTCTGTTAAAGTTAAGTTTTAAAACAGTTTTCAGGTTTAAAGACCTGGGAGTTATTTTGTAGTTTTTTTTTTAAAATGTTGATTGAAATTCAAAACTTTAGTGCAAATTTTGATTTAAGAGGGAGCTGAATTTGAATTCAAATGCAGTTTGAGTTCAAAGGTTTTAGAAAAATGAATGAAGATCTTAAATTTAAACAAGATTTTAAATCTGGTCTTAAATCAAGTATAGAACAGTTTCAGGTTTGTATTAAAACCAGAATTAGATTTAAGTAGTTTTTGTAAGTTTTTGAAAGTATGAACAGATTTAAAGTTTAAGCAAACTTAAATTTGTTTTTGAATTCAGATTAAAAACTGTTTTCAAGTTAACTTTGAAAACTAGTTTGATTTCAAACAGTTTATAAAATAAAATAAAAATGATTGAACATAATCAAATGTTTTAAATGAAATCTGATTTCAAATGAGTTTTAAAACTTGAAAGAATTTGTTTCCTTTAGCATTTGAATATGAAGTGTTTAATTTAAATTTGAAATTTAAATAACCAATTAAATCTTTCTTTATATTTAGGTAATGGATGTTCTTTAACATTCATTTTGTTGTAAGGTTTATAATTATTTGACTTAATGTTTAATGATTAAACATTTTAAATATCAAATGTTTAAATAGAATTTGAATTTAAATTTAGTAATGTATTGTTTTAATACATTTTGAATTTAAATGAGTCATTTGAGAATACTTAAACTAATTAAGGATTTTACTTAATTATTGATTTAAATAATGTTTTAGATTAATATTAAGTAGAAAGGATTTATTGATAATTAATCTAACTCAAATTTTCTTAAGTAGGTAATTATGAAATGTTGTTAATTAATAATTGGTGACAATTATCTAAGGATAATTTAGTAATTAATTAATGTAATTAATTTTGATAATTAACTAGATTAATTAATTAAATATAACTAATTGTTAAAGTAATTAAGGATTTAATTACTTATTGTAATTAATTTTAATATTGTGATTTAATTAAGTTAATTAATTTAGTTTAATTAATTTAAATAAATCATTTGATGATTTAAGTGTAATTACTTAATGTAATTAATGGAGCAGGATTACTTAGAGAAGTAATAATGATAATTACTGGAATGTAATTAGTAATTTAGATAATTACTTTTGTAATTAATTAAGGAATTAATGAATGATTAATTATTGGTTAATTAATTTATAAATAAGTAATTAAGATAGTTAATTACTTAATTAGATATTAATCAAGGTGATTAATAATTAGATTAATTATTAAATGTAATTAATTTTAATTAAGTAATTTATTGAAGATCATTAATTATTATAATTAATGATGTAATTAAGAATTGTTTAATTAAGTAGTAATTGATTAATTAGTGATTAATTAATTGTAATTAATTAAGGAAAAATATAATTAATTAATAAATGAGTAATTAAATGTTAATTACTTATGATTAACATTAATTAATTAAGGACTAATTACTTATTGTAATTAGTAAATGATTAATCAGGGTTGTTTAATCAAGTTAAATACTTAGTGTATAATTAATTAACTGGGTTAATTAATTAATGGATGTTAAGCAGGATTTAAATGTGTTAATTAATTTAATTTATTTTAAATTAATTAGAGATGGTTATAATTAATTTAATTCATTTTAAATTAATTATAATTGTGGGTTAGAAAATCATTGCTTATGAATGCTATTGATTGAATGGTTGTGATCTCAGTAATGAGATGAGTTGTATGATATGAATGCTTGGTTTGTGTATGATGTTTGTGATGGATTGTTTGGTTGTGATGATTATCTGTTTATGGATGATACAGGTTATCTGTTATAATATGGATGTGCTTATCTATTGTTAGATGTAGTTTATCTATCTCTGTAAAGTAGATAGTAATGGAATAAGTTAATTGTTAAACCCTTAAGTACAACTTGGACATTAAGATGGCGTTTGGTTTCGGTGAGACCGGGATCGGGTTTCCATATTTGGATATCCGAAAACCACATCGATTCCAATTAAACGTTAGGTCGTTAATCCAAGTGGAGCAGGTGAAGACTCGAGGTGTAAGGACTATACGTCAGTATAACTCTGTGGGTGATTCCGTAATGAGTTTGACGGAATAGTACTTATAGGTTCGAGATGGTGATTTAGAGTGCAAGGGTTATCGTCGTTAACTCTGAGGGTGATTCCAATACGAGTGTAACGAGATAATGCCTTCGGTTTCGTTCGAACCCGGAACGAACTTGTATGGATTGAATGCTTTCAGAACATCGTCAGGTGGACGATGAGCATTCTAAGATTTGATATGTCCTATAAAGGTAATCGTAACCTCAAGCCTCATCAACCGGGAATGGCTAAAACAGGGGAGGTGCAGCAAGGCTTCGTGGGTAGCGCCCACTTGAGAGCAAGATTTTCCCCTGTCTAGAGGTCCCTTTTTTATTTCGGCTTAGTGGGCAGTTGTTAGCGCGCGCCAACTGCGGGGTTGTCTTGTTTGGGACTGTTCAGTAAGGAACGGTCCCGGCCTTGTGTTGCAGGGGAGTTAGGGTGGCTCCTCGGTACGGTGATCTAGGCCACGTACTGTGACGGGCGGTACCCCAGTAGCCCTGCCATTGATGGAATCCATAATCCAATAAGTGCCTGTACGGTTTTGATTGTGCCCAACTATGTTGGAACGTGAGATGTAAGCATTCCAGCTATTTCTGTATTTTATTTTGAAAACCCTAGACACTATTATAATATCACTGGATTTCCTATCAAATGTTTTGGTTAGCGTAAGGTAAAAACTTTTCCATGTTTATGTGTGGAAAGTCTTACGTGATACCTTTTGTTTTCAAAGGATTTTCTAAAGTTAAGCAATTTTTAAACCCGTTTACTCACACCAGACCCCTGTCTGACCTGAGTGTTTATTTTCTGTTTTATTAAACTCTTGGGTACTCATATTACGTATGAGTAGTCAAGTGTTTCAGGATTTCTTTGACGAGTTCTGGAGGAGATAATGGAGCAGGAGGCTTCAGCGTGTAGAGATATGTAGTTGTTCCGCTGTGTTTGAGATGTATTGGTTCTTACTGATGTACTTGGATTGTAATTGCTAGACAGATGTCTATAACTGTCTAGTTTATGTTGTATTGGCTGATTAACTCTGATGTATATGATACTATGTAAAGTTTTATGTGATATATTATAAATTATTCGATTCCGCTGTGAGATTTTGATGTTGTTTGTTCTTTCTTTCCTTTCTTTTCTCTTTTCTATCCCTTTCTTTCTTCTTAACGAAGCAACTTTCTGGAGTTAGGAAGTTGGGTCGTCACACCATTGACGGATGAAAGCTGTCAGAGCCGTAGAACTCACTGAGGCCTTCGTTTTGACTGGTTATGGCTCTCTTAGCTCTAAACGAACCAGAAGTTATGGCCGTTCGGATGATCGATATCTACAGGGTGCAACATCCACGGTGCAAGGTGCAACATCCGTCCGAAATGGCGAAACGGCGTCGTACGACTTTTTGAAATGCATGCATGGATTTGAAACGGAACAGTACCATGGTGCACAACTCTCCAGCGATGGTAAATCGAAGACCAGCCACGGTAATCCCGTTTTACCGTAGAAATCCGCGTGTCGAAAAGACGAAGGGTAAAAAACTTTCGAGACCCGATTGAGATTCGGATAGTCTTTTTAGGGCATTATACAATCCATTGACAGCTGAAAGCTGTCAGAGCCGTAGAACTCACTGAGGCCTTCATTTTGACTAGTTATGGCTCCCGTAACTCTAAACGAGCCAGAAGTTATGGCCGTCCGAATAATCGATATCTACAGGGTGCAACATACACGGTGCAAGGTGTAACATCCGTCCGAAATGGCGAAACAGCATCGTACGACTTTTTGAATTGCGTGCATGGATTTGAAACGGAACGGTACCTTGGGGCACCACTCTCTAGCGATGGTAAATCGAAGACCAGCCATGGTAATCCAGTTTTACCGTAAAAATCCACGTGTCGAAAAAACGATGGGTAAAAAACTTCCGAGACTCGATTGAGATTCGGATACTCGTTTTTGGGCATCATACAATCCATTGACGGCTGAAAGCTGTCCGAGCCATAGAACTCACCGAGGGCTTCGTTTTGACTGGTTATGTCTCCCTTAACTCTAAACGAACCAGAAGTTATGGTCGTCCGAATAATCGATATCTACATGGTGCAACATCCACGGTGCAAGGTGCAACATCCGTCCGAATAATCGACATCTACAGGGTGCAACATCCACGGTGCAAGGTGCGACATCTGTCCGAAATGGCGAAACAGTGTCGTACGACTTTTTGAAATGCATGCATGGATTTGAAACGGATAGGTACCATGGTGCACCACTCTCCAGCGATGGTAAATCGAAGACCAGCCACGGTAATCCCGTTTTACCGTAAAAATTCACGTGTCGAAAAAACGAAGGGTAAAAAACTTCCGAGACCTGATTGAGATTCGGATAGTCTTTTTTGGGCATTATACAACCATTGACAGCTGAAAGCTGTCAGAGCCGTAGAACTTACTGAGGCCTTCGTTTTGACAGGTTATGGCTGCCGTAACTCTAAACGACCCAGAAGTTATGGCCGTCCGAATAGTCGATATCTACAGGGTGCAACATCCACGGAGCAAGGTGCAACATCCGTCCGAAATGGCGAAACAGCGTCGTACGACTTTTTGAAACGCGTGCATGGATTTGAAACGGAACGGTACCATGGTGCACCACTCTCCAGCGATGGTAAATCGAAGACTAGCCACGGTAATCCCGTTTTACCGTAAAAATCCACGTGTCGAAAAAACGAAGGGTAAAAAACTTCCGAGACCCGATTGAGATTCGGATAGTCTTTTTTGGGCATTATACAATCCATTGACGGCTGAAAGCTGTCAGAGCCGTAGAACTCACTGAGGCCTTCGTTTTGACTTATTATGGCTCCCGTAACTCTAAACGAGCCAGAAGTTATGGCCGTCCAAATAATCGATATCTACAGGGTGCAACATACACGGTGCATGGTGCAACATCCGTCCGAAATGGCGAAACAGCGTCGTACGACTTTTTGAAATGCGTGCATGGATTTGAAATGAAATGGTGCCATGGTGCACCACTCTCCAGCGACGGAAAATCGAAGACCAGCCACAGTAATCCCGTTTTACCGTAAAAATCCACGTGTCGAAAAAACGAAAGGTAAAAAACTTCCGAGACACGATTGAGATTTGGATAGACTTTTTTGGGCATTATACAATCCACTGAAGGCTAAAAGCTGTCAGAGCCATAGAACTCACTAAGGCCTTTGTTATGACTGCTTATGGCTCCTGTAACTCTAAATGAGCCAGAAGTTATAGCCGTCCGAATAATCGATATCTTCAGGGTGCAACATCCACGGCGCAAGGTGCAACATCCGTCCGAAATGGCGAAACAGCGTCGTACGACTTTTTGAAATGCGTGCATGGATTCTAAATGAAATGGTACCATGGTGCACCACTCTCTAGCGATGGTAAATCGAAGACCAGCCACGGTAATCCCGTTTTACCGTAAAATCCACGTGTCGAAAAAACGAAGGGTAAAAAACTTCCAAGACCCGATTGAGATTCGGATAGTCTTTTTTGGGCTTTATACAATCCATTGACGGCTGAAAGCAGTCAGAGCCGTAGAACTCGCTGAGGCCTTCGTTTTGACTGGTTATGGCTTCCTTAACTCTAAACGAGCCAGAAGTTATGGCCGTCCGAATAATCGATATCTACATGGTGCAACATCCACGGTGCAAGGTGCAACATCCGTCCGAAATGGCGAAACAGTGTCGTACGACTTTTTGAAATGCGTGAATGGATTTGAAACGGAACGGTACCATGGTGCACCACTCTCCAGCGATGGTAAATCGAAGACCAGCCACGGTAATCCCGTTTTACCGTAAAAATCCACGTGTCGAAAAAACGAAGGGTCAAAAACTTCCGAGACCCGATTGAGATGCGGATAGTCTTTTTTGGGTATTTTACAATCCATTGATGGCTCAAAGCATTCAGAGCCGTAGAACTCACCGAGGCCTTCGTTTTGACTGGTTATGGCTCCCGTAACTCTAAACGAGCCAGAAGTTATGGCCGTCCGAATAATCGAATCTACAGGGTGCAACATCCACGGTGCAAGGTGCAACATCCGTTCGAAATGGTGAAACAGTGTCGTACGACTTTTTGAAATGCGTGCATGGATTGGAAACGGAACGGTACCATGGTGCACCACTCTCCAGCGATGGTAAATCGAAGACCAGCCACAGTAATCCCGTTTTACCATAAAAATCCATGTGTCGAAAAAACGAAGGGTCAAAAACTTCCTAGACCCGATTGAGATTCGGATAGTCTTTTTTGGGCATTAAGCAATTCATTGACGGCTTAAAGCGGTCAGAGCCATAGAACTCACCGAGGCCTTCGTTTTGACAGGTTATGGCTCCCATAACTCTAAACGAGCCAGCAGTTATGGCCGTCCGAATAATCGATATCTACAGGGTGCAACATCCACGGTGCAAGGTGCAACATCCGTCCGAAATGGCGAAACAGTGTCGTACGACTTTTTGAAATGCGTGCATAGATTTGAAACGGAATGGTACCTTGGTGCACCACTCTCCAGCAATGGTAAATCGAAGACGAGCCACGGTAATCCAGTTTTACCGTAAAAATCCACGTGTCGAAAAAACGATGGGTGAAATTCTTTCGAGACCCGATGGAGATTCGGATAGTCTTTTTTGGGCATTATATAATCCATTGACGGCTGAAAGCTGTCAGAGCCGTAGAACTCACTAAGGGCTTCGTTTTGACTGGTTATGGCTCCCTTAACTCTAAACGAGCCAGAAGTTATGGCCGTCCGAATAATCGATATCTAGATGGTGCAACATCCATGGTGCAAGGTGCAACATCCGTCCAAAATGGCGAAACAGTGTCGTACGACTTTTTGAAATGCATGCATGGATTTGAAATGGAACGGTACCATGGTGCACCACTCTCCAGCGATGGTAAATCGAAGTGCAGCCACGGTAATCTCATTTTACCGTAAAAATCCACGTTTCGAAAGAACGAAGGGCAAAAAACATCCTAGACCCGATTGAGATTCGGATAGTCTTTTTTGGGCATTAAACAATCCATTGACGGCTGAAAGCTTTCAGAGCCGTAGAACTCACTGAGGCCTTCGTTTTGATAGGTTATGGCTCCCGTTACTCTAAACGAGCCAGAAGTTATGGCCGTCCGAATAATCGATATCTACAGGGTGCAACATCCACGGTGCAAGATGCAACATCCGTCAGAAATGGCGAAACAGCATCGTACGACTTTTTGAAATTCACCCATGGATTTGAAACGGAACTGTACCATGGTGCACCACTCTCCAGCGATGGTAAATCGAAGTCCATCCACGTTAATCCCGTTTTACCGTAAAAATCCATGTTTCGAAAAAACGAAGGGTAAAAAACTTCCTAGACCCGATTGAGATTCGGTTAGTCTTTTTTGGGCATTATACAACCCATTGACGGCTGAAAGCTATCAGAGCCGTAGAACTCACTAAGGCCTTCGTTTTGACTGGTTATGGCTCCCGTAACTCTAAATGAGCCAGAAGTTATGGCCGTCCGAGTAATCGATATCTACAGGGTGAAACATCCACGGTGCAAGGTGCAACATCCGTCCAAAAATGGCGAAACAGTGTCCTACGACTTTTTGAAATGCATGAATGGATTTGAAACGGAACGGTACCATGGTGCACCACTCTCCAGCGATGATAAATCGAAGACCAGCCACGGTAATCCCGTTTTACCGTAAAAATCCACGTGTCGAAAAAACGAAGGGTAAAAAACTTCCGAGACACGATTGAGATTCGGATTGCCTTTTTCGGGCATTATACAAGCCATTGAAGGCTGAAAGCTGTCAGAGCCGTAGAACTCCCTAAGGCATTCGTTATGACTGGTTATGGCTCCCGTAACTCTAAACGAGCCAGAAGTTATGGTCGTCCGAATAATTGATATCTTCAGGGTGCAACATCCACGGTGCAAGGTGCAACATCCGTCCGAAATGGCGAAACAGCGTCGTATGACTTTTTGATATGCGTGCATGGATTTTAAACGAAATGGTACCATGGTGCATCACTCTCCAGCGATGGTAAATCAAAGACCAGCCACGATAATCCCGATTTACCGTAAAAATCCACGTGTCGAAAAAACGAAGTGTAAAAAACTTCCGAGACCCGATTGAGATTCGGATAGTCTTTTTTGGGAATTATACAATCCATTAACGGTTGAAAGCTGTCAGAGCAGTAGAACTCACTGAGGCCTTCGTTTTGACTGATTATGGCTCCCTTAACTCTAAACGAGCCAGAAGTTATGGCCGTCCGAATAATCGATATCTACATGGTGGAACATCCACGGTGCAAGGTGCAACATCCGTCCGAAATGGCGAAACAGTGTCGTACGACTTTTTGAAGTGCGTGCATGGATTTGAAACGGAACGGAACCATGGTGCACCACTCTCCAGCGATGGCAAATTGAAGACCAGCCACGGTAATCCCGTTTTACCGTAAAAATCCACGTGTCAAAAAAACGAAGGGTAAAAAACTTCCGAGACCCAATTGAGATTCGGAGTCTTTTTTGGGCATTTAACAATCCATTGACGGCTGAAAGCATTCAGAGCCTTAGAACTCACTAAGGCCTTCGTTTTGACTAGTTATGGCTCCCGTAACTCTAAACGAGCCAGAAGTTAGGGCCGTCCGAATAATCGATATCTACAGGGTGCAACATCCACGGTGCAAGGTGCAACATCCGTCCGAAATGGCGAAACAGTGTCGTACGACTTTTTGAAATGCGTGCATGGATTTTAAAAGGAACAGTACCATGGTGCACCACTCTCCAGCGATGGTAAATCGAAGACCAGCCACGGTAATCCCGTTTTGCCGTAAAAATCCATGTGTCGAAAAAACGAAGGGTCAAAAACTTCCTAGACCCGATTGAGATTCGGATAGTCTTTTTTGGGCATTAAACAATACACAAATGGCTGAAAGCGGTCAGAGGCATAGAACTCACTGAGGCCTTCGTTTTGACAGGTTATGGCTCCCACAACTCTAAACGAGCCAGAAGTTATGGCCGTCCGAATAATCGATATCTACAGGGTGAAACATCCACGGTGCAAGGTGCAACATCCGTCCAAAATGGCGAAACAATGTCGTACGACTTTTTGAAATGCGTGCATAGATTTGAAACGGAACGGTACCATGGTGCGCCACTCTCCAGCGATGGTAAATCGAAGACCAGCCACGGTAATCCAGTTTTACCGTAAAAATACACGTGTCGAAAAAACGAAGGGTAAAAAACTTCCGAGACCCGATTGAGATTCGGATAGACTTTTTTGGGCATTATACAATCCATTGACGGCTGAAAGATGTCAGAGCCGTAGAACTCACTAAGGGCTTCAATTTGACTAGTTATGGATCCCTTAACTCTAAATGAGCCAGAAGTTATGGCCGTCTGAATAATCGATATCTACATGGTGCAACATCCACGGTGCAAGGTGCAACATCCGTCCGAAATGGCGAAACAGTGTTGTACGACTTTTGAAATGCGTGTATGGATTCGAAATGGAACGGTACCATGGTGCACCACTCTCCAACGATGGTAAATCGAAGACCAGCCACGGTAATCCCATTTTACCGTAAAAATCCACGTTTCGAAATAACGAAGGGTAAAAAACTTCCAAGACCCGATTGAGATTCGGATAGTCTTTTTTGGGTGTTAAACAATCCATTGACGGCTGAAAGCTATTAGAGCCGTAGAACTCACTGAGGCCTTCGTTTTGACAGGTTATGGCTCCAGTAACTCTAAACGAGCCAGAAGTTATGGTTGTCCGAATAATCGATATCTACAGGGTGCAACATCCACGGTGCAAAATGCAACATCCGTCCGAAATGGCGAAACAGGATCGTACGACTTTTTGAAATGCGTGCATGGATTTGAAACGGAACGGTACTATGGTGCACCACTCTCCAGCGATGGTAAATCGAAGACCAGCCACGGTAATCCCGTTTTACCATAAAAATCCACGTGCCGAAAAACCGAAGGGTAAAAAACTTCCGAGACCTGATTGAGATTCGGATAGTCTTTTTTGGGCATTATACACCCCAATGACGGTTGAAAGCTGTCAGAGCCGTAGAAATCACTGAGGCCTTCGTTTTGACTGGTTATGGCTCCCTTAGCTCTAAACGAGCTAGAAGTTATGGCCGTCCGAATAATCGATATCTACATGGTGCAACATCCACGGTGCAAGCTGCAACATCCGTCCGAAATGGCGAAACAGCGTCGTACGACTTTTTGAAATGCGTGCATGGAGTTGAAATGGAACGGTACCATGGTGCACCACTCTCTAGCAATGGTAAATCAAAGACCAGCCACGGTAATCCCGTTTTACCGTAAAAATCCACGTGTCGAAAAAACGAAGGGTAAAAAACTTCCGAGACCCGATTGAGATTCGGATAGTCTTTTTTGGGAATTATACAATCCATTGACGGCTGCAAGCTGTCAGAGCCGTAGAACTCACCGAGGCCTTAGTTTTGACTGGTTATGGCTCCCTTAACTCTAAACGAGCCAGAAGTTATGGCCGTCCGAATAATCGATATCTACATGGTGCAACATCCACGGTGCAAGCTGCAACATCCGTCCGAAATGGCGAAACAGCGTCGTACGACTTTTTGAAATGCGTGCATGGAGTTGAAATGGAACGGTACCATGGTGCACCACTCTCTAGCAATGGTAAATCAAAGACCAGCCACGGTAATCCCGTTTTACCGTAAAAATCCACGTGTCGAAAAAACGAAGGGTAAAAAACTTCCGAGACCCGATTGAGATTCGGATAGTCTTTTTTGGGAATTATACAATCCATTGACGGCTGCAAGCTGTCAGAGCCGTAGAACTCACCGAGGCCTTAGTTTTGACTGGTTATGGCTCCCTTAACTCTAAACGAGCCAGAAGTTATGGCCGTCCGAATAATCGATATCTACAGGGTGCAACATCCACGGTGCAAGGTGCAACATCCGTCCGAAATGGCGTAACAACGTCGTACGACTTTTTGAAATGCGTCCATGGATTTGAAACGGAACGGTACCATGATGTACCACTCTCCAGCGATGGTAAATCGTAGACCAGCCACGGTAATCCCGTTTTACCTTAAAAATCCACGTGTCGAAAAAACGAAGGGTAAAAAACTTCCAAGACCCGATTGAGATTCGGATAGTCTTTTTTGGGCATTATACAGTCCATTGACGGCTGTAAGCTATCAGAGACACAGAACTCACTGAGGCCTTCGTTTTGAGTAGTTATGTCTCTCTTAACTCTAAACGAGCCAGAAGTTATGGCCGTCCGAATAATCGATATCTACAGGGTGCAACATACACGGTGCAAGGTGCAACATCCGTCCGAAATGGCGAAACAGCATCGTACGACTTTTTGAAATGCGTGCATGGATTTGAAACGGAACGGTACCATGGTGCACCACTCTCCAGCGATGGTAAATCGAAGACCAGCCACGGTAATCCCGTTTTACCGTAAAAATCCACGCGTCGAAAAAACGAAGGGTAAAAAACTTCCGAGACCCGATTGAGATTCGGATAGTCTTTTTTGGGCATTATACAATCCATTGACGGCTGATAGCTATCAGAGCCGTAGAACTCACTGAGGCCTTCATTTTGACTGGTTATGGCTCTCGTAACTCTAAACAAGCCAGAAGTTAACTCAAACGAGCCAGAAGTTATGGCCGCCCGAATAATCGATATCTACAGGGTGCAACATACACGGTGCAAGGTGCAACATCCGTCCGAAATGGCGAAACAGCGTCGTATGACTTTTTGAATTGCGTGCATGGATTTGAAACGGAACGGTACCGTGGGGCACTACTCTCCAGCGATGGTAAATTGAAGACACGCCGCGGTAATCCAGTTTTACCGTAAAAATCCACGTGTCGAAAAAACGAAGGGTAAAAAACTTCCGAGACCCGATTGAGATTCGGATAGTCTTTTTTGGGCATTATGCAATCCATTGACGGCTGAAAGCTGTCAGAGCCGTAGAACTCACTGAGGCCTTCGTTTTGACTGGTTATGGCTCTCTTAACTCTAAACGAGCCAGAAGTTATGGCCGTCCGAATAATCGATATTTACATGGTGCAACATCCACGGTGCAAGTTGCAACATCCATCCAAAATGGTGAAACAGTGTCGTATGACTTTTTGAAATGTGTGCATAGATTTGAAACGGAACGGTACCATGGTGCACCACTCTCCGGCGATGGTAAATCGAAGACCAGCCACGGTAATCCAGTTTTACCGTAAAACCCACGTGTCAAAAAAACGAAGGGTAAAAAACTTCCAAGACCCGATTGAGATTCGGATAGTCTTTTTTGGGCATTATACAATCCATTGACGGTTGAAAGCTGTCAGAGCCGTAGAACTCATTGAGGACTTCGTTTTGACTGGTGATGGCTCCCTTAACTCTAAAGGAGCCAGAAGTTATGGCCGGACGAATAATCGATATCTACATGGTGCAACATCCACGGTGCAAGGTGCAACATCCGTCCGAAATGGCGAAACAGGGTCGTACCACTTTTTGAGATGCGTGCATAGATTTGAAACGGAACGATACCATGGTGCACCACTCTTCAGCGATGGTAAATCGAAGACCAGCCACGGTAATCCCATTTTACCATAAAAATCCACGTTTCGAAAAAACGAAGGGTAAAAAACTTCCTAGACCCGATTAAGATTCAGATACTCTTTTTTGGGCATTAAACAATCCATTGACGGCTGAAAGCTATCAAAACCGTAGAACTCACTGAGGCCTTCGTTTTGACAGGTTTTGGCTCCCGTAACTCTAAACGAGCCAGAAGTTATGGCCGTCCGAATAATCGATATCTACAGGGTGCAACATCCACGGTGCAAGATGCAACATCCGTCAGAAATGGCGAAACAACGTCGTACGACTTTTTGAAATGCGCGCATGGATTTGAAACGGAACGGTACCATGGTGCACCACTCTCCAACGATGGTAAATCGAAGACCAGCCACGGTTATCCCGTTTTACCGTAAAAATCCATGTGTCGAAAAAACGAAGGGTAAAAAACTTCCTAGACCCGATTGAGATTCGGATAGTCTTTTTTGGGCTTTATACAATCCATCGACGGCTAAAAGCTGTCAGAGCCGTAGAACTCACTGAGGCCTTCGTTTTGACTGGTTATGGCTCCGTTAACTCTAAACGAGCCAGAAGTAATGGCCGTCCGAATAATCGATATATACAGGGTGCAACATCCACAGTGCAAGGTGCAACATCCGTCCGAAATGGCGAAACAGCGTCGTACGACTTTTTGAAATGCGTGCATGGAATTGAAACGGGACGGTACCATGGTGCACAACTCTCTAGCGATGGTAAATCAAAGACCAGCCACGGTAATCCCATTTTACAGTAAATATCCACGTGTCGAAAAAACGAAGGGTAAAAAACTTCCGAGGCCCGATTGAGATTTGGATAGTCTTTTTTGGGCATCATACAATCCATTGACAGCTGATAGCTGTTAGAGCTGTAGAACTCACTGAGGCCTTCGTTTTGACTGGTTATGGCTCTCGTAACTCTAAACGAGCCAGAAGTTATGGCCGCCCGAATAATCGATATATACAGGGTGCAACATACACGGTGCAAGGTGCAACATCCGTCCGAAATGGCGAAACAGCGTCGTACGACTTTTTGAATTGCGTGCATGGATTTGAAATGGAAAGGTACCATGGGGCACCACTCTCCAGCGATGGTAAATCGAAGACCAGCCACGGTAATCCAGTTTTACCGTAAAAATCCACGTGTCGAAAAAACGAAGGTTAAAAAACTTCCGAGACCCGATTGAGATTCGGATAGTCTTTTTTGGGCATTATACAATCCATTGACGGCTAAAAGCTGTACAAGCCATAGAACTCATGAGGCCTTCGTTTTGACTGGTTATGGCTCCCTTAACTCTAAAGGAGCCAGAAGTTATGGCCGTCCGAATAATCGATATTTACATGGTGCAACATCCATGGTGCAAGGTGCAACATCCGTCCGAAATGGCGAAACAGTGTCGTAGGACTTTTTGATATGCGTGCATAGATTTGAGGTGGAACGGTACCATTGTGCACCACTCTCCAGCGATGGTAAATCGAAGACCAGCCACGGTAATCCAGTTTTACGGTAAAAATCCACGTGTCAAAAAAACGAAGGGTAAAAAACTTCCAAGACCCGATTGAGATTCGGGTAGTCTTTGTTGGGCATTATACAGTCCATTGATGGTTGAAAGCTGTCAGAGCCGTAGAACTCACTAAGGGCTTCGTTTTGACTGGTTAAGGCTCCCTTAACTCTAAACGCGCCAGAAGTTATGGCCGTCCGAATAATCGATATCTACATGGTGCAACATCCACGGTGCAAGGTGCAACATCCGTTCGAAATGGCGAAACAGTGTCGTACGACTTTTTGAAATGCATGCATGGATATGAAACGGAACGGTACCATGGTGCACCACTCTTCAGCGATGGTAAATCGAAGACCAGCCACGGCAATCCCATTTTACCGTAAAAATTCACGTTTCGAAAAAACGAAGGGTAAAAAACTTCCTAGTCCCGATTAAGATTCAGATAGTATTTTTTGGGCATTAGACAATCCATTGACGGCCGAAAGCTATCAGAGCCGTAGAACTCACTGAGGCCTTCGTTTTGACCGGTTATAACTCCCGTAACTCTAAACGAGCCAGAAGTTATGGCCGCCCGAATAATCGATATCTACAGGGTTCAATATCCACGGTGCAAGATGCAACATCCGTCAGAAATGGCGAAACAGCGTCGTGCGACTTTTTGAAATGCACGCATGGATTTGAAACGGAACGGTACCATGGTGCACCACTTTTCAATGATGGTAAATCGAAGACCAGCCATGGTAATCCCGTTTTACCATAAAAATTCATGTGTCGAAAAAACGAAGGGTAAAAAACTTCCTAGATCCGATTGAGATTCCGATAGTCTTTTTTGGCCATTATACAATCCATTGACGGCTGAAAGCTGTCAGAGCCGTAGAACTCACTAAGGCCTTCGTTTTGACTGGTTATGGCTCCCGTAACTCTAAATGAGCCAGAGGTTATGGCCGTCCGAATAATCGATATCTACTGGGTGCAACATCCACGGTGCAAGGTGCAACATCCGTCCGAAATGGCGAAACAGTGTCGTACGACTTTTTGAAATGCGTGAATGGATTTGAAACGGAACGGTACCATGGTGCACCACTCTCCAGCGATGGTAAATCGAAGACCAGCCATGGTAATCCCGTTTTACCGTAAAAATCCACGTGTCGAAAAAACGAAGGGTAAAAAACTTCCTAGACCCGATTGAGATTCGTATAGTCATTTTTGGGCATTAAACAATCCTTTGACGGCTGAAAGCTATCAGAGCCATAGAACTCACTGGGGCCTTCGTTTTGACAGGTTATGGCTCCCGTAACTCTAAACGAGCCAGAAGTTATGGCTGTCCGAATAATCGATATCTACAGGGTGCAACATCCACGGCGCAAGGTGCAACATCCGTTCGAAATGGCGATACAGCGTCGTACGACTTTTTGAAATGCGTGCATGGATTTGAAACGGAACAGTACCATAGTGCACCACTCTCCAGCGATGGTAAATCGAAGACCAGCTACGGTAATCCCGTTTTACCGTAAAAATCCACGTGTCAAAAAAAACAAAGGGTAAAAAACTTCCGAGACCCGATTGAGATTCGGATAGTCTTTTTTGGGCATTATACAACCCAATGACGGCTGAAAGCTGTCAAAACCGTAGAACTCACTAAGGCCTTCGTTTTGACTGGTTATGGCTGTCTTAACTCTAAACGAGCCAGATGTTATGGCCGTTCGAATAATCGATATCTACATGGTGCAACATCTACGGTGCAAGGTGCAACATCCGACCGAAATGGCGAAACAATGTCGTACGACTTTTTGAAATGCGTGCATGGATTTGAAACGGAACAGTACCACGGTGCACCACTCTCCAGCGATGGTAAATCGAAGACCAACCACGGTAATCCCGTTTTACCGTAAAAATCCACGTGTCGAAAAAACGAAGGGTAAAAAACTTCCGAGACCCGATTGAGATTCAGATAGTCTTTTTGGGCATTATACAATCCATTGACGGCTGCAAACTGTCAAAGCCGTAGAACTCGCTGAGATCTTCATTTTGACTGGTTATGACTCCCTTAACTCTAAACGAGCCAGAAGGTATGGCCGTCCGAATAATCGATATCTACAGGGTGCAACATCCACGGTGCAAGGTGCAACATCCGTCCGAAATGGCGTAACAGCGTCGTACGACTTTTTGAAATGCGTGCATGGATTTGAAACGGAACGGTACCATGGTGCACCACTCTTCAGCGATGGTAAATCGAAGACCAGCCACGGTAATCCCGTTTTACCGCAAAAATCCACGTGTCGAAAAAACGAAAGGTAAAAAACTTCCAAGACCTGATTGAGATTTGGATAGTCTTTTTTGGGAATTATACATTCCATTGACGGCTGCAGGCTATCACAGCCGTAGAACTCACTAAGGCCTTCGTTTTGACTGGTTATGGCTCCCTTAACTCTAAACGAGCCACAAGTTATGGCTGTCCGAATAATCGATATCTACAGGGTGCAACATCCACGGTGCAAGGTGCAACATCCGTCCGAAATGAAGAAAGTGTTGTACGACTTTTTGAAATGCGTGAATGGATTTGAAACGGAACGGTACCATGGTGCACCACTTTCCAGCGATGGTAAATCGAAGACCAGCCATGGCAATCCCGTTTTACCGTAAAAATCCACGTGTCGAAAAAACGAAGTGTAAAAAACTTCCTAGACCCGATTGAGATTCAGATTGTCATTTTTGGGCATTAAACAATCCTTTGAAGGCTGAAAGCATACAGAGCCGTAGAACTCACCGAGGCCTTCATTTTGACAGGTTATGGCTCCCGTAATTCTAAACGAGCCAGAAGTTATGGCCGTCCGAATAATCAATATCTACAGGGTGCAACATCCATGGCGCAAGGTGCAACATCCGTCCGAAATGGCGAAACAGCGTCGTACGACTTTTTGAAATGTGTGCATGGATTTGAAACGGAACAGTACCATGGTGCACCACTCTCCAGCGATGGTAAATCGAAGACCAGCTACGGTAATCCCGTTTTTCCGTAAAAATCCACGTGTCGAAAAAACGAAGGGTAAAAAACTTCCGAGACCCGATAGAGATTCGGATAGTCTTTTTTGGGCATTATACAACCCAATGAAGGCTGAAAGCTGTCAGAGCCGTAGAACTCACCGAGACCTTCATTTTGAATGGTTATGGCTCCCTTAGCTCTAAACGAGCCAGAAGTTATGGCCGTCCGAATAATCGATATCTACATGGTGCAACATCCACGGTGCAAGGTGCAAAATCCGTCCGAAATGGCGAAACAGCGTCGCACGACTTTTTGAAATGCGTGCATGGATTTGAAATGGAACGGTACCATGGTGCACCACTCTCCAGCGATGGTAAATCGAAGACCAACCACGGTAATCCCGTTTTACCGTAAAAATCCACGTGTCGAAAAAACGAAGGGTAAAAAACTTCCGAGACCCGATTGAGATTCGGATAGTCTTTTTTGGGCATTATACAATCAATTGACGGCTGCAAGCTGTCAGAGCCGTAGAACTCACTGAGGCCTTCGTTTTGACTGGTTATGGCTCCCTTAACTCTAAACGAGCCAGTAGTTATGGCCGTCCGACTAATCGATATCTACAGGGTGCAACATCCACGGTGCAAGGTGCAACATCCGTCCGAAATGGTGAAACAGCGTCGTACGACTTTTTGAAATGTGTGCACGGATTTGAAACGGAACGGTACCATAGTGCCCCACTCTCCAGCGATGGTAAATCGAAGACCAGCCAAGGTAATCTCGTTTTATCGTAAAAATCCACGTGTCGAAAAAACGAAGGGTAAAAAACTTCCGAGACCCGATTGAGATTCGGATAGTCTTTTTTTGGCATTATACAATCCATTGACGGCTGAAAGTTGTCAGAGCCGTCGAACTCACTGAGGCCTTCGTTTTGACTGATTATGGCTCCCGTAACTCTAAACAAGCCAGAAGTTATGGCCGTCCGAATAATCGATATCTACAGGGTGCAACATACTCGGTGCAAGGTGCAACATCCGTCCGAAATGGCGAAACAGCGTCGTACGACTTTTTGAAATGCGTGCATGGATTTGAAATGGAACGGTACCATGGGGCACCACTCTCCAGCGATGGTAAATCAAAGACCAGCCACAGTAATCCAGTTTTACCGTAAAAATCCACGTGTCGAAAAAACGAAGGGTAAAAAACTTCCGAGACCCGATTGAGATTCGGATATCCTTTTTTAGGCATTATACAATCCATTGACGAATGAAAGCTGTCAGAGCCGTAGAACTCACTGAGGCCTTCGTTTTGAGTGGTTATGGCTCTCTTAACTCTAAACGAGCCAGAAGTTATGGCCGTCCGGATAATCGATATCAACAGGGTGCAACATCCACGCTGCAAGGTGCAACATCCGTCCGAAATGGCGAAACAGCGTCGTACGGCTTTTTGAAATGCGCGCATGGATTTGAAACGGAACGGTACCATGGCGCACCCTCTCCAGCGATGGTAAATCGAAGACCAGCCACGATAATCCCGTTTTACCGTAAAAATCCACGTGTCGAAAAAACGAAGGGTAAAAACTTGCTAGCCCCGATTGAGATTCGGATAGTCTTTTTTGGGCATTAAACAATCCATTGACGGCTGAAAGCTGTCAGAGCCGTAGAACTCACTGAGGCCTTCGTGTTGACAGGTTATGGCTCCCTTAACTCTAAACGAGCCAGAAATTATGGCCGTTCGAATAATCGATATGTACATGGTGCAACATCCACGGTGCAAGGTGCAACATCCGTCCGAAATGGCGAGACAGCGTCGTACGACTTTTTAAAATGTGTGCATGGATTTGAAACGGAACGGTACCATGGTGCACCACTCTCAAGCGATGGTAAATCAAAGACCAGCCACGGTAATCCCGTTTTATCGTAAAAATCCACGTGTCGAAAAAACGAAGGGTAAAAAACTTCCGAGACCCTATTGAGATTCGGATACTCTTTTTTGGGCATTATACAATCCATTGACGGCTGCAAGCTGTCAAAGCCGTAGAACTCACTGAGGCCTTCGTTTTGACTAGTTATGGATCCCTTAACTCTAAACGAGCCAGAAGTTATGGCCGTCCGAATAATCGATATCTACAGCGTGCAACATCCACGGTGCAAGGTGCAAAATCCGTCCGAAATAGCGAAACAGCGTCGTACGACTATTTGAAATGCGTGCATGGATTTGAACCGGAATGGTACCATGGTGCACCACTCTCCAGCGATGGTAAATCGAAGACCAGCCACGGTAATGCAGTTTTACCGTAAAAATCCACGTGTCGAAAAAACGAAGGGTAAAAAACTTCCAAGACCCGATTGAGATTCGGATAGTCTTTTTTGGGCATTATACAATCCATTGACGGCTGAAAGCTGTCAGAGCCGTATAACTCACTGAGGCCTTCGTTTTGACTGGTTATGGCTCCCTTAACTCTAAACGCGCCAGAAGTTATGGCCGTCCGAATAATCGATATCTACATGGTGCAACATCCACGGTGCAAGGTGCAACATCCGTCCGAAATGGCGAAACAGTGTCGTACGACTTTTTGAAATGCATGCATGGATATGAAACGGAACGGTACCATGGTGCACCACTCTTCAGCGATGGTAAATCGAAGACCAGCCACGGCAATCCCATTTTACCGTAAAAATTCACGTTTCGAAAAAACGAAGGGTAAAAAACTTCCTAGTCCCGATTAAGATTCAGATAGTATTTTTTGGGCATTAAACAATCCATTTGTTTGTGCCAAAATTGGTCACAAACCCCAATGAATGTGAAAGCACCAGTGTTGGAATATAAATCAGCAATATCCAAACACAAATCGCAGATCTAAGTAGCAAAATAGTAAATGTAAACAAGAACACACGATTTTATAGTGGTTCGGCTATCTCCGGCCTACGTCCACTTCAAAGGTTTTTCCTTTTATTGATGTTCTTCGCTGATTACAATTGATTACAGCGGATTACAATGAATTGTAGTTCTGAAATTCAGGTACAACGGTGATTCTGATAGTTAAACTTGAATCCGGCAGAGTCTTGGCGTTTAAGGGCGGAAAGATCCCTTTTCTGAATGACCTGGAGGTCTATTTATAGGCGTAGGCTGCTGCTATCTCGCTGAAAACTTGGGAGACCACTTCTGGCATGTGAGGGGACCCACATGTACGGTCTCGGGAAGTTTGGGCCCACTTTGGCATCGGTTCGAACTCCATTCGAACCGATCAAGAATTCATCCAATCGAGGTGAAATTTGGCGTGGACATTCTTCATCATGTATGCAAGCATCTGTGAAAATTTCACGGCATTTGGATCAGTAGGTTAGGAGATATGATGGGTTCGAAATTGACTTCATAGCCAGGCTGTTAATTTCGAACCCCTGTTACTCGAAACGATGGTTTCGAAACCAGTGTGGCACGCGACTTCGTGGTGACGTGGAGCGCAAGCTTCGAATCGATCCGGACTTCTCTCCGTGTTGACCGCTTCGACTCCATATATCTCGGCGCATTCGAACCGATGGAAGACACGTCATCGTGACTGGTTGACTCAGTCGGTTCGAATGAAGCTACACAGGTTGGGTTCGAAGACGACATCATGGATGGGTTCGAAGTGTGGCTCTGTGATGGGTTCGAAGAGAGGACATTGTGATGGGTTCGAAGTAGGCAATGGCTTGGTGGGTTCGAAGTGGAGTCGAGGCTAATGGATGCGAACTAGGTGGACTAGAACCCGATGGGTTCGAGTGTGGCATGGCTGGGCTATCGGTTCGAACGCAGGTGGGTTCGAACTAGATGGTTTCGAACCGATGGATACGAACTCCATCGATTCGAACTGGGGCAAATACTTTCGAGGCGCGACCTTATTTCTTTGGATTCGAACCAGATGGTTTCGAATGTGATGGGTTCGAACACAATGGGTTCGAACCGAGCAATGTCAATTCCTCTTATCTTGATTCCATCATAACTTGAGCATATGACCTCGGATTGACTTGAAATTTGGAGTGCAGACTTCCATGATCTTTCTTGTCGTGTCCTATCAATTGTGGCCCATTCCGGACTCGGACAAAATTCATCGATATCCATGGTTATCCTGCAGTGCATGGTTGATATTCATGAAGAGTAATCATTGGTTTCTAGTAAATTTTGGGTATCTCAACTTTGCCAAAAGTTGGGATAACATTTTGCCCCCCAAAACATGCCTTTTTGTAAAAGGTATGTTTTGAACGGTCTTAGATCAAGTGTAATAAATTCATGTTTCGTTGATATCTGTGGCATTATCAATCAAGTATGTGGCTGTTCGAAGCCAAATCAATAGTCGTTCTTCCCGTAGGAGTTGAGAATGAAGTTTCATAGTCTCTCCGGACTATTATTGGCTGCTCTAAACCCTTACTGAGCCCGTTCTAGACTCAGTGATTGAATAGAAAGGTCCTATTGCTCTCTGGCGTTGCCTTCTATCCCTTGCACTCCGGTCCCGGTTAGGACATATAGCGATACCATGGTCGTTCGGGACCGATCATAGCCTCTCCGGGCTCTTGCTGGATCCCATCCTGTCACTCTCCGGTGAAGGGGAAACAGCGCTTAAGTGAGTCGATCCTGTCGCTCTCCGGTGAAGCGACTCACTTCTTGCACTCCGGTTCAGAGCAGTTGAACATTAAGCGATGTCATGACCTGAATCATCGGCCGATCATAGTCTCTCCGGACTCTTGTCGGATCCCATCCTGTCACTCTCTGGTGAAGGGGAAACGACGATAAGTGAGTCGATCCTGTCGCTCTCCGGCGAAGCAACTCACTTCTTGCCTTCTGGATTCACCTCTCCGGGTGAAGGCGATCTTTCTTGTATAAGTGAGTCGATCCTGTCGCTCTCCGGCGAAGCAACTCACTTCTTGCCTTCGGACCCCGTCTCTCCGGATAGGGTCATAAAGCGATCATGTTTATATGTAATGTTCATCCTTTGACTCTCCGGTCAAAAGGTTTATTGCAAGAAGTTCTAATTTATTTATTGATATTCAAGTTCTAGATGTTCAATCTCAAACATCAGAAAAAACTAAGGATTGCCACTCCGGGCGCAGCGGTTTATCTCCATCTCAGAGCATGCCTAGGGATCTCTCCGGTTCCCGTACATGTGTAAGTGGAGTAACCGTTTATTCTGAAAATAAACCTAAATAAAGTTATTCGACCGAAGTCCAAATCGTGGACTTGGCCCTTGCCATCTTTGATCAGTTGATGACGAGTCGTGATCCCGATCCAGGATCGTTCCTGCAAGGTGGAGGCGGTAGTTGTTCATGCCTTGTCGCTGCTGTCCGTTCTCTGACATACTGCGGTAATCTACCACCCCTAGCGTGTTCTTCCACCTCATCCTTCAGGTGACGGCATTCTTCTGTGGTGTGCCCATCCAGCTCATGGAATAGGCAATATTTTCCAGTCCTGCGCTCCCGCTCGGTGGGATCCCTTACAGGTGGCTTTCGATAGTGAAGTTGCCCCCTGGTTTCAGTGAAGACTCTTTCTAGGCTTGCATTCAGATCTGTGTACTGCCTGAATCTTGGTTCTCGGAATTTCTTCCGTTTATCAGGACCATCATGTCTGTCATCCTGTTTTCTCTTTCCCTTGTCCGCTCCGGACTGCTCTCCAGAGGTTCCTACGCTTTTCGTGGCATTTATTTCACAACTCCCGACTCGTGATTCTTCTAACCGAATGAACTTTTCGGCTTTATGAAAGAATTCTCCAAGATCTTGCGGCGGGTCCTTCGTTAGAGAATCTTTAAACTTGGTACCTTCCGCGACTCCTGCCACCGCCGCCATTAGAATCATCGATGGATCCGGGCGATCCACAGAAGTCACTGTCACGTTGAATCTGAGTAAAAAATCTTTTATGGACTCTCCGGTCCTCTGCTTGATTGTTGCTAAGGTCATCACGCTCTTGGGTCGCGTCACGTGGACCCTGAACTGTCTCATGAAGCAATCTACGAGCTCGCTCCATGTTCCGATTGATCCAGTCTCTAGTTGTCTGAACCATAGTGAAGCTAAATCTGTCAAATACAGGGGGAAACATCGCGCCATCACTTCCTCGGATGCCCCCAGCACTTCCATGTGCCTGATATATCTTGTGATGTGCATTGTTGGGTCTGACCTCCCGTCGTAAGGATCCAGCGTTGGTAGCTTGAATTTTGGAGGGTTCCTGGCATTTCTGATGTTTGGAGTGAATGGACTCCGACTAACTTCTTCTAGGCCTCCGCTAAGTAATCCTCCTCTCATGATTCTTCGCATGAGGCCAATCATTCTCTCGTCCCCGTCTAGGGGTTGCCCCCTTGTCAAGTTTCTGTCCTGCCCCCCGAGCCTTGAAGGGAATTCCGGTACGTACTCTTCTGGTGGCTCGTTGGCGTATGCATTGGCTCCTGTCTGTTGTGCTCCGTCTGTTGGTCTTCCAGCATCGGACCCTGAGGGTCTGCCCCCAAGGCCTTGTTGACCACCTTCAATCCCTGTATTCTGGCCTTGAGCCTGTCCTTCATTTGCTTCTGCAATCCTGATTCCTTGTCCCGTACTTGTAGCTGTCGTAGTTGGTCCAAGGTTTTGTATATTTGCTGTCCTCATTTGCTCGAGGAAATTCTGCAGCATCTCCTGTTGACTTTTCATTATGCTCTCGCGTAGTGAATTAGCCATTGCTTCCATCTCGTCTCTGGTAATGTAGACGGAAGCCGGTCCTTCTCTCGATCCAGAGGATGCTTCTTGGCTTCCTCCTTGTTGGCTCCTATCAACTCTTTGTCTTGTTTGTCGAGTCATTGTCACTGAATTGGAGTTTCTTCAAACTTTTGAATCCGAGTTCTGAATCTGATATAGCGGGTGCTAGTTCTTCTCAGTGAAAGCACCAAAGTGTTTGTGCCAAAATTGGTCACAAACCCCAATGAATGTGAAAGCACCAGTGTTGGAATATAAATCAGCAATATCCAAACACAAATCGCAGATCTAAGTAGCAAAATAGTAAATGTAAACAAGAACACACGATTTTATAGTGGTTCGGCTATCTCCGGCCTACGTCCACTTCAAAGGTTTTTCCTTTTATTGATGTTCTTCGCTGATTACAATTGATTACAGCGGATTACAATGAATTGTAGTTCTGAAATTCAGGTACAACGGTGATTCTGATAGTTAAACTTGAATCCGGCAGAGTCTTGGCGTTTAAGGGCGGAAAGATCCCTTTTCTGAATGACCTGGAGGTCTATTTATAGGCGTAGGCTGCTGCTATCTCGCTGAAAACTTGGGAGACCACTTCTGGCATGTGAGGGGACCCACATGTACGGTCTCGGGAAGTTTGGGCCCACTTTGGCATCGGTTCGAACTCCATTCGAACCGATCAAGAATTCATCCAATCGAGGTGAAATTTGGCGTGGACATTCTTCATCATGTATGCAAGCATCTGTGAAAATTTCACGGCATTTGGATCAGTAGGTTAGGAGATATGATGGGTTCGAAATTGACTTCATAGCCAGGCTGTTAATTTCGAACCCCTGTTACTCGAAACGATGGTTTCGAAACCAGTGTGGCACGCGACTTCGTGGTGACGTGGAGCGCAAGCTTCGAATCGATCCGGACTTCTCTCCGTGTTGACCGCTTCGACTCCATATATCTCGGCGCATTCGAACCGATGGAAGACACGTCATCGTGACTGGTTGACTCAGTCGGTTCGAATGAAGCTACACAGGTTGGGTTCGAAGACGACATCATGGATGGGTTCGAAGTGTGGCTCTGTGATGGGTTCGAAGAGAGGACATTGTGATGGGTTCGAAGTAGGCAATGGCTTGGTGGGTTCGAAGTGGAGTCGAGGCTAATGGATGCGAACTAGGTGGACTAGAACCCGATGGGTTCGAGTGTGGCATGGCTGGGCTATCGGTTCGAACGCAGGTGGGTTCGAACTAGATGGTTTCGAACCGATGGATACGAACTCCATCGATTCGAACTGGGGCAAATACTTTCGAGGCGCGACCTTATTTCTTTGGATTCGAACCAGATGGTTTCGAATGTGATGGGTTCGAACACAATGGGTTCGAACCGAGCAATGTCAATTCCTCTTATCTTGATTCCATCATAACTTGAGCATATGACCTCGGATTGACTTGAAATTTGGAGTGCAGACTTCCATGATCTTTCTTGTCGTGTCCTATCAATTGTGGCCCATTCCGGACTCGGACAAAATTCATCGATATCCATGGTTATCCTGCAGTGCATGGTTGATATTCATGAAGAGTAATCATTGGTTTCTAGTAAATTTTGGGTATCTCAACTTTGCCAAAAGTTGGGATAACACCATTGACGGCCGAAAGCTATCAGAGCCGTAGAACTCACTGAGGCCTTCGTTTTGACCGGTTATAACTCCCGTAACTCTAAACGAGCCAGAAGTTATGGCCGCCCGAATAATCGATATCTACAGGGTTCAATATCCACGGTGCAAGATGCAACATCCGTCAGAAATGGCGAAACAGCGTCGTGCGACTTTTTGAAATGCGCGCATGGATTTGAAACGGAACGGTACCATGGTGCACCACTTTTCAATGATGGTAAATCGAAGACCAGCCATGGTAATCCCGTTTTACCATAAAAATTCATGTGTCGAAAAAACGAAGGGTAAAAAACTTCCTAGATCCGATTGAGATTCCGATAGTCTTTTTTGGCCATTATACAATCCATTGACGGCTGAAAGCTGTCAGAGCCGTAGAACTCACTGAGGCCTTCGTTTTGACTGGTTATGGCTCCCGTAACTCTAAATGAGCCAGAGGTTATGGCCGTCCGAATAATCGATATCTACTGGGTGCAACATCCACGGTGCAAGGTGCAACATCCGTCCGAAATGGCGAAACAGTGTCGTACGACTTTTTGAAATGCGTGAATGGATTTGAAATGGAACGGTACCATGGTGCACCACTCTCCAGCGATGGTAAATCGAAGACCAGCCATGGTAATCCCGTTTTACCGTAAAAATCCACGTGTCGAAAAAACGAAGGGTAAAAAACTTCCTAGACCCGATTGAGATTCGTATAGTCATTTTTGGGCATTAAACAATCCTTTGACGGCTGAAAGCTATCAGAGCCATAGAACTCACTGGGGCCTTCGTTTTGACAGGTTATGGCTCCCGTAACTCTAAACGAGCCAGAAGTTATGGCTGTCCGAATAATCGATATCTACAGGGTGCAACATCCACGGCGCAAGGTGCAACATCCGTTCGAAATGGCGATACAGCGTCGTACGACTTTTTGAAATGCGTGCATGGATTTGAAACGGAACAGTACCATAGTGCACCACTCTCCAGCGATGGTAAATCGAAGACCAGCTACGGTAATCCCGTTTTACCGTAAAAATCCACGTGTCAAAAAAAACAAAGGGTAAAAAACTTCCGAGACCCGATTGAGATTCGGATAGTCTTTTTTGGGCATTATACAACCCAATGACGGCTGAAAGCTGTCAAAACCGTAGAACTCACTAAGGCCTTCGTTTTGACTGGTTATGGCTGTCTTAACTCTAAACGAGCCAGATGTTATGGCCGTTCGAATAATCGATATCTACATGGTGCAACATCTACGGTGCAAGGTGCAACATCCGACCGAAATGGCGAAACAATGTCGTACGACTTTTTGAAATGCGTGCATGGATTTGAAATGGAACAGTACCACGGTGCACCACTCTCCAGCGATGGTAAATCGAAGACCAGCGACGGTAATCCCGTTTTACCGTAAAAATCCACGTGTCGAAAAAACGAAGGGTAAAAAACTTCCGAGACCCGATCGAGATTCAGATAGTCTTTTTAGGCATTATACAATCCATTGACGGCTGCAAACTGTCAAAGCCGTAGAACTCGCTGAGGTCTTCATTTTGACTGGTTATGACTCCCTTAACTCTAAACGAGCCAGAAGGTATGGCCGTCCGAATAATCGATATCTACAGGGTGCAACATCCACGGTGCAAGGTGCAACATCCGTCCGAAATGGCGTAACAGCGTCGTACGACTTTTTGAAATGCGTGCATGGATTTGAAACGGAACGGTACCATGGTGCACCACTCTTCAGCGATGGTAAATCGAAGACCAGCCACGGTAATCCCGTTTTACCGCAAAAATCCACGTGTCGAAAAAACGAAAGGTAAAAAACTTCCAAGACCTGATTGAGATTTGGATAGTCTTTTTTGGGCATTATACATTCCATTGACGGCTGCAGGCTATCACAGCCGTAGAACTCACTAAGGCCTTCGTTTTGACTGGTTATGGCTCCCTTAACTCTAAACGAGCCACAAGTTATGGCTGTCCGAATAATCGATATCTACAGGGTGCAACATCCACGGTGCAAGGTGCAACATCCGTCCGAAATGGAGAAAGCGTCGTACGACTTTTTGAAATGCGTGAATGGATTTGAAACGGAACGGTACCATGGTGCACCACTTTCCAGCGATGGTAAATCGAAGACCAGCCATGGCAATCCCGTTTTACCGTAAAAATCCACGTGTCGAAAAAACGAAGTTTAAAAAACTTCCTAGACCCGATTGAGATTCAGATTGTCATTTTTGGGCATTAAACAATCCTTTGAAGGCTGAAAGCATACAGAGCCGTAGAACTCACTGAGGCCTTCATTTTGACAGGTTATGGCTCCCGTAATTCTAAACGAGCCAGAAGTTATGGCCGTCCGAATAATCAATATCTACAGGGTGCAACATCCATGGCGCAAGGTGCAACATCCGTCCGAAATGGCGAAACAGCGTCGTACGACTTTTTGAAATGTGTGCATGGATTTGAAACGGAACAGTACCATGGTGCACCACTCTCCAGCGATGGTAAATCGAAGACCAGCTACGGTAATCCCGTTTTTCCGTAAAAATCCACGTGTCGAAAAAACGAAGGGTAAAAAACTTCCGAGACCCGATAGAGATTCGGATAGTCTTTTTTGGGCATTATACAACCCAATGAAGGCTGAAAGCTGTCAGAGCCGTAGAACTCACTGAGACCTTCGTTTTGAATGGTTATGGCTCCCTTAGCTCTAAACGAGCCAGAAGTTATGGCCGTCCGAATAATCGATATCTACATGGTGCAACATCCACGGTGCAAGGTGCAAAATCCATCCGAAATGGCGAAACAGCGTCGCACGACTTTTTGAAATGCGTGCATGGATTTGAAATGGAACGGTACCATGGTGCACCACTCTCCAGCGATGGTAAATCGAAGACCAGCCACGGTAATCCCGTTTTACCGTAAAAATCCACGTGTCGAAAAAACGAAGGGTAAAAAACTTCCGAGACCCGATTGAGATTCGGATAGTCTTTTTTGGGCATTATACAATCCATTGACGGCTGCAAGCTGTCAGAGCCGTAGAACTCACTGAGGCCTTCGTTTTGACTGGTTATGGCTCCCTTAACTCTAAACGAGCCAGTAGTTATGGCCGTCCGACTAATCGATATCTACAGGGTGCAACATCCACGGTGCAAGGTGCAACATCCGTCCGAAATGGTGAAACAGCGTCGTACGACTTTTTGAAATGTGTGCACGGATTTGAAACGGAACGGTACCATAGTGCCCCACTCTCCAGCGATGGTAAATCGAAGACCAGCCAAGGTAATCTCGTTTTATCGTAAAAATCCACGTGTCGAAAAAACGAAGGGTAAAAAACTTCCGAGACCCGATTGAGATTCGGATAGTCTTTTTTGGGCATTATACAATCCATTGACGGCTGAAAGTTGTCAGAGCCGTCGAACTCACTGAGGCCTTCGTTTTGACTGATTATGGCTCCCGTAACTCTAAACAAGCCAGAAGTTATGGCCGTCCGAATAATCGATATCTACAGGGTGCAACATACTCGGTGCAAGGTGCAACATCCGTCCGAAATGGCGAAACAGCGTCGTACGACTTTTTGAAATGCGTGCATGGATTTGAAATGGAACGGTACCATGGGGCACCACTCTCCAGCGATGGTAAATCAAAGACCAGCCACAGTAATCCAGTTTTACCGTAAAAATCCACGTGTCGAAAAAACGAAGGGTAAAAAACTTCCGAGACCCGATTGAGATTCGGATGGCATTTTTTGGGCATTATACAATCCATTGACGAATGAAAGCTGTCAGAGCCGTAGAACTCACTGAGGCCTTCGTTTTGAGTGGTTATGGCTCTCTTAACTCTAAACGAGCCAGAAGTTATGGCCGTCCGGATAATCGATATCAACAGGGTGCAACATCCACGCTGCAAGGTGCAACATCCGTCCGAAATGGCGAAACAGCGTCGTACGGCTTTTTGAAATGCGCGCATGGATTTGAAACGGAACGGTACCATGGCGCACCCTCTCCAGCGATGGTAAATCGAAGACCAGCCACGATAATCCCGTTTTACCGTAAAAATCCACGTGTCGAAAAAACGAAGGGTAAAAACTTGCTAGCCCCGATTGAGATTCGGATAGTCTTTTTTGGGCATTAAACAATCCATTGATGGCTGAAAGCTGTCAGAGCCGTAGAACTCACTGAGGCCTTCGTGTTGACAGGTTATGGCTCCCTTAACTCTAAACGAGCCAGAAATTATGGCCGTTCGAATAATCGATATGTACATGGTGCAACATCCACGGTGCAAGGTGCAACATCCGTCCGAAATGGCGAGACAGCGTCGTACGACTTTTTAAAATGTGTGCATGGATTTGAAACGGAACGGTACCATGGTGCACCACTCTCTAGCGATGGTAAATCAAAGACCAGCCACGGTAATCCCGTTTTATCGTAAAAATCCACGTGTCGAAAAAACGAAGGGTAAAAAACTTCCGAGACCCTATTGAGATTCGGATACTCTTTTTTGGGCATTATACAATCCATTGACGGCTGCAAGCTGTCAAAGCCGTAGAACTCACTGAGGCCTTCGTTTTGACTAGTTATGGATCCCTTAACTCTAAACGAGCCAGAAGTTATGGCCGTCCGAATAATCGATATCTACAGCGTGCAACATCCACGGTGCAAGGTGCAAAATCCGTCCGAAATAGCGAAACAGCATCGTACGACTATTTGAAATGCGTGCATGGATTTGAACCGGAATGGTACCATGCTGCACCACTCTCCAGCGATGGTAAATCGAAGACCAGCCACGGTAATGCAGTTTTACCGTAAAAATCCACGTGTCGAAAAAACGAAGGGTAAAAAACTTCCAAGACCCGATTGAGATTCGGATAGTCTTTTTTGGGCATTATACAATCCATTGACGGCTGAAAGCTGTCAGAGCCGTATAACTCACTGAGGCCTTCGTTTTGACTGGTTGTGGCTCCCGTAACTCTAAACTAGCAAGAAGTTATGGCCGTCCGAATAATCGATATCTACAGGGTGCAACATACACGGTGCAAGGTGCAACATCCGTCCGAAATGGCGAAACAGCGTCGTACGACATTTTGAAATGCATGCATGGATTTGAAACGGAACAGTACCATGGGGCACTACTCTCCAGCGATAGTAAATCGAAGACCAGCCACGGTAATCCAGTTTTACCTTAAAAATCCACGTGTCGAAAAAAGGAAGGGTAAAAAACTTCCGAGACCCGATTGAGATTCGGATAGTCTTTTTTGGGCAATATACAATCCATTGACGGCTGAAAGCAGTCAGAGCCGTAGAACACACTGAGGCCTTCGTTTTGACTGGTTATGGCTCCCTTAACTCTTAACGAGCCAGAAGTTATGGCCGTCCGAATAATCGATATCTACATGGTGCAACATCCACGGTGCAAAGTGCAACATCCGTCCGAAATGGAGAAACAGTGTCGTACTACTTTTTGAAATGCGTGCATGGATTTGAAACGGAACGGTACCATGGTGCACCACTCTCCAGCGATGGTAAATCAAAGACCAGCCACGGTAATCCCGTTTTACCGTAAAAATCCACGTGTCGAAAAAACGAAGGGTAAAAAACTTCCTAGACCCGATTGAGATTCGGATAGCCATTTTTGGGCATTAAACAATCCATTGATGGCTGAAAGCTGTCAGAGCCGTAGAACTCACATGACTCCCGTAACTCTAAACGAGCCATAAGTTATGGCCGTCCGGATAATCGGTATCTACAGGGTGCAACATCCACGGTGCAAGGTGCAACATCCGTCCGAAATGGCGAACCAGTGTCGTACGACTTTTTGAAATGCGTGCAGGGATTTGAAACGGAACGGTACCATGGTGCACCACTCTCCAGTGATGGAAAATTTATGACCAACAAAGGTAATCCCGTTTTACCGTAAAAATCCACGTTTTCGAAAAAACGAATGGTAAAAAACTTCCTAGACCCGATTGAGATTCGGATTGTCTTTTTTGGGCATTATAAAATACGTTGACGGCTGAAAGCTGTCAGAGCCGTAGAACTCACTGAGGCCTTAGTTTTGACTGGTTATGGATCCCTTTAACTCTAAACGAGCCAGAAGTTATGGCCGTCCGAATAATCGATATCAACAGGGTGCAACATCCACGGTGCAAGGTTCAACATCCGTCCGAAATGGCGAAACAGCGTCGTACGACTTATTGAAATGCGTTCATGGATTTGAAACGGAACGGTACCATGGTGCGCCACTCTCCAGCTATGGTAAATCGAAGACCAGCCACGGTAATCCCGTTTTACCGTAAAAATCCACGTGTCGAAAAAACGAAGGGTAAAAAACTTCCGAGACCCGATTGAGATTCGGATAGTCTTTTTTGGGCATTATACAATCCATTGACGGCTGAAAGCTATCAAAGCCGTAGAACTTACTGAGGCCTTCGTTTTGACCGGTTATGGCTCCCGTAACTCTAAACGAGCCAGAAGTTATGGCCGTCCGAATAATCGATATCTACATGGTGCAACATTCGTCCGAAATGGCGAAACAGTGTCGTACGACTTTTTGAAACGCGTGCATGGATTTAAAATGGAACAGTACCATGGTGCACCACTCTCCAGCGATGGTAAATCGAAGACCAGCCACGGTAATCCCGTTTTACCGTAAAAATCCACGTGTCGGAAAAACGAAGTGTAAAAAACTTCCTAGACCCGATTGAGATTCGGATAGTCTTTTTCGGGCATTAAACAATCCATGACGGCTGAAAGCTGTCAGAGCCGTAGAACTCATTGAGGCCTTCGTTTTGACAGGTTACGGCTCCCGTAACTCTAAACGAGCCAGAAGTTATGGCCGTCCGAATAATCGATATCTACAGCGTGCAACATCCACGGTGCAAGATGCAACATCCGTACGAAATGGCGAAACAGTGTCGTACGAATTTTTGAAATGTGCGCATGGATTTGAAACGGAACGGTACCATGGTGCACCACTCGCCAGATATGGTAAATCGAAGACCAGCCACGGTAATCCCGTTTTACCGTAAAAATCCACGTGTCGAAAAACGAAGGGTAAAAAACTTCCTAGACCCGATAGAGATTCGCATAGTCTTTTTTGGGCATTAAACAATCCACTGATGGCTGAAAGCTGTCAGAGCCGTAGAACTCACTGAGGCCTTCGTTTTGACAGGTTATGGCTCCCTTAACTCTAAACGAGCCAGAAGTTATGGCCGTCCGAATAATCGATATCTACAAGGTGCAACATCCACGGTGCAAGGTGCAACATCCGTCCGAAATGGAAAAACTTTGTCGTAGGACTTTTTGAAATGCGTGCATGGATTTCAAACGGAACGGTACAATGGTGCACCACTCTCCAGTGATGGTAAATTTAAGACCAGCCACGGTAATCCCGTTTTGCCGTAAAAATCCACGTGTCGAAAAAACGAAGGGTAAAAAACTTCCTAGACCCGATTTGGATTCGGATAGTCTTTTTTGGGCATTATACAATCCATAGACGGCTGAAAGCTGCCAGAGCCGTAGAACTCACTGATGCCTTCGTTTTGATTGGTTATGGCTCCCTTAACTCTAAACGAGCCAGAAGTTATGGCCGTCCGAACAATCGATATCAACTGGGTGCAACTTCCACGGTGCAAGGTGCAACATCCGTCCGAAATGGTGAAACAACGTCGTACGAATTTTTGAAATGCGTGCATGGATTTGAAACGGAATGGTACCATGGTGCACCACTCTCCAGCGATGGTAAATCGAAGACCAGCCACGGTGATCCCGTTTTACCATAAAAATCCTCGTGTCGAAAAAACGAAGGGTAAAAAACTTACGAGACCCGATTGAGGTTCGGATAGTCTTTTTTGGGCATTATACAATCCATTGACTGTTGAAAGCTGTCAGAGCCGTAGAACTCACCGAGGCCTTCGTTTTGACTGGTTATGGCTCATGTAACTCTAAACGAGCCAGAAGTTATGACCGTCCGAATAATCGATATCTACATGGTGCAACATCCATGTGCAAGGTGCAACATCCGTTCGAAATGGCGAAACAGTGTCGTACGACTTTTTGAAATGCATGCATGGATTTGAAACGGAATGGTACAATGGTGCACCACTCTCCAGCGATGGTAAATTGAAGACCAGCCACGGTAATCCCGTTTTACCGTAAAAATCCACGTGTTGGAAAAACGAAGGGTAAAAAACTTCCTAGACCCGATTGAGATTCGGATAGTCTTTTTTGGGCATTAAACAATCCATTGATGGATGAAAGCGTTCAAAGCCGTAAAACTCACTAAGGCCTTCGTTTTGACAGGTTATGGCTCCCGTAACTCTAAACGAGCCAGAAGTTATGGTCGTCCGAATAATCGATATCTATAGGGTGCAACATCATGGTGCATGATGCAACATCCGTCCGAAATGGCGAAACAACGTCGTACGACTTTTTGAAATGCGCGCATGGATTTGAAACGGAACGGTACCATGGTGCACCACTCTCCAGCGATGGTAAATCGAAGAGCATCCTCGGTAATCCCGTTTTAACGTAAAAATCCACGTGTGGAAAAAACGAAGGGTAAAAAACTTCCCAGACCCGATTGAGATTCGGATAGTATTTTTTGGGCATTAAACAATCCATTGACGGCTGAAAGCTGTCAGAACCGCAGAACTCACTGAGGCCTTTGTTTTGATAGGTTATGGCTCCCTTAACTCTAAACGAGCCTGAAGTTATGGCCGTCCGAATAATCGATATCTACAGGGTGCAACATCCACGGCGCAAGGTGCGACATCCGTCCGAAATGGCGAAACAGCGTCGTACGACTTTTTGAAATGCGCGCATGGATTTGATACGAAACGGTACCATGGTGCACCACTCTCCAGCGATGGGAAATCGAAGACCAGCCACGGTAATCCAGTTTTACCGTAAAAATCCACGTGTCGAAAAATCGAAGGGTAAAAAAACTTCCGAGACCCGACTAAAATTCGGATAGTCTTTTTTGGGCATTAAACAATCCATTGACGGCTGAAAGCTGTCAGAGCCGTAGAACTCACTGAGGCCTTCGTTTTGACTGGTTATGGCTCCCGTAACTCTAAACGAGTCAGAAGTTATGGCCGTCCGAATAATCGATATCTATAGGGTGCAACATCCACGGTGCAAGGTGCAACATCCGTCCGAAATGGCGAAACAGCGTCGTACGACTTTTTGAAATGCGCGCATGGATTTGAAACAGAACGGTTCCATGGTGCACCACTCTCCAGCGATGGTAAATCGAAGACCAGCCACGTTAATCGAGTTTTACCGTAAAAATCCACGTGTCGAAAAATCGAAGGGTAAAAAACTTCCGAGACCCGATTGAGATTCGGATAGTCTTTTTTGGGCATTAAACAATTCATTGACGGTTGAAAGCCGTCAGAGCCGTAGAACTCACTAAGGCCTTCGTTTTGACATGTTATGGCTCCCGTAACCCTAAACGAGCCAGAAGTTATGGTCGTCCGAATAATCGATATCTACAGGGTGCAACATCATGGTGCATGATGCAACATCCGTCCGAAATTGCGAAACAGCGTCGTACGACTTTTTGAAATGCGCGTATGGATTTGAAATGGAACGGTACCATGGTGCACTACTCTCCAGCGATGGTAAATCGAAGACCAGCCACGGTAATCCCGTTTTACCATAAAAATGCACGTGTCGAAAAAACGAAGGGTAAAAAACTTCCTAGACCCGATTGAGATTCGGATAGTCTTTTTTGGGCATTAAACAATCCATTGACGGCTGAAAGCTGTCCGAGCCGTAGAACTCACTGAGGCCTTTGTTTTGACAGGTTATGGCTCCCGTAACTCTAAACGAGCCAGAAGTTATGGCCGTCCGAATAATCGATATCTACAGGGTGCAACATCCACGGTGCAAGGTGCAACATCTGTCCGAAATGGCGAAACTGCGTCGTACGACTTTTTGAAATGCGCGCATGGATTTGAAACGGAACGGTTCCATGGTGCACCACTCTCCAGCGATGGTAAATCGAAGACCAGCCACGGTAATCGAGTTTTACGGTAAAAATCCACGTGTCGAAAAATCGAAGGGTAAAAAACTTCCGAGACCCGATTGACATTCGGATAGTCCTTTTTGGGCATTAAACAATTCATTGACGGCTGAAAGCTGTCAGAGCCGTAGAACTCACTGAGGCCTTCGTTTTGACAGGTTATGGCTCCCGTAACTCTAAACGAACCAGAAGTTATGGCTATCCGAATAATCGATATCTACAGGGTGCAACATCCACGGTGCAAGGTGCAACATCCTTCCGAAATGGCGAAACAGCGTCGTACGACTTTTTGAAATGCATGCATGGATTTGAAACGGAATGGTACCATGGTGCACCACTCTCCAGCGATGGTAAATCGAAGACCAGCCATGGTAATCCTATTTTACCGTAAAAATCCACGTGTCGAAAAAACGAAGGGTAAAAAACTCCCGAGACCCGATTGAGATTCGGATAGTCTTTTTTGGGCATTATACAATCCAACGACGGCTGAAAGCTATCAGAGCCGTAGAACTCACTGAGGCCTTCGTTTTGACTAGTTATGGCTCCCTTAACTCTAAACGAGCCAGAAGATATGGCCATCCGAATAATCGATATCTACAGGGTGCAACATCCACGGTGCAAGGTGCAACATCCGTCCGAAATGGCGAAACTGCATCATACGACTTTTTGAATTGCGTGCATGGATTTGAAACGGAAAGGTACCATGGTGCACCACTCTCCAGCGATGGTTAATCGAAGACCAGCCACGGAAATCCCGTTTTACCGTAAAAATCCACGTGTCGAAAAAACGAAGGGTAAAAAACATACAAGAGCCGATTGAGATTCAGATAGTCTTTTTTGGGCATTATACTATCCATTGAAGGCTGAAAGCTGTCAGAGCCGTAGAACTCACTGAGGCCTTCGTTTTGACTGGTTATGGCTCCTGTAACTCTAAATGAGCCAGAAGTTATGGCCGTTCGAATAATCGATATCTACTGGGTGCAACATACATAGTGCAAGGTGCAACATCCGTCCGAAATGGCGAAACAGCGTCGTACGACTTTTTGAAATGCGTGCATGGATTTGGAACGGAACGGCACCATGGGGCACCACTCTCCAGCGATGGTAAATCGAAGACCAGCCACGGTAATCCAGTTTTAACGTAAAAATCCACGTGTCGAAAAAACGAAGGGTAAAAAACTTCCGAGACCCGATTGAGATTCGGATAGTCTTTTTTGGGTATTAAACATTCCATTGACGGCTGAAAGCTGTCATAGCCGTAGAACTCACTGAGGCCTTCGTTTTGACTAGTTATGGCTCCCGTAACTCTAAACGAGCCAGAAGTTATGGCCGTCCGAATAATCGATATATACAGGGTGCAACATCACGGTGCATGATGCAATATCCGTCTGAAATGGCGAAACAGCGTCGTACGACTTTTTGAAATGCGTGTATGGATTTGAAATGGAATGGTACCTTGGTGCACCACTATCCAGCGATGGTAAATCGAAGACCAGCCACTGTAATCCCGTTTTACCATAAAAATCCACGTGTCGAAAAAACGAAGGGTAAAATACTTCCTAGACCCGATTGAGATTCGGATAGTCTTTTTTGGGCATTAAACAATCCGTTGATGGCTGAAAGCTGTCAGAGCCGTAGAACTCACTGAGGCCTTCGTTTTGACAGTTTATGGCTCCCGTAACTCTAAACGATCCAGAAGTTATGGCCGTCCGAATAATCGATATCTACAGGGTGCAACATCACGGTGCATGATGCAACATCCGTCCGAAATGGCGAAACAGCATCGTAGGACTTTTTGAAATGCGCGTATGGTTTTGAAATGGAACGATACCATGGTGCACCACTCTCCATCGATGGTAAATCGAAGACCAACCACGGCAATCCCGTTTTACCGTAAAATTCCATGTGTCGAAAAAACGAAGGGTAAAAAACTTCCTAGACCCGATTGAGATTCGGATAGTCTTTTTTGGGCATTATACAATCCATTGACGAATGAAAGCTGTCAGAGCCGTTGAACTCACTGAGGCCTTCGTTTTGACTGGTTATGGCTCCCGTAACTCTAAATGAGCCAGAAGTTATGGCCGTCCGAATAATCGATATCTACTGGGTGCAACATACACGGTGCAAGGTGCAACATCCGTCCGAAATAGCGAAACAGCGTCGTACGACTTTTTGAAATGCGTGCATAGATTTGAAACGGAACGGTACCATGGGGCACCACTCTCCAGCGATGGTAAATCGAAGACCAGCCACGGTAATCCAGTTTTACCGTAAAAATCCACGTGTCGAAAAAACGAAGGTTAAAAAACTTCCGAGACCCGATTGAGATTCGGGTAGTCTTTTTTGGGCATTATACAATCCATTGACGGCTATAAGCTGTCAGAGCCGTAGAACTCACTGAGGCCTTCATTTTGACTGGTTATGGCTCCCTTAACTCTAAACGAGCCAGAAGTTATGGCCGTCCGAATAATCGATATCCACATGGTGCAACATCCACAGTGCAAGGTGCAACATCCGTTCGAAATGGCGAAACAGTGTCGTACGACTTTTTGAAATGCGTGCATGGATTTGAAACAGAACGGTACCATGATGCACCACTCTCCAGCGATGGTAAATCGAAGACCAGCCACGGTAATCCCGTTTTACCATAAAAATCCACGTGTCGAAAAAACGAAGGGTAAAAAACTTCCTAGACCCGATTGAGATTCGGATAGCCATTTTTGGGCATTAAACAATCCATTGACGGCTGAAAGCTGTCAAAGCCGTAGAACTCACAGAGGCCTTCGTTTTGACCGGTTATGGCTCCCGTACCTCTAAACGAGCCAGAAGTTATGGCCGTCCGAATAATCGATATCTACAGGGTGCAACATCCACGGTGCAAAGTGCAACATCCGTCCGATATGGCGAAACAGTGTCGTACGACTTTTTGAAATGCGTGCATATATTTGAAACGGAATGGTACCATGGTGCACCACTCTCCAGCGATGGTAAATTTAAGACTAACCACGGTAATCCCATTTTACCGTAAAAATCCACGTGTCGAAAAAACGAAGGGTAAAAAACTTCCTAAACCCGATTGAGATTCGGATTGTCTTTTTTGGGCATTATACAATCCATTGACGGCTGAAAGCTGTCAGAGCCGTAGAACTCACTGAGGCCTTTGTTTTGACTGGTTATGGCTCTCTTAACTCTAAACGAGCTAGAAGTTATGGCCGTTCGAATAATCGATATCAACAGGGTGCAACATCCACCGTGCAAGGTGCAACATCCGTCCGAAATGGCGAAACAGCGTCGTACGGCTTTTTGAAATGCGCGTATGGATTTGAAATGGAACGGTACCATGGTGCACCACTCTCCAGCGATGGTAAATCGAAGACCAACCTTGGTAATCCCGTTTTACCGTAAAAATCCACGTGTCGAAAAAACGAAGGGTAAAAAACTTCCGAGACCCGATTGAGATTCGGATAGTCTTTTTTAGGCATTATACAATCCATTGATGGCTGAAAGCTATCAGAGCCGTAGAACTCACCGAGGCCTTCGTTTTGACTGGTTATGGCTCCCTTAACTCGAAACGAGCCAGAAGATATGGCCGTCCGAATAATCGATACCTACAGGGTGCAACATCCACGGTGCAAGGTGCAACATCCGTCCGAAATGGCGAAACAGCGTCGTACGACTTTTTGAAATGCGTGCATGGATTTGAAACGGAACGGTACCTTGGTGCACCACTTTCCAGCGATGGTAAATCGAAGACCAGCCACGGTAATCCCGTTTTACCGTAAAAATCCACGTGTCGAAAAAACGAAGGGTAAAAAACTTCAAAGACCCGATTGAGATTCGGATAGTCTTTTTTGGGCAATATACAATCCATTGAAGACTGAAAGCTGTCAGAGCCGTAGAACTCACTGAGGCCTTCGTTTTGACTGGTTATGGCTCCCGTAAATCTAAACGAGCCAGAAGTTATGGCCGTCCGAATAATCGATATCTACAGGGTGCAACCTCACGGTGCATGATGCAACATCCGTCCGAAATGGCGAAACAGCCTCGTAGGACTTTTTGAAATGCATGCATGGATTTGAAATGGAACGGTACCATGGTGCCCCACTCTCCAGCAATGGTAAATCGAAGACCAGCCACGGTAATCCTGTTTTACCATAAAAATCCACGTGTCGAAAAAACGAAGGGTAAAAAACTTTCTAGACCCGATTGATATTCAGATAGTCTTTTTTGGGCATTATACAATCCATTGAAGGCTGAAAGCTGTCAGAGCCGTAGAACTCACTGAGGCCTTCGTTTTGACTGGTTATGGCTCCCGTAACTCTTAATGAGCCAGAAGTTATGGCCGTCCGAATAATCGATATCTACTGGGTGCAACATACACGGTGCAAGTTGCAACATCCGTCCGAAATGGCGAAACAGCGTCGTACGACTTTTTGAAATGCGTGCATGGATTCGAAACGGAACGGCACCATGGGCACCACTCTCCAGCGATGGTAAATCGAAGACCAGCCACGGTAATCCAGTTTTACCGTAAAAATCCACGTGTCAAAAAAACGAAGGGTAAAAAACTTTCGAGACCCGATTGAGATTCGGATAGTCTTTTTTGGGCATTAAACAATCCATTGATGGATGAAAGCTGTAAGAGCCGTAGAACTCACTGAGGCCATCGTTTTGACAGTTTATGGCTCCCGTAACTCTAAACGAGCCAGAAGTTATGGCCGTCCGAATAATCGATATCTACAGGGTGAAACATCATGGTGCATGATGCAACATCCGTCCGAAATGGCGAAACAGCGTCGTAGGACTTTTTGAAGTGCGCGTATGGTTTTGAAATGGAACGATACCATGGTGCACCACTCTCCAGTGATGGTAAATCGAAGACCAGCCACGGTAATCCCGTTTTACCGTAAAAATCCATGTGTCGAAAAAATGAAGGGTAAAAAACTTTCTAGACCCGATTGAGATTCGGATAGTCTTTTTTGGGCATTATACAGTCCATTGACGGCTGAAAGCTGTCAGAGCCGTAGAACTCACTGAGGCCTTCGTTTTGACTGGTTATGGCTCCCGTAACTCTAAATGAGCCAGAAGTTATGGTCGTCCGAATAATCGATACCTACAGGGTGCAACATCCACGGTGCAAGGTGCAACATCCGTCCGAAACGGCGAAACAGCGTCGTACGACTTTTTGAAATGCGTGCATGGATTTGAAACGGAACAGTACCATGGTGCACCACTCTCCAGCGATGGTAAATCGAAGACCAGCCACGGTAATCCCGTTTTACCGTAAAAATCCACGTGTCGAAAAAACGAAGGGTAAAAAACTTCAAAGACCCGATTGAGATTCGGATAGTCTTTTTTGGGCAATATACAATCCATTGAAGACTGAAAGCTATCAGAGCCGTAGAACTCACTGAGGCCTTCGTTTTGACTGGTTATGGCTCCCGTAAATCTCAACGAGCCAGAAGTTATGGCCGTCCGAATAATCGATATCTACAGGGTGCAACCTCACGGTGCATGATGCAACATCCGTCCGAAATGGCGAAACAGCCTCGTAGGACTTTTTGAAATGCATGCATGGATTTGAAACGGAACGGTACCATGGTGCCCCACTCTCCAGCAATGGTAAATCGAAGACCAGCCACGGTAATCCTGTTTTACCATAAAAATCCACGTGTCGAAAAAACAAAGGGTAAAAAACTTTCTAGACCCGATTGATATTCGGATAGTCTTTTTTGGGCATTATACAATCCATTGAAGGCTGAAAGCTGTCAGAGCCGTAGAACTCACTGAGGCCTTCGTTTTGACTGGTTATGGCTCCCGTAACTCTTAATGAGCCAGAAGTTATGGCCGTCCGAATAATCGATATCTACTGGGTGCAACATACACGGTGCAAGTTGCAACATCCGTCCGAAATGGCGAAACAGCGTCGTACGACTTTTTGAAATGCGTGCATGGATTCGAAACGGAACGGCACCATGGGCACCACTCTCCAGCGATGGTAAATCGAAGACCAGCCACGGTAATCCAGTTTTACCGTAAAAATCCACGTGTCAAAAAAACGAAGGGTAAAAAACTTTCGAGACCCGATTGAGATTCGGATAGTCTTTTTTGGGCATTAAACAATCCATTGATGGATGAAAGCTGTAAGAGCCGTAGAACTCACTGAGGCCATCGTTTTGACAGTTTATGGCTCCCGTAACTCTAAACGAGCCAGAAGTTATGGCCGTCCGAATAATCGATATCTACAGGGTGAAACATCATGGTGCATGATGCAACATCCGTCCGAAATGGCGAAACAACATCGTAGGACTTTTTGAAGTGCGCGTATGGTTTTGAAATGGAACGATACCATGGTGCACCACTCTCCAGTGATGGTAAATCGAAGACCAGCCACGGTAATCCCGTTTTACCGTAAAAATCCATGTGTCGAAAAAATGAAGGGTAAAAAACTTTCTAGACCCGATTGAGATTCGGATAGTCTTTTTTGGGCATTATACAATCCATTGACGGCTGAAAGCTGTCAGAGCCGTAGAACTCACTGAGGCCTTCGTTTTGACTGGTTATGGCTCCCGTAACTCTAAATGAGCCAGAAGTTATGGTCGTCCGAATAATCGATATCTACTGGGTGCAACATACGCGGTGTAAGGTGCAACATCCGTCCGAAATGGCGAAACAGCGTCGTACGACTTTTTGAAATGCGTGCCTGGATTTGAAACGGAACGGTACCATAGGGCACCACTCTCCAGCGATGGTAAATCGAAGACCAGCCACGGTAATCCAGTTTTACCGTAAAAATCCACGTGTCGAAAAAACGAAGGGTAAAAAACTTCCAAGACCCGATTGAGATTCGGATAGTCTTTTTTGGGCATTATTCAATCCATTGACGGCTGAAAGCTGTCTGAGCCGTAGAACTCACTGAGGCCTTCGTTTTGACTGGTTATGGATCCCTTAACTCTAAACGAGCCAGGAGTAATGGCCGTCCGAATAATCGAAATCTACATGGTGCAACATCCACAGTGCAAGGTGCAACATCCGTCCGAAATGGCGAATCAGTGTCGTACGACTTTTTGAAACGCGTGCATGGATTTGAAAAAGAACTGTACCATGGTGCACCACTCTCCAGCGATGGTAAATCGTAGACCAGCCACGGTAATTCCGTTTTACCGTAAAAATCCACGTGTCGAAAAAACGAAGGGTAAAAAACTTCCGAGACCCGATTGAGATTCAGATAGTCTTTTTTGGGCATTATACAATCCATTGATGGCTGAAAGCTGTCAGACACGTAGAAGTCACTGAGTCCTTCGTTTTGACTGGTTATGGCTACCGTAACTCTAAACGAGCCAGAAGTTATGGCCGTCCGAATAATCGATATCTACAGGGTGCAAAATCACGGTGCATGATGCAACATCCGTCCGAAATGGCGTAACAGTGTCGTACGACTTTTTGAAATGCGTGCATGGATTGGAAATGGAACGGTACCATGGTGCACCACTCTCCAGCGATGGTAAATCGAAGACCAGCCATGGTAATCCCGTTTTACCGTAAAAATCCACGTGTCGAAAAACGAAGGGTAAAAAACTTCAGAGACCCGATCGAGATTCGGATAGTCTTTTTTGGGCATTATACAATCCATTGACGGCTGAAAGCTATCAAAGCCGTAGAACTCACTGAGGCCTTCATTCTGACTGGTTATGGCTCCCTTAACTCTAAACGAGCCAGAAGATATGGTCGTCTGAATAATCGATATCTACAGGGTGCAACATCCACGGTGCACGGTGCAACATCCGTCCGAAATGGAGAAACAGCATCGTACGACTTTTTCAAATGCATGCACGGATTTGAAACGGAACGGTACCATGGTGCACCACTCTCCAGCGATGGTAAATCGAAGACCATCCACGGTAATCCTGTTTTACCGTAAAAATCCACGTGTCGAAAAAACGAAGGGTAAAAAACTTCCAAGACCCGATTGAGATTCGGATAGTCTTTTTTGGGCATTATACAATCCATTGATGGCTGAAAGATGTCAGAGCCGTAGAACTCATTGAGGCCTTTGTTTTGACTGGTTATGGCTCCCGTAACTCTAAACGAGCCAGAAGTTATGGCCGTCCGAATAATCGATATCTATTGGGTGCAACATACACGGTACAAGGTTTGACATCCGTCCGAAATGGCGAAACAGCGTCGTACGACTTTTTGAAATGCGTGCATGGATTTGAAATGGAACGGCACTACGGGCACCACTCTCGAGCGATGGAAAATTTAAGACCAGCCATGGTAATCCCGTTTTACCGTAAAAATCCATGTGTCGAAAAAACGAAGGGTAAAGAACTTCCTAGACAAGAGATTCAGATTGTCTTTTTTGGGCATTATACAGTCCATTGACGGCAGAAAGCTGTCAGGGCCATAGAACTCACTGAGGCCTTCGTTTTGACTGGTTATGGCTCTCTTAACTCTTAACGAGCCAGTAGTTATGGCCGTCCGAATAATCGATATCAACAGGGTGCAACATCCACGGTGCAAGGTGCAACATCCGTCCGAAATGGCGAAACAACGCCGTACAGCTTTTTGAAATGCGTGCATGGATTTCAAACGGAACGGTACCATAGTGCACCACTCTCCAGCGATGGTAAATCGTAGACCAGCCACAGTAATCCCGTTTTACCATAAAAATCCACGTGTCGAAAAAACAAAGGGTAAAAAACTTCCGAGACCCGATTGAGATTCAAATAGTCTTTTTTGGGCATTATACAATCCACTGATGACTGAAAGCTGTCAGAGCCGTAGAACTCACTGAGGCCTTCGTTTTGACTGGTAATGGCTCACGTAACTCTAAACGAGCCAGAAGTTATGGCCGTCCGAATAATCCATATCTACAGGGTGCAACATCACGGTGCATGATGCAACATCCGTCCGAAATGGCGATACAGCGTCGTACGACTTTTTGGAATGCGCGTATGGATTTGAAATGGAACGGTACCATGGTGCACCACTCTCCAGCGATGGTAAATCGAAGACCAACCATGGTAATCCCGTTTTACCGTAAAAATCCACGTGTCGAAAAAACGAAGCGTAAAAAACTTCCGAGACCCGATCGAGATTCGGATAGTCTTTTTTGGGCATTATACAATCCATTGATGGCTGAAAGCTATCAGAGCCGTAGAACTCACTAAGGCCTTCGTTTTGACTGGTTATGGCTCCCTCAACTCTAAACGAGCCAGAAGATATGGCCGTCCGAATAATCGATACCTACATGGTGCAACATCCACGGTGCAAGGTGCAACATCTGTCCGAAATGGCGAAACAGCGTCGTACGACTTTTTGAAATGCGTGCATGGATTTGAAACGGAACGGTACCATGGTGCACCACTCTCCAGCGATGGTAAATCGAAGACCAGCCACGGTAATCCCGTTTTACCGTAAAAATCCACATGTCGAAAAAACGAAGGTTAAAAAACTTCCTAGACCCGATTGAGATTCGGATAGCCATTTTTAGGCATTAAAAAATCCATTAAAAGCTGAAAGCTGTCAAAACCGTAGAACTCACAGAGGCCTTCGTTTTGAAAGGTTATGGCTCCCGTAACTCTAAACGAGCCAGAAGTTATGTCCGTCCGAATAATCGATATCTACAGGGTGCAACATTTACGGTGCAAGGTGCAACTTCCGTCTGAAATGGCGAAACAGTGTCGTACGACTTTTTGAAATGCGTGCATGGATTTGAAATGGAACGGTACCATGGTGCACCACTCTCCAGCGATGGTAAATTTAAGACCAGCCACGATAATCCCGTTTTACCGTAAAAATCCACGTGTCGAAAAAACGAAGGGTAAAAAACTTCCTGGACCCGATTGAGATTCGGATTGTCTTTTTTGGGCATTATACAATCCATTGACGACTGAAATCTGTCAGAGCCGTAGAACTCACTGAGGCCTTCATTTTGACTGGTTTTGGCTCTCTTAACTCTAAACGAGCCAGAAGTTATGGTCGTCTGAATAATCGATATCAACAGGGTGCAACATCCACGGTGCAAGGTGCAACATACGTCCGAAATGGCGAAACAGCGTCGTACGGCTTTTTGAAATGCGTGCATGGATTTGAAACGGAATGGTACCATGGCGCACCACTCTCCAGCGACGGTAAATCATAGACCAGCCACGGTAATCACGTTTTACCGTAAAAATCCACGTGTCGGAAAAACGAAGGGTAAAAAACTTCCTAGACCCGATTGAGATTCGGATAGCCATTTTTGGGCATTAAACAATACATTGATGGCTGAAAGTTGTCAAAGCCGCAGAACACACAGAGGCCTTCGTTTTGACAGGTTATGGATCCCATAACTCTAAATGAGCCAGAAGTTATGGCCGTCCGAATAATCGATATCTACAGGGTGCAACATCCACGGTGCAAGGTGCAACATCCGTCCGACATGGCGAAACAGCTTCGTACGACTTTTTGAAATGCGCATATGGATTTGAAATGGAACGTTAAAAATCCATGTGTCGAAAAAACGAAGGGTAAAAAACTTCCTAGACCCGATTGAGATTCGGATTGTCTTTTTTGGGCATTATACAGTCCATTGACGGCGGAAAGCTGTCAGAGCCGTAGAACTCACTGAGGCCTTCGTTATGACTGGTTATGGCTCCCTTAACTCCAAATGAGCCAGAAGTTATGGCCGTCTGAATAATCGATATCTACTGGGTGCAACATACATGGTGCAAGGTGCAACATCCGCCCGAAATGGCGAAACAGCGTCGTACGACTTTTTGAAATGCGAGCATGGATTTGAAACGGAACGGTACCATGGGGCACCACTCTCCAGCGATGGTAAATCGAAGACCAGCCACGGTAATCCATTTTTACCGTAAAAATCCACGTGTCGAAAAAACGAAGGGTAAAAAACTTCTGAGACCCGATTGAGATTCGGATAGCCTTTTTTGGGCATTATACAATCCATTGACGGCTGGAAGCTGTCAGAGCCGTAGAACTCATTGAGGCCTTCGTTTTGACTGGTTATGGCTCCTTTAATTCTAAACGAGCCAGAAATTATGGCCGTCCGAATAATCGATATCGACATGGTGCAACATCCACGGTGCAAGGTGCAACATCCGTCCGAAATGGCGAAACAGTGGCGTACGACTTTTTGAAATGCTTGCATGGATTTGAAACGAAACGGTACCATGGTGCACCACTCTCCAGCGATGGTAAATCGAAGACCAGCCACGGTAATCCCGTTTTACCGTAAAAATCCACGTGTCGAAAAAACGAATGGTAAAAAACTTCCTAGACCCGATTGAGACTCGGATAGCCATTTTTGGGCATTAAACAATCCATTGACGGCTGAAAGCTGTCAAAGCCGTAGAACTCACAAAGGCCTTCGTTTTGACAGGTTATGGCTCCCGTAACTCTAAACGAGCCAGAAGTTATGGCCGTCCGAATAATCGATATCTACAAGGTGCAACATCCACGGTGCAAGGTGCAACATCCGTCCGAAATGGCGAAACAGTGTCGTACGACTTTTTGAAATGCGTGCATGGATTTGAAACGGAACGGTACCATGGTGCACCACTTTCCAGTGATGGTAAATATAAGACCAGCCACGATAATCCCGTTTTCCCGTAAAAATCCACATGTCGAAAAAACGAAGGGTAAAAAACTTCCTAGACCCGATTGAGATTCAGATTGTCTTTTTTGGGCATTATACAATCCATTGACGACTGAAAGCTATCAGAGCCGCAGAACTCACTGAGGCCTACGTTTTTACTGGTTATGGCTCTCTTAACTCTAAACGAGCCAAAAGTTATGGCCGTCCGAATAATCGATATCAACATGGTGCAACATCCACGGTGCAAGGTGCAACATACGTCCGAAATGGCAAAACAACGTCATACGACTTTTTGAAATGCATGCATGGATTTGAAATGGAACGGTACCATGGTGCACCACTCTCCAGCAAGGGTAAATCGTAGACCAGCCACGGTAATCCCGTTTTACTGTAAAAATCCACGTGTCGAAAAAACGAAGGGTAAAAAACTTCCGAGACCCGATTGAGATTCAGATAGTCTTTTTTGGGCATTATACAATCCATTGATGGCTGAAAGTTGTCAGAGCTGTAGAACTCACTGAGGTCTTCGTTTTGACTGGTTATGATTCCTGTAACTCTAAACCAGCCAGAAGTTATGACCGTCCGAATAATAGATATCTACATGGTGCAACATCCACGGTGCAAGGTGCAACATCCGTCCGAAATGGCGAAACAGTGTCGTACGACTTTTTGAAATGTGTGCATGGATTTGAAACGGAACGGTACCTTGGTGCACCACTCTCCAGCGATGGTAAATCGAAGACCAGCCACGGTAATCCCGTTTTACCGTAAAAATCCACGTGTTGGAAAAACGAAGGGTAAAAAACTTCCTAGACCCGGTTTAGATTCGGATAGGCTTTTTTGGGCATTAAACAATCCATTGACGGCTGAAAGCTGTCATAGCCGTAGAAGTCACTAAGGCCTTCGTTTTGACAGGTTATGGCTCCCGTAACTCTAAACGAGCCAGAAGTTATGGACGTCCGAATAATCGATATCTACATGGTGCAACATCCACGGTGCAAGGTGCAACATCCGTCCGAAATGGCGAAACAGCGTCGTACGACTTTTTGAAATGCATGCATGGATTTGAAATGGAACGGTACCATGGTGCACCACTCTCCAGCGATGCTAAATCGAAGACCAGCCACGGTAATCCCGTTTTACCGTAAAAATCCACATGTTGGAAAAACGAAGGGTAAAAAACTTCCTTGACCCGATTGAGATTCGGATAGTCTTTTTTGGGCATTTAACAATCCATTGACGGCCGAAAGCTGTCAGAGCCGTAGAACTCACTGAGGCCTTCGTTTTGACAAGTTATGCCTCCCGTAACTCTAAACGAGCCAGCAGTTATGGCCGTCCGAATAATCGATATCTACAGGGTGCAACATCACGGTGCATGATGCAACATCCGTGCGAAATGGGGAAACAGCGTCGTACGACTTTTTGAAATGCGTGCATGGATTTGAAACGGAACGGTACCATGGTGCACCCCTCTGCAGCGATGGTAAATCGAAGACCAACCACGGTAATCCCGTTTTACCGTAAAAATCCACGTTTCGAAAAAACGAAAGGTAAAAAACTTCCTAGACCCGATTGAGATTCGGATAGTCTTTTTTGGGCATTAAACAATCCATTGACTGCTGAAAGCTGTCAGAACCGTAAAACTCACCGAGGTCTTCATTTTGACAGGTTATGGCTCCCGTAACTCTAAACGAGCCAGAAGTTATGGCCGTCCGAATAATCGATATTTACAGGGTGCAACATCCACGGTGCAAGGTGCAACATCCGTCGGAAATGTCGAAACAGCGTCGTACGACTTTTTGAAATGCGCGCATGGATTTGAAATGGAATGGTACCATGGTGCACCACACTCTAGCGATGGTAAATCGAAGACCAGCCACGGTAATCCAGTTTTACCGTAAAAATCCACGTGTCGAAAAATCGAAGGGTAAAAAACTTCCGAGACCCGATTGAGATTCGGATGGTCTATTTTGGGCATTAAACAATCCATTGACGGCTGAAAGCTGTCAGAGCCGTAGAAATCACTGAAGCCTTCGTTTTGACTGGTTATGGCTCCCTTAACTCTAAACGAGCCAGAAGTTATGGCCGCCCGAATAATTGATATCAACAGGGTGCAACTTCCACGGTACCATGGTGCACCACTCTCCAGCGATGGTAAATCGAAGACCAGCCACAGTAATCCCGTTTTACCGTAAAAATCCACGTGTCGAAAAAACGAAGGGTAAAAAACTTCCGAGACCCGATTGAGATTCGGATAGTCTTTTTTGGGCATTAAACAATCCATTGACGGCTGAAAGCTGTCAGAGCCATAGAACTCACTGAGGCCTTCATTTTGACTGGTTATGGCTCCCGTAACTCTAAATGAGCCAGAAGTTATGGCCGTCCGAATAATCGATATCTGTTTGCGCAAAAAATGGGCAAACACCTCCAAGTCGTGTGATTTAGTTGATTTTTTGTGATTCTTAATGATTTAGATGAGTTATGTAAATATAAAAAAGCAAGGGCTGAAATGTAAAAGACACGCAGATTTATAGTGGTTCGGCCAAAACGTGCCTACGTCCACTTTATATGTTATTATCTTCTTTGTTTCAGATTACAAGTACAATGCTTTGTGTACAAGTATATGAAAGTAGTTTGAAAGTTCCTTCCGTGCTTGAGCTCTCAAACTTGTCTGCCATTGTTGTACCCCTGCCCCTCTATTTATAGAGTGAGGTAGGGGGCAGGGGTCCTGGATGTATATAGCTGCTGGTGGGCCCGGGCTGAATCAATCTGGCATGGTAGCGTTCTGGTTCGGCGAAGCTTGGTGCGGCAGTGGTGAGTGGACCGGTTGCAGGCATAGCTTGGTTCGGCAGTGGTGGTTCGGTGGTAGGAGTGTGGATATGGATCGGTAGTGGCCCCGTTCGATAGTAGATGAAGATGTTTGGTTCGGTAGGTGTGGGATGGTCCGGCTAGGACATGGAGAATGTCTGGTTCGGAGGAGGCCGAGGTTGGAGTTTGGACCGGATGAGGTATGCTGAATGCGTTTGGACCGGATGAGGTATGCCGAATGAGTTTGAACCGGATGAGGTAAATGAGATTTCGCCCTTCATTGCCGAATGAAACTTTAAGCCCTTGAATTGCCGAACGGACATAGGAACCGGATGGAATGGAGGTTGCGAACCCGGGTGAAACTGGGACTTCTCGGTCTCGAGATCTTCTGGGTGAGAATTCGCCCAACATTTGCCCCCCAAAGTGGGGCACGTGCTTGCATGTGTCGCGCTTTGTTTCCCTGTGGTAGAGAGGCTTGTTTTGTAATGCCATGGGCTAGATGTTTGTATTCTGTTGATGTCCTGTAAAGGAATTTACAGTTTTAGTATGATTTCAAATAACGATCGCTTGGGATCGAAATTTTTGAGATAGAGCGAATCGTGCCGTTCGGGGCGAGAGGGTGTGCCCTGAGGGGGTTTAGCATTATCGATGTCAGGTTCACGTAAGAGTGGGTCCCTGGATCGTTTTTCCAGGTGGTTTATCGCCGGCTCAGAGCATGCCTAGGGATCGTTCGCGACCCCGTACATGTGTAAGTAGCTTAGCCATTTCATAATTATCAGAATCAAATATCCATTTAGTCGATGGGCTTAAAAAAGGATGTCAAAGTGCAAATTCTCACGACGATAGGGTTAATAGCCATTCAGAGCGTGCCTATGGACCGTTCGTGGTCGCGTACACGCGTAAATGATTAACCCGTGTTGGTGGGAGATTTACTACTCATTCATCGTTATTATAATTTTTATTTTATTAGTAAGCTCTGAAGTTTGGTACTTATCTGAATGAGGCGCCCTGCGTGCCCCCTGTTTCCGGTCTTTGCTGGTAGAGATGGTTTCGTTCGGTTTCTTGGTTGGTTCGGTATGTTGGTATTGGTCCGGTATTCTGGTCCGGTAGGCCGAACCAGTTGGTTCGGCAATCCTGAGCTCGCCTATATATAGAGGCTACACCCCCCTTTGTTTCTTCTTACCGAACCAGAGAACCAAATATTTGCCGAATCAACTGACCAACGAACCAAATCTTTGCCGAATCAAATCTTCACCGAATCAGGTATATACTCTTTTGCCGAATGATTTTTATTACCGGATGGCATTATGCCGAATGCACGCGAGGTGGCTTAGTTTGCCGAATGAGCCTAAGGCCTTAGTGCCGAATGGCACGTATACCGGATGAACTCTTAGTGCCGAATGAACTTATTATCTCCCTGCCGAATGAACTCACTTGTACTGCCGAATGGACTTGATATTTTAGCAGAATTCCGGGCTTATGCATTCTTTTTTTGCTTACATCTCTGTATCCCTTGTTCTAGCAACCTGTCTTTTCACTTTTGTGTATGCAGATAAATGTCTCGCAAGGCGGAAACGCGATCAGATAGGCAGAAGTCGAGGGATGGAGGAGAATCTTCTTCCGTGCCCCCAGCCCAATCGGGGTCCGGGGAGCACGGAACTGCTTCGAGATCGCTGGTGGAGGGGTATGGACCCCATGAGCTCCTGGTCTCCCCTCCCGACTGCTTCCCTAGTTCTCTAAAGGAGGAGCAGCTTGATGCTATATCCCGTTCTTTCGGGATAGATAGGACGCTTATGTTGCTTCCGGGAGTCGGGGTGATGCCATACGACCCCCCCGAAGGGTATTTCGCCTACAGTAGGTACCATTGCATGTGCGGGGCCATTCCCCCTATCAACGCCTGGGTTGTTAGCTTCCTTACATATCTAAAGGTGGCGCCTTTCCAGCTTCAGCCCAACTCGTATGCCATCTTGGTGTGCTTATATTCTATCTTCCAGAAGAAGTACGGGCGCTCTCCATCCAACCGGGAAATCCGGTATCTATATAATTTGAGGGGCTATAGGAAGGGGTCCCCCTACATTAGCTTAGAGTCGGCCGTCTCCTTCAAGCCGGTCCTGGACCTGTACTCGAAGTACAGCATGTTCAAGAAGGAGTGGTTCTTTGTGAGGGACGATTCTGTCTCCATTCGTCGCTTCACTTCCGGATGTAAGTTAACTCTTTATTCGTAATTCCTGTTTTGATTGCAATTCCTTTCCTTATGTGCTTCTGTTGTTTGATAGCGACAGGTGGCTTTGCGGTAGTGGAGAGCGATCGTCTAGTCCATATGGCAGCAGAAATTAAGGCTATCTCCAAGAGGGACAGGTCAGCCGCCTATCTGATCAGGAACGCTACCCCCCTGGAGTACAACTTGATCCTGCCGCACCAGTCCGTGGTTAAGCAGAGGGACACGGTTGAGGAGAAGGCGGCTAAAGCTAAGGAGGGGGCCACGGTGAAGAGTGGCAAGAGGAAGCCCTTTGGTCAACACCCAGTCGTGGGGGGTAAGAAGCTCAAGGAGTCTGATGGCCCCTCTCCTAGTACTCGCCCGATCATCCCGGAGGGGGAAGGTGCGAAAGTGGGCGAAGGAGGCGATGTGGGAGGAGAGTCAGAAGGTGGAGGAGATGGCGATGGAGATGGTGATGGTGATGCTGGTGCCTTAATCTCTGGGAAAGATTCTGAACTGGTGAGGCCCTCCGTCAGGCCTTCGGGGAATCGGAGGAAGAATCGGAAGTGGAAAAGGCAAAGGAGGCGGGCAAGGCTGTGGTTGGTGCCGATCCATCCCCTAAAGGCTCCTCAGCTAGGGTAACTTCGGCGGTGCAAGGTGAACTTTTGTCCTCTGTCGATTCCATTTTCGATAAGGACTTAGAAATATTTTATGGTTCACTTCCGTCCTGGAATGAGATTCAGGACTTATTGCAGTACCCCACTCCTCCGCAGAGTTTGTATAATAGACGTGCCTTCACACTTTTCTTTCTTTTTACTTAACATGTTTCCTGAATTGGGGACCATCGTATGTTCGTAACACTTGTTCTTTATTTCGGGAGCAGGCCAGGTGGTTACAACATCAGACGTTCGACACCGCCTCGAACAATTCAAGTTGATGAGAGCTTCTGCGAAGCCTCCCACTGGTCGTACTGGGGACGTGGTCAAATACCGTCCTCTTCTTGGGGTCATCGAAGAGGGCATTCAGAAAAAGAAGAGGAGTCGTTCTTTATTTGAGCCTTCCCCTGGTCCGCAGCTTCCTGTTCAGCCTCCTCGTGATGCCACGGAGGAGAGTACGGAGTTTATCCCCCTCCACCTCCTTCCAAGAATCCTACAGTTATCCGCATAAGGCGTCCTGGCGTGCCCCGTGACCCCTTTGTCGGTCATCCTGATTTAGATCTAAGTTCTCGGGATATTTCATTTGATGAGGCCACGGGTGAACACCTCCTTCCCCGCAACCCCATGGTACGAGTGTTAGACGAGGCTAAGTCTCTAGATCTTGATCTGCTTACCACTCGGGTAGTTACCATGGGAGACGAGGCCAAGGCTAATATTGATCGGGTGGCCGAGGAGACCAAGAAGTTAATGAAGTATCATGCTCAACTGGTCAAGGCTGGGGAGGAGATTGGAAGTGCTAATATTCGGTTGTGGCTGAAGGTTGCTGATCAGGCCGAACAGCTTGCCGGTCAAGCCGTTCAGATTTCTCGGCACGAGGAAGCCTCCAGGCGTCTGAAAGAGACCATGGAAAAGGCTAGTAGGGCGGAATTACGGAAGATGGAGGCCGCCTGTAAGGAGCGGATCGACATGGCCATTGCGACAGTGGATGAGGTTCGGAATGCGGATCTCGAGCAGATAGAGGAGTTGTCTGGGAGGCTTGAGGCCGCGGAGATGGCTCAAGTCAAGTTAAAGGAGGAGATGGAGGAGATGAGGAGGTCTCTCCAGGCGGACTGCTCAAGATACCGATCAGAGAGGGATGCCGTTGTTGCCAAGTTGCAGGCTTCCGAGGCCAGGGTGAGGGAGTTCGAGGAGAACGAGGGGATGATGGACGAGATGCTGCAGGACATGTACTTCCGCACTTGGAAGGAGGGCAGCTTGTCTTGGATGGATGACTATCCCCGGGTCATGGCTAAGATATATCTCCGGGCTTTAGAGGAGGCCAGGGTCGATGCGGGTAAGGAAGGTGGAGTGGCTTTTAGCCTGGATGTGGTCACTCCTCAGTTCTCGAAAGAGGAGCAAGTGGCGGTGAAGGAGGGGATGCGGTTGCTCGCTGCGGAGGAAGCGGGTGTGCAACTGGAGGATGAGGATCAAGCGGCGGACGCTGGTTAGTTATTCTTCTTTTTTCCTTTTCTTTCCGGGTTTCCATAACTTGATCGTTTATCGTTGTTTAATGGATTCCTTTTCTGAATTGGACAGGTGGAACTTCCGATCAACATGCTGGGGGTTCCGGCCTTGCGGCCAAATAGGCTTGGGAAGTTGGTGATGGAGTGTGGACGCAGCTGGTTACTCGTCCGGATTCGGCCGCTTTTTATTTCTTTTTTACTGTTGTTCACGTTAGTCCAAAACATTGATGTGACTGTAATAATATTATTTGCAGAGAATAACTTGGTGTGATTTCATAATATAAGCTGATTTTGTTATGTTTAAACGTTGTTGTCATTTTGATGTGCTGCGTGAGAAGTATAACCATGTATATGCCTGTGATTTTAGTTGTGTTTGATGTTAAGCCTTTGCTTGAAATATAATTTCATGTTTTGCAATGTTGGTGTGACATATGAATAAGCTATAGTTATGCATCTATGTACAAGAGAAGAGAGTACCGCCCTTCATGTTTTATTTGCAGGCAGTAGTTTTGAGCGTCTTGTGTAACTGATCATGAATATATCTGAGTACCTTGCCACCCAGTACGCGGGCTTAGATTCTCATGAGTGAATGCTCCCTGTTCGGTTTCCTGTACTTTAGAGTTTGTTATACAGGATAGGGGAAAAGTATTTAAATGAAATGGAAATATAGAAAAAGTAAAACTTCCAGTCACGGAAGGCCGTCGATGTGCTTAAGTTCGTGGCAAACGGGTTTTGTAGTCACTTTCCCTAGCTGTGGGTCTTGGAGACATTTGTCACCCATCTTACGCCTCCGCGGGGAGTTTTCTTTTTTACCACAGCCACACTTAAGACACATCGGAGCCGAGATCGCGCACGGTAACTACCCGAACCATTATGGTCCGTAATCGTGGGTATTATTCGATTTACCGTGGCCGGCTAGCGTGGGTGCCGTTGGCCGTGAACTACCCCTGGCTGGCCACACCTTATGTTGGGGCTTAAAGTAGGTTCACAGTTGCCGGCGAGCCGAACGCCGTAATGAGCTGCCATCGGCTATAGTCGGCCTTTATGATGACTTATAATCGGCTCATTACAGTTGGCTTTGAGGGCAGGCGCGAGCAATAAGTTGACCCGCAGCAGAGGGATGCTGGAGCAAAAGAGTCTCATTGGCGAGTGCATAGAATCGTAGCGTACCTGTTAGGCCTTGTCCAGATGAGGCCGCGGTGCGTCTTGAGTTGAGATGCCATAAGATTTTGTTCAATAGAAAAGGATAAAGCTTAACAAGCAGCCAAGATATAAAGGAACGAGTTAAAAAGAGACAAGATTTTTTAAAGTGGTTCGGCATGGAAATGCCTACGTCCACTGATTCTCTTTGTTAATTCACTTTATATGGGCAGTACAAGTTAAGAAAAGTATCGACGGAGGTGTCGGATGTTCCATGCCCTCTGGAACACCTCTCCGTCCACTGTTGACAAAATATAAGCTCCGTTGTGGAGGTCTTTATGAATTACATATGGTCCGTCCCAGATGGGGTCCAGTGCCCCGGGGCGCGGAAAGATTCGCCTGAGGACAAGATCTCCTTCTTGTAAGATGCGATGTTTGACTTTGGAGTTGTATAGTGCTGCCACCTTTTGTTTGTGAGCTGCTGCTTTGAGAGCTGCATCGTTTCTCCTTTCCTCAATCAGATCCAAAGACATAAGGAGGAGTTCTTCGTTTTCTTCTGGATTGTAGTGGATCCTACGATGGGAAGGAACAATAGTCTCAACAGGGAGCATTGCCTCCGATCCGTATGCCAAAGAGAAAGGAGTATGTCCCGTTGAAGTTCTGAAAGATGTACGGTAGGCCCAAAGTGCCGTAGGAAGTTCGTCCACCCAAGCGCCTTTTGACTTTTCAAGTTTCTTCTTGATTAGGGTTTTGAGAATTTTGTTGACAGCTTCGACTTGTCCGTTTGCCTGAGGATAAGCTACTGATGAGAAGCTTTTATGAATTCCATGCTCTTGGCACCAGTCGGCGAATTCTTCGCTGTCAAATTGGAGTCCGTTGTCTGATATGATCTTGAGTGGTACTCCGTACCTGCACAGAATATTTTTGATCAAGAAGTTGATAACTTTTGCTGAAGATATTTTATTTAGGGGTTCCGCTTCCACCCATTTGGTGAAATAATCGATTGCCACTATAGCATATTTGGCCCCGCCCCTGCCCGTTGGCAGTTCGCCAATTAAATCAATTCCCCATACAGCAAAGGGCCAAGGGCTGGTCATTTGAGTAATCTCATTTGTGGGTAGTCGAGGAATCTTGGCAAATTTCTGACATCTGTCGCATCTCTTGACGAAGTCTAAGGCGTCTTTGATTAGTGTGGGCCAGTAATATCCATATCGGAGTATCTTTTTCGCTAGAGTCTGCCCTCTAGTGTGATCTCCGCAACATCCTTGATGGATGTTGTATAAGATTTCCTTGGCTTCCCTTCCAGCGACGCATCTGAATAAGGGGCTAGAGAAGCCACGCCGATAGAGGATGCCTTCTTGTATTGTGTAGTGGGGAGCTTTCCTCAAAATTCTCCTGACTTCATCACGTTTGTCTGGTAGTGTGCCGTCCTGCAAATATTCCCGGATAGGAGTCATCCAAGTTGCTTCTTCAATTGCAGTTATCAGATTCACTTGTTCAAAACTTGGGGCTAGCTGCCTTGAGATGGCTAGTGCTCCGTAAATGGTGCTATTCATCATACTAGCTTGCTTTGCTAGTTCATCGGCCTCTTGGTTATCTTCTCGAGGAATGTGTTTGATTAGATAATGGTCCAATTGGTCAAGCAGCAGTTTGGTTTTCTTTAGATATGCTGTGAGTCGTTCTCCTCGTGTCTGGAATTCTCCTAGTACTTGGTTTACGATAAGTTGAGAATCACTATGAAGACATAAAGAATTGACTCCAATTTCTAAGGCAAGCTCCAATCCCGCTATTACTGCCTCATACTCCGCATCGTTGTTAGTGGCCGCGAATTCCAACCTTAATGCATAGTACAGCTTTCTTCCGCTGGGGGTGATTATCACAATACCTGCCCCCGAGCCTTGTTCGTTTGATCCTCCATCTACAAAGAGGTTCCATTTGATGTTTTTTGCTATTTCAAACTGATCCTTGCCTTCGTTGGTGGTGAATTCGGCAATAAAATCGGCCAGGGCTTGCCCCTTGATAGCACTGCGAGGATGGTAGGTGACGTCATACTGACTTAGTTCAATGCACCATTTGAGTAGTCGTCCAGAAGTGTCGGGACGATGGAGCACCTGTCTTAGTGGCTGATCGGTTAGAACTCTGATGGAGTGAGATTGGAAGTAGTGTCGTAGTTTTCGTGATGCGATCAATAAACAATATGCCAATTTCTCAAGTTTAGGATATCTGGCTTCTGCCCCTGTAAATCTCTTACTTATAAAGTACACCGGGCGTTGTGTGCGGTCTTCTTCTCTTACCAGGGCAGAGCTTAGAGCATGAGATGATACAGCGAGGTATAGGTATAGCTCTTCGCCTTCGTTTGGAGTTGAGAGTACTGGTGGCTTCTGATGGTGTTCGATCAGGTTAAGGAAGGCTTTCGAGCATTCATCGGTCCACTCGAACTTTCCTTTGTCTTTCTTGAGAGCTTCGAAGAAAGGGACGCACTTGTCAGTTGCTTTGGAAATGAATCTGCTTGGGGCAGCTGCCTTTCCGTTTAAGCTCTGCATTTCTTTTCGGGTGGAAGGTATCCTTATTTCTTTTATAGCCCGGATTTGTTCAGGGTTTGCTTCAATTCCTCTGGAATGGACAATGAACCCTAAGAATTTTCCTGATGACACTCCGAAGGAGCACTTTAGAGGATTCAGCTTCATTCCATATCGGCGAAGTACCTGAAACATCTCGCTCAGGTGGCTTACATGATCGTCGGCTTTCCTGGACTTTACCAACATGTCATCCACATATACTTCCATAGTTCGTCCTATTAATTCCGCGAACATCTTGTTGACGAGGCGCTGATAGGTGGCTCTGGCATTTTTGAGTCCAAAAGGCATGACTTTGTAACAATATAATCCCCGGTCAGTGATGAAGCTAGTGTGGTCTTGATCGGGAGCGTGCATGGGAATCTGGTTGTATCCGGAGTATGCGTCCATAAAAGATAAAAGTTCGTGCCCGGCAGTGCTGTCCACAAGTTGATCGATTCGGGGGAGCGGGAAGCAGTCTTTCGGGCAAGCGTCATTTAAGTTGGAGAAATCAATGCATGTTCGCCACTTCCCATTAGCTTTCTTTACTAGTACTGGGTTAGCTATCCACTCGGGGTAGATGGCTTCTCGTATGAAGTCATTAGCAAGTAGGTTCTTTACTTCCTCGTCGAGGGCTGCTGATCGTTCTGCTCCCATGCTTCTCTTTTTCTGCTTTATCGGTGCCCTGGTGGGATCGATGTTCAGCATGTGGCATGCTATGTTTGGGGAGATTCCTGTCATATCGGCATGTGTCCACGCAAATACATCTAAGTTGTGGCGGAGAAAGTCGATGAGTTGATCCTTCAATTCTGTTTTTAGCTGAGATCCTATTTTTAATAGTCTGTTTGAATCATGTTTGTCTACAGATACGAATTCCATGGCCTCTGCAGGCTCAGCGGTAGCCTCCTCCTCCTTATCCCTGGGGTCTAGTTCATTGAAAGGATCGCTGGTGTATCGAAGAGGAGGGGCTTTCTTTAGTTGCTATACTTCCAAGCTTTTCATGCAGAGAGTAGTCTCTGCATCTTTCCCTTTATTCTTTCTATGGTTATTGCGAAGTTCAGTTAAATAGCAATCTCGAGCGGCGTCTTGATCTCCTTCAACTTCTCCTATTCCGTCATCTGTTGGGAATTTCATCTTTAGGCACCACGGGGCTAGGACAATTTGGAAGTCAGACAAGGCTGGTCTTCCCAAGAAGGCGTTGTAGGCCGAGTGGTTTTCTATTAGTACGAACGTTTGTTTTCGCACAATGGGGCGGGGATGACTTCCTATTTCGACGAAGATGTCAAGTTGCCCGAGGGGCATTTTCGCATCTCCAGTGAAACCGTGCAGGGGTTTGTTGCAGGGAGACACATCCTTATTGACAGTTTCATTTTGTCGAAAGCATGCTTGAACAGGATATTTACGGAGCTTCCTGTGTCTATTAGAATCCGGAAAACTTTAGCTGGACCGAACCAGGCAGAGATGACCATGGGATCCATATGCGGATACTGTCTTCCTTCTAAATCACGCTTACGGAATACGATGTCCTCACTCTCTTTCCGTTTCGGGTGGCGTTCTTCCATAATGGAGTTAACATAGCCTTCAGCATTTCTAAGTGACTTGCCGTATCTTTCCATCTCTGCCCAGCTTCTGTCGGCGATGTGTGGTCCTCCCGAGATGGTATGGACCACTATCTTCTCTTGACTAGAGCCACTGGTGTTGCGATTCCCTCCGCTTACTTCTGGGAGGGGTCGCTTTGAGTTCTCATTGGAAGGAGTTGGAGTCCTGTTCTGACCTTTCACATAGCGTTCCAGCCTTCTTCTCCTGATGTGTTCTTCGATCAAGTCCCGGAGATGGTGGCATTCATTGGTTTCATGTCCGTGGGATTCGTGGAAGCGGCAGAACTTTCCAGACTTTAGTGCGTTATCAGATTCTTTCTTGTGCGGGGGGCGCTTATATCCGAGTTCGCCCTGAGTGGCTAGAAAGATGTTTTCGATTGTTTCATTCAAAGGAGTGTAGGAGTCAAATCTTGGTCCTGGCCGATATTGGCGTTTTTCAACCTTCTTGCCCCCAGCATTGTCTCTAGATTCATTTCTTCGAATGTCCTTGGTTGCAGCGGGAACCTTGTCTGAAGTTGTCTTACCTTGTTGCCCTGAGTGCCTCTCAGTGGCGGCGTCTTCGAGTCTCACATACTTTCCAGCTTCATGGAAGAAATCAGGTAAAGTGGCTGGTTTTTCCTTAGTTAATCTTCTAGCGAACTTGGTATCCGGGTGTACACCACTACAGAGGGCCATTAGGGTGAGCTTTTCATCGGCATCTTGGACTGCGGCCGCTGCGGCATTGAACCGGGTTAGATATTGTTGTAGTGTCTCTCCGGATTTCTGTTTGACATTGGATAGAGAATAAGCATCCTTGGGTTGTTCTACGTAGATGCGGAACTGGCTAATGAACCTTTCTTTCAACATCTCCCATGAGCTGATAGACCCTTGGGGTAGATGGCAGAACCAGGAGGTAGCTAGATCTGCTAGGAATAGCGGAAAGCATTTACACAGCACCCCTTCTGTTGCTCCGCTCATGAGCATATGCTGGGTGTATCTTTGTAAGTGTACGATGGGGTCGGAAGTTCCCTTGTAAGGTTCCATGGTTGGCATTTTCCATTCCCGGGGGGTGATGGAAGTTTCGATATTGCGGGTAAAGGGGCTGGTGACCCTAGCGCCTATTCCACGGTCCCTTTGCTCCCGTTGGACGCATTCTCTGAATAGTCGTGCCATTCTTTCATCAGAATTTGGAGCGGATAGAAATGAACTTGGTTCTTCCCTGCGAGATCGGTCTCGTCCAGATGACCTGTAGGGATGGTATAGTCTATCACTTCTGACGTGATCCAGTGGTTGTCTCTGGTTGCTCGGATGCATGCTAGGACCAGCTACAGTTGCCCCCTGCCTTGATCTTCCCCTGCGGGGTTCTGTTTCGAGCATTTCCATGGGGTCAACTTTGGGCTGGGTTCTAGCTCGGCTCCGTTCAGCGGGGTTTCTATGATTAGGTGGCATGACTGGCTCAGCTACATCCGACCCTCGCCTGGCGCCTCCCCCACTGGGTTCGGTTCCGAGCGCTTCATCGAGTCGGAGTTTGGGCTGAGTCCGGGCGCGGCCCCTATCATTGTTGTTCCTGTTGATGGCTTCCTCGAAGAGGGAAGACCTTTGCTGTCTCCGAGATCCTCCAGATTGAGATTTATCCCATGATTCAGTGTTGCGGTTGGATTCTTCGACATCCCTCAAGCGTGACATGAGTTGGTTCACCAAAGCTTCTTGTTGGGATGCGAAGCGGTTAGTCACTTCCACCACAACTCTGTCTAGGTCTGCTCTAGTGATTACTGCCGGTTGTTCCGCGGCAGGGGCTGTTGGAATTGCCTGATCTACATGTGGCACTGCTGCTGTAGTGGGATGGTTCTCTTGATCTGGATCTACTGGATTTGGAGCGCTGCTAGTTGCAGCGTTCTTTCCCTTGTTGGCGTCTTTTCTTGGCCTGGAAGTCATGTTTCTTAGGCAATGAAAGGTGCTATTGGGAAAGAAGGTTGAATGAGGGAAGCTGAAGCTTCGAGTTCGAAGTTCTCAGTGAAAGCACCAAAAATGTTTGCGCAAAAAATGGGCAAACACCTCCAAGTCGTGTGATTTAGTTGATTTTTTGTGATTCTTAATGATTTAGATGAGTTATGTAAATATGAAAAAAGCAGGGGCTGAAATGTAAAAGACACGCAGATTTATAGTGGTTAGGCCAGAACGTGCCTACGTCCACTTTATATGTTATTATCTTCTTTGTTTCAGATTACAAGTACAATGCTTTGTGTACAAGTATATGAAAGTAGTTTGAAAGTTCCTTCCGTGCTTGAGCTCTCAAACCTGTCTGCCATTGTTGTACCCCTGCCCCTCTATTTATAGAGTGAGGTAAGGGGCAGGGGTCTTGGATGTATATAGCTGCTGGTGGGCCCGGGCTGAAGCAATCTGGCCTGGTAGCGTTCTCGTTCGGCGAAGCTTGGTGCGGCAGCGGTGAGTGGACCGGTTGCAGGCATAGCTTGGTTCGGCAGTGGTTGTTTGGTGGTAGGAGTGTGGATATGGATCGGTAGTGGCCCCGTTCGGTAGTAGATGAAGATGTTTGGTTCGGTAGGTGTGGGATGGTCCGGCTAGGACATGGAGAATGTCTGGTTCGGAGGAGGCCGAGGTTGGAGTTTGGACCGGATGAGGTATGCTGAATGCGTTTGGACCGGATGAGGTATGCCGAATGAGTTTGAACCGGACGAGGTAAATGAGATTTCGCCCTTCATTGCCGAATGAAACTTTAAGCCCTTGAATTGCCGAACGGACTTAGGAACCGGATGGAATGGTGGTTGCGAACCCGGGTGAAACTGGAACTTCTTGGTCTCGAGATCTTCTGGGTGAGAATTCGCCCAACAATATCTACTGGGTGCAACATACACGGTGCAGGGTGCAACTTCCGTCCGAAATGGCGAAACAGCGTCGTACGACATTTTGAAATGCGTGCATGGATTTGAAACGGAACGGCACTATGGGGCACCACTCTCCAGCGATGGTAAATCGAAGACCAGGCACGTTAATCCAGTTTTACCGTAGAAATCCACGTGTCGAAAAAACGAAGGGTAAAAAACTTCCGAGACCCGATTGAGATTCGGATAGTCTTTTTTGGGCATTATACAATCCATTGACGGCTGAAAGCTGTCAGAGCCGTAGAACTCACCGAGGCATTTATTTTGACTGGTTATGGCTCCCATAACTCTAAACGAGGCAGAAGTTATGGCCGTCCGAATAATCGATATCTACATGGTGCAACATCCATGGTGCAAGGTGCAACATCCGTCCGAAATGGCGAAACAGTGTCGTACAACTTTTAGAAATGCGTGTGTGGATTTGAAACGGAACGGTACCATGGTGCACCACTCTCCAGCGATGGTAAATCGAAGAAAAGCCACGGTAATCCAGTTTTACCATAAAATTCCACCTGTCGAAAAAACGAAGGGTAAAAAACCTCCTAGACCCGATTGAAATTCGGATAGTCAATTTTGGGCATTAAACAATCCATTGACGGTTGAAAGCTGTCAGAGCCGTAGAACTCACAGTGGCCTTCGTTTTGACAGGTTATGGCTCCCGTAACTCTAAACGAGCCAGAAGTTATGGCCGTCCGAATAATCGATATCTACAGGGTGCAACATCACGGTGCATGATGCAACATCCGTGCGAAATGGCGAAACAGCGTCGTACAACTTTTTGAAATGCGTGCATGGATTTGAAACGGAACGGTACCATGGTGCACCACTCTCCAGCGATGGTAAATCAAAGACCAACCACGGTAATCCCGTTTTACCGTAAAAATCCACGTTTCGAAAAAACGAAGGGTAAAAAACTTCCTAAACCCGATTGAGATTCGGATAGTCTTTTTTGGGCATTAAACAATCCATTGACTGCTGAAAGCTGTCAGAGCCGTAAAACTCACCGAGGTCTTCATTTTGACAAGTTATGGCTCCCGTAACTTTAAACGAGCCAGAAGTTATGGCCGTCCGAATAATCGATATCTACAGGGTGCAACATCCACGGTGCAAGGTGCAACATCCGTCGGAAATGGCGAAACAGCATCGTACGACTTTTTGAAATGCACGCATGGATTTGAAATGGAACGGTACCATGGTGCACCACTCTCCAGCGATGGTAAATCGAAGACCAGCCGCGGTAATCCAGTTTTACCGTAAAAATCCACGTGTCGAAAAATCGTAGGGTAAAAAACTTTTGAGACCCGATTGAGATTCGGATAGTCTGTTTTGGGCATTAAACAATCCATTGACGGCTGAAAGCTGTCAGAGCCGTAGAAATAACTGAAGCCTTCGTTTTGACTAGTTATGGCTCCCTTAACTCTAAACGAGCCAGAAGTTATGGCCGCCCGAATAATTGATATCAATAGGGTGCAACTTCCACAGTGCAAGGTGCAACATCCGTCCGAAATGGCGAAACAGCGTCATACGTCTTTTTGAAATGCGTGCATGGATTTGAAACGGAACATTACCATAGTGCACCACTCTCCAGCGATGGTAAATCGAAGACCAGCCACGGTAATCCCGTTTTACCGTAAAAATTCACGTGTCGAAAAAACGAAGGGTAAAAAACTTCCGAGACCCGATTGAGATTCGAATAGTCTTTTTTGGGCATTAAACAATCCATTGACGGCTGAAAGCTGTCAAAGCCATAGAACTCACTGAGGCCTTCGTTTTGACTGGTTATGGCTCCCGTAACTCTAAATGAGCCAGAAGTTATGGCCGTCCGAATAATCGATATCTACTGGGTGCAACATACATAGTGCAAGGTGCAACATCCGTCCGAAATGGCGAAACATCGTCGTATGACATTTTGAAATGCGTGCATGGATTTGAAACGGAACGGCACCATGGGGCACCACTCTCCAGCGATGGTAAATCGAAGACCGGCCACGGTAATCCAGTTTTACCGTAAAAATCCTCGTGTCGAAAAAACGAAGGGTGAAAAAACTTCCGAGACCCGATTGAGATTCGGATAGTCTTTTTTGGGCATTATACAATCCATTGACGGCTGAAAGCTGTCGGAGCCGTAGAACTCACTGAGGCATTTATTTTGACTGGTTATGGCTCCCATAACTCTAAACGAGGCAGAAGTTATGGCCGTCCGAATAATCGATATCTACATGGTGCAACATCCATGGTGCAAGGTGCAACATCCGTCCGAAATGGCGAAACAGTGTCGTACGACTTTTAGAAATGCGTGTGTGGATTTGAAACGGAACGGTACCATGGTGCACCACTCTCCAGCGATGGTAAATCGAAGAAAAGCCACGGTAATCCCGTTTTACCATAAAATTCCACCTGTCGAAAAAACGAAGGGTAAAAAACCTCCTAGACCCGATTGAGATTCGGATAGTGAATTTTGGGCATTAAACAATCCATTGATGGCTGAAAGCTGTCAGAGCCGTAGAACTCACAGAGGCCTTCGTTTTGACAGGTTATGGCTCCCGTAACTCTAAACGAGCCAGAAGTTATGGCCGTCCGAATAATCGATATCTACAGGGTGCAACATCACGGTGCATGATGCAACATCCGTGCGAAATGGCGAAACATCGTCGTACAACTTTTTGAAATGCGTGCATGGATTTGAAACGGAACGGTACCATGGTGCACCACTCTCCAGCGATGGTAAATCAAAGACCAACCACGGTAATCCCGTTTTACCGTAAAAATCCACGTTTCGAAAAAACGAAGGGTAAAAAACTTCCTAAACCCGATTGAGATTCGGATAGTCTTTTTTGGGCATTAAACAATCCATTGACTGCTGAAAGCTGTCAGATCCGTAAAAGTCACCGAGGTCTTCATTTTGACAAGTTATGGCTCCCGTAACTCTAAACGAGCCAGAAGTTATGGCCGTCCGAATAATCGATATCTACAGGGTGCAACATCCACGGTGCAAGGTGCAACATCCGTCGGAAATGGTGAAACAGCGTCGTACGACTTTTTGAAATGCACGCATGGATTTGAAATGGAACGGTACCATGGTGCACCACTCTCCAGCGATGGTAAATCGAAGACCAGCCACGGTAATCCAGTTTTACCGTAAAAATCCACGTGTCGAAAAATCGTAGGGTAAAAAACTTTTGAGACCCGATTGAGATTCGGATAGTCTTTTTTGGGCATTAAACAATCCATTGACGGCTGAAAGCTGTCAGAGCCGTAGAAATAACTGAAGCCTTCGTTTTGACTAGTTATGGCTCCCTTAACTCTAAACGAGCCAGAAGTTATGGCCGCCCGAATAATTGATATCAGCAGGGTGCAACTTCCACAGTGCAAGGTGCAACATCCGTCCGAAATGGCGAAACAGCGTCATACGTCTTTTTGAAATGCGTGCATGGATTTGAAACGGAACATTACCATAGTGCACCACTCTCCAGCGATGGTAAATCGAAGACCAGCCACGGTAATCCCGTTTTACCGTAAAAATCCACGTGTCGAAAAAACGAAGGGTAAAAAAATTCCGAGACCCGATTGAGATTCGAATAGTCTTTTTTGGGCATTAAACAATCCATTGACGGCTGAAAGCTGTCAAAGCCATAGAACTCACTGAGGCCGTCGTTTTGACTGGTTATGGCTCCCGTAACTCTAAATGAGCCAGAAGTTATGGCCGTCCGAATAATCGATATCTACTGGGTGCAACATACATAGTGCAAGGTGCAACATCCGTCCGAAATGGCGAAACATCGTCGTATAACATTTTGAAATGCGTGCATGGATTTGAAACGGAACGGCACCATGGGGCACCACTCTCCAGCGATGGTAAATCGAAGACCGGCCACGGTAATCCAGTTTTACCGTAAAAATCCTCGTGTCGAAAAAACGAAGGGTAAAAAAACTTCCGAGACCCGATTGAGATTCGGATAGTCTTTTTTGGGCATTATACAATCCATTGATGGCTGAAAGCTGTCGGAGCCGTAGAATTCACTGAGGCACTTATTTTGACTGGTTATGGCTCCCATAACTCTAAACGAGCCAGAAGTTATGGCCGTCCGAATAATCGATATCTACATGGTGCAACATCCACGGTGCAAGGTGCAACATCCGTCCGAAATGGCGAAACAGTGTCGTACGACTTTTTGAAATGCGTGCATGGATTTGAAACGGAAAGGTACCATGGTGCACCACTCTCCAGCGATGGTAAATCGAAGACCAGCCACGGTATTCCCGTTTTACCATAAAAATCCACGTGTCGAAAAAAACGAAGGGTAAAAAACTTCCTAGACCCGATTGAGATTCAGATAGTCATTTTTGGGCATTAAACAATCCATTGAAGGTTGAAAGCTGTCAAAGCCGTAGAACTGACAAAGGCCTTCGTTTTGACAGGTTATGGCTCCCGTAACTCTAAACGAGCCAGAAGTTATGGCCGTCCGAATAATCGATATCTACAGGGTGCAACATCCACGGTGCAAGGTGCAACATCCGTTCGAAATGGCAAAACAGTGTCGTACGACTTTTTGAAATGAGTGCATGGATTTGAAACGGAACGATACCATGGTGCACCACTCACCAGCGATGGTAAATTTAAGACCAGCCACGGTAATCCAGTTTTACCGTAAAAATCCACGTGTCGAAAAACCGAAGGGTAAAAAACTTCCTAGCCCCGATTCAGATTCGGATTGTCTTTTTTGGGTATTATACAATCCATTGACGGCTGAAAGTTGTCAGAGCCGTAGAACTCACTGAGCCCTTCGTTTGGACTGGTTATGGCTCCCTTAACTCTAAACGAGCCAGAAGTTATGGCCGTCCGAATAATCGATATCAACAGGGTGCAACATCCACGGTGCAAGGTGCAATATCCGTCCGAAATGGCGAAACAGCGTCGTATGACTTTTTGAAATGCATGCAATGATTTGAAATGGAACGTTACCATGGTGCACCACTCTCCAGCGATGGTAAATCGTAGACCAGCCACGGTAATCCCGTTTTGTCGTATAAATCCACGTGTCGAAAAAACGAAGGGTAAAAAACTTCCGAGACCCAATTGAGATTCAAATAATCTTTTTTGGGCATTATACAATCCATTGATGGCTGAAAGCTGTCAGAGCCGTAGAACTCACCGAGGCCTTCGTTTTTGACTGGTTATGGCTCCCGTAACTCTAAACGAGCCAGAAGTTATGGCCGTCCGAATAATTGATATCTACATGGTGAAAAATCCACGGTGCAAGGTGCAACATCCGTCCGAAATGGCGAAACAGTGTCGTACGACTTTATGAAATGCGTGCATGGATTTGAAACGGAACGGTACAATGGTGCACCACTCTCCAGCGATGGTAAATCGAAGACCAGCCACGGTAATCCTGTTTTATTGTAAAAATCCACGTGTTGGAAAAAGGAAGGGCAAAAAACTTCCTAGACCCGATTGAGATTCGGATAGTCTTTTTTGGGCATTAAACAATGCATTGACGGCTGAAAGCTGTCAGAGCCGTAGAACTCACTGAGGCCTTCGTTTTGACAGGTTATGGCTCCCGTAACTCTAAACAAGCCAGCAGTTAGGGCCGTCCGAATAATCGATATCTACAGGGTGCAACATCACGGTGCATGATGCAACATCCATCCGAAATGGCGAAACACCGTCGTACGACTTTTAGAAATGCGCGCATGGATTTGAAATGGAATGGTACCATGGTGCACCACTCTCCAGCGATGGTAAATCGAAGACCAACTACGGTAATCCCGTTTTGCCGTAAAAATCCACGTGTCGAAAAACGAAGGGTAAAAAACATCCTAGACCCGATTGAGATTCGGATAGTCTTTTTTGGGCATTAAACAACCATTGACGGCTGAAAGCTGTCAGAGCCGTAGAACTCACTGAGGCCTTCGTTTTGACAGGTTATGGCTCCCATAACTCTAAACGATCCAGAAGTTATGGCCGTCCGAATAATCGATATCTACAGGGTGCAACATCCACGGTGCAAGGTGCAACATCCGTCGGAAATGGCGAAACAGCGTCGTACGACTTTTCGAAATGTGCGCATGGATTTGAAACGGAACGGTACCATGGTTTACCACTCTCCAACGATGGTAAGTCGAAGACCAGCCACGGTAATCCAGTTTTACCGTAAAAATCCACGTGTCGAAAAATCGAAGGGTAAAAAACTTCGGAGACCCGATTGAGATTCGGATAGTCTTTTTTGGGCATTAAACAATCCATTGACGGCTGAAAACTATCAGAGACGTAGAACTCACTGAGGCCTTCGTTTTGACTGGTTATGGCTCCCTTAACTCTAAACGAGCCAGAAGTTATGGCCGTCCGAATAATTGATATCAACATGGTGCAACTTCCACAGTGCAAGGTGCAACATCCGTCCGAAATGGCGAAACAGCGTCGTACGACTTTTTGACATGCGTGCATGGATTTGAAATGAAACGGTACCGTGGTGCACCACTCTCCAGCGATGGTAAATCGAAGACCAGCCACGGTAATCCAGTTTTACCGTAAAAATCGAAGGGTAAAAAACTTCCGAGACCCGATTGAGATTCGGGTAGTCTTTTTTGGGCATTATACAATCCATTGACGGCTAAAAGCTGTCAGAACCGTAGAACTAACTGAGGCCTTCATTTTGACTGGTTATGGCTCCGTTAACTCTAAACGAGGAAGAAGTTATGGCCGTCCGAATAATCGATATCTACAGGGTGCAACATCCACGGTGCAAGGTGCAACATCCGTCCGAAATGGCGAAACAGCGTCGTACGACTTTTTGAAATGCGTGCATGGATTTGAAACGGAACGGTACCATGGTGCACCACTCTCCAGCGATGGTAAATCGAAGACCAGCCACGGTAATCCCGTTTTACCGTAAAAATCCACGTGTCGAAAAAACGAAGGGTAAAAAACTTCCAAGACCCGATTGATATTCGGATAGTCTTTTTTGGGCATTATACAATCCATTGACGGCTGAAAGCTGTCAGAGCCGTAGAACTCACTAAGGCCTTCGTTTTGACTAGTTATGGCTCCCGTAACTCTAAACGAGCCAGAAGTTATGGCCGTCCGAATAATCGATATCTACAGGGTGTAGCATACACGGTGCAAGGTGCAACTTCCGTCCGAAATGGCGAAAAAGCGTCGTACGACTTTTTGAAATGCGTGCATGGATTTGAAACGGAACGGTACCATGGGGCACCTCTCTCCAGCGATGGTAAATCGAAGACCAGCCACGGTAATCCAGTTTTACCGTAAAAATCCACGTGTCGAAAAAACGAAGGGTAAAAAAATTCCAAGACCCGATTGAGATTCGGATAGTCTTTTTTGGACATTATACAATCCATTGACGGCTGAAAGCTGTCAGAGCCGTAGAACTCACTGAGGCCTCTGTTTTGACTGGTTATGGCTCCCTTAAATCTAAACGAGCCAGAAGTTATGGCCGTCCGAATAATCAATATCTACATGGTGCAACATCCACGGTGCAAGGTGCACCATCCGTCCGAAATGGCGAAACAGCGTCGTACGACTTTTTGAAATGCGTGCATGGATTTGAAACGGAACGGTACCATGGTGCACCACTCTCCAGCGATGGTAAATCGAAGACCAGCCACGGTATCCCGTTTTACCGTAAAAATCCACATGTCGAAAAAACGAAGGGTAAAAAACTTCCTAGACCTGATTAAGATTCGTATAGTCATTTTTGGGCATTAAACAATCCATTGACGGCTGAAAGCCGTCAGAGTAATAGAACTCACAGAGGCCTTCGTTTTGACAGGTTATGGCTCCCGTAACTCTAAACGACCCAGAAGTTATGATCGTCCGAATAATCGATATCTACAGGGTGCAACATCCACGGTGCAACATCCGTCCGAAATGGCGAAACAGTGTCGTACGACTTTTTGAAATACGTGCATGGATTTGAAACGGAACGGTACCATGGTGCACCACTCTCCAGCGATGGTAAATTTAAGACCAGCCACGGTAATCCCGTTTTACCGTGAAAATCCACGTGTCGAAAAAACGAAGGGTAAAAAACTTCCTAGACCCGACTGAAATTCGGATTGTCTTTTTTGGGCATTATACAATCCATTGACGGCTGAAAGCTGTCAAAGTCGTAGAACTAACTGAGGCCTTCGTTTTGACTGGTTATGGCTCCCTTAACTCTAAACGAGCCAGAAGTTATGGCTGTCCGAATAATCGATATCAACAGGGTGCAACATCCACGGTGCAAGGTGCAACATCCGTCCGAAATGGCGAAACAGCGTCGTACGACTTTTTGAAATGCGTGCATGGATTTGAAATGGAACGGTACCATGGTGCACCACTCTTCAGCGATGGTAAATTGAAGACCAGCAACGGTAATCCCATTTTACCGTAAAAATCCACGTATCGAAAAAACGAAGGGTAAAAACTTCCGAAACCCGATCGAGATTCGGATAGTCTTTTTTGGGCATTATACAATCCATTGACGGCTGAAAGCTGTCAGAGCCGTAGAACTCACTGAGGCCTTCGTTTTGACTGGTTATGTCTCCCATAACTCTAAACGAGCCAGAAATTATGGCCGTCCGAATAATCGATATCTTAATGGTGCGACATCCACGGTGCAAGGTGCAACATCCGTCAGAAATGGCGAAACAGCGTCGTACGACTTTTTGAAATGCGTGCATGGATTTGAAACAGAACGGTACCTTGGTGCACCACTCTCCAGCGATGGTAAATCGAAGACCAGCCACGGTAATCCCGTTTTACCGTAAAAATCCGCGTGTCGGAAAAACGAAGGGTAAAAAACTTCCTAGACCCGATTGAGATTCGGATAGTCTTTTTTGGGCATTAAACAATCCATTGACGGCTGAAAGCTGTCAGTGCCGTAGAACTCACTGAGGCCTTCGTTTTGACTGGTTATGGCTCCCGTAACTCTAAACGAGCCAGAAGTTATGGTCGTCCGAATAATCGATATGTACAGGGTGCAGCATACACGGTGCAAGGTGCAACATCCGTCCGAAATAGCGAAACAGTGTCGTACGACTTTTTGAAATGCGCGCATGGATTTGAAACGGAACGGTACCATGGTGCACCACTCTCCAGTGATGGTAAATTTAAGAGCAGCAATGGTGATCCCGTTTTACCGTAAAAATCCACGTGTCGAAAAAACGAAGGGTAAAAAACTTCCTAGACCCGATAGAGATTCGGATAGTCTTTTTTGGGCATTATGCAATCCATTAACGGCGGAAAGCTATCAGAGCCGTAGAACTCAATGAGGCCTTCATTTTGACAGGTTATGGCTTCCGTTACTCTAAACGAGCCAGAAGTTACGGCCGTCCGAATAATCGATATCTACAGGGTGCAACATCCACGGTGCAAGGTGCAACATCCGTCCGAAATGGCGAAACAGTGTCGTACGACATTTTGAAATGCGTGCATGGATTTGAAATGGAATGGTACCATGGTGCACCACTCTCCAGCGATGGTAAATCGAAGACCAGCCATGGTAATCCCGTTTTACCGTAAAAATCAACGTGTCGAAAAAACGAAGGGTAAAAAACTTCCGAGACCCGATTGAGATTCGGATAGTCTTTTTTGGGCATTATACAATCCATTGATGGATGAAAGCTGTCAGAGCCGTAGAACTCACTAAGGCCTTCGTTTTGACTGGTTATGGCTCCCGTAACTCTAAACGAGCCAGAAGTTATGGCCGTCCGAATAATCGATATCTACATGGTGCAACATCCACAATGCAAGTTGCAACATCCGTCTGAAATTGCGAAACAGTGTCGTACGACTTTTTGAAATGCGTGGATGGATTTGAAATGGAACTGTACCATGGTGCAACACTCTCCAACGATGGTAAATCGAAGTCCAGCCACGGTAATCCAGTTTTACCGTAAAAATCCACGTGTCGAAAAAACGAAGGGTAAAAACTTCCGAGACCCGATTGAGATTCGGATAGTCTTTTTTGGGCATTATACAATCCGTTGACGGCTGAAAGCTGTCAGAGCGGTAGAACTCACTGAGGGCTTCATTTTGACTGGTTATGGCTCCCTTAACTCTAAACGTGCCAGAAGTTAAGGCCGTCTGAATAATCGATATCTACATGGTGCAACATCCACGGTGCATGCTGCAACATCCGTCCGAAATGGCGAAACAGCGTCGTACGACTTTTTGAAATGCGCGCATGGATTTGAAACGGAACGGTACCATGGTGCACCACTCTCCAGCGATGGTAAATCGAAGACCAGCCACGGTAATCCAGTTTTACCGTAAAAATCCACGTGTCTAAAAAACGAAGGGTAAAAAACTTCCGAGACCCGATTGAGATTCCGATAGTCTTTTTTGGACATTATGCAATCCATTGATGGCTGAAAGCCATCAGAGCCGTAGAACTCACTGAGGCCTTCGTTTTGACTAGTTATGGCTCTCGTAACTCTAAACGAGCGAGAAGTTATGGCCGTCCGAATAATCGATATCTACAGGGTGCAACATCCAAGGTGCAAGGTGCAACATCCGTCCGAAATGGCGAAACAGTGTCGTACGACTTTTTGAAATGCGTGCATGTATTTGAAACGGAATGGTACCATGATGCACCACTCTTCAGCGATGGTAAATCGAAGACCAGCCACGGTAATCCCATTTTACCGTAAAAATCCACGTGTCGAAAAAACGAAGGGTAAAAAACTTCCTAGACCCGATTAAGATTCAGATAGTCATTTTTGGGCATTAAATAATCCATTGACGGCTGAAAGCAATTAGAGCCGTAGAACTCACTGAGGCATTCATTTTGACAGGTTATGGCTCCCGTAAACCTAAACGAGCCAGAAGTTATGGCCGTCCGAATAATCGATATCTACAGGGTGCAACATCCACGATGCAAGGTGCAACATCCGTCCGAAATGGCGAAACAGTGTCGTAAGACTTTTTGAAACGCGTGCATGGATTTGAAACGGAACAGTACCATGGTGCACCACTCTACAGCGATGGTAAATCGAAGACCAGCCACGGTAATCCCGTTTTACCGTAAAAATCCACGTGTCGAAAAAACGAAGGGTAAAAAACTTCCTAGACCCGATTGAGATTCGGATAGTCTTTTTTGGGCATTAAACAATCCATTGACGGCTCAAAGCTGTCAGAGCCGCAGAACTCACTAAGGCCTTTGTTTTGACAGGTTATGACTCCGTAACTCTAAACGAGCCAGAAGTTATGGCCGTCCGAATAATCGATATCTACAGGGTGCAACATCCACGGTGCAAGGTGCAACATCCGTCCGAAATGGCGAAACAGGGTCGTACGACTTTTTGAAATGCGCATATGGATTTGAAATGGAAGGGTACCATGGTGCACCACTCTCCAATGATGGTAAATCGAAGACCAGCCACGGTAACCCATTTTTACCGTAAAAAACCATGTGTCGAAAAAACGAAGGGTAAAAAACTTCCGAGACCCGATTGAGATTCGGATAGTCTTTTTTAGGCATTATACAATCCATTGACGGCTGAAAGCTGTCAGAGCTGTAGAACTCACTGAGGCCTTCATTTTGACTGGTGATGGCTCCCGTAACTCTAAACGACCCAGATGTTATGGCCGTCCGAATAATCGATATCTACAGGGTGCAACATTCACGGTGCAAGGTGCAACATCCGTCCGAAATGGTGAAACAGCATCGTACGACTTTTTGAAATGCGTGCTTGGATTTGAAAAGGAACAGTACCATAGTACACCACTCTCCAGCGATGGTAAATTGAAGACCAGCCACGGTAATCCCGTTTTACCGTAAAAATCCACGTGTCGAAAAAACGAAGGGTAAAAAACTTCCGAGACCCGATTGAGATGCGGATAGTCTTTTTTGGGCATTATACAATCCACTGATGGCTGAAAGCTGTCTGAGCGGTAGAACTCACTGAGGCGTTCGTTTTGACTGGTTATGGCTCCCTTAACTCTAAACGAGCCAGAAGTTATGGCCGTCCGAATAATCGATATCTACAGGGTGCAACATCCACGGTGCAAGGTGCAACATCCGTCCGAAATGGCGAAACAGCGTCGTACGACGTTTTGAAATGCGTGCATGGATTTGAAACGGAACGGTACCATGGTGCACCACTCTTCAGCGATGGTAAATCGAAGACCGGCCATGGTAATCCCGTTTTACCGTAAAAATCCACATGTCGAAAAAACGAAGGGTAAAAAACTTCCGAGAACCGATTGAGATTCGGATAGTCTTTTTTGGGCATTATACAATCCATTGACGGCTGAAAGCTGTTAGAGCCATAGAACTCACTGAGGCCTTCGTTTTGACTGGTTATGGCTCCCGTAACTCTAAACGAGCCGGAAGTTACGTCCGTCCGAATAATCGATATCTACATGGTGCAACATCCACGGTGCAAGGTGCAACATCCGTCCGAAATGGCGAAACAGTGTCGTACGACTTTATGAAATGCGTGTATGGATTTGAAACGGAACGGTGCCATGGTGCAACACTCTCCAGCGATGGTAAATCGAAGTCGAGCCACGGTAATCCAGTTTTACCGTAAAAATCCACGTGTCGAAAAAACGAAGGGTAAAAACATCCGAGACCCGATTGAGATTTGGATAGTCTTTTTTGGGCATTATAAAATCCGTTGAGACTGAAAGCTGTCAAAGCCGTAGAACTCACTGAGGGCTTCGTTTTGACTCGTTATGGCTCCCTTAACTCTAAACGTGCCAGAAGTTATGGTCGTCCGAATAATCGATATCTACATGGTGCAACATCCACGGCGCAAGCTGCAACATCCGTCCGAAATGGCGAAACAGCATCGTACGACTTTTTGAAATGCGTGCATGGATTTGAAACGGAACGGTACCATGGTGCACCACTCTCCAGCGATGGTAAATCGAAGACCAGCCACGGTAATCCCATTTTACCGTTAAAATCCACATTTCGAAAAAACGAAGGGTAAAAAACTTCCTAGACCCGATTGAGATTCGGATAGTCTTTTTGGGCATTAAACAATCCATTGACGGCTGAAAGCCGTTAGAGCCGTAGAACTCACTGAGGCCTTCGTTTTGATAGGTTATGGCTCCTGTAACTCTAAACGAGCCAGAAGTAATGGCCGTCCGAATAATCGATATCTACAGGGTGCAACATCCACGGTGCAAGACGCAACATCCGTCCGAAATGGAGAAACAGCGTCGTGCGACTTTTTGAAATGCGCGCATGGATTTGAAACGGAACGGCACCATGGTGCACCACTCTCCAGCGATGGTAAATCGAGGACCAGCCACGGTAATCCAGTTTTACCGTAAAAATCCACGTGTCGAAAAAACGAAGGGTAAAAAACTTCAGAGACCCGATTGAGATTCGGATGGTCTTTTTTGGACATTATACAATCCATTGAAAGCTGAAAGCTGTCAGAGCCGTAGAACTCACTGAGGCCTTCGTTTTGACTGGTTATGGCTCTCGTAACTCTAAACGAGCGAGAAGTTATGGCCGTCCGAATAATCGATATCTACAGGGTGCAACATCCACGGTGCAAGGTGCAACATCCGTCCGAAATGGCGAAACAGTGTCGTACGACTTTTTGAAATGCGTGCATGGATTTGAAACGGAACGGTACCATGGTGCACCACTCTTCAGCTATGGTAAATTGAACACCAGCCACGGTAATCTCGTTTTACCATAAAAATCCACGTGTCGAAAAAACGAAGGGTAAAAAACTTCCTAGACCCGATAGAGATTTGGATAGTCATTTTTGGGCACTAAATAATCCATTGACGGCTGAAAGCATTCAGAGCCGTAGAACTCACTGAGGCATTCATTTTGACAGGTTATGGCTTCCGTAAATCTAAACGAGCCAGAAGTTATAGCCGTCCGAATAATCGATATCTACAGGGTGCAACATCCACGGCGCAAGCTGCAACATCCGTCCGAAATGGCGAAACAGTGTCGTAAGACTTTTTGAAATGCGTGCATGGATTTGAAACGGAACAGTGCTGTTTGCGTCAAAATTGGGCACAACACTCTTCGGGAGTCGTTGAAGAGATAATAGTCAAGAATGCAAGTTCAAAACAGATATTATCTAACAAAAACTCCAATCAAAAGTAAAGAAAATGCGTAGACAATCGATTTATAGTGGTTCGGCGTGTTGCCTACGTCCACTGTGAAGTCTTTTGATATTTTATTGATTCTCTTTCAATGATTACAAGTTGTTACAGCGATCAACAGCAAGTTACAGCTGGAAATTCGAAATCAACAATCAAGTTATGATATAGGTTGATGGAGATCTTGATCCGGTAGAGTTTGGGCGTCTCAGAATCCCAAAGTCCCTTTTCTATTGGCCCTGGGGCTCTATTTATAGGCGTAGGCTGCTGATATCTCGCTGAAAACTCGGGAGACCACGTCTGGCACGTGAGGGGGCCCACACGCACGGTCTCAGAAAGTTTGGGCCCACTTTGGCATCGGTTCGAACTCCATTCGAACCGATCAAGAATTCATCCGATCGAGGTGAAATTTGGCGTGGACATTCTTCAACATGTACGCAAGCTTCAGTGAAAATTTCGTGGCATTTGGATCAATAGGTTAGGAGATATGATGGATTCGAAATTGGGTTTTTGGCATAGCTGTCTGGTTCGAACCCATGTATTCGAAACGATGGTTTCGAATCCATCATGGCACGCGGCTTCGTGGTGACGTGAAGCGCAAACTTCGAATCGATCCGGACTTCACTCCGTGTTGACCGCTTCGACTCCATGTATCTCGGCGCATTCGAACCGATGGAAGACACGTCATCGTGGTTGGTTGACCCAGTGGGTTCGAACGAAGTTACACAGGATGGGTTCGAAGATGGTATCACAGATGGGTTTGAAGAAGGCCTCTGTGATGGGTTCGAAGCATGGCTTCTGTGATGGGTTCGAACTTGTGTTCCTTGGATGCACATGAGCTCTGTAACCCCTCCATGGATACAAGGCACATGGATTCGAACACGATGGAGTCGAAGGTGATGGAGTCGAAGGTGAGGCGCTTTGATGGTTTCGAAACCGATGGGTTCGATGTCCTTCGGTTCGAAGGTGATGGTCTCGAGTGGTGCATGATGATGGGTTCGAAGACGCCCATCATGGTGGGTTCGAAACCAGCATGTTCCCTCCAAGTTGAACCGATCATATCTTGAGCACGCGAACTCGGATTGACTTGAAATTTGAAATGCTGACTCCTGTGGTCTTTCTTGCAGTGTCCTATCAATTGTAGCTCAATCTGGACTCGGATAAAATTCAGTGATATCCATGGCGAAAGGAAGTACGATCAACCTCTGAGGCGAACTGTCCTTCGTTTTCGATCGATCTTTTGGTATCGCGGCTTTGCCGAAAAGCGGGATAACATTTTGCCCCCCAAAGTACGTCTTGTGGGAACATGACGTGCTTTGAATAGCTGCCACTTCTCTCTGAACAGTCATTGATTTCTTTTTTGTCGAAACTCGTATGTTGTACTGCTGTAACCTTGCGTTGATATGATTGATTGCTGTATAATAGTGCTTAGCCGTTGGCTGTCGCATTTGTAACAGGATTAGTGTTTGATCCCTGTGAATATTCAAAATCGAATGTTAGTCCGACATGTATGCGCATATGTTAATTTGACCCCTGTTAACGCCGTGCGTCCACGAGTCATTGTCAGTTTGGTTTGCTATAGAATTTCGTATCGATTCTCTCCTGAACCGATTTTGAAATTTGAATTGAGACAACGCTTGGTGGTTGTTTTGAAAGGTTCCTTCGTATCGATCCTCTCCTGAACCGATATAGAAGGTTAAAGGAATCAAATTTGTATTGCGCGAGCGTAATATTTCGAACCGATGCATTCGAGCATTGATGGGTTCGAAATCCACGTTTGTATGGACGCGGTATGCTTGCTGCTATGATGGATTCGAAATTGACATTCGAACCGGTCTGAAAGGATGGAGCATACTTGTGTTGTGATGGGTTCGAAACTGACATTCGAACCGATGTGAAAGGATGGTTTCGAGACTTTTGTTCGTGGCAATGGTCCGTGTGCTTCACACGATGGAGCCTCAAACATATGGGTTCGAAAGTGGATTTCGAACCGGTTCTGCATTCTAACCTGTTGTAATCGGTCAAGTCTACCGGCACGCGAATCGACCCAGCCATCCCCAACCCCCCATATAAATAGCAAAGACCTCGGCATTTTTTCACTTTTTACTTTTACTCTTGCTTGCTATTTACTGTGCTCTTCATCGTTTCGGAGCTCCAAAAGAGAAAGCACTGCGTCGCGCTCTCGAATCATTCAAGGTCCGAATCTTCAATTTCTCGAACTCATCATTCAAATTAGGTAATTAGCCTCGGATTCAAACGGCGAAGTTATTTCGAACCCGTTTCTTTTTATCGATTGCGTAGCCTCGAGATTGGCAAAACCAGATCTGGTTTGGGAGGGATTCGAACCGATGCGTGTGCTCGAGTTCGAATCGATGACGGTGGCGTCTTTTTATTGGATTTCGAATCGATCCTTGGAATGTCCTTGTTGGGATGCGCAGTTCGCACCGATTGAGGGATTCGAGGGGTCCATTCGAACCGATGGGTTCAAACCCATAGGCTATCGTTTCGAAGTCCACAACTTCGTATCGATACGAAGTGAATCGGTTCGAACGTGAATGATGCGGAGTTGAGGTTTCCTTATCGGTTCGAACTTGTCATCTGCTTATCGGTTCGAAGCGCGCCAGGATGGGTTCGAACACATGGTTTCGAAGCGACGTCAGGATGGGTTCGAACGCATGGGTTCGAAGCGACGTCAGGATGGGTTCGAAAGAAGAGATGTTCGGTTGGGTTCGAACGAAGTCCTTGTGATGGTGTCGAACCCTATATGATGGATATCAAAATTTGAAATTTTCCAAGCATAACTCCAACGAGCTTCATTCCTGCATATTTGGACTTGAATATTAAACTGCATACATGACTACCTTTTGAAGCTCGTCGATGGAACTATAACAACTTCTACCCGAACCAACTTCCATCATGGAAACGGATTGGTGATGACGGTCAGCGATGACGGTCATCATAGTTGGACTCCGTAGCCTTGTCGTTTGCATATTTCTTTAACTCTGCAATATTTATTCAAGTAATGCATGTCACTGCACTACACACACTCATACACGCTACACTGGGGAACGCACGGGTTTTTGTCGTCTAACGATGGTTTCTCGTGAGTTAGCTAGCTATGGAATCGTCAAGTTCACAGCAGCAGGAGACTCAAGTTACAGTCTCTCCGAGGTTAGAGATTCCGGATATTGATCCTGAGATTATTGGTCCAGCCTCGGATGAACTTCCCGATGCGTCCTTCATTGCCAATCCATCAGATTCCGTCCCGTCCAATATCTCTGAAGACATGTTGGGGAGAATATGTTTGAGACACGGCCTGTCGCCGGATGATGTGCTACTGCCGGGGCCGAATGATAGACCGCATAATCCGTCGGAGGGATATACGGCATTTAACCGCCATGCGTGCGCGGCCGGGACACTTCCTCCGTTCAACGAGTATATAAGGGGAGTATTGTCATTTTTGAGGATCGCCCCATCTCAGCTGCACCCGAACGGATATGCGTCGATCAATAGCTTGTTCATTGCATTTATGGAATATCTTCATCGACCACCGCTCCCAATCGAGATCAGATACTTGTTCAATTTCAAAACTCGGGGTGATTATCCCTCCTTCACATTCCTGGAAGCGGTGAGAAATTGCCAGGTGGTTACCGGGTCTTGGACCAGATTGAGCTATTATATGGCAGAATGGTTTTATGTCAGATGTCCTCCTGGATTCGCCCGACGATGGCTATTCAGACGTGAGTGTAGTTGAGTTCGTAAATAATTACTATGGCAATTGCAGCCGAAGTGGAACTTATATTTTATTCTTTTTTACAGCGGTGATCCAGCGACCTGAGGGCGAGCACCTTAGAGAGATGGTGTGAGTGCTTCGAGAAGTCCCGGGTGGAGATAGGGATATCGATGTGTTATTGACGGATAGGAATCTCCGAGCCTGCGGTTTGATCGAACAAGGGCAGAGCATAAGCTTCGAGGTGGCATTAAGGGTCGTCTCGAAAAAATGAGTCAAGCACAAGAAACCCAGAGTTACCACAGCTGTGGAAGCTGACTCCGAAAGAACCCACACCGATGATGAGCCGCTGACCGAGCCTACGGACGCAGTTCCGGATGTCGCGGAGCAGAGAAAAGGCAAGGCTGCCATGGTTAAGTCAAGCAAGAAGGGGAGATGGAAATCGGTTGTCACGGCCCGTTCTGCTCCCGGAGTTAGAATCTCGGAGACGTCTCCTCCGAGAACTGAAAATCTTTTTGAAGGGCTTGCCGATCTTCCAATCCTGGACGATGTGTCTTTTCAACATGATGTCGGGTTGGAGGAATTCCATCGCACTCTAGAGTTGAACGAGCCTCTTATTACTAGCAAGGTCGACACTTCCGGTTGGTCGGGGGGAATGCATATTCATACACACTTCACGACACTGCATAACCTTTGACTGTAAACTACCCGTTTTGAAAGGTGATTAATTCTATCTTATTTTGCTTCACAGATATCATGTATAAGCGTGGTTCAATGCTTGGGAGTCTTCAACATGCCCGCAAGCCTTCATATTATGACTCGCGCAGACGAGAGGGGGATAGAGGTTATGATCAGGGGCGTTCTGGGCATTATGACCAGGGACGTTCTGGGTATTCTAGTCACGAGAGACATGACACGGACAGGGGCTATAAGCGTCGTTCGCGGTCGCGTACCCCTCCTCCTTCCAGAGATCACGTACAACCTCCTGCTCATGTCCCTCATCCATCCGAGTCTTCTCGATATACGCCGGTTTCTCAACCTTCCCGATCCGAGGCGATGACCCCGATAGCCGCAGAGCAGCCTCCTACAGAGATCTCGGGAGAAGGGGCAATTAGACTTGCGCAACTAAAGAGGGAGTTCCCGAATATCTGCTTCGATAACTACGTCTTTCCCCCGAACCTGAAAAGAATCCCGCCGGAGGCCGAGCGGTTAGCACTCGACTATGTGCATGACTTTTACACCCAATACAAGGCGTGGTATAGGGCGGCCGATAAGGCATCGACGCTGGCCTTCGAACGAGCGGCTACCATTGAAAAGCTTCAAACCGAGCCGGCTCAAAGAGACCGCATCATACAAGTGTTGAATACTGAGGCTGAATCGTCTCGAAAATCAAAGATGGAGGCTCTTACAAAGGTCGACGAAGCTCAAGCAGCCATGGATAGAATGAAAAAGGAGCACTATGTTACGGTGGAAGACATGGGTCACCGGAACACTGTCGTCACTGCTGAGCGGGATGCGACATTAAAAGAACTTAATGAGCTCAAGGCTAAATTTGCCGAGATTATTAAAGATAGAGATGACGCGCATAACACGGTGCAAGAAGCCTGCGAGCAAGCCGTAGTGCTTCGCACTGAAAGAGATGTGGCTGTGGCCAAAGTTCAGGTGGTCGAAGCAGAGGTGGAGGAGAAGGTTCAACATGCAGAGGCCAGGATAGAGGCCGATATCGAAGATTTGCTCATAACCTACAACGCCAATGTGTTGAAGCACAGAAACTTGGCCTGGCTTCAAGATTATCCAGTTCACCTTCGTAGCGCCTGGGACCGATTGGTTGAGGAGGAAGAGGAAGCGCACCCAGGTGAAGCGGTCGATCGATTCGAACTTGAGAATCGACTGCTCACAGACGATGAGAAGAAGGTCCTTCATGACGCTATCATCGCTCATGAGAAGGAAATGATCGGTGGTCGTTCCCTGGAAGTCGGAGAGGGGTCAGGTGTTGAGCACCATTCTGCTGTCACTGAAGTCACCACACCATCTTCGTCGGTGTCTGTATCTGCGGTCGGTTTGCAACTGTTCCTGCTTACGACCCGGAACAGCCGCGCTTATCTCCTATTCATGAGCGTACTACCGAGGCCGTTCAGCCGTCTGCGAGCCAAACTGGGGAAGGTATTCCGAAGTTATCTCAAGCGTTTGCTGAATAGAGTGTTTGTTTTGTAGCAGTTTCTAATAACTTCTTATTTTTTGCCTAGTGACTGGAGTTGCGCCGACTGTTGTGGCTCAAGAATCAAGCAGTGGAGATAAGGCCATCGCTACCGAGACTACTGTTGTAACCGCGGTATCTGCTGAGACGGTGCAGGGGGGATCCTTATCTGCTGACGAACAAATGGTGAGTGAACTGCTCGGTGAGCAGGGTGGTTCTTTCTCTGACTTGCCATTTATCATCCTTAGTAGCCTCCCGCCATCCTCAAGTTCTTCGATGCAGGCTGTAGATGCCCCTAGCCAAGCCCATGCGACTCGTGATGAGGAAATTTTGGCTAAGATCAACGCCGAAATAGAGATTGCGGGGCATAGCGGTACCGTCGTTGGCAGTACGGCGGCGCAGAGTCCAGCACCTGCTACGGTAGCGCCAACGGGTGGCACTGTCTCAACTTCCGTTACGGATCCAGTCCCTCCTGCTCCTCCGGTAGGAAGCCTCCATGCAGACTCAAGCTCCGAGGAGGATATTGACATCATGCCTCCAGCTGAAGAGCCACCGCCGGAGAGGAGACATTCAAAACGAAGAATTTATGTCCCTAGTGACACTGATGATGTACCACTAGTAAGAAGGACGAAAATGAAGAAATAAATCGGCTTCTCAAGCAGATGTTTTGGCAGATTGGTAATTGTCTTTGTTTTTTGTCAGTAGGTCGTGTATAGATGCAGGTTCGGCCCCTGCTAGTAGGCATTCTTTTTTGGAAGAACTTATCTGCGTGTAAGTCCTTGTTTTAAGTTAGTTGAAATAAAATTTTATTTCTTTGTTTCAACTCTTGTTTTATTTGTGCTTAAGTACTTGGAGTGTCTTGTTTTCGGTCCGGTATACTTGTGGCGTTGTTACCGTTTAAGTAGAGTTCGTCTCATTCGCCAAGCCTGAAAATCTTGGTCATAGGTTGCGATTGATGAATGATTTGAGCTTCGGACGTTGTATCACTTCGGCTAGTGATTAATATTTAGCTTTCGTGCCCCCCAGCTTTGGGGAACAACATTTGTATTTTTGGCGGTTGATCGCACTTGTTGCAAGTCTTGAGCACACGTCCACATTCCGGGGACTTAGAATAATTTTAGATCGATAACCCGGTTTGCATTCCAGGAATTCGAGAGTTATTGATGCTTGTAACGTGGTTCGCGCTCCGGGAACTTGGGAATGATGTTCACATTCCAACTTGCACTCTACTAACTCGGAGTTAGTATTAACACTTTAGTTCGTCCTACGGGAACTTTGACTTGGTGTTTATGCTCCAATTCACACGCCGGGAACTTGGATAAAACTTGTATGTTTGGGTTCGTACTTCGGGAACCCGGAATTGACGTTTATACTCCAACTCGCACTTCGGGAATCTGGAGTTTGCACGGATGCTTCGATCGCGCTCCGGGAACCCGCAACTTATGTCTATACCCCAATTCATGTTTTGGGGATAATGGAGTTGGCATTGATACTTCGGTTCGCACTCCGGGAACGAATTGTTAAATGTTTATACTCCAATTCGCGCTCCGGGAATTTGGAGTCCGTTCGCACCCCGGGAATGAATTATTGAATGTTTATACTCTAATTCGCACTGTGGGAAGTTAGAGTCCATTCGCACTCCGGGAACGAATTGTTAAATGTTTATACTCCAATTCGCGCTCCGGGAATTTGGAGTCCGTTCGCACTCTGGGAACGAATTATTGAATGTTTATACTCCAATTCGCGCTCCGGGAATTTGGAGTCCGTTCGCACTCTGGGAACGAATTACTGAATGTTTATACTCCAATTCGCGCTGTGGGAAGTTGGAGTCCGTTCGCACTCCGGGAACGAATTATTAAATGTTTATACTCCAATTCGCGCTCCGGGAATTTGGAGTCCGTTCGCACTCTGGGAACGAATTATTGAATGTTTATACTCCAATTCGCGCTGTGGGAAGTTGGAGTCCGTTCGCACTCCGGGAACGAGTTGTTAAATGTTTATACTCCAATTCGCGCTCCGGGAATTTGAAGTCCGTTCGCACTCTGGGAACGAATTATTGAATGTTTATACTCCAATTCGCGCTGTGGGAAGTTGGAGTCCGTTCGCACTTCGGGAACGAATTGTTAAATGTTTATACTCCAATTCGCGCTCCGGGAATTTGGAGTCCATTCGCACTCTAGGAACGAATTATTGAAATGGACTGTCGTGTGTTGGTCCAGTTCAGCCTTCGATGTGTTGGCTTGCCCCCGAGCTGGGGTTTCACTTAGTGAGTGGCCGGTTGTAACGCAGTCACTCGCTATTTTAATAAATTCCATTGTTCGATGGAACTTAGCTCTTCGTGTGTCGTGATTGTTGGATGTTGTATTCGGTGAATCACAGCTTTAGCTTGAAGAGATAGCATTTTATTTGCTGAAATGAGAAAATGTGGTAAAGTCAGTGCCTTATTACAAATTCAAAATTCGGAACGTAAAAGAAATTGTAAAGTATTCATGGATTGAAGGAGCCTGTCATGTGTGACAGTTGTTTGCACCAAAATTGGTCACAAACCCCGATGAATGTGAAAGCACCAGTGTTGGAATATAAATCAACAATATCCAAACACAAATCACAGATCTAAGTAGCAAAGTAATAAATGCAAACAAGAACACAGGATTTATAGTGGTTCGGCTATCTCCGGCCTACGTCCACTTCAAAGGTTTTTCCTTTTATTGATGTTCTTCGCTGATTACAATCGATTACAGCGGATTACAATGAATTATAGTTCTGAAATTCAAATACAACGGTGGTTGTTGAGTGCAAAGTAGAGCCTTGGTGGAGTCTTGATGCTTCAGAGTCTTGATCTTGCCAAAGAGAATCCGGTCCTTTTTCTGAATGACCTGGGAGTCTATTTATAGGCGTAGGCTGTTGCTCTCTTGCTGAAAACTCGGGAGACCTCTTCTGGCACGTGAGGGGGCTCATATGTACGGTCTCGGGAAGTTTGGGCCCACTTTGGCATCGGTTCGAACTCCATTCGAACCGATCAAGAATTCATCCAATCGAGGTGAAATTTGGCGTGGACATTCGTCAACATGTATGGAAGCATCTGTGAAAATTTCATGGCATTTGGATCAGCAGGTTGGGAGATATGGTGGATTCGAATTTGGGTTTATGGGATAGCTGTTTGGTTCGAACCCTTGTGTTCGAACCGATGGCTTCGAATCCTTCATAGCACGCGACTTCGTGGTGACGTGGAGCGCCTTCTTCGGTTCGATCCAAGCTTTGCGCCAAGTTGAACGAGTCGAGTCCGAGTTCTTTGCTGTGTTTACTGGGTGGCTTCGTGCACTGGGTTCGAAGGTCGTCTTCGAATCGTTGGAAGGGTGTCCGTTCGAATCGATCCAAATGCGTCACCTTGGATCGATTCGAAGTTGACTTATCATGTTGGGTTCGAAGACAGCATGGTGCGAGGCGGCTTGGATGGTTTCGAAGTAAGGCTCGGTTCACGGATTCGAAGTCAGGTCGTGGATGGATTCGGAGTGGAGTCGAGGCCGATGGAGTCGAAGGATGATGTCGGCTGATGGATTCGAACGCCACTTCTTCGCATGGATTCGAACTAGTTGGGTTCGAACACGATGGGTTCGAAACAGACGGTTTCGAATATGATGGGTTCGAACATAATGGGTTCGAGCCGAGCAATGTCAATTCCTCTTATCTTGAATCCATCATAACTTGAGCATACGACCTCGGATTGACCTAAAATTTGAGATGCAGACTTCTATGATCTTTCTTGTCGTGTCCTATCAATTGTGGCCCGTTCCGGACTCGGACAAAATTCATCGATATCCATGGTTATCCTGCAATGCATGGCTGATATTCATGAATAGCAAATATTGATTTCCAGTAAATTTTGGATATCTCAACTTTGCAAAAAGTTGGGATAACATTTTGCCCCCCAAAACATGCCTTTTTGTAAAAGGTATGTTTTGAACGGTCTTAAATCAAGTGCAATAAATTCATGTTTCATCCATAGCTGTGGTGTTAACAATCAAGTTTGTGGCTGTTCGAAGCCAAATCAGCATTTGTTTGTTTTTCGTAGAAGTTGAGAATGAAGTTTCATTGTCTCTCCGGACTATTATTGGCTGCTCTGAACCCTTACTAAGCCCAATCTAGACTTAGTGATTGAATAGAAAGATCCTATTGCTCTCTGGCGTTGCCTTCTATCCCTTGCACTCTGGTCCCAGTTAGGACGTATAGCGATATCATGGTCGTTCGGGACCGATCATAGCCTCTCCGGGCTCTTGCTGGATCCCATCCTGTCACTCTCCGGTGAAGGGGAAACAGCGCTTAAGTGAGTCGATCCTGTCGCTCTCCGGCGAAGGAACTCACTTCTTGCACTCCGGTTCAGTGTATCTGAACATTAAGAGATGTCTTGGTCGTTCGAGACCGATCATAGCCTCTCCGGGCTCTTGCTGGATCCCATCCTGTCACTCTCCGGTGAAGGGGAAACAGCGCTCAAGTGAGTTGATCCTGTCGCTCTCCAGCCAAGCAACTCACTTCTTGCACTCCGGACCCCGTCTCTCCGGGTAGGGTCATAAAGCGATCATGTTTATATTGGTGTTCAATGTCCATCCTTTGACTCTCCGATCAAAAGGTTTATTGCAAGAAGTTCTAATTTATTTATTAAAATTCAAGTTCTAGATGTTCAATCTCAAACATCAAAAAAAAAACTAAGAACTGCCTCTCCGGGCATATCGGTTTATTTCCATCTCAGAGCATGCCTAGGGATTTCTCCGGTTCCCGTACATGTGTAAGTGGAGTAACCGTTTTATTCTGAAAATAAATCTAAATAAAATTATTCGACCGAAGGCCAAATCCTGGACTTGGCCCTTGCCATCTCTAATCAGTTGATGACGAGTCGTGATCCCGATCCAGGATCGTTCCTGCTAGGTGGAGGCGGTAGTTGTTCATGTCTCGTTGCTGCTGTCCGTTCTCTGACATATTGTGGCAATCTACCACCCCTAGAGTGTTCTTCCACCTCATCCTTCAGGTGACGGCATTCATCTGTGGTGTGCCCATCCAGCTCATGAAACAGGCAATATTTTCCAGTCCTGCGCTCCCGCTCGGTGGGATCCCTTATAGGTGGCTTTCGATAGGGGATTTGTCCCCGAGTTTCAGTGTAGATTCTTTCTACGCTTGTATTCAGATCGGTGTATTGCCTGAATCTTGGTTCTCGGGATTTCTTCCCTTTATCAGGACCATCATGTCTGTCATCCTGTCTCCTTTTTCCCTTGTCCGCTCCGGACTGCTCTCTAGAGGTCTCTATGCTTTTCGTGGCATTTATTTCACGACTCTCGACTCGTGATTCTTCTAACCGAATGAACTTCTCGGCTTTATGAAAGAATTCTCCAAGATCTTGTGGTGGATCTTTTGTTAGAGAATCTTTGAACTTGGTGCCTTCCGCGACTCCTGCCACCGCCGCCATTAAAATCATTGATGGATCCGGGCGATCCACAGAAGTCACTGTCACGTTGAATCTTAGTAGAAAATCTTTTATGGACTCTCTGGTCCTTTGCTTGATTGATGCTAAGGTCATCACGCTCTTGGGTCGCGTTACATGGACCCTGAACTGTCTCATGAAGCAATCAACGAGCTCGCTCCATGTTCCGATTGATCTCGTCTCTAGTTGTCTGAACCATAGTGAAGCTAAATCTGTCAAATATAGAGGGAAGCATCGTGCCATCACTTCCTCGGATGCCCCCAGCACTTCCATGTGCGTGATATATCTTGTGATGTGCATGGTCGGGTCTGACCTTCCGTCATAGGGATCTAGCGCTGGTAATTTGAACTTTGGAGGGTTCCTTGCGTTTCGGATGTTTGGAGTGAATGGACTCCGACTAACTTCTTCTAGGCCTCCGCTAGGCAATCCTCCTCTCATGATTCGTCGCATTAGGCCTATCATTCTCACATCTCCGTCTAGGGGTTGGCCCCTTGTCAGATTCCTGTCCTGTCCCCCGAGCCTTGAAGGGAATTCTGGTACGTATTCTTCTGGTGGCTCGTTAGTATAGGCATTGGCTCCAGTCTGTTGAGCTCCGTCTGTTGGTCTTCCGGTATCGGACCCTGAGGGTCTGCCCCCAAGGTCTTGCTGACCGCCTTCAACTCCTGTATTCTGGCCTTGATCCTGTCCTTCATTTGCTTCTGCAATCCTGATTCCTTGCCCCGTACTCGTAGCTGTTGTAGTTGGTCCAAGGTTTTGCATATTCGCCGCTCTCATCTGCTCGAGGAAATTCTGCAGCATCTCCTGTTGACTCTTCATTATGCTTTCACGCAATGAATTAGCCATAGCCTCCATCTCGTCTCTGGTGATGTAGACGGAAGCTTGTCCTTCTCCTGATCCTGAGGATGCCTCTTGGCTTCCTCCCTGTTGGCTTCTATCAATTCTTTGTCTCGTTTGTCGAGTCATTGTTTCCGGATTGGAGTTTCTTCAAACTTTTTAATCTAAATTCTGAATCTGATGTAGCGGGTGCTAGTCCTTCTCAGTGAAAGCACCAAAGTGTTTGCACCAAAATTGGTCACAAACCCCGATGAATGTGAAAGCACCAGTGTTGGAATATAAATCAACAATATCCAAACACAAATCACAGATCTAAGTAGCAAAGTAATAAATGCAAACAAGAACACACGATTTATAGTGGTTCGGCTATCCCCGGCCTACGTCTACTTCAAAGGTTTTACCTTTTATTGATGTTCTTCGCTGATTACAATCGATTACAGCGGTTTACAATGAATTATAGTTCTGAAATTCAAATACAACGGTGGTTGTTGAGTGCAAAGTAGAGCCTTGGTGGAGTCTTGATGCTTCAGAGTCTTGATCTTGCCAAAGAGAATCCGGTCCTTTTTCTGAATCACCTGGGAGTCTATTTATAGGCGTAGGCTGTTGCTCTCTTGCTGAAAACTCGGGAGACCTCTTCTGGCACGTGAGGGGGCTCATATGTACGGTCTCGGGAAGTTTGGGCCCACTTTGGCATCGGTTCGAACTCCATTCGAACCGATCAAGAATTCATCCAATCGAGGTGAAATTTGGCGTGGACATTCGTCAACATGTATGGAAGCATCTATGAAAATTTCATGGCATTTGGATCAGTAGGTTGGGAGATATGGTGGATTCGAATTTGGGTTTATGGGATAGCTGTTTGGTTCGAACCCATGTGTTCGAACCGATGGCTTCGAATCCTTCATAGCACGCGACTTCGTGGTGACGTGGAGCGCCTTCTTCGGTTTGATCCAAGCTTTGCGCCGAGTTGAACTAGTCGAGTCCGAGTTCTTTGCCGTGTTTACTGGGTGGCTTCGTGCACTGGGTTCGAAGGTCGTCTTCGAATCGTTGGAAGGGTGTCCGTTCGAATCGATCCAAATGCGTCGCCTTGGATCGATTCGAAGTTGACTTATCATGTTGGGTTCGAAGACAGCATGGGGCGAGGCGGCTTGGATGGTTTCGAAGTAAGGCTCAGTTCACGGATTCGAAGTCAGGTCGTGGATGGATTCGGAGTGGAGTCGAGGCTGATGGAGTCGAAGGATGATGTCGGCTGATGGATTCGAACGCCACTTCTTCGCATGGATTCGAACTAGTTGGGTTCGAACATGATGGGTTCGAAACAGACGGTTTCGAATATGATGGGTTCGAACATAATGGGTTCGAACCGAGCAATGTCAATTCCTCTTATCTTGAATCCATCATAACTTGAGCATACGACCTCGGATTGACCTGAAATTTGAGATGCAGACTTCTATGATCTTTCTTGTCGTGTCCTATCAATTGTGGCCCGTTCCGGACTCGGACAAAATTCATCGATATCCATGGTTATCCTGCAATGCATGGCTGATATTCATGAATAGCAATTATTGATTTCCAGTAAATTTTGGATATCTCAACTTTGCCAAAAGTTGGGATAACAACAGTGACGAGGTCCTTTGTCGTTCCAGGCTTCTGAATGAGTAGGCCCGCCACTGATGGCGTTTATCACCAATCTCCCACGGGGACAAGTCGAGTCCTCCTGCCTCGGTCGATTGGGTTCATTGATTGGATTGGATGGGCCCGCATCTCTGGGCTGCGGTGTCCGCACAAACTGTTCCAGTTTCCCTTCCCTGACCAGTTTTTCAACAAGATCCTGTAAGTGACGACACTCGTTCGTATCGTGCCCGTAGCCTTCATGGAACCTGCAAAATTTTCCCGTCTGGATTTGTCTCTCCATCGACGGTCTTGGAGCAGGTTTTTCATATTGAATCGCGTTACGGGTCCGCAAATACAAGTCCTCCAGTGAAATATTCAAAGGAGTATAACTGTCGAACTTAGGATTTTTGCGTTGCGGACCGCGATTTTGATCTTGTTTTTTAAGTAGATTCACGCTCTCTATTCGCCGAGCTTGTTTATTTTAAATGTTCAACTGAACGTTTCCGGAGTTCTCGCCGGACTGTTTTATTGCAACATTGCTTTGAGTTCCTCCCGCATTTGGCCCTGCGTCAATTTGCTTCCTAGACTGTTTCGCGTCTTCCCGTCTCAGGAATTGAGTTGCTTTGGCATGGAAACGGTCCAATGACGCAGGTGGTTTCCCAGCTAGCCAATTGCCAAATTCAGAATCGGGGTCGATCCCCTTAGTTAACGCCATAAGGATGGAGTTATCGTTTGGATTACTAATCTCTGCACATGCAGTGTGGAATCTTTCTAAGTAGTGTCTGAGTGTCTCTCCGGGAGCTTGTGTGACACTAGATAGAGTGTTGACATCTTTCGGCCTTGCGACGTGCATGCGGAATTGCTCAACGAATTTTGTGGCCAGCTGGTCTAATGAGGAGATGGATCGAGGAGGCAATCGGGTGAACCACATGGTGGCGATGCCCCCCAAGGATATGGGGAAACTACGACATCTCGCAGCGTCGTCGGCTCTAGCAGCAGTCATCGACCATTCATATTTTAGAATATGTTGATTGGGATCGGAGTTTCCCTCATACATGGGCAGAGTTGGCATTCGGAATCGCCGTGGGGGTTCAGCATTAAGTATGTCGTCCGTAAAGGGAGTGTGACTTCGGGAAACTCCCCAATCGTCGTTTGTGAATCCCTGACTCTCACGGATCATCTGACGTATCATAGTTGAAAGATCCGGCATTTGCGCCGGAGTATGGTCACGTTCCATACTTCGGGTTTGAACCGGATATCGTTGACGGTTCACATCTTGCCTTCTCGGCTCATAGTCCTCTGGGACGTACGGTTTAGGAGTATGGCCGCTATGACGACGGTCTAGGTCCGACTGGTCTTGAGCGTCGACCCCTGGTTCAGCCGCAACGCTAGTGGTGCGGTATTCTACGGCGTGATGAGGAACGGCGCCTCATCGGGAGGAGGGTCCGTTTGGGAAGCTGGCCGACGGACCAACTTGTATTTGTCCAACGGTCAATGTTGGTTGGTTTCCAGCGGGTGGCATACGACTCCCATCTAACCGGGGTCGTGGAGGTCAGTTATGATAATCAGAAGATGAAGAACTTTCGCTGGAAGAGCGAGAAGCACGATCTCTCATGGATCTTTTTCGTTTTTGGCGATGCAGCTTGTTGATTAGCTCAGCGTTAGCGCGTAGCTGTTCTTCTAGTTGTCGCCGACTCTGGGTCAGCTATTGAAGTAACAACTGCAATTCTTGTCGGGTAACTGGACCCGACGGTTCTGAGTGCCCAGCGGCATCTTGATTAGGTGGAGGTAGAGGGGCAGGATTCTGTCTATCCTGTCCTTCTTGATCGACGGCGTTCGAGGTGGTTCTCGTGCTAACCATCTTTAGAATTGAGTTCCTTTCCTAGACTTTGTGCAAATCTGAATAGAAGGGAAGGAAGTTGGATTTAATGATCCGGATCTCTCTCTTAGATTTATTCAATCCGGTATCGATGACAGATCCAACGAGCAGGAGAAAACCTGAGTTCAATTCTCAGTGAAAGCACCAAAGTGTTTGCGTCAAAATTGGGCACAACACTCTTTGGGAGTCGTTGAAGAGATAATAGTCAAGAATGCAAGTTCAAAACAGATATTATCTAACAAAAACTCCAATCAACAGTAAAGAAAATGCGTAGACAATCGATTTATAGTGGTTCAGCGTGTTGCCTACGTCCATTGTGAAGTCTTTTGATATTTTATTGATTCTCTTTCAATGATTACAAGTTGTTACAGCGATCAACAGCAAGTTACAACTGGAAATTCGAAATCAACAATAAAGTTATGATATAGGTTGATGGAAATCTTGATCCGGCAGAGTTTGGGCGTCTCAGAATCCCAAAGTCCCTTTTCTATTGGCCCTGGGGCTCTATTTATAGGCGTAGGCTGCTGATATCTCGCTGAAAACTCGGGAGGCCACGTCTGGCACGTGAGGGGGCCCACACGCACAGTCTCAAAAAGTTTGGGCCCACTTTGGCATCGGTTCGAACTCCATTCGAACCGATCAAGAATTCATCCAATCGAGCTGAAATTTGGCGTGGACATTCTTCAACATGGACGCAAGCTTCAGTGAAAATTTCGTGGCATTTGGATCAATAGGTTAGGAGATATGATGGATTCGAAATTGGGTTTTTGGCATAGCTGTCTGGTTCGAACCCATGTATTCGAAACGATGGTTTCGAATCCATCATGGCACGCGGCTTCGTGGTGACGTGGAGCGCAAACTTCGAATCGATCTGGACTTCACTCCGTGTTGACCGCTTCGACTCCATGTATCTCGGCGCATTCGAACCAATGGAAGACACGTCATCGTGGTTGGTTGACCCAGTGGGTTCGAACGAAGTTACACAGGATGGGTTCGAAGATGGTATCATAGATGGGTTCGAAGAAGGCTTCTGTGATGGGTTCGAAGCATGGCTTCTGTGATAGGTTCGAACTTGTGTTCCTTGGATGCACATGAGCTCTGCAACCCCTCCAAGAATACGAGGCACAAGGATTCGAACACGATGGAGTCGAAGGTAATGGAGTCGAAGGTGAGGCGCTTTGATGGTTTCGAAACCGATGGGTTCGATGTCCTTCGTTTCGAAGGTGATGGTCTCGAGTGGTGCATGATGATGGGTTCGAAGACGCCCATCATGGTGGGTTCGAAACCAGCATGTTCCCTCCAAGTTGAACCGATCATAGCTTGAGCATGCAAACTCGGATTGACTTGAAATTTGAAATGCTGACTCCTGTGGTCTTTCTTGCAGTGTCCTATCAGTTGTAGCTCAATCTGGACTCGGATAAAATTCAGTGATATCCATTGCGAAAGGAAGTACGATCAACCTCTGTGGCGAACTGTCCTTCGTTTTCGATTGATCTTTTGGTATCGCGGCTTTGCCGAAAAGCGGGATAACAAGTACCATGGTGCACCACTCTCCAGCGATGGTAAATCGAAGACCAGCCACGATAATCCCGTTTTACCGTAAAAATCCACGTGTCGAAAAAACGAAGGGTAAAAAACTTCCGAGACCCGATTGAGATTCGGATAGTCGTTTTTGGGCATTATACAATCCATTGACGGATGAAAGCTGTCAGAGCCGTAGAACTCACTGAGGCCTTCGTTTTGACTGGTTATGGCTCCTGTAATTCTAAACGAGCCAGAAGTTATGGCCGTCCGAATAATCGATATCCACAGGGTGCAACATCCACGGTGCAAGGTGCAACATCCGTCCGAAATGGCGAAACAGTATCGTACGACTTTTTGAAATGCGTGAATGGATTTGAAACGGAACGATACCATGGTGCACCACTCTCCAGCGATGGTAAATCGAAGACCGGCCATGGTAATCCCGTTTTACCGTAAAAATCCACGTGTCGAAAAAACGAAGGGTAAAAAACTTCCTAGACCCGATTGAGATTCAGATAGTCATTTTTGGGAATTAAACAATCCATTGACGGCTGAAAGCATTCAGAGCCGTAGAACTCACCGAGCCCTTCATTTTGACTGGTTATGGCTTCCGTAACTCTAAACGAGCCAGAAGTTATGGCCGTCCGAATAATCGATATCTACAGGGTGCTACATCCACGGCGCAAGGTGCAACATCCGTACGAACTGGCGAAACAGTGTCGTACGACTTTTTGAAATGCGTGCATGGATTTGAAATGGAACAGTACCATGGTGCACCACTCTCTAGCGATGGTAAATCGAAGACCAGCCACGGTAATCCCGTTTTACCATTAAAATCCATGTGTCGAAAAAACGAAGGGTAAAAAACTTCCGAGACCTGATTGAGATTCGGATAGTCTTTTTCGGGTATTATACGACCCATTGACGGCTAAAAGCTGTCAGAGCCGTAGAACTCACTAAGGCCTTCGTTTTTACTGGTTATGGCTCCTTAAATCTAAACGAGCCAGAAGTTATGGCCGTCCGAATAATCGATATCGACATGGTGCAACATCCACGGTGCAAGGTGCAACATCCGTCCGAAATGGCGAAACGGTGTCGTACGACTTTTTGAAATGCGTGCATGGATTTGAAACGGAACGGCACCGTGGTGCACCACTCTCCTGCGATGGTAAATCGAAGACCAGCCACGGTAATCCCGTTTTACCGTAAAAATCCACGTGTAGGAAAAACGAAGGGTAAAAAACTTCCTAGACCCGATTGAGATTCGAATAGTCTTTTTTGGGGATTAAAAAATCCATTGAGGCTGAAAGCTATCAGAGCCGTAGAACTCACTGAGGCCTTCGTTTTGACAGGTTATGACTCGCATAACTCTAAACGAGGCAGAAGTTTTGGCCGTTCGAATAATCGATATCTATAGGGTGCAACATCCACGGTGCAAGGTGCAACATCCGTCCGAAATGGCGAAACACCATCGTACGACTTTTTGAAATGCGTGCATGGATTTGAAAAGGAACGGTACCATGGTGCACCACTCTTTAGCGATGGTAAAGCAAAGACCAGCCACGGTAATCCCGTTTTACCGTAAAAATCCACTTGTCGAAAAAACGAAGTTTAAAAAACTTTCGAGACCCGATTGAGATTCAGATAGTCTTTTTTGGGCATTATACAATCCATTGACGCCTGAAAGCCGTCAGAGCCGTAGAACTCACTGAGGCCTTCGTTTTGACTAGTAATGGCTCCTTAACTCTAAACGAGCCAGAAGTTATGGCCGTCCGAATAATCGATATCTACAGGGTGCAACATCCACGGTGCAAGGTGCAACATCCGTCCGAAGTGGCGAAACAGCGTCGTACGACTTCTTGAAATCTGTGCATTGATTTGAAACGGAACGGTACCATGGTGCACCCCAGCGATGGTAAATCGAAGACCAGCCACGGTAATCCCGTTTTACCGTAAAAATCCACGTGTCGAAAAAACGAAGGGTAAAAAACTACCCAAACCCGATTGAGATTCAGATCGTCCTTTTTGGGCATTATGCAATCCATTGACGGCTGAAAGCTATCAGAGCCTTAGAACTCACTGAGGCCTCCGTATTGACTGGTTATGGCTCCCGTAACTCCAAACGAGCCAGAAGTTATGGTCGTCCGAATAATCAGTATCTACAGGGTGCAACATACACGGTGCAAGGTGCAACATCCGTCCGAAATGGCGAAACAGCGCCGTACGACTTTTTTAATTGCGTGCATGGATTTGAAACGAAACGGTACCCCGGTGCACCACTCTCCAGCGATGGTAAATCGAAGACCATCCACGGTAATCCCGTTTTACCGTAAAAATCCACGTGTCGAAAAAACGAAGGGTAAAAAACTTCCGAGACCCGATTGGGATTCGGATAGTCTATTTTGGGCATTATAAAATCCATTGACAGCTGAAAGCTGTTTCAGAGCTGCAGAACTCACTGAGGTCTTCGTTTTGACTGGTTATGGCTCCCGTAACTCTAAACGAGCCAGAAGTTATGGCCGTCCGAATAAGCGATATCTACAGGGTGCAACATCCATGGTGCAAGGTGCAACATCCGTCCGAAATTGAGAAAAAGTGTCGTACGACTTTTTGAGATGCGTGCATAGATTTGAAACGGAACGGTACCATAGGGAACCACTCTCCAGCGATGGTAAGTCGAAGACCAGCCACGGTGATCCAGTTTTACCGTAAAAATCCACGTGTCGAAAAAATGAAGGGTAAAAAACTTCCAAGACCCGATTGAGATTCGGATAGTCTTTTTTGGGCATTTTACAATCCACTGACGACTGAAAGCTGTCAGAGCCGTAGAACTCACTAAGGCCTTCGTTTTGACTGATTATGGCTACCTTAACTCTAAACGAGCCAGAAGTTATGGCTGTCCGAATAATCGATATCTACATGGTGCAGCATCCACGGTGCAAGGTGCAACATCCGTCCGAAATGGCGAACAGTGTCGTACGACTTTTTGAAATGCGTGCATGGATTTGAAATGGAATGGTACCATGGTGCACCACTCTCCAGCGATGGTAAATCGAAGACCATCCACGGTAATCCCGTTTTACCGTAAAAATCCACGTGTCGAAAAAACGAAGGGTAAAAAACTTCCTAGACCCGATTGAGATTCAGATAGTCTTTTTTGGGCATTAGACAATCCATTGATGGATGAAAGCTATCAGAGCCGTAGAACTCACCGAGGCCTTCATTTTAACAGGTTATGGCTCCCGTAACTCTAAACGAGCTAGAAGTTATGGTCGTTCGAATAATCGATATCTACAGGGTGCAACATCCACGGTGCAAGGTGCAACATCCATCCGAAATGGCGAAATAGAGTCATACGAATTTTTGAAATGCGTGCATGGATTTGAAATGCAACGGTACCATGGTGCACCACTCTCCGGCAGTGGTAAATCGAAGAACAGCCACGGTAATCCCTTTTTACTGTAAAAATCCACGTGTCGAAAAAACGAAGGGTAAAAAACTTCCGAGACCCGATTGAGATTCGGATAGTCTTTTTTGGGCATTATACAATCCATTAACGGCTGAAAGCTGTCAGAGCCGTAGAACTCACCGAGGCCTTCATTTTGACTTGTTATGGCTCCCTTAACTCTAAACGAGCCAGAAGTTATGGCCGTCCGAATAATCGATATCTACAGGGTGCAACATCCACGTGCAAGGTGCAACATCCGTCCGAAATGGCGAAACAGCGTCGTACGACTTTTTGAAATGCGTGCATGGATTTAAAACGGAGCGGTACCATGGTGCACCACTCTCCAGCGACGGTAAATCGAAGTCTAGCCACGGTAATCCCGTTTTACCACAAAAATCCACGTGTCGAAAAAACGAAGGGTAAAAAACTTCCGAGACCCGATTGAGATTCAGATAGTGTTTTTTGGGCATCATACAATCCATTGACGGCTGAAAGCGGTCCATAGAACTCAATGAGGACTTCGTTTTGACTAGTTATGGCTCCCGTAACTCTAAACGAGCCAGAAGTTACGGTCGTCCGAATAATCGATATCTACAAGGTGCAACATACACGGTGCAAGGTGCAACATCCGTCCGAAATGGCGAAACAGCGTCGTACGACTTTTTGAAATGCGTGCATGGATTTGAAATGAAACGGTACAATGGTGCACCACTCTTTAGCGATGGTAAATCGAAGACCAGGCACGGTAATCCCGTTTTACCGTAAAAATCCACGTGTCGAAAAAACGAAGGATAAAAAACTTTTGAGACCCGATTGAGATTCGGATAGTCTTTTTTGGGCATTATACAATCCATTGACGGGTGAAAGCTGTCAGAGCCGTAGAACTCACCGAGGCCTTCGTTTGGACTGGTTATGGCTCCCGTAACTCTAAACAAGCCAGAAGTTATGGCCGTCCGAATAATCGATATCTGCAGGGTGAAACATCCACGGTGCAAGGTGCAACATCCGTCCGAAATGTCAAAACAGCGTTGTACGACTTTTTGAAATGCGTGCATGGATTTGAAACGGAACGGTACCATGGCGCACCACTCTACAGCGATGGTAAATCGAAGACCAGCCACGATAATCCCGTTTTGCCGTAAAAATCCACGTGTCGAAAAAACGAAGGATAAAAAACTTCCTAGACCCGATTGAGATTCGGATAGTCATTTTTGGGCATTAAACAATCCATTGACGGCTGAAAGCATTCAGAGCCGTAGAACTCACCGAGGCCTTCGTTTTGACACGTTACGGCTCCCGTAACTCTAAACGAGCCAGAAGTTATGGCCGTCCGAATAATCGATATCTACAGGGTGGAACATCCACGGTGCAAGGTGCAACATCCGTCCGAAATGGCGAAACAGTGTCGTACGACTTTTTGAAATGCATGCATGGATTTGAAATGGAATGATACCGTGGTGCACCACTCTCCAGCAATGGTAAATCGAAGACCAGCCACGGTAATCCCGTTTTACCGTAAAAATCCACGTGTCGAAAAAACGAAGTGTAAAAAACATCCTAGACCCGATTGAGATTCAGATACTCTTTTTTGGGCATTAAACAATCCACTGAGGGCTGAAAGCTGTCAGAGCCGTAGAACTCGCTGAGGCCTTCGTTTTGACAGATAATCGATATCTACGGGGTGCAACATCCACGGTGCAAGGTGCAACATCCGTCCGAAATGGCGAAACAGTGTCGTACGACTTATTGAAATGCATGCACGGATTTGAAACGGAATGGTACCATGGTACACCACTCTCCAGCGATGGTAAATCGAAGACCAGCCACGGTAATCCCGTTTTACCGTAAAATCCACGTGTCGAAAAAACGAAGGGTAAAAAACTTCGAAGACCCGATTGAGATTCGGATAGTCTTTTTTGGGCATTAAACAATCCATTGACGGATGAAAGCTGTCAGAGCCGTAGAACTCAATGAGGGCTTCGTTTTGACTGGTTATGGCTCCCTTAAATCTAAACGAGCCAGAAGTTATTGCCGTCCGAATAATCGATATCTACAGGGTGCAACATACACGGTGCAAGGTTCCGTCCGAAGTTGCGAAACAGCTTCGTACGACTTCTTGAAACGCGTGCATGGATTTGAAACGGAACGGTACCATGGTGCACCACTCTCCAGTGATGGTAAATCGAAGACCAGCCACGGTAATCCCTTTTTACCATAAAAATCCACGTGTCGAAAAAACGAAGGGTAAAAAACTTCCGAGACCCGATTGAGTTTCGGATCGTCTTTTTTGGGCATTATACAACCCATTGAAGGCTGAAAGCTTCCAGAGCCATAGAACTCACCGAGGCCTTCGTTTTGACTGGTTATGGCTCTCTTAGCTCTAAACGAGCCAGAAGTTATGGCCGTCCGAATAATCGATATCTACAGGGTGCAACATACACGGTGCAAGGTGCAACATCCGTCCGAAATGGCGAAACAGCGTCGTACGACTTTTTGAAATGCGTGCATGGATTTGAAACGAAACGGTACCATGGTGCACCGCTCTCCAGTAATGGTAAATCGAAGACCAGCCACGGTAATCCTGTTTTACCATAAAAATCCACATGTCGAAAAAACGAAGGGTAAAAAACTTTCGAGACGCGATTGAGATTCGGATAGTCTTTTTTGGGCATTATACAATCCATTGATGGCTGAAAGCTGTCAGAGCCGTAGAACTCACTGAGGTCTTCGTTTTGACTGGTTATGGCTCCCGTAACTCTAAACGAGCCAGAAGGTATGGCCATCAGAATAATCGATATCTACAGGGTGCAACATCCATGGTGCAAGGCGCAACATACGTCCGAAGTGGAGAAACATTATCGTACGACATTTTGAAATGCGTGCATTGATTTGAAACGGAACGGTACCATAGGGAACCACTCTCCAGCGATGGTAAATCGAAGACCAGCCACGGTAATCCAGTTTTACCGTAAAAATCCACGTGTCGAAAAAACGAAGGGTAAAAAACTTCCGAGACCCGACTGAGATTCGGATAGTCTTTTTTGGGCATTATATATTCCATTGACGGCTGAAAGCTGTCAGAGCCGTAGAACTCACTAAGGCCTTCGTTTTGACTGATTATGGCTCCCTTAACTCTAAACGAGCCAGAAATTATGGCCGTCCGAATAATCGATATCTACATGGTGCAACATCCACGGTGCAAGGTGCAACATCCGTCCGAAATGGCGAGCAGTGTCTTACGACTTTTTGAAGTGCGTGCATAGATTTGAAATGGAACGGTACCATGGTGCACCACTCTCCAGCGATGGTAAATCGAAGACCAGCCACGGTAATCCCGTTTTACCGTAAAAATCCACGTGTCGAACAAACGAAGGGTAAAAAACTTCCTAGACCCGATTGAGATTCGGATAGTCATTTTTGGGCATTAAATAATCCATTGACGGCTGAAAGCATTCAGAGCCGTAGAACTCACTGAGGCCTTAATTTTGACAGGTTATGGCTCCCGTAACTCTAAACGAGCCAGAAGTTATGGCCGTCAGAATAATCGATATCTACAGGGTGCAACATCCACGGCGCAAGGTGCAACATCCGTCCGAAATGGCGAAACAGTGTCGTAAGACTTTTTGAAATGCGTACATGGATTTTAAATGGAACAGTACCATGGTGCACCACTCTCCAGCGATGGTAAATCGAAGACCAGCCACGGTAATCCCGTTTTACCGTAAAAATCCACGTGTCGAAAAAACGAAGGGTAAAAAACTTCCTAGACCCGATTGAGATTCGGATAGTCTTATTTGGGTATTTAACAATCCATTGACGGCTCAAAGCTGTCAGAGCCGTAGAACTCACTGAGGCCTTCGTTTTGACAGGTTATGCCCTCCCTCAACTCTAAACGAGCCAGAAGTTATGGTCGTCCGAATAATCGATATCTACAGGGTGCAACATCCACGGTGCAAGGTGCAACATCCGTCCGAAATGGCGAAACATCGTCGTACGACTTTTTGAAATGCGCGCATTGATTTGAACTGGAACGGTACCATGGTGCACCACTCTCCAGCGATGGTAAATCGTAGAACTGCCACGGTAATCCCGTTTTACCATAAAAAACCACGTGTCGAAAAAACGAAGGGTAAAAAACTTCCGAGACCCGATTGAGATTCGGATAGTCTTTTTTGGGCATTATACAATCCATTGATGGCTGAAAGCGGTCAGAGCCGTAGAACTCACTGAGGCCTTCGTTTTGACTAGTTATGGCTCCCTTAACTCTAAACGAGCCAAAAGTTATGGCCGTCCGAATAATCGATATCTACGTGGTGCAACATCCACGGTGCAAGGTGCAACATCCGTCCGAAATGGCGAAACAGTGTCTTACGGATTTTTGAAATGCGTGCGTGGATTTGAAACTGAACGGTACCATTGTGCACCACTCTCCAGCGATGGTAAATCGAAGACCAGCCACGGTAATCCCGTTTTACCGTAAAAATCCATGTGTCGAAAAAACGAAGGGTAAAAAACTTCCTAGACCCGATTGAGATTCGGATAGTAATTTTTTGGCACTAAACAATCCATTGATGGCGGAAAGCATACAGAGCAGTAGAACTCACTGAGGCCTTCGTTTTGACAGGTTATGGCTCCCGTAACTCTAAACGAGCCAGAAGTTATGGCCGTCCGATAATCGATATCAACAGGGTGCAACATCCACGGTGCAAGGTGCAACATCCGCCCGAAATGGAAAAACAGCGTCGTACGACTTTTTGAAATGCATGCATGGATTTGAAACGGAACAATACGATGGTGCACCACTCTCCAGCGATGGTAAATCGAAGACCAGCCATGGTAATCCCGTTTTACCGTAAAAATCCACGTGTCGAAAAAACAAAGGGTAAAAAACTTCCGAGACCCGATTGAGATTCGGATAGTCTATTTTGGGCATTATACAACCCATTGACGACTGAAAGATATCAGAGCAGTAGAACTCCCCGAGGCCTTCGTTTTGACTGGTTATGGCTCTCATAACTCTAAACAAGCCAGAAGTTATGGCCGTCCGAATAATCGATATCTACATGGTGAGACATCCACGGTGCAAGGTGCAACATCCGTCCAAAATGGCGAAACAGTGTCGTACGACTTTTTGAAATTCGTGCATGGATTTGAAACGGAACGGTACCATAGTGCACCACTCTCCAGTGATGGTAATTCGAAGACCAGCCACGGTAATCCCGTTTTACCATAAAAATCCACGTGTCGAAAAAACGAACGGTAACAAACTTTCTAGACTCGATTGTGATTCAGATAGTCTTTTTTGGGCGTTAAACAATCCATTGACGGCTGAAAGCTGTCAGAGCCGTAGAACTCACTGAGGCCTTCGTTTTGACAGGTTATGACTCTCGTAATTCTAAACGAGCCAGAAGTTATGGCCGTCCGAATAATCGGTATCTACAGGGTGCAACATCCACGGCGCAAGATGCAACATCCGTCCGAAATGGCGAAACAGTGTCGTACGATTTTTTGAAATGCGTACAAGGATTTGAAACGGAACGGTACCATGGGGCACCACTCTTCAGAGAAGGTAAAGTGAAGACCAGCCACGGTAATCTCGTTTTACCGTAAAAATCCACGTGTCAAAAAAACGAAGGGTAAAAAACTTCCTAGACTCTATCGAGATTCGGATAGTCATTTTTGGGCATTAAACAATCCATTGACGGCTAAAAGCATTCAGAGCCGTAGAACTCACTGAGGCCTTCCTTTTGACAGGTTATGGCTCCCGTAACTCTAAACGAGCCAGAATTTGTGGCCGTCCGAATGATCGATATCTACAGGGTGCAACATCCACGGTGCAAGGTGCAACATCCGTTCGAAATGGCGAAACAGTGTCGTACGACTTTTTGAAATGCGTGCATGGATTTGAAACAGAACGGTACCATGGTGCACCACTCTCCAGCGATGGTAAATCGAAGACCAGCCACGGTAATCCCGTTTTACCGTAAAAATCCACGTGTCGAAAAAACGAAGGGTAAAAAACTTCCTAGACCCGATTGAGATTCGGATAGTCTTTTTTGGGCATTAAACAATTCATTGACGGCTGAAAGCTGTCAGAGCCGTAGAACTCACTGAGGCCTTCGTTTTGACAGGTTATGGCTCCTACAACTCTAAACGAGCCAGAAGTTATGACCGTCCGAATAATCGATATGTACAGGGTGCAACATCCACGGTGCAAGGTGCAACATCCGTCCGAAATGGCGAAACAGCGTCGTACGACCTTTTGGAACGCGCGCATGGATTTGAAACAGAACGGTACCATGGTGCACCACTCTACAGCGATGGTAAATCGAAGACCAGCCACGGTAATCCAGTTTTACCATAAAAATCCACTTGTCGAAAAAACGAAGGGTAAAAAACTTCCGAGACCCGATTGAGATTCGGATAGTCTTTTTTGGGCATTGTACAATCCATTGACGACTGAAAGCGGTCAGAGCCGTAGAAATCACTGAGGTCTTCGTTTTGACTGGTTATGGCTCCCTTACGTCTAAACAAGCCGGAAGTTATGGCCGTCCGAATAATCGATATCTACATGGTGCAACATCCACGGTGGAAGGTACAAAATCCGTCCGAAATGGCGAAACAGTGTCGTACGACTTTTGGAAATGCGTGCATGGATTTGAAACGGAACGGTACCATGGTGCACCACTCTCTCGCGATGGTAAATGAAGACCAGCCACGGTAATCCCGTTTTACCGTAAAAATCCACGTGTCGAAAAAACGAGGGTAAAAAACTTCCTAGACCCGATTGAGATTCGGATAGTCATTTTTTGGGCATTAATTAATCCATTGACGGCTGAAAGCATTCATAGCCGTAGAACTCACTGAGGCCTTCATTTTGACAGGTTATGGCTCCCGTAACTCTAAATGAGCCCGAAGTTATGGTCGTCCGAATAATCGATATCTACAGGGTGCAACGTCCACGACGCAAGGTGCAACATCCGTCCGAAATGGCGAAACAGTGTCGTACGACTTTCTGAAATGCATGCATGGATTTGAAATGGAACAGTACCATGGTGCACCACTCTCCAGCGATGGTAAATCGAAGACCAGCCACGATAATCCCGTTTTACCGTAAAAATCCACGTGTCGAAAAAACAAAGGGTAAAAAACTTCATAGACCCGATTGTGATTCGGATAGCCTTTTTTGTGCATTAAGCAATCCATTGACGGCTCAAAGCTGTCAGAGCCGTAGAACTCACTGAGGCCTTCATTTTGACAGGTTATGGCTCCCGTAATTCTAAACGATCCAGAAGTTATGGCCGTCTGAATAATCGATATCTACGGGGTGCAACATCCATGGTGCAAGGTGCAACATCCATTCGAAATGGCGAAACAACATCGTAATACTTTTTGAAATGCGTGCATGGATTCGAAATGGAACGGTACCATGATGCACCACTCTCCAGCGATGGTAAATCGAAGACCAGCCACGGTAATCCCGTTTTACCGTAAAAATCCACGTGTCGAAAAAACGAAGGGTAAAAAACTTCCTAGACCCGATTGAGATTCGGATAGTCATTTTGGGCCATTATACAATCCATTGACGGTTGGAAGCTGTCAGAGCCATAGAACTAACTAAAGCCTTCGTTTTGACAGGTTATGGCTCCCGTAACTCTAAACGAGCCATAAGTTATAGCCGTCCGAATAATCGATATCTAAAGGGTGCAACATCCACGGTGCATGGTGCAACATCCGTCCGAAATGGCGAAACAGTGTCGTACGACTTTTTGAAATGCGTGCAAGGATTTGAAACGGAACGGTACCATGGGGCACCACTCTCCAGCGATGGTAAATCGATGACCCGCCACGGTAATCCCGTTTTACCGTAAAAATCCACGTGTCGAAAAAACGAAGGGTAAAAAACTTCCTAGACCCGATTGAGATTCGGATAGTCATTTTTGGGCATTAATCAATCCATTGACGGCTGAAAGCATTCAGAGCCATAGAACTCACTGAGGCCTTCATTTTGACAGGTTATGGCTCCCGTAACTCCAAATGAGCCTGAAGTTATGGCCGTCCGAATGATCGATATCTACAGGGTGCAACATCCACGGTGCAAGGTGCAACATCCGTCCGAAATGGCAAAGCAGTGTTGTACGACTTTTTGAAATGCGTGCATGGATTTGAAATGGAACGGTACCATGGTGTACCACTCTCAAGCGGTGGTAAATCGAAGGCCAGCCACGGTAATCCCGTTTTACCGTAAAAATCCACGCGTCGAAAAAACGAAGGGTAAAAAACTTCCTAGACCCAATTGAGATTCGGATAGTCTTTTTTGACCATTAAACAATTCATTGGCAGCTGAAAGCTGTCAGAGCCGTAGAACTAACTAAGGCCTTCGTTTTGACAGGTTATGGCTCCCGTAACTCTAAACGAGGCAGAAGTTATGGCCGTCCGAATAATCGATATCTACAGGGTGCAACATCCGCTGTGCAAGGTGCAACATCCATCCGAAATGGCGAAACAGTGTCGTACGACTTTACGAAATGCGTGCATGGATTTGAAACAGAACGGTACCATGGTGCACCACTCTCCAGCGATGGTAAATCGAAGACCAGCCGCAGTAATCCCCTTTTACCGTAAAAATCCACGTGTCGAAAAAACTAAGGGTAATAAACTTCCTAGACCAGATTGAGACTCGGATCGTCTTTTTTGGGCATTAAACAATCCATTGACGGCTGAAAGCTGTTATAGCCGTAGAAATTACTGAGGCCTTCGTTATGACTGATTGTGGCTCCCGTAACTCTAAACGAGCCAGAAGTTATGGCCGTCCGAATAATCGATATCTACAGGGTGCAACATCCACGGTGCAAGGTGCAACATCCGTCCGAAATGGCGAAACAGCGTCGTACGACTTTTTGAAATGCGTGCATGGATTGGAAATGAAACGGTACAATGGTGCACCACTCTCCAGCGATGGTAAATCGAGGACCAGCCACGGTAATCCCGTTTTAACGTAAAAATCCACGTGTCGAAAAAACGAAGGGTAAAAAACTTCCGAGACCCGATTGAGATTCGGATAGTCTTTTTTGGGCATTATACAATCCATTGACAGCTGAAAGCTGTCAAAGCCGTAGAACTTACCGAGGCCTTCGTTTGGACTGGTTATGGCTCCCGTAACTCTAAACGAGCCAGAAGTTATGGCCGTCCGAATAATCGATATCTGTAGGGTGAAACATCCACGGTGCAAGGTGCAACATCCGTCCGAAATGGCGAAACAGCATCGTACGACTTTTTGAAATGCGTGCATGGATTTGAAACGGAACGATACCATGGCGCACCACTCTACAGCGATGGTAAATCGAAGACCAGCCACGGTAATCCCATTTTACCGTAAAAATCCACGTATCGAAAAAACGAAGGATAAAAAACTTCCTAGACCCGATTGAGATTCGGATAGTCATTTTTGGGAATTAAACAATCCATCGACGGCTAAAAGCATTCAGAGCCGTAGAACTCACTGAGGCCTTCGTTTTGATAGGTTATGGCTCCCGTAACTCTAAACGAGCCAGAAGTTATGGCCGTCCGAATAATCGATATCTACAGGGTGGAACATCCACGGTGCAAGGTGCAACATCCGCCCGAAATGGCAAAACAGTGTCGTACGACTTTTTGAAATGCATGCATGGATTTGAAATGGAATGGTACCGTGGTGCACCACTCTCCAGCGATGGTAAATCGAAGACCAGCCACGGTAATACCGTTTTACCGTAAAAATCCACGTGTCGAAAAAACGAAGTGTAAAAAACATCCTAGACCCGACTGAGATTCGGATACTCTTTTTTGGGCATTAAACAATCCATTGAGGGCTGAAAGCTGTCAGAGCCATAGAACTCGCTGAGGCCTTCGTTTTGACAGATAATCGATGTCTATAGGGTGCAACATCCACGGTGCAATGTGCAACATTCGTCCGAAATGGCGAAACAGTGTCGTACGACTTATTGAAATGCATGCATGGATTTGAAACGGAATGGTACCATGGTGCACCACTCTCCAGCGATGGTAAATCGAAGACCAGCCACGGTAACCCCGTTTTACCGTAAAATCCACGTGTCGAAAAAACGGAGGGTAAAAAACTTCCGAGACCCGATTGAGATTCGGATAATCTTTTTTGGGCATTAAACAATCAATTGACGGCTGAAAGCTGTCATAGCCGTAGAACTCACTGAGGGCTTCGTTTTGACTGGTTATGGCTCCCTTAAATCTAAACGAGCCAGAAGTTATGGCCGTCCGAATAATCGATATCCATAGGGTGCAACATACACGGTGCAAGGTGCAACATCCGTCCGAAGTGGCGAAACAGCGTCGTACGACTTCTTGAAATGCGTGCATGGATATGAAACGGAACGGTACCATGGTGCACCACTCTCCAGCGTTGGTAAATCGAAGACCAGCCACTGTAATCCCTTTTTACCATAAAAATCCACTTGTCGAAAAAACGAAGGGTAAAAAACTTCCGAGACCCGATTGAGATTCGGATAGTCTTTTTTGGGCATTATACAATCCATTGACGGCTGAAAGCTGTCAGAGCCGTAGAACTCACTAAGGCCTTCGTTTTGACTGATTATGGCTCCCTTAACTCTAAACGAGCCAGAAGTTATGGCCGTCCGAATAATCGATATCTACATGGTGCAACATCCACGGTGCAAGGTGCAACATCCGTCCGAAATGGCGAACAGTGTCGTACGACTTTTTGAAACGCGTGCATGGATTTGAAACGGAACGGTACCATGGTGCACCACTCTCCAGCGATGGTAAATCGAAGACCAGCCACGGTAATCCCGTTTTGCCGTAAAAATCCAAAACGTGTCGAACAAACGAAGGGTAAAAAACTTCCTAGACCCGATTGAGATTCGGATAGTCATTTTTGGGCATTAAATAATCCATTGACGGCTGAAAGCATTCAGAGCCGTAGAACTCACCGAGGCCTTAATTTTGATAGGTTATGGCTCCCGTAACTCTAAACGAGCCAGAAGTTATGGCCGTCAGAATAATCGATATCTACAGGGTGCAACATCCACAGCGCAAGGTGCAACATTCGCCCGAAATGGCGAAACAGTGTCGTAAGACTTCATGAAATGCATAAATGGATTTTAAATGGAACAGTACCTTGGTGCACCACTCTCCACCGATGGTAAATCGAAGACCAGCCACGGTAATCCCGTTTTACCGTAAAAATCCACGTGTCGAAAAAACGAAGGGTAAAAAACTTCCTAGACCCGATTGAGATTCGGATAGTCTTTTTTGGATATTTAACAATCCATTGACGGCTCAAACCTGTCAGAGCCATAGAACTCACCGAGGCCTTCGTTTTGACAGGTTATGCCTTCCCTTAACTCTAAACGAGCCAGAAGTTATGGTCGTCCGAATAATCGATATCTACAGGGTGCAACATCCACGGTGCAAGGTGCAACATCCGTCCGAAACGGCGAAACATCGTCGTACGACTTTTTGAAATGCGCGCATTGATTTGAAATGGAACGGTACCACGGTGCACTACTCTCCAGCGATGGTAAATTATAGACCTGCCATGGTAATCTCGTTTTACCGTAAGAAACCACGTGTCGAAAAAACGAAGGGTAAAAAACTTCCCAGACCCGATTGAGATTCGGATAGTCTTTTTGGGGCATTATACAATCCATTGACGGCTGAAAGCGGTCAGAGCCGTAGAACTCACTGAGTCCTTCGTTTTGACAGGTTATGGCTCCCTTAACTCTAAACGAGCCAGAAGTTATGGCCGTCCGAATAATCGATATCTACGTGGTGCAACATCCACGGTGCAAGGTGCAACATCCGTCCGAAATGGCGAAACACTGTCGTACATATTTTTGAAATGCGTGCATGGATTTGAAACTGAACAGTACCATGGTGCACCACTCTCCAGCGATGGTAAATCGAAGACCAGCCACGGTAATCCCGCTTTACCGTAAAAATCCATGTGTCGAAAAAACGAAGGATAAAAAACTTCCTAGACCCGATTGAGATTCGGATAGTCATTTTTTGGCATTAGACAATCCTTTGACGGCTGAAAGCATTCAGAGCCGTAGAACTCACTGAGGCCTTCGTTTTGACAGGTTATGGCTCCCATAACTCTAAACGAGCCAGAAGTTATGGCCGTCCGAATAATCGATATCTACAGGGTGCAACATCCACGGTGCAAGGTGCAACATCCGTCCGAAATGGAGAAACAACGTCGTACGACTTTTTGAAATGAATGCATGTATTTGAAACGGAACAATGCCATGGTGCACCACTCTCCAGCGATGGTAAATCGAAGACCAGCCACAGTAATCCCGTTTTACCGTAAAAATCCACGTGTCGAAAAAACGAAGGGTAAAAAACTTCCGAGACCCGATTGAGATTCGGATAGTCTTTTTTAGGCATTATACAACCCATTAACGACTGAAAGCTGTCAGAGCCGTAGAACTCACTGAGGCCTTCGTTTTGACTGGTTATGGCTCTCTTGACTCTAAACGAGCCAGAAGTTATGGCCGTCCGAATAATCGATATCTGCATGGTGAGACATCCACGGTGCAAGGTGCAACATCCGTCCGAAATGGCGAAACAGTGTCGTACGACTTTTTGAAATTCGTGCATGGATTTGAAACGGAACGTTACCATGGTGCACCTCTCTCTAGTGATGGTAAATCGAAGACCAGCCACGGTAATCCCGTTTTACCATAAAAATCCACGTGTCGAAAAAACGAAGGGTACAAACTTCCTAGACTCGATTGAGATTCTGATAGTCTTTTTTGGGCGTTAAACAATCCATTGATGGCTGAAAGCTGTCAGAGCCGTAGTACTCACTGAGGCCTTCGTTTTGACAGGTTATGTCTCCCATAACTCTAAACGAGCCAGAAGTTATGGCCGTCCGAATAATCGATATCTACAGGGTGCAACATCCACGGTGCAAGGTGCAACATCCGTCCGAAATGGCGAAACAGTGTCGTATGACTTTTTGAAATGCGTGCAAGGATTTGAATCGGAACGGTAACATAGGGCACCACTCTCCAGAGAAGGTAAATCGAAGACCGGCCACGGTAATCCCGTTTTACCGTAAAAATCCACGTGTCAAAAAAACGAAGGGTAAAAAACTTCCTAGACTCGATCGAGATTCGGATAGTCCTTTTTGGGCATTAAACAATCCATTGACGGCTGAAAGCATTCAGAGCCGTAGAACTCACTGAGGCCTTCGTTTTGACAGGTTATCGCTCCCGTAACTCTAAACGAGCCAGAATTTGTGGCCGTCCGAATGATCGATATCTACAGGGTGCAACATCCACGGTGCAAGGTGCAACATCCGTCCGAAATGGCGAAACAGTGTCGTACGACTTTTTGAAATGCGTGCATGCATTTGAAACTGAACGGTACCATGGTGCACCACTCTCCAGCGATGGTAAATCGAAGACCAGCCACGGTAATCCCGTTTTACCGTAAAAATCCACGTGTCGACAAAACGAAGGGTAAAAAACTTCCTAGACCCGATTGAGATTCAGATAGTCTTTTTTGGGCTTTAAACAATTCATTGACAGCTGAAAGCTGTCAGAGCCGTAGAACTCACTGAGGCCTTCGTTTTGACAGGTTATGGCTCCTGCAACTCTAAACGAGCCAGAAGTTATGATCGTCCGAATAATCAATATGTACAGGGTGCAACATCCACGGTGCAAGGTGCAACATCCGTCCGAAATGGCGAAACAGCGTCGTACGACCTTTTGGAATGCGTGCATGGATTTGAAACAAAACGGTACCATGGTGCACCACTCTCCAGCGATGGTAAATCGAAGACCAACCACGGTAATCCAGTTTTAACATAAAAATCCACTTGTCGAAAAAACGAAGGGTAAAAAACATCCGAGACCCGATTGAGATTCGGATAGTCTTTTTTGGGCATTGTACAATCCATTGACGGATGAAAGCGGTCAGAGCCGTAGAAATCACTGAGGCCTTCGTTTTGACTGGTTATGGCTCCCTTAACTCTAAACGAGCCAGAAGTTATGGCCGTTCGAATAATCGATATCTACATGGTGCAACATCCACGGTGCAAGGTGCAAAATCCGTCCGAAATGGCGAAACAGTGTCGTACGACTTTTTGAAATGCGTGCATGGATTTGAAACGGAACGGTACCATGGTGCACCACTCTCCAGCGATGGTAGATGAAGACCAGCCACGGTAATCCCGTTTTACCGTAAAAATCCACGTGTCGAAAAAACGAAGGGTAAAAAACTTCCTAGACCCGATTGAGATTCGGATAGTCATTTTTTGGGCATTAAATAATCCATTGACGGCTGAAAGCATTCAGAGCCGTAAAACTCACTAAGACCTTCATTTTGACAGGTTATGCCTCCCGTAACTCTAAATGAGCCCGAAGTTATGGCCGTCTGAATAATCGATGTCTACATGGTGCAACATCTACGACGCAAGGTGCAACATCCGTCCGAAATGGCGAAACAGTGTCGTACAACTTTTTGAAATGCATGCACGGATTTGAAATGGAACAGTACCATGGTGCACCACTCTCCAGCGATGGTAAATCGAAGACCAGCCACGGTAATCCCGTTTTACCGTAAAAATCCACGTGTCGAAAAAACAAAATGTAAAAAACTTCCTAGACCCGATTGTGATTCGGATAGCCTTTTTTGTGCATTAAGAAATCCATTGACGGCTCAAAGCCGTCAGAGCCAAAGAACTCACTGAGGCCTTCGTTTTGACAGGTTATGGCTCCCGTAACTCTAAACGAGCTAGAAGTTATGGCCGTCCGAATAATCGATATCTACAGGGTGCAACATCCACGGTGCAAGGTGCAACATCCATTCGAAATGGCGAAACAGCATCGTACGACTTTTTGAAATGCGTGCATGGATTTGAAATGGAACGGTACCATGGTGCACCACTCTCCAGCGATGGTAAATCGAAGACCAACACCGGTAATCCCGTTTTACAGTAAAAATCCACGTGTCGAAAAAACGAAGGGTAAAAAACTTCCAAGACCCGATTGAGATTGGGATAGTCTTTTTGGGCCATTATACAATCCATTGACGGCTGGATGCTGTCAGAGCCATAGAACTCACTAAATCCTTCGTTTTCACAGGTTATGGCTCCCGTAACTCTAAACGAGCCAGAAGTTATGGCCGTCTGAATAATCGATATCTATAGGGTGCAACATCCACGGTGCATGGTGCAACATCCGTCCGAAGTGGCGAAACAGTGTCGTACGACTTTTTGAAATGCGTGCAAGGATTTGAAATGGAACGGTACCATGTGGCACCACTCTCCAACGATGGTAAATCGAAGACCAGCCACGGTAATCCCGTTTTACCGTAAAAATCTACGTGTCGAAAAAACGAAGGGTAAAAAATTTCCTAGACCCGATTGAGATTTGGATAGTCGTTTTTGGGCATTAATCAATCCATTGACGGCTGAAAGCATTCAGAGCCGTAGAACTCACCGAGGCCTTCGTTTTGACAGGTTATGGCTCCCGTAACTCTAAACTAGCCAGAAGTTATGGCCATCCGAATGATCGATATCTACAGGGTGCAACATCCACGGTGCAAGTTGCAACATCCGTCCGAAATGGCAAAACAGTGTAGTACGACTTTTTGAAATACGTGCATGGATTTGAAATGGAACGGTAGCATGGTGCACCACTTTCAAGCGATGGTAAATCAAAGGCCAGCCACGGTAATCCCGTTTTACCGTAAAAATCCACGTGTCGAAAAAACGAAGGGTAAAAAACTTCCTAGACCCGATTGAGATTCGGATAGTCTTTTTTGGGCATTAAACAATTCATTGACGGCTGAAAGCTGTCAGAGCCGTAGAACTAACTAAGGCCTTCGTTTTGACAGGTTATGGCTCCCGTAACTCTAAACGAGCCAGAAGTTATGACCGTCCGAATAATCGATATCTACAGGGTGCAACATCCACGGTGTAAGGTGCAACATCCGTCCGAAATGGCGAAATAGCATCGTACTACTTTTTGAAACCCGCGCATGGATTTGAAACGGAACGGTACCATGGTACACCACTCTCCAACGATGGTAAATCGAAGACCAGCCACGGTAATCCCGTTTTACCGTAAAAATCCACGTGTCGAAAAAACGAAGGGTAAAAAACTTCCGAGACCCGACTGAGATTCGGATAGTCTTTTTTGGGCATTGTACAATCCATTGACGGCAGAAAGCGTTCAGAGACGTAGAACTCACTGAGGTCTTCGTTTTGACTGGTTATGGCTCCCTTAACTCTAAACGAGCCAGAAGTTATGGCCGTCCGAATAATCGATATCTACATTGTGCAACATCCACGGTGCAAGGTGCAACATCCGTCCCAAATGGCGAAATAGTGTCGTACGACTTTTTAAAATGCGTGCATGGATTTGAAACGGAATAGTACCATGGTGCACCACTCTCCAGCGATGGTAAATCGAAGACCAGCCACGGTAATCCTGTTTTACCGTAAAAATCCACGTGTCGAAAAAACGAAGGGTAAAAAACTTCCAAGACCCGATTGAGATTCGGATAGTCTTTTTTGGTTATTAAACAATCCATTGACGGCTGAAAGCTGTCAAAGCCGTAGAACTCGCTGAGGCCTTCATTTTGACTGGTTATAGCTCCCGTAACTCTAAACGAGCCAGAAGTTATGGCCGTCCGAATAATCGATATCTACAGGGTGCAACATCCACGGTGCAAGGTGCAACATCCGTCCAAAATGGCAAAACAATGTCGTACTACTTCTTGAAATGCGTGCATGGATTTGAAACGGAACCATACCATGGGGCACCACTCTCCAGCGATGGTAAATCGAAGACCAGCCACGGTAATCCCGTTTTACCGTAAAAATCCACGTGTCGAAAAAACGAAGGGTAAAAAACATCCTAGACCCAATTGAGATTCGGATAGTCATTTTTAGACATTAAACAATCCATTGACGGCTGAAAGCATTCAGAACCGTAGAACTCACTGAGGCCTTCGTTTTGACAGGTTATGGCTCCCATAAATCTAAACGAGCCAGAAGTTATGGCCGTCCGAATGGTCGATATCTATAGGGTGCAACATCCACGGTGCAAAGTGCAACATCCGTCCGAAATGGCGAAACAGTGTCATACGACTTTTTGAAATGCGTGCATGGATTTGAAACGGAATGGTACCATGGTGCACCACTCTCCAGCGATGGTAAATCGAAGACCAGCAACAGTAATCCCGTTTTACCGTAAAAATCCACCTGTTGAAAAAACGAAGGGTAAAAAACTTCCGAGACCCGATTGAGATTCGGATAGTCTTTTTTGGGCATTGTACAATCCATTGACGGCTGAAAGATGTCAGAGCCGTAGAACTCACTGAGGCCTTCATTTTGACTGTTATGGCTCCCTTGACTCTAAACGAGCCAGAAGTTATGGCCGTCTGAATAATCGATATCTACATGGTGCAACATCCGTCCGAAATGGCGAAATAGTGTCGTACGACTTTTTGAAATGCGCGCATGGATATGAAACGGAACGGTACCCTGGTGCACCACTTTCCAGCGATGGTAAATCGAAGACCAGCCACGCTAATCCTGTTTTACCGTAAAACTCCACGTGCCGAAAAAACGAAGGGTAAAAAACTTCCGAGACCCGACTGAGATCGGGATAGTCTTTTTCGGGCATTGTACAATCCATTGACGGATGAAAGCGGTCAGAGCCGTAGAACTCACTGAGGCCTTCATTTTGACTTGTTATGTCTCCCTTAACTCTAAACGAGCCAGAAGTTATGGCCGTCCGAATAATCGATATCTACATGGTGCAACATCCACGGTGCAAGGTGCAACATCCGTCCGAAATGGCAAAACAGTGTCGTACGACTTTTTGAAATGCGTGCATGGATTTGAAACGGAACGGTACCATGGTGCACCACTCTCCAGCGATGGTAAATCGAAGACCAGCTACGGTAATCCCGTTTTACCTAAAAATCCACGTGTCGAAAAAACGAAGGGTAAAAAACTTCCGAGACCCGATTCAGATTCGGATAGTCTTTTTTGGGCATTATACAATCCATTGATGGCTGAAAGCGGTCAAAGCCGTAGAACTCACTGAGGCCTTCGTTTTGACAGGTTATGGCTCCCGTAACTCCAAACGAGCCAGAAGTTATGGCCGTCCGAATAATCAATATGTACAGGGTGCAACATCCACGGTGCAAGGTGCAACATCCGTCCGAAATGGCGAAACAGCGTCGTACGACTTTTTGGAATGCGCGCATGGATTTGAAACAAAACGGTACCATGGTGCACCACTCTCCAGCGATGGTAAATCGAAGACCAGCAACAGTAATCCCGTTTTACCGTAAAAATCCACGTGTCGAAAAAACGAAGGGTAAAAAACTTCCGAGACCCGATCGAGATTCGGATAGTCTTATTTGGGCATTATACAATACATTGACGGCTGAAAGCGGTCAAGGCCGTAGAATTCACTGAGGCCTTCGTTTTGACTGGTTATGGCTCCCATAACTCTAAACGAGCCAGAAGTTATGGCCGTCTGAATAATCGATATCTACAGGGTGCAACATCCACGGTGCAAGATGCAACATCCGTCCGAAATGGCGAAACAACGTCATACGACTTTTTGAAATGCGCGCATGGATTTGAAAAGGAACGGTACCATGGTGCACCACTCTCCAGCGATGGTAAATCGAAGACCAGCCACGGTAATCCAGTTTTACCGTAAAAATCCACGTGTCGAAAAAACGAAGGGTAAAAAACTTCCGAGACCCGATTGAGATTCGGATAGTCTTTTTTGGGAATTATACAATCCATTGACGGCTGAAGGCTATCAAAGCCGTAGAACTCACTGAGGCCTTCGCTTTGACTGGTTATGGCTCCCATAACTCTAAACGAGCCAGAAGTTATGGCCGTCCGAATAATCGATATCTACAGGGTGCAACATCCACGGTGCAAGGTGCAACATCCGTCCGAAATGGCGAAACAGTGTCGTACGACTTTTTGAAATGCATGCATGGATTTGAAACGGAACGGTACCATGGTGCATCACTCTCCAGCGATGGTAAATCAAAGACCAGCCACGGTAATCCCTTTTTACCGTAAAAATCCACGTGTCGAAAAAACGAAGGGTAAAAAACTTCCTAGACCCGATTGAGATTCGGATAGTCATTTTTGGGCATTAAATAATCCATTGACGGCTGAAAGCATTCAGAGCCGTAGAACTCACTGAGGCCTTCATTTTGACAGGTTATGGCTCCCGTAACTATAAATCAGCCAGAAGTATGGCCGTCCGAATAATCGATATCTACAGGGTGCAACATCCACGACGCAAGGTGCAACATCCGTCCGAAATGGCGAAACAGTGTCGTACGACTTTTTGAAATGCGTGCATGGATTTGAAACGGAATAGTACCATGGTGCACCACTCTCCAGCGACGGTAAATCGAAGACAGGCCACGGTAATCCCGTTTTACCGTAAAAATCCACGTGTCAAAAAAACGAATGGTAAAAAACTTCCTAGACCCAATTGAGATTCGGATAGCCTTTTTTATGCATTAAACAATCCATTGACGGCTCAAAGCTGTCAGAGCCGTAGAACTCACTGAGGCCTTCATTTTGAAAGGTTATGGATCCCGTAACTCTAAATGACCCAGAATTTATGGTCGTCCGAATAATCGATATCTACAGGGTGCAACATCCACGGTGCAAGGTGCAACATCCATTCGAAATGGCGAAACAGCGTCGTACGACTTTTTGAAATGCGTGCATGGATTTGAAACGGAACGGTACCATGGTGCACCACTCTCCAACGATGGTAAATCAAAGACCAGCCACGGTAATCCCGTTTTACCGTAAAAATCCACGTGTCGAAAAAGCGAAGGGTAAAAAACTTCATAGACCCGATTGAGATTCAGATAGTCTTTTTTGGGCATTAAACAATTCATTAACAGCTGAAAGCTGTCAAAGCCATAGAACTCACTGAGGCCTTCGTTTTGACATGTTATGGCCCCTGCAACTCTAAACGAGCCAGAAGTTATGACCGTCCGAACAATCGATATCTACAGGGTGCAACATCCACGGTGCAAGGTGCAACATCCGTCCGAAATGGCGAAACAACGTCGTACGACTTTTTGCAATGCGCGCATGGATTTGAAACAGAACGGTACCATGGCGCACCACTCTCCCGCGATGGTAAATCGAAGACCAGCCACGGTAATCCAGTTTTACCATAAAAACCCACTTGTCGAAAAAACGAAGGGTAAAAAACTTCCAAGACCCGATTGAGATTCGGAGAGTCTTTTTTGGGCATTGTACAATCCATTGACGGCTGAAAGTGGTCAGAGCCGTAGAAATCACCGAGGCCTTCGTTTTGACTGGTTATGGCTCCCTTAACTCTAAACAAGCCAGAAGTTATGGCCGTCCGAATAATCGATATCTACATGGTGCAACATCCGCGGTGCAAGGTGCAACATCCGTCCGAAATGGCGAAACAGTGTCGTACGACTTTTTGAAATGCGTGCATGGATTTGAAACGGAACGGTACAATGGTGCACCACTCTCCTGTGTTGGTAAATGAAGACCAGCCACGGTAATCCCGTTTTACCCTAAAAATCCACGTGTCGAAAAAACGAAGGGTAAAAAACTTCCTAGACCCGATTGAGATTCGGATAGTCATTTTTTGGGCATTAAATAATCCATTGACGGCTGAAAGCATTCAGAGCCGTAGAACTCACTGAGGCCTTCGTTTTGACAGGTTATGGCTCCCGTAACTGTAAACGAGCCAGAAGTTATGGTCGTCCGAATAATCGATATCTACATGGTGCAACATCCACGGTGCAAGGTGCAACATCCATTCGAAATGGCGAAACAACATCGTATGACTTTTTGAAATGCGTGCATGGATTTGAAATGGAACGGTACCATGGTGCACCACTCTCCAGCGATGGTAAATCGAACACTATCCACGGTAATCCCGTTTTACCGTAAAAATCCATGTGTCGAAAAAACGAAGGGTAAAAAACTTCCGAGACCCGATTGAGATTCGGATAGTCTTTTTGGGCCATTATACAATCCATTGAGGCTGAAAGCTGTCAGAGCCATAGAACTCACTAAAGCCTTCGTTTTGACAGGTTATGGCTCCCGTAACTCTAAACGAGCCAGAAGTTATGGCCGTCCGAATAATCGATATCTATAGGGTGCAACATCCACGGTGCATGGTGCAACATCCGTCCGAAATGGCGAAACAGTGTCGTACGACTTTTTGAAATGCGTGCAAGGATTCGAAACGGAACGGTACCATGAGGCATCACTCACCAGCGATGGTAAATCGAAGACCAGCCACGGTAATCCCGTTTTACCGTAAAAATCCACGTGTCGAAAATAGAAGGGTAAAAAACTTCCTAGACCCGATTGAGATTCGGATAGTCATTTTTGGGCATTAATCAATCCATTGACGGCTGAAAGCATTCAGAGACGTAGAACTCACTGAGGCCTTCATTTTGACAGGTTATGGCTCCCGTAACTCTAAACGAGCCAGAAGTTATGGCCGTCCGAATGATCGATATCTACAGGGTGCAACATCCACGGTGCAAGGTGCGACATCCGTCCGAAATGGCAAAACAGTGTCGTACGACTTTTTGAAATGCGTGCATGGATTTGAAACGGAACGGTACCATGGTGCACCACTCTCCAGCGATGGTAAATCGAAGACCAGCCACAGTAATCCCGTTTTACCGTAAAAATCCACATGTCGAAAAAACGAAGGGTAAAAAACTTCCTAGACCCGATTGAGATTCGGATAGTCTTTTTTGGGCATTAAACAATTCATTGATGGCTGAAAGCTATCAGAGCCGTAGAACTAACTTAGGCCTTCGTTTTGACAGGTTATGGCTCCCGTAACTCTAAACGAGCCAGAAGTTATGACCGTCCCAATAATCGATATCTACAGGGTGCAACATCCACGGTGCAAGGTGCAACATCCGTCCGAAATGGCGAAACAGCGTCGTACGACTTTTTGAAATGCGCGCATGGATTTGAAACGGAACGGTACCATGGTGCACCACTCTCCAGCGATGGAAAATCGAAGACCAGCCACGGTAATCCAGTTTTACCGTAAAAATCCACATGTCAAAAAAACGAAGGGTAAAAAACTTCCGAGACCCGACTGAGATTCGGATAGTCTTTTTTGGGCATTGTACAATCCATTGACGGCTGAAAGCGGTCAGAGCCTTAGAACTCACTGAGTCCTTCCTTATGACTGGTTATGGCTCCCGTAACTCTAAACGAGCCAGAAGTTATGGCCGTCCGAATAATCGATATCCACATGGTGCAACATCCACGGTGCAAGGTGCAACATCCGTCCGAAATGGTGAAATAGTGTCGTACGACTTTTTGAAATGCGTGCATGGATTTGAAATGGAACGGTACCATGGTGCACCACTCTCCAGCGATGGTAAATCGAAGACCAGCTACGGTAATCCCGTTTTACCTAAAAATCCACGTGTCGAAAAAACGAAGGGTAAAAAACTTCCTAAACACGATTGAGATTCGGATAGTCTTTTTTGGGCATTAAACAATCCATTGACGGCTAAAAGCTGTCAGACCGGTAGAACTCACCGAGGCCTTCGTTTTGACAGGTTATGGCCCCCGTAACTCCAAACGAGCCAGAAGTTATGGCCGTCTGAATAATCGATATCTACAGGTTGCAACATCCACGGTGCAAGGTGCAACATCCGTCTGAAATGGCGAAACAGTGTCGTACGACTTTTTGAAATGCGTGCATGGATTTGAAAAGGAATGGTACCGTGGTGCGCCACTCTCCAGCGATGGTAAATCAAAGACCAGCAACAGTAATCCCGTTTTACCGCAAAAATCCACGTGTCGAAAAAACGAAGGGTAAAAAACTTCCGAGACCCGATTGAGATTCGGATAGTCTTTTTTGAGCATTATACAATACACTGATGGCTGAAAGCGGTCAAGGCCGTAGAATTCACTGAGGCCTTCGTTTTGACTGGTTATGGCTCCCGTAACTCTAAACGAGCCAGAAGTTATGGCCGTTCGAATAATCGATATCTACAGGGTGCAACATCCACGGTGCAAGATGCAACATCCGTCCGAAATGGCGAAACAACGTCGTACGACTTTTTGAAATGCGCACATGGATTTGAAAAGGAACGGTACCATGGTGCACCACTCTCCAGCGATAGTAAATCGAAGACCAGCCACGGTAATCCAGTTTTACCGTAAAAATCCTCGTGTCGAAAAAACGAAGGGTAAAAAACTTCCGAGACCCGATTGAGATTCGAATAGTATTTTTTGGGCATTATACAATCCATTGACGGCTGAAGGCTATCAAAGCCATAGAACTCACTGAGGCCTTCGTTTTGACTGGTTATGGCTCCCGTAACTCTAAACGAGCCAGAAGTTATGGCCGTCCGAATAATCGATATGTACAGGGTGCAACATCCAAGGTGCAAGGTGCAACATCCGTCCGAAATGGCGAAACAGTGTCGTACGACTTTTTAAAATGCATGCATGGATTTGAAACGGAACGGTACCATGGTGCATCACTCTCCAGCAGTGGTAAATCGAAGACCAGCCACGGTAATCCCGTTTTACCGTAAAAATCCACGTGTCGAAAAAACAAAGGGTAAAAAACTTCCTAGACCCGATTGAGATTCGGATGGTCATTTTTGGGTATTAAATAATCCATTGATGGCTGAAAGCATTCAGAGCCGTAGAACTCACTGAGGCCTTCATTTTGACAGGTTATGGCTCCCGTAACTCTAAACGAGCCAGAAGTTATGGCCGTCCGAATAATCGATATCTACAGGGTGCAACCTCCACGACGCAAGGTGCAACATCCGTCCGAAATGGCAAAACAGTGTAGTACGACTTTTTGAAATACGTGCATGGATTTGAAATGGAACGGTAGCATGGTGCACCACTTTCAAGCGATGGTAAATCAAAGGCCAGCCACGGTAATCCCGTTTTACCGTAAAAATCCACGTGTCGAAAAAACGAAGGGTAAAAAACTTCCTAGACCCAATTGAGATTCGGATAGCCTTTTTTGTTCATTAAGCAATCCATTGACGGCTGAAAGCTGTCAGAGCTGTAGAACTCACTGAGGCATTCGTTTTGACAGGTTATGGCTCCCGTAACTCTAAACGAGCCAGAAGTTATGGTCGTCCGAATAATCGGTATCTACAGGGTGCAACATCCACGGTGCAAGGTGCAACATCCATTCGAAATGGCGAAACAGCGTCGTACGACTTTTTCAAATGCGTGCATGGATTTTAAACGGAACGGTACCATGGTGCACCACTCTCCAGCGATGGTAAATCGAAGACCAGCCACGGTAATCCCGTTTTACCGTAAAAATCCACGTGTCGAAAAAACGAAGGGTAAAAAACTTCATAGACCCGACTGAGATTCAGATAGTCTTTTTTGGGCATTAAACAATTCATTGACGGCTGAAAGCTGTCAAAGCCGTAGAACTCACTAAGGCCTTCGTTTTGACAGGTTATGGCTCTTGCAACTCTAAACGAACCAGAAGTTATGACCTTCCGAATAATCGATATGTACAGGGTGCAACATCCACGGTGCAAGGTGCGACATCCGTACGAAATGGCGAAACAGCGTCGTACCACTTTTTGGAATGCGCGCATGGATTTGAAACAGAACGGTACCATGGTGCACAACTCTCCAGCGATGGTAAATCGAAGACCAGCCACGGTAATCCAGTTTTACCATAAAAATCCACTTGTCGAAAAAACGAAGGTAAAAAACATCCGAGACCCGATTGAGATTCGGATAGTCTTTTTTGGGCATTGTACAATCCATTGTCGGCTGAAAGCGATCAGAGCCTTAGAAATCACTGAGGCCTTCGTTTTGACTGGTTATGGCTCCCTTAACTCTAAACGAGCCAGAAGTTATGGCCGTCCGAATAATCGATATCTACATGGTGCAACATCCACGGTGCAAGGTGCAACATCCGTCCGAAATGGCGAAACAGTGTCGTACGACTTATTGAAATGCGTGCATGGATTTGAAACGGAACGGTACAATGGTGCACCACTCTCCAGCGATGGTAAATGAAGACGAGCCACGGTAATCCCGTTTTACCGTAAAAATCCACGTGTCGAAAAAACGAAGGTAAAAAAACTTCCTAGACCCGATTGAGATTCGGATAGTCATTTTTTGGGCATTAAATAATCCATTGACAGCTGAAAGCATTCAGAGCCGTAGAACTCACTAAGGCCTTCATTTTGACAAGTTATGGCTCCCGTAACTCTAAATGAGCCAGAAGTTATGGCCGTCCGAATAATCGATATCTACAGGGTGCAACATCGACGACGCAAGGTGCAACATCCGTCCGAAATGGCGAAACAGTGTCGTACGACTTTTTGAAATGCGTGCATGGATTTGAAACATAACAGTACCATGGTGCACCACTCTCCAGCGATGGTAAATCGAAGACCAGCCACGGTAATCCCGTTTTACCTTAAAAATCCACATGTCGAAAAAACGAAGGGTTAAAAACTTCCTAGACCCGATTGAGATTCGGATAGCCTTTTTTGTGCATTAAGCAATCCATTGACGGCTCAAAGCTGTCAGACCCGTAGAACTCACTGAGGCCTTCGTTTTGACAGGATATGGCTCCCGTAACTCTAAACGAGCCAGAAGTTATGGTCGTCCGAATAATCAATATCTACATGGTCCAACATCCACGGTGCAAGGTGCAACATCCATTCGAAATCGCGAAACAACATCGTACGACTTTTGGAAATGCGTGCATGGATTTGAAATGGAACAGTAACATGGTGCACCACTCTCCAGCGATGGTAAATCGAAGACCAGCCACGGCAATCCCGTTTTACCGTAAAAATCCACATGTCGAAAAAACGAAGGGTAAAAAACTTCCGAGACCCGATTGAGATTCGGATAGTCTTTTTGGGCCATTATACAATCCATTGAGGTTGAAAGCTGTCAGAGCCATAGAACTCACTAAAGCCTTCGTTTTGACAGGTTATGGCTCCCGTAACTTTAAACGAGCCAGAAGTTATGGCCGTCCGAATAATCGATATCTACAGGGTGCAACATCCACGGTGCATGGTGCAACATCCGTCCGAAATGGCGAAACAGTGTTGTACGACTTTTTGAAATACGTGCAAGGATTCGAATAGGAACGGTACCATGGGGCACCACTCACCAGCGATGGTAAATCGAAGACCAGCCACGATAATCCCGTTTTACCGTAAAAATCCACGTGTCGAAAATAGAAGGGTAAAAAACTTCCTAGACCAGATTGAGATTCGGATAGTCATTTTTGGGCATTAATCAATCCATTGACAGCTGAAAGCATTCAGGGCCGTAGAACTCACTGAGGCCTTCATTTTGACAGGTTATGGCTCCCGTAACTCTAAACGAGCCAGAAGTTATGGCCATCCGAATGACCGATATCTAGAGGGTGCAACATCCACGGTGCAAGGTGCAACATCCGTCCGAAATGGCAAAACAGTGTCGTACGGCTTTTTGAAATGCGTGCATGGATTTGAAACGGAACGGTACCATGGTGCACCACTCTCCAGCGATGGTAAATCGAAGACCAGCCACGGTAATCCCGTTTTACAGTAAAAATCCACGTGTCGAAAAAACGAAGGGTAAAAAACTTCCTAGACCCGATTGAGATTCGGATAGTCTTTTTTGGGCATTAAACAATTCATTGATGGCTGAAAGCTATCAGAGCCGTAGAACTAACTAAGGCCTTCGTTTTGACAAGTAATGGCTCCCGTAACTCTAAACGAGCCAGAAGTTATGACCGTCCGAATAATCGATATCTACAGGGTGCAACATCCACGGTGCAAGCTGCAACATCCGTCCGAAATGGCGAAACAGCGTCGTACGACTTTTTGAAATGCGCGCATGGATTTGAAATGGAACGGTACCATGGTGTACCACTCTCCAACGATGGTAAATCGAAGACCAGCCACGGTAATCCCGTTTTACCGTAAAAATCCACGTGTCGAAAAAACGAAGGGTAAAAAACTTCCGAGACCCGACTGAGATTCAGATAGTTTTTTTTGGGCATTGTACAATCCATTGACGGCTGAAAGCGGTCAGAGCCGTAGAACTCACTGAGGCCTTCGTTTTGACTGGTTATAGCTCCCTTAACTCTAAACGAGCCAAAAGTTATGGCCGTCCGAATAATCGATATCTACATGGTGCAACATCAACGGTGCAAGGTGCAACATCCGTCCGAAATGGCGAAACAGTTTCGTACGACTTTTTGAAATGCGTGCATGGATTTGAAACAAAACGGTACCATGGTGAACCACTCTCCAGCGATGGTAAATCGAAGACCAGCCACGGTAATCCCGTTTTACCATAAAAATCCACGTGCCGAAAAAACGAAGGGTAAAAAACTTCCTAAACCCGATTGAGATTCGGATAGTCTTTTTTGGGCATTAAAAAATCCATTGACGGCTACAAGCCGTCAAATCCGTGGAAGTCACCGAGGCCTTCGTTTTGACTAGTTATGGCTCCCGTAACTCTAAACGATCCAGAAGATATGGCCGTCCGAATAATCGATATCTACAGGGTGCAACATCCACGGTGCAAGGTGCAACATCCGTCCGAAATGGCGAAACAGCGTCGTACCACTTTTTGGAATGCGTGCATGTATTTGAAACAGAACGGTACCATGGTGCACCACTCTCCAGCGATGGTAAATCGAAGACCAGCCACGGTAATCCAGTTTTACCATAAAAATCCACTTGTCGAAAAAACGAAGGTAAAAAACTTCCGAGACCCGATTGAGATTCGGATAGTCTTTTTTTGGCATTGTACAATCCATTGTCGGCTGAAAGCGGTCAGAGCCGTAGAAATCACTTAGGCCTTCGTTTTGACTGGTTATGGCTCCCTTAACTCTAAACAAGCCAGAAGTTATGGCCGTCCGAATAATCGATATCTACATGGTGCAACATCCACGGTGCAAGGTGCGACATACGTCCGAAATGGCGAAACAGTGTCGTACGACTTTTTGAAATGCGTGCATGGATTTGAAATGGAACGGTACAATGGTGCACCACTCTCCAGCGATGGTAAATGAAGACCAGCCACGGTAATCCCGTTTTACCGTAAAAATCCACGTGTCGAAAAAACGAAGGTAAAAAACTTCCTAGACCCGATTGAGATTCCGATAGTCATTTTTTGGGCATTAAATAATCCATTGACAGCTGAAAGCATTCAGAGCCGTAGAACTCACTAAGGCCTTCATTTTGACAAGTTATGGCTCCCGTAACTCTAAATGAGCCAGAAGTTATGGCCGTCCGAATAATCGATATCTACAGGGTGCAACATCCACGACGCAAGGTGCAACATCCGTCCGAAATGGCAAAACAGTGTCGTACGACTTTTTGAAATGCGTGCATGGATTTGAAACATAACAGTACAATGGTGCACCACTCTCCAGCGATGGTAAATCGAAGACTAGCCACGGTAATCCCGTTTTACCGTAAAAATCCACGTGTCGAAAAAACGAAGGGTAAAAAACTTCCTAGACCCGATTGAGATTCGGATAGCCTTTTTTGTGCATTAAGCAATCCATTGACGGCTCAAAGCTGTCAGACCCGTAGAACTCACTGAGGCCTTCGTTTTGACAGGTTATGGCTCCCGTAACTCTAAACGAGCCAGAAGTTATGGTCGTCCGAATAATCGATATCTACATGGTGCAACATCCACGGTGCAAGGTGCAACATCCATTCGAAATCGTGAAACAACATCGTACGACTTTTTGAAATGCGTGCATGGATTTGAAATGGAACAGTACCATGGTGCACCACTCTCCAGCGATGGTAAATCGAAGACCAGCCACGGTAATCCCGTTTTACCGTAAAAATCCATGTGTCGAAAAAACGAAGGGTAAAAAACTTCCGAGACCCGATTGAGATTCGGATAGTCTTTTTGGGCCATTATACAATCCATTGAGGTTGAAAGCTGTCAGAGCCATAGAACTCACTAAAGCCTTCGTTTTGATAGGTTATGGCTCCCGTAACTCTAAACGAGCCAGAAGTTATGGCCGTCCGAATAATCGATATCTACAGGGTGCAACATCCACGGTGCATGGTGCAACATCCGTCCGAAATGGCGAAACAGTGTTGTACGACATTTTGAAATGCGTGCAAGGATTCGAATAGGAATGGTACCATGGGGCACCACTCACCAGCGATGGTAAATCGAAGACCAGCCACGGTAATCCCGTTTTACCGTAAAAATCCACGTGTCGAAAAAAAGAAGGGTAAAAAACTTCCTAGACCCGATTGAGATTCGGATAGTCATTTTTGGGCATTAATCAATCCATTGACAGCTGAAAGCATTCAGGGCCGTAGAACTCACTGAGGCCTTCATTTTGACAGGTTATGGCTCCCGTAACTCTAAACGAGCCAGAAGTTATGGCCGTCCGAATGATCGATATCTACAGGGTGCAAGATCCACGGTGCAAGGTGCAACATCCGTCCGAAATGGCAAAACAGTGTCGTACGGCTTTTTGAAATGCGTGCATGGATTTGAAACAGAACGGTACCATGGTGCACCACTCTCCAGCGATGGTAAATCGAAGACCAGCCACGGTAATCCCGTTTTACAGTAAAAATCCACGTGTCGAAAAAACGAAGGGTAAAAAACTTCCTAGACCCGATTGAGATTCGGATAGTCTTTTTTGGGCATTAAACAATTCATTGATGGCTGAAAGCTATCAGATCCGTAGAACGAACTAAGGCCTTCGTTTTGACAAGTAATGGCTCCCGTAACTCTAAACGAGCCAGAAGTTATGACCGTCCGAATAATCGATATCTACAGGGTGCAACATCCACGGTGCAAGCTGCAACATCCGTCCGAAATGGCGAAACAGCTTCGTACGACTTTTTGAAATGCGCGCATGGATTTGAAATGGAACGATACCATGGTGTACCACTCTCCAACGATGGTAAATCGAAGACCAGCCACGGTAATCCCGTTTTACCGTAAAAATCCACGTGTCGAAAAAACGAAGGGTAAAAAACTTCTGAGACCCGACTGAGATTCAGATAGTTTTTTCGGGCATTGTGCAATCCATTGACGGCTGAAAGCGGTCAGAGCCGTAGAACTCACTGAGGCCTTCGTTTTGACTGGTTATGGCTCCCTTAACTCTAAACGAGCCAGAAGTTATGGCCGTCCGAATAATCGATGTCTACATGGTGCAACATCAACGGTGCAAGGTGCAACATCCGTCCGAAATGGCGAAACAGTTTCGTACGACTTTTTGAAATGCGTGCATGGATTTGAAACTAAACGGTACCATGGTGAACCACTCTCCAGCGATGGTAAATCGAAGACCAGCCATGGTAATCCCGTTTTACCATAAAAATCCACGTGCCGAAAAAACGAAGGGTAAAAAACTTCCTAGACCCGATTGAGATTCGGATAGTCTTTTTTGGGCATTAAACAATCCATTGACGGCTACAAGCCGTCAAAGCCGTGGAAGTCACTGAGGCCTTCGTTTTGACTAGTTATGGCTCCCGTAACTCTAAACGAGCCAGAAGTTATGGCCGTCCGAATAATCGATATCTACAGGGTGCAACATCCGTCCGTAATGGCGAAACAGCGTCGTACCACTTTTTGGAATGCGCGCATGGATTTGAAACAGAACGGTACCATGGTGCACCACTCTCCATCGTTTGTAAATCGAAGACCAGCAACAGTAATCCCGTTTTACCGTAAAAATCCACCTGTCGAAAAAACGAAGGGTAAAAAACATCCGAGGCCCGATTGAGATTCGGATAGTCTTTTTTGGGCATTGTACAATCCATTGACGGCTGAAAGATATCAGAGCCGTAGAACTCACAGAGCCTTCGTTTTGACTGTTATGGCTCCCTTGACTCAAAACGAGCCAGATGTTATGGCCGTCCGAATAATCGATATCTACATGGTGCAACATCCACGGCGCAAGGTGCAACATCCGTCCGAAATGGCGAAACAGTGTCGTACGACTTTTTGAAATGCGTGCATGGATTTGAAATGGAATGGTACCATGGTGCACCACTCTCCAGCGATGGTAAACGAAGACTAGCCACGGTAATCCCTTTTACCGTAAAAATCCACGTGTCGAAAAAACGAAGGGTAAAAAAATTCTGAGACCCGATTGAGATTCGGATAGTCTTTTTTGGGCTTTATACAATACATTGACGGCTGAAAGCGGTCAAAGCCGTAGAAGTCACCGAGGCCTTAGTTTTGACTGCTTATGGCTCCCGTAACTCCAAACGACCCAGAAGTTATGACCGTCCGAATAATCGATATCTACAGGGTGCTACATCCACGGTGCAAGGTGCAACATCCGTCCGAAATGGCGAAACAGTGTCGTACAACTTTTTGAAATGCGTGCATGGATTTGAAAAGGAATGGTACCATGGTGCACCACTCTCCAGCGATGGTAAATCGAAGACCAGCAATAGTAATCCCGTTTAACCGTAAAAATCCACATGTCGAAAAAACGAAGGGTAAAAAAATTCTGAGACCCGATTGAGATTCAGATAGTCTTTTTTGGGCTTTATACAATACATTGACGGCTGAAAGCAGTCAAAGCCGTAGAAGTCACCGAGGCCTTAGTTTTGACTGGTTATGGCTCCCGTAACTCTAAACGAGCCAGAAGTTATGGTCGTCCGAATAATCGATATCTACAGGTTGCAACATCCACGGTGCAAGATGCAACATCCGTCCGAAATGGCGATACAGCGTCGTACGACTTTTTGAAATGCGCGCAAGGATTTGAAAAGGAACGGTACCATGGTGCACCACTCTCTAGCGATGGTAAATCGAAGACCATCCACGGTAATCCCGTTTTACCGTAAAAATCCACGTGTCGAAAAAACGAAGGGTAAAAAACTTCCTAGACCCGATTGAGATTCGGATAGTCTTTTTTGGGCATTAAACAATCCATTGACGGCTAAAAGCTGTCAGAGCCGTAGAACTCACTGAGGCCTTCGTTTTGACTGGTTATGGCTCCCGTAACTCTAAACGAGCCAGAAGTTATGGCCGTCCGAATAATCGATATCTACAGGGTGCAACATCCACGGTGCAAGGTGCAACATCCGTCCGAAATGGCGAAACAGTGTCGTACGACTTTTTGAAATGCATGCAAGGATTTGAAACGGAACGTTACCATGGTGCACCACTCTCCAGCGTTTGTAAATCGAAGACCAGCAGCAGTAATCCCGTTTTACCGTAAAAATCCACCTGTCGAAAAAACGAAGGGTAAAAAACATCCGAGGCCCGATTGAGATTCGGATAGTCTTTTTTGGGCATTGTACAATCCATTGACGGCTGAAAGCTATCAGAGCCGTAGAAATCACTAAGGCCTTCGTTTTGACTGTTACGGCTCCCTTGACTCTAAACGAGCCAGAAGTTATGGCCGTCCGAATAATCGATATCTACATGGTGCAACATCCACGGTGCAAGGTGCAACATCCGTCCGAAATGGCGAAACAGTGTCGTACGACTTTTTGAAATTCGTGCATGGATTTGAAACGGAACGGTACCATGGTGCACCACTCTCCAGCGATGGTAAATGAAGACCAGCCACGGTAATCCCGTTTTACCGTAAAAATCCACGTGTCGAAAAAACGAAGGGTAAAAAACTTCCTAGACCCAATTGAGATTCGGATAGTCTTTATTGGGCATTAAACAATCCATTGACGGATTAAAGCTGTCAGACCCGTAGAACTCACTGAGTCCTTCGTTTTGACAGGTTATGGCTCCCGTAACTCCAAACGACCCAGAAGTTATGACCGTCCGAATAATCGATATCTACAGGGTGCAACATCCACGGTGCAAGGTGCAACATCCGTCCGAAATGGCGAAACAGTGTCGTACGACTTTTTGAAATGCGTGCATGGATTGGAAAAGGAACGGTACCATGGTACACTACTATCCAGCGATGGTAAATCGAAGACCAGCAATAGTAATCCCGTTTAACCGTAAAAATCCACGTGTCGAAAAAACGAAGGGTAAAAAAATTCTGAGACCCGATTGAGATTCGGATAGTCTTTTTTGGGCTTTATACAATACATTGACGGCTGAAAGCGGTCAAAGCCGTAGAAGTCACCGAGGCCTTAGTTTTGACTGCTTATGGCTCCCGTAACTCTAAACGAGCCAGAAGTAATGGTCGTCCGAAAAATCGATATCTACGGGTTGCAACATCCACGGTGCAAGATGCAACATCCGTTCGAAATGGCGAAACTGCGTCGTACGACTTTTTGAAATGCGCGTAAGGATTTGAAAAGGAACGGTACCATGGCGCACCACTCTCCAGCGATGGTAAATCGAAGACGAGCCACGGTAATCCAGTTTAACCATAAAAGTCCACGTGTCGAAAAAACGAAGGGTAAAAAACTTCCGAGACCCGATTTAGATTCGGATAGTCTTTTTTGGGCATTATACAATCCATTGATGGCTGAAAGCGGTCAAAGCCGTAGAACTCACTGAGGCCTTCGTTTTGACTAGTTATGGCTCCCGTAACTCTAAACGAGCCAGAAGTTATGGCCGTCCGAATAATCGATATCTACAGGGTGCAACATCCACGGTGCAAGGTGCAACATCCGTCCGAAATGGCGAAACAATGTCGTACGACTTTTTGCAATGCGTGCATGGATTTGAAACGGAACGGTACCATGGTGCATCACTCTCCAGCGATGGTAAATCGAAGACCAGCCACGGTAATCCCGTTTTACCATAAAAATCAAAGTGTCGAAAAAACGAAGGGTAAAAAACTTCCTAGACCCGATTGAGATTCGGATAGTCATTTTTCGCCATTAAATAATCCATTGACGGCTGAAAGCATTCAAGTCCGTAGAACTCACCGAGGCCTTCGTTTTGACAGGTTATGGCTCCCGAACCTTTAAACGAGCCAGAAGTTATGGCCGTCCGAATGATCGATATCTACAGGGTGCAACATCCACGGTGCAAGGTGCAACATCCGTCCGATATGGCAAAACAGTGTCGTACGACTTTTTGAAATGCGTGCATGGATTTGAAACGGAACGGTACCATGGTGCACCACTCTCCAGCGATGGTAAATCGAAGACCAGCCACGATAATCCCGTTTTACAGTAAAAATCCACGTGTCGAAAAAACAAAGGGTAAAAAACTTCCTAGACCCGATTGAGATTCGGATAGTCTTTTTTGGGCATTAAACAATTCATTGATGGCTGAAAGCTATCAGAGCCGTAGAACTAACTAAGGCCTTCATTTTGACAGGTCATGGCTCCCGTTACTCTAAACGAGCCAGAAGTTATTACCGTCCGAATAATCGATATCTACAGGGTGCAACATCCACGGTGCAAGGTGCAACATCCGTCCGAAATGGCGAAACAGCGTCGTACGACTTTTTGAAATGCGCACATGGATTTGAAACGGAACGGTACCATGGTGTACCACTCTCCAGCGATGGTAAATCGAAGACCAGCCACGGTAATCCCGTTTTACCGTAAAAATCCACGTGTCGAAAAAACGAAGGGTAAAAAACTTCCGAGACCCGACTGAGATTCGGATAGTCTTTTTTGGGCATTGTACAATCCATTGATGGATGAAAGCGGTCAGAGCCGTAGAACTCACCGAGGCCTTCGTTTTGACTGGTTATGGCTCCCTTAACTCTAAACGAGCCAGAAGATATGGCCGTCCGAATAATCGATATCTACATGGTGCAACATCAACGGTGCAAGGTGCAACATCCGTCCGAAATGGCGAAACAGTTTCGTACGACTTTTTGAAATGCGTGCATGGATTTGAAACGAAACGGTACCATGGTGCACCACTCTCCAGCGATGGTAAATCGAAGACCAGCCACGGTAATCCCGTTTTACCGTAAAAATCCACATCCCGAAAAAACGAAGGGTAAAAAACTTCCTTGACCCGATTGAGATTCGGATAGTCTTTTTTGGGCATTAAACAATCCATTGACGGCTACAAGCCGTCAAAGCCGTGGAAGTCACTGAGGCCTTCGTTTTGACTAGTTATGGCTCCCGTAACTCTAAACGAGCCAGAAGTTATGTCCGTCCGAATAATCGATATCTACAGGGTGCAACATCCAGGGTGCAAGGTGCAACATCCGTCCGAAATGGCGAAATAGTGTCTTACGACTTTTTGAAATGCGTGCGTGGATTTGAAATGGAACGGTACCATGGTGCACCACTCTCCAGCATTTATAAATCGAAGACCAGCAACAGTAATCCCGTTTTACCGTAAAAATCCACCTGTCGAAAAAACGAAGGGTAAAAAACATCCGAGGCCCGATTGATATTCGGATAGTCTTTTTTGGGCATTGTACAATCCATTGACGGCTGAAAGCTATCAGAGCCGTAGAACTCACTGAGGCCTTCATTTTGACTGTTATGGCTCCCTTGACTTTAAACGAGCCAGAAGTTATGGTCGTCCGAATAATCGATATCGACATGGTGCAACATCCACGGTGCAAGGTGCAACATCCGTCCGAAATGGCGAAGCAGTGTCGTACGACTTTTTGAAATGCGTGCATGGATTTGAAACGGAACGGTACCATGGTGCACCACTCTCCAGCGATGGTAAATGAAGACCAGCCACAGTAATCCCATTTTACCGTAAAAATCCACGTGTCGAAAAAACGAAGGTTAAAAAACTTCCTAGACCCGATCGAGATTCGGATAGTCATTTTTGGGCATTAATCATTCCATTAATGGCTGAAAGCATTCAGAGCCGTAGAACTCACCGAGGCCTTCGTTTTGATAGGTTACGGCTCCCGTAACTCTAAACGAGCCAGAAGTTATGGCCGTCCGAACGATCGATATCTACAGGGTGCAACATCCACGGTGCAAGGTGCAACATCCGTTCGAAATGGCGACACAGAGCCGTACGACTTTTTGAAATGCGTGCATGGATTTGAAGCGGAACGGTACCATGGTGCACCACTCTCCAGCGATGGTAAATCGAAGACCAGCCACGGTAATCCCGTTTTACCGTAAAAATCCACGTGTCGAAGAAACGAAGGGTAAAAAACTTCCTAGACCCGATTGAGATTCGGATAGCCTTTTTTGTGCATTAAGCAATCCATTGACGGCTCAAAGCTGTCAGAGCCGTAGAACTCACTGAGGCCTCCGTTTTGACTAGTTATGGCTCCCGTAACTCTAAACGAGCCAGAAGTTATGGTCGTCTGAATAATCGATATCTACAGGGTGCAACATCCACGGTGCAAGGTGCAACATCCATTCGAAATGGCGAAACAGCGTCGTACGACTTTTTGAAATGCGTGCATGGATTTGAAACGAAACGGTACCGTGGTGCACCACTCTCCAGCGATGGTAAATCGAAGACCAGCCACGATAATCCCGTTTTACAGTAAAAATCCACGTGTCGAAAAAATGAAGGGTAAAAAACTTCTAAGACCCGATTGAGATTCGGATAGTGTTTTTTGGGCATTATACACTCCATTGACGGCTGAAAGCTGTCAGAGCCGTAGAACTCACTAAAGCCTTCGTTTTGACAGGTTATGGCTCCCGTAAATCTAAACGAGCAAGAAGTTATGGCCGTCCGAATAATCGATATATACAGGGTTCAACATCCACGGTGCGTGGTGCAACATCCCTCCGAAATGGCGAAATAGTGTCGTACGACTTTTTGAAATGCGTGCAAGGATTTGAAACGGAACGGTTCCATGGGGCACCACTCTCCAGCGATGGTAAATCGAAGACCAGCCACGGTAATCCCGTTTTACCGTAAGAATCCACGTGTCGAAAAAACGAAGGGTAAAAAACTTCCTAGACCTGATTGAGATTCGGATAGTCTTTTTTGGGCATTAAGCAATCCATTGACGGCTGAAAGCTGTCAGAACCGTAGAACTCACTGAGGCCTTCGTTTTGACTGGTTATGGCTCCCGTAACTCTAAATGAGCCAGAAGTTATGGCCGTCCGAATAACCAATATCTACAGGGTGCAACATCCACGGTGCAAGGTGCAACATCCGTCCGAAATGGCGAAACAGTGTCGTACGACTTTTTGAAATGCGTGCATGGATTTGAAATGGAACGGTACCATGGTGCACCACTCTCCAGCGATGGTAAATCGAAGACCAGCCACGGTAATCCCGTTTTACCGTAAAAATCCAAGTGTCGAAAAAACGAAGGGTAAAAAACTTCTGAGACCCGATTGAGATTCGGATAGTGTTTTTTGGGCATTAAACAATCCATTGATGGCTGAAAGCTGTTAGAGCCGTAGAACTCACTAAAGCCTCCGTTTTGACAGGTTAAGGCTCCCGTAACTCTAAACGAGCCAGAAGTTATGGCTGTCCGAATAATCGATATCTACAAGGTGCAACATCCACGGTGCATGGTGCAACATCCGTCCGAAATGGCGAAACAGTGTCGTACGACTTTTTGAAATGCGTGCAAGGATTTGAAACGGAACGGTACCATGGGGCACCACTCTCCAGCGATGGTAAATCGAAGACCAGCCTCGGTAATCCCGTTTTACCGTAAAAATCCACATGTCGAAAAAACGACGGGTAAAAAACTTCCTAGACCCGATTGAGATTCGGATAGTCATTTTTGGGCATTAATCAATCCATTAACGGCTGAAAGCATTCAGAGCCGTAGAACTCACCGAGGCCTTCGTTTTGATAGGTTACGGCTCCCGTAACTCTAAACGAGCCAGAAGTTATGGCCGTCCCAATGATCAATATCTACAGGGTGCAACATCCACGGTGCAAGGTGCAACATCCGTCCGAAATTGCGAAACAGTGCCGTACGACCTTTTGAAATGCGTGCATGGATTTGAAGCGGAACGGTACCATGGTGCACCACTCTCCAGCGATGGTAGATCGAAGACCAGCCACGGTAATCCCGTTTTACCGTAAAAATCCACGTGTCGAAAAAACGAAGGGTAAAAAACTTCCTAGACCTGATTGAGATTCGGATAGTCTTTTTTGGGCATTAAACAATTCATTGACGGCTGAAAGCTGTCAGAGCCGTAGAACTAAGTAAGGCCTTCATTTTGACAGGTTGTGGCTCCCGTAACTCTAAACGAGCCAAAAGTTATTATAGTCCGAATAATCGATATCTACAGGGTGCAACATCCACGGTGCAAGGTGCAACATCCGTCCGAAATGGCGAAACAACGTCGTACGACTTTTTGAAATGAGCGCATGGATTTGAAATGGAACGGTACAATGGTGCACCACTCTCCAGTGATGGTAAATCGAAGACCAGCCACGGTAATCCCGTTTTACCATAAAAATCCACGTGTCGAAAAAACGAAGGGTAAAAAACTTCCGAGACCCGACTGAAATTCGGATAGTCTTTTTTGGGCATTGTACAATCCATTAACAGCTGAAAGCAGTTAGAGCCGTATAATTCACTGAGGCCTTCGTTTTGACTGGTTATGGCTCCCTTAACTCTAAACGAGACAGAAGTTATGGCCGTCCGAATAATCGATATCTACATGGTGCAACATCCATGGTGCAAGGTGCAACATCCGTCCGAAATGGCGAAACAGTGTCGTACAACTTTTTGAAATGCGTGCATGGATTTGAAACGGAATGGTACCATAGTTCACCACTCTCCAGCGATGGCAAATTAAAGACCAACCGGTAATCCCGTTTTACCGTAAAAATCCACGTGTCGAAAAAACAAAGGGTAAAAAACTTCCTAGACCTGATTGAGATTCGGATAGTCTTTTTTGGGCATTAAACAATCCATTGACGGTTGAGAGCTGTCCAAGCCGTAGAACTCAATAAGGCCTTCGTTTTGACTGGTTATGGCTCCCGTAACTCTAAACGAGCCAGAAGTTATGGCCGTCCGAATAATCGATATCTACAGGGTGCAACATCCACGGTCCAAGGTGCAACATCCGTCCGAAATGGCGAAACAGTGTCGTACGACTTTTTGAAATGCGTGCATGGATTTGAAACATCCATGGTGCACCACTCACCAGCGATGGTAAATCAAAGACCAGCCACGGTAATCCATTTTTACCGTAAAAATCCACGTGTCGAAAAAACGAAGGGAAAAAAACTTCCGAGACCTGATTGAGATTCGGATAGTCTTTTTGGGCATTGTACAATCCATTGACGGCTGAAAGCTGTCAGAGCCGTAGAACTCACTGAGGCCTTCGTATTGACTGTTATGTCTCCCTTGACTCTAAACGAGCCAGAAGTTATCGCCGTCCGAATAATCAATATCTACATGGTGCAACATCCACGGCGCAAGGTGCAACATCCGTCCGAAATGGCGAAACAGTGTCGTACGACTTTTTGAAATGCGTGCATGGATTTGAAATGGAACGGTACCATAGTGCACCACTCTCCAGCGATGGTAAATCGAAGACCAGCTACGGTAATCCCTTTTTACCTAAAAATCCACTTGTCGAAAAAACGAAGGGTAAAAAACTTCCTAGACCCGATGGAGATTCTGATAGTCTTTTTTGGGCATTAAACAATCCATTGACGGCTGAAAGCTGTCAGAGCCGTAGAACTCACTGAGGCCTTCGTTTTGACAGGTTATGGCTCCAGTAACTCTAAACGAGCCAGAAGTTATGGCCGTCTGAATAATCGATATATACAGGGTGCAACATCCACGGTGCAAGGTGCAACATCCGTCCGAAATGGCGAAACAGTGTCGTACGACTTTTTGAAATGCGTGCATGGATTTGAAATGGAACGGTACCATGGTGCATCCCTCTCTAGCGATGGTAAATCGAAGACCAGCCACGGTAATCCAGTTTTACCATAAAAATCCACGTGTCGAAAAAACGAAGGTTAAAAACTTCCGAGGCCCGACTGAGATTCGGATAGTCTTTTTTGGGCATTGTACAATCCATTGACAGCTGAAAGCGGTTAGAGCCGTAGAACTCACTGAGGCCTTCGTTTTGACTGGTTATGGATCCCTTAACTATAAACGAGCCAGAAGTTATGGCCGTCCGAATAATCGATATCTACAGGGTGCAACATCCACGGTGCAAGGTGCAACATCCGTCCGAAATGGCAAAATAGTGTCGTACGACTTTTTGAAAAGCGTGCATGGATTTGAAACGGAACGGTACCATGGTGCACCACTCTCCAGCGATGGTAAATCGAAGACCATCCACGGTAATCCCGTTTTACCGTAAAAATCCACGTGTCGGAAAAACGAAGGGTAAAAAACTTCCTAGACCCGATTGAGATTCGGATAGTCTTTTTTGGGCATTAAACAATCCATTGACGGCTAAAAGCTGTCAGAGCCGTAGAACACACTGAGGCCTTCGTTTTGACTGGTTATGGCTCCCATAACTCTAAACGAGCCAGAAGTTATGGCCGTCCGAATAATCGATATCTACAGGGTGCAACATCCACGGTGCAAGGTGCAACATCCGTCCGAAATGGCGAGACAGTGTCGTACGACATTTTGAAATGCGTGCATGGATTTGAAACGGAATGGTACCATGGTGCACCACTCTCCAGCGATGGTAAATCGAAGACCAGCCACGGTAATCCCGTTTTACCGTAAAAATCCACGTGTCGAAAAAACGAAGGGTAAAAAACTTCCTAGACCCGATTGAGATTCGGATAGTCTTTTTTGGGCATTAAACAATTCATTGACGGCTGAAAGCTGTCAGAGCCGTAGAACTAACTAAGGCCTTCGTTTTGACAGGTTATGGCTCCCGTAACTCTAAACGAGCCAGAAGTTATGACAGTCCGAATAATTGATATCTACAGGGTGCAACATCCACGGTGCAAGGTGCAACATCCGTTCGAAATGGCGAAACAACGTCGTACGACATTTTGCAATGCGCGCATGGATTTGAAACGGAACGGTACCATGGTGCACCACTCTCCAGCGATGGTAAATCGAAGACCAGCCACAGTAATCCAGTTTTACCATAAAAATCCACGTGTCGAAAAAACGAAGGTTAAAAAACTTCCGAGACCCGACTGAGATTCGGACAGTCTTTTTTGGGCATTGTACAATCCATTAACAGCTGAAATCGGTTAGAGCCGTAGAACTCACTGAGGCCTTCGTTTTGATTGGTTATGGCTCCCATAACTCTAAACGAGCCAGAAGTTATGGCCGTCCGAATAATCGATATCTACAGGGTGCAACATCCACAGTGCAAGGTGCAACATCCGTCCGAAATGGCGAAATAGTGTCGTACGACTTTTTTAAATGCGTGCATGGATATGAAACGGAACGGTACCATGGGGCACCACTCTCCAGCGATGGTAAATCGAAGACCATCCACGGTAATCCCATTTTACCGTAAAAATCCACTTGTCGAAAAAACGAAGGGTAAAAAACTTCCTAGACCCGATTGAGATTCGGATAGTCATTTTTGGGCATTAAACAATCCATTGACGGTTGAAAGCACTCAGAGCCGTAGAACTCACTGAGGCCTTCGTTTTGACAGCTTATGGCTCCCGTAATTCTAAATGAGCCAGAAGTTATGGCCGTCCGAATGATCGATATCTACAGGGTGCAACATCCACAGTGCAAGGTGCAACATCTGACCGAAATGGCGAAACAGTGTCGTACGACTTTTTGAAATGCGTGCACGGATTTGAAACGGAATGGTACCATGGTGCACCACTCTCCAGCGATGGTAAATCAAAGACCAGCAACGGTAATCCCGCTTTGCCGTAAAAATACACGTGTCAAAAAAACGAAGGGTAAAAAACTTCCGAGACCCGATTGAGATTCGGATAGTCTTTTTTGGGCATTGTACAATCCATTGACGGCTGAAAGCTGTCAGAGCCGTAGAACTCACTGAGGCCTTCCTTTTGACTGTTATGTCTCCCTTGACTCTAAACGAGCCAGAAGATATGGCCGTCTGAATAATCGATATCTACATGGTGCAACATTCACGGTGCAAGGTGCAACATCCGTCCGAAATGGAGAAACAGTGTCGTACGACTTTTTGAAATGTGTGCATGGATTTGAAATGGAACGGTACCATGGTGCACCATTCTCCAGCGATGGTAAATCGAAGACCAGCTACGGTAATCCCGTTTTACCTAAAAATCCATGTGTCGAAAAAACGAAGGGTAAAAAACTTCCTAGACCCGATGGAGATTCGGATAGTCTTTTTTGGGCATTAAACAATCCATTGACGGCTGAAAGCTGTCGGAGCCGTAGAGCTCGCTGAGGCCTTCGTTTTGACAGGTTATGGCTCCCATAACTCTAAACGAGCCAGAAGTTATGGCCGTCCGAATGATCGATATCTACAGGGTGCAACATCCACGGTGCAAGGTGCAACATCCGTCCGAAATGGCGAAACAGTGTCGTACGACTTTTTGAAATGCGTGCATGAATTTGAAACGGAAAGGTACCATGGTGTACCACTCTCCAGCGATGATAAATCGAAAACCAGCCACGGTAATCCCGTTTTAACGTAAAAATCCACGTGTCGAAAAAACGAAGGGTAAAAAACTTCCGAGACCCGATTGATATTCGGATAGTCTTTTTTGGGCATTATACAATCCATTGACGGCTGAAAGCTGTCAGAGCCGTAGAACTCACTGAGGCCTTCGTTTTGACTAGTTATGGCTCTCTTAACTCTAAACGAGCCAGAAGTTATGGCCGTCCGAATAATCGATATCTACAGGGTGCAATATCCATGAAGCAAGGTGCAACATCCGTCCGAAATGGCGAAACAGCGTCGTACGACTTTTTTAAATGCGTGCATGGATTTCAAACGGAACGGTACAATGGTACGCCACTCTCCAGCGTTGGTAAATCGTAGACCAGCCACGGTAATCCCGTTTTATCGTAAAAATCCACGTGTCGAAAAATCGAAGGGTAAAAACTTCCGAGACCCGATTGAGATTCGGATAGTCTTTTTTAGGCATTATACAATCCATTGACGGCCGAAAGCTGTCAGAGCCGTAGAACTGACTAAGGCCTTCGTTTTGACTGGTTATGGCTCCCGTAACTCTAAACGAGCCAGAAGTTACGGCCGTCCGAATAATCGATATCTACAGGGTGCAACATCCACGGTTCAAGGTGCAACATCCGTTCGAAATGGAGAAACAGTGTCGTACAACTTTTTGAAATGCGTGCGAGGATTTGAAACGGAACGGTACCATGGGGCACCACTCTCCAGGGATGGTAAATCGAAGACCAGTCACGGTAATCCCATTTTACCGTAAAAATCCACGTGTCGAAAAAACGAAGGGTAAAAAACCTCCTAGACCCGATTGAGATTCGGATAGTCATTTTTGGGCAATAAACAATTCATTGACGGCTTAAAGCATCCAGAGCCGTAGAACTCACTGAGGCCTTCGTTTTGATAGGTTATGTTTCCTGTAACTCTAAACGAGCCAGAAGTTATGGCCGTCCGAATAATCGATATCTACAGGGTGCAACATCCACGGTGCAAGGTGCAACATCCGTCCGAAATGGCAAAATAGTGTCGTACGACTTTTTGAAAAGCGTGCATGGATTTGAAACGGAACGGTACCTTGGTGCACCACTCTCCAGCGATGGTAAATCGAAGACCATCCACGGTAATCCTGTTTTACCGTAAAAATCCACGTGTCGGAAAAACGAAGGGTAAAAAACTTCCTAGACCCGATTGAGATTCGGATAGTCTTTTTTGGGCATTAAACAATCCATTGACGGCTAAAAGCTGTCAGAGCCGTAGAACTCACTGAGGCCTTCGTTTTGACTGGTTATGGCTCCCGTAACTCTTAACGAGCTAGAAGTAATGGTCGTCCGAATAATCGATATCTACAGGGTGCAACATCCACGGTGCAAGGTGCAACATCCGTTCGAAATGGCGAAACAGTGTCGTACGACTTTTTGAAATGCATGCAAGGATTTGAAACGGAACGTTACCATGGGGCACCACTCTCCAGCGATGGTAAATTGAAGACCAGCCACGGTAATCCCGTTTTACCATAAAAATCCACGTGTCGAAAAAACGAAGTGTAAAAGACCTCCTAGACCCGATTGAGATTCGGATAGTCATTTTTGGGCAATAAACAATCCATTGATGGCTGAAAGCATCCATAGCCGTAGAACCCACTGAGGCCTTCGTTTTGATAGGTTATGGCTCCCGTAACTCTAAACAAGCCAGAAGTTATGGCCGTCCGAATAATCGATATCTACAGGGTGCAACATCCACGGTGGAAGGTGTAACATCCGTCCGAAATGGCGAAACTGTGTCGTACGACTTTTTGAAAAGCGTGCATGGATTTGAAACAGAATGGTACCATAGTGCACCACTCTCCAGCGATGGTAAATCGAAGACCATCCGCGGTAATCCCGTTTTACCGTAAAAATCCACGTGTCGAAAAAACGGAGGGTAAAAAACTTCCTAGACCCGATTGAGATTCGGACAGTCTTTTTTGGGCATTAAACAATCCATTGACGGTTGAAAGCCATCAGAGCCATAGAACTCACTAAGGCCTTCGTTTTGACTGGTTATGGCTTCCTAAACTCTAAACGAGCCAGAAGTTATGGCTGTCCGAATAATCGATATCTACATGGTGCAACATCCACGGTGCAAGGTGCAACATCCGTCCGAATGGCGAAACTGGGTCGTACGACTTTTTGAAATGCGTGCAAGGATCTGAAACGGAACGGTACCATGGTGCACCACTCTCCAGCGACGGTAAATCGAAGACCAGCTACGGTAATCCCGTTTTACCTAAAAATCCACGTGTCAAAAAAACGAAGGGTAAAAAACTTCCTAGACCCGATGAAGATTCGGATAGCCTTTTTTGGGCATTAAACAATCCATTGACGGATGAAAGCTATCAGAGCCGTAGAACTCACTAAGGCCTTCGTTTTGACAGGTTATGGCTCCCGTAACTCTAAACGAGCCAGAAGTTATGGCCGTCCGAATAATCGATATCTACAGGGTGCAACATCCACGGTGCAAGGTGCAACATCCGTCCGAAATGGCGAAACAGTGTCGTACGACTTTTTGAAATGCGTGCATGAATTTGAAACGGAACGGTACCATGGTGCACCACTCTCTAGCGATGGTAAATCGAAGACCAGCCGCGGTAATCCCGTTTTACCGTAAAAATCCACGTGTCGAAAAAACGAAGGGTAAAAAACTTCCGAGACCCGATTGATATTCGGATAGTCTTTTTTAGGCATTATACAATCCATCGACGGCTGAAAGCTGTCAGAGCCGTAGAACTCACTGAGGCCTTCGTTTTGACTGGTTATGGCTCTCTTAGCTCTAAATGAGCCAGAAGTCATAGCCGTCCGAATAATCGATATCTACAGGGTGCAACATCCACGGAGCAAGGTGCCACTTCCGTCCGAAATGGCGAAACAGCGTCGTACGACTTTTAGAAATGCGTGCATGGATTTGAAATGGAACGGTACCATGGTGCACCACTCTCCAGCGATGGTAAATCGAATATCAGCCACGGTAATCCCGTTTTACCGTAAAAATCCACGTGTCGAAAAAACGAAGGGTAAAAAACCTCCCAGACCCGATTGAGCTTCGGATAGTCATTTTTGGGCATTAAACAATCCATTGATGGCTGAAAGCATCCAGAGCCGTAGAACTCACTGAGGCCTTCGTTTTGACAGGTTATGGCTCCCGTAACTCTAAACAAGCTAGAAGTTATGGCCGTCCGAATAATCGATATCTACAGGGTGCAACATCCACGGTGCAAGGTGCAACATCCGTCCGAAATGGCGAAACAGTGTCGTACGACTTTTTGAAAAGCATGCATGGATTTGAAACGGAATGGTACCATGGTGCACCACTCTCCAGCGATGGTAAATCGAAGACCAGCCACGGTAATCCAGTTTTACCGTAAAAATCCACGTGTCGAAAAAACGAAGGGTAAAAAACTTCCTAGACCCGATTGAGATTCGGATAGTCTTTTTTGGGCATTAAACAATCCTTGACGGCAGAAAGCCGTCAGAGCTGTAGAACTCACTGAGACCTTCGTTTTGACAGGTTATGGCTCACTTAACTCTAAACGAGCCAGAAGTTATGGCTGTCCGAATAATCGATATCTACATGGTGCAACATCCACGGTGCAAGGTGCAACAACCGTCCGAAATGGCGAAACAGCGTCGTACGACTTTTTGAAATACGTGCATGGATTTGAAATGGAACGGTACCATGGTGCACCACTCTCCAGCGATGGTAAATCGAAGACCAGCTACGGTAATCCCGTTTTACCTTAAAATCCATGTGTCGAAAAAACGAAGGGTAAAAAACTTCCTAGACCCGATGGAGATTCGGATAGTCTTTTTTGGGCATTAAACAATCCATTGACGGCTGAAAGCTATCAGAGCCGTAGAACTCACTGAGGCCTTCGTTTTAACAGGTTATGGCTCCCGTAACTCTAAACGAGCCAGAGTTATGGTCGTCCGAATAATCGATATCTACAGGGTGCTACATGCACGGTGCAAGGTGCATCATCCGTCCGAAATGGCGGAACAGTATCGTACGACTTTTTGAAATGCGTGCATGAATTTTAAACGGAACGGTACCATGGTGCACCACTCTCCAGCGATGGTACATCGAAGACCAGCCACGGTAATCCTGTTTTACCGTAAAAATCCACGTGTCGAAAAAACGAAGGGTAAAAAACTTCCAAAACGCGATTGATATTTGGATAGTCTTTTGTGGGCATTATACAATCCATTGACGGCTGAAAGCTGTCAGAGCCTTAGAACTCACTGAGGCATTCGTTTTGACTGGTTATGGCTCTCTTAACTCTAAACGAGCCAGAAGTTATGGCCGTCCGAATAATCGATATCTACAGGGTGCAACATCCATGGAGCAAGGTGCAACATCCGTCCGTAATGGCGAAACAGCGTCGTACGACTTTTTGAAATGCGTGCATGGATTTGAAACGGAACGGTACCATGGTGCGCCACTCTCCAGCGATGGTAAATCGAAGACCAGCCACGGTAATCCCGTTTTACCGTAAAAATCCACGTGTCGAAAAATCAAAGGGTAAAAAACTTCCGAGACCCGATTGAGATTCGGATAGTCTTTTTTGGGCATTATACAATCCATTGACGGCTAAAAGCCGTCAGAGCCGTAGAACTCACTGAGGCCTTCGTTTTGACTGGTTATGTAACGACCCGTATTTTTCGTGTCGATAAATCGTAGGATTTACAGGTCGTTAGTGTTGTTTATGTTGTCTCTAGCCTGAGTCGTATAGGAAGTTAACTCGTGTGTTAAGTGTTGAGTCGTTAACGAGTTAACTAGTGGACCGAGTTGAGAATCTGACCGACTCATAGAGGTAGCGACCTATATGTTTGGCCGAGTTAGTGAGTTGCCAAGTAAGTGGGTTAAGAAGATGGACGACTCATAGAAGACCGACCCATAGGTGTTGACCGACTCATAGAGTGATGACTTAAGGCATGGCCGAGCCAAGGAGATCGCCGATTTAGTAGTTGGCCGACTCATAAGGGATGCCGACTCATGGGTTAGCGGCTTAAGGGGTTAAGGCTTAGGTCGTGGGTAGCTGAGTAGGCAGGGTCTTGAGTCGTAAGTCGTTGGAACTTAGGCTAGGTGATGAGTCGTAGGGGTTGTTGAGTCGTGTGCATGCTGTGCTGTGTGTGTGTGTTGTGTCGTATTTGCCTTGAGCTGCGTTGAGTCGTGAGTCGTAGTGGCTTGAGTCGTGAGTCATGAGTCATGAGTCGTGGACGACTCATAGGGGCGGACGACTCATGGGGGATTTCAGCATATAAATAGAGGGGTTTGGCTCACTTTTTGGCACCGGATTTTGAAGCGACGAAGTGCTGCCATTTTGAGAGCTCGACTACAACATTTCTTCGTCTCCTTTTCTCCATTTCAATTTAGTTCTAACATCCGTCCAAGATCGAAGATCCAAGAGCCAAAGTTGAAGATCTTCATCTAACCAAGCTAGATTTCATCGTTTCAAGCGGGATTTCGACGAATCAAGCTTGAGTCCTTGCTGTCCAGATCTGAAGTTGATAGTTTTTGAAGTGTTTGGGTGATTCGGTGAGTGGTGGTTATCACTCACGCGGACCCAAAGGAGTATATTGGTTTGGTGGTTTGTTGGAGGGTTGTAGATAGTGATTTTATGCATTTTTCCTTAGATCTAAGTATAGATCCATTACTTATGAAGATGTTTACTTTTGCAAGTTCATTCATCAAGTTGTAGGGACAAAACCCATGATTTATATTCGTTAGATCTATGCAAAAAACCCATGATTCATGTATGATAGATCTATTCTCATTTATTTACGAAATTGACATTTTAATTATAAATGCCAATTTATATCTTGATTGACTACTTATTTGTTTGGATTAATGTTTGCCATGTTTGATTGTTGTGAATGAATTATCTAGTTGATAGATTTGAACAAGTATGGTCAAAGACAATTCAAAAGCTACGGAAGAGGCTCTTGAATGGTGAAAGTTACTTAAGGCATATGTAGTGGATGTTGAAGCTCATATGTATGGATTGGATGATGTTGAGATGGAATTTTGCCATGATGCGATGAGGCAAACCATGATGTTAAGATGAGCCTTTACTAAGATGAAGATGAGACGAGGCATGATATGATGTAACCTTGGTATAATCGAGGAGGATTACTCTAAGCATGCTGATAACTTGAAGGGTAGTTCGAGTTGATTGATAATGGATGGCTCAAGAGGTAGTTTGGGCTAGGTTGAGAATAGTCGTCAAGGAGGATGACTAGAAGGCTTGGATTTCATCGTTGTTGAAGGTTCTAGCAAACTCAAAGCATGAGTACAAGGGTTGCCCTAAAGACTACAGGTAGGTGGTCTGGACACCCTAAAGACTAGAGGTAGGTGGTCGAGTACTCTGGGTAGTTGCGAAAATTCCTAGGCACGGGTCATGATGACGTGCGGAGTTATGTCTAGAACCGAGGTTACCATTAGCCCTTGATAGATAGCTCAGGAAGGAGTCGGTCATTCAATTAACGGTGATTTCGAAGCAAGGTTAACAGTGATAGCCAGAGTCATGGATGTTTGGACGTTTGGTTGTATCATCATTCGGTCTCAAGAGCGTTGTTTTCTGGGTGCTTATCTGATCTTGGTTTAGCCCTTGGGGGTTTGTATTTGGAAAACATTGACCTGGACTCGAGTGATTATTGCTTTACTTTAATTTCCTGCTATGTTATGCCTGCTTCTCCTTAATGTGTGCCTGGGAGCTATCACTGTAGAAAGAGGTGGAGTGGGATGGTTTGGTTCCTATTCTTTTTATCCCTTATACTCTTTTGGTATGTTTGATAGTGGATTTGAAACGGAACAGTACCATGGTGCACCACTGTCCAGGATGGTAAATTGAAGGCCAGCCACGGTAATCCTGTTTTACCGTAAAAATCCACGTGTCGAAAAAACGAAGGGGAAAAAACTTATGAGACCCGATTGAGATTCGGGTTGTCCTTTTTGGGCATTAATCTATCCGTTGATGACTGAAAGCTGTCAAAGCCGTAGAACTCATCGATGCCTTCATTTTGATAGGTTATGGCTCCCGTAACTCTAAACGAGCCAGAAGTCATGGTCGTCCGTATAATCGATATCTATAAGGTGCAACATCCACGGTGCAAGGTGCAACATCCGTCCGAAATGGCGAAACAGTGCCGTACGACTTTAAGAAATGCGTGCATGGATTTGAAACGGAACAGTACCATGGTGCACCACTCTCCAGCGATGATAAATCGAAGACCAGCCACCGTAATCCTGTTTTACCGTAGAAATCCACGTGTCGAAAAAACGATGGGTAAAAAACTTACGAGACCCGATTGAGATTCGGGTTGTCCTTTTTGGGCATTAATCTATCCGTTGACGGCTGAAAGCTGTCAAATCCGTAGAACTCATCGAGGCCTTCGTTTTGACATGTTATGGCTCCCGTAACTCTAAACGAGCCAGAAGTTATGGCCGTCCGAATAATCGATATCTACAGGGTGCAACATCCACGGTGCAAGGTGCAACTTCCGTCCGAAATGGCGAAACAGTGCCGTACGACTTTTATAAATGCGTGCATGGATTTGAAACGGAACAGTACCATGGTGCACCACTCTCCAGCGATGGAAAGTCGAAGGACAGCCACGGTAATCCTGTTTTACCGTAAAAATCCACGTGTCGAAAAAACGAAGGGTAAAAGACTTACGAGACCCGATTGAGATTCGGGTTGTACTTTTTGGGCATTAATCTATCCGTTGACGGCTGAAAGCTGTCAAAGTCGTAGAACTCATCGAGGCATTCGTTTTGACAGGTTGTGGCTCCCGTAAATCTAAACGAGCCAGAAGTTATGGTCGTCCGTATAATCGATATCTACAGGGTGCAACATCCACGGTGCAAGGTGCAACATCCGTCCGAAATGGCAAAACAGTGTCGTACGACTTTTAGAAATGCGTGCATGGATTTGAAACGGAACAGTACCATGGTGCAGCACTCTCCAGCGATGGTAAATCGAAGACCAGCCACCGTAATCCTGTTTTACCGTAAAAATGCACGTGTCGAAAAAACGAAGGGTAAAAAACTAACGAGACCCGATTGAGATTCGGGTTGCCCTTTTTGGGCATTAATCTATCCGTTGACGGCAGAAAGCTGTCACAACCATAGAACTCATCGAGGCCTTCGTTTTGACAGGTTATGGCTCCCGTAACTCTAAACGAGCCAGAAGTTATGGCCGTCCGAATAATCGATATCTACAGGGTGCAACATCTACCGTGCAAGGTGAAACATCCGTCCGAAATGGCGAAACAGTGCCGTACGACTTTTAGAAATGCATGCATGGATTTGAAACGCAACAGTACCATGGTGCATCACTCTCCAGCGATGGAAAGTCGAAGACGGGCCACGGTAATCCTGTTTTACCGTAAAAATCCACGTGTCGAAAAAACGAAGGGTAAAAAACTTAAGAGACCCGATTGAGATTCGGGTTGTCCTTTTTGGGCATTAATCTATCCGTTGAAGGCTGAAAGCTATCAAAGCCATATAACTCATCGAGGCCTACGTTTTGACAGGTTATGGCTCCCGTAACTCTAACTGAGCCAGAAGTTATGGCCGTTTGAATAATCGATATCTACAGGGTGCAACATCCACGATGCAAGGTGCAACATCCGTCCGAATTGGTGAAACAATGTCGCACGACTTTTAGAAATGCGTGCATGGATTTGAAACGGAACAGTACCATGGTGCACCACTCTCCAGCGATGGGAAGTCGAAGACGGGCGACGGCAATCCCGTTTTACCGTAAAAATTCACGTGTCGAAGAAACGAAGGGTAAAAAAACTTACGAGACCCGATTGGGATTCGGGTTGTCCTTTTTGGGCACTAATCTATCCGTTGACGGCTGAAAGATGTCAAAGCCGTAGAACTCATCGAGGCCTTCGTTTTGACAGGTTATGGCTCCCGTAACTCTAAACGAGCCAGAAGTTATGGCCATCCGAATAATCGATATCTACAGGGTGCAACATCCACGGTGCAAGGTGCAACATCCGTCCGAAATGGCAAAACAGTGCCGTACGACTTTTAGAAATGCGTGCATGGATTTGAAACGGAACAGTACCATAGTGCACCACTGTCCAGCGATGGTAAATCGAAGGCCAGCCACCGTAATCCTGTTTTATCGTAAAAATCCACGTGTCGAAGAAACGAAGGGTAAAAAACTTACGAGACCCGATTGAGATTCGGGTTGTCCTTTTTGGGCATTAATCTATCCCTTGAAGGCTGAAAGCTGTCAAAGCCGTAGAACTCATCGAGGCCTTCGTTTTGAGAGGTTATGGCTCCCGTAACTCTAAACGAGCCAGAAGTTATGGCCGTCCGAATAATCGATATCTATAGGGTGCAACATCCACGGTGCAAGGTGCAACATCCGTCCGAAATGGCGAAACAGTGTCGTACGACTTGTAGAAATGCGTGCATGGATTTGAAACGGAACAGTACCATGGTGCACCACTCTCCAGCGATGCTAAATCGAAGGCCAACCACGGTAATCCTATTTTACCGTAAAAATCCACGTGTCGAAAAAACGAAGGGTAAAAAACTTACGAGACCCGATTGAGATTCGGGTTGTCCTTTTTGGGCATTAATCTTTTCGTTGACGGCAGAAAGCAGTCAAAGCGGTAGAACTCATCGAGGCCTTCGTTTTGACAGGTTATGGCTCCCGTAACTCTAAACGAGCTAGAAGTTATGGTCGTCCGTATAATCGATATCTACAGGGTGCAACATCCACGGTGCAAGGTGCAACATCCGTCCGAAATGGCGAAACAGTGCCGTACGACTTTTAGAAATGCGTGCATGGATTTGAAACGGAACAGTACCATGGTGCACCACTCTCCAGCGATGGTAAATCGAAGACCAGCCACTGTAATCCTGTTTTACCGTAAAAATCCACGTGTCGAAAAAACGAATGGTAAAAAACTTACGAGACCCGATTGAGATTCGGGTTGTACTTTTTGGGCATTAATCTATCCGTTAACGGCCAAAAGCTGTCAAAGCCGTAGAACTCATCGAGGCCTTCATTTTGACAGGTTATGGCTCCCGTAACTCTAAACGAGCCAGAAGTTATGGCCGTCCAAATAATCGATATCTACAGGGTGCAACATCCACGGTGCAAGGTGCAACATCCGTCCGAAATGGCGAAACAGTGCCGTACGACTTCTAGAAATGCATGCATGGACGGAACAGTACCATGGTGCACCACTCTCCAGCGATGGTAAATCGAAGGCCAGCCACGGTAATCCTGTTTTACCATAAAAATCCACGTGTCGAAAAAACGAAGGGTAAAAAACTTTCGAGACCCGATTGAGATTCGGGTTGTCCTTTTTGGACATCAATCTATCCGTTGACGGCTGAAAGCTGTCAAAGCCGTAGAACTCATCGAGGCCTTCGTTTTGACAGGTTATGGCTCCCGTAACTCTAAACGAGCCAGAAGTTATGGTCGTCCGTATAATCGATATCTATATGGTGCAACATCCACGGTGCAAGGTGCAACATCCGTCCGAAATGGCGAAACAGTGCCGTACGACTTTAAGAAATGCGTGCATGGATTTGAAACGGAACAGTACCATGGTGCACCACTCTCCAGCGACGATAAATCTAAGACCAGCCACCGTAATCCTGTTTTACCGTAGAAATCCACGTGTCGAAAAAACGAAGCGTAAAAACCGACGAGACCCGATTGATCTTCGGGTTGTCCTTTTTGGGCATTAAACTATCCGTTGTCGGCTGAAAGCTGTCAAAGCCGTAGAACTCATCGAGACCTTCGTTTTGACATGTTATGGCTCCCGTAACTCTAAACGAGCCAGAAGTTATGGCCGTCCGAATAATCGATATCTACAGGGTGCAACATCCACGGTGCAAGGTGCAACATCCGTCCGAAATGGCGAAACAGTGCGTACGACTTTTAGAAATGCGTGCATGGATTTGAAACGGAACAGTACCATGGTGCAGCACTCTCCAGCGATGGTAAATCGAAGGCCAGCCGCGGTAATCCTGTTTTACCGTAAAAATCCACGTGTCGAAAAAACGAAGGGTAAAAAACTTACGAAACCCGATTGAGATTCGGGTTGTCCTTTTTGGGCATTAATCTATCTGTTGACGGCTGAAAGCTGTCAAAGTCGTAGAACTCATCGAGGCCTTCGTTTTGACACGTTGTGGCTCCTGTAACTCTAAACGAGCCAGAAATTATGGTCGTCCGTATAATCGATATCTACAAGGTGCAACATCCACGGTGCAAGGTGCAACATCCGTCCGAAATGGCGAAACAGTGCCGTACGACTTTTAGAAATGCGTGCATGGATTTGAAACGGAACAGTACCATGGTGCACCACTCTCCAGCGATGGTAAATCGAAGACCAGCCACCGTAATCCCGTTTTACCGTAAAAATGCACGTGTCGAAAAAACGAAGGGTAAAAAACTTACGAGACCCGATTGAGATTCAGGTTGTCCTTTTTGGGCATTAATTCATCAGTTGACGGTAGAAAGATGTCACAGCCATAGAACTCATCGAGGCCTTCGTTTTGACAGGTTATGGCTCCCGTAACTCTAAACGAGCCAGAAGTTATGGCCGTCCGAATAATCGATATCTACAGGGTGCAACATCTACGGTGCAAGTTGCAACATCCGTCCGAAATGGCGAAACAGTGCCATACGACTTTTACAAATGCATGCATGGATTTGAAACGGAACAGTACCATGGTGCACCACTCTCCAGCGATGGGAAGTCGAAGACGGGCCACGGTGATCATGTTTTACCGTAAAAATCCACGTGTCGAAAAAATGAAGGGTAAAAAACTTAAGAGACCCGATTGAGATTCTAGTTGTCCTTTTTGGGCATTAATCTATCCATTGACGGCTGAAAGCAGTCAAAACCGTAGAACTCATCGAGGCCTTTGTTTTGACAGGTTATGGCTCCCGTAACTCTAAACGAGCCAGAAGTTATGGTCGTCCGTATAATCGATATCTACAGGGTGCAACATCCACGGTGCAAGGTGCAACATCCGTCCGAAATTGCGAAACAGTGCCGTACGACTTTTAGAAATGCATGCATGGATTTGAAACAGAACAGTACCATGGTGCACAACTGTCCAGGATGGTAAATCGAAGGCCAGCCACGGTAATCCTGTTTTACCGTAAAAATCCACGTGTCGAAAAAACGAAGGGGAAAAAACTTACGAGACCCGATTGAGATTCGAGTCGTCCTTTTTGGGCATTAATCTATCCGTTGATGACTGAAAGCTGTCAAAGCCGTAGAACTCATCGATGCCTTCGTTTTGACAGGTTATGGCTCCTGTAACTCTAAACGAGCCAGAAGTTATGGTCGTCCGTATAATCGATATCTATAGGGTGCAACATCCACGGTGCAAGGTGCAACATCCGTCCGAAATGGCGAAACAGTGCCGTACGACTTTAAGAAATACGTGCATGGATTTGAAACGGAACAGTACCATGGTGCACCACTCTCCAGCGATGATAAATCGAAGACCAGCCACCGTAATCCTGTTTTACCGTAGAAATCCACGTGTCGAAAAAACGATGGGTAAAAAACTTACGAGACCCGATTGACATTCGGGTTGTCCTTTTTGGGCATTAATCTATCCGTTGACGGCTGAAAGCTGTCAAATCCGTAGAACTCATCAAGGCCTTCGTTTTGACATGTTATGGCTCCCGTAACTCTAAGCGAGCCAGAAGTTATGGCCGTCCGATTAATCGATATCTACAGGGTGCAACATCCACGGTGCAAGGTGCAACATCCGTCCGAAATGGCGAAACAGTGCCGTACGACTTTTATAAATGCGTGCATGGATTTGAAACGGAACAGTACCATGGTGCACCACTCTCCAGCGATGGAAAGTCGAAGGACAGCCACGGTAATCCTGTTTTACCGTAAAAATTGTGTCGAAAAAACGAAGGGTAAAAGACTTACGAGACCCGATTGAGATTCAGGTTGTACCTTTTGGGCATTAATCTATCCGTTGACGGCTGAAAGCGGTCAAAGTCGTAGAACTCATCGAGGCATTCGTTTTGACAGGTTGTGGCTCCCGTAAATCTAAACGAGCCAGAAGTTATGGTCATCCGTATAATCGATATCTACAGGGTGCAACATCCACGGTGCAAGGTGCAACATCCGTCCGAAATGGCGAAACAGTGTCGTACGACTTTTAGAAATGCGTGCATGGATTTGAAACAGAACAGTACCATGGTGCAGCACTCTCCAGCGATGGTAAATCGAAGACCAGCCACCGTAATCCTGTTTTACCGTAAAAATGCACGTGTCGAAAAAACGAAGGGTAAAAAACTAACGAGACCCGATTGAGATTCGGGTTGTCCTTTTTGGGCATTAATCTATCCGTTGACGGCAGAAAGCTGTCACAGCCATAGAACTCATCGAGTCCTTCGTTTTGACAGGTTATGGCTCCCGTAACTCTAAACGAGCCAGAAGTTATGGCCGTCCGAATAATCGATATCTACAGGGTGCAACATCTACCGTGCAAGGTGAAACATCCGTCCGAAATGGCGAAACAGTGCCGTACGACTTTTAGAAATGGGTGCATGGATTTGAAATGCAACAGTACCATGGTGCATCACTCTCCAGCGATGGAAAGTCGAAGACGTGCCACGGTAATCCTGTTTTACCGTAAAAATCCACGTGTCGAAAAAACAAAGGGTAAAAAACTTAAGAGACCCGATTGAGATTCGGGTTGTCCTTTTTGGGCATTGTTTGCACAAAAAATGGACAAACACCTCCAAGTCGTATTATTTAGTTGATTATATGTGATTTTCAATGATTTTAGATGAGTATGTAAATATGAAAGAAGTAGGGGCTGAAATGTAAAAGACACACAGATTTATAGTGGTTCGGCCAGAATGTGCCTACGTCCACTTTATATGTTATTATCTTCTTTCTTTCAGATTACAAGTACAATGCTTCGTACATCAGTATATGAAAGTAGTTTGAAAGTTCCTTCCTTGCTTGAGCTCTCAAACTTGTCTGCCATTGTTGTACCCCTGCCCCTCTATTTATAGAATGAGGTTGAGGGCAGGGGCCTTGGAAGCATATAGCTGCTGGTGGGCCCGGGCTGAAGCAATCTGGACTGGCAATCTTCTGGTTCGGCAAGGCTTCATTCGGCTATGAGCTTGGACCGGTGGTAGGTGTGCATGTGGACCGGCAGGGGAAAGGAGAGGGTTGGTTCGGTGCTTGCCTGGTCCTGTAGTAGGAGTGTGAGAATGTGGACCGGTAGTCGTTTGGTCCGGTTATGTAGGTGGTTCGGTGGCAAGGTTGGTTCGAAGGGGCTCGGCATCGTCGATGCCCGGTTTATGTTTGTGAAGATGGTTTATTGCCAGCTCAGAGCATGCCTAGGGATCGTTCGCAACCCCGTACATGTGTAAGTAGCTTAGCCATTTCATAATTATCAAACATCCATATGACCGATGGGCTTAAAAATGCGTGTCAAAGTGTATATTCCCACGATGGTAGGGTTAATAACCATTCAGAGCATGCCTATGGACCATTCGAGGTCGCGTACACGTGTAAACGATTTAATCCACGTCGGTGAGGATTTTACGACTTATTCATCGCTATCATAATCTTATTTTGTTAGTCAGTTCTGGAGTTCGGTACTTATCTGAGGGAGGCGCTTTGCACGCCACTAGTTCCTGGTCTTGGTCTGTAGAGAGAGAGTTTCATTCGGTTCTTGGTTGGTCCGGCTATTCCCATTCGACTTCTGGTGGTCCGGTATTATTGGTCCGGTTGGGCGAATTGTTTGGTTCGGTGGTTGTGAGTTCGCCTATATATAGAGGCCGTACCCCCCTTGTTTTTCTTTACCGAACGAGTAGAGCCGAGCCATATTGAGCACCGAACCAGTTAAGTACCGGATCAAACAAATACCGAATCAATCAAGCGCCGGACCAATTTAGTACCGAACCAGGTATGTTCCCTTTTGCCGAATACATACGAAAGTTTTCACTTCACCGAATGGGACTACGGCCTTGGGGCCGAATGGGATGGAAACCGAACGAGATGAAAACCGAATGAGATGGAAACCGAATGAGATGGAAACCGAACGAGATGGAAACCGAATGAGATGAAAACCGAATGAGATGGAAACCGAATGAGATGGAAACCGAATGAACTTGTGAACTTGAAAACTTTAGTTTGCGAATGAAATCCCACACTTGCACGCATTTGTTTGTTTACTTTTCTATGTTCCTTGTTCTAATGCCATGCTTTCCTTGTGTTGTAGTTAAATGTCTCGCAAGGTAGAAACTCGATCGGGCAAGAGGAAATCCAGGGATAGTGGAGAAACTTCTGCCGTGCCCCCAGCCCAGCCAGATCCAGCACAGCACGTACCCGCTCCGAGGTCACTAGTCGACGGGTATGGTCCCCAGGAGCTTCTCATCTCCCCCCCGATTGCTATTCTAGCTCTCTGAAAGAGGAGCAACTCGACGCCATATCCCGTTCCTTTGGGATTGACAGGACGCTTATGCTGCTTCCGGGAGATGGAGTGATGCCATATAATCCTCCCGAGGGCTACTTCGCTTTTAGCAGATACCATTGCATGTGCGGCGCTATCCCCCCTATCAACGCTTGGATAGTAAGCTTCACCACATATTTGAAGGTGGCTCCCTTCCAGCTCCAGCCTAACTCATATGCCATCCTGGTGAGCCTCTTTGTTATCTTCCAGAGGAGGTACGGGCGTCCTCCTTCTAACCGGGAAATCCGATACTTGTACAACCTGAGAGGCTATAAGAAGGGGTCTCCGTATATTAGTCTGGAGGCGGCCGTGCCCTTCAAACCAGTTCTGGACTTGTATTCCAAGTTCACCATGTTCAAGAAAGAGTGGTTCTTCGTCAAGGACGATGCTGTTTCTTTCCGCCTTTTCACTTCCGGCTGTAAGATTGATTTCATTTATATTTTTCATGTGTTTTGACGGTAGTGTTTTTTCTGACACGCTTTTATTTCTGGCTAGCGACAGGTGGTGTTGCAGTCGTGGAGGATGATTCCTTAGTGCGAATGGCTGCTGAACTAAAGGCTATTCCGGCACGGGACCGGTCGGCCTCTTTCTTGATCAGGAACGCAACCCTCTTGGAGTATAACTTGATCTTACCGCGCCAGTCCGTAGTTAAGCAAAGGGATACGGCTGAGGAGAGGGCTGCCAAAGCTAAGGAGGGGGCTACAGTAAAGAGCGGTAAGAGGGAGCCTTTCGCAGAGCGTCCCGTGGTCGGGGGGAAGAAACTGAAGAAGTCTGATGGCCCTTCTCCAAGTATTTGCCCGACTGTCCCGGAGGAGGAAGGTGTAGAAGAGGAGGAAGGAGGCGAAGTTGGAGAAGGGTCGGAGGGTGGAGGAGATGGCGATGGTCAAGGTGGTAGTGGGGTTGCTGCTCTAACCTCTGAGCAAGACCTCGAACTGGATGAGGCTCTCCGTCGGGCCTTCGGGGAGTCGGAGGGAGAGTCGGAAACGGAGAAGGAAAAGGAGAAGGAAACGGAGAAGGCAAAGGAAACCGGCAAAGCTGTGGCTTCAGCTAGGGTGACTCCGGCGATGCAAGGTGAACTTTTGTCTTCTGCCGATTCCATTTTCGATAGGGACTTAGAAATTTTTTACGGTTCACTTCCGTCCTGGAATGAGATCCAGGACTTATTGCAGTATCCCACTCCTCCGCCGGGTTTGTATAATAGATGTGTCTCCTCACTTTTCTTTCTTTTTAACTTAGCACATTTTTTGAATTGCGGATTATTGTATGTTCGTAACACTTGTTCTTTATTCCAGGGGCAGGCCAGGCGGGTAAAACGTCGGATGTTCGACACCGCCTTGAACAATTTAAGTCGAGGAGGGCTTCCGCGAAACCTTCTACTGATCGCACTGGGGATGTAGTCAGTTACCGCCCTCTTCTTGGGGTCATCGAAGAGGGTATTCAGAAAAGGAAGCGGAGCCGTTCCTTATTTGAGTCTTCTTCTGCTTCGCAGCTTCCTACTCAGCCTCCCCCTACTCAGCCTCCTCGTGATACTACGGAGGAGAGCACGGAGCCCGGCCCCCCTCCTCCTCCTTCCAAGAGTCCTACTGTCATTCATATAAGGCGTCCCGATGTGCCTCGCCCCGTGCCTCGTGACCCTTTTGCTGGTCATCCTGATTTAGACCCAAGCTTTCGGGACATTTCATTCGATGAGACCACGGGCGAGCACCTCCTTCCCCGCAACCCCATGGTAAGGGTGCTGGACGAGGCCAAATCTTTAGATCTTGATTTACTTACTACACGGGTAGTCATCATGGGGGATGAGGCCAAGGCTAATATCGACCGGGTGGCCGCAGAGACCAGGAAGTTAATGGAGCATCATGCTAAGTTGGTCAAGGCCGGGGAAGAGATCGGGAGTGCTAACATTCGGTTGAGGTTAAAGGTTGCCGATCAGGCCAAGCAGCTCGCCGACCAAGCCATCCAGATTTCCCAGCATGAGGAAGCCTCCAAGCGGCTGAAAGAGACCATGGAGAAGGCCAGTAGGGCGGAATTACGGAAGATGGAGGTCGCTTGCAGGGAACGGATTAACATAGCTATCGCAACGGTGGATGAGGTTCGAAATGCGGATCTCGAGAGGGTAGAGGAGTTGTCGGGGAGGCTCGAGGCTGCGGAGATGGCTCAGGCCGAGTTGAAGGAGGAGATGGAGGAGATGAGGAGGTCCCTCAGGTTGAAGGAAGAGGAAATGAGGAGGTCACTCCAGGCTGACTGCTTGAGATACCAGTCAGAGAGGGACGTCGCCGTCGCCAAGTTGCAAGCTTCCGAGGCCCGGGTGAGGGAGTTTGAGGAAAACGAGGGGATGATGGATGAGATGCTGCAGGATATGTACTTCCACACTTGGAAGGAGGGCGGCTTGTCTTGGATGGACGATTACCCTCGGGTCATGGCCAAGGTGTATCTCCAGGCTTTAGAGGAGGCCAGGGTGAACGCGGGTAAGGAAGGCGGAGAGGCTTTCAACTTGAATGCGGTTACTACTCAGTTCTCAAAGGAGGAGCAAGCGGCGGTCAAAGAGGGGATGCGGCTGCTTGCTGCAGAGGAAGCGGGCGTGCAGTTGGATGATGAGGATCAAGCGGCGGATGCTGGTGAGTTATTCTTCTTCCCTTTCTTTTCTTCCCGTGTTTCCATAACTTGGTTGTTCGTTTAATGAATTCTTCTTCCGAATTGGACAGGCGGGACTTCTGATCCGCATGCTGGGGGCTCTGATCCTGCGGCTAAGTAGACTGGGGAAGTTGGTGATGGAGTGTGGAGGCATCTGCCATCTTTTTGTTTCTTTTTTATCACTGTTTATGTTAGTCTTTGATATGCAACTGTAATAAAATTATTTGCAAAGAATAACTTCGTGTGATCTTATAATATAAGCTGATTCTGTCATGTTTAAATGTTGTTGCTATCTTTATGTGCCGTGTGAGAAGTATAATTATGTATATGCCTGTGATTCTAGTTGTGTTTGATGTTAAGTTTTTGCTTGAAATATAATTTCACGTTTTGCAATGTCAGTGTATGAATAAGCTATAGTTACGCATTTATGTACAAGAGAAGAGAGTACCGCCCTTTATGTTTTATTCGCAGGCGGTAGCTTTGAGTGTCTTGTGTAACTGTTCACGGGTATAGCTGAGCGCCCTGCCACCCAGTACGCAGGCTTAGAGCCTTATGAGTGAATGCTTCCTATTCGGTTTCCTGTACTTTATAGTTTGTTATACAGGATAGGGGAAAAATATTTAAATGGAATGGAAATATAGTAAATGTAAAACTTCCAGTCACGGAAGGCCGTCGATGTGCTTAAGTTCGTGGCAAACGGGTTTTGTAGTCACTTTCCCTAGCTGTGGGTCTTGGAGACATTTGTCACCCATCTTACGCCTCTGCGGGGAGTTTTCTTTTTTACCACAGCCGCACTTAAGACACATCGGAGCCGAGATCGCGCACGGTAACTACCCGAACCATTATGGTCCGTAATCGTGGGTATTATTCGATTTACCGTGGCCGGCTAGCGCGGGTGCCGTTGGCCGTGAACTACCCCTGGCTGGCCACACCTTATGTTGGGGCTTAAAGTAGGTTCACAGTTGTCGGCGAGCCGAACGACGTAATGAGCTGCCATCGGCTATAGTCGGCCTTTATGATGACTTATAATCGGCTCATTACAGTTGGCTTTGAGGGCAGGCGCGCAATGAGTTAACCCGCAGCAGAGGGATGCTGGAGCAAAAGTGTCTCATTGGCGAGTGCATAGAATCGTAGCGTACCTGTTAGGCCTAGTCCAGATGAGGCCGTGGTGCGTCTTGGGTGGAGATGCCATAGGATTTTGTTCAACAGAAAGGGATAAAACTTAACGAGCAGCCAAGACATAAAGGAACAAGTTAAAAAGAGACAAGATTTTTTAAAGTGGTTCGGCACGGAAATGCCTACGTCCACTGATTCTCTTTGTTAATTCACTTCATATGGGCAGTACAAGTTAAGAAAAGTATCGACGGAGGTGTCGGATGTTCCATGCCCTCTGGAACACCTCTCCGTCCACTGTTGACAAAATGTAAGCTCCGTTGTGGAGATCTTTATGAATTACATATGGTCCGTCCCAGATGGGGTCCAGTGCCCCGGGGCGCGGAAAGATTCGCCTGAGGACAAGATCTCCTTCTTGTAAGCTGCGATGCTTGACTTTGGAATTGTATTGTGCTGCCACTTTCTGTTTGTGAGCTGCTGCTTTGAGTGCTGCATCGTTTCTCCTTTCCTCGATCAGATCCAAAGACATGAGGAGGAGTTCTTCGTTTTCTTCTGGGTTGTAGTGGATCCTACGGTGGGAAGGCACAATAGTCTCAACTGGGAGCATTGCCTCCGATCCATATGCCAAAGAGAAAGGAGTATGTCCCGTTGATGTTCTGAAAGATGTGCGGTACGCCCATAGTGCCGTAGGAAGTTCGTCCACCCAAGCACCTTTTGACCTTTCAAGTTTCTTCTTGATTAGGGTTTTGAGAATTTTGTTGACAGCTTCAACTTGTCCGTTTGCCTGAGGGTAAGCTACTGATGAGAAGCTTTTATGAATTCCATGTTCTTGGCACCAGTCGGCAAATTCTTCGCTGTCAAACTGGAGTCCGTTGTCGGATACGATCTTGAGTGGGACTCCATACCTGCACAGAATGTTTTTGATCAAGAAGTTGATAACTTTTGCTGAAGATATTTTATTTAAAGGTTCCGCTTCCACCCATTTGGTGAAATAATCGACTGCCACTATAGCATATTTGGCTCCGCCTCGGCCCGTTGGCAGTTCGCCAATTAAGTCAATTCCCCATACAGCAAAGGGCCAAGGGCTAGTCATTTGAGTAATTTCGTTTGTGGGCAGTCGAGGAATCTTGGCGAACTTCTGACATCTGTCGCATTTCTTAACGAAGTCTAGGGCATCTTTGTTTAGTGTGGGCCAGTAATATCCATATCGGAGTATCTTTCTTGCCAAAGTCTGTCCTCCAGTGTGATCTCCGCATCCTCCCTGATGGATGTTTGTTAATATCTCCTTGGCTTCCCTTCCGGCGATGCATCTTAATAAGGGGCTAGAGAAGCCACGCCGGTAGAGGATGCCTTCTTGTATTGTGTAGTGGGGAACTTTCCTCAAGATCTTCTTGGCTTCGTCCCGCCTGTCGGGTAGTATGCCATCTTGCAAATATTTCCGGATAGGAGTCATCCAGGTTCCTTCTTCGATTGCAGTTATCACATTCGCTTGTTCGAAACTCGGGGCTAGCTGCCTTGAGATTGCTAGTGCTCCGGAAATGGTGCTGTTCTTCATACTAGCTTGCTTCGCAAGTTCATCTGCCCCTTGGTTTTCTTCTCGAGGAATGTGTTTGATTAGATAATGGTCCAATCGATTGAGCAGCAGTCTGGTTTTCTTTAGGTATGCTGTGAGTCATTCTCCTCGAGTCTGGAATTCTCCTAGTACCTGGTTTACGACAAGCTGAGAATCACTATGAATACATAAGGAATTGATTCCAATTTCTAGGGCCAGTTCCAATCCCGCTATTACTGCTTCATATTCAGCATCGTTGTTAGTGGCCGTGAACTCCAATCTTAATGCATAGTACAACTTTCTTCCCCTGGGGGTGATGATCACAATACCTGCCCCCGAGCCTTGTTCGTTTGATGCTCCGTCTACAAAGAGGTTCCACTTGATGTTTTTTGCTACTTCGGATTGTTCCTTGCCTTCGTTGGTAGTGAATTCGGCAATGAAATCAGCCATGGCTTGCCCTTTGATAGCGGTGCGGGGATGGTAGGTGATATCATACTGACTTAGTTCGATGCACCATTTGAGGAGTCGCCCAGAAGTGTCAGGACGATGGAGCACTTGTCTTAGTGGTTGATCGGTTAGAACCCTGATGGAGTGAGACTGGAAGTAGTGTCGCAGTTTTCGTGACGCGATCAATAAACAATATGCTAATTTCTCAAGTTTAGGATATCTGGCTTCTGCCCCTGTAAATCTCTTACTTACAAAGTAAACCGGGCGTTGTGTGCGGTCTTCTTCTCTTACCAAGGCGGCGCTTAGAGCATGAGATGATACAGCGAGGTATAGGTATAACACTTCACCTTCATTTGGAGTTGAGAGTACTGGTGGTCTCTGAAGGTGTTCGATTAGGTTGAGGAAGGCTTTTAAGCATTCGTCGGTCCACTCGAACTTCCCTTTTTCTTTCTTGAGTGCTTCGAAGAAAGGGACACACTTGTCAGTTGCCTTGGAAATGAATCTGCTTAGGGCGGCCACCTTTCCGTTTAGGCTCTGCATTTCTTTTCGAGTGGAAGGTATCCTTATTTCTTTTAAAGCCCGGATTTGTTCAGGGTTTGCTTCGATTCCTCTGGCGTGGACGATGAATCCTAAGAATTTTCCCAATGATACTCCGAAGGAGCACTTTAGAGGATTCAGCTTCATTCCATATCGGCGAAGTACCCGAAACGTATCGTCCAGATGGCTTACATGGTCGTTGGCTTTCTTGGACTTTACCAACATGTCATCCACATATACCTCCATAGTTCGTCCTATCAATTCTGCGAACATTTTGTTGACGAGGCGTTGATAGGTAGCTCCAGCATTTTTGAGTCCAAAAGGCATGACTTTGTAACAATATAATCCGCGGTCGGTGATGAAGCTAGTGTGGTCCTGATCGGGAGCGTGCATGGGAATCTGGTTATATCCGGAGTATGCATCCATAAAAGATAGGAGTTCGTGTCCGGCTGTGCTATCCACAAGTTGGTCAATTCGGGGAAGTGGGAAGCAATCTTTTGGGCAAGCGTCATTCAGATTGGAGAAGTCAATACATGTTCGCCACTTTCCATTGGCCTTTTTTACTAGCACTGGGTTAGCGATCCATTCTGGGTAGATGGCTTCCCGTATGAAGCCATTAGCAAGTAGATTCTTTACTTCCTCATCAAGGGCTGCCGATCGCTCTGCCCCCATGCTCCTCTTTTTCTGCTTTACTGGTACCTTGGTGGGATCGATGTTCAACATGTGGCATGCTATGTCTGGGGAGATTCCTGTCATATCGGCATGCGTCCACGCAAATACATCTAAGTTGTGGCGGAGAAAGTCAATGAGTTGATCCTTCAATTCCGTTTCCAGCCGAGATCCGATTTTTAATAGTCTACTTGAATCATGCTTATCTACCGATACGAATTCCATAGCCTCTGCAGGCTCCGCGGTAGCCTCCTCCTCTTTATCCCTGGGGTCTAGTTCATTGAAGGGATCGCTTGTGTATCGAAGAGGAGGGGCTTTCTTTAGTTGCTATGCCTCCAAGCTTTTCATGTAGAGAGTAGTCTCTGCATCTTTTCCTTTATTCTTTCTGCGGTTATTGCGAAGTTCAGTTACGTAGCAGTCTCGGGCAGCATCTTGATCTCCTTCTACTTCTCCTACTCCGTTGTCTGTTGGAAATTTCATTTTCAGGCACCAGGGGGCTAATACAATCTGAAAGTCAGACAAGGCTGGTCTTCCCAAGAAAGCGTTGTAAGCCGAGTGGTTTTCTATTAGTACGAACGTTTGTTTTCGCACAACGGAGCGGGGATGACTTCCTATTTCGACGAAGAGGTCAAGTTGCCCGAGGGGCATTTTTGCATCTCCAGTGAAACCGTGCAGTGGTTTGTCACAGGGGGATACATCCTTCATTGATAACTTCATTTTGTCGAAAGCATGTTTGAACAGGATATTTACGGAGCTTCCCGTGTCTATTAGAATCCGAAAAACTTTAGCTGGACCAAACCAGGCAGAGATGACCATGGGATCCATATGTGGGTACTGTCTTCCTTCCAAATCATGCCTACTGAATACAATGTCATTGTTTTCTTTTCGTTTCGGGTGGCGTTCCTCCGTAATGGAGTTAACATATCCTTCGGCATTTCTAAGCGGCTTGCCGTACCTTTCCATCTCTACCCAACTTCTGTCGGCGATGTGTGGTCCTCCTGAGATGGTAAGGACCACTATCTTCTCTTGACTAGAGCCACTGGTGTTGTGATTGTTGCGATTCCCTCCGCCTACTTCTGGGAGGGGTTGCTTTGAGTTCTCATTGGCAGGAGTTGGAGTCCTGTTCTGACCTTTCACATAACGTTCCAGTCTTCTTCTTCTAATGTGTTCTTCGATCAAGTCCCGAAGATGGTGGCATTCATTGGTGTCATGTCCGTGGGATTCGTGGAAGCGACAGAACTTTCCGGACTTGAGTGCGTTATCTGATTCTTTCTTGTGCGGGGGGCGCTTGTATCCGAGTTCGCCCTGAGTGGCTAGGTAGATGTTTTCGATTGTTTCATTCAAAGGAGTGTAGGAGTCAAATCTTGGCCCTGGTCGATATTGGCGCTTCTCAACCTTTCTGCCCCCAGCATTGTCTCTAGATTCATTTCTTCGAGCGTCCTTAGCTGCAGTGGGAACCTTGTCCTGAACTATCTTGCCTTGTTGCCCTGACTGCCTCTCCGTAGCAGCGTCTTCAAGTCTCATATACTTTCCAGCTTCATGGAAGAAATTAGGCAAGGTAGCTGGTTTTTCCTTAGTTAATCTTCTGGCAAACTTGGTGTCTGGATGTACACCACTACAGAGGGCCATTAGAGTGAGTTTTTCATCGGCATCTTGAACTGCTGCCGCTGCGGCGTTGAACCGTGTTAGATATTGTTGCAGCGTCTCTCCAGATTTCTGTTTGACATTGGATAGAGAATAAGCATCCTTGGGTTGTTCCACATGGATGCGGAACTGGCTAATAAACCTTTCTTTTAACATCTCCCATGAGCTGATGGATCCTTGGGGTAGATGGCAGAACCAGGAGGTAGCTAGATCTGATAGGAATAGCGGAAAGCATTTACATAATACTCCTTCTGTTGCTCCACTCATGAGCATATGCTGGGTGTATCTCTGTAGGTGTACGATGGGGTCGGAAGTTCCTTTGTAAGGTTCCATGGTTGGCATTTTCCATTCCCGGGGAGTGATGGCAGTTTCGATATTTCGGGTAAAGGGACTGGTGACCCTAGCGCCTATTCCCCGGTCCCTTTGCTCCCGTTGGACACATTCTCTGAATAATCGTGCCATTCGTTCGTCAGAACTTGGAGCGGACAAAAATGAGCTCGGTTCTTCCCTGCGGGATCTATCTCGTCCAGATGACCTGTAGGGATGGTACAGTCTATCACTTCTAGCATTATCCAGTGGTTGTCTTTGGCTGCTTGGATGCACGCTAGGACCAGCTACAGTTGCCCCCTGCCTTGATCTTCCCCTGTGGGGTTCTGTTTCGAGCACATCCATGGGGTCAACTTCGGGCTGGGTTCTAGCTCGGCTCCGTTCAGCGGGGTTTCTATGATTAGGTGGCATGACTGGCTCAGCTACATCCGACCCTCGCCTGGTGCCTCCCCCGCTAGGTTCGGTTCCAAGGGCTTCCTCGAGTCGGAATTCGGGCTGAGTCCGGGCGCGGCCCCTATCATCGTTGTTCCTGTTGATAGCTTGTTCGAAGAGTGAAGACCTTTGTTGCCTCCGGGATCCTCCGGATTGGGATTCACCCCATGATTCAGTGTTGCGGTTGGACTCTTCAGCATCCCTTAAGCGTGTCATGAGTTGGTCCACCAAAGTTTCTTGTTGGGATGTGAAGCGGTTAGTTACTTCAGCCACAACCCTGTCCAGATCCGCCCTAGTGATTGGTTGTTCCGTTGCGGGACCAGTTGGATTTTCCTGATTTTCATCTGGTACTGCTGTTGAAGTGGGCTGATCTGTGATTGCTGGATCTGGAAGGCTGCTAGTTGCGATGTTCTTTCCTTTGTTAACATCCCTTCTCTGTTTGGAAGGCATGATTTCTAAGCAACGAGTGATGTTGTTAGGAAGAAGGTTGAGTGGGAGAAGATGAAGCTTGAGTTCTGAAGATGAAGTCTGAGTTCAATTCTTAGTGAAAGCACCAAAAATGTTTGCACAAAAAATGGACAAACACCTCCAAGTCGTATTATTTAGTTGATTATATGTGATTTTCAATGATTTTAGATGAGTATGTAAATATGAAAGAAGTAGGGGCTGAAATGTAAAAGACACACAGATTTATAGTGGTTCGGCCAGAATGTGCCTACGTCCACTTTATATGTTATTATCTTCTTTCTTTCAGATTACAAGTACAATGCTTCGTACATCAGTATATGAAAGTAGTTTGAAAGTTCCTTCCTTGCTTGAGCTCTCAAACTTGTCTGCCATTGTTGTACCCCTGCCCCTCTATTTATAGAATGAGGTTGAGGGCAGGGGCCTTGGAAGCATATAGCTGCTGGTGGGCCCGGGCTGAAGCAATCTGGACTGGCAATCTTCTGGTTCGTCAAGGCTTCATTCGGCTATGAGCTTGGACCGGTGGTAGGTGTGCATGTGGACCGGCAGGGGAAAGGAGAGGGTTGGTTCGGTGCTTGCCTGGTCCGGTAGTAGGAGTGTGAGAATGTGGACCGGTAGTCGTTTGGTCCGGTTATGTAGGTGGTTCGGTGGCAAGGTTGGTTCGGCAGGGGAGTTGGAGTGGTGGTATAAAGGAGCCGAGTGAGATGGGGCCGAATGAAGTGGGGGCCGAGTGAAGTGGAGCCGAATGAAGTGGGGGCCGAGTGTTGTGGAACCGAATGAAGTGGGGGCCGAGTGAGCTTCTTCATGGAGAATATTGGAAGGCCCTCTAGGTTAGTATTGAGCTTCTTGGCTGTTGAACGAAGTAGAGGTTGCTTGCGAGCCCGAGTGAAACTGCGGCTTCTTGGTCTTGAGGTCTTCTGGGTGAAAATTCGCCCAACAGGCATTAATCTATCCGTTGAAGGCTGAAAGCTATCAAAGCCGTAGAACTCATCGAGGCCTACGTTTTGACAGGTTATGGCTCCCGTAACTCTAAACGAGCCAGAAGTTATGGCCGTTTGAATAATCGATATCTACAGGGTGCAACATCCACGGTGCAAGGTGCAACATCCGTCCGAAATGGTGAAACAATGTCGCACGACTTTTAGAAATGCGTGCATGGATTTGAAACGGAACAGTACCATGGTGCACCACTCTCCAGGGATGGGAAGTCGAAGACGGGCGACGGTAATCCCGTTTTACCGTAAAAATCCACGTGTCGAAGAAACGAAGGGTAAAAAACTTAGGAGACCCGATTGGGATTCGGGTTGTCCTTTTTGGGCACTAATCTATCCGTTGACGGCTGAAAGCTGTCAAAGCCGTAGAACTCATCGAGGCCTTCGTTTTGACAGGTTATGGCTCCCGTAACTCTAAACGAGCCAGAAGTTATGGCCGTCCGAATAATCGATATCTACAGGGTGCAACATCCACGGTGCAAGGTGCAACATCCGTCCGAAATGGCGAAACAGTGTCGTACGACTTTTAGAAATGCATGCATGGATTTGAAACGGAACAGTACCATGGTGCACCACTGTCCAGCGATGGTAAATCGAAGGCCAGCCACCGTAATCCTGTTTTACCGTAAAAATCCACGTGTCGAAGAAACGAAGGGTAAAAAAGTTACGAGACCCGATTGAGATTCGGGTTGTCCTTTTTGGGCATTAATCTATTCGTTGAAGGCTGAAAGCTGTCAAAGCCGTAGAACTCATAGAGGCCTTCGTTTTGAGAGGTTATGGCTCCCGTAACTCTAAACGTGCCAGAAGTTATGGCTCCGAATAATCGATATCTATAGGGTGCTACATCCACGGTGCAAGGTGCAACATCCGTCCGAAATGGCGAAACAGTGCCGTACGACTTCTAGAAATGCGTGCATGGATGTGAAACGGAACAGTACCATGGTGCACCACTGTCCAGCGATGCTAAATCGAAGGCCAACCACGGTAATCCTGTTTTACCGTAAAAATCCACGTGTCGAAAAAACGAAGGGTAAAAAACTTACGAGACCCGATTGAGATTCGGGTTGTCCTTTTTGGGCATTAATCTATTCGTTGACGGCTGAAAGCAGTCAAAGCGGTAGAACTCATCGAGGCCTTCGTTTTGACAGGTTATGGCTCCCGTAACTCTAAACGAGCCAGAAGTTATGGTCGTCCGTATAATCGATATCTACAGGGTGCAACATCCACGGTGCAAGGTGCAACATCCGTCCGAAATGGCGAAATAGTGCCGTACGACTTTTAGAAATGCATGTATGGATTTGAAACGGAACAGTACCATGGTGCACCACTCTCCAGCGATGGTAAATCGAAGACCAGCCACCGTAATCCTGTTTTACCGTAAAATTCCACGTGTCGAAAAAACGAATGGTAAAAAACTTACGAGACCCAATTGAGATTCGGGTTGTACTTTTTGGGCATTAATCTATCCGTTAACGGCTGAAAGCTGTCAAAGCCGTAGAACTCATCGAGGCCTTCATTTTGACAGGTTATGGCTCCCGTAACTCTAAACGAGCCAGAAGTTATGGCCGTCCAAATAATCGATATCTACAGGGTGCAACATCCACGGTGCAAGGTGCAACATCCGTCCGAAATGGCGAAACAGTGCCGTACGACTTCTAGAAATGCATGCATGGATTTGAAACGGAACAGTACCATGGTGCACCACTCTCCAGCGATGGTAAATCGAAGGCCAGCCACGGTAATCCTGTTTTACCATAAAAATCCACGTGTCGAAAAAACGAAGGGTAAAAAACTTTCGAGACCCGATTGAGATTCGGGTTGTCCTTTTTGGGCATCAATCTATCCGTTGACGGCTAAAAGCTGTCAAAGCCGTAGAAATCATCGAGGCCTTCGTTTTGACAGGTTATGGCTCCCGTAACTCTAAACGAGCCAGAAGTTATGGCCGTCCAAATAATCGATATCTACAGGGTGCAACATCCACGGTGCAAGGTGCAACATCCGTCCGAAATGGCGAAACTGTGACGTACGACTTTTAGAAATGCGTGCATGGATTTCAAATGAAACAGTACCATGGTGTACCACTCTCCAGCGATGGGAAGTCGAAGGCCAGCCACGATAATCCTGTTTTACCGTAAAAATCAACGTGTCGAAAAAACGAAGGGAAAAACACTTACGAGACCCGATTGAGATTCGGGTTGTCCTTTTTGAGCATTAATCTATGCGTTGACGGCTGAAAGCTGTCAAAGCCGTAGAACTCATCGAGGCCTTCGTTTTGACAGGTTATGGCTCCCGTAACTCTAAACGAGCCAGAAGTTATGGCCGTTTGAATAATCGATATCTACAGGGTGCAACATCCATCCGAAATGGTGAAACAGTGTCGTACGACTTTTAGAAATGCGTGCATGGATTTGAAACGGAACAGTACCATGGTGCACCACTCTCCAGCGATGGGAAGTCGAAGACGGGCCACGGTAATCCCGTTTTACCGTAAAAATCCACGTGTCGAAAAAACGAAGGGTAAAAACTTACGAGACCCGATTGAGATTCGGGTTGTCCTTTTTGGGCATTAATCTATCCGTTGACGGCTGAAAGCTGTCAAAGCCGTAGAACTCATCGAGGCCTTCGTTTTGACAGGTTATGGCTCCCGTAACTCTAAACGAGCCAGAAGTTATGGTCGTCCGTATAATCGATATCTACAGGGTGCAACATCCACGGTGCAAGGTGCAACATCCGTCCGAAATGGCGAAACAGTGCCGTACGACTTTTAGAAATGGGTGCATGGATTTGAAATGCAACAGTACCATGGTGCATCACTCTCCAGCGATGGAAAGTCGAAGACGGGCCACGGTAATCCTGTTTTACCGTAAAAATCCACGTGTCGAAAAAACGAAGGGTAAAAAACTTAAGAGACCCGATTGAGATTCGGGTTGTCCTTTTTGGGCATTAATCTATCCGTTGACGGCTGAAAGCTGTCAAAGCCGTAGAACTCATCGAGGCCTTCGTTTTGACAGGTTATGGCTCCCGTAACTCTAAACGAGCCTGAAGTTATGGCCGTCCGAATAATCGATATCTATAGGGTGCAACATCCACGGTGCAAGGTGCAACATCCGTCCGAAATGGCGAAACAGTGCCATACGACTTCTAGAAATGCGTGCATGGATTTAAAACGGAAAAGTACCATGGTGCACCACTCTCCAGCGATGGTAAATCGAAGGCCAACCACGGTAATCCTGTTTTACCGTAAAAATCCACGTGTCGAAAAAACGAAGGGTAAAAAACTTACGAGACCTGATTGAGATGCGGGTTGTCCTTTTTGGGCATTAATCTATACGTTGACGGCTGAAAGCAGTCAAAGCCGTAGAACTCATCGAGGCCTTCGTTTTGACAAGTTATGGCTCCCGTAACTCTAAACGAGCCAGAAGTTATGGTCGTCCGTATAATCGATATCTATAGGGTGCAACATCCACGGTGCAAGGTGCAACATCCGTCCGAAATGGCGAAACAGTGCCGTACGACTTTTAGAACTGCGTGCATGGTTTTGAAACGGAACAGTACCATGGTGCACCACTCTCCAGCGATGGTAAATCGAAGACCAGCCGCCGTAATCCTGTTTTACCGTAAAAATCCACGTGTCGAAAAAACGAAGGGTAAAAAACTTACGAGACCTGATTGAGATTCGGGTTGTCATTTTTGGGCATCAATCTATCCGTTGACGGCTGAAAGCTATTAAAGCCGTAGAACTCATCGAGGCCTTCGTTTTGACAGGCTATGGCTCCCGTAACTCTAAATGAGCCAGAAGTTATGGCCGTCCGAATAATCGATACCTACAGGGTGCAACAACCACGGTGCAAGGTGCAACATCCGTCCGAAATGGCGATCTTGGGGAATAACATTTGTGTTTTGGTGGTTGAGTGCATTTTTGTAAACTCTGAGTACATGTCCACATTCTGGGGACTTAGGATAATTTGTAATCGATAACTTGATTCACACCACGGGAGTTTGGGAGTTATCGATGTTTGTAGTATGGTACGCGCTCCGGGAACCTGGAATTGATGTTTATACTACAATTCATGCTTTGGGGACTTGGAGTTAGCCGATAGATGGTCAGTCACACCTATTTGGGCTTTTTAGGAATTCGTTTACACTCTGGGGACGATGGATTTGATGTTTATACTCCAATTAACACTTTGGGAAGTTGGAGTCCGTTTGTTGAATGTTTATACTCCAATTCACACTCTGGGAAGTTGGAGTCCGTTCATGCTCTGGGAACGAATTGTTGAATGTTTATACTCCGATTCACACTCTGGGAAGTTGGAGTCCGTTCATGCTCTGGGAACGAATTGTTGAATGTTTATACTCCGATTCACACTCTGGGAAGTTGGAGTTCGTTCACGCTGTGGGAATGCATTGTTGAATGTTTATACTCCAATTCACACTCTGGGAAGTTGGAGTTAGCTCACACTCTGGGTGCGATGGATTTATACTCCGGTTCACACTCCGGGAATCGAAAGTTAAAGTTTATACCCCAATTCACACTCTGGGAATTTGGGGTAGGAGGAGGGATTGTCGTGTATCAATCCCTGTGAATGTTGATGTAGTGTTTTGCCCCCGAGCTCGGGTTTCACTTAGCGAGTGGCCAATCGTATCACAATCACTCCCTATTTGAATAAATCCCACCGCGTGATAGAACTTTGCTCACCATGCATTGTGATATTGTATGTCATATTCAGTAAATCACAGCTTTGGCTCGAAGAGATGGCATTTTGTTGCTGAAACGAGAAAATATGGCAAAGTCAGTTGCCTTATTACAAATTTAAATCTGGAAATGTTAGAATAAAATGCAAAGGAATAAATTGACAGAAAATAAATAAGTAAAGTTTTTTATATGTAGTAGTGACGAAGACTTTCGCTATTCCAAGCTCTCGGCAAAGTAAGACCATCGACTGTCGATAATTTGAACGTGCCATCTCCGAGCTTTTGTGAAATTACATACGGCCCTTCCCAATTTGGCTTCATGTGTGAAGGGACCGGGTAAACCCTTTTGAGTACGAGATCGCCGAGTTCGAAGGTTCGCGGACGGACCTTGGCATTGTACAGACGGGCGACTCGATTTCGATATGCGGCTGCCCTCAAATCAGCCTCTTCGCGCTTCTCATCGAGTAAATCCAAAGATTCAGCATGTAGTATGGCATTTGTTTTCGGATCATAATACGTTACACGATGAGAATGTACTTCCATTTCGACCGGAATAACGGCTTCAGAACCATAAGATAGAGAAAACGGGGTATGACCGGTTGCAGTTTTATGAGTCGTTCGATAGGCCTATAGTGCCATAGGAAGCTCGTCGACCCATTTGCCCCCGGCTTTTTCCAGTCGCTTCTTTAGAATGGACTTGATAACTTTATTAACAGATTCAATCTGACCATTTGCTTGAGGGTGCGCTACTGCAGAGAATTTCTTATGGATGTGGAATCGTTGACAGAAATTCTTGAATTCAGCACTGTCGAATTGAGTTCCGTTATCGGTGATGATAATATGTGGGAGACAAAAACGGCAGATGACGTTACGTACTACAAAGTTGATTACTTTCTTTGTTGTAATTGTTGCAAGGGGTTCAGCTTCAGCCCATTTGGTGAAATAATCAACTGCGACGATGGCGTACTTCGCGCCACCTTTGGCCAGAGGCAATGTGTCGATGATGTCTATTCCCCATATCGCGAATGGCCAAGGACTGACCATTTGGGTTATTTCAGTAGGAGGAGCTCTAGGAATCCGAGCGTGTTTCTAACATTTTTCACACTTCCTAGCATAGTATGCAGCATCGCGATTAAAAGTAGGCCAATAATACCCATATCGAAGTACTTTCTTTGCGAGCGCTTGCCCCCCAGTGTGATCGCCACATTCTCCTTCGTGTACATCGTGTAACACTCGTATGACTTCCTCGTGCGCGATACACCGGAGGAGAGGGATAGAGTATCCTCTCCGGTATATGATTCCATTTTGAATAACAAATCGTGAGGCCTTTCGTAGAACTTGTCTTATTTCGCTTCGACGCCCAGGCAATACACCATGTTCGATATAATCTCGATAAGGGGTCATCCATGACTCCTTACTGGAGGTAGCTTCAAACGTGAAATCAGTCTCCCTTTGATCAATGCTAGGAGAGGATAGGGTTTCGATTGGAACGGCCCCCAACTGTTGAGCCTCTCCCGTACTTGCTAACTTTGCCAATGAATCAGCCTTTTGATTGTGCTCTCAGGGTATGTAAAAAATGGCATAGTAATCGAATTGGTTAGCAATCTCCATAACCCGAGTCAGATAAGCAGCTAATCTTCGGTCTTTGGCCTGATATTCTCCTCGAACTTGGTATACTACCAACTGGGAATCACAGTAGATCTCTAAAGCAATGATTTTCAGATCACGGGCAAGCTTTAGCCCGGTAAGTAGGGCTTCGTACTCAGCTTCGTTGTTGGTTGCACGGAACTCGAACTTTAAAGCATAACATATGGATCGTCCTTCGGGGGTTTCAAGCACTACCCCAGCTCCTGAGCACCGATCGTTTGACGTACCATCGGTGTACAACTTCCAAAGGTATTTGGGAGGTTTGCTGGTCTCGGGCAAGTCTTCAGGGATAGTGAATTCGGCTATAAAATCTGCTAGGACTTGGCCGTGAATGGCTCTCCTTGGAGTATAAGTGATGTCGAATTGACTCAGTTCGATGTTCCATTTTAACTACCTACCAGACGTCTCAGGCCGCGTAAGGACCTGTCGTAACGGCTGGTCGGTGTACACAGTAATAGGATGAGCCTGAAAATATGGACGGAGCTTCCTCGAGGCAATAACTAGGCAATATGCCAACTTTTCAAGCTTTGGATAATTTCTCTCGGCTCTGGTTAATCGCTTACTCACGTAGTAGACCGACTTTTGTACTTGGTCTTCCTCCGGAATTAATGCGGCACTGATTGCATTCTCTGATACTGCCAGGTAAAGATATAACTGTTCATGATCTACAGGCTTTGAGAGGATTGGTGGTACAGAAAGATGCTGGATAAGCGATTGGAATGCGCCCTCACATTCTGCGGTCCATTCGAAGTTTCGTTTCCCCTTTCGACTTAAATCAAAAAATGGAATGCATTTGTCGGTTGATTTTGAGATAAACCTGCTCAATGCTGCCACTTTTCCGTTAAGACTCTGAACTTGCTTTATGGTTTTCGGAGTTTGGAGATTTCTGATTGCCCAGATCTTTTCGGGGTTGGCCTCTATTCCTCGGGCATTGACAATGAACCCAAGAAATTTTCCGGATGCGACTCCGAAATGACACTTGAGTGGATTAAGCTTCATCCCGTATTTCCGAAGGATATTGAACATTGACTCCAAGTCTTTGACACGCTCATCAGAAAATCGTGACTTCACCAACATATCATCTACATAGACCTCCATAGTTTTCCCAATCTGATTAGCAAACATTTGGTTGACCAAGCATTGATAAGTTGCGCCAGCATTCTTTAACTCGAAAGGCATGACCTTGTAGCAATACAACCCCAAGTCGGTTATGAAGCTTGTGTGCTCTTGGTCTGGTACATGCATGGGTATCTGGTTGTAACCTGAGTAAGCATCCATCAAGGATAATAATTCATGTCCGGCGGTTGAATCTACCAGTTGATCGATCCGGGGAAGTGGAAAGCTGTCTTTTGGGCAGGCATTATTCAGGTCGGATAATCGATGCACGTTCTCCATTTCCCGTTTGGTTTTCGGACAAGTACGGGATTGGACACCCACTCTGGGTATAAAGCGTCTCTAATAAACCCAATTGATTTTAACTTGTCGACCTCTTCTCTCAGGGCGGCAGATCTCTCTGGATCCATACCACGTCTTTTTTGCTTGACCGGGATATACCGCGGGTGAATGTTCAGGGTGTGGCTCGCGATGTCAGGCGAGATTCCACACATATCAGAATGCGTCCAGGAGAACACGTCAAGATTCACCCGGAGAAAATCAACCAATTCCAGTTGTGTCTTTTGATTAAGATGAGACCCAATCTTCAACATTCTCGAGTCATCGTGATCATCGTCAATTGGGACATCAATGGTTAGCTCGGCCGGAGAAGCCTGACTTTCCGTAGATTCTTCTTTATTGTCATTGTCCCTTGGATCAAGATCCTTTTGGAATTGGTTGTGGTGCCCAGGCTGGAGCCCTGGCGCTAATTGTCAATCGTCAGTAAAACGGACGCAGAGAGATTCCTCTACGACTTTTCCTTTCTCTTTCCGCTGCGCCTCCCGCAGCTCAGCAACATAACAGGCTCATCCAGCAACCTGATCTCCTTGTACAACTCCTATTCCGTGGTCAGTAGGGAACTTCAGAATTAAACACCATGGGGCAATAGCAGCCCTAAATTCGGCAAGGGCCGGTCGGCCTAAAAAAGCATTGTACGGGGAAGGAATATCTAAGACAACAAATTGCAACATCCGAACTCTTCGGCATTCTCCCGCTCCCAACTCTACTGGCAATTCAACTATTCCAGTTGGTATTGTTGCACTCCCATTGAAGCCGTGGACTCGTGATTGACAAGGCTTTAAGTCCTTAGCTTCCATTTTCATTAAATCATATGCTCTTTTAAATAATATATTTACGGAACTTCCGCTGTCTACCAAGATCCTCTTCATCCAAGCAGGACCAACTTGAGCGGATATAACCAATGGGTCAATTGTGGGAGCTTCGACTTTATCGGCATCTCGATTTCTAAACACGATTTCATCAGCCATTGTCTTTTGTTGTTTAGTCGGTGTTCCGTCTTCCGAGTTGCTATAGCATTCAAAGTCTACATGCCTGATTGAGCTAGCATATGACTCCATTTCTCTCCAACTTCTGTCTGCCTGATGAGGACCACCACTTATTGTATTGATAACCAACCTTCTGCCCGTGCGAGCAGGTTCACCTTGTCTTTCCTGATTCTGCGTTCGATTTTGATTAGATGGGCCTGCTCCACCAGACTGCGGCGCCCGAACAAACTGGTCCAACTTTCTTTCTATGATCAACTTTTCAATGAGGTCTTGCAAATGTCTACACTCATTGGTATTACGCCCATAACTTTCAGGAAACCTACAGAACTTCCCTGTCTGAATTTGCTTCTCCGACGAAGGCTTCGGAGCAGGCTTCTTGTATTGCATAGTATTACAAGTTTGTAAGTATACGTTTTCCAGTGACGTGTTAAGCGGTGTATAACTGTCAAACATTGCGGCCCTACGTCTCGGACCACGATTCTGATCTTGCTTCTTGCTTCGGTTATCACCGTTTCTTGATCGCTGGGCCTGTTTATTTTGGATATTCAATTCGACTTTTCCCGAATTTTCTCCGGATTGTTTAACCGTAACATTACTCTGAATCCCTTCACTGCTGGGCCTTGCATCGTCCTGCTTCCTCGCATCCTCTCGCCTCAAGAATTGAGCAGCTTTGGAATAGAAACGGTCCAACGATGCGGGAGGTTTTCCGGCTAACCAATTTCCAAACTCGGAATCAGGGTCGATTCCTTTGGTCAAAGCCATTAGAATGGAATTATCATTGGGGTCGGTGATCTCTGCGCATGCAGCATTGAATCTCTCCAAATATTGTCTAAGTGTTTCTCCGGGAGCTTGAGTGACACTTGATAGGGTATTAACATCTTTAGGTCGGGCAATATGCATGCGAAATTGTTCCACAAATTTAGTAGCTTACTGGTCAAACGAAGAAATAGATCGTGGCGGTAATCAGGTGAACCACATTGTCGCAATTCCCCCTAAGGAAATAGGAAAACTGCGGCACTTTACTGCGTCATCAGCTCTTGCAGCAGTCATTGACCATTCATATTTCAGAACATGTTGTTTTGGGTCGGAATTTCCTTCATACATGGGAAGGGTTGGCATTCTAAATCGCCGAGGAGGTTCAGCATACAATATGTCATCAGTAAATGGGGTATGACTCCGGGAGATTCCCCAATCGTCATTTGTTAGGCCTTGACTCTCGTGAATCATTCGTCGTACCATGGCTGAGAAGTCTGGTATTGGAAAATTCTGTGGGTGGTGAGCCAAAGTATGGTCGGGTTCCATAGTGCGAGGTGGGATCGGGCGCTGTCAACGATCCTCATCTCGCCTCCTTGGCTCGATGTCTTTTTGGACATATGGCTCTGGAGCCTGTCCCTGCTGATGATAATTTTGATTGGAGTGATCTCGAGCATCAACTCCTATGTCAACTGCAGCGGCTGTAGCAGCTCGATCGTCTGCAGTGTATTGAGGAATAGTGCCTCCTCGGGAGGAGGGTCCAGTATGGAAGCTGGTAGATGGGCCAACCTTTATTTGCCCAACGGTTACTGCCTGTTGACAATCAGCGGCTTGCGTATGATTTCCATCTAGCCTGGGACGGATAGATCTGGTATTGTAATCAGAGGAAGCGGAGCTTTCGGTGGAAGAACGAGGAGCTTGATCCCTTCTGGATCTTCTTCACTTTTGGCGATTTAGTTGATTGGTCAGCTCAGCATTAGCGCACAATTATTCAGTTAGCTGTTGTCTGCTTTGGGTTAATTCTTGGAGTAGCGCTTGGAACTCTTGCCTTGTGACCGGACCTGACTGATCCGTATGCCCAATAGCATCTTGGTTAGTGGATTGTAACTGTGTGGGATTTTGCCTATCCTGGCCTTCCTGATCACCAATGTTAGAAGTGGTTCTTGTACTCACCATTTTGAAACATCGAATTCTTTCCTAGACTTTTAACAAAACTGAGTAGAATGGAAGGAATTTGAATATGAGGTCTGGATCTCTCTCTAGATTTATGCAATCCGGTATCGAAGATAGATCCAAGGAGCAGGAGAAAAAACTGGGTTTTTTCTCAGTGAAAGCACCAAAGTGTTTGTGTCAAAATTGGGCACAACACTCGTTGGAAGTTTTTGAAGAGATAATAAATGAAGAAAGTAAATTAAAACGTGGATTATCTAACAAAAACTCCAAATAGCAGGAAGTAAATTGCACAAGAGACAACGATTTAGAGTGGTTCGACGTTTTGCCTACGTCCACTATGAAGTTTTGTTACTTTATTGCTTGATATTCGGAGAATACAACTTTTTGATGTCAAAGTACAGCAAGTAGCAAGCCAAAATTAAAAATCAAAGGCAGTGGTGGTGCTCTGAAGCAATTCTGGCAGCTTCTAGTTGTGTTTTTTCTTCACAATTCTCCAATCCCCTTTCTGAATGACCAGGGGCTATATTTATAGGTGCTGGAGGCTGATATTTCTTCTAAAATTCGGGAAGACCACTTCTGGCACATGTGGGGGGCCCACATCGCCGAATTCTGGAGATCCGGGCCCACTTTTGGATTCGAACTTCGAATCGATCAAAAAAGTGTACAATCATGGTGAAACTTGGCATGGACATTCTTCTATGTACGTGCAAGCTCCTGTGAAAATTTCATAGCATTTGGACTTGTAGATCTCAAGTTATGATCGATTCAACATTACATTTTTAGTTGATATGCATGCTTCGAATCCATGTTCTTCGAATCGATAGGGTCGAGTCCTTGGTTTCAGCTGCTACAACTTGATGGATTCGATGTGTTGGATTCGAGGGTTACCTTCTTTCGAATCGATGATGTTGGCACTTGTTCGGAACGATCATTGTTAGCTACTTCATATCGATTCGAAGTTGCTTCGGTATGTTGGATTCGAAGAACTCTCGCTTGATGGATTTGAAGACAGGAGCACTCTGATGGATTCGAAGACAGGAGCACTCTGATGGATTCGAAACAAGGCGTGCCCTCGATGGATTCGAACCTACATTCTTTGGATGGAGTCGAACTGAGACATACATAGATGGATTCGAACGTAGATATGTGAGATGGGTTCGAGGCAAGGGCTCGCTCCTGGGTTCGAAGCTATGCGTGCCTTGATGGATTCGAACTCTGATCGATTCGAGCCTGGGTCTCTCGTATGGACTCGAAATAAGGCCTACCCTCCTTATTTTCTTTTTGCGATATCTTGAGTATACGAACTCGGATTTCCCCGAAATTTGGAACGTTGGTTTCTACAGCTTTGCTTGACGTGTCTTATCAATTGTAGCCCGATCCGGACTCGGATAAAATTCGTCGATATCTATAGTTGCCCAACGATCATTCAAAGCTGTAGATGTATGATCCTGTTTCTTTCTAATTAGTTCCTTGGTATCTCGGCCTTGCCAAAAGGCGGGATAACAGCGTGCATGGATTTGAAACGGAACAGTGCCATGGTGCACCACTCTCCAGCGATGGTAAATCGAAGACCAGCCGCCGTAATCCCATTTTACCGCAAAAATCCACGTGTCGAAAAAACGAAGGGTAAAAAACTTATGAGACCCGGTTGAAATTCGGGTTGACCTTTTTGGGCATTAATCTATCCGTTGAAGGCTGAAAGCCGTAGAACTCATCGAGTCCTTCGTTTTGACAGGTTATGGCTACCGTAACACTAAACGAGCCAGAAGTTATGGCCGTCCGAATAATCGATATCTACAGGGTGCAACATCCACGGTGCAAGGTGCAACATCCGTCCGAAATGGCGAAACAGTGTCGTACGACTTTTAGAAATGCGTGCATGGATTTGAAATGGAACAGTACCATGGTGCACCACTCTCCAGCGATGGTAAACCGAAGACGAGCCACGGTAATCCCGTTTTCCCATAAAAATCCACCTGTCGAAAAAACGAATGGTAAAAAACGTACGAGACCCGATTGAGATTCTGGTTTTCCTTTTTGGGCATTAATCTATCCGTTGATGGCTGAAAGCTGTCAAAGCCGTAGAGCTCACCGTGGCGTTCGTTTTGACAGGTTATCGCTCCCGTAACTCTAAACGAGCCAGAAGTTATGGCCGTACGAATAATCGATGTCTACACGGTGCAAGGTGCAACATCCGTCTGAAATGGCGAAACAGTGCCGTACGACTTTTAGAAATGCGTGCATGGATTTGAAACCGAAAAGTACCAAGGTGCACTACTCTCCAGCAATAATAAATCGAAGACCAGCCACGGTAATCCCGTTTTACCGTAAAATACACGTGTCGAAAAAACGAAGGGTAAAAAACTTACGAGACCAGATTGAGATTCGGGTTGTCCTTTTTGGGCATTAATCTATCCGTTGACGGCTGAAAGCTGTCAAAGCCGTAGAACTCATCGAGGCCTTCGTTTTGACAGGTTGAGGCTCCCGTAACTCTAAACGAGCCAGAAGTTATGGCCGTCCGAATAATCGATATCTATAGGGTGCAACATCCACGGTGCAAGGTGCAACATCCGTCCGAAATGGCAAAACAGTGTCGTACGACTTTTAGAAATGCGTGCATGGATTTGAAACGGAACAGTACCATGGTGCACCACTCTCCAGTGATGGTAAATCGAAGACCAGCCACCGTAATCCTGTTTTACTGTAAAAATCCACGTGTCAAAAAAATGAAGGGTAAAAAACTTACGAGACCCGATTGAGATTCGGGTTGTCCTTTTTGGGTATTAATCTATCCGTTGACGGTTGAAAGCTATCAAAGCCGTAGAACTCATCGCGGCCTTCGTTTTGACAGGTTATGGCTCCCGTAACTCTAAACGAGCCAGATGTTATGGCCGTCCGAATAATCGATATCTGCAGGGTGCAACATCCACGGTGCAAGGTGCAACATCCGTCCGAAATGGCGAAACAGTGCCGTACGACTTTTAGAAATGCGTGCATAGATTTGAAACGGAACAATACCATGGCGCACCACTCTCCAGCGATGGTAAATCGAAGGCCAGCCACGGTAATCCCGTTTTACCGTAAAAATCAACGTGTCGAAAAAACGAAGGGTAAAAAACTTACGAGACCCGATTGAGATTCGGGTTTTCCTTTTTGGGCGTTAATCTATCCGTTGACGGTTGAAAGCTGTGAAAGCCATAGAACTCATCGAGGCCTTCGTTTTGACTGGTTATGGCTCCCGTAACTCTAAACGACCCATAAGTTATGGTCGTTTGAATAATCGATATCTATAGGGTGCAACATCCACGGTGCAAGATGCAGCATCCGTCCGAAATGGAGAAACAATGCCGTACGACTTTTAGAAATGCGTGCATGGATTTGAAATGGAACATAACCATGGCGCACCACTCTCCAGCGATGGGAAGTCGAAGACGGGACAAGGTAATTCCGTTTTACCGTAAAAATCCACGTGTCGAAAAAACGAAGGGGAAAAAACTTACGAGACCCGATTGAGATTTGGGTTGTCCTTTTTGGGCATTAATCTATCCGCTGATGGCTGAAAGCAATCCAGGCCATAGAACTCATCGAGGCCTTCGTTTTGACAGGTTATGGCTTCCGTAACACTAAACGACCCAAAAGTTATGGCCGTCCGAATAATCGATATCTACAGGGTGCAACATCCACGGTGCAAGGTGCAACATCCGTCCGAAATGGCGAAACAGTGCCGTACGACTTTTAGAAATGCGTGCATGGATTTGAAACGGAACAATACCATGGCGCACCACTCTCCAGCGATGGGAAGTCGAAGACGGGCCACGGTAATCCTGTTTTACAGTAAAAATCCACGTGTCGAAAAAACGAAGGGGAAAAAACTTACGAGACCCGATTGAGATTTGGGTTGTCCTTTTTGGGCATTAATCTATCCGTTGATGGATGAAAGTAGTCAAGGCCATAGAACTCATTGAGGCCTTCGTTTTGACAGGTTATGGCTCCCGTAACTCTAAACGAGCCAGAAGTTATGGCCGTTTGAATAATCGATATGTACAGGGTGCAACATCCACGGTGCAAGGTGCAACATCCGTCCGAAATGGTGAAACAGTGTCGTACGACTTTTAGAAATGCGTGCATGGATTTGAAACGGAACAGTACCATGGTGCACCATTCTCCAACGATGGCAAATCGAAGACCAGCCACCGTAATCATGTTTTACCGTAAAAATCCACGTGTCGAAAAAACGAAGGGTAAAAAACATACGAGACCCGATTGAGATTCGGGTCGTCCTTTTTGGGCATTAATCTATCCGTTGACGGCTGAAAGCTGCCAAAGCCGTAGAACTCATCGAGGCCTTCGTTTTGACAGGTTATGGCTCCCGTAACCCTAAACGAGCAAGAAGTTATGGCCGTCCGAATAATCGATATCTATAGGGTGCAACATCCACGGTGCAAGGTGCAACATCCGTCCGAAATGGCGAAACAGTGTCGTACGACTTTTAGAAATGCGTGCATTGATTTGAAACGGAACAGTACCATGGTGCACCACTCTCTAGCGATGGTAAATCGAAGGCCAGCCACGGTAATCCTGTTTTATCGTAAAAATCCACGTGTCGAAAAAACGTAGTGTAAAAAACTTACGAGACCCGATTGAGATTCGGGTCATCCTTTTTGGGCGTTAATCTATCCGTTGACGGTTGAAAGCTGTCAAAGCCGCAGAACTCATCGAGGCCTTCTTTTGACAGGTTATGGCTCCCGTAAATCTAAACGAGCCATAAGTTATGGCCGTTTGAATAATCGATATCTACAGGGTGCAACATTCACGGTGCAAGGTGCAACATCCGTTCGAAATGGAGAAACAGTGACGTACGACTTTTAGAAATGCAAGCATGGATTTGAAACGGAACAATACCATGGCGCACCACTCTTCAGCGATGGGAAGTCGAAGACGGGCCACGGTAATCCCGTTTTACCGTAAAAATCCACGTGTCGAAAAAACGAAGGGTAAAAAACATACGAGACCCGATTGAGATTCGGGTTGTCCTTTTTGGGCATTAATCTATCCGTTGAATGCTGAAAGCAGTCAAAGCCATAGAACTCATCAAGTCCTTCGTTTTGACAGGTTATGGCTACCGTAACACTAAACAAGCCAGAAGTTATGGCCGTCCGAATAATCGATATCTACAGGGTGCAACATCCGCGGTGTAAGGTGCAACATCCGTCCGAAATGGCGAAACAATGCCGTACGACTTTTAGAAATGCGTGCATGGATTTGAAACAGAACAGTACAATGGCGCACCACTCTCCAGTGATGGGAAGTCGAAGACGGGCCACGGTAATCCTGTTTTACCGAAAAAATCCACGTGTTGAAAAAACGAAGGGTAAAAAACTGACGAGACCCGATAGAGATTCGGGTTGTCCTTTTTGGGCATTAATCTATCCGTTGACGGCTGAAAGCTGTCAAATCCGTAGAACTCATCGTGGCCTTCGTTTTGACAGGTTATGGCTCCCGTAACTCTAAACGAGCCAGAAGTTATGGCCGTCCAAATAATCGATATCTACAGGGTGCAACATCCGCGGTGCAAGGTGCAACATCCGTCTGAAATGGCGAAACTGTGCCGTACGACTTTTATAAAAGCGTGCATGGATTTTAAACGGAACAGTACCATGGTGCACCACTCTCCAGCGATGGTAAATTGAAAGCGAGTCACGGTAATCCCGTTTTACCATAAAAATCTGGTGTCGAAAAAACGAAGGGTAAAAAACTTACGAGACCCGATTGAGATTCAGGTTGTCCTTTTTGGGCATTAATCTAAGAACTCATCAAGGCCTTCGTTTTGACAGGTTATGGCTCCCGTAACTCTAAACGAGCCAGAAGTTATGGCCGTCCGAATAATCGATATCTATAGGGTGCAACATCCACGGTGCAAGGTGCAACATCCGTCCGAAATGGCAAACCAGTGTCGTACGACTTTTAGAAATGCGTGCATTGATTTGAAACGGAACAGTACGATGGTGCACCACTATCCAGCGATGGTAAATCGAAGACCAGCCACCGTAATCCTGTTTTACCGTAAAAATCCACGTGTCGAAAAATAGAAGGGTAAAAAACTTACGGGACCCGATTGAGATTCAGGTTGCCCTTTTTGGGCATTAATCTATCCATTGACGGCTGAAAGCTGTCAAAGCCGTAGAACTCATCGCGGCCTTCGTTTTGACAGGTTATGGCTCCCGTAACTCTAAACGAGCCAGAAGTTATGGCCGTCCGAATAATCGATATCTACAGGGTGCAACATCCACGGTGCAAGGTGCAACATCCGTCCGAAATGGCGAAACAGTGCCGTACGACTTTTAGAAATGCGTGCATGGATTTGAAATGGAACAGTACTATGGTGCACCACTCTCCAGCGATGGTAAATCGTAGGCCAGCCACGGTAATCCCGTTTTACCGTAAAAATCCACGTGCCGAAAAAATGAAGGGTAAAAAACTTACGGGACCCGATTGAGATTCGGGTTGTCCTTTTTGTGCATTAATCTATCCATTGATGGCTGAAAGCTGTCAAAGCCATAGAACTTATCGAGGCCTTCGTTTTGACAGGTTATGGCTCCCGTATCCCTAAACGAGCTAGAAGTTATGGCCGCCCGAATAATCGATATCTACAGGGTGCAACATCCACGGTGCAAGGTGCAACATCCGTCCGAAATGGCAAAACAGTGCCGTACGACTTTTAGAAATGCGTGCATGGATTTGAAACGGAATAGTACCATGGTGCACCACTCTCCAGCGATGGGAAGTCGAAGACGGGCCACGGTAATCCTGTTTTGCCATAAAAATCCACGTGTCAAAAAAACGAAGGGTAAAAAACTTACGAGATCCGATTGAGATTCGGGTTGTCCTTTTTAGGCATTAATCTATCCGTTGACGGCTGAAAGCTGTCAAAGCCGTAGAACTCATCGAGGCCTTCGGTTTGACAGGTTATGGCTCCCGTAACTCTAAACGAGCCAGAAGTTATGGCCGTTTGAATAATCGATATCTACAGGGTGCAACATCCACGGTGCAAGGTGCAACATCCGTCCGAAATGGTGAAACAGTGTCGTACGACTTTTATAAATGCGTGCATGGATGTGAAACGGAACAGTACCATGGTGCACCACTCTCCAGCGATGGGAAGTCGAAGACGGGCCACGGTAATCCCGTTTTACCGTAAAAATCCACGTGTCGAAAAAACGAAGGGTAAAAAACTTACGAGACCCGATTGAGATTCGGGTTGTCCTTTTTGGGCACTAATCTATCCGTTGACGGCTGAAAGCTGTCAAAGCCGTAGAACTCATCGAGGCTTTCGTTTTGATAGGTTATGGCTCCCGTAACTCTAAACGAGCCAGAAGTTATGGCCGTCCGAATAATCGATATCTACAGGGTGCAACATCTCCGGTGCAAGGTGAAACATCCGTCCAAAATGGCGAAACATTGCCATACGACTTTTAGAAATGTGTGCGTGGATTTGAAACAGAACAGTACCATGGTGCACCACTCTCCAGCGATGGTAAATCGAAGACCAGGCACCGTAATCCTGTTTTACCGTAAAAATCCACGTGTCGAAAAAACGAGGGGTAAAAAACTTACGAGACCCGATTGAGATTCGGGTTGTCCTTTTTGGGCATTAATCTATACGTTGACCGCTGAAAGCTATCAGAGCCGTAGAACTCACCGAGGCCTTCATTTTGACAGGTTATGGCTCCCGTAACTCTAAACGAGCCAGAAGTTATGGCCGTACGAATAATCGCTATCTACAGAGTGCAACATCCATGGTGCAAGGTGCAACATCCGTCCAAAATAGCGAAACAGTGTCGTACAACTTTTAGAAATGCGTGCATGGATTTGATATGAAACAGTACCATGGTGCATCACTCTCCAGCGATGGTAAATCGAAGGCCATCCATGGTAATCCTCTTTTACCGTAAAAATCCACGTGCCGAAAAAACGAAGGGTAAAAAACTTACGAGACCCGATTGAGATTCGGGTTGCCCTTTTTTGGCATTAATCTATCCGTTGACAGCTAAAAGCTTTCAAAGCCATAGAACTCATCGAGGCCTTCGTTTTGACAGGTTATGGCTCCCGTAACTCTAAACGAGCTAGAAGTTATGGTCGTCCGAATAATCGATATCCACAGGGTGCAACATCCGCGGTGCAAGGTGCAACATCCGTTCGAAATGGCGAAACAGTGTCGTACGAATTTTAGAAATGCTTGCATGGATTTGAAATGGAACAGTGCCATGGTGCATCACTCTCCAGCGATGGTAAATCGAAGACCAGCCGCCGTAATCCCGTTTTACCGTAAAAATCCACGTGTCGAAAAAACGAAGGGTAAAAAACTTATGAGACCCGATTGAAATTCGGGTTGACCTTTTTGGGCATTAATCTATCCGTTGACCGCTGAAAGCCGTCAAAGCCGTAGAACTCATCGAGGCCTTCGTTTTGATAGGTTATGGCTTGCGTAACTCTAAACGAGCCAGAAGTTATGGCCGTCCGAATAATCGATATCTACAAGGTGCAACATGCACCGTGCAAGGTGCAACATCCGTCCGAAATGGAGAAACAGTGCCGTACGACTTTTAGAAATGCGTGCATGGATTTGAAATGGAATAGTACCATGGTGCACCACTCTCCAGCGACGGTAAATCGAAGAGGAGCCACGGTAATCCCGTTTTACCATAAAAATCCACGTGTCGAAAAAATGAAGGGTAAAAAACTTACGAGACCCGATTGAGATTCGGGTTGTCCTTTTTGGGCATTAATCTATCTGTTGATGGCTGAAAGCTGTCAAAGCCATAGAACTCACCGTGGCATTCGTTTTGACAGGTTATTGCTCCCGTAACTCTAAACGAGCCAGTAGTTATGGCCGTCCGAATAATCGATATCTACAGGGTGCAACATCCATGGTGCAAGGTGCAACATCCGTCCGAAATGGCGAAACAGTGCCGTACGACTTTTAGAAATGCGTGCATGGATTTGAAACGGAACAATACCAAGGTGCACACTCTCCAGCAATGGTAAATCGAAGACCGGCCACGGTAATCCCGTTTTACCGTAAAAATACACGTGTCGAAAAAACGAAGGGTAAAAACCTTACGAGACCCGATTGAGATTCGGGTTGTCCTTTTTGGGCATTAATCTATCCGCTGATGGCTGAAAGTTGTCAAAGTCGTAGAACTCATCGAGGCCTTCGTTTTGACAGTTTATGGCTCTCGTAACCCAAAACGAGCCAGAAGTTATGGCCGTCCGAATAATCGATATCTACAGGGTGCAACATCCATGGTGCAAGGTGCAACATCCGTCCGAAATGGCGAAACTGTGTCGTACGACTTTTAGAAATGCGTGCATGGATTTGAAGCGGAACAGTACCGTGGTGCACCACTCTTCAACGATGGTAAATCGAAGACCAGCCACCGTAATCCTGTTTTGCCGTAAAAATCCACGTGTCGAAAAAACGAGGGGTAAAAAACTTACGAGACCCAATTGAGATTCGGGTTGTCCTTTTTGGGCATTAATCTATTCGTTGACTGCTGAAAGCTGTCAAAGCCGTAGAACTCATCGATGCCTTCGTTTTGACAGGTTATGCCTCCCGTAACTCTAAACGAGCCAGAAGTTATGGCCGTTTGTATAATCGATATCTACAGGGTGCAACATCCACGGTGCAAGGTGCAACATCCGTCCGAAACGGTGAAACAATATCGTACGACTTTTAGAAATGCGTGCATGGATTTGAAACGGAAGAGTACCATGGTGCAGCACTCTCCAGCGATCGGAAGTCGAAGATGGGCCACGGTAATCCCGTTTAACCGTAAAAATCCACGTGTCGAAAAAACGAAGGGTAAAAAACTTACGAGACCCGATTGAGATTCGGGTTGTCCTTTTTGGGCATTAACCTATCCGTTGGCGGCTGAAAGCTGTCAAAGCCGTAGAACTCATCGAGGCCTTCATTTTGACAGGTTATGGCTCCCGTAACTCTAAACGAGCCAGAAGTTATGGCCGTCCGAATAATCGATATCTACAGGGTGCAACATCCCCGGCGCAAGGCGCAACATCCGTCCGAAATGGCGAAACAGTGCCGTACGACTTTTAGAAATGCGTGCATGGATTTGATATGGAATAGTACTGTGGTGCACCACTCTCCAGCGATGGTAAATCGAAGACCAGTCACCGTAATCCTGTTTTACCGTAAAAATCCACGTGTCGAAAAAACGAGGCGTAAAAAACTTACGAGACCCGATTGAGATTCGGGTTGTCCTTTTTGGGCATTAATCTTTCCGTTGACCGCTGAAAGCTGTCAAAGCCATAGAACTCATCGAGGCCTTCGTTTTGACAGGTTATGGCTCCCGTAACTCTAAACGAGCCAGTAGTTATGGCCGTCCGAATAATCGATATCTGCACGGTGCAACATCCATGGTGCAAGGTGCAACATCCGTCCGAAATGGCGAAACAGTGGCGTACGACTTTTAGAAATGCGTGCATGGATTTGAAACAGAACAGTACCATGGTTCACCACTCTCCAGCGATGGTAAATCGATGGCCAGCCACGGTAATCCTGTTTTACCGTAAAAATCCACGTGTCGAAAAAACGAAGGGTAAAAAACTTACGAGACCCGATTGAGATTCGGGTTGCCCTTTTTTGGCATTAATCTGTCCGTTGACAGCAGAAAGCGGTCAAAGCCGTAGAACTCATCGAGGCCTTCATTTTGACAGGTTATCGCTCACGTAACTCTAAACGAGCCAGAAGTTATGGCCGTTTGAATAATCAATATCTACAGGGTGCAACATCCACGGTGCAAGGTGCAACATTCGTCTGAAATGGCGAAACAGTGCCGCATGACTTTTAGAAATGCGTGCATGGATTTAAAATGGAACAGTACCATGGTGCACCACTCTCCAGCGATGGAAAGTCAAAGACGGGCAACGGTAATCCCGTTTTACCGTAAAAATCCACGTGTCGAAAAAACGAAGGGTAAAAAACTTACGAGACCCAATTGAGATTCGGGTTGTCCTTTTTGGGCATTAATCTGTCCGTTGAGGGATGAAAGCTGTCAAAGCCGTAGAACTCATCGAGGCCTTAGTTTTGACAGGTATGGCTCCCGTAACTCTAAATGAGCCAGAAGTTATGGCCGTCCGAATAATCGATATCTATAGGGTGCAACATCCACGGTGCAAGGTACAACATCCGTCCGAAATGGCGAAACAGTGTCGTACGACTTTTAGAAATGCATGCATGGATTTGAAACGGAACAGTACCATGGTGCACCACTCTCCAGCGATGGGAAGTCGAAGACGGGCCACGGTAATCCCATTTTACCATAAAAATCCACGTATCGAAAAAACGAAGGGTAAAAAACTTACGAGACCCGATTTATATTCGGGTTGTCCTTTTTGGGCATTAATCTATCCGTTTGCTTTCACTTGAGATCTTGGAACTCGAAGCTTCAGCTTCCCTCATTCAACCTTCTTTCCCAATAGCACCCTTCATTGCCTAGGAAACATGACTTCCAGGCCGAGAAAAGACGCCAACAAGGGAAAGAACGTTGCAACCAGCAGCGCTCCAGATCCAGTGGATCCAGATCAAGAGAACCATCCCACTACGACAGCAGTGCCAAATGTAGATCAGGCAATTCCGACGGCCCCTTCCGCGGAACAACCGGCAGCAATCACTAGGGCAGACCTAGACAGAGTTGTGGTTGAAGTGACTAACCGCTTCGCATCCCAACAAGAAGCTTTGGTGAACCAACTCATGTCACGCTTGAGGGATCCCGAAGAATCCAACCGCAACACTGAATCATGGGGTGAGTCTCAATCTGGAGGATCTCTGAGACAACAAAGGTCTTCCCTCTTCAAAGAAGCTATCAACAGGAACAACAATGATAGGGGCCGCGCCCGGACTCAGCCCGAACTCCGACTCGAGGAAGCGCTTGGAATCGAACCCAATGGGGGAGGCACCAGGCGAGGGTCAGATGTAGCTGAGCCAGTCATGCCGCCTAATCATAGAAACCCCGCTGAACGGAGCCGAGCTAGAACCCAGCCCGAAGTTGACCCCATGGAAATGCTCGAAACAGAACCCCACAGGGGAAGATCAAGGCAGGGGCCAACTGTAGCTGGTCCTAGCATGCATCCGAGCGGCCAAAGACAGCCACTGGATAATGTCAGAAGTGATAGACTATACCATCCCTACAGGTCATCTGGACGAGATCGATCCCGCAGGGACGAACCAAGCTCATTTTTGTCCGCTTAAAATTCTGATGAAAGAATGGCACGATTATTCAGGGAATGCGTCCGACGGGAGCAAAGGGATCGAGGGATAGGCGCTAGGGTAACCAGCCCTTTCACCCGCGACATCGATACCGCCATCACCCCTCGAGAATGGAAAATGCCGATGATGGAACCGTACAAGGGAACTTCCGACCCCGTTGTACACTTGCAGAGATACACACAGCATATGCTCATGAGCGGAGCAACGGAAGGAGTGTTGTGTAAATGCTTTCCGCTATTCCTAGCAGACCTAGCTACCTCCTGGTTCTGCCATCTACCCCAAGGATCTATCAGCTCATGGGAGATGTTGAAAGAAAAGTTCATTAGCCAGTTCCACATTCATGTGGAACAACCCAAGGATGCTTATTCCCTATCTACTGTCAAACAGAAATCCGGAGAGACACTGCAACAATATCTAACCCGGTTCAACGCCGCAGCGGCCGCAGTCCAAGATGCCGATGAGAAACTCACCCTAATGGCCCTCTGTAGTGGTGTGCACCCAGATACCAAGTTTGCTAGAAGACTAACAAAAGAAAAACCAGCTACCTTGCCCGATTTCTTCCATGAAGCTGGGAAGTACATGAGACTCGAAGAGGCTGCCACTGAAAGGCAGACAGGACCACAGGCTAAGACGGCTCATGGAAACGCCCCCGACGCAGCGAAGGACATTCGGAGAAACGACTCCAGAGACAATGCAGGGGGAAAGAAGGGAGAAAAGCGCTTGTACCGACCAGGACCGAGATTTAACGCTTGCACTCCCTCGAATGAAACAGTCGAGAACATCTTCCTAGCCACCCAGGACGAACTTACATACAAGCGCCCCCCGTACAAGAAAGAGTCAGATCGCGCAATCCAGTACGTAAAATTCTGCCATTTCCACGCATCTCATGGGCACGATACCAATGAATGCCGCCATCTCCGAGACCTAATTGAAGAACACATCAGGAGAAAGAGGCCGCGCTATGTAAAGGTCCAGGACAGGATTCCAGCTCTCGCCAAGGAAAACCCAGGGCAGCTCCACCCAGAGACAGGCGGAGGAAATCGCAACACCAACGGTTCCAGCCAAGAGAAGATAGTGGTCCATACAATATCAGGAGGGCCACACATCGCCGACAAGAGCTGGGCAGAAATGGAAAGATATGGAAACTCACTCAGAAGCGAGGGAGACTGAGTCAATTCTGTTATGGAAGAATGCCACCCTAAGCGGAAGGAAAATAATGACATCACATTCAGTGGGCGCGACCTAGAAGGAAGGCAATACCCTCATATGAATCCTATGGTCATCTCTGCCTGGTTCGGCCCAACTGAAGTTTTTCGAATCCTAGTAGACACTAGAAGCTCAGTGAATATTCTGTTCAAGCATGCTTTCGACAAAATGAAGCTGCCAATGAAGGACGTGTCTCCCTGCAACAAACCGCTACACGGTTTCACTGGAGAAGCAAAGATGCCCCTCGGACAATTGGATCTCTTTGTTGAATTGGGAAGTCATCCCCGCTTCGTCGTTCGGAAACAAACATTCGTGCCAATAGACAACCACTCGGCCTACAATGCCTTTTTAGGAAGACCAGCCTTGTCCGACTTCCAAATTGTCCTTGCCCCATGGTGCCTGAAGATGAAGTTCCCAACGGATAATGGAGTGGGAGAAGTAGAAGGGGATCAAGACGCCGCTCGGGACTGCTATGTAACCGAACTTCGCAATAATCGCAGGAGAGATAAAGGGAAGAATGCAGAGACTGCTCTCTGCAAGAAAAACTTGGAAGCATAGCAAATAAAGAAGGCCCCTCCTCCTCGATATACCAGTGATCCCTTTGATGAATTAGACCCTAGGGACAGAGAGGAGGAGGCCACCGCCGAGCCCGCAGAGGCTATGGAGTTTGTATCTATAGACAAATGTGACTCGAGTAGACTACTGAGAATCGGGTCTCAGTTAAAAATATAATTGAAAGACCAACTTATTGATTTCCATCGCCACAACTTGGATGTGTTTGCATGGACACACGCTGATATGACTGGAATCTCCTCGGACATAGCATGCCACGCACTAAACATCGATCCTACCAAGGTACCGGTAAAGCAAAAGAAGAGAAGTATGGGGGAAGAACGATCGGCGGCCCTCGAAGAAGAGGTAAAGAACCTGCTTGCCAATAACTTCATACGAGAAGCCATCTACCTAGAATGGATCGCTAACCCGGTACTGGTAAAGAAGGCTAATGGGAAGTGGCGGACATGCATTGACTTCCCCAACCTAAATGATGCTTGCCCAAAGGATTGCTTCCCCCTTCCCCGAATCGATCAACTTGTGGACAGTACCGCCGGGCATGAGCTGTTATCTTTCATGGATGCCTACTCCGGATATAACCAAATCCCTATGCACGCCCCCGATCAGGACCACACCAGTTTCATCACGGACCGGGGGTTGTACTGCTACAGAGTAATGCCTTTCGGACTTAAGAACGCCGGAGCTACTTACCAGCGCCTCGTCAACAAGATGTTTGCGGAATTGGTGGGACGAACTATGGAGGTCTATGTGGATGACATGCGGGTTAAATCAAGAAAAGCCAACGATCATGTAAGCCACCTGGATGAGATGTTCCAAGTACTCCGCCAATATGGAATGAAACTGAATCCTCTAAAGTGCTCCTTCGGGGTGTCATCAGGAAAGTTTTTGGGATTCATCGTCCATGCCAGAGGGATCGAAGCAAACCCCGAACAAGTCCGAGCCTTGCAAGATATCAAGATACCATCCACTCGGAAAAAAATACAAATCCTAAACATGAAGGTGGCCGCCCTAAGCAGATTCATCTCCAAAGCAACTGACAAGTGTGTCCCTTTCTTCGAAGCCCTAAAGAAAGTCAAAGGAAAGTTCGAATGGACCGACGAATGCCTAACGACCTTCCATAACCTAATCGAACATCTCCAGAGACGACCGGTACTCTCAACTCCTAGTGAAGGCGAAGAGTTATACCTATACCTTGCTGTGTCATCTCATGCTCTAAGCGCCGCTTTGGTGAGGGAGGATAACCGCACGCAACGGCCCGTATACTTCGTAAGTAAGAGGTTTACGGATGCAGAAGCCAGATATCCTAAACTTGAGAAGCTAGCGTACTGCTTACTAATCACATCACGGAAGCTGCGACACTACTTCCACTCTCATTCCATCCGAGTTCTAACCGACCAACCACTAAGGCAAATACTTCATCGCCCCGATACTTCTGGGCGGTTACTTAAATGGTGCATTGAATTGTGTCAATATGATATCACCTACCACCCCCGTACCGCCATCAAGGGACAAGCTATGGCCGATTTCATTGCCGAATTCACCACCGGTGAAGGTAGGGAGCAATCCGAGGTGTCAGAAGACGTCAAATGGAATCTCTTTGTAGATGGAGCATCAAATGAACAAGGCTCGGGGGCAGGCATCGTGATAGTCACCCCCAAGGGAAGGAAGCTGCACTATGCCCTGAGGTTGGAATTCGCCGCCACCAATAATGATGTAGAATATGAAGTAGTAATCGCCGGATTAGAACTTGGCTTGGAAATCGGAGCCCGTTCTTTATATCTTTATAATGATTCTCAACTCATTGTAAATCAAATACTAGGTGTTATCCCGCTTTTTGGCAAAGCCGCGATACCAAAAGAGCGATTGAAAAGGAAGAACTGTTCGCCTCAGAGGTTGATCGTATTTCCTTTCGCCATGGATATCACTGAATTTTATCCGAGTCCAGAATGAGCTACAATTGATGGGACACTGCAAGAAAGGCCACAGGAGTCAGCATTTCAAATTTCAAGTCGATCCGAGTTCGTATGCTCAAGTTATGATCGAGGCAACTTGGAGGGAACACACTGATTTCGAACCCATAATGATAGTTGGCTTCGAACCCATCAGAGAGTAGCTTGTTCGAACCCATACTCGGCTGCCTCAGTTCGAAACCATCAGACATGCATGCTTCGAACCCATACATAAGCTTCGTTCGAACCCATCCCTGAAGTCGTGTTCGAACCCATCATAGAGCCATGCTTCGAACCCATCACAAAGGCCTTCTTCGAAACCATCCTGTGTTGCCTTGTTCGAACCCACTGGGTCAACCCACGTGTCTTCCATCGGTTCGAAATCACCGAGATACACAGAGTCGAAGCGGTCAACACGGAGCGAAGTCCGGATCGGTTCGAAACTTGCGCTCCACGTCACCACGAAGTCGCGTGCCATGATGGATTCGAAACCATCGTTTCGAAACCATGGGTTCGAACTAAACAGCCGTGCCGTGAATCCTATTTCGAACCTATCATATCTCCCAATCTACTGATCCAAATGTCATGAAATTTTCACAGATGCTAGCATACATGTTGAAGAATGTCCTCGCCAAATTTCACCTCGATTGGATGAATTCTTGATCGGTTCGAATGGAGTTCGAACCGATGCCAAAGTGGGCCCAAACTTCCCGAGACCGTACGTGTGGGCCCCCTCGCGTGCCAGAAGTGGTCTCCCGAGTTTTCAGCGAAATATCAGCAGCCTACGCCTATAAATAGAGCCCCAGGGCCAACAGAAAAGGGATCTTCTGACTCTGAGACGCCGAGACTCTGCCGGATCAAGATCTCCATCATCCTACATCATAATCCTATTGTTGATTTCGAATATCCAGTTGTAACTTGCTGTGGATCGCTGTAACAACTTGTAATCATTGAAAGAGAATCAACAAAACATCAAAAAACTTCACAGTGGACGTAGGCAACACGCCGAACCACTATAAATCGCTTGTCTACGCATTTACTTTACTGCTGATTGGAGTTTTTGTTAGATAATATCTGTTTTGAACTTGCATTCTTGACTATTATCTCTTTAACGACTCCCGAAGAGTGTTGTGCCCAATTTTGACACAAACACTTTGGTGCTTCCACTGAGAAAACCCAGCTTTTCTCCTGCTCGTTGGATCTGTCATCGATACCGGATTGAACAAATCTAAGAGAGAGATCCAGATTGTTAAATCCAACTTCCTTCCCTTCTATTCAGATTTGCATAAAGTCTTGGAAAGGAACTCAACTGTAAAAATGGTTAGCACAAGAACCACCTCGAACGCCGTCAATCAAGACGGACAGGATAGACAGAATCATGCCCCTCTGCCTCCACCTAATCAAGATGCCGCTGGGCACTCAGAACCGTCGGGTCCGGTTACCCGACAAGAATTGCAGTTGTTACTTCAAGAGCTGACCCAGAGTCGGCGACAACTAGAAGAACAGCTACGCGCCAACGCTGAGCTAATCAACCAGCTGGATCGCCAGAAACGAAAACGATCCACGAGAGATCGTGCTTATCGCTCTTCTAGCGAAAGTTCTTCATCTTCTGATTATCATAACCGACCTCCACGACCCCGGTTAGATGAGGGTCGTATGCCATCCGCTGGAAACCAACCGATATTGACCGTTGGACAAATAAGAGTTGGTCCGTCAGCCAGCTTCCAAACCGGACCCTCCTCCCGAGGGGGTGCCATTCCTCACCACGCCGCTGAATACCGCACCGCTAGCGTTGCGGCTGAACCAGGGGTCGACGCTCGAGATCAGTCGGACCCGGACCGTCGTCAAAGAGGTCATACTCCTGAACCGTATGTCCCAGAGGACTATGAGCCGAGAAGGCGAGATTTGAACCGTCAACGATATCCGGCTCAAACCCAAAGTATGGAACGTGACCATACTCCGGTGCAAATGCCGGATCTATCAACTATGATACGACAGATGATTCGTGAGAGTCAGGGATTCACAAACGACGATTGGGGGGTTTCCCGAAGTCACACTCCCTTTACGGACGACATTCTTAATGCTGAACCCCCACGGCGATTCCGAATGCCCACTCTGCCCATGTATGAGGGAAACTCCGATCCCAATCAACATATTCTAAAATATGAATGGTCGATGACGGCTGCCAGAGCCGACGACGCTGTGAAATGTCGTAGTTTCCCCATATCCCTGGGGGGGCATCGCCACCATGTGGTTCACCCGATTGCCTCCACGGTCCGTCTCCTCATTCGACCAGCTGGCCACAAAATTCGTTGAGCAATTCCGCATGCACGTCGCAAGGCCGAAAGATGTCAACACTCTATCTAGTGTCACGCAAGCTCCCGGAGAGACGCTCAGACACTACTTAGAAAGATTCCATACTGCATGTGCGGAGATTAGCAATCCAAATGATAACTCCATCCTTATGGCGTTAACCAAGGGGATCGACCCCGATTCTGAATTCGGCAATTGGCTAGCTGGAAAACCACCTGCGTCATTGGACCGTTTCCATGCCAAAGCAGCTCAATTCCTGAGACGGGAAGACGCGAAACAGTCTAGGAAGCAAACTGACGCAGGATCAAACGCGGGAGGAACCCAAAGCAATGTTGCAATAAAACAATCCGGTGAGAGCTCCGGAAAAGTTCAGTTGAACATTAAAAATAAACAAGCTCGGCGAAGAGAGAGCGTGAATCAAATTAAAAAACAAGATCAAAATAGCGGTCCGCAACGCAAAAATACGAAGTTCGACAGTTATACTCCTTTGAATACTTCATTGGAGGACTTGTATTTACAAACCCGTAGTACAATTCAATATGAAAAACCTGCTCCGAGACCGTCGTCAGAGAGACAAATCCAAACAGGAAAGTTTTGCAGGTTCCATGAAAGCTACGGGCACGATACGAACGAGTGTCGTCACTTATAGGACCTCGTTGAAAAACTGATCAGGGGGAGGAAGCTTGATCGATTTGTGCGGACACCGCAACCCAGGGAAGCAGGTCCATCAAATCAAAACAGTGAACCCGATCGACCGAGGCATGAGGACTCCAATGGTCCTCGCGGGAGATTGGTGATAAACGCCATCAGTGGCGGACCGACTTTCTCAGGAGCCTGGAACGACGAGGATCTTCGTCACTGTCACACATGACAGGCTCATTCAATCTATGAATATTTTGCAATTTCATTTACATTCTGAAATTTGATTTTGTAATAAGGCACTGACTTTGCCATATTTTCTCATTTCAGTAATAAAACATTATCTCTTCAAGCTAAAGCTGTGATTCATCGAATACAACATTCAACAATCACGACACACGAAGAGCTAAGTTCCATCGAACAATGGAATTTATTCAAATAGCGAGTGATTGCGTTACAACCGGCCACTCACTAAGTGAAACCCCAGCTCGGGGGCAAGCCAACACATCGAAGGCTGAACTGGACCAACACACGACAGTCCATTCAATAATTCGTTCCCGGAGTGCGAACGGACTCCAACTTCCCACAGCGTGAATTGGAGTATAAACATTTAACAATTCGTTCCCGGAGTGCGAACGGACTCCAACTTCCCACTGCGTGAATTGGAGTATAAACATTTGACAATTCGTTCCCGGAGTGCGAACGGACTCCAACTTCCCACTGCGTGAATTGGAGTATAAACATTTAACAATTCGTTCCCGGAGTGCGAACGGACTCCAACTTCCCACTGCGTGAATTGGAGTATAAGCATTTAACAATTCGTTCCCGGAGTGCGAACGGACTCCAACTTCCCACTGCGTGAATTGGAGTATAAACATTTAACAATTCGTTCTCGGAGTGCGAACGGACTCCAACTTCCCACTGCGTGAATTGGAGTATAAACATTTGACAATTCGTTCCCGGAGTGCGAACGGACTCCAACTTCCCACTGCGTGAATTGGAGTATAAACATTTCACAATTCGTTCCCGGAGTGCGAACGGACTCCAACTTCCCACTGCGTGAATTGGAGTATAAACATTTGACAATTCGTTCCCGGAGTGCGAACGGACTCCAACTTCCCACTGCGTGAATTGGAGTATAAACATTTAACAATTCGTTCCCGGAGTGCGAACGGACTCCAACTTCCCACTGCGTGAATTGGAGTATAAACATGTGACAATTCGTTCCCGGAGTGCGAACGGACTCCAACTTCCCGCAGCGTGAATTGGAGTATAAACATTTAACAATTCGTTCCCGGAGTGCGAACGGACTCCAACTTCCCGCAGCGTGAATTGGAGTATAAACATTTAACAATTCGTTCCCGGGGTGCAAACGAGCTCAAAATTCCCGCAGCGCGAATTGGAGTATAAACATTTAATAATTTGTTCCCACTGCGCGAACCAACTCCGTGATCCCCAAAACATGAATTGGAGCACCAACACCAAGTCAAAGTTCCCGTAGTGCTAACTAAAGCGTTAATACTAACTCCGAGTTAGTAGAGTGCAAGTTGGAATGTGAACACCATTCCCAAGTTCCCGTAGCGCGAACCATGTTACAAGCATCAATAACACTTGAACTCCTGGAATGCAAACCAGGTTATCGATCTCAAATTACTCTAAGTCCCCGGAAGGCGGACGTGTACTTAAGATTTGCAACAAGTGCAATCGACTGCCAAAAATATAAGTGTTGTTCCCCAAGACTGGGGAGCACGAAAACTAAGTGTCGATCACTCACCGAAGTGATACAACGTCTGAAGTTCAACTCATTCATCAATCACAACTTGTGACCAAGGTTCTTAGGTGTGGCAAATGAAACGAGCTCTACTTAAACGGTAAAAACACCACAAGAACTCCGGACCGAGAGCAAGACACTGCAAATACTTAAGCACAAATAAAGCAAGAGTTGAAACAAAGAAACTAAAGTTCATTTCAACTAACTAAAAATGAGGGCTTACATATGAAAAAGTTTTCCCAAAAACAATCCCTACTAGCAGGGGCCGAACCTGCATCTATACACGGCTTACTAACAAAAAACAAGAAACAAGTACCTATCTACCAAAACATCTACTTGTAAAGCCAGTCTATTTCTTCCTCTTTTTCGTCTTCTTTATTAGTGGTTCATCATTATCAGAATCACTAGCGACAGAAATTCTTTTTGAGTGCCTCCTCTTCGGCGGTGACTCTTCGGCTGGGGGCATGATATCGATGTCCTCCTCAGAGCCCGAATCAACGGGGAGGCTTCCCGCCGGAGGAGTAGGGGGGACTGGGTCTATGACGGAAGATGGGATAGTGCCACCCGACGACACTACCCTAGCAGACGCTGGACTATGCGCCGTCGTGCTGCCACCGGCGCTACCACTGTCCCCCGCAGCTTCTATTTCAGCACTGATTTCAGCCAAAATTTCCTCTTCTCGAGTCGCTTTGGCTTGGCCGGGGGCATCCGCAGCTTGCATCGAAGAACTTGAGGTTGGCAGGGGATCACTAACGATGATAAACTGTAAGTCCGTAGAGAAACCGCCCTGCTCACCGAGCAGCTCGCTCACCATCTGTTCCTCGAGAGATAACCCACTCCCCTGTGCCGCCTCGATCGATACCGCAGTTACAGCAATAGCCTCGGTAGCGATGGCCTTATCCCTTTGGCTTGATTCTTGAGCTGCGACTGTCGGCACAACCTCCGTCACTAGGCAAAAACAATAAGTTATTAGTAACTTCTTCAAAACAAACTCTTTATTTAGAAAACACTTGAGATAATTTCGAAATACCTTCCCCAGTTTGACTCGCAGGCGGCTGAACGACCTCGGAAGTGTGCTCATGGATAGGAGATAAGTGCGGCCGCTCCGGGTCGTAAGCTGGAATAGGTGGCAAGCTGACCGCAGACACAGGCACTGACGAAGGCGATGTGGTGACTTCAGCGACATCCGCATGGTGCTCAACACCCGATCCCTCTCCAACTTCCAGGGAACGACCACCCACCATCTCCTTCTCATGAGCAATAATAGCATCGTGAAGGACCTTCTTTTCATCCTCAGTTAATAACCGGTTCTCAAGCTCGAATCGGTCAACCGATTCGCCCGGATGCGCTTCCCCCTATTCCTCGACCAATCGCTCCCAAGCGCTACGAAGGTGAACGGGATAATCTTGAAGCCAGGCTAAATTTCGGTGTTTTAACACGTTGGCGTTATAAGTTATAAGCAGATCTTCGATATCGGCCTCTAGCCTGGCCTCTGCTTGTTGAACTTTCTCCTCCACCTCTGTCTTGACCGCTTGAACTTTCGCCACCGCAGCATCCCTTTCGGTGCGAAGAATCGCAGCTTGTTCGCACGCCTCCTGAGCTGCGCTATTCGCATCATCCCTTTCCTTGGCGATTTCAGCAAATTTTGACTTAAGCTCGTTCAACTCCTTCAGGGCAGCGTCCCTCTCTGCAGTAACCAATGTGTTTCGATGACCCATGTCCTCAACCGTGGCGTAGTGTTCGCGTTTCATCCTATCCATGATTGCCTGGGCTTCATCGGCTTTTTTAGTGGCCTCTATTTCGGATTTACGGGATGATTCAGCCTCAGTATTCAGCACTTGAATGATGCGATCTCTTTGTGCTAACTCGGCTTGCAATTTTTCAATGGTGGCCGCTCGTTCGAAAGCCAAGGCCGATGCTTTTTCGGCCGCCTTGTACCACACCTTGTATTGTGCGTAGAAATCGTGCACGTAATCAAGCGTCCACCGCTCGGCCTCCGGTGGGATTCTTTTCAAGTTCGGGGGAAAGACATAATTGTCGAAGCAGATATTCGGGAATTCTCTCTTCAGCTGCGCAAGCCTAATCGCTCCTTCTCCCGTGATTTTAGTAGGAGGTTCCTCCGCAACTGTCGACGCCGACACCTCAGATCTAGAAGCTTGAGAAACCGACACATGTCGAGAAGAATCACGAGGGACACGAACGGGAAGTTGTACGGAATCTCTGGGAGGAGGGGTACGCGATCGAGATCGACGCCTATGCCCCTTGTCCGAATCATATCTCTCATGACTAGAATATCCGGAACGTCTCTGGTCATAATACCCGGAGCGTCCTTGGTCATAGTCTCTATCCCCCTCTCGCCTTCGCGAATCATAATAAGAAGACTTGCGAGCATGTCGGAGACTCCCAAGCATTGAACCTCGTTTAGACATTGTATCTGCAAAGCAAAGTAAAATCGAATTAGTCACTCTTCGAATCAGGAAGTTTACAATGAAAGGTTATGCAGTGTCGTGAAGTGTGTGTGAATATGCATTCCCCCCGACCAACCAGAAATGTCGACCTCGCTAGTAATAAGAGGCTCGCTCAATTCTAGATTACGATGGAACTCCTCCAACCCGGCATCATGTTGAAAAGACACATCTTCCGGGATTGGAAGGTCGGCAAGCCCTTCGTAGAGACTTTCAGTACGCGGAGGAGACATCTCAGAGATTCTAACTCCGGAAGAGGACCGGGCAGTGACAACCGATTTCCGTCTCCCCCACTTAGTTGACTTAACCATGGCAGCCTTGCCTTTTCTCTGCTCCGCGACATCCGAAGCTACATCCGTAGGCTCGATCAGCGGCTCATCGTCAGTATGACTTCTTTCAGAGTCAGCGTCCTCGGCTATGACAACTTCGGGCTTCTTATGTTTGACTCGTTTCTTAGGAACGATCCTTTGTGCCACCTCAAACCTTATACTCTGTCCTCGTTCAATCAGCCCAAAGGTCCGGAGATTCCTATCGGTCAAAAGCAACTCGATGTCCCTATCTTCGCTCGGGACTTCTCGAAGTACTCGCACCATCTCCTTAAACTCTTCACCTTCGGGTCGCGGGATCGTTGCTGTAAAAAGAAAAAATTAATATAAGTTCCACTTCGGGAGCAATTGTCATAGTAACTATTTAAGCACTTGGTTGTACTCACGTCTGAATAACCATCGTCGAGCAAAGCTTGGAGGGCACCTGACATAAAACCATTTTGTCCTATAGTAACTCAGCCTTGTCCAGGATCCGGTGACCACTTGACAATTTCTCACCGCCTCTAGAAATGTGAAAGAAGGATAATCACCACGAGTTTTGAAGTTGAACAAGTATCTAATTTCGATTGGGATCGGCGGTCGATGGAGACATTCCATAAATGCAATGAACAAGCTATTGATCGACGCATATCCGTTCGGATGCAGCTGAGATGGGGCGATCCTCAAAAACGACAATACTTCTCTTATATACTCGTTGAACGGGGGAAGTGTCCCGGCCGCACACGCGTGGCGATTAAATGTTGTATACCCTTCTGGCGGATTATGTGGTCTATCATTCGGCCCCGGCAGTAACACATCGTCCAGTGACAAGGCGTGCCTCAAACAAATTCTTCCCAACATGTCTTCAGAGATATTCGATGGAACGGAATCTGATGGATTGGCAATGAACGACGCATCAGGAAGTTCGTCCGGAGCCGGACCGATGATCTCAGGATCTATATCCGGAACTTCTAGCCTCGGAGGAGCTGTACCTTGAATCTCCTGCTGCTGTGAACTTGAAGGTTCCATAACTAGCTAACTCAGGAGAAACCATCGTTAGACGACAAAGAACCCGTGTGTCCCCAGTGTAAAGTGTATGAATGTGTGTGGTACCGTGCCATGCATTACTTGAACAAATTTTGCAGAGTTAAAGTGAACATTCAAACGACAAAGCTACGAAGTTCAGCAATAATGACCGTCATCGCTGACCGTCATCACTAAATCGTTTATATGATGGAAGTCAGTTCGAATATAAGTTGTTATAGTTCCATCGACGAGCTTCAAAAGGCAATCAAATATGCAGTTCAATATCCAAGTCCAAATATGCAGGAATGACGCTCGTCGGAGTTGTGCTTGAAAAATTTCAAATTTTGGAATCCATCATATAGGGTTCGAAATCATCACAGAGGCTTCGTTCGAACCCAACCGAACACCTCTTCCTTCAAACCCATCCAAACTTCGTTCGAACCCATGCGTTCGAAACCATCATGACAGTGCTTCGAATCCATGCGTTCGAACCCATCCTGACATCGTTTCGAAACCATGCATTCAGGCGCGCTTCGAAACGATGGCCAAATGACAAATTCGAACCGATACAGAAACCCTTAACTTGACATCGGTCGCGTTCGAAACGATCCACTTCGAATCGATACGAGGTTGTAGACTTCGAAGCGATAGCCTATGGGTTCGAATCCATCGATTCGAAAGGATCCCTCGAATCCCCCAATCGGTGCGAACTACGCATCCCAACAAGGACATTCCAAGGATCGATTCGAAATCCAATGGATACACACCACCGTCGTCGCTTCGAACTCGAGCCCACACATCGATTCGAATCCCTCCCAAACCAGATCCGGTTTTGCCAATCTCGAAGCTATGCAATCGATGACGAGAAATTGGTTTGAAATCACTTCGTCGCTTGAATCCGAGGCTAATTACCTAGTTTAAGCAATGGATTCGAGAGATTTAAGTCATAAATCTTGATGGATTCGAAAGCACGACGCAGTATTTTCTCCTTAGAAGCTTCGAAGCGATGAAGAGCACAGTGAGAAAGTAAAAAGTGAAAAAGTAGCAGGTCCACTGCTATTTATATGGAGGGTTGGTGATGACCGGGACGGTTCGAGTTCCGGTGAGGTTGACCGATTGCAACGGGTCAGAAGGCAGAGTCATTTCGAAACCAATCTTCGAACCCATACGCTTGAGGCTCCATCGTGTGAAGCACACGGACCACTGCCGAGAACAATAGTTTCGTAACCATCCAAATCATCGATTCGAAGATCATTTTCGAAACCACAGAAACGAACTACTAATTCGAAACCATCCTTCCACATCGGTTCGAATGGCAATTTCGAACCCATCACCACACAAGTATACTCCATGCTTTCAGACCGTTTCGAATGTCAATTTCGAATCCATCAATGCTCCAATGCATCGATTCGAAATCTCATATTCACACAACCCATCATTGCACGGGCATATCGCGTCCATACAAACACGAATTTTGAACCCATCAACGCTCAAGTGGATCGGTTCGAAACATTACACTTGCGCAATGCAAATTCTATTTCTTCAACCTTCAATATCGGTTCAGGAGAGGATCGATACGGAGGAAATTTCCACAACAACCACCAAGCGTTGTCTCAATTCAAATTTCAAAGTCGGTTCAGGAGAGAATCGATACGAAATTCTGCAGCAAACCAAACTGACAACGACTCGTGGACGCACGACGTTAACAAGGTCCAAATTAACATATGTGCATACATGTCGGACTAACATTCGATTTTGAATATTCACAGGGATCAAACACTATTCCCGTTACAAATGCGACAGCCAACGGCTAAGCACTATTATACAGCAATCAATCATATCAACGCATGGTTACGGCAATACAGCATACGAGTTTCAACAAAAAAGAGAGCAATGATTGTTCAGATAGAAATGGCAGCTATTCAAAGCACGTCATGTTCCCACAGGACGTACTTTGGGGGGCAAAATGTTATCCCGCTTTTTGGCAAAGCCGCGATACCAAAAGAGCGATTGAAAAGGAAGAACTGTTCGCCTCAGAGGTTGATCGTATTTCCTTTCGCCATGGATATCACTGAATTTTATCCGAGTCCAGAATGAGCTACAATTGATGGGACACTGCAAGAAAGGCCACAGGAGTCAGCATTTCAAATTTCAAGTCGATCCGAGTTCGTATGCTCAAGTTATGATCGAGGCAACTTGGAGGGAACACACTGATTTCGAACCCATAATGATGGTTGTCTTCGAACCCATCAGAGAGTAGCTTGTTCGAACCCATACTCGGCTGCCTCAGTTCGAAACCATCGGACATGCATGCTTCGAACCCATACATAAGCTTCGTTCGAAACCATCCCTGAAGTCGTGTTCGAACCCATCATAGAGCCATGCTTCGAACCCATCACAAAGGCCTTCTTCGAAACCATCCTGTGTTGCCTTGTTCGAACCCACTGGGTCAACCCACGTGTCTTCCATCGGTTCGAAATCACCGAGATACACGGAGTCGAAGCGGTCAACACGGAGCGAAATCCGGATCGGTTCGAAACTTGCGCTCCACGTCACCACGAAGTCGCGTGCCATGATGGATTCGAAACCATCGTTTCGAAACCATGGGTTCGAACCAAACAGCCGTGCCGTGAATCCTATTTCGAACCTATCATATCTCCCAATCTACTGATCCAAATGTCATGAAATTTTCACAGATGCTAGCATACATGTTGAAGAATGTCCTCGCCAAATTTCACCTCGATTGGATGAATTCTTGATCGGTTCGAATGGAGTTCGAACCGATGCCAAAGTGGGCCCAAACTTCCCGAGACCGTACGTGTGGGCCCCCTCACATGCCAGAAGTGGTCTCCCGAGTTTTCAGCGAAATATCAGCAGCCTACGCCTATAAATAGAGCCCTAGGGCCAACAGAAAAGGGATCTTCTGACTCTGAGACGCCGAGACTCTGCCGGATCAAGATCTCCATCATCCTACATCATAATCCTATTGTTGATTTCGAATTTCCAGTTGTAACTTGCTATGGATCGCTGTAACAACTTGTAATCATTGAAAGAGAATCAATAAAACATCAAAAAACTTCACAGTGGACGTAGGCAACACGCCGAACCACTATAAATCGCTTGTCTACGCATTTACTTTACTGCTGATTGGAGTTTTTGTTAGATAATATCTGTTTTGAACTTGCATTCTTGACTATTATCTCTTCAACGACTCCCGAAGAGTGTTGTGCCCAATTTTGACACAAACACTAGGAGAGTTCCAGACTCGAGGAGAACGACTCACAGCATACCTAAAGAAGACCAAGCTGCTACTTAACCAACTGGATCACTATTTTATCAGACACATTCCTCGAGAGGAGAATCAAGAGGCCGACGAACTGGCAAAACAAGCCAGCATGAAGAACAACTCCTTTTCGGGAGCAATAGCCGTCTCAAAACAACTAGCACCGAGCTTCGAACGGGAGGATCTGATAGCTGCGATTGAAGAAGAAACTTGGATGGCTCCTATCCGAAAATACTTACAAGATGGCGCATTGCCCAGCGAGCGTAGTGAAGTCAGGAAAATCTTGAGGAAAGCTTCCCGCTACACACTGCAAGAAGGAATCCTCTACTGGCGCGGCTTCTCTAACCCCTTATTACGATGTGTCGCTGGAAGGGAAGCCAAAGAAATCTTATCCAACATCCACCAGGGAAGCTGCGGAGATCACACTGGAGGGCAGACTCTGGCAAAGAAGGTACTCCGATATGGATATTTCTGGCCCACCTTGAACAAAGATGCCTTAGACTTCGTCAAAAAATGTGACAGATGTCAGAAATTTGCCAAAATTCCTCGACTACCGACAAATGAGATCACTCAAATGACTAGCCCTTGGCCCTTTGCAGTATGGGGAATTGACTTGATTGGTGAACTGCCAATGGGCCGAGGCGGAGCTAAATATGCTATAGTAGCAGTCAACTATTTCACCAAATGGGTGGAAGCAGAACCTCTAAATAAAATATCTTCGACAAAAATCATTAACTTCTTGATCAAAAATGCTCTGTGCAGGTACGGAGTACCACTCAAAATCATATCAGACAATGGACTTCAGTTTAACAGCGAGGAATTCACCGACTGGTGCCAAGAGCACGGGATTCACAAAAGCTTCTCATCCGTGGCTTATCCCCAGGCAAATGGTCAAGTCGAAGCTGTCAACAAAATTCTCAAAACAGTGATCAAGAAGAAGCTTGAAAATTCAAAGGGCACTTGGGTGGATCAACTTCCTACGGAACTTTGGGCCTACCGCACATCTTTTAGAACATCAACAGGGCATACTCCTTTCTCTTTGGCATACGGATCGGAGGCAATGCTCCCAGTTGATACTATTGTGCCTTCCCACCATAGGATCCACTACAATCCAGAAGAAAACGAAGAACTCCTCCTCATGTCTTTGGATCTGATTGAGGAAAGGAGAAACGATGCAGCACTCAAAGTAGCAGCTCACAAACAAAAAGTGACAGCCCAGTACAACTCCAAAGTCAAGCATCGCAGCTTACAAGAAGGAGATCTTGTCCTCAAACGAATCTTTCCGCGCCCCGGGGCACTGGACCCCATCTGGGACGGACCATATGCAATTCATAAAGATCTCCACAACGGAGCTTATATTTTGTCAGTAGTGGACGGAGAGGTGTTCCAGAGGGCATGGAACACCCGACACCTCCGTAGATACTTTTCTTAACTTGTACTGCCCATATGAAGTGAATTAACAAAGAGAATCAGTGGACGTTGGCATTTTCGTGCCGAACCACTTTAAAAACTTGGCTCTTGTTGACTTGTTCCTTTGCATCTTGGTTACTTGTTAAGCTTTATCCTTTTCTGTTGAACAAAATCCTTTGCAAATGACTTTTCCATTTAGAGCTTCACAGCACAACTCCACCTGGACAAAATCTAACAGGTACGCTACGATCCTATGCCCTCGCCAATGAGACACTTTGCTCCGGTATCCCTCTACCGCAAGTTAACTCATTGTTTGCCTCGGCCCTTAAAGCCGACTGTAATAAGCCGAGTATAAGCCACCGAGAAGGCCGATTATGCCATGGCAGCTCATTACAGCGATTCGGCTCGCCGGCAACTGTGAACCGACCAGAAGCCCCAACATAAGGTGTGGCCAGCCAGGGGCAGTTCACAGTTGACGATCGGCCCCCACGCTAGCCGGCCACAGTAAATCGAATAATACCCGCGATTACGGGCCATAATGGCTCGGGTAGTTACTGTGCGCGGTCGGCTCCGATGTGTTTTAAGTGCGGCTGTGGTAAAAAAGAAAACTCCCCGCAGAGGCGTAAGATGGGTGACAAATGTCTCCAAGACCCACAGCTAGGGAAAGTGACTACAAAACCCGTTTGCCACGAACTTAAGCACACCGACGGCCTTCCGTAACTGGAAGTTTTACTTTTCCCATATTTCCATTTAGAAACTTTTCTTCTATCCCCTATAACGATCCCTAAAGTACAGGTCACAAAATAGGGGAACTCTCGCTTGTGGAAATATGAACTCACATCCGGATGACTGAACACCCAGCTACATTCCATACTCAGTCACGCAAGACATTCAAAGCAACCCCCTACAACTAAAACACGAAGGGCGGTACTCTCTTCTCTTGTATACCAATATGTAGCGTTAATTTATTCACACATCATATTGACATTACAAGAACTAGTATTTTGAGCAGAAACTTAGCACCAAATCACAGGCATATGCATAACCATGTTTCTTATACAGCACATCAGAATAATAACAGCATACAAAATATAACGGAATCAGCTCGCGTCATGAAATTACATAAAGCCATTCATCACAAACAATGTTATTACAGTCACATCAATATTTTGGACTAACATAAACAGCAATAAAAAGAAATCAAAAGGTGGCCGAATCCGCACAAGGAACCAGCTGCGTCCACGCTTCGCCCTCATGCTACCAACTCTCCAAGCCTACTTAGCCGCAGGGTCGGAGCTCCCAGCATGTTGATCGGAAGCCCCACCTGTCCAATCCAGAAGAGGAGACCATTAAACAAACAGTAAGCGATCAAGTTATGAAAATCTAAAAAGAAAAGAGAAAGAGAAGAGAGACTCACCAGCGTCCGGCGCTTGATCCTCATCCTCCAATTGCACACCCGCTTCCTCCGCAACAAGCAGCCGCATCCCCTCCTTCACCGCCGCCTGCTCCTCCTTCGAAAACTGAGCGATGACTACATCCAGACTAAAGGCCGCTCCACCTTTCTTACCCGCATCAACCCTGGCCTCCTCTAAAGCCCGAAGATATACCTTTGCCATAACCCGGGGATAGTCATCCATCTAGGATAAGGTGCCCTCCTTCCAAGTGCGGAAGTACATGTACTGCAGCATATCGTCCATCATCACCTCATCCTCTTCAAACCTCTTCACCCGGGCCTCAGAAATCTGCAACTTAGTGGCAGCAGCATCCCTCTCCCGCCGGTATCTCGAGCACTCAGCCTGGAGGGATCTCCGCATCTCCTCCATCTCTTCTTTCAACTTGGCTTGAGCAAGTTCTGCAGCTTCAAGCCTCTCAGATATCTCTTCAACCTGCTCGAGATCCGCCCTCCTAACCTCATCAACCGTGGTAATGGCCATGTAAATGCGTTTCTTACAAGCGACCTCCATTTTCCGCAACTCAGCTCTGCTAGCCTCTTCCATGGCCTTCTTCAGTCGTTGGGAGTCGGTTTCATGCTGCGAAATCTGAATAGCCTGCTCGGCAAGTTGTTTGGCCTGATCAGCAACCACTAACCGCAACCTTATATTGGCACTCCCTATCTCCTCCCCGGCCTTGGCCAATAGGGCGTGATGTTCCATTAACTTCTTGGCCTCCTCCGCGACCCGGTCGATGTTGGCCTTTGCTTCGTCCTCCATAGAAGCTATCCGAGTAGTGAGCAGATCCAGATCTAGGGACTTAGCCTCATCAAGAACCCGAACCATGGGATTGCGGGGGAGAAGATGCTCGCCCGTGGCCTCGTCAAATAAAATATCCTGAGGGCTTGGGTCCAAATCCGGGTGGCCGGCAAAGGGATTGCGAGGCACGTCGGGACGTTTTATGCGGATAACAGTAGGATTCTCGGAAGGATGCGGAGAGGGGACAAACTCCGTGGTCTCCTCCGTGGTATCTCGGGAAGGCTGAGTAGGAGGCTGAGGACCAGGTGGTGAATCAGACAAGGAACGCCTCCTCTTCCTCTGCTGGATAGCCTCCTCGATAACTCCAAGGAGAGGGCGGTAGCTGACCACGTCCCCAGGACGACCAATAGGAAGCTTCGGCTTAGCAAAAGCTCTCATCAACTTGAATTGTTCGAGGCGGTGTCGAACATCTGACGTTTTGGCCACCTGGCCTGCCCCTGGAGTAAAGAATAAATGTTGCAGGCATGCATCAAATCATGAGGCAAGAGATGTATCGAGTTAAAAAAAAAGAACAAGAAAGATGCTTTTACTATACGAACCCTGCAGAGAAAGAGGATCCTGCAATAAGTCCTAGATTTCATCCCAGGATGGAAGCGAGCCATAAAATATTCCTAAGTCCCTATCGTAAATGGAATCTGCAGAAGTCAAAAGTTCACCTTTCACCGTCGGAGTCACCCTAGCTGAGGAGCTCTTAGGGGATGGATCGGCGCCAGCCCCGGCCTTGCCAGTCTTCTTCGCCTTCTCCACCAAATCCGATTCTCCCTCCGATTCCCCGAAAGCTTGACGGAGAGCCTCATCCGTCCACTCCTGAAGCTCCCCAACTTGCCTGGAGGTTAAGGCACCAGTGCCACTACCTCCCTGTCCGTCGCCATCATCATTTCCCTCTCCATCTCCATCGCCATCTCCTCCACCCTCTGACTCTCCTCCTACATCGCCTCCTTCGCCCTTGCCTCTATCCTCTTCCACATCTTCCTCCTCCGGGGTATTCAGGCAAGTGCTAGGAGAGGGGCCGTCAGACTCATTAAGTTTCTTACCCCCGACAACCGAAGGCTTTGTAAAAGTTTTCCTCTTGCTACTCTTCTTCGTGGCCCCTCCTGTAGTCTGGGCAGCTTTCTCTTCCGCCGTATCTCTCTGTTTAACCATGGACTGATGTGGAAGAATCAAGTTGTACAACAAGAGTCTAGCATTCCTGATCAGGTAAGCAGCCGATCTGTCTCTCTCTGAAATAGCTTCTATCTCAGCTGCCATCTGAACTAGGCGATCGTTCTCCACAACCACAAAGCCACCTGTCGCTAGCAAGAAATGAAAGAACATAAGGAAAAGAATTGCGGCCAAGACAAGGAATGTAAATAAACTTTGACTTACATCCGGAGGTGAAGCGACGAATAGAGACGGAGTCATCTCTGACGAAGAACCACTCCTTCTTGAACATACTGTACTTCGAATAGAGGTCCAGAACCGGCTTAAAAGAGACGGCAGACTCCAAACTAATAAATGGGGATCCCTTCCTGTATCCCCTCAGATTGTACAGATACCGTATCTCCCGGTTGGAAGGAGCGCGCCCATACCTCTCTTGAAAGATAGCGTACAAGCACACCAGGATGGCGTAAGAGTTGGGCTGGAGTTGGAATGGAGCCACCTTCAGATAAGTGATGAAGCTGACTACCTAGGCGTTGATGGGAGGAATGGCCCCGCACATATAGTGGTACCTACTATACGCAAAATACCCTTCAGGAGGGTCATATGGCATAACTCACGTAGTAGACTTGGTCGTGAATGGCTCTCCTTGGAGTATATGTGATGTCTAATAGACTCAGTTCGATGTTCCATTTTAACAACCTACCAGACGTCTCAGGCCGCATAAGGACCTGTCGTAATGGCTGGTCGGTGTACACAGTAATAGGATGAGCCTGAAAATATGGACGGAGCTTCCTCGAGGCAATGACTAGGCAATATGCCAACTTTTCAAGCTTTGGATAATTTCTCTCGGCTCCGGTTAATCGCTTACTCACGTAGTAGACCGGCTTTTGCACTTGGTCTTCCTCCGGATTTAATGCGGCACTGATTGCATTCTCTGATACTACCAGGTAAAGATATAACTATTCATGATCTACAGGCTTTGAGAGGATTGGTGGTACAGAAAGATGCTGGATAAGCGATTGGAATGCGCCCTCACATTCTGCGGTCCATTCGAAGTTTCGTTTCCCCTTTCGAATTAAATCAAAAAATGGAATGCATTTGTCGGTTGATTTTGAGATAAACCTGCTCAGTGCTGCCACTTTTCCGTTAAGACTCTGAACTTGCTTTATGGTTTTCGGAGTTTGGAGATTTCTGATTGCCCAGATCTTTTCGTGGTTGGCCTCTATTCCTCGGGCATTGACAATGAACCCAAGAAATTTTCCGGATGCGACTCTGAAATGACACTTGAGTGGATTAAGCTTCATCCCGTATTTCCGAAGGATATTGAACATTGACTCCAAGTCTTTGAAACACTCATCAGAATATCGTGACTTCACCAACATATCATCTACATAGACCTCCATAGTTTTCCCAATCTGATTGGCAAACATTTGGTTGACCAAGCGTTGATAAGTTGCGCCAGCATTCTTTAACTCGAAAGGCATGACCTTGTAGCAATACAACCCCAAGTCGGTTATGAAGCTCGTGTGCTCTTGGTATGGTACATGCATGGGTATTTGGTTGTAACCTGAGTAAGCATCCATGAAGGATAATAATTCATGTCCGGCGGTTGAATCTACCAGTTGATCGATCCGGGGAAGTGGAAAGCTGTCTTTCGGGCAGGCATTATTCAGGTCGGATAATCGATACACGTTCTCCATTTCCCGTTTGGTTTTCGGACAAGTACGGGATTGGACACCCACTCTGGGTATAAAGCGTCTCTAATAAACCCATTTGATTTTAACTTGTCGACCTCTTCTCTCAGGGCGGAAGATCTCTCTGGATCCATACCACGTCTTTTTTGCTTGACCGGGATATACCGCGGGTCAATGTTCAAGGTGTGGCTTGCGATGTCAGGCGAGATTCCACACATATCAGAATGCGTCCAGGCGAACACGTCAAGATTCGCCCGGAGAAAATCAACCAATTCCAGTTGTGTCTTTTGATTAAGCTGAGACCCAATCTTCAACATTCTCGAGTCATCGTGATCATCGTCAATTGGGACATCAATGGTTAGCTCGGCCGGAGAAGCCTGACTTTCCGTAGATTCTTCTTTATTGTCATTGTCCCTTAGATCAAGATCCTTTTGGAATTGGTTGTGGTGCCCAGGCTAGAACCCAGGCGCTAATTGTCAATCGTCAGTAAAACGGACGCAGAGAGATTCCTCTACGACTTTTCCTTTCTCTTTCCGCTGCGCCTCCCGCAGCTCAGCAACATAACAGGCTCTTCCAGCAGCCTGATCTCCTTGTACAACTCCTATTCCGTGGTCAGTAGGGAACTTCAGAATTAAACACCATGGGGCAATAGCAGCCCTAAATTCGGCAAGGGCCGGTCGGCCCAAAAAAGCATTGTACGGGGAAGGAATATCTAAGACAACAAATTGCAACATCCGAACTCTTCGGCATTCTCCCGCTCCCAACTCTACTGGCAATTCAACTATTTCAGTTGGTATTGTTGCACTCCCATTGAAGCCGTGGACTCGTGATTGACAAGGCTTTAAGTCCTTAGCTTCCATTTTCATTAAATCATATGCTCTTTTAAATAATATATTTACGGAACTTCCCCTGTCTACCAAGATCCTCTTCATCCAAGCAGGACCAACTTGAGCGGATATAACCAATGGGTCAATTGTGGGAGCTTCGACTTTATCGGCATCTCGATTTCTAAACACGATTTCATCAGCCATTGTCTTTTGTTGTTTAGTCGGTGTTCCGTCTTCCGAGTTGCTATAGCATTCAAAGTCTACATGCCTGATTGAGCTAGCATATGACTCCATTTCTCTCCAACTTCTGTCTGCCGGATGAGGACAACCACCTATTGTATTGATAACCAACCTTCTGCCCGTGCGAGCAGGTTCACCTTGTCTTTCCTGATTCTGCGTTCGATTTTGATTAGATGGGCCTGCTCCACCAGACTGCGGCGCCCGAACAAACTGGTCCAACTTTCTTTCTCTGATCAACTTTTCAATGAGGTCTTGCAAATGTCTACACTCATTGGTATTACGCCCATAACTTTCATGAAACCTACAAAACTTCCCTGTCTGAATTTGCTTCTCCGACGAAGGCTTCGGAGCAGGCTTCTTGTATTGCACAGTATTACAAGTTTGTAAGTATACGTTTTCCAGTGACGTGTTAAGCGGTGTATAACTGTCAAACATTGCGGCCCTACGTCTCGCACCACGATTCTGATCTTGCTTCTTGCTTCGGTTATCACCGTTTCTTGATCGTTGGGCCTGTTTATTTTGGATATTCAATTCGACTTTTCCCGAATTTTCTCCGGATTGTTTAACCGCAACATTACTCTGAATCCCTTCACTGCTGGGCCTTGCATCGTCCTGCTTCCTAGACTGTTTCGCATCCTCTCGCCTCAAGAATTGAGCAACTTTGGAATAGAAACGGTCCAACGATGCGGGAGGTTTTCCGGCTAACCAATTTCCAAACTCGGAATCAGGGTCGATTCCTTTGGTCAAAGCCATTAGAATGGAATTATCATTGGGGTCGGTGATCTCTGCGCATGCAGCATTGAATCTCTCCAAATATTGTCTAAGTGTATCTCCCGGAGCTTGAGTGACACTTGATAGGGTATTAACATCTTTAGGTCGGGCAATATGCATGCGAAATTGTTCCACAAATTTAGTAGCTAACTGGTCAAACGAAGAAATAGATCGTGGCGGTAATCGGGTGAACCACATTGTCGCAATTCCCCCTAAGGAAATAGGAAAACTGCGGCACTTTACTGCGTCATCAGCTCTTGCAGTAGTCATTGACCATTCATATTTCAGAACATGTTGATTTGGGTCGGAATTTCCTTCATACATGGGAAGGGTTGGCATTTTAAATCGCCGAGGAGGTTCAACATACAATATGTCATCAGTAAATGGGGTATGACTCCGGGAGATTCCCCAATCGTCATTTGTTAGGCCTTGACTCTCGTGAATCATTCGTCGTACCATGGCTGAGAAGTCTGGTATTGGAAAATTCTGTGGGTGGTGAGCCAAAGTATGGTCGGGTTCCATAGTGCGAGGTAGGATCGGGCGCTGTCGACGATCCTCATCTCGCCTCCTTGGCTCGATGTCTTCTGGGACATATGGCTCTGGAGCCTGTCCCTGCTGATGATAATTTTGATTGGAGTGATCTCGAGCATCAACTCCTATGTCAACTGCAGCGGCTGTAGCAGCTCGATCGTCTGCAGTGTATTGAGGAATAGTGCCTCCTCGGGAGGAGGGTCCAGTATGGAAGCTGGTAGATGGGCCAACCCTTATTTGCCCAACGGTTACTGCCTGTTGACAATCAGCGGCTTGCGTATGATTTCCATCTAGCCTGGGACGGATAGATCTGGTATTGTAATCAGAGGAAGCGGAGCTTTTGGTGGAAGAACGAGGAGCTTGATCCCTTCTGGATCTTCTTCACTTTTGGCGATTTAGTTGATTGGTCAACTCAGCATTAGCGCACAATTGCTAAGTTAGCTGTTGTCTGCTTTGGGTTAATTCTTGGAGTAGCGCTTGGAACTCTTGCCTTGTGAACGGACCTGACTGATCCGTATGCCCAATAGCATCTTGGTTAGTGGATTGTAACTGTGTGGGATTTTGCCTATCCCGGCCTTCCTGATCACCAATGTTAGAAGTGGTTCTTGTACTCACCATTTTGAAACATCGAATTCTTTCCTAGACTTTTAACAAAACTGAGTAGAATGGAAGGAATTTGAATATGAGGTCTGGATCTCTCTCTTAGATTTATGCAATCCGGTATCGAAGATAGATCCAAGGAGCAGGAGAAAAAACTAGGTTTTTTCTCAGTGAAAGCACCAAAGTGTTTGTGTCAAAATTGGGCACAACACTCGTTGGAAGTTTTTGAAGAGATAATAAATGAAGAAAGTAAATTAAAACGTGGATTATCTAACAAAAACTCCAAATAGCAGGAAGTAAATTGCACAAGAGACAACGATTTAGAGTGGTTCGGCGTTTTGCCTACGTCCACTATGAAGTTTTGTTACTTTATTGCTTGATATTCGGAGAATACAACTTTTTGATGTCAAAGTACAGCAAGTAGCAAGCCAAAATTAAAAATCAAAGGCAGTGGTGGTGCTCTGAAGCAATTCTGGCAGCGTCTAGTCGTGTTTTTTCTTCACAATTCTCCCATCCCCTTTCTGAATGACCGGGGGCTATGTTTATAGGTGCTGGAGGCTGATATTTCTTCTAAAATACGGGAAGACCACTTCTGGCACGTGTGGGGGGGCCCACATCGCCGAATTCTGGAGATCCGGGCCCACTTTTGGATCGATTCGACCCTTGGTTCGAATCGATCAAAAAAGTGTCCAATCATGATGAAACTTGGCATGGACATTCTTCTATGTACGTGCAAGCTCCTGTTAAAATTTCATAGCATTTGGACTTGTAGATCTCAAGTAATGATCGATTCAACATTACATTTTTAGTTGATATGCATGCTTCGAATCTATGTTCTTCGAATCGATAGGGTCGAGTCCTTGGTTTCAGCTGCTACAACTTGATGGATTCGATGTGTTAGATTCGAGGGTTATCTTCTTTCGAATCGATGATGTTGGCACTTGTTCGGAACGATCGTTGTTAGCTACTGCAGATCGATTCGAAGTTGCTTCAGTATGTTGGATTCGAAGAACTCTCGCTTGATGGATTCGAAGACAGGAGCACTATGATGGATTCGAAGACAGGAGCACTCTGACGGATTCGAAACAAGGCGTGCCCTCGATGGATTCGAACCTACATTATTTGGATGGAGTCGAACTGAGACATACATAGATGGATTCGAACGTAGATATGTGAGATGGGTTCGAGGCAAGGGCTCGCTCCTGGGTTCGAAGCTATGCGTGCCTTGATGGATTCGAACTCTGATCGATTCGAGCCTGGGTCTCTCGTATGGACTCGAAATAAGGCCTACCCTCCTTATTTTCTTTTTGCGATATCTTGAGTATACGAACTCGGATTTCCCCGAAATTTGGAACGTTGGTTTCTATAGCTTTGCTTGACGTGTCTTATCAATTGTAGCACGATCCGGACTCGGATAAAATTCGTCGATATCTGTAGTTGCCCAACGATCATTCAAAGCTGAAGATGTATGATCCTGTTTCTTTCTTATTAGTTCCTTGGTATCTCTGCCTTGCCAAAAGGCGGGATAACAGCGTGCATGGATTTGAAATGGAACAGTGCCATGGTGCACCACTCTCCAGCGATGGTAAATCGAAGACCAGCCGCCGTAATCCCATTTTACCGCAAAAATCCACGTGTCGAAAAAACGAAGGGTAAAAAACTTATGAGACCCGGTTGAAATTCGGGTTGACCTTTTTGGGCATTAATCTATCCGTTGAAGGCTGAAAGCCGTAGAACTCATCGAGGCCTTCGTTTTGATACATTATGGCTCCCGTAACTCTAAACGAGCCAGAAGTTATGGCCGTCTGAATAATCGATATCTACAGGGTGCAACATCCACGGTGCAAGGTGCAACATTCGTCCGAAATGGCGAAACAGTGTCGTACGACTTTTAGAAATGCGTGCTGGATTTGAAATGGAACAGTACCATGGTGCACCACTCTCCAGCGATGGTAAACCGAAGACGAGCCACGGTAATCCCGTTTTCCCATAAAAATCCACCTGTCGAAAAAACGAATGGTAAAAAACTTACGAGACCCGATTGAGATTCTGGTTTTCCTTTTTGGGCATTAATCTATCCGTTGATGGATGAAAGCTGTCAAAGCCATAGAACTCACCGTGGCGTTCGTTTTGACAGGTTATCGCTCCCGTAACTCTAAACGAGCCAGAAGTTATGGCCGTACGAATAATCGATGTCTACACGGTGCAAGGTGCAACATCCGTCCGAAATGGCGAACAGTGCCGTACGACTTTTAGAAATGCGTGCATGGATTTGAAACGGAACAGTACCAAGGTGCACCACTCTCCAGCAATGATAAATCGAAGACCAGCCACGGTAATCCCGTTTTACCGTAAAATACACGTGTCGAAAAAACGAAGGGTAAAAAACTTACGAGACCAGATTGAGATTCGGGTTGTCCGTTTTGGGCATTAATCTATCCGTTGACGGCTGAAAGTTGTCAAAGCCGTAGAACTCATCGAGGCCTTCGTTTTGACAGGTTATGGCTCCCGTAACTCTAAACGAGCCAGAAGTTATGGCCGTCCGAATAATCGATATCTATAGGGTGCAACATCCACGGTGCAAGGTGCAACATCCGTCCAAAATGGCAAAACAGTGTCGTACGACTTTTAGAAATGCGTGCATGGATTTGAAACGGAACAGTACCATGGTGCACCACTCTCCAGCGATGGTAAATCGAAGACCAGCCACCGTAATCCTGTTTTACCGTAAAAATTCACGTGTCAAAAAAAACGAAGGGTAAAAAACTTACGAGACCCGATTGAGATTCGGGTTGTCCTTTTTGGGTATTAATCTATCCGCTGACGGTTGAAAGCTATCAAAGCCGTAGAACTCATCGCGACCTTCGTTTTGACAGGTTATGGCTCCCGTAACTCTAAACGAGCCAGATGTTATGGCCGTCCGAATAATCGATATCTGCAGGGTGCAACATCCACGGTGCAAGGTGCAACATCCGTCCGAAATGGCGAAACAGTGTCGTACGACTTTTAGAAATGCGTGCATAGATTTGAAACGGAACAGTACCATGGCGCACCACTCTCCAGCGATGGTAAATCGAAGGCCAGCCACGGTAATCCCGTTTTACCGTAAAAATCAACGTGTCGAAAAAACGAAGGGTAAAAAACTTACGAGACCCGATTGGGATTCGGGTTGTCCTTTTTGGGCGTTAATCTATCCGTTGACGGTTGAAAGCTGTGAAAGCCGTAGAACTCATCGAGGCCTTCATTTAGACAGGTTATGGCTCCCGTAACTCTAAACGAGCCATAAGTTATGGCCGTTTGAATAATCGATATCTACAGGGTGCAACATCCACGGTGCAAGGTGCAACATCCGTCCGAAATGGAGAAACAGTGCCGTACGACTTTTAGAAATGCGTGCATGGATTTGAAACGGAACAGAACCATGGCGCACCACTCTCCAGCGATGGGAAGTCGAAGACGGGACAAGGTAATCCCGTTTTACCGTAAAAATCCACGTGTCGAAAAAACGAAGGGGAAAAAACTTACGAGACCCGATTGAGATTTGGGTTGTCCTTTTTGGGAATTAATCTATCCGCTGATGGCTTAAAGTAGTCAAGGCCATAGAACTCATTGAAGCCTTCGTTTTGACAGGTTATGGCTCCCGTAACACTAAACGAGCCAGAAGTTATGGCCGTCCGAATAATCGATATCTACAGGGTGCAACATCCACGGTGCAAGGTGCAACATCCGTCCGAAATGGCGAAACAGTGCCGTACGACTTTTAGAAATGCGTGCATGGATTTGAAACGGAACAGTACCATGCTGCACCACTCTCCAGCGATGGGAAGTCGAAGACGGGCCACGGTAATCCTGTTTTACAGTAAAAATCCACGTGTCGAAAAAACGAAGGGTAAAAAACTTACGAGACCCGATTGAGATTCGGGTTGTCCTTTTTGGGCATTAATCTATCCGTTGACGGCTGAAAGCGGTCAAATCCATAGAACTCATCGAGGCCTTCCTTTTAACAGGTTATGGCTCCCGTAACTCTAAACGAGCCAGAAGTTATGGCCGTCCGAATAATCGATATGTATAGGGTGCAACATCCACGGTGCAAGGTGCAACATCCGTCCGAAATGGTGAAACAGTGTCGTACGACTTTTAGAAATGCGTGCATGGATTTGAAACGGGACAGTACCATGGTGCACCATTATCCAACGATGGTAAATCGAAGACCAGCCACCGTAATCCTGTTTTACCGTAAAAATCCACGTGTCGAAAAAACGAAGGGTAAAAAACTTACGAGACGCGATTGAGATTCGGGTCGTTCTTTTTGGGCATTAATCTATCCGTTGACGGCTGAAAGCTTCCAAAACCGTAGAACTCATCGAGGCCTTCGTTTTGACAGGTTATGGCTCCCATAACTCTAAACGACCCAGAAGTTATGGCCGTCCGAATAATCGATATCTATAGGGTGCAACATCCACGGTGCAAGGTGCAACATCCGTCCGAAATGGCGAAACAGTGTCGTACGACTTTTAGAACTGCGTGAATGGATTTGAAACGGAACAGTACCATGGTGCACCACTCTCCAGCGATGGTAAATCGAAGGCCAGCCACGGTAATCCTGTTTACCGTAAAAATCCACGTGTCGAAAAAACGTAGTGTAAAAAACTTACGAGACCCGATTGAGATTCGGGTCGTCCTTTTTGGGCGTTAATCTATCCGTTGACGGTTGAAAGCTGTCAAAGCCGCAGAACTCATCGAGGCCTTCGTTTTGACAGGTTATGGCTCCCGTAACTCTAAACGAGCCATAAGTTATGGCCGTTTGAATAATCGATATCTACAGGGTGCAACATCCACGGTGCAAGATGCAACATCCGTTCGAAATGGAGAAACAGTGCCATACGACTTTTAGAAATGCGTGCATGGATTTGAAACGGAACAGTACCATGGCGCACCACTCTTCAGCGATGGGAAGTCGAAGACGGGCCACGGTAATCCCGTTTTACCGTAAAAATCCACGTGTCGAAAAAACGAAGGGTAAAAAACTTACGAGACCCGATTGAGATTCGAGTTGTCCTTTTTGGGCATTAATCTATCCGTTGAATGCTGAAAGCAGTCAAAGCCATAGAACTCATCGAGGCCTTCGTTTTGACAGGTTATGGCTACCGTAACACTAACGAGCCAGAAGTTATGGCCGTCCGAATAATCTATATCTACAGGGTGCAACATCCACGGTGCAAGGTGCAACATCCGTCCGAAATGGAGAAACAGTGCCGTACGACTTTTAGAAATGCGTGCATGGATTTGAAACGGAACAGTACCATGGTGCACCACTCTCCAGCGATGGGAAGTCGAAGACGGGCCACGGTAATCCTGTTTTACCGAAAAAATCCTCGTGTCGAAAAAACGAAGGGTAAAAAACTGACGAGACCCGATTGAGATTCGGGTTGTCCTTTTTGGGCATTAATCTATCCGTTGACGGCTGAAAGCAGTCAAATCCGTAGAACTCATCGTGGCCTTCGTTTTGACAGGTTATGGCTCCCGTAACTCTAAACGAGCCAGAAGTTATGGCCGTCCAAACAATCGATATCTACAGGGTGCAACATCCGCGGTGCAAGGTGCAACATCCGTCTGAAATGGCGAAACTGTGCCGTACGACTTTTATAAAAGCGTGCATGGATTTGAAACGGAACAGTACCATGGTGCACCACTCTCCAGCAATGGTAAATCGAAAGCGAGTCACGGTAATCCCGTTTTACCATAAAAATACGGTGTCGAAAAAACGAAGGGTAAAAAACTTACGAGACCCGATTGAGATTCGGGTTGTCCTTTTTGGGCATTAATCTATCCGTTGACGGCTGAAAGCTGTCAAAGCCGTAGAACTCATCGAGGCCTTCGTTTTGACATTTTGTGGCTCTCGTAACTCTAAACGAACCAGAAGTTATGGCCGTCTGAATAATCGATATCTACAGGGTGCAACATCCACGGTGCAAGGTGCAACATCCGTCCGAAATGGCAAAACAATTCCGTACGACTTTTAGAAATGCGTGCATGGATTTGAAACGGAATAGTACCATGGTGCACCACTCTCCAGCAATGGTAAGTCGAAGACGGGCCACGGTAATCCTGTTTTACCGTAAAAATCCACGTGTCAAAAAAACGAAGGGTAAAAAACTTACGAGACCCGATTGAGATTCGGGTTGTCCTTTTTGAGCATTAGTCTATCCGTTGACGGCTAAAAGCTGTCAAAGCCGTAGAACTCATCGAGGCCTTCGGTTTGACAGGTTGTGGCTCCCGTAACACTAAACGAGCCAGAAGTTATGGCTGTTTGAATAATCGATATCTACATGGTGCAACATCCACGGTGCAAGGTGCAACATCCGTCCGAAATGGTGAAACAGTGTCGTACGACTTTTATAAATGCGTGCATGGATTTGAAATGGAACATAACCATGGTGCACCACTCTCCAGCGATGGGAAGTCGAAGACGGGCCAAGGTAATCCCGTTTTACCGTAAAAACCCCCGTGTCGAAAAAACGAAGGGTAAAAAACTTACGAGACCCGATTGAGATTCGGGTTGTCCTTTTTGGGCACTAATCTATCCGTTGACGGCTGAAAGCTGTCAAAGCCATAGAACTCATCGAGGCTTTCGTTTTGACAGGTTATGGCTCCCGTAACTCTAAACGAGCCAGAAGTTATGGTCGTCCGAATAATCGATATCTACAGGGTGCAACATCTCCGGTGCAAGGTGAAACATCCGTCCAAAATGGCGAAACAGTGCCGTACGAATTTTAGAAATGCGTGCATGGATTTGAAACGGAACAGTACCATGGTGCACCACTATCCAGCGATGGTAAATCGAAGACCAGGCACCGTAATCCTGTTTTACCGTAAAAATCCACGTGTCGAAAAAACGAGGGGTAAAAAACTTACGAGACCCGATTGAGATTCGGGTTGCCCTTTTTTGGCATTAATCTATCTGTTGACCGCTGAAAGCTATCAAAGCCGTTGAACTCATCGAGGCCTTCGTTTTGACAGGTTATGGCTCCCGTAACTCTAAACGAGCCAGAAGTTATGGCCGTACGAATAATCGCTATCTACAGAGTGCAACATCCATGGTGCAAGGTGCAACATCCGTCCGAAATAGCGAAACAGTGCCGTACGACTTTTAGAAATGCGTGCATGGATTTGAAACGGAACAGTACCATGGTGCATCACTCTCCAGCGATGGTAAATCGAAGGCCATCCATGGTAATACTGTTTTACCGTAAAAATCCACGTGCCGAAAAAACGAAGGGTAAAAAACTTACGAGACCCGATTGAGATTCGGGTTGCCCTTTTTTGGCATTAATCTATCCGTTGACAGCTAAAAGCTTTCAAAGCCGTAGAACTCATCGAGGCCTTTGTTTTGACAGGTTATGGCTCCCGTAACTCTAAACGAGCCAGAAGTTATGGTCGTCCGAATAATCGATATCCACAGGGTGCAACATCCGCGGTGCAAGGTGCAACATCCGTCCGAAATGGCGAGACAGTGTCGTACGAATTTTAGAAATGCGTGCATGGATTTGAAATGGAACAGTGCCATGGTGCATCACTCTCCAGCGATGGTAAATCGAAGACCAGCCGCCGTAATCCCGTTTTACCGTAAAAATCCACGTGTCGAAAAAACGAAGGGGTAAAAAACTTACGAGACCCAATTGAGATTTGGGTTGTCCTTTTTGGACATTAATCTATCCGTTGACCGCTGAAAGCTGTCGAAGCCGTAGAACTCATCGAGGCCTTCGTTTTGACAGGTTATGGCTCCCGTAACTCTAAACGAGCCAGAAGTTATGGCCGTTTGTATAATCGATATCTACAGGGTGCAACATCCACGGTGCAAGGTGCAACATCCGTCCGAAACGGTGAAACAGTATCGTACGACTTTTAGAAATGCGTGCATGGATTTGAAATGGAAGAGTACCATGGTGCACCACTCTCCAGCGATGGGAAGTCGAAGACGGGCCACGGTAATCCCGTTTAACCGTAAAAATCCACGTGTCGAAAAAACGAAGGGTAAAAAACTTACGAGACCCGATTGAGATTCGGGTTGTCCTTTTTGGGCACTAATCTATCCGTTGACGGCTGAAAGCTGTCAAAGCCATAGAACTCATCGAGGCTTTCGTTTTGACAGGTTATGGCTCCCGTAACTCTAAACCAGCCAGAAGTTATGGTCGTCCGAATAATCGATATCTACAGGGTGCAACATCTCCGGTGCAAGGTGAAACATCCGTCCAAAATGGCGAAACAGTGCCGTACGAATTTTAGAAATGCGTGCATGGATTTGAAACGGAACAGTACCATGGTGCACCACTATCCAGCGATGGTAAATCGAAGACCAGGCACCGTAATCCTGTTTTACCGTAAAAATCCACGTGTCGAAAAAACGAGGGGTAAAAAACTTACGAGACCCGATTGAGATTCGGGTTGCCCTTTTTTGGCATTAATCTATCTGTTGACCGCTGAAAGCTATCAAAGCCGTTGAACTCATCGAGGCCTTCGTTTTGACAGGTTATGGCTCCCGTAACTCTAAACGAGCCAGAAGTTATGGCCGTACGAATAATCGCTATCTACAGAGTGCAACATCCATGGTGCAAGGTGCAACATCCGTCCGAAATAGCGAAACAGTGCCGTACGACTTTTAGAAATGCGTGCATGGATTTGAAACGGAACAGTACCATGGTGCATCACTCTCCAGCGATGGTAAATCGAAGGCCATCCATGGTAATACTGTTTTACCGTAAAAATCCACGTGCCGAAAAAACGAAGGGTAAAAAACTTACGAGACCCGATTGAGATTCGGGTTGCCCTTTTTTGGCATTAATCTATCCGTTGACAGCTAAAAGCTTTCAAAGCCGTAGAACTCATCGAGGCCTTCGTTTTGACAGGTTATGGCTCCCGTAACTCTAAACGAGCCAGAAGTTATGGTCGTCCGAATAATCGATATCCACAGGGTGCAACATCCGCGGTGCAAGGTGCAACATCCGTCCGAAATGGCGAGACAGTGTCGTACGAATTTTAGAAATGCGTGCATGGATTTGAAATGGAACAGTGCCATGGTGCATCACTCTCCAGCGATGGTAAATCGAAGACCAGCCGCCGTAATCCCGTTTTACCGTAAAAATCCACGTGTCGAAAAAACGAAGGGGTAAAAAACTTACGAGACCCAATTGAGATTTGGGTTGTCCTTTTTGGACATTAATCTATCCGTTGACCGCTGAAAGCTGTCGAAGCCGTAGAACTCATCGAGGCCTTCGTTTTGACAGGTTATGGCTCCCGTAACTCTAAACGAGCCAGAAGTTATGGCCGTTTGTATAATCGATATCTACAGGGTGCAACATCCACGGTGCAAGGTGCAACATCCGTCCGAAACGGTGAAACAGTATCGTACGACTTTTAGAAATGCGTGCATGGATTTGAAATGGAAGAGTACCATGGTGCACCACTCTCCAGCGATGGGAAGTCGAAGACGGGCCACGGTAATCCCGTTTAACCGTAAAAATCCACGTGTCGAAAAAACGAAGGGTAAAAAACTTACGAGACCCGATTGAGATTCGGGTTGTCCTTTTTGGGCATTAACCTATCCGTTGACGGCTGAAAGCTGTCAAAGCCGTAGAACTCATCGAGGCCTTCATTTTGATAGGTTATGGCTCCCGTAACTCTAAACGAGCGAGAAGTTATGGCCGTCCGAATAATCGATATCTACAGGGTGCAACATCCCCGGTGCAAGGCGCAACATCCGTCCGAAATGGCGAAACAGTGCCGTACGACTTTTAGAAATGTGTGCATGGATTTGATATGGAATAGTACCGTGGTGCACCACTCTCCAGCGATGGTAAATCGATGACCAGCCACCGTAATCCTGTTTTACCGTAAAAATCCACGTGTCGAAAAAACGAGGGGTAAAAAACTTACGAGACCAGATTGAGATTCGGGTTGTCCTTTTTGGGCACTAATCTTTCCGTTGACCGCTGAAAGCTGTCAAAGCCGTAGAACTCATCGAGGCCTTCGTTTTGACAGGTTATGGCTCCCGTAACTCTAAACGAGCCAGTAGTTATGGCCGTCCGAATAGTCGATATCTGCAGGGTGCAACATCCATGGTGCAAGGTGCAACATCCATCCGAAATGGCGAAACAGTGCCGTACGACTTTTAGAAATGCGTGCATGGATTTGAAACAGAACAGTAACATGGTTCACCAATGTGCAGCGATGGTAAATCGATGGCCAGCCACGTTAATCCTGTTTTACCGTAAAAATCCACGTGTCGAAAAAACGAAGGGTAAAAAACTTACGAGACCCGATTGAGATTCGGGTTGCCCTTTTTTGGCATTAATCTATCCGTTGACAGCAGAAAGCTGTCAAAGCCGTAGAACTCATCGAGGCCTTCATTTTGACAGGTTATGACTCACGTAACTCTAAACGAGCCAGAAGTTATGGCCGTTTGAATAATCAATATCTACAGGGTGCAACATCCACGGTGCAAGGTGCAACATTCGTCTGAAATGGCGAAACAGTGCCGCATGACTTTTAGAAATGCGTGCATGGATTTAAAACGGAACAGTACCATGGTGCACCACTCTCCAGCGATGGAAAGTCAAAGACGGGCCACGGTAATCCCGTTTTACCGTAAAAATCCACGTGTCGAAAAAACGAAGGGTAAAAAACTTACGAGACCCAATTGAGATTCGGGTTGTCTTTTTTGGGCATTAATCTGTCCGTTGAGGGATGAAAGCTGTCAAAGCCGTAGAACTCATCGAGGCCTTAGTTTTGACAGGTATGGCTCCCGTAACTCTAAACGAGCCAGAAGTTATGGCCGTCCGAATAATCGATATCTACAGGGTGCAACATCCACGGTGCAAGGTGCAACATCCGTCCGAAATGGCGAAATAGTGTCGTACGACTTTTAGAAATGCGTGCATGGATTTGAAACAGAACAGTACCATGGTGCACCACTCTCCAGCGATGGGAAGTCGAAGACGGGCCACGGTAATCCCATTTTACCATAAAAATCCACGTATCGAAAAAACGAAGGGTAAAAAACTTACGAGACCCGATTGATATTCGGGTTGTCGTTTTTGGGCATTAATCTATCCATTTGCTTTCACTTGAGATCTTGGAACTCGAAGCTTCAGCTTCCCTCATTCAACCTTCTTTCCCAATAGCACCCTTCATTGCCTAGGAAACATGACTTCCAGGCCGAGAAAAACGCCAACAAGGGAAAGAACGCTGCAACCAGCAGCGCTCCAGATCCAGTGGATCCAGATCAAGAGAACCATCCCACTACGACAGCAGTGCCAAATGTAAATCAAGCAATTCCGACAGCCCCTTCCGCGGAACAACCGGCAGCAATCACTAGGGCAGACCTAGACAGAGTTGTGTTTGAAGTGACTAACCGCTTCGCATCCCAACAAGAAGCTTTGGTGAACCAACTCATGTCACGCTTGAGGGATGCCGAAGAATCCAACCGCAACACTGAATCATGGGGTGAGTCTCAATCTGGAGGATCTCTGAGACAACAAAGGTCTTCCCTCTTCGAAGAAGCTATCAACAGAAACAACAATGATAGGGGCCGCGCCCGGACTCAGCCCGAACTCCGACTCGAGGAAGCGCTTGGAATCGAACCCAATGGGGGAGGCACCAAGCGAGGGTCGGATGTAGCTGAGCCAGTCATGCCGCCTAATCATAGAAACCCCGCTGAACGGAGCCGAGCTAGAACCCAGCCCGAAGTTGACCCCATGGAAATGCTCGAAACAGAACCCCACAGGGGAAGATCAAGGTAGGGGCCAACTGTAGCTGGTCCTAGCATGCATCCGAGCAGCCAAAGACAGCCACTGGATAACGTCAGAAGTGATAGACTATACCATCCCTACAGGTCATCTGGACGAGATCGATCCCGCAGGGAAGAACCAAGCTCATTTTTGTCCGCTTCAAATTCTAATGAAAGAATGGCACGATTATTCAGGGAATTCGTCCGACGGGAGCAAAGGGATCGAGGGATAGGCGCTAGGGCAACCAGCCCTTTCACCCGCGACATCGAAACAGCCATCACCCCTCGAGAATGGAAAATGCCGATGATGGAACCGTACAAGGGAACTTCCGACCCCGTTGTACACTTGCAGAGATACACACAGCATATGCTCATGAGCGGAGCAACGGAAGGAGTGTTGTGTAAATGCTTTCCGCTATTCCTAGCAGACCTAGCTACCTCCTGGTTCTGCCATCTACCCCAAGGATCTATTAGCTCATGGGAGATGTTGAAAGAAAAGTTCATTAGCCAGTTCCGCATTCATGTGGAACAACCCAAGGATGCTTATTCTCTATCTATTGTCAAACAGAAATCCGGAGAGACACTGCAACAATATCTAACCCGGTTCAACGCCGCAGCGGCCGCAGTCCAAGATGCCGATGAGAAACTCACCCTAATGGCCCTCTGTAGTGGTGTGCACCCAGATACCAAGTTTGCTAGAAGACTAACAAAAGAAAAACCAGCTACCTTGCCCGATTTCTTCCATGAAGCTAGGAAGTACATGAGACTCGAAGAGGCTGCCACTGAACGGCAGACAGGACCACAGGCTAAGACGGCTCATGGAAACGCCCCCGCCGCAGCGAAGGACATTCGGAGAAACGACTCCAGAGACAATGCAGGGGGAAAGAAGGGAGAAAAGCGCTTGTACCGACTAGGACCGAGATTTGACGCTTACACTCCCTTGAATGAAACAGTCGAGAACATCTTCCTAGCCAGAACTTACATACAAGCGCCCCCCGTACAAGAAAGAGTCAGATCGCTCAATCCAGTCCGGAAAATTCTGCCGTTTCCACGCATCTCATGGGCACGATACCAATGAATGCCGCCATCTCCGAGACCTAATTGAAGAACACATCAGGAGAAAGAGGCCGCGCTATGCAAAGGTCCAGGACAGGACTCCAGCTCCCGCCAAGGAAAACCCAGGGCAGCTCCACCCAGAGACAGGTGGAGGAAATCGCAACACCAGCGGTTCCAGCCAAGAGAAGATAGTGGTCCATACAATATCAGGAGGGCCACACATCGCCGACAAGAGCTGGGCAGAAATGGAAAGATATGGAAACTCACTCAGAAGCGAGGGAGACTGCTTCAATTCTGTTATGGAAGAATGCCACCCTAAGCGGAAGGAAAATAATGACATCACATTCAGTGGGCGCGACCTAGAAGGAAGGCAATACCCTCATATGAATCCTATGGTCATCTCTGCCTGGTTCGGCCCAACTGAAGTTTTTCGAATCCTAGTAGACACTGGAAGCTCAGTGAATGTTCTGTTCAAGCACGCTTTCGACAAAATGAAGCTGCCAATGAAGGACGTGTCTCCCTGCAACAAACCGCTACACGGTTTCACTGGAGAAGCAAAGATGCCCCTCGGACAATTGGATCTCTTTGTTGAATTGGAAAGTCATCCCCGCTCCGCCGTTCGGAAACAAACATTCGTGCCAATAGACAACCACTCGGCCTACAATGCCTTTTTAGGAAGACCAGCCTTGTCCGACTTCCAAATTGTCCTTGCCCCATGGTGCCTGAAGATGAAGTTCCCAATGGATAATGGAGTGGGAGAAGTAGAAGGGGATCAAGACGCCGCTCGGGACTGCTATGTAACCGAACTTCGCAATAATCGCAGGAGAGATAAAGGGAAGAATGCAGAGACTGCTCTCTGCAAGAAAAACATGGAAGCATAGCAACTAAAGAAGGCCCCTCCTCCTCGATATACCAGTGATCCCTTTGATGAATTAGACCCTAGGGACAGAGAGGAGGAGGCCACCGCCGAGCCCGCAGAGGCTATGGAGTTTGTATCTATAGACAAATGTGACTCGAGTAGACTACTGAGAATCGGGTCTCAGTTAAAAATATAATTGAAAGACCAACTTATTGATTTCCATCGCCACAACTTGGATGTGTTTGCATGGACACACGCTGATATGACTGGAATCTCCTCGGACATAGCATGCCACGCACTAAACATCGATCCTACCAAGGTACCGGTAAAGCAAAAGAAGAGAAGTATAGGGGCAGAACGATCGGCGGCCCTCGAAGAAGAGGTAAAGAACCTGCTTGCCAATAACTTCATACGAGAAGCCATCTACCTAGAATGGATCTCTAACCCGGTACTGGTAAAGAAGGCTAATGGGAAGTGGCGGACATGCATTGACTTCTCCAACCTAGATGATGCTTGCCCAAAGGATTGCTTCCCCCTTCCCCGAATCGATCAACTTGTGGAAAGTACCGCCGCGCACGAACTGTTATCTTTCATGGATGCCTACTCCGGATATAACCAAATCCCTATGCACGCCCCCGATCAGGACCACACCAGTTTCATCACGGACCGGGGGTTGTACTGCTACAGAGTAATGCCTTTCGGACTTAAGAACGCCGGAGCTACTTACCAGCGCCTCGACAACAAGATGTTTGCGGAATTGGTGGGACGGACTATGGAGGTCTATGTGGATGACATGCGGGTTAAATCAAGAAAAGCCAACGATCATGTAAGCCACCTGGACGAGATGTTCCAAGTACTCCGCCAGTATGGAATGAAGCTGAATCCTCTAAAGTGCTCCTTCGGGGTGTCATCAGAAAAGTTTTTGGGATTCATCGTCCATGCCAAAGGGATCGATGCAAACCCCGAACAAGTCCGAGCCTTGCAAGATATCAAGATACCATCCACTCGGAAAGAAATGCAAAGCCTAAACGGGAAGGTGGCCGCCCTAAGCAGATTCATCTCCAAAGCAACTGACAAGTGTGTCCCTTACTTCGAAGCCCTAAAGAAAGACAAAGGAAAGTTCGAATGGACCGACGAATGCCTAACGGCCTTCCATAACCTAACCGAACATCTCCAGGGACGACCGGTACTCTCAACTCCTAGTGAAGGCGAAGAGTTATACCTATACCTTGCTGTGTCATCTCATGCTCTAAGCGCCGCTTTGGTGAGGGAGGATAACCGCACGCAACGGCCCGTATACTTCGTAAGTAAGAGGTTTACGGATGCAGAAGCCAGATATCCTAAACTTGAGAAGCTAGCGTACTGCTTACTAATCACATCACGGAAGCTGCGACACTACTTCCAGTCTCATTCCATCCGAGTTCTAACCGATCAACCACTAAGGCAAATACTTCATCGCCCCGATACTTCTGGGCGGTTACTTAAATGGTGCATTTAATTGAGTCAATATGATATCACCTACCACCCCCGCACCGCCATCAAGGGACAAGCTATGGCCGATTTCATTGCCGAATTCACCACCGGTGAAGGTAGGGAGCAATCCGAGGTGTCATAAGACGTCAAATGGAATCTCTTTGTAGATGGAGCATCAAATGAACAAGGCTCGGGGGCAGGCATCGTGATAGTCACCCCCAGGGGAAGGAAGCTGCACTATGCCCTGAGGTTGGAATTCGCCGCCACCAATAACGATGTAGAATATGAAGCAGTAATCGCCGGATTAGAACTTGGCTTGGAAATCGGAGCCCGTTCTTTATATCTTTATAGTGATTCTCAACTCATTGTAAATCAAATACTAGGAGAGTTCCAGACTCGAGGAGAACGACTCACAGCATACCTAAAGAAGACCAAGCTGCTACTTAACCAACTGGATCACTATTTTATCAGACACATTCCTCGAGAGGAGAATCAAGAGGCCGATGAACTGGCAAAACAAGCCAGCGTGAAGAACAACTCCTTTTCGGGAGCAATAGCCGTCTCAAAACAACTAGCACCGAGCTTCGAACGGGAGGATCTGATAGCTGCGATTGAAGAAGAAACTTGGATGGCTCCTATCCGAAAATACTTACAAGATGGCGCATTGCCCAGCGAGCGTAGTGAAGTCAGGAAAATCTTGAGGAAAGCTTCCCGCTACACACTGCAAGAAGGAATCCTCTACCGGCGCGGCTTCTCTAACCCCTTATTACGATGTGTCGCTGGAAGGGAAGTCAAAGAAATCTTATCCAACATCCACCAGGGAAGCTGCGGAGATCACACTGGAGGGCAGACTCTGGCAAAGAAGGTACTCCGATATGGATATTTCTGGCACACCTTCAACAAAGATGCCTTAGACTTCGTCAAAAAATGTGACAGATGTCAGAAATTTGCAAAAATTCCTCGACTACCGACAAATGAGATCACTCAAATGACTAGCCCTTGGCCCTTTGCAGTATGGGGAATTGACTTGATTGGTGAACTGCCAATGGGCCGAGGCGGAGCTAAATATGCTATAGTAGCAGTCAACTATTTCACCAAATGGGTGGAAGCAGAACCTCTAAATAAAATATCTTCGACAAAAATCATTAACTTCTTGATCAAAAATGTTCTGTGCAGGTACGGAGTACCACTCAAAATCATATCAGACAATGGACTTCAGTTTAACAGCGAGGAATTCACCAACTGGTGCCAAGAGCACGGGATTCACAAAAGCTTCTCATCCGTGGCTTATCCCCAGGCAAATGGCCAAGTCGAAGCTGTCAACAAAATTCTCAAAACACTGATCAAGAAGAAGCTTGAAAATTCAAAGGGCGCTTGGGTGGATCAACTTCCTACGGAACTTTGGGCCTACCGCACATCTTTCAGAACATCAACAGGGCATACTCCTTTCTCTTTGGCATACGGATCGGAGGCAATGCTCCCAGTTGAGACTATTGTGCCTTCCCACCATAGGATCCACTACCATCCAGAAGAAAACGAAGAACTCCTCCTCATGTCTTTGGATCTGATTGAGGAAAGGAGAAACGATGCAGCACTCAAAGTAGCAGCTCACAAACAAAAAGTGACAGCCCAGTACAACTCCAAAGTCAAGCATCGCAGCTTACAAGAAGGAGATCTTGTCCTCAAACGAATCTTTCCGCGCCCCGGGGCACTGGACCCCATCTGGGACGGACCATATGTAATTCATAAAGATCTCCACAACGGAGCTTATATTTTGTCAATAGTGGACGGAGAGGTGTTCCAGAGGGCATGGAACACCCGACACCTCCGTCGATACTTTTCTTAACTTGTACTGCCCATATGAAGTGAATTAACAAAGAGAATCAGTGGACGTTGGCATTTTCGTGCCGAACCACTTTAAAAACTTGGCTCTTGTTGACTTGTTCCTTTGCATCTTGGTTACTTGTTAAGCTTTATCCTTTTCTGTTGAACAAAATCCTTTGCAAATGACATTTCCATTTAGAGCTTCACAGCACAACTCCACCTGGACAAAATCTAACAGGTACGCTACGATCCTATGCCCTCGCCAATGAGACACTTTGCTCCGGTATCCCTCTACCGCGAGTTAACTCATTGTTCGCCTCCGCCCTTAAAGCCGACTGTAATAAGCCGAGTATAAGCCACCGAGAAGGCCGATTATGCCATGGCAGCTCATTACAGCGATTCGGCTCGCCGGCAACTGTGAACCGACCATAAGCCCCAACATAAGGTGTGGCCAGTCAGGGGCAGTTCACAGTTGACGATCGGCCCTCATGCTAGCCGGCCACAGTAAATCGAATAATACCCGCGATTACGGGCCATAATGGCTCGGGTAGTTACTGTGCGCGGTCGGCTCCGATGTGTTTTAAGTGCGGCTGTGGTAAAAAAGAAAACTCCCCGCAGAGGCGTAAGATGGGTGACAAATGTCTCCAAGACCCACAGCTAGGGAAAGTGGCTACAAAACCCGTTTGCCACGAACTTAAGCACACCGACGGCCTTCCGTAACTGGAAGTTATACTTTTCCTATATTTCCATTTAGAATCTTTTCTTCTATCCCCTATAACGATCCCTAAAGTACAGGTCACAAAATAGGGGAACTCTCGCTTTGTGGAAATATGAACTCACATCCGGATGACTGAACACCCAGCTACATTCCATACTCAATCACGCAAGACATTCAAAGCAACCCCCTACAACTAAAACACGAAGGGCGGTACTCTCTTCTCTTGTATACTAATATGTAGCGTTAATTTATTCACACATCATATTGACATTACAAGAAATAATATTTTGAGCAGAAACTTAGCACCAAATCACAGGCATATGCATAACCATGTTTCTTATACAGCACATCAGAATAATAACAGCATACAATATATAACGGAATCAGCTCGCGTCATGAAATTACATAAAGCCATTCATCACAAACAATATTATTACAGTCACATCAATATTTTGGACTAACATAAACAGCAATAAAAAGAAATCAAAAGGTGGCCGAATCCGGACAAGGAACCAGCTGCGTCCACGCTTCGCCCTCATGCTACCAACTCTCCAAGCCTACTTAGCCGCAGGGTCGGAGCTCCCAGCATGTTGATCGGAAGCCCCACCTATCCAATCCAGAAAAGGAGACCATTAAACAAACAGTAAGCGATCAAGTTATGAAAATCTAAAAAGAAAAGAGAAAGAGAAGAGAGACTCACCAGCGTCCGGCGCTTGATCCTCATCCTCCAATTGCACACCCGCTTCCTCCGCAACAAGCAGCCGCATCCCCTCCTTCACCGCCGCTTGCTCCTCCTTCGAAAACTGAGCGGTGACTACATCCAGACTAAAGGCCGCTCCACCTTTCTTACCCGCATCAACCCTGGCCTCCTCTAAAGCCCGAAGATATACCTTGGCCATAACCCGGGGATAGTCATCCATCTAGGATAAGGTGCCCTCCTTCCAAGTGCGGAAGTACATGTACTGCAGCATATCGTCCATCATCACCTCATCCTCTTCAAACCTCTTCACCCGGGCCTCGGAAATCTGCAACTTAGTGGCAGCAGCATCCCTCTCCCACCGGTATCTCGAGCATTCAGCCTGGAGGGATCTCCTCATCTCCTCCATCTCTTCTTTCAACTTGGCTTGAGCAAGTTCTGCAGCTTCAAGCCTCTCAGATATCTCTTCAACCTGCTCGAGATCCGCCCTCCTAACCTCATCAACCGTGGTAATGGCCATGTAAATGCGTTTCTTACAAGCGACCTCCATTTTCCGCAACTCAGCTCTGCTAGCCTCTTCCATGGCCTTCTTCAGTCGTTGGGAGTCGGTTTCATGCTGCGAAATCTGAATAGCCTGGTCGGCAAGTTGTTTGGCCTGATCAGCAACCACTAACCGCAACCTTATATTGGCACTCCCTATCTCCTCCCCGGCCTTGGCCAATAGGGCGTGATGTTCCATTAACTTCTTGGCCTCCTCCGCGACCCGGTCGATGTTGGCCTTTGCTTCGTCCTCCATAGAAGCTATCCGAGTAGTGAGCAGATCCAGATCTAGGGACTTAGCCTCATCAAGAACCCGAACCATGGGATTGCGGGGGAGAAGATGCTCGCCCGTGGCCTCGTCAAATAAAATATCCTGAGAGCTTGGGTCCAAATCCGGGTGGCCGGCAAAGGGATTGCGAGGCACGGCGGGACGTTTTATGCGGATAACAGTAGGATTCTCGGAAGGATGCGGAGAGGGGACAAACACCGTGGTCTCCTCCGTGGTATCTCGGGAAGGCTGAGTAGGAGGCTGAGGACCAGGTGGTGAATCAGACAAGGAACGCCTCCTCTTCCTCTGCTGGATACCCTCCTCGATAAATCCAAGGAGAGGGAGGTAGTTGACTGTAACGACCCGTATTTTTACGTGTCGATAAATCGTAGAATTTACAGGTTGTTAGTGTTGTTTGTGTTGCTTCTAGCTTGAGTCGTTTAGAAGTTAACCCGGGTACAAGTGATGAGTCGTGACCGACTCATAGGGGACCGACTCAAGGAGGGGTAGCGGTTTAAAGTGTTGGCCGAGATAAGGATGGACCGACTCAAGAAGTTAGGCGACTCATAGGATGACCGACTCATAGAGGGCCGAGATAAGAAGTGTGGCCGAGTCAACGAGTTACGACTCATAGGGTTGCCGAGTTAAGAAACTATGAGTCGTTAGCGAGTTAGCTTGGGCACGAGTCAACTGTGTGCAAGGTAGCTAACGGGTTAAGGAAATATACGAGATAACGACTCAGTGGGCCTAGGGTCTAAGTCATACACGACTTAGTGGGATAGTGGTTAGGTCGTGTACGAGTTAGTGGAAGTAACGACTTAAGGCTTTGGCCAACCCAGGAAGTTATACGACCTAAGGAGCTAACGAGTTAAGAGGGGTAACGACCTATAGGCTTGTGCGAGTTAGCAAGTTAGGTGATGAGTCGTGACCGACTCATAGGGACCGACTCAAGGGGCTTAGACGACTTAAGGTTGTAGCGGCTTATAGGGGTTAACGGTCTATAAGATCTAAGGCTTAGGTCGGTGGGCCGACTTAGTGGATAAGTCGTTGGGGACTTAGGCTTTTGAGTCGTGTCTCGTGGGATAAGGATTAGGCTTAGGTCGGCCGGGATAAGTCGTATGTGTCTTAAGTCGTGTGACCTTCTTGCTGTGTTGAGTCGTTAGGTCTTTGAGTCGGTAGAATTTAAGTCGGCATCTGGGTTAGTGTTAAGTCGGCAGTATATGTTGTATAGTTAAGTCGCAGGGTCGGCTGTGCTAGGTCGTGAGTCGGCAGGAGATGAGTCGTGGACGACTCATGATGAGTCGGGACCGACTCATGGGGCGACGACTCAGGGAGGTTCCAGCCTATAAATAGAGGGGTTCGGCTCACTTTTTGGCACCAGATTTCGAAGCGACGAAGTGCTGCCATTTTGGAAACTCGACTACAGTATTTTCTTCACTTCTTTCTCTACTTCTATCAAGTGCTAACATCCATTGGAGATTGAAGATCAAGATCAAAGATCAAGAGCCAAAGTTGAAGATTTTCATCCGAAGAAGCTAGATTTCACCGTTTCAAGTGAAATTTCTCCGGATCAAGCTCAAGTCCTTGCTGTCCAGATCTGAAGTTGATTGATTTTAGGTTGTTTTGGTGATTTGGTGAGTGGTAGTTATCTCTCACGCGGATCCAAAGGAGTATATTGGATTGGTGGCATGTTTGGGTGTTAAAGTTAGAGATTTCATGCATTTTTCTTAGATCTAAGTCTAGATCCATGGTTTTTGAAGATGTTTACTTATGCAAGTTTGTTTAATAAGCATTAGAGACAAAACCCATGTTTTATAATTGATAGATCTATGCTAAAAACCATGATTTCACATATGTTGGACTTTTGCTCGTTTATTTACGAAATTCCCATTATAGTTGATATTGCTTAAATTGCTTAATAGATCTTGTTTGAATGATTGATTATTTGAATGTATGATTGATTTGATTGTTTCCAAGTTAGCTAGTAGTTGATTTGGAACAAGATGATGAAAGAGGATTCAAAAGCTATGGAAGAAGGCTCTTGAATGGTGAAAGCTGCTTAAGGCATATGTAGCGGATGTTGAAGCTCATATGTATAGATTGGATGATGTTGAGATGGGACTTTGCCATGATTTGATGAGGCAAACCATGTTGTTGAGTTGAGACTTTGCTTTGATGCGATGAAGCGAAGTATGATGTGAGTCTTGGCTTAATCCAAGCAGGGATCATTCCAAGCATGTTGATAACTTGAAGAGTAGTTCAAGTTGGTTGATAATGGATTGTTCAAGAGGTAGCTTGAGCTTGTATGAGGATAGTCGTCAAGAAGGATGGCTAGGAGGCTTGGATCTCGTCGTTGTTGAAGGTTCTAGCATGCTCAAAAGCAAGAGTACATGGGGCGCCCATAACGACTACAGGTAGGTAGTCGGGACACCCAAAAGACTACAGGTAGGTAGTTGAGTACTCTGGGCAAAGTAGATAAGTCCTAGGCACAAGGCAGTGTGCGGAGTTATGGTTAGAACCGGGGTTACCATTAGCCCTTGACAGATGGTCATTCAACTAACGGTGAAATCGAGGCAAGGATAACAGTGATAGCCAGAGTCATGGATGTTTGGTTGTATTATCATTCGGCTTCAAGAGCGGTGTTTTCTGGGTGCTTATCTGATCTTGGTTTAGGCCTTGGGGGTTTGTATTTGGAAAACATCTTCCTTGACTCGAGTGGTATTCGCTTTACCTTAATTGTCTATGTTGTTATGCTTGCTTCTCCTTAGTGTATGTCTGGGGCTATCACTGTAGAAAGAGGTGGAGTGGGATGGTTTGGTTCCTATTCCTTTTATCCTTTATGCTCTTTTGGTATGCTTGATAGTTGATTTACTGCTCACTAAGACTTTGTCTGACTCAAGGTTTTATGTCTCCTCTTATTACCTTGGGCTGTTCATCCATGTTGGGATGGGCAGACTAGGTAGCAGGTGACAGGTGCTGTGCTAGGAGTTCTACGATGAAGATGACGAAGACGAGCAGGAGGCTTTGCATATTAGTTTTCTTACTATATGTACTGGGTATCCGCTGCTGTATTTGGTTGAGTGATTTGTAGTGAGGCTTTCATGTATGGATTTGAGTAGATGATTGTATAAAACTACTGTGATGCTTATATGATGATGTTCTGTTCTATGGAGCTTCACTATATTATATTTCTCTATTGTATTTTATCCATGCGCTGTGAGTTGTACGATAGAGATTCTTTTGTTTTGTTTTACCCTGACTATCGTCCATGGCTGCCTGGCACGCCTTTCAGCGCATTATTTCCTTGTTTTGGTGCGGGAGTCATGGGCGGTCGTCACATTTGGTATCAGAGCTTTGGTTAATCGATTTTAGCCAACGCTCGCTGATGTAACTACGTAAGAGAGACGTAATTGTAATTTGATGGATGATTACTATATATAATATAGTAGTTTAGAAGGGTTTGAACTCCTTATGCAGTTGTTTCTTAAGGTGTTCTAATCATTCTTATTTACAGATATTAAGGATGAGTCGAAGTGAGAGACAAGCTGCGAGGGGTAGCCGTGATGCTAGGGAAGCTGTTGATTATGCTCCTATGTTTGAGGCCATGATGACTTCAATCATGAGGAGAATACCAGCTTCAGGATCATCTGTGGATGTGGGAGTTCAAGTCCAAGCTCCGAGACCGGTGGATTTTGCCAAGCTTTGCAAGGATTATACTGCTCTTGGAGGGAAAGTTTTCTTGGGGACGGAGTCGACTATTGAGGTGCAGAGATGGATTGATGCTTGCAAAAGAATCTTTGGTGACTTAGGGATTGAGGATGCAACTAAGAGGAAGCTTGCATCGAGACAGCTTCAGGGAAGAGCTGCTGATTGGTGGAATTCTATCACCATAGATACACCAGAAGAAGAGATTACTTGGGAGCAATTCCAAGTTAGATTTGAAGCTAAGTTTATCTCTACTTCCCAGAAATCTGTCTTGTTTAAGAGGTTTGTGGAGCTCAAGCAAGGGGGAAGGCCTGTTCTTGAGTATATTTCGGAGTTTGAAGCTTTGTCTAAGTATGCCAGATCATATATTGATTCTCCCTACCAGAAGAATGAAAAGTTTGTGACTGGTCTGGATGCTTATCTTGGGAGGCAGTTAGTGGATCATCTGGACGATCCATTTGAGAAGCTTGTGGAAAAAGCTCTTAGGCATGAGAGTTTGTTTCCTAGGGAAAGTTCTGTCGTTTCTGTAACCAAGGAAGGATCTAAACCACAGCAGAGTGGCAATAAGAAGAGGAAACAACAGCAACAGAGGGGTAGGGATGGCCAGAAGAAGCCGAAGAGTGAAGTGACTTGCTATAACTGCCAGCAGAAGGGCCATCTTTACAAAGATTGTAAGAATCCCAAAGTGCCGGGAAAGTGTTACAACTGTGATAAGCTGGGACATATCAAGAAGGATTGTCCAGAACCGAGGAAAGATAGGCAGGTTGTGCAAGCCTATGCTTTGGGGGCTGTTCCATCGTCTTCGAAAGCTCCTACTGCTGAAGAGAAGGGGAAGAGTGTGGTTGTTCAAGGTACTCTTTCTATTTGTGGTGTTCCAGTTAGAGTGTTGTTTGATACTGGAGCGTCGCATTCTTTTGTTTGTGATGATTTGGTAAGCCGGTTAGGTATGAAACCGGATATTGTTGATAGGCCATTGGTTGTGACTAATCCGGTAGGGGGTTCGTCATGTTTGTGTATGTTATGTCGTGGTCTAGTTGTGTCGAGTCATGATTGCTCGTTTGTTTGTGATTGCTTTGTTCTGAACTTTGCGGGGTTCGGAATTATTTTGGGTATGGACTGGCTTAGGAAGTATGCGGCTAGGATTGATTGTGAGAGGCTTGAGGTGACAGTCGGGAATGTGGAAGGGCGAAAGGTTGTGATACGATGTAAGCATGAAGAAGGCGTCTTCATGAGCTTCATGTATTCGCTAGTTGTTCCACGGGATGGACTGTCATCGGTGCCTATTGTGAATGAGTTTGAGAATGTCTTTGAGGAAGTCAAAGGGTTGCCGCCGCATAGGGAGATCGAGTTTCGTATCGATCTAGTTGAGGGAGCCAGACCTGTTGTGATGCCTCTTAGGCGGATGGCACCGAGGGAGCAGCAAGAGCTGAAGGTGCAAGTTGATGACCTTTTGCGGAAAGGATTCATTCGGAGAAGTGTGTCCGAATGGGGTGCGCCCGTTGTGTTCGCAACCAAAACGGATGGATCGTTGAGGTTGTGTGTTGATTATCGTGAGCTGAATAAGGTGACTAGGAAGAACAAGTATCCATTGCCGAGAATAGATGACTTGTTTGATCAGCTTCACGAGGCTAAGGTGTTTTCTCAGATGGATTTGGCAACGGGATTTCACCAGTTGAGAGTGGCGAAGGATAGTGTGCCGAAGACTGCTTTCAGGACACCATCCGGGTTTTATGAGTGGCTGGTAATGCCGTTTGGGTTGACTAACGCGCCAGCATATTTTGTGGATCTTATGAATAGAGTGTTCAGAGATCAGTTGAATAAGTTCGTGCTTGTGTTCGTGGATGATATTTTGGTTTATTCCAGAACTGAGGAAGAGCACAAGACGCACTTGAGGATTGTTTTAGGAATCTTACGGAAACATCAGCTGAAGGCTAAGTTTTCGAAGTGTCACTTCTGGAAGAATGAAGTGAGGTTCTTAGGTCATGTTATTTCTGGAAATGGAATAGCGGTTGATCCCGCTAAGGTGGCAGCGATCCAGGATTGGGTTAGGCCTAAGAATGCATCTGATGTGAGAAGTTTTCTTGGATTAGCAGGATATTATCGTCGGTTTATCAAAGACTTTTCCAAGATAGCTGCACCGTTGACAGGATTGACGAAGAAGAACCAAGTGTTCAGATGGGATGATAAGTGTGAGCAAGCTTTCGTAATCCTGAAAGAGCGACTGACGAGCGCTCCTGTTTTGACTATTCCAAGTGGGAATGATGAGATGGTGGTTTACACCGATGCATGTGGCACTGGACTAGGAGCGGTGCTAATGCAGAAGCATAAAGTTGTTGCGTATGCTAGTCGACAACTAAAGCCGCATGAAAGGAATTATCCGACTCATGATTTGGAGTTAGCGGCGATTGTGTTTGCTTTGAAGATGTGGAGACACTATCTATTGGGAGTTAGATTCGAGCTGTTTACAGATCATAAGTCGTTGAAGTATCTGTTTTCCCAAAAGGATTTGAATCTTCGACAGCAAAGGTGGCTAGAGTTCTTAGCATCGTATGATTTTGGTATAGCCTATACTCCAGGGAAAGGTAACACAGTGGCTGATGCGTTAAGTCGAAGACATGCAGGATTGGGAGCCATGTTTTCGGAATGGAAGAGTCTTGAGTATTTGGCTGGATTTGATTTCAGGCCTAGATGTGAATTGGAACCTGAGATGTTGGCAAACTTATCGATAAGGCCTACTCTTGTGGAAAGAATTGGCGAGAGGCAAAGGAGAGATGATAAGCTTATCAAGATTATCCGTGATTTGGAATCCGGATTGGATCCAGAAAAGGATAAAGGATTTGAAGTCGATCGAGAGGGTTGGCTTCGAAAGCAAGGGCGACTAGTTGTTTCCGATGTAGATGGATTGAGAGATGAAGTTCTGAGGGAGAGTCATCACTCGAAGTTGACAATTCATCCAGGTGGAAATAAGATGTATCGGGATATGAAGAGAACCTACTACTGGGAAGGTATGAAGAAGGATGTTGGAAATTTTATTTCCAAGTGTATGAATTGCCAGTTGGTGAAAGCTGAGCAGAAGAAGCCCAGTGGATTGCTTCAGCCATTGGAGGTTCCTACATGGAAGTGGGAGCAAGTGTCGATGGACTTTATCGATGGTCTACCTAGGACAAGAGCAGGGAATGAAGGGATTTGGGTCATAGTAGATCGTTTGACCAAGAGTGCAAGGTTCATTCCTGTTCGATCGACTAGGACTGCATCGAAGTTGGCTGAATTATATGTGAAGTGGATAGTTCGTTTCCATGGTGTTCCGAAGAGTATAGTGAGCGATCGAGATCCATTGTTCACTAGTAGATTTTGGAAGAGCTTCCAGGAAGTTTTGGGAACTGAGTTGTGTTTGAGTACAGCTTATCACCCTCAAACAGATGGTCAGACTGAGAGAGTCAACCGAGTTTTGGAAGATCTTCTTAGAGCATGTGTTTTGGACTTCGGAGGATCGTGGGAAGATCACCTTCATTTGGTGGAGTTTGCTTATAATAACAGTTATCAGTCGAGTATCGGTATGGCACCATATGAGGCATTATATGGAAGACCGTGTAACTCTCCGACATGTTGGTTGGAAACTGGAGAAAAGCTGATACTTGGGCCAGAGATGATTCGACAGACTTCAGATTGTATAGAGATCATTCGGCAACGAATGAAGGCAGCCCAAGATCGTCAGAAAAGTTATGCCGATAATCGTCGTAAGGATTTGGAATTCGACGTAGGTGATATGGTTTTTGTGAAGATTTCTCCTCTGAAGAGTGTCATTAGATTCGGGAAGAAAGGAAAGTTAACTCCGAGATTTGTTGGACCATTCCCGATTATCGAGCGTATTGGAAAGCTCGCTTATAGATTGGAGTTACCGGAAAAGATGGCGGGTGTGCACAGTGTTTTTCATGTATCTTATCTACGGAAGTATATGCACGACCCAACTACGGTGGTTTCTGCTGATAGCTGTGAAGACTTGGAGGTTGATCCAGTTGTTTCGAGACCTCGTAAGCCGCTTCGTATTGTTGAAACCGATACGAAACAGCTTAGGAGGAAGACGATTACGTTGCTCAAGGTACAATGGAGTGATGATGTTAACGACTGTACGTGGGAGAAGGAAGAGAGGATGAAGGCAGCTCATCCCGAACTCTTCGAGGTATGGCCCTAAAGTGTCGTGACATCTCATGAATTTGTAGCTTGTTCTAAGTCTTAGAATTCTGCATGCTAGGTTAGAATTGGTTGCATGGATTGTTGATTGCCATGGATGATAGGCATGCGGAATAATTTTGATTGCTGTTGTTTGCTTGGAATTTCGGGGGCGAAATTCCTAAGGGGGAGAGAATGTAACGACCCGTATTTTTACGTGTCGATAAATCGTAGAATTTACAGGTTGTTAGTGTTGTTTGTGTTGCTTCTAGCTTGAGTCGTTTAGAAGTTAACCCGGGTACAAGTGATGAGTCGTGACCGACTCATAGGGGACCGACTCAAGGAGGGGTAGCGGTTTAAAGTGTTGGCCGAGATAAGGATGGACCGACTCAAGAAGTTAGGCGACTCATAGGATGACCGACTCATAGAGGGCCGAGATAAGAAGTGTGGCCGAGTCAACGAGTTACGACTCATAGGGTTGCCGAGTTAAGAAACTATGAGTCGTTAGCGAGTTAGCTTGGGCACGAGTCAACTGTGTGCAAGGTAGCTAACGGGTTAAGGAAATATACGAGATAACGACTCAATGGGCCTAGGGTCTAAGTCATACACGACTTAGTGGGATAGTGGTTAGGTCGTGTACGAGTTAGTGGAAGTAACGACTTAAGGCTTTGGCCAACCCAGGAAGTTATACGACCTAAGGAGCTAACGAGTTAAGAGGGGTAACGACCTATAGGCTTGTGCGAGTTAGCAAGTTAGGTGATGAGTCGTGACCGACTCATAGGGACCGACTCAAGGGGCTTAGACGACTTAAGGTTGTAGCGGCTTATAGGGGTTAACGGTCTATAAGATCTAAGGCTTAGGTCGGTGGGCCGACTTAGTGGATAAGTCGTTGGGGACTTAGGCTTTTGAGTCGTGTCTCGTGGGATAAGGATTAGGCTTAGGTCGGCCGGGATAAGTCGTATGTGTCTTAAGTCGTGTGACCTTCTTGCTGTGTTGAGTCGTTAGGTCTTTGAGTCGGTAGAATTTAAGTCGGCATCTGGGTTAGTGTTAAGTCGGCAGTATATGTTGTATAGTTAAGTCGCAGGGTCGGCTGTGCTAGGTCGTGAGTCGGCAGGAGATGAGTCGTGGACGACTCATGATGAGTCGGGACCGACTCATGGGGCGACGACTCAGGGAGGTTCCAGCCTATAAATAGAGGGGTTCGGCTCACTTTTTGGCACCAGATTTCGAAGCGACGAAGTGCTGCCATTTTGGAAACTCGACTACAGTATTTTCTTCACTTCTTTCTCTACTTCTATCAAGTGCTAACATCCATTGGAGATTGAAGATCAAGATCAAAGATCAAGAGCCAAAGTTGAAGATTTTCATCCGAAGAAGCTAGATTTCACCGTTTCAAGTGAAATTTCTCCGGATCAAGCTCAAGTCCTTGCTGTCCAGATCTGAAGTTGATTGATTTTAGGTTGTTTTGGTGATTTGGTGAGTGGTAGTTATCTCTCACGCGGATCCAAAGGAGTATATTGGATTGGTGGCATGTTTGGGTGTTAAAGTTAGAGATTTCATGCATTTTTCTTAGATCTAAGTCTAGATCCATGGTTTTTGAAGATGTTTACTTATGCAAGTTTGTTTAATAAGCATTAGAGACAAAACCCATGTTTTATAATTGATAGATCTATGCTAAAAACCATGATTTCACATATGTTGGACTTTTGCTCGTTTATTTACGAAATTCCCATTATAGTTGATATTGCTTAAATTGCTTAATAGATCTTGTTTGAATGATTGATTATTTGAATGTATGATTGATTTGATTGTTTCCAAGTTAGCTAGTAGTTGATTTGGAACAAGATGATGAAAGAGGATTCAAAAGCTATGGAATAAGGCTCTTGAATGGTGAAAGCTGCTTAAGGCATATGTAGCGGATGTTGAAGCTCATATGTATAGATTGGATGATGTTGAGATGGGACTTTGCCATGATTTGATGAGGCAAACCATGTTGTTGAGTTGAGACTTTGCTTTGATGCGATGAAGCGAAGTATGATGTGAGTCTTGGCTTAATCCAAGCAGGGATCATTCCAAGCATGTTGATAACTTGAAGAGTAGTTCAAGTTGGTTGATAATGGATTGTTCAAGAGGTAGCTTGAGCTTGTATGAGGATAGTCGTCAAGAAGGATGGCTAGGAGGCTTGGATCTCGTCGTTGTTGAAGGTTCTAGCATGCTCAAAAGCAAGAGTACATGGGGCGCCCATAACGACTACAGGTAGGTAGTCGGGACACCCAAAAGACTACAGGTAGGTAGTTGAGTACTCTGGGCAAAGTAGATAAGTCCTAGGCACAAGGCAGTGTGCGGAGTTATGGTTAGAACCGGGGTTACCATTAGCCCTTGACAGATGGTCATTCAACTAACGGTGAAATCGAGGCAAGGATAACAGTGATAGCCAGAGTCATGGATGTTTGGTTGTATTATCATTCGGCTTCAAGAGCGGTGTTTTCTGGGTGCTTATCTGATCTTGGTTTAGGCCTTGGGGGTTTGTATTTGGAAAACATCTTCCTTGACTCGAGTGGTATTCGCTTTACCTTAATTGTCTATGTTGTTATGCTTGCTTCTCCTTAGTGTATGTCTGGGGCTATCACTGTAGAAAGAGGTGGAGTGGGATGGTTTGGTTCCTATTCCTTTTATCCTTTATGCTCTTTTGGTATGCTTGATAGTTGATTTACTGCTCACTAAGACTTTGTCTGACTCAAGGTTTTATGTCTCCTCTTATTACCTTGGGCTGTTCATCCATGTTGGGATGGGCAGACTAGGTAGCAGGTGACAGGTGCTGTGCTAGGAGTTCTACGATGAAGATGACGAAGACGAGCAGGAGGCTTTGCATATTAGTTTTCTTACTATATGTACTGGGTATCCGCTGCTGTATTTGGTTGAGTGATTTGTAGTGAGGCTTTCATGTATGGATTTGAGTAGATGATTGTATAAAACTACTGTGATGCTTATATGATGATGTTCTGTTCTATGGAGCTTCACTATATTATATTTCTCTATTGTATTTTATCCATGCGCTGTGAGTTGTACGATAGAGATTCTTTTGTTTTGTTTTACCCTGACTATCGTCCATGGCTGCCTGGCACGCCTTTCAGCGCATTATTTCCTTGTTTTGGTGCGGGAGTCATGGGCGGTCGTCACATTGACCACGTCCCCAGGACGACCAATAGGAGGCTTCGGCTCAGCAAAAGCTCTCATCAACTTGAATTGTTTGAGGCGGTGTCGAACATCTGACGTTTTGGCCACCTGGCCTGCCCCTGGAGTAAAGAATAAATGTTGCAGGCATGCATCAAATCATGAGGCAAGAGATATATCGAGTTAAAAAAAAGAACAAGAAAGACGCTTTTACTATACGAACCCTGCAGAGAAGGAGGATCCTGCAATAAGTCCTAGATTTCATCCCAGGATGGGAGCGAGCCATAAAATATTCCTAAGTCCCTATCGTAAATGGAATCTGCAGAAGTCAAAAGTTCACCTTTCACCGTCGGAGTCACCCTAGCTGAGGAGCTCTTAGGGGATGGATCGGCGCCAGCCCCGGCCTTGCCAGTCTTCTTCGCCTTCTCCGCCAAATCCGATTCTCCCTCCGTTTCCCCGTAAGCTTGACGGAGAGCCTCATCCGTCCACTCCTGAAGCTCCCCCACTTGCCTGGAGGTTAAGGCACCAGTGCCACTACCTCCCTGTCCGTCGCCATCATCATTGCCCTCTCCATCTCCATCGCCATCTCCTCCACCCTCTGACTCTCCTCCTACATCGCCTCCTTCGCCCTCGCCTCTATCCTCTTCCACATCTTCCTCCTCCGGGGTATTCAGGCAAGTGCTAGGAGAGGGGCCGTCAGACTCCTTAAGTTTCTTACCCCCGACAACTGGAGGTTTTGTAAAAGTTTTCCTCTTGCTACTTTTCTTCGTGGCCCCTCCTGTAGTCTGGGCAGCTTTCTCTTCCGCCGTATCTCTCTGTCTAACCACGGACTGATGTGGAAGAATCAAGTTGTACATCAAGAGTCTAGCATTCCTGATCAGGTAAGCAGCCGATCTGTCTCTCTCTGAAATAGCTTCTATCTCAGCTGCCATCTGAACTAGGCGATCGTTCTCCACAACCACAAAGCCACCTGTCGCTAGCAAGAAATGAAAGAACATAAGGAAAAGAATTGCGGCCAAGACAAGGAATGTAAATAAACTTTGACTTACATCCGGAGGTGAAGCGACGAATAGAGACGGAGTCATCTCTGACGAAGAACCACTCCTTCTTGAACATACTGTACTTCGAATAGAGGTCCAGAACCGGCTTAAAAGAGACGGCAGACTCCAAACTAATATATGGGGATCCTTTCCTGTATCCCCTCAGATTGTACAGATACCGTATCTCCCGGTTGGAAGGAGCGCGCCCATACCTCTCTTGAAAGATAGCGTACAAGCACACCAGGATGGCGTAAGAGTTGGGCTGGAGTTGGAATGGAGCCACCTTCAGATAAGTGATGAAGCTGACTACCTAGGCGTTGATGGGAGGAATGGCCCCGCACATACAGTGGTACCTACTATACGCAAAATACCCTTCAGGAGGGTCATATGGCATAACTCCAGCCCCCGGCAGCACCATGAGCGCTCTATCTATTCTGAAAGAACGAGATATAACATCGAGTTGCTCCTCCTTCAGGGAGCTAGGAAAGCAGTTAGGAGGGGAGAATAGAAGTTCCTGGGGACCATACCCATCCACTAACGACCTCGGGGCAGGTCCATGTTGCGCCGGCCCTGACTGGGCTGGGGGCACGGTAGAAGTCTCTTCTCTGTCCTTGGACTTCTTTCTATCTGATCGAGATTCTGCTTTGCGAGACATTTAACTGCGGCTCAAGAAAAACATGGTATTAGAACAAGGAGTATGGGAATATAAATGAATAACTTTCAGGTTCCATCCGGTGGTCAAGTTTTCGAGGTTCACTCGGCATTCCCAATACCGAGCCCCATTCGGTTCTTAGAAACCTCGTATCCATTCGGCATCAGATCCATTCGGTAGTCAAGATTCTTAAGCTCATTCGGCTTTAGGATATATACCTGTTTCGGTACGAGGTTGATTCGGCAGGAAGTTGATTCGGCTAGGAGTTGATTCGGCTCTCTCTGGTTCGGTAAGGAATAACTAAGGGGGTGTAGCCCCTATATATAGACGAGCGCAGAAGCACCGGACCAACCGGTTCGGCACACCGGACCAACCGGTTCGGCACCTCAAACCGAATGAAGCTATACCAGGTATCCAACTTAAAGCAAAGCGCGACACGTGCAAGCACGTGCCCCACTTTGGGGGGCAAATGTTGGGCGTGTTTGCACCCATGAGTTTCCATCCTTCGTCGAACCAATCCTATCGAGCAAAACAACACATCCTTGCCAAACCAAAGGCCATCCGGTCAAGCTCCATCCGATCGCAGGCCTCACCGGACCAACACATATACACTCCCCCATCGAACCACCCATCACCGGTCCAAGCTCCATGCCGGACCAACACCGTCTTCATGCCGAACCAACACCTCTAAACCCACTACCGATTGAACCTCCAAACCACCTACCACCGGTCCACTCCATCACCGGTCCAAGTTCCATGCCGAAGGAAGCCTCGCGAAAATAGAACGCTTTGAGGCCAGATTGCTTCAGCCCAGGCCCGCCAGCTGCTATATACTTCCAGGACCCCTGCCGCCGACCTCACTCTATAAATAGAGGGGCAGGGGTACAACAATGGCAGACAAGTTTGAGAGCTCAAGCATGGAAGGAACTTTCAAACAACTTTCATATACTTGTATGCAAAGCTTTGTACTTGTAAACCGAAAGAAAAAGGATAATAACATAAAAAGTGGATGTAGGCACGTTTTGGCCGAACCACTATAAATCTGTGTGTCTTTTACAGTTTAGTCCCTGCTTTTTACATATTTGCATAAGTCACCCAAATCATTGAAAACCATATAAAATCGACTAAATAATACGACTTGGAGGTGTTTGCCTATTTTTTGTGCAAACAGAGCCAGAAGTTATGGCCGTCCGAATAATCGATATCTACAGGGTGCAACATCCACGGTGCAAGGTGCAACATCCGTCCGAAATGGCGAAATAGTGCCGTACGACTTTTAGAAATGCGTGCATGGATTTGAAACGGAACAGTACCATGGTGCACCACTCTCCAGCGATGGTAAATCGAAGGCCAGCCACCGTAATCCTGTTTTACCGCAAAAATCCACGTGTCGAAAAAACGAAGGGTAAAAAACACGAGACCCGACTGAGATTCGGGTTGTCCTTTTTGGGCATTAATCTATCCGTTGACGGCTGAAAGCTGTCAAAGCCGTAGAACTCACCGTGGCCTTCGTTTTGACAGGTTATTGCTCCCGTAACTCTAAACGAGCCAGAAATTATGTTCGTCCGAATAATCGATATCTACACGGTGCAACATCCACGGTGCAAGGTGCAACATCCGTCCGAAATGGCGAAACAGTGTCGCACGACTTTTAGAAATGCGTGCATGGATTTGAAACGGAACAGTACCATGGTGCACCACTCTCCAGCGATGGTAAATCGAAGGCCAGCCACGGTAATTCCGTTTTACCATAAAATCCACGTGTCGAAAAAACGAAGGGTAAAAAACTTACGAGACTCGACTGAGATTCGGGTTGTCCTTTTTGGGCATTAATCTATCCGTTGACGGCTGAAAGCTGTCAACGCCGTAGAACTCATCGAGGCCTTCGTTTTGACAGGTTATGGCTCCCGTAACTCTAAACGAGGCAGAAGTTATGGCCGTTTGAATAATCGATATCTACAGGGTGCAACATCCACGGTGCAAGGTGCAACATCCGTCCGAAATGGCGAAACAATGCCGTACGACTTTAAGAAATGCGTGCATGGATTTTAAATGGAACAGTACCATGGTGCACCACTCTCCAGCGATGGGAAGTCGAAGATGGGCCACGGGAATCCCGTTTTACCGTAAAAATCCACGTGTCGAAAAAACGAAGGGTAAAAAACTTACGAGACCCGATTGAGATTCAGGTTGTCCTTTTTGGGAATTAATCTATCCGTTGATGGCTGAAAGCTGTCAAAGCCATAGAACTCATCGAGGCCTTCGTTTTGACAGGTTATGGCTCCCGTAACTCTAAACGAGCCAGAAGTTATGGCCGTCCGAATAATCGATATCTACAGGGTGCAACATCCACGGTGCAAGGTTCAACATCCGTCCGAAATGGCGAAACAGTGTCGTACGACTTTTAGAAATGCGTGCATGGATTTGAAACGGAACACTACCATGGTGCACCGCTCTCCAGCGATGGTAAATCGAAGGCCAGCCACCGTAATCCTGTTTCACCGTAAAAATCCACGTGTCGAAAAAACGAAGGGTAAAAAACTTACGAGACCCAATTGAGATTCGGGTTGTCCTTTTTGGGCATTAATATATCCGTTGACGGCTGAAAGCTGTCAAAGCCGTAGAACTCACCATGGCCTTCGTTTGGACAGGTTATCGCTCCCGTAACTCTAAACGAGCCAAAAATTATGGCCGTCCGAATAATCGATATCTACACAGTGCAACATCCACGGTGCAAGGTGCAACATCCGTCCGAAAGGGCGAAACAGTGCCGTACGACTTTTAGAAATGCGTGCATGGATTTGAAACGGAACGGTAACATGGTGCACCACTCTCCAGCGATGGTAAATCGAAGGCCAGCCACGGTAATCCCGTTTTACCGTAAAAATCCACATGTCGAAAAAACGAAGGGTAAAAAACTTTCGAGACCCGATTGAGATTCGGGTTGTCCTTTTTGGGCATTAATCTATCCGTTGACGGGTGAAAGAGGTCAAAGCCGTAGAACTCATCGAGGCCTTCGTTTTGACAGGTTATGGCTCCCGTTACTCTAAACGAGCCAGAAGTTATGGCCGTTTGAATAATCGATATCTACAGGGTGCAACATCCACGGTGCAAGGTGCAACATCCGTCCGAAATGGCGCAACAGTGTCGTACGAATTTTAGAAATCCGTGCATGGATTTGAAACGGAACAGTACCATGGTGCACCACTCTCCAGCGATGGTAAATCGAAGGCCAGCCACGGCAATCCCGTTTTACCGTAAAAATCCACGTGTCGAAAAAACGAAGGGTAAAAAACTTACGAGACCCGATTGAGATTCGGGTTGTCCTTTTTGGGCATTAATCTATCCTTTGACGGCTAAAAGCTGTCAAAGCCGTAGAACTCATCGAGGCCTTTGTTTTGACAGGTTATGGCTCCCGTTACTCTAAACGAGCCAGAAGTTATGGCCGTTTGAATAATCGATATCTGCAGGGTGCAACATCCACGGTGCAAGGTGCAAAATCCGTCCGAAATGGCGAAACAGTGCCGTACGAATTTTAGAAATCCGTGCATGGATTTGAAACGGAACAGTATCATGGTGCACCACTCTCGAGCGATGGGAAGTCGAAGATGCGCCACGGACATCCCGTTTTACCGTAAAAATCCACGTGTCGAAAAAACGAAGGGTAAAAAACTTACGACACCCGATTGAGATTCGGGTTGTCCTTTTTGTGCATTAATCTATCCGTTGATGGCTGAAAGCTGTCGAACCATAGAACTCATTGAGGCCTTCGTTTTGCCAGGTTATGGCTCCCGTAACTCTAAACGAGCCAGAAGTTATGGCCGTCCGAATAATCGATATATACAGGGTGCAACATCCACGGTGCAAGGTGCAACATCCGTCCGAAATGGTGAAACGGCGCCGTACGACTTTTAGAAATGCGTGCATGGATTTGAAACGGAACAGTACCATGGTGCACCACTCTCCAGCGATGGTAAATCGAAGGCCAGCCACCGTAATCCCGTTTTACGTAAAAATCCACGTGTCGAAAAAACGAAGGGTAAAAAACTTACGAGACCCGATTGAGATTCGGGTTGTCCTTTTTGGGCATTAATCTATCTGTTGACGGCTGAAAGCTATCAAAGCCGTAGAACTCACCGTGGCCTTCATTTTGACAGGCTTTTGCTCCCGTAACTCTAAACGAGCCAGAAATTATGGTCGTCCGAATAATCGATATCTACACGGTGCAACATCCACGGTGCAAGGTGCAACATCCGTCCGTAATGGCGAAACAGTGCCATACGACTTTTGGAAATGCATGCATGGATTTGAAACGGAACAGTACCATGGTGCACCACTCTCTAGCGATGGTAAATCGAAGACCAGCCACGGTAATTCAATTTTACCGTAAAAATCCACGTGTCGAAAAAATGAAGGGTAAAAAACTTACGAGACCCGACTGAGATTCGGGTTGTCCTTTTTGGGCATTAATCTACCCATTGACGGCTGAAAGCTGTCAAAGCCGTAGAACTCATCATGGCCTTCGTTTTGACAGGTTATGGCTCCCGTAACTCTAAACGAGCCAGAAGTTATGGCCGTCTGAATAATCGATATCTACAGGGTGCAACATCCATGGTGCAAGGTGCAACATCCGTCCGAAATGGCGAAACACTGCCGTACGACCTTTAGAAATGCGTGCATGGATTTGAAACGGAACAGTACCGGCCAGCCACCGTAATCCTGTTTTACCGTAAATATCCACGTGTCGAAAAAACCAAGGGTAAAAAACTTACGAGACCCGATTGAGATTCGGGTTGTCCTTTTTGGGCATTAATCTATCCGTTGATGGCTAAAAGCTGTCAAAGCCATAGAACTCATCGAGGCCTTCGTTTTGACAGGTTATGGCTCCAGTAACTCTAAACGAGCCAGAAGTTATGGCCGTCCGAATAATCGATATCTAAAGGGTGCAACATCCACGGTGCAAGGTGCAACATCCGTCCGAAAGGGCGAAACAGTGACGTACGACTTTTAGAAATGCGTGCATGGATTTGAAGCGGAACAGTACCATGGTGCACCACTCTCTAGTGATGGGAAGTCGAAGAGGGGCCACGGTAATCCTGTTTTACCGTAAAAATCCACGTGTCGAAAAAACGAAGGGTAAAAAACTTACGAGACCCGCTTGAGATTCGGGTTGTCCTTTTTGGGCATTAATCTATCCGTTGACGGCTGAAAGCTGTCAAAGCCGTAGAACTCATTGAGGCCTTTGTTTTGACAGGTTATGGCTCCCGTAACTCTAAACGAGTTAGAAGTTATGGCCGTTTGAATAATCGATATCAACAGGGTGCAACATCCACGATGCAAGGTGCAACATCCGTCCGAAATGGTGAAACAGTGACGTACGACTTTTAGAAATGCGTGCATGGATTTGAAATGGAACAGTCCCATATTTCACCACTCTCCAGCGATGGGAAGTCGAAGACGGGCCACGGTAATCCCGTTTTACCGTAAAAATCCACGTGTCGAAAAAACGAAGGGTAAAAAACTTACGAGACCCGATTGAGATTCGGGTTGTCCTTTTTGGGCATTAATCTATCCGTTGACGGCTGAAAGCGGTCAAAGCCGTAGAACTCATCGAGGCCTTCGTTTTGATAGGTTATGGCTCCCGTAACTCTAAACGAGCCAGAAGTTATGGCCGTCCGAATAATCGATATCTATAGGGTGCAACATCCACAGTGCAAGGTGCAACATCAGTCCGAAATGGCGAAACAGTGACGTACGACTTTTAGAAATGCGTGCATGGATTTGAAATGGAACAGTACCATGGTGCACCACTCTCCAGCGATGGTAAGTCGAAGACGGGCCATGGTAATCCCGTTTTACCGTAAAAATCCACGTGTCGAAAAAACGTAGGGTAAAAAACTTACGAGACCCGATTGAGATTCAGGTTGTCCTTTTTGGGCATTAATCTATCCGTTGATGGCTGAAAGCTGTCAAAGCCGTAGAACTCATCGAGGCCTTCGTTTTGACAGGTTATGGCTCCCGTAACTCTAAACGAGCCAGAAGTTATGACCGTTTGAATAATCGATATTTTAAGGGTGCAACATCCACGGTGCAAGGTGCAACATCCGTCCGAAATGGTGAAACAGTGCCGTACGACTTTTAGAAATGCGTGCATGGATTTGAAACGGAACAGTACCATGGTGCACAACTCTCCAGCGATGGTAAATCGAAGGCCAGCCATGGTAATCCCGTTTACCGTAAAAATCCACGTGTCGAAAAAACGAAGGGTAAAAAACTTACGAGACCCGATTGAGATTCGGGTTGTCCTTTTTGGGCATTAATCTATCCGTTGACGGCTGAAAGCTGTCAAAGCCGTAGAACTCATCGAAGCCTTCGTTTTGACAGGTTATGGATCCCGTAACTCTAAACGAGCCAGAAGTTATGGCCGTTTGAATAATCGATATCTACAGGGTGCAACATCCACGGTGCAAGGTGCAACATCCGTCCGAAATGGTGAAACAGTGCCTTACGACTTTTAGAAATGCGTGCATGGATTTGAAACGGAATAGTACCATGGTGCACCACTCTCCAGCGATGGGAAGTCAAAGACGGGCCACGGTAATCCCGTTTTACAGTTAAAATCCACGTGTCGAAAAAACGAAGGGTTAAAAACTTACGAGACCCGATTGAGATTCGGGTTGTCCTTTTTGGGCATTAATCTATCCGTTGACGGCTGAAAGCGGTCAAAGCCTTAGAACTCATCGAGGCATTCGTTTTGACAGGTTATGGCTCCCGTAACTCTAAACGAGCCAGAAGTTATGGCCGTCCGAATAATCGATATCTACAGGGTGCAACATCCACGGTGCAAGGTGCAACATCCGTCCGAAATGGTGAAACATTGCCGTACGACTTTTAGAAATGCGTGCATGGATTTGAAACGGAACAGTACCATGGTGCACCACTCTCCAGCGATGGTAAATCGAAGACCAGCCACCGTAATCCTGTTTTACCGTAAAATTCCACGTGTCGAAAAAACGAAGGGTAAAAAACTTACGAGACCCGATTGAGATTCGGGTTGTCCTTTTTGGGCGTTAATCTAGCCGTGACGGCTGAAAGCTGTCAAAGCCGTATAACTCATTGAGGCCTTTGTTTTGACAGGTTATGGCTCCCGTAACTCTAAACGGGCCAAAAGTTGTGGCCGTTTGAATAATCGATATCTACAGGGTGCAACATCCACGGTGTAAGGTGCAACATCCGTCCGAAATGGTGAAACAGTGTCGTACGACTTTTAGAAATGCGTGCATGGATTTGAAACGGAATAGTACCATGGTGCACCACTCTCCAGTGATGGGAAGTCGAAGACGGGCCACGGTAATCCCGTTTTACCGTAAAAATCCATGCGTCGAAAAAACGAAGGGTAAAAAACTTACGAGACCCGATTGAGATTCGGGTTGTCCTTTTTGGGCATTAATCTATTCGTTGACGGCTGAAAGCTGTCAAAGCCGTAGAACTCACCATGGCCTTCGTTTTGACAGGTTATCGCTCCCGTAACTCTAAACGAGCCAGAAATTATGGCCGTCCGAATAATCGATATCTACACGGTGCAACATCCACGGTGCAAGGTGCAACATCCGTCCGAAATGGCGAAACAGTGTCGTACGACTTTTAGAAATGCCTGCATGGATTTGAAACGGAACAATACCATGGTGCACCACTCTCCAGCGATGGTAAATCGAAGGCTAGCCACGGTAATCCTGTTTTACCGTAAAAATCCACGTGTGGAAAAAACGAAGGGTAAAAAACTTACGAGACCCAATTGAGATTTGGGTTGTCCTTTTTGGGCATTAATCTAGCCGTGACGGCTGAAAGCGATCAAAGCCGTAGAACTCATCGAGGCCTTCGTTTTGACAGGTTATGGCTCCCGTAACTCTAAACGAGCCAAAAGTTATGGTCGTTTGAATAATCGATATCTACATGGTGCAACATCCACGGTGCAAGGTGCAACATCCGTCTGAAATGGTGAAACAGTGTCGTACGACTTTTAGAAATACGTGCATGGATTTGAAACGGAACAGTACCATGGTGCACCACTCTCCATCGATGGGAAGTCGAAGATGGGCCACGGTAAACCCGTTTTACCGTAAAAATCCACGTGTCGAAAAAACGAAGGGTAAAAAACTTACGAGACCCGATTGAGATTCGGGTTGTCCTTTTTGGACATTAATCTATCCGTTGACGGCTAAAAGCTGTCAAAGCCGTAGAACTCATCGAAGCCTTCGTTTTGACGGGTTATGGCTCCCGTAACTCTAAACGAGCCAGAAGTTATGGCCGTCCGAATAATCGATATCTACAGGGTGCAACATCCATGGTGCAAAGTGCAACATCCGTCCGAAATGGTGAAACACTGTCGTACGACTTTTAGAAATGCGTGCATGGATTTGAAACGGAACAGTACCATGTTGCACCACTCTCCAGCGAAGGTAAATCGAAGGCCAGCCACCGTAATCCGGGTTTACCGTAAAAATCCACATGTCGAAAAAACGAAGCGTAAAAAACTTACGAGACCCGATTGAGATTCGGGTTGTCCGTTTTGGGCATTAATCTATCCGTTGATGGCTGGAAGCGGTCAAAGCCATAGAATTCATCGAGGCCTTCGTTTTGACAGGTTATGGCTTCCGTAACTCTAAACAAGCCAGAAGTTATGGCCGTCCCAATAATCGATATCTACAGGGTGCAACATCCACTGTGCAAGGTGCAACATCCGTCCGAAATGGCGAAACAGTGCCGTACGACTTTTAGAAATGCGTGCATGGATTTGAAACGGAACAGTACCATGTTGCACCACTCTCCAGCGATGGTAAATCGAAGGCCAGCCACGGTAATCCTGTTTTACCGTAAAAATCCACGTGTCGAAAAAACGAAGGGCAAAAAACTTACGTGACCCGATTGAGATTCAGGTTGTCCTTTTTGGGCATTAATCTATCCGTTGATGGATGAAAGCTGTAAAAGCCGTAGAACTCATCGAGGCCTTCGTTTTGACAGGTTATGGCTCCCGTAACTCTAAACGAGCCAGAAGTTATGGTCATTTGAATAATCGATATCTACAGGGTGCAACATCCACGGTGCAAGGTGCAACATCCGTCCGAAATGGTGAAACAGTGTCGTACGACTTTTGGAAATGCGTGGATGGATTTGAAACGGAACAGTACCATGGTGCACCACTCTCCAGCGATGGGAAGTCGAAGACGGGCCACGGTAATCCCGTTTTACCGTAAAAATCCACGTGTCGAAAAAACGAAGGGTAAAAAACTTACGAGACCCGACTGAGATTCGGGTTGTCCTTTTTGGGCACTAATCTATCCATTAACGGCTGAAAGCTGTCAAAGCCGTAGAACTCATCGAGGACTTCGTTTTGACAGGTTATGGCTCCCATAACTCTAAACGAGCCCGAAGTTATGGCCGTCCGAATAATCGATATCCACAGGGTGCAACATCCACGGTGCAAGGTGCAACATCCGTCCGAAATGGCGAAACAGTGCCGTACGACTTTTAGAAATGCGTGCATGGATTTGAAACGGAACATTACCATGGTGCACCACTCTCCAGCGATGGGAAGTCGATGACGGGCCACGGTAATCCTGTTTTACCGTAAAAATCCACGTGTCGAAAAAACGAAGGGTAAAAAACTTACGAGACCCGATTGAGATTCAGGTTGTCCTTTTTGGGCATTAATCTATCGGTTGATGGCTGAAAGCTGTCAAAACCATAGAACTCATCGAGGCCTTCGTTTTGAAAGGTTATGGCTCCCGTAACTCTAAACGAGCCAGAAGTTATGGCCGTTTGAATAATCGATATCAACAGGGTGCAACATGCACGGTGCAAGGTGCAACATCCGTCCGAAATGGTGAAACAGTGTCGTACGACTTTTAGAAATGCGTGCATGGATTTGAAACGGAACAGTACCATGGTGCACCACTCTCCAGCGATGGGAAGTCGAAGACGGGCCACGGTAATCCCGTTTTACCGTAAAAATCCACGTGTCGAAAAAACGAAGGGTAAAAAGCTTACGAGACCCGATTGAGATTCGGGTTGTCCTTTTTGGGCATTAGTCTATCCGTTGACGACTGGAAGCTGTCAAAACCGTAGAACTCATCGAGGCATTCATTTTGACAGGTTATGGCTACCGTAACTCTAAACGAGCCAGAAGTTATGGCCGTCCGAATAAACGATATCTACAGGGTGCAACATCCGTCCGAAATGGCGAAACAGTGTCGTACGACTTTTAGAAATGCGTGCATGGATTTGAAACAGAACAGTACCATAATGCACCACTCTCCAGCGATGGTAAATCGAAGACCAGCCACCGTAATCCTGTTTTAACGTAAAAATCCACGTGTCGGAAAAACGAAGGGCAAAAAACTTACGAGACCCGATTGAGATTCGGGTTGTCCTTTTTGGGCATTAATCTATCCGTTGACGGCTGAAAGCTGTCAAAGCCGTAGAAATCATCGAGGCCTTCGTTTTGACAGGTTATGGCTCCCGTAACTCTAAACGAGCCAGAAGTTATGGCCGTCCAAATAATCGATATCTACAGGGTGCAACATCCACGGTGCAAGGTGCAACATCCATCCGAAATGGCGAAACAGTGCCGTACGACTTTTAGAAATGCGTGCATGGATTTGAAACAGAACTCCATGGTGCACCACTCTCCAACAATGGTAAATCGAAGACCAGCCACCGTAATCCTGTTTTACCGTAAAAATCCACGTGTCGAAAAAACGAGGGGTAAAAAACTTACGAGGCCCGATTGATATTCGGGTTGTCCTTTTTGGGCATTAATCTATCCGTTGATGGCTGAAAGCTATCAAAGTCGTAGAACTCATCGAGGCCTTCGTTTTGACAGATTATGGCTCCCGTAACTCTAAACGAGCCAGAAGTTATGGCCGTCCGAATAATCGATATCTACAGGGTGCAACATCCACGGTGCAAGGTGCAACATCCGTCCGAAATGGCGAAACAGTGCCGTACGACTTTTAGAAATGCGTGCATGGATTTGAAACGGAACAGTACCATGGTGCACCACTCTCCAGCGATGGTAAATCGAAGGCCAGCCACGGTAATCCTGTTTTACCGTAAAAATCCACGTGTCGAAAAAACGAAGGGCAAAAAACTTACGTGACCCGATTGAGATTCAGGTTGTCCTTTTTGGGCATTAATCTATCCGTTGGAAGAAGAGAGCTGTTAAAGCCGTAGAACTCATCGAGGCCTTCGTTTTGACAGGTTATGGCTCCCGTAACTCTAAACGAGCCAGAAGTTATGGTCGTTTGAATAATCGATATCTACAGGGTGCAACATCCACGGTGCAAGGTGCAACATCCGTCCGAAATGGTGAAACAGTGTCGTACGACTTTTAGAAATGCGTGCATGGATTTGAAATGGAACAGTACCATGGTGCACCACTCTCCAGCGATGGGAAGTCGAAGACGGGCCACGGTAATCCCGTTTTAACGGAAAAATCCACGTGTCGAAAAAACGAAGGGTAAAAAACTTACGAGACCCGACTGAGATTCGGGTTGTCCTTTTTGGGCACTAATCTATCCATTAACAGCTGAAAGCTGTCAAAGCCGTAGAACTCATCGAGGACTTCGTTTTGACAGGTTATGGCTCCCATAACTCTAAACAAGCCCGAAGTTATGGCCGTCCGAATAATCGATATCCACAGGGTGCAACATCCACGGTGCAAGGTGCAACATCCGTCCGAAATGGCGAAACAGTGCCGTACGACTTTTAGAAATGCGTGCATGGATTTGAAACGGAACATTACCATGGTGCACCACTCTCCAGCGATGGGAAGTCGATGACGGGCCACGGTAATCCTGTTTTACCGTAAAAATCCACGTGTCGAAAAAACGAAGGGTAAAAAACTTACGAGACCCGATTGAGATTCAGGTTGTCCTTTTTGGGAATTAATCTATCAGTTGATGGCTGAAAGCTGTCAACGCCATAGAACTCATCGAGGCCTTCGTTTTGACAGGTTATGGATCCCGTAACTCTAAACGAGCCAGAAGTTATGGCCGTTTGAATAATCGATATCAACAGGATGCAACATCCACGGTGCAAGGTGCAACATCCGTCCGAAATGGCGAAACAGTGCCGTACGAATTTTAGAAATACGTGCATGTATTTGAAACGGAACAGTACCATGGTGCACAACTCTCCAGCGATGGTAAATCGAAGGCCAGCCACGGTAATCCCGTTTACCGTAAAAATCCACGTGTCGAAAAAACGAAGGGTAAAAAACTTACGAGACCCGATAGAGATTCGGGTTGTCCTTTTTGGGAATTAATCTATCCGTTGACGGCTGAAAGCTGTCAAAGCCGTAGAACTCATCGAGGCCTTCGTTTTGACATGTTATGGATCCCGTAACTCTAAACGAGCCAGAAGTTATGGCCGTTTGAATAATCGATATCTACAGGGTGCAACATCCACGGTGCAAGGTGCATCATCCGTCCGAAATGGTGAAACAGTGCCGTACGACTTTTAGAAATGCGTGCATGGATTTGAAACGGAATAGTACCATGGTGCACCACTCTCCAGCGAAGGGAAGTCAAAGACGGGCCACGGTAATCCCGTTTTACCGTAAAAATCCACGTGTCGAAAAAACGAAGGGTAAAAAACTTACGAGACCCGATTGAGATTCGGGTTGTCCTTTTTGGGCATTAATCTATCCGATGGCGGCTGAAAGCTGTCAAAGCCGTAGAACTCATCGAGGCCTTCGTTTTGACAGGTTATGGCTCCCGTAACTCTAAACGAGCCAGAAGTTATGGCCGTTTGAATAATCGATATCTATAGGGTGCAACATCCACGGTGCAAGGTGCAACATCCGTCCTAAATGGTGAAACAGTGCCGTACGACTTTTAGAAATGCGTGCATGGATTTGAAATGGAACAGTACCATGGTGCACCACTCTCCAGCGATGGGAAGTCGAAGACGGGCCACGGTAATCCCGTTTTACCGTAAAAATCCACATGTCGAAAAAACGAAGGGTAAAAAACTTACGAGACCCGATTGAGATTCGGGTTGTCCTTTTTGGGCATTAATCTATCCGTTGACGGCTGAAAGCTGTCAAAGCCGTAGAACTCATCGAGGCCTTCATTTTGACAGGTTATGGCTCTCGTAACTCTAAACGAGCAAGAAGTTATGGCCGTCCGAATAATCGATATCTACAGGGTGCAACATCCACGGTGCAAGGTGCAACATCCGTCCGAAATGGCGAAACAGTGCCGTACGACTTTTAGAAATGCGTGCATGGATTTGAAACAGAACAGTACCATGGTGCACCACTCTCCAGCGATGGTAAATCGAAGACCAGCCACCGTAATCCTGTTTTACGGTAAAAATCCACGTGTCGAAAAAACGAAGGGTAAAAAACTTACGAGACTCGATTGAGATTCGGGTTGTCCATTTTGGGCATTAATCTATCCGTTGACGGCTGAAAGATGTCAAAGCCGTTGAACTCATTGAGGCCTTCGTTTTGACAGGTTATGGCTCTCGTAACTCTAAACGAGCCAGAATTTATGGCCGTCCGAATAATCGATATCTACAGGGTGCAACATCCACGGTGCGAGGTGCAACATCCGTTCGAAATGGCGAAACAGTGCCACTGCAACATCCACGGACCGACGAATGCCTAACGGCCTTCCATAACCTGATCGAACATCTCTAGAGACGACCGGTACTCTCAACTCCTAGTGAAGGCGAAGAGTTATACCTATACCTTGCTGTGTCATCTCATGCTCTAAGCACCGCTTTGGTGAGGGAGGATAACAGCACGCAACGGCCCGTATACTTCGTAAGTAAGAGGTTTACGGATGCAGAAGCCAGATATCCTAAACTTGAGAGGCTAGCGTACTGCTTACTAATCACACCACGGAAGCTGCGACACTACTTCCAGTCTCATTCCATCCGAGTTCTAACCGATCAACTACTAAGGCAAATACTTCATCGCCTCGATACTTCTGGGCGGTTACTTAAATGGTGCATTGAATTGAGTCAATATGATATCACCAACCACCCCCGCACCGCCATCAAGGGACAAGCTATGGCCGATTTCATTGCCGAATTCACCACCGGTGAAGGTAGGGAGCAATCCGAGGTGTCAGAAGACGTCAAATGGAATCTCTTTGTAGATGGAGCATCAAATGAACAAGGCTCGGGGGCAGGCATCGTGATAGTCACCCCCAGGGGAAGGAAGCTGCACTATGCCCTGAGGTTGGAATTCGCCGCCACCAATAACGATGTAGAATATAAAGCAGTAATCGCCGGATTAGAACTTGCCTTGGAAATCGGAGCCCGTTCTTTATATCTTTATAGTGATTCTCAACTCATTGTAAATCAAATACTAGGAGAGTTCCAGACTCGAGGAGAACGACTCATAGCATACCTAAAGAAGACCAAGATGCTACTTAACCAACGGGATCACTATTTGATCAGACACATTCCTCGAGAGGAGAATCAAGAGGCCGACAAACTGGCAAAACAAGCCAGCATGAAGAACAACTCCTTTTCGGGAGCAATAGCCGTCTCAAAACAACTAGCCCCGAGCTTCGAACGGGAGGATCTGATAGCTGCGATTGAAGAAGAAACTTGGATGGCTCCTATCCGAAAATACTTACAAGATGGCGCATTGCCCAGCGAGTGTAGTGAAGTCAGGAAAATCTTGAGGAAAGCTTCCCTCTACACACTGCAAGAAGGAATCCTCTACCGGCGCGGCTTCTCTAGCCCCTTATTACGATGTGTCGCTGGAAGGGAAGCCAAAGAAATCTTATCCAACATCCACCAGGGAAGCTGCGGAGATCACACTGGAGGGCAGACTCTGGCAAAGAAGATACTCTAATATGGATATTTCTGGCCCACCTTGAACAAAGATGCCTTAGACTTCGTCAAAAAATGTGACAGATGTCAGAAATTTGCCAAAATTCCTCGACTACCGACAAATGAGATCACTCAAATGACTAGCCCTTGGCCCTTTGCAGTATGGGGAATTGACTTGATTGGTGAACTGCCAATGGGCCGAGGCGGAGCTAAATATGCTATAGTAGCAGTCGACTATTTCACCAAATGGGTGGAAGCAGAACTTCTAAATAAAATATCTTCGACAAAAATCATTAACTTCTTGATCAAAAAATGTTCTGTGCAGGTACGGAGTACCACTCAAAATCATATCAGACAATGGACTTCAGTTTAACAGCGAGGAATTCACCGACTGGTGCCAAGAGCACGGGATTCACAAAATCTTCTCATCCGTGGCTTATCCCCAGGCAAATGGCCAAGTCGAAGCTGTCAACAAAATTCTCAAAACACTGATCAAGAAGAAGCTTGAAAAGTCAAAGGGCGCTTGGGTGGATCAACTTCCTACAAAACTTTGGGCCTACCGCACATCTTTCAGAACATCAACAGGGCATACTCCTTTCTCTTTGGCATACGGATCGGAGGCAATGCTCCCAGTTGAGACTATTGTGCCTTCCCACCATAGGATCCACTACAATCCAGAAGAAAACGAAGAACTCCTCCTCATGTCTTTGGATCTGATTGAGGAAAGGAGAAACGATGCAGCACTCAAAGTAGCAGCTCACAAACAAAAAGTGACAGTCCAGTACAACTCCAAAGTCAAGCATCGCAGCTTACAAGAAGGAGATCTTGTCCTCAAACGAATCTTTCCGCGCCCCGTGGCACTGGACCCCATCTGGGACGGACCATATGCAATTCATAAAGATCTCCACAACGGATCTTATATTTTGTCAATAGTGGACGGAGAGGTGTTCCAGAGGGCATGGAACACCCGACACCTCCGTCGATACTTTTCTTAACTTGTACTGCCCATATGAAGTGAATTAACAAAGAGAATCAGTGGACGTTGGCATTTTCGTGCCGAACCACTTTAAAAACTTGGCTCTTGTTGACTTGTTCCTTTGCATCTTCGTAACTTGTTAAGCTTTATCCTTTTCTGTTGAACAAAATCCTTTGCAAATGACATTTCCATTTAGAGCTTCACCACACAACTCCACCTGGACAAAATCTAACAGGTACGCTACGATCCTATGCCCTCGCCAATGAGACACTTTGCTCCGGTATCCCTCTACCGCGAGTTAACTCATTGTTTGCCTCGGACCTTAAAGCCGACTGTAATAAGCCGAGTATAAGCCACCGAGAAGGCCGATTATGCCATGGCAGCTCATTACCGCAATTCGGCTCGCCGACAACTGTGAACCGACAATAAGCCCCAACATAAGGTGTGGCCCGCCAGGGGCAGTTCACAGTTGACGATCGGCCCCCATGCTAGCCGGCCACAGTAAATCGAATAATACCCGCGATTACGGGCCATAATGGCTCGGGTAGTTACTGTGTGCGATCGGCTCCGATGTGTTTTAAGTGCGGCTGTGGTAAAAAAGAAAACTCCCCGCAGTAGGCGTAAGATGGGTGACATATGTCTCCATGACCCACAGCTAGGGAAAGTGACTACAAAACCCGTTTGCCACGAACTTAAGCACACTGACGGCCTTCCGTAACTGGAAGTTTTACTTTTCCTATATTTCCATTTAGAAACTTTTCTTCTATCCCCTATAACGATTCCTAAAGTACAGGTCACAAAATAGGGGAACTCTCGCTTGTGGAAATATGAACTCACATCCGGATGACTGAACACCCAGCTACATTCCATACTCAGTCACGCAAGACATTCAAAGCAACCCCCTACAACTAAAACACGAAGGGCGGTACTCTCTTCTCTTGTATACCAATATGTAGCGTTAATTTATTCACACATCATATTGACATTACAAGAAATAATATTTTGAACAGAAACTTAGCACCAAATCACAGGCATATGCATAACCATGTTTCTTATACAGCACATCAAAATAATAACATCATACAAAATATAACGGAATCAGCTCGCGTCATGAAATTACATAAAGCCATTCATCACAAACAATATTATTACAGTCACATCAATATTTTGGACTAACATAAACAGCAATAAAAAGAAATCAAAAGGTGGCCGAATCCGGACAAGGAACCAGCTGCGTCCACGCTTCGCCCTCATCCTACCAACTCTCCAAGCCTACTTAGCCGCAGGGTCGGAGCTCCCAGCATGTTGATCGAAAGCCCCACCTGTCCAATCCAAAAGAGGAGTCCATTAAACAAACAGTAAGCGATCAAGTTATGAAAATCAAAAAAGAAACGAGAAAGAGAAGAGAGACTCACCAGCGTCCGCCGCTTGATCCTCATCCTCCAATTGCACACCCGCTTCCTCCGCAACAAGCAGCCGCATCCCCTCCTTCACCGCCGCCAGCTCCTCCTTCGAAAACTGAGCGGTGACTACATCCAGACTAAAGGCCGCTCCACCTTTCTTACCCGCATCAACCCTGGCCTCCTCTAAAGCCCGAAGATATACCTTGGCCATAACCCAGGGATATTCATCCATCTAGGATAAGGTGCCCTCCTTCCAAGTGCAGAAGTACATGTCCTGCAGCATATCGTCCATCATCCCTTCATCCTCTTCAAACCTCTTCACCCGGGCCTCGGAAATCTGCAACTTAGTGGCAGCAGCATCCCTCTCCTGCCGGTATCTCGAGCACTAAGCCTGGAGGGATCTCCTCATCTCCTCCATCTCTTCTTTCAACTTGGCTTGAGCAAGTTCTGCAGCTTCAAGCCTCCCAGATATCTCTTCAACCTGCTCGAGATCCGCCCTCCTAACCTCGTCAACCGTGGTAATGGCCATGTAAATGCGTTTCTTGCAAGCGACCTCCATTTTCCGCAACTCAGCTCTGCTAGCCTCTTCCATGGCCTTCTTCAGTCGTTGGGAGTCGGCTTCATGCTGCGAAATCTGAATAGCCTGGTCGGCAAGTTGTTTGGCCTGATCAGCAACCACTAACCGCAACCTTATATTGGCACTCCCTATCTCCTCCCCGACCTTGGCCAATAGGGCGTGATGTTCCATTAACTTCTTGGCCTCCTCCGCGACCCTGTCGATGTTGGCCTTGGCTTCGTCCCCTATGGAAGCTATCCGAGTAGTGAGCAGATCCAGATCTAGGGACTTAGCCTCATCAAGAACCCGAACCATGGGATTGCGGGGGTTAAGATGCTCGCCCGTGGCCTCGTCAAATAAAATATCCTGAGAGCTTGGGTCCAAATCCGGGTGGCGGGCAAAGGGATTGCGAGGCACGTCGGGACGTTTTATGCGGATAACAGTAGGATTCTCGGAAGGATGCAGAGAGGGGACAAACTCCGTGGTCACCTCCGTGGTATCTCGGGAAGGCTGAGTAGGAGGCTGAGGACCAGGTGGTGAATCACACAAGGAACGCCTCCTCTTCCTCTGCTGGATACCCTCCTCGATAACTCCAAGGAGAGGGCGGTAGCTGACCACGTCCCCAGGACGACCAATAGGAGGCTTCGGCTTAGCAAAAGCTCTCATCAACTTGAATTGTTCGAGGTGGTGTCGAACATCTGACGTTTTGGCCACCTGGCCTGCCCCTGGAGTAAAGAATAAATGTTGCAAGCATGCATCAAATCATGAGGTAAGAGATATATCGAGTTAAAAAAAAAGAACAAGAAAGACGCTTTTACTATACGAACCCTGCAGAGAAGGAGGATCCTGCAATAAGTCCTGGATTTCATCCCAGGACGGGAGCGAGCCATAAAATATTTCTAAGTCCCTATCATAAATGGAATCTGCAGAAGTCAAAAGTTCACCTTTCACCGTCGGAGTCAACCTAGCTGAGGAGCTCTTAGGGGATGGATCGGCGCCAGCCCCGGCCTTGCCAGTCTTCTTCGCCTTCTCCGCCAAATCCGATTCTCCCTCCGATTCCCCGAAAGCTTGACGGAGAGCCTCATCCGTCCACTCCTGAAGCTCACCCACTTGCCTGGAGGTTAAGGCACCAGTGCCACTACCTCCCTGTCCGTCGCCATCATCATTGCCCTATCCATCTCCATCGCCATCTCCTCCACCCTCTGACTCTCCTCCTACATCGCCTCCTTCGCCCTCGCCTCTATCCTCTTCCACATCTTCCTCCTCCGGGGTAATCAGGCAAGTGCTAGGAGAGGGGCCGTCAGACTCCTTAAGTTTCTTACCCCCGACAACCGGAGGCTTTGTAAAAGTTTTCCTCTTGCCACTCTTCTTCGTGGCCCCTCCTGTAGTCTGGGCAGCTTTCTCTTCCACCGTATCTCTCTGTTTAACCACGGACTGATGTGGAAGAATCAAGTTGTACATCAAGAGTCTAGCATTCCTGATCAGGTAAGCAGCTGATCTGTCTCTCTCTGAAATAGCTTCTATCTCAGCTGCCATCTGAACTAGGCGATCGTTCTCCACAACCACAAAGCCACCTGTCGCTACCAAGAAATGAAAGAACATAAGGAAAAGAATTGCGGCCAAGACAAGGAATGTAAATAAACTTTGACTTACATCCGGAGGTGAAGCGACGGATAGAGACAGAGTCATCTCTGACGAAGAACCACTCCTTCTTGAACATACTGTACTTCGAATAGAGGTCCAGAACCGGCTTAAAAGAGACGGCAGACTCCAAGCTAATATATGGGGATCCCTTCCTGTATCCCCTCAGATTGTATAGATACTGTATCTCCCGGTTGGAAGGAGCGCGCCCATACCTCTCTTGAAAGATAGCGTACAAGCACACCAGGATGGCGTAAGAGTTGGGCTGGAGTTGGAATGGAGCCACCTTCAGATAAGTGATGAAGCTGACTACCTAGGCGTTGATGGGAGGAATGGCCCCGCACATACAGTGGTACCTACTATACGCAAAATACCCTTCAGGAGGGTCATATGGCATAACTCCAGCCCCCGGCAGCACCATGAGCGCTCTATCTATTCCGAAAGAACGAGATATAACATCGAGTTGCTCCTCCTTCAGGGAGCTAGGAAAGCAGTTAGGAGGGGAGAACAGAAGTTCCTGGGGACCATACCCATCCACTAACGACCTCGGGGCAGGTCCATGTTGCGCCGGCCCTGACTGGGCTGGGGGCACGGTAGAAGTCTCTTCTCGGTCCTTGGACTTCTTTCTATCTGATCGAGTTTCTGCTTTGCGAGACATTTATCTGCGGCTCAAGAAAAACATGGTATTAGAACAAGGAATATGGGAATATAAACGAATAACTTTCAGGTTCCATCCGGTGGTCATGTTTTCGAGGTTCACTCGGCATTCCCAATACCGAGCCCCATTCGGTCCTTAGAAACCTCGTATCCATTCGGCATCAGATCCATTCGGTAGTCAAGATTCTTAAGCTCATTCGGCTTTAGGATATATACCTGTTTCGGTACGAGGTTGATTCGGCAGGAAGTTGATTTGGCTAGGAGTTGATTCGGCTCTCTCTGGTTCGGTAAGGAATAACTAAGGGGGTGTAGCCCCTATATATAGACGAGCGCAGAAGCACCGGACCAACCGATTCGGCACACCGGACCAACCGGTTCGGCACCTCAAACCGAATGAAGCTATACCAGGTATCCAACTTAAAGCAAAGCGCGACACGTGCAAGCACGTGCCCCACTTTGGGGGGCAAATGTTGGGCGTGTTTCCACCCATGAGTTTCCATCCTTCGTCGAACCAATCCCATCGAGCAAAACAACACCTCCTTGCCGAACCAAAGGCCATCCGGTCAAGCTCCATCCGATCGCAGGCCTCACCGGACCAACACATATACACTCCCCCATCGAACCACCCATCACCGGTCCAAGCTCCATGCCGGACCAACACCGCCTTCATGCCGAACCAACACCTCTAAACCAACTACCGATTGAACCTCCAAACCACCTACCACCGGTCCACTCCATCACCGGTCCAAGTTCCATGCCGAATGAAGCCTCGCCGAACTAGAACGCTTTGAGGCCAGATTGCTTCAGCCCAGGCCCGCCAGCTGCTATATACTTCCAGGACCCCTGCCGCCGACCTCACTCTATAAATAGAGGGGCAGGGGTACAACAATGGCAGACAAGTTTGAGAGCTCAAGCATGGAAGGAACTTTCAAACAACTTTCATATACTTGTATGCAAAGCTTTGTACTTGTAAACTGAAAGAAAAAGGATAATAACATAAAAAGTGGATGTAGGCACGTTTTGGCCGAACCACTATAAATCTGTGTGTCTTTTACAGTTTAGTCCCTACTTTTTACATATTTGCATAAGTCACCCAAAACATTGAAAACCATATAAAATCGACTAAATAATACGACTTGGAGGTGTTTGCCTATTTTTTGTGCAAACAGAGCCAGAAGTTATGGCCGTCCGAATAATCGATATCTACAGGGTGCAACATCCATGGTGCAAGGTGCAAAATCCGTCCGAAATGGCGAAACAGTGCCGTACGACTTTTAGAAATGCGTGCATGGATTTGAAACAGAACAGTACCATGGTGCACCACTCTCCAGCGATGGTAAATCGAAGGCCAGCCACCGTAATCCTGTTTTACCGTAAAAATCCACGTGTCGAAAAAACGAAGGGTAAAAAACTTACGAGACCCGACTGAGATTCGGGTTGTCCTTTTTGGGCATTAATCTATCCGTTGACGGCTGAAAGCTGTCAAAGCCGTAGAACACACCGTGGCCTTCGTTTTGACAGGTTATTTCTCCCGTAACTCTAAACGAGTCAGAAATTATGGTCGTCCGAATAATCGATATCTACACGGTGCAACATCCACGGTGCAAGGTGCAACATCCGTCCGAAATGGCGAAACAGTGCCGTACGACTTTTAGAAATGCGTGCATGGATTTGAAACGAAACAGTACCATCGTGCACCACTCTCCAGCGATGGTAAATCGAAGGCCTGCCACGGTAATTCCGTTTTACCGTAAAATCCACGTGTCGATAAAACGAAGGGTAAAAAACTTACGAGACTCGACTGAGATTCGGGTTGTCCTTTTTGGGCATTAATCTATCCGTTGACGGCTTAAAGCTGTCAACGCCGTAGAACTCATCGAGGCCTTCGTTTTGACAGGTTATGGCTCCCGTAACTCTAAACGAGGCAGAAATTATGGCCGTTTGAATAATCGATATCTACAGGGTGCAACATCCACGGTGCAAGGTGCAACATCCATCCAAAGTGGCGAAACAGTGCCGTACGACTTTTATAAATGCTTGCATGGATTTGAAACGGAACAGTACCATGGTGCACCACTCTCCAGCGATGGGAAGTCGAAGATGGGCCACGGAAATCCCGTTTTACCGAAAAAAATCCACGTGTCGAAAAAACGAAGGGAAAAAACTTACGAGACCCGATTGAGATTCAGGTTGTCGTTTTTGGGACTTAATCTATCCGTTGATGGCTGAAAGCTGTCAAAGACATAGAACTCATCGGGGCCTTCGTTTTGACAGGATATGGCTCCCGTAACTCTAAACGAGCCAGAAGTTATGGCCGTCCGAATAATCGATATCTACAGGGTGCAACATCCACGGTGCAAGGTGCAACATCCGTCCGAAATGGCGAAACAGTGCCGTACGACTTTTAGAAATGTGTGCATGGATTTGAAACGGAACAGTACCATGGTGCACCGCTCTCCAGCGATGGTAAATCGAAGGCCAGCCACCGTAATCCTGTTTTACCGTAAAAATCCACGTGTCGAAAAAACGAAGAGTAAAAAACTTACGAGACCCGATTGAGATTCGGGTTTCGTTTTTGGGCATTAATCTATCCGTTGACGGCTGAAAGCTGACAAAGCCGTAGAACTCACCATGGCCTTCGTTTTGACAGGTTATCGCTCCCGTAACTCTAAACGAGCCAAAAATTATGGCCGTCCGAATAATCGATATCTACACGGTGCAACATTCACGGTGCAAGGTGCAACATCCGTCCAAAATGGCGAAACAGTGTCGTACGACTTTTAGAAATGCGTGCATGGATTTGAAACGGAATGGTACCATGGTGCACCACTCTCCAGCGATGGTAAATCGAAGGCCAGCCACGGTAATCCCGTTTTACCGTAAAAATCCACGTGTCGAAAAAACGAAGGGTAAAAAACTTACGAGACCCGATTGAGATTCGGGTTGTCCTTTTTGGGCATTAATCTATCTGTTGACGGCTGAAAGCTGTCAAAGCCGTAGAACTCATCGAGGCCTTCGTTTTGACAGGTTATGGCTCCCGTTACTCTAAACGAGCCAGAAGTTATGGCCGTTTGAATAATCGATATCTACAGGGTGCAACATCCACGGTGCAAGGTGCAACATCTGTCCCAAATGGCGAAACAGTGCCGTACGACTTTTAGAAATCCATGCATGGATTTGAAACGGAACAGTACCATGGTACACCACTCTCCAGCGACGGGAAGTCGAAGATGGACCACGGAAATCCCGTTTTACCGTAAAAATCCACGTGTCGAAAAAACGAAGGGTAAAAAACTTACGACACCCGATTGAGATTCGGGTTGTCCTTTTTGTACATTAATCTATCCGTTGATGGCTGAAAGCAGTCAAACCATAGAACTCATCAAGGCCTTCGTTTTGACAGGTTATGGCTCCCGTAACTCTAAACGAGCCAGAAGTCATGGCCGTCCGAATAATTGATATATACAGGGTGCAACATCCACGGTGCAAGGTGCAACATCCGTCCAAAATGGAGAAACAGTGCCGTACGACTTTTAGAAATGCGTGCATGGATTTGAAACGGAACAGTACCATGGTGCGCCACTCTCCAGCGATGGTAAATCGAAGGCCAGCCACCGTAATCCTGTTTTACGTCAAAATCCACGTGTCGAAAAAACGAAGGGTAAAAATCTTACGAGACCCGATTGAGATTCGGGTTGTCCTTTTTGGGCATTAATCTATCTGTTGACGGCTGAAAGCTATCAAAGCCGTAGAACTCACCGTAGCCTTCATTTTGACAGGTTATTGCTCCCGTAACTCTAAACGAGCCAGAAATTATGGTCGTCCGAATAATCGATATCTACACGGTGCAACATCCACGGTGCAAGGTGCAACATCCGTCCGAAATGGCGAAACAGTGTCGTACGACTTTTGGAAATGCGTGCATGGATTTGAAACGGAACAGTACCATGGTGCACCACTCTCTAGCGTTGGTAAATCGAAGGCCAGCCACGGTAATTCCGTTTTACTGTAAAAATCCACGTGTCGAAAAAACGAAGGGTAAAAAACTTACGAGACCCGACTGAGATTGGAGTAGTCCTTTTTGGGCATTAATCTATCCGTTGACATCTGAAAGCTGTCAAAGCCGTAGAACTCATCGAGGCCTTTGTTTTGAAAGGTTATGGCTCCCGTAAATCTAAACGAGCCAAAAGTTATGGCCGTTTGAATAATCGATATATACAGGATGCAACATCCACGGTGCAAGGTGCAACATCCGTCCGAAATGGTGAAACAGTGTCATACGACTTTTAGAAATGCGTGCATGGATTTGAAACGGAACATTACCATGGTGCACCACTCTCCAGCGATGGGAAGTCGAAGACGGGCCACGGTACTCCCGTTTTACCGTAAAAATCCACGTGTCGAAAAAACGAAGGGTAAAAAACTTACGAGACCCAATTGAGATTCGGGTTGTCCTTTTTAGGCATTAATCTATCCATTGATGGCTGAAAGCCTTCAAAGCCGTAGAACTCATCGTGGTCTTCGTTTTGACAGGTTATGGCTCCCGTAACTCTAAACGAGCCAGAAGTTATGGCCGTCTGAATAATCGATATCTACAGGGTGCAACATCGACGGTGCAAGGTGCAACATCCGTCCGAAATGGCGAAACAGTGCCGTACAACTTTTAGAAATGCATGCATGGATTTGAAATGGAACACCATGGTGCACCACTCTCCAGCGACGGTAAATCGAAGACCAGCCACCGTAATCCTGTTTTACCGTAAAAATCCACGTGTCGAAAAAACGAAGGGTAAAAAACTTACGAGACCCGATTGATATTCGGGTTGTCCTTTTTGGGCATTAATCTATCCTTTGACGGCTGAAAGCTGTCAAAGCCGTAGAACTCATCGAGATCTTCGTTTTGACAGGTTATGGCTCCCGTAACTCTAAACGAGCCAGAAGTTATGGCCGTCCGAATAATCGATATCTACAGGGTGCAACATCCATGGTGCAAGGTGCAACATCCGTCCGAAATGGCGAAACAATGCCGTACGATCTTTAGAAATGCGTGCATGGATTTGAAACGGAACAGTACCATGGTGTACCACTCTCCAGCGATGGTAAATCGAAGGCCAGCCACCGTAATCCTGTTTTACCGTAAAAATCCACGTGTCGAAAAAACCAAGGGTAAAAAGCTTACGAGACCCGATTGAGATTCGGGTTGTCCTTTTTGGGCATTAATCTATCCGTTGATGGCTGAAAGCTGTCAAAGCCATAGAACTCATCGAGGCCTTCGTTTTGACAGGTTATGGCTCCCGTAACTCTAAACGAGCTAGAAGTTATGGCCGTACGAATAATCGATACCTAAAGGGTGCAACATCCATGGTGCAAGGTGCAACATCCGTCTGAAATGGCGAAACAGTGCCGTACGACTTTTAGAAATGCATGCATGGATTTGAAGCGGAACAGTACCATCGTGCACCACTCTCCAGTGATGGGAAGTCGAAGACGGGCCACGATAATCCTGTTTTATCGTAAAAATCCACGTGTCGAAAAAACGAAGGGTAAAAAACTTACGAGACCCGATTGAGATTCGGGTTGTCCTTTTTGGGCATTAATCTATCCATTGACGGCTGAAAGCTGTCAAAGCCGTAGAACTCATCGAGGCCTTTGTTTTGACAGGTTATGGCTCCCGTAACTCTAAACGAGTTAGAAGTTATGGCCGTTTGAATAATCGATATCAACAGGGTGCAACATCCATGATGTAAGGTGCAACATCCGTCCGAAATGGTGAAACAGTGACGTACTACTTTTAGAAATGCGTGCATGGATTTGAAATGGAACAGTACCATGGTGCACCACTCTCCAGCGATGGGAAGTCGAAGACGGGCCACAGTAATCCCGTTTTACCGTAAAAATCCACGTGTCGAAAAAGCGAAGGGTAAAAAACTTACGAGACCCGATTGAGATTCGGGTTGTCCTTTTTGGGCATTAATCTAACCATTAACGGCTAAAAGCGGTCAACGCCGTAGAACTCATCGAGGCCTTCGTTTTGACAAGTTATGGCTCCCGTAACTCTAAACTAGCCAGAAGTTATGGTCGTCCGAATAATCGATATCTACAGGGTGCAACATCCACGGTGCAAGGTGCAACATCCGTCCGAAATGGCGAAACAGTGCCGTACGACATTTAGAAATGCGTGCATGGATTTGAAACGGAATAGTACCATGGTACACCACTCTCCAGCGCTGGTAAGTCGAAGACGGGCCATGGTAATCCTGTTTTACCGCAAAAATCCACGTGTCGAAAAATCGAAGGGTAAAAAACTTACGAGACCCGATTGAGATTCAGGTTGTCCTTTTTGGGCGTTAATCTATCCGTTGATGGCTGAATGCTTTCAAAGCCGTAGAACTCATTGAGGCCTTCGTTTTGACAGGTTATGGCTCCCGTAACTCTAAACGAGCCAGAAGTTATGGCCGTTTGAATAATCGATATCTACAGGGTGCAACATCCATGGTGCAAGGTGCAACATCCGTCCGAAATGGTGAAACAGTGTCGTACGACTTTTAGAAATGCGTGCATGGATTTGAAACGAAATAGTTCCATGGTGCACCATCTCCAGCGATGGGAAGTCGAAGACGGGCCACGGTAATCCCGTTTTACCGTAAAAATCCACGTGTCGAAAAAACGAAGGGTAAAAAACTTACGAGACCCGATTGAGATTCGGGTTGTCCTTTTTGGGCATTAATCTATCCGTTGATGGCTGAAAGCTGTCAAAGCCGTAGAACTCACCATGGCCTTTGTTTTGACAGGTTATCGCTCCCGTAACTCTAAATGAGCCAGAAATTATGGCCGTCCGAATAATCGATATCTACACGGTGCAACATCCACGGTGCAAGGTGCAACATCCGTCCGAAATGGCGAAACAGTGTCATAAGACTTTTAGAAATGCGTGCATGGATTTGAAACAGAACAGTACCATGGTGCACAACTCTCCAGCGATGGTAAATCGAAGGCCAGCCACGGTAATCCCGTTTACCGTAAAAATCCACGTGTCGAAAAAACGAAGGGCAAAAAACTTACGAGACCCGATTAAGATTCGGGTTGTCCTTTTTGGGCATTAATCTATCCGTTGACGGATGAAAGCTGTCGAAGCCGTAGAACTCATCGAGGCCTTCGTTTTGACAGGTTATGGCTCCCGTAACTCTAAACGAGCCAGAAGTTATGGCCGTTTGAATAATCGATATCTACAGGGTGCAACATCCACGGTGCAAGTTGCAACATCCGTCCGAAATAGTGAAACAGTGTCGTACGACTTTTAGAAATGCGTGCATGGATTTGAAACGGAATAGTACCATGGTGCACCACTCTCCAGCGATGGGAAGTCAAAGACAGGCCACGGTAATCCCGTTTTACCGTAAAAATCCACGTGTCGAAAAAACGAAGGGTAAAAAACTTACGAGACCCGATTGAGATTCGGGTTGTCCTTTTTGGGCATTAATCTATCCGTTGATGGCTGAAAGCGGTCAAAGCCGTAGAACTCATCGAGGCCTTCGTTTTCAAAGGTTATGGCTCCCGTAACTCTAAACGAGCCAGAAGTTATGGCCGTCCGAATAATCGATATCTACACGGTGCAACATCCACGGTGCAAGGTGCAACATCCGTCCGAAATGGCGAAACAGTGCCGTACGACTTTTAGAAATGCGTGCATGGATTTGAAACGGAACAGTACCATGGTGCACCACTCTCCAGCGATGGTAAATCGAAGACCAGCCACCGTAATCCTGTGTTACCGTAAAATTCCACGTGTCGAAAAAACGATGGGTAAAAAACTTACGAGACCCGATTGAGATTCGGGTTGTCCTTTTTGGGCATTAATCCAGCCGTGACGGCTGAAAGCTGTCGAAGCCGTATAACTCATTGAGGCCTTCATTTTGAGAGGTTATGGCTCCCGTAACTCTATACGGGCCAAAAGTTGTGGCCGTTTGAATAATCGATATCTACAGGGTGCAACATCCACGGTGCAAGGTGCAACATCCGTCCGAAATGGTGAAACAGTGTCGTACGACTTTTAGAAATGCGTGCATGGATTTGAAACGGAATAGTACCATGGTGCACCACTCTCCAGAGATGGGAAGTCGAAGACGGGCCACGGTAATATCGTTTTACCGTAAAAATCCACGTGTCGATAAAACGAAGGGTAAAAAACTTACGAGACCCGATTGAGATTCGGGTTGTCCTTTTTGGGCATTAATCTATCCGCTGATGGCTGAAAGCTGTCAAAGCCGTAGAACTCACCATGGCCTTCGTTTTGACAGGTTATCGCTCCAGTAACTCTAAACGAGCCAGAAATTATGGTCGTCCGAATAATCGATATCTACACGGTGCAAGGTGCAACATCCGTCCGAAATGGCGAAACAGTGTCGTACGACTTTTAGAAATGCCTGCATGGATTTGAAACGGAACAGTACCATGGTGCACCACTCTCCAGCGATGGTAAATCGAAGGCTAGCCACGGTAATCCTGTTTTACCGTAAAAATCCGCGTGTCGAAAAAAAGAAGGGTAAAAAAACTTACGAGACCCGATTGAGATTCGGGTTGTCCTTTTTGGGCATTAATCTAGCCGTGACGGCTGAAAGCGGTCAAAGCAGTAGAACTCATCGAGGCCTTCGTTTTGACAGGTTATGGCTCCCGTAACTCTAAACGAGCCAAAAGTTATGGCCATTTGAATAATCGATATCTACATGGTGCAACATCCACGGTGCAAGGTGCAACATCTGTCCGAAATGGTGGAACAGTGTCGTACGACTTTTAGAAATACGTGCATGGATTTGAAACGGAACAGTACCATGGTGCACCACTCTCCATCGATGGGAAGTCGAAGACGGGCCACGGTAATCCCGTTTTACCGTAAAAATCCACGTGTCGAAAAAACGAAGGGTAAAAAACTTACGAGACCCGATTGAGATTCGGGTTGTCCTTTTTGGGCATTAATCTATCCGTTGATGGCTGAAAGCTGTCAAAGCCGTAGAACTCACCATGGCCTTTGTTTTGACAGGTTATCGCTCCCGTAACTCTAAATGAGCTAGAAATTATGGCCGTCCGAATAATCGATATCTACACGGTGCAACATCCACGGTGCAAGGTGCAACATCCGTCCGAAATGGCGAAACAGTGTCATACGACTTTTAGAAATGCGTGCATGGATTTGAAACGGAACAGTACCATGGTGCACACCTCTCCAGCGATGGTAAATCGAAGGCCAGCCACGGTAATCCCGTTTACCGTAAAAATCCACGTGTCGAAAAAACGAAGGGCAAAAAACTTACGAGACCCGATTAAGATTCGGGTTGTCCTTTTTGGGCATTAATCTATCCGTTGACGGATGAAAGCTGTCGAAGCCGTAGAACTCATCGAGGCCTTCGTTTTGACAGGTTATGGCTCCCGTAACTCTAAACGAGCCAGAAGTTATGGCCGTTTGAATAATCGATATCTACAGGGTGCAACATCCACGGTGCAAGTTGCAACATCCGTCCGAAATAGTGAAACAGTGCCGTACGACTTTTCGAAATGCGTGCATGGATTTGAAACGGAATAGTACCATGGTGCACCACTCTCCAGCGATGGGAAGTCAAAGACAGGCCACGGTAATCCCGTTTTACCGTAAAAATCCACGTGTCGAAAAAACGAAGGGTAAAAAACTTACGAGACCCGATTGAGATTCGGGTTGTCCTTTTTGGGCATTAATCTATCCGTTGACGGCTGAAAGCGGTCAAAGCCGTAGAACTCATCGAGGCCTTCGTTTTCAAAGGTTATGGCTCCCGTAACTCTAAACGAGCCAGAAGTTATGGCCGTCCGAATAATCGATATCTACACGGTGCAACATCCACGGTGCAAGGTGCAACATCCGTCCGAAATGGCGAAACAGTGCCGTACGACTTTTAGAAATGCGTGCATGGATTTGAAACGGAACAGTACCATGGTGCACCACTCTCCAGCGATGGTAAATCGAAGACCAGCCACCGTAATCCTGTGTTACCGTAAAATTCCACGTGTCGAAAAAACGATGGGTAAAAAACTTACGAGACCCGATTGAGATTCGGGTTGTCCTTTTTGGGCATTAATCCAGCCGTGACGGCTGAAAGCTGTCAAAGCCGTATAACTCATTGAGGCCTTCGTTTTGAGAGGTTATGGCTCCCGTAACTCTATACGGGCCAAAAGTTGTGGCCGTTTGAATAATCGATATCTACAGGGTGCAACATCCACGGTGCAAGGTGCAACATCCGTCCGAAATGGTGAAACAGTGTCGTACGACTTTTAGAAATGCGTGCATGGATTTGAAACGGAATAGTACCATGGTGCACCACTCTCCAGAGATGGGAAGTCGAAGACGGGCCACGGTAATCTCGTTTTACCGTAAAAATCCACGTGTCGATAAAACGAAGGGTAAAAAACTTACGAGACCCGATTGAGATTCGGGTTGTCCTTTTTGGGCATTAATCTAGCCGTGATGGCTGAAAGCGGTCAAAGCAGTAGAACTCATCGAGGCCTTCGTTTTGACAGGTTATGGCTCCCGTAACTCTAAACGAGCCAAAAGTTATGGCCATTTGAATAATCGATATCTACATGGTGCAACATCCACGGTGCAAGGTGCAACATCCGTCCGAAATGGTGAAACAGTGTCGTACGACTTTTAGAAATACGTGCATGGATTTGAAATGGAACAGTACCATGGTGCACCACTCTCCATCGATGGGAAGTCGAAGACGGGCCACGGTAAACCCGTTTTACCGTAAAAATCCACGTGTCGAAAAAACGAAGGGTAAAAAACTTACGAGACCCGATTGAGATTCGGGTTGTCCTTTTTTGGCATTAATCTATCCGTTGACGGCTAAAATCTGTCAAAGCCGTAGAACTCATCGAGGCCTTCGTTTTGACAGGTTATGGCTCCCGTAACTCTAAACGAGCCAGAAGTTATGGCCGTCCGAATAATCGATATCTACAGGGTGCAACATCCACGGTGCAAGGTGCAACATCCGTCCGAAATGGCGAAACAGTGCCGTACGACTTTTAGAAATGCGTGCATGGAATTGAAACGGAACACCATGGTGCACCACTCTCCAGCGATGGTAAATCGAAGACCAGCAACCGTAATCCTGTTTTACCGCAAAAATACTCGTGTCGAAAAAACGAGGGGTAAAAAACTTACGAGTCCTGATTGATATTCGGGTTGTCCTTTTTGGGCATTAATCTATCTGTTGACGGCTTAAAGCCGTCAAAGCCGTAGAATTCATCGAGGCCTTCGTTTTGACAGGTTATGGCTCCTGTAACTCTAAACGAGCCATAAGTTATGGCCGTCCGAATAATCGATATCTACAGGGTGCAACATCCATGGTGCAAGGTGCAACATCCGTCCGAAATCGTGACACAGTGCCGTACGACTTTTAGAAATGCGTGCATGGATTTGAAATGGAACAGTACCATGGTGCACCACTCTCCAGCGATGGTAAATCGAAGGCCAGCCACCGTAATCCTGTTTTACCGTAAAAATCCACGTGTCGAAAAAACGAAGGGTAAAAAACTTACGAGACCCGATTGAGATTCGGGTTGTCCGTTTTGGGCATTAATCTATCCGTTGATGGCTGGAAGCTGTCAAAGCCATAGAATTCATCGAGGCCTTCGTTTTGACAGGTAATGGCTCCCGTAACTCTAAACAAGCCAGAAGTTATGGCCATCCGAATAATCGATATCTACAGGGTGCAACATCCACGGTGCAAGGTGCAACATCCGTCCGAAATGGCGAAACAGTGCCGTACGACTTTTAGAAATGCGTGCATGGATTTGAAACAGAACAGTACCATGGTGCACCACTCTCCAGTGATGGTAAATCGAATACCAGCCACCGTAATCCTGTTTTACCGTAAAAATCCACGTGTCGGAAAAACGAAGGGCAAAAAACTTACGAGACCCGATTGAGATTCAGGTTGTCCTTTTTGGGCATTAATCTATCCGTTGATGGCTGAAAGCTGTCAAAGCCGTAGAACTCATCGAGGCCTTCGTTTTGACAGGTTATGGCTCACGTAACTCTAAACGAGCCAGAAGTTATGGTCGTTTGAATAATCGATATCTACAGGGTGCAACATCCACGGTGCAAGGTTCAACATCCGTCCGAAATGGTGAAACAGTGTCGTACGACTTTTAGAAATGCGTGCGTGGATTTGAAACGGAACAGTACCATGGTGCACCACTCTCCAGCGATGGGAAGTCGAAGACGGGCCACGGTAATCCCGTTTTACCGTTAAAATCCACGTGTCGATAAAACGAAGGGTAAAAAACTTACGAGACCCGACTGAGATTCGGGTTGTCCTTTTTGGGCATTAATCTATCCATTGACGGCTGAAAGCTGTCAAAGCCGTAGAACTCATCGAGGACTTCGTTTTGACCGTTTAAGGCTCCCTTAACTCTAAACGAGCCCGAAGTTATGGTCGTCCGAATAATCGATATCCACAGGGTGCAACATCCACGGTGCAAGGTGCAACATCCGTCCGAAATGGCGAAACAGTGCCGTACGACTTTTAGAAATGCGTGCATGGATTTGAAACGGAACAGTACAATGGTGCACCACTCTCCAGCGATGGGAAGTCGAAGACGGGCCACGGTAATCCTGTTTTACCGTAAAAATCCACGTGTCGAAAAACGAAGGGTAAAAAAACTTACGAGACCCGATTGAGATTCAGGTTGTCCTTTTTGGGCATTAATCTACCCGTTGATGGCTGAAAGCTGTGAAAGCCGTAGAACTCATCGAGGCCTTCGTTTTGACAGGTTATGGCTCCCGTAACTCTAAACGAGCCAGAAGTTATGGCCGTTTGAATAATCGATATCTACAGGGTGCAACATCCACGGTGCAAGGTGCAACATCCGTCCGAAATGGTGAAACAGTGCCGTACGACTTTTAGAAATGCGTGCATGGATTTGAAACGGAACAGTACCATGGTGCACCACTCTCCATCGATGGGAAGTCGAAGACGGGCCACGGTAAACCCGTTTTACCGTAAAAATCCACGTGTCGAAAAAACGAAGGGTAAAAAACTTACGAGACCCGATTGAGATTCGGGTTGTCCTTTTTTGGCATTAATCTATCCGTTGACGACTAAAATCTGTCAAAGCCGTAGAACTCATCGAGGCTTTCGTTTTGACAGGTTATGGCTCCCGTAACTCTAAACGAGCCAGAAGTTATGGCCGTCCGAATAATCGATATCTACAGGGTGCAACATCCACGGTGCAAGGTTCAACATCCGTCCGAAATGGCGAAACAGTGCCGTACGACTTTTAGAAATGCGTGCATGGAATTGAAACGGAACACCATGGTGCACCACTCTCCAGCGATGGTAAATCGAAGACCAGCAACCGTAATCCTGTTTTACCGTAAAAATACTCGTGTCGAAAAAACGAGGGGTAAAAAACTTACGAGTCCTGATTGATATTCGGGTTCTCCTTTTTGGGCATTAATCTATCTGTTGACGGCTTAAAGCCGTCAAAGCCGTAGAACTCATCGAGGCCTTCGTTTTGACAGGTTATGGCTCCTGTAACTCTAAACGAGCCATAAGTTATGGCCGTCCGAATAATCGATATCTACAGGGTGCAACGTCCATGGTGCAGGGTGCAACATCCGTCCGAAATGGTGACACAGTGCCGTACGTCTTTTAGAAATGCGTGCATGGATTTGAAATGGAACAGTACCATGGTGCACCACTCTCCAGCGATGGTAAATCGAAGGCCAGCCACCGTAATCCTGTTTTACCATAAAAATCCACGTGTCGAAAAAACGAAGGGTAAAAAACTTACGAGACCCGATTGAGATTCGGGTTGTCCGTTTTGGGCATTAATCTATCCGTTGATGGCTGGAAGCTGTCAAAGCCATAGAATTCATCGAGGCCTTCGTTTTGACAGGTAATGGCTCCCGTAACTCTAAACAAGCCAGAAGTTATGGCCATCCGAATAATCGATATCTACAGGGTGCAACATCCACGGTGCATGGTGCAACATCCGTCCGAAATGGCGAAACAGTGTCGTACGACTTTTAGAAATGCATGCATGGATTTGAAACAGAACAGTACCATGGTGCACAACTCTCCAATGATGGTAAATCGAATACCAGCCACCGTAATCCTGTTTTACCATAAAAATCCACGTGTCGGAAAAACGAAGGGCAAAAAACTTACGAGACCCGATTGAGATTCAGGTTGTCCTTTTTGGGCATTAATCTATCCGTTGATGGCTGAAAGCTGTCAAAGCCGTAGAACTCATCGAGGCCTTCGTTTTGACAGGTTATGGCTCACGTAACTCTAAACGAGCCAGAAGTTATGGTCGTTTGAATAATCGATATCTACAGGGTGCAACATCCACGGTGCAAGGTGCAACATCCGTCCGAAATGGTGAAACAGTGTCGTACGACTTTTAGAAATGCGTGCATGGATTTGAAACGGAACAGTACCATGGTGCACCACTCTCCAGCGATGGTAAATCGAAGGCCAGCCACCGTAATCCTATTTTACCATAAAAATCCATGTGTCGAAAAAACGAAGGGTAAAAAACTTACGCGAACCGATTGAGATTCGGGTTGTCCTTTTTGGGCATTAATCTATCCGTTGATGGCTGAAAGTTGTCAACGCCATAGAACTCATCGAGGCCTTCGTTTTGACAGGTTATGGATCCCGTAACTCTAAACGAGCCAGAAGTTATGGCCGTCCGAATAATCGATATCTACAGGGTGCAACATCCATGGTGCAAGGTGCAACATCCGTCCGAAATGGCGAAACATTGTCGTACGACTTTTAGAAATGCGTGCATTGATTAGAAACGGAACAGTACCATGGTGCACCACTCTCCAGCGATGGTAAATCAAAGGCCAGCCACCGTAATCCTATTTTACCGTAAAAATCCATGTGTCGAAAAAACGAAGGGTAAAAAACTTACGAGACCCGATTGAGATTCGGGTTGTCCTTTTTGGGCATTAATCTATCCGTTGATGGCTGAAAGTTGTCAACGCCATAGAACTCATCGAGGCCTTCGTTTTGACAGGTTATGGATCCCGTAACTCTAAACGAGCCAGAAGTTATGGCCGTCCGAATAATCGATATCTACAGGGTGCAACATCCATGGTGCAAGGTGCAACATCCGTCCGAAATGGCGAAACAGTGTCGTACGACTTTTAGAAATGCGTGCATAGATTTGAAACGAAACAGTACCATGGTGCACAACTCTCCAGTGATGGTAAATCGAAGGCCAGCCACGGTAATCCCGTTTACCGTAAAAATCCACGTGTCGAAAAAACGAAGGGTAAAAAACTTACGAGACCCGATTGAGATTCGGGTTGTCCTTTTTGGGCATTAATCTATCCGTTGACGGCTGAAAGCTATCAAAGCCGTAGAACTCATCGAGGCCTTCGTTTTGACAGGTTATGGATCCCGTAACTCTAAACGAGCCAGAAGTTATGGCCGTTTGCGATATCTACAGGGTGCAACATACACGGTGCAAGGTGCAACATCCGTCCGAAATGGTGAAACAGTGCCGTACGACTTTTAGAAATGCGTGCATGGATTTGAAACGGAATAGTACCATGGTGCACCACTCTCCAGCGATGGGAAGTCAAAGACGGGCCACGGTAATCCCGTTTTACTGTAAAAATCCACGCGTCGAAAAAACGAAGGGTAAAAAACTTGCGAGACCCGATAGAGATTCGGGTTGTCCTTTTTGGGCATTAATATATCCGTTGGCGGCTGAAAGCTGTCAAAGCCGTAGAACTCATCGAGGCCTTCGTTTTGACAGGTTATGGCTCCCGTAACTCTAAACGAGCCAGAAGTTATGCCCGTTTGAATAATCGATATCTATAGGGTGCAACATCCACGTTGCAAGGTGCAACATCCGTCCGAAATGGTGAAACAGTGCCGTACGACTTTTACAAATGGGTGCATGGATTTGAAATGGAACAGTACCATGGTGCACCACTCTCCAGTGATGGGAAGTCGAAGACGGGCCATGGTAATCCCGTTTTACCGTAAAAATCCACGTGTCGAAAAAACGAAGGGTAAAAAACTTACGAGACCCGATTGATATTCGGGTTGTCCTTTTTGGGCATTAATCTATCCGTTGACGGCTGAAAGCTATCAAAGCCGTAGAACTCATCGAGGCCTTCGTTTTAACACGTTATGGCTCCCGTAACTCTAAACGAGCCAGAAATTATGGCCGTCCGAATAATCGATATCTACAGGGTGCAACATCCACGGTGCAAGGTGCAACATCCGTCCGAAATGGCGAAACAGTGCCGTACGACTTTTAGAAATGCGTGCATGGATTTGAAACGGAATAGTACCATGGTGCACCACTCTCCAGCGATGGTAAATCGAAGGCCAGCCACCGTAATCCTATTTTACCATAAAAATCCATGTGTCGAGAAAACGAAGGGTAAAAAACTTACGAGACCCGATTGAGATTCGGGTTGTCCTTTTTGCGCATTAATATATCCGTTGATGGCTGAAAGTTGTCAACGCCATAGAACTCATCGAGGCCTTCGTTTTGACAGGTTATGGATCCCGTAACTCTAAACGAGCCACAAGTTATGGCCGTCCGAATAATCGATATCTACAGGGTGCAACATCCATGGTGCAAGGTGCAACATCCGTCCGAAATGGCGAAACAGTGCCGTACGACTTTTAGAAATGCGTGCTTGGATTTGAAACGGAACAGTACCATGGTGCACAACTCTCCAGCGATGGTAAATCAAAGGCCAGCCACGGTAATCCCGTTTACCGTAAAAATCCACGTGTCGAAAAAACGAAGGGTAAAAAACTTACGAGACCCGATTGAGATTCGGGTTGTCCTTTTTGGGCATTAATCTATCCGTTGACGGCTGAAAGCTGTCAAAGCCGTAGAACTCATCGAGGCCTTCGTTTTGGCAGGTTATGGATCCCGTAAATCTAAACGAGCCAGAAGTTATGTGTGACGACCGCCCATGACTCCCGCACCAAATCAAGGAAACAATGCGCTAAAAGGTGTGCCAGGCAGCCATGGACGATAGTCAGGGTAAAACAAAACAGAAGAATCTCTATCGCATAACTCACAGCGCATGGATAAAATACAATAGAGAAATATAATATAGTGAAGCTCCATAGAACCGAACATCATCATATAAGCATCACAGTAGTTTCATACAATCATCTACTCAAATCCATACATGAAAGCCTCACTACAAATCACTCAACCAAATACAGCAGCGGATACCCAGTACATATAGTAAGAAAACTAATATGCAAAGCCTCCTGCTCGTCTTCGTCATCTTCATCGTAGAACTCCTAGCACAGCACCTGTCACCTGCTACCTAGTCTGCCCATCCCAAACATGGATGAACAGCCCAAGGTAATAAGAGGAGACATAAAACCTTGAGTCAGACAAAGTCTTAGTGAGCAGTAAATTAACTATCAAACATACCAAAAGAGCATAAAGGATAAAAGGAATAGGAACCAAACCATCCCACTCCACCTCTTTCTACAGTGATAGCCCCAGACATACACTAAGGAGAAGCAAGCATAATAACATAGACAATTAAGGTAAAGCGAATACCACTCGAGTCAAGGACGATGTTTTCCAAATACAAACCCCCAAGGCCTAAACCAAGATCAGATAAGCACCCAGAAAACACCGCTCTTGAAGCCGAATGATAATACAACCAAACATCCATGACTCTGGCTATCACTGTTATCCTTGCCTCGATTTCACCGTTAGTTGAATGACCATCTGTCAAGGGCTAATGGTAACCCCGGTTCTAACCATAACTCCGCACACTGCCTTGTGCCTAGGACTTATCTACTTTGCCCAGAGTACTCAACTACCTACCTGTAGTCTTTTGGGTGTCCCGACTACCTACCTGTAGTCGTTATGGGCGCCCCATGTACTCTTGCTTTTGAGCATGCTAGAACCTTCAACAACGACGAGATCCAAGCCTCCTAGCCATCCTTCTTGACGACTATCCTCATACAAGCTCAAGCTACCTCTTGAACAATCCATTATCAACCAACTTGAACTACTCTTCAAGTTATCAACATGCTTGGAATGATCCCTGCTTGGATTAAGCCAAGACTCACATCATACTTCGCTTCATCGCATCAAAGCAAAGTCTCAACTCAACAACATGGTTTGCCTCATCAAATCATGGCAAAGTCCCATCTCAACATCATCCAATCTATACATATGAGCTTCAACATCCGCTACATATGCCTTAAGCAGCTTTCACCATTCAAGAGCCTTCTTCCATAGCTTTTGAATCCTCTTTCATCATCTTGTTCCAAATCAACTACTAGCTAACTTGGAAACAATCAAATCAATCATACATTCAAATAATCAATCATTCAAACAAGATCTATTAAGCAATTTAAGCAATATCAACTATAATGGGAATTTCGTAAATAAACGAGCAAAAGTCCAACATATGTGAAATCATGGTTTTTAGCATAGATCTATCAATTATAAAACATGGGTTTTGTCTCTAATGCTTGTTAAACTAACTTGCATAAGTAAACATCTTCAAAAACCATGGATCTAGACTTCGATCTAAGAAAAATGCATGAAATCTCTAACTTTAACACCCAAACATGCCACCAATCCAATATACTCCTTTGGATCCGCGTGAGAGATAACTACCACTCACCAAATCACCCAAACACTACAAAAACTACACACTTCAGATCTGGACAGCGAAGATCAAGGTTTGATCCGGCAATATCTCGCTCCAATCGATGAATTCTAGCTCGAACGGATGAAGATCTTCAACTTTGGCACTTGGATCTTCGATCTCGATCTTCGATCTTGGATGGATGTTAGAATTAGATTGGAATGGAGAAAAGAAGATGAAGAAATGTTGTAGTCGAGTTCCCAAAATGGCAGCACTTCGTCGCTTCAAAAACCGGTGCCAAAAAGTGAGCCAAACCCCTCTATTTATAGGCTGAAAACTCCTTAGGTCGTAACTCGTAGGCTCAGTTTTAGGTCGTCGCCGACCTAAGAAATCTCCGACCTAACATAGGTCGCTGCCGACCCATGCCATCCTGCGACCTAGTACGCGCATGTCCAACCCAATGCACGACTCAACTACCCCGACCTACGACCTAAAACACAAGCGCATGCAAGACCCAACGGCTCACGACTCATCACAACAGTGCAGCCTAACGACCTAACAATCTAACGACTTAAGCCCAAGGCCGACCTAACGACTTATAACATTAACGACCTACGACTCATCACTAAGTCGCTACCAACTTAGTATGTTCAGTCCTAACTCACACGACCTAAAAACCCTGCCGACCTATCTTCCCTAGCGACCTAATTTAGGTCGCTGCCGACTTAACAGAACACAGGGTCATACGACCTAACTCCTAGCCGACTCAACGACCTAAGCCCCTAACGACTCAACCTCCTAACGAGATAACACCCTGCCGACCCAAGCCCCTACCAACTCAAGACCCCACGACCTAAGCCTTAACCCCTTAAGTCGCTAACCCATGAGTCGGTCACTTCTTAGGTCGGTCCAACACTAAGTCGTCTAACCTTTAGGTCGCTGCTTCTATAAGTCGGTCACGACTTATCCCATGACTCGGTCACACTCTAAGTCGTCTACTCCTGAGTCGCTGGCTTCCCTAACTCGCCCACACGACCTAAGACACTAAGTCGGCAACTCTATGACTCGGTCACGAGTTAACTCCATAACTCGTTCCAACCTATGAGTCGGTCACGACTCAACCCTTCAACACACGTGTTACTCTCCATACGACTCAGGCTAGAGACAACATAAACAACACTAACGACCGGTAAATTCCACGATTTATCGACACGTAAAATACGGGTCGTTACATTCTCTCCCCCTTAGGAATTTCGCCCCCGAAATTCCAAGCAAACAACAGCAATCAAAGATAATCCGCATGCCTACCATCCATAGCAATCAACAAACCATGCATCCAATTCTAGCCTAGCATGCAGAATTCTAAGATAGAAATCAAGATGCAAATTCATGAGATGTCACGACACCTTAGGGTCATACCTCGAAGAGTTCTGGATGAGCTGCCTTCATCCTCTCTTCCTCCTCCCATGTACAGTCGTTGACATCTTCACTCCATTGTATCTTGAGCAACGTAATCGTCTTCCTCCTAAGCTGTTTCGTATCGGTTTCAACAATACGAAGCGGCTTACGAGGTCTCGTAACCACTGGATCAACCTCTAAGTCTTCACAGCTATCAGCAGAAACCACAGTAGTTGGGTCATGCACATACTTCCGTAGATAAGATACATGAAAGACATTGTGCACACCCGCCATCTTTTCCGGTAACTCCAACCTGTAAGCGAGTTTTCCAATTCGTTCGATAATCGGGAATGGTCCAACAAATCTTGGAATTAACTTTCCTTTCTTCCCAAACCTTATAGCATTCTTCAATGGAGAAATCTTCACAAAAACCATATCATCCACATCGAATTCCAAATCCTTTCGACGATTATCTGCATAACTCTTCTGACGATCCTGGGCTGCCCTCATTCGTTGCCGAATGATCTCTATACAATCCGTAGTTTGACGAATCATCTCTGGCCCAAGCATCAGCTTTTCTCCCGTTTCCAACCAACATGTCGGAGAGTTACACGGTCTTCCATATAATGCTTCATATGGTGCCATACCAATACTCGACTGATAACTGTTATTATAAGCAAACTCCACCAAATGAAGATGATCTTCCCATGATCCTCCGAAGTCCAAAACACATGCTCTAAGGAGATCTTCCAAAACTCGGTTGACTCTCTCAGTCTGACCATCTGTTTGAGGGTGATAAGCTGTACTCAAACACAACTCGGTTCCCAAAACTTCCTGGAAGCTCTTCCAAAATCCACTAGTGAACAATGGGTCTCGATCGCTCACTATACTCTTCGGAATACCATGGAATCGAACTATCCACTTAACATACAACTCAGCCAACTTCGATGCAGTCCTAGTTGATCGAACAGGAATAAACCTTGCACTCTTGGTCAAACGATCTACAATGACCCAAATCCCTTCATTCCCTGCTCTTGTCCTAGGTAGACCATCAATAAAATCCATCGACACTTGCTCCCACTTCCATGTAGGAACCTCCAATGGCTGAAGCAATCCACTGGGCTTCTTCTGCTCAGCCTTCACCAACTGGCAATTCATACACTTGGAAATAAAATCTCCAACATCCTTCTTCATACCTTCCCAGTAGTAGGATCTTTTCATATCCCGATACATCTTATTTCCGCCTGGATGAATTGTCAACTTCGAGTGATGACTTTCCCTCAGAACTTCATCTCTCAGTCCATCAATATCGGGAACAACTAGTCGTCCTTGCTTTCGAAGCCAACCCTCTCGATCGACCTCGAATCCCTTATCCTTCTCTGGGTCCAACCCAGATTCCAAATCTCGGATGATCTTGACAAGCTTATCGTCTCGCTTTTGGCTCTCGCCAATTCTTTCCACAAGAGTAGGTCTTATCGATAAGTTTGCCAACATCTCAGGTTCCAATTCACATCTGGGCCTGAAATCAAACTCAGCCAAATACTCAAGACTCTTCCATTCCGAAAACATGGCTCCCAAACCTGCATGTCTTCGACTTAACGCATCAGCCACTGCGTTACCTTTCCCTGGAGTATAGGCTATACCAAAATCATACGATGCTAAGAACTCTAGCCACCGTTGCTGTCGAAGATTCAAATCCTTTTGGGAAAACAGATACTTCAACGACTTATGATCTGTAAACAGCTCGAATCTAACTCCCAATAGATAGTGTCTCCACATCTTCAAAGCAAACACAATCGCCGCTAACTCCAAATCATGAGTCGGATAATTCCTTTCATGCGGCTTTAGTTGTCGACTAGCATACGCAACAACTTTATCCTTCTGCATTAGCACCGCTCCTAGTCCAGTGCCACATGCATCGGTGTAAACCACCATCTCATCATTCCCACTCGGAATAGTCAAAACAGGAGCACTTGTCAGTCGTTCTTTCAGGATTACGAAAGCTTGCTCACACTTATCATCCCATCTGAACACTTGGTTCTTCTTCGTCAATCCTGTCAACGGTGCAGCTATCTTGGAAAAGTCTTTGATAAACCGACGATAATATCCTGCTAATCCAAGAAAACTTCTCACATCAGATGCATTCTTAGGTCTAACCCAATCCTGGATCGCTGCCACCTTAGCGGGGTCAACCGCTATTCCATTTCCAGAGATAACATGGCCTAAGAACCTCACTTCACTCTTCCAGAAGTGACACTTCGAAAACTTAGCCTTCAGCTGATGTTTCCACAAAATTCCCAAAACAATCCTCAAGTGCGTCTTGTGCTCTTCCTCGGTTCTGGAGTAAACCAAAATATCATCCACGAACACAAGCACGAACTTATTCAACTGATCTCTGAATACCCTATTCATAAGATCCACAAAATATGCTGGCGCGTTAGTCAATCCAAACGGCATTACCAGCCACTCATAAAACCCGGATGGTGTCCTGAAAGCAGTCTTCGGCACACTATCCTTTGCCACTCTCAACTGGTGAAATCCCGTTGCCAAATCCATCTGAGAAAACACCTTAGCCTCGTGAAGCTGATCAAACAAGTCATCTATTCTCGGCAATGGATACTTGTTCTTCTTAGTCACCTTATTCAGCTCACGATAATCAACACACAACCTCAACGATCCATCCGTTTTGGTTGCGAACACAACTGGCGCACCCCATTCGGACACACTTCTCCGAATGAATCCTTTCTGCAAAAGGTCATCAACTTGCACCTTCAGCTCTTGCTGCTCCCTCGGTGCCATCCGCCTAAGAGGCATCACAACAGGTCTGGCTCCCTCAACTAGATCGATACGAAACTCGATCTCCCTATGCGGCGGTAACCCTTTGACTTCCTCAAAGACATCACCAAACTCATTCACAATAGGCACTGATGACAGTCCATCCCGTGGAACAACTAGCGAATACATGAAGCTCATGAAGACGCCTTCTTCATGCTTACATCGTATCACAACCTTTCGCCCTTCCACATTCCCGACTGTCACCTCAAGCCTCTCACAATCAATCCTAGCCGCATACTTCCTAAGCCAGTCCATACCCAAAATAATTCCGAACCCCGCAAAGTTCAGAACAAAGCAATCACAAACAAACGAGCAATCATGACTCGACACAACTAGACCACGACATAACATACACAAACATGACGAACCCCCTACCGGATTAGTCACAACCAATGGCCTATCAACAATATCCGGTTTCATACCTAACCGGCTTACCAAATCATCACAAACAAAAGAATGCGACGCTCCAGTATCAAACAACACTCTAACTGGAACACCACAAATAGAAAGAGTACCTTGAACAACCACACTCTTCCCCTTCTCTTCAGCAGTAGGAGCTTTCGAAGACGATGGAACAGCCCCCAAAGCATAGGCTTGCACAACCTGCCTATCTTTCCTCGGTTCTGGACAATCCTTCTTGATATGTCCCAGCTTATCACAGTTGTAACACTTTCCCGGCACTTTGGGATTCTTACAATCTTTGTAAAGATGGCCCTTCTGCTGGCAGTTATAGCAAGTCATTTCGCTCTTAGGCTTCTTCTGACCATCCTTACCCCTCTGTTGCTGCTGCTTCCTCTTCCTATTGCCACTCTGCTGTGGTTTAGATCCTTCCCTAGTTACGGCAACAACAGAACTTTCCCTAGGAAACAAACTCTCATGCCTAAGAGCTTTTTCCACAAGCTTCTCAAATGGATCGTCCAGATGATCCACTAACTGCCTCCCAAGATAAGCATCCAGACCAGTCACAAACTTTTCATTCTTCTGGTAGGGAGAATCAATGTACGATCTGGCATACTTAGACAAAGCTTCAAACTCAGAAATATACTCAAGAACAGGCCTTCCCCCTTGCTTGAGCTCCACAAACCTCTTAAACAAGACAGATTTCTGGGAAGTAGAGATGAACTTAGCTTCAAATCTAACTTGGAATTGCTCCCAAGTAATCTCTTCTTCTGGTGTATCTATGGTGATAGAATTCCACCAATCAGCAGCTCTTCCCTGAAGCTGTCTCGATGCAAGCTTCCTCTTAGTTGCATCCTCAATCCCTAAGTCACCAAAGATTCTTTTGCAAGCATCAATCCATCTCTGCACCTCAATAGTCGACTCCGTCCCCAAGAAAACTTTCCCTCCAAGAGCAGTATAATCCTTGCAAAGCTTGGCAAAATCCACCGGTCTCGGAGCTTGGACTTGAACTCCCACATCTACAGATGATCCTGAAGCTGGTATTCTCCTCATGATTGAAGTCATCATGGCCTCAAACATAGGAGCATAATCAACAGCTTCCCTAGCATCACGGCTACCCCTCGCAGCTTGTCTCTCACTTCGACTCATCCTTAATATCTGTAAATAAGAATGATTAGAACACCTTAAGAAACAACTGCATAAGGAGTTCAAACCCTTCTAAACTACTATATTATATATAGTAATCATCCATCAAATTACAATTACGTCTCTCTTACGTAGTTACATCAGCGAGCGTTGGCTAAAATCGATTAACCAAAGCTCCGATACCAAATGTGACGACCGCCCATGACTCCCGCACCAAATCAAGGAAACAATGCGCTAAAAGGTGTGCCAGGCAGCCATGGACGATAGTCAGGGTAAAACAAAACAGAAGAATCTCTATCGCATAACTCACAGCGCATGGATAAAATACAATAGAGAAATATAATATAGTGAAGCTCCATAGAACAGAACATCATCATATAAGCATCACAGTAGTTTCATACAATCATCTACTCAAATCCATACATGAAAGCCTCACTACAAATCACTCAACCAAATACAGCAGCGGATACCCAGTACATATAGTAAGAAAACTAATATGCAAAGCCTCCTGCTCGTCTTCGTCATCTTCATCGTAGAACTCCTAGCACAGCACCTGTCACCTGCTACCTAGTCTGCCCATCCCAAACATGGATGAACAGCCCAAGGTAATAAGAGGAGACATAAAACCTTGAGTCAGACAAAGTCTTAGTGAGCAGTAAATTAACTATCAAACATACCAAAAGAGCATAAAGGATAAAAGGAATAGGAACCAAACCATCCCACTCCACCTCTTTCTACAGTGATAGCCCCAGACATACACTAAGGAGAAGCAAGCATAATAACATAGACAATTAAGGTAAAGCGAATACCACTCGAGTCAAGGACGATGTTTTCCAAATACAAACCCCCAAGGCCTAAACCAAGATCAGATAAGCACCCAGAAAACACCGCTCTTGAAGCCGAATGATAATACAACCAAACATCCATGACTCTGGCTATCACTGTTATCCTTGCCTCGATTTCACCGTTAGTTGAATGACCATCTGTCAAGGGCTAATGGTAACCCCGGTTCTAACCATAACTCCGCACACTGCCTTGTGCCTAGGACTTATCTACTTTGCCCAGAGTACTCAACTACCTACCTGTAGTCTTTTGGGTGTCCCGACTACCTACCTGTAGTCGTTATGGGCGCCCCATGTACTCTTGCTTTTGAGCATGCTAGAACCTTCAACAACGACGAGATCCAAGCCTCCTAGCCATCCTTCTTGACGACTATCCTCATACAAGCTCAAGCTACCTCTTGAACAATCCATTATCAACCAACTTGAACTACTCTTCAAGTTATCAACATGCTTGGAATGATCCCTGCTTGGATTAAGCCAAGACTCACATCATACTTCGCTTCATCGCATCAAAGCAAAGTCTCAACTCAACAACATGGTTTGCCTCATCAAATCATGGCAAAGTCCCATCTCAACATCATCCAATCTATACATATGAGCTTCAACATCCGCTACATATGCCTTAAGCAGCTTTCACCATTCAAGAGCCTTCTTCCATAGCTTTTGAATCCTCTTTCATCATCTTGTTCCAAATCAACTACTAGCTAACTTGGAAACAATCAAATCAATCATACATTCAAATAATCAATCATTCAAACAAGATCTATTAAGCAATTTAAGCAATATCAACTATAATGGGAATTTCGTAAATAAACGAGCAAAAGTCCAACATATGTGAAATCATGGTTTTTAGCATAGATCTATCAATTATAAAACATGGGTTTTGTCTCTAATGCTTGTTAAACTAACTTGCATAAGTAAACATCTTCAAAAACCATGGATCTAGACTTCGATCTAAGAAAAATGCATGAAATCTCTAACTTTAACACCCAAACATGCCACCAATCCAATATACTCCTTTGGATCCGCGTGAGAGATAACTACCACTCACCAAATCACCCAAACACTACAAAAACTACACACTTCAGATCTGGACAGCGAAGATCAAGGTTTGATCCGGCAATATCTCGCTCCAATCGATGAATTCTAGCTCGAACGGATGAAGATCTTCAACTTTGGCACTTGGATCTTCGATCTCGATCTTCGATCTTGGATGGATGTTAGAATTAGATTGGAATGGAGAAAAGAAGATGAAGAAATGTTGTAGTCGAGTTCCCAAAATGGCAGCACTTCGTCGCTTCAAAAACCGGTGCCAAAAAGTGAGCCAAACCCCTCTATTTATAGGCTGAAAACTCCTTAGGTCGTAACTCGTAGGCTCAGTTTTAGGTCGTCGCCGACCTAAGAAATCTCCGACCTAACATAGGTCGCTGCCGACCCATGCCATCCTGCGACCTAGTACGCGCATGTCCAACCCAATGCACGACTCAACTACCCCGACCTACGACCTAAAACACAAGCGCATGCAAGACCCAACGGCTCACGACTCATCACAACAGTGCAGCCTAACGACCTAACAATCTAACGACTTAAGCCCAAGGCCGACCTAACGACTTATAACATTAACGACCTACGACTCATCACTAAGTCGCTACCAACTTAGTATGTTCAGTCCTAACTCACACGACCTAAAAACCCTGCCGACCTATCTTCCCTAGCGACCTAATTTAGGTCGCTGCCGACTTAACAGAACACAGGGTCATACGACCTAACTCCTAGCCGACTCAACGACCTAAGCCCCTAACGACTCAACCTCCTAACGAGATAACACCCTGCCGACCCAAGCCCCTACCAACTCAAGACCCCACGACCTAAGCCTTAACCCCTTAAGTCGCTAACCCATGAGTCGGTCACTTCTTAGGTCGGTCCAACACTAAGTCGTCTAACCTTTAGGTCGCTGCTTCTATAAGTCGGTCACGACTTATCCCATGACTCGGTCACACTCTAAGTCGTCTACTCCTGAGTCGCTGGCTTCCCTAACTCGCCCACACGACCTAAGACACTAAGTCGGCAACTCTATGACTCGGTCACGAGTTAACTCCATAACTCGTTCCAACCTATGAGTCGGTCACGACTCAACCCTTCAACACACGTGTTACTCTCCATACGACTCAGGCTAGAGACAACATAAACAACACTAACGACCGGTAAATTCCACGATTTATCGACACGTAAAATACGGGTCGTTACATTATGGCCGTTTGAATAATCGATATCTACAGGGTGCAACATCCACGGTGCAAGGTGCAACATCCGTCCGAAATGGTGAAACAGTGCCGTACGACTTTTAGAAATGCATGCATGGATTTGAAACGGAATAGTACCATGGTGCACCACTCTCCAGCGATGGGAAGTCAAAAACGGGCCACGGAAATCCCGTTTTACCGTAAAAATCCACGTGTCGAAAAAACGAAGGGTAAAAAACTTGCGAGACCCGATAGATATTCGGGTTGTCCTTTTTGGGCATTAATCTATCCGTTGGCGGCTGAAAGCTGTCAAAGCCGTAGAACTCATCGAGGCCTTCGTTTTGACAGGTTATGGCTCCTGTAACTCTAAACGAGCCAGAAGTTATGGCCGTTTGAATAATCGATATCTATAGGGTGCAACATCCACGGTGCAAGGTGCAACATCCGTCCGAAATGGTGAAACAGTGCCGTACGACTTTTAGAAATGCGTGCATGGATTTGAAATGGAACAGCACCATGGTGCACCACTCTCCAGCGATGGGAAGTCGAAGACGGGCCACGGTAATCCCGTTTTACCGTAAAAATCCACGTGTCGAAAAAACGAAGGGTAAAAAACTTACGAGACCCGATTGAGATTCGGGTTGTCCTTTTTGGGCATTAATCTATCCGTTAATGGCTGAAAGCTGTCAAAGCCATAGAACTCATCGAGGCCTTCGTTTTGACAGGTTATGGCTCCCGTAACTCTAAACGAGCAAGAAGTTATGGCCGTCCGAATAATCGATATCTACAGGGTGCAACATCCACGGTGCGAGGTGCAACATCCGTACGAAATGGCGAAACAGTGCCGTACGACTTTTAGAAACGCGTGCATAGATTTGAAACGGAACTCCATGGTGCACCACTCTTCAGCGATGGAAAATCGAAGACCAGCCACCGGAATCCTGTTGTACGGTAAAAATCCACGTGTCGAAAAATAGAAGGGCGAAACAGTGCCGTACGACTTTTAGAAATGCGTGCATGGATTTGAAACAGAAAAGTACCATGGTGCACCACTCTCCAGCGATGGTAAATTGAAGACCAGCCACCGTAATCCTGTTGTACGGTAAAAATCCACGTGTCGAAAAAACGAAGGGTAAAAAACTTACGAGACTCGATTGAGATTCGGGTTGTCCATTTTGGGCATTAATCTATCCGTTGACGGATGAAAGCTGTCAAAGCCGTAGAACTCATCGAGGCCTTCGTTTTGACAGTTTATGGCTCCCGTAACTCTAAATGAGCCAGAAGTTATGGCTCTCGTAACTCTAAACGAGCCAGAAGTTATGGCCGTCCGAATAATCGATATCTACAGGGTGCAACATCCACGGTGCGAGGTGCAACATCCGTCCGAAATGGCGAAACAGTGCCGTACGACTTTTAGAAATGCGTGCATAGATTTGAAACGGAACAGTACCATGGTGCACCACTCTCCAGCGATGGTAAATCGAAGGCCAGCCACGGTAATCCCGTTTTACCGTAAAAATCCACGTGTCGAAAAAACGAAGGGTAAAAAACTTACGAGCCCCGATTGACATTCGGGTTGTCCTTTTTGGGCATTATTCTATCCGTTGATGGCTGGAAGCTGTCAAAGCCATAGAACTCATCGAGGCCTTCGTTTTGACAGGTTATGGCTCCCATAACTCTAAACGAGCCAGAAGTTATGGCCGTCCGAATAATCGATATCTACATGTTGCAACATCCGCGGTGCAAGGTGCAACATCCGCGGTGCAAGGTGCAACATCCGTCCGAAATGGAGAAACAGTGCCGTACGACTTTTAGAAATGCGTGCATGGATTTGAAACAGAACAGTGCCATGGTGCACCACTCTCCAGCGATGGTAAATCGAAGACCAGCCACCGTAATCCTGTTTTACCGTAAAAATCCACGTGTCGAAAAAACGAAGGGTAAAAAACTTACGAGACCCGATTGAGATTAGGGTTGTCCTTTTTGGGCATTAATCTATCCGTTGACGGCTAAAAGCTGTCAAAGACGTAGAATTCATTGAGGACTTCGTTTTGATAGGTTATGGCTCCCGTAACTCTAAACGAGCCAGAAGTTATGGCCGTTTGAATAATCTATATCTAAAGGGTGCAACATCCACGGTGCAAGGTGCAACATCCGTCCGAAATAGTGAAACAGTGCCGTACGACTTTTAGAAATGCGTGCATGGATTTGAAACGGAACAGTACCATGGTGCACCACTCTCCAGCGATGGGAAGTCGAAGACGGGCCACGGTAATCCCATTTTACCGTAAAAATCCACGTGTCGAAAAAATTAAAAAACTTACGAGACCCGATCGAGATTAGGGTTTTCCTTTTTGGGCATTAATCTATCCGTTGACGGCTGAAAGTTGTAAAAGCCATAGAACTCATCGAGGCCTTCGTTTTGACAGGTTATGGCTCCCGTAACTCTAAACGAGCCAGAAGTTATGGCCGTCCGAATAATCGATATCTACAGGGTGCAACATCCACGGTGCAAGGTGCAACATCCGTCCGAAATGGCCAAATAGTGTCGTACGATTTTTAGAAATGCGTGCATGGATTTGAAACAGAACAGTACCATGGTGCACCACTCTCCAGCGATGGTAAACCGAAGACCAGCCACCGTAATCCTGTTTTACCGTAAAAATCCACGTGTCGAAAAAACGAAGGGTAAAAAACTTACGAGACCCGATTGAGATTCGGGTTGTCCTTTTTGGGCATTAATCTATCCGTTGAAGGCTGAAAGCTGTCAAAGCCGTAGAACTCATCGAGGCCTTCGTTTTGACAGGTTATGGCTCCCGTAACTCTAAACGAGCCAGAAGTTATGGCCGTCCGAATAATCGATATCTACAGGGTGCAACATCCACGGTGCAAGGTGCAACATGTGCGTGGATTTGAAACGGAATAGTACCATGGTGCACCACTCTCCAGTGAAGGGAAGTCGAAGACGGGCCACGGTAATCCCGTTTTACCGTAAAAATCCACGTGCCGAAAAAACGAAGGGTAAAAAACTTACGAGACCCGATTGAGATTCGGGTTGTCCTTTTTTGGCATTAATCTATCCGTTGATGGCTGAAAGCTGTCAAAGCCGTAGAACTCATCGAGGCCTTCGTTTTGATAGGTTATGGCTCCCGTAACTCTAAACGAGCCAGAAGTTATGGCTGTCCGAATAATCGATATCTACATGGTGCAACATCCGTCCGAAATGGCGAAACAGGGCCGTACGACTTTTAGAAATGCGTGCATGGATTTGAAACAGAACAGTACTATGGTGCACCACTCTCCAGCGATGGTAAGTCGAAGACCAGCCGCCGTAATCCTGTTTTACCGTAAAAATCTACGTGTCGAAAAAACGAAGGGTAGAAAACTTACGAGACCCGATTGAGATTCGGGTTGTCCGTTTTGGGCATTTATCTATCCGTTGACGACTGAAAGCTGTCAAAGCCGTAGAACTCATCGAGGCCTTCGTTTTGACAGTTTATGGCTCCCGTAACTCTAAATGAGCCAGAAGTTATGGCCGTCCGAATAATCGATATCTATCGGGTGAACATCCACTATGCAAGGTGCGACATCCGTCCGAAATGGCGAAACAGTGCCGTACGACTTTTAGAAATTCGTGCATGGATTTGAAATGGAACTTCATGATGCACCACTCTCCAGCGATGGAAAATCGATGACCATCCACCGCAATCCCGTTTTACCGTAAAAATCCACGTGTCGAAAAAACGAGGGGTAAAAAACTTAAGAGACCCGATTGATATTCGGGTTGTCCTTTTTGGGAATTAATCTATCCATTGACGGCTGAAAGCTGTCAAAGCCATAGAACTCATCGAGGCCTTCGTTTTGACAGGTTATGGCTCCCGTAACTCTAAACGAGCCAGAAGTTATGGCCGTCCGAATAATCGATATCTACAGGGTGCAACATCCATGGTGCAAGGTGCAACATCGGTCCGAAATGGCGAAACAGTGTCGTACGACTTTTAGAAATGCGTGCATGGATTTGAAACGGAACAGTACCATGGTGCACCACTCTCCAGCGATGTTAAATCAAAGGCCAGCCACGGTAATCTTATTTTACCGTAAAAATCCACGTGTCGAAAAAACGAAGGGTAAAAAACTTACGAGACCCGATTGAGATTCGGGTTGTCCTTTTTGGGCATTAATCTATCCGTTGATGGCTGAAAGTTGTCAACGCCATAGAACTCATCGAGGCCTTCGTTTTGACAGGTTATGAATCCCGTAACTCTAAACGAGCCAGAAGTTATGGCCGTCCGAATAATCGATATCTACAGGGAGCAACATCCACGGTGCAAGGTGCAACATCCGTCCGAAATGGCGAAACAGTGCCGTACGACTTTTAGAAATGCGTGCATGGATTTGAAATGGAACAGTACCATGGTGCACCACTCTCCAGCGATGGGAAGTCGAAGACGGGCCACGGTAATCCTGTTTTACCGTAAAAATCCACGTGTCGAAAAAACGAAGGGTAAAAAACTTACGAGACCCGATTGAGATTCAGATTGTCCTTTTTCGGCATTAATCTATCCGTTGACGGCTGAAAGCTGTCAAAGACGTAGAATTCATTGAGGACTTCGTTTTGATAGGTTATGGCTCCCGTAACTCTAAACGAGCCAGAAGTTATGACCGTTTGAATAATCTATATCTATAGGGTGCAACATCCACGGTGCAAGGTGCAACATCCGTCCGAAATGGTGAAACAGTGCCGTACGACTTTTAGAAATGCGTGCATGGATTTGAAACGGAACAGTACCATGGTGCACCACTCTCCAGTGATGGGAAGTCGAAGACGGGCCACGGTAATCCCGTTTTACCGTAAAAATCCACTTGTCGAAAAAACGAAGGGTAAAAAACTTACGAGACCCGATCGAGATTAGGGTTGTCCTTTTTGGGCATTAATCCATTCGTTGACGGCTGAAAGCTGTCAAAGCCGTAGAACTCATCGAGGCCTTCGTTTTGACAGGTTATGGCTCCCGTAACTCTAAACGAGCCAGAAGTTATGGCCGTCCGAATAATCGATATCTACAGGGTGCAACATCCACGGTGCAAGGTGCAACATCCGTCCGAAATGGCGAAACAGTGTCGTACGACTTATAGAAATGCGTGCATGGATATGAAATAGAACAGTACCATGGTGCACCACTCTCCAGCGATGGTAAATCGAAGACCAGCCACCGTAATCCTGTTTTACGATAAAAATCCACGTGTCGAAAAAACGAAGGGTAAAAAACTTACGAGACTCGATTGAGATTCAGGTTGTCCTTTTTGGGCATTACTCTATCCGTTGACGGCTGAAAGATGTCAAAGCTGTTGAACTCATCGAGGCCTTCATTTTGACAGGTTATGGCTCTAGTAACTCTAAACGAGCCAGAAGTTATGGCCGTCCGAATAATCGATATCTAAAGGGTGCAACATCCACGGTGCAAGGTGCAACATCCGTCCGCAATGGCCAAACAGTGCCGTACGATTTATAGAAATGCGTGCATTGATTTAAAACAGAACAGTACCATGGTGCACCACTCTCCAGCGATGGTAAACCGAAGACCAGCCACCGTAATCCTGTTTTACCGTAAAAATCCACGTGTCGAAAAAACGAAGGGCAAAAAACTTACGAGACCCGATTGAGATTCGGGTTGTCCTTTTTGGGCATTAATCTATCCGTTGACGGCTGAAAGCTGTCAAAGCCGTAGAACTCATCGAGGCCTTCGTTTTGACAGGTTATGGCTCCCGTAACTCTAAACGAGCCAGAAGTTATGGCCGTCCGAATAATCGATATCTACAGGGTGCAACATCCACAGTGCAAGGTGCAACATCCGTCCGAAATGGCGAAACAGTGCCGTACGACTTTTAGAAATGCGTGCATGGATTTGAAACGGAACAGTACCATGGTGCACCACTCTCCAGCGATGGTAAATCGAAGACCAGCCACCGTAATCCTGTGTTACCGTAAAATTCCACGTGTCGAAAAAACGAAGGGTAAAAAACTTACGAGACCCGATTGAGATTCGGGTTGTCCTTTTTGGGCATTAATCTAGCCGTGATGGCTGAAAGCTGTCAAAGCCATATAACTCATTGAGGCCTTCGTTTTGAGAGGTTATGGCTCCCGTAACTCTAAACGGGCCAAAAGTTGTGGCCGTTTGAATAATCGATATCTACAGGGTGCAACATCCACGGTGCAAGGTGCAACATCCGTCCGAAATGGTGAAACAGTGTCGTACGACTTTTAGAAATGCGTGCATGGATTTGAAACGGAATAGTACCATGGTGCACCACTCTCCAGTGATGGGAAGTCGAAGACGGACCACGGTAATCCCGTTTTACCGTAAAAATCCACGTGTCGAAAAAACGAAGGGTAAAAAACTTACGAGACCCGATTGAGATTCGGGTTGTCCTTTTTGGGCATTAATCTATTCATTGACAGCTGAATGCTGTCAAAGCCGTAGAACTCACCATGGCCTTCGTTTCGACAGGTTATGGCTCCCGTAACTCTAAACGACCCAGAAGTTATGGCCGTCCGAATAATCGATATCTACAGGGTGCAACATCCGTCCGAAATGGCGAAACAGTGCCGTACGAGTTTTAGAAATGCGTGCATGGATTTGAAACGGAACAGTACCATGGTGCACCACTCTCCAGCGATGGGAAGTCGAAGACGGGCCACGGTAGTCCTGTTTTACCGTAAAAATCCACGTGTCAAAAAAACGAATGGTAAAAAACTAACGAGACCCGATTGAGATTAAGGTTGTCCTTTTTGGGCATTAATGTATCCGTTGATGGTTGAAAGCTGTCAAAGCCATAGAAATCATCGAGGCCTTCGTTTTGGCAGGTTACGACTCCTGTAACTCTAAACGAGCCAGAAGATATGGCCGTTTGAATAATCGATATCTACAGGGTGCAACATCCACGGTGCAAGGTGCAACATCCGTCCGAAATAGTGAAACGGTGCCGTACGACTTTTAGAAATGCGTGCATGGATTTGAAACGGAACAGTACCATGGTGCACCACTCTCCAGCGATGGGAAGTCGAAGACGGGCCACGGTAATCCCGTTTTACCGTAAAATTCCACGTGTCGAAAAAACGAAGGGCAAAAAACTTACGAGACCCGATTGAGATTCAGGTTGTCCTTTTTGGGCATTAATCTATCCGTTGACGGGTGAAAGCAGTCAAAGCCGTTGAACTCATCGAGGCCTTCGTTTTGACAGGTTATGGCTCCCGTAACTCTAAACGAGCCAGAAGTTATGTCCGTCCGAATAATCGATATCTAAAGGGCGCAACATCCACGGTGCAAGGTGCAACATCCGTCCGTAATGGCCAAACAGTGTCGTACGATTTATAGAAATGCATGCATTGATTTGAAATAGAACAGTACCATGGTGCACCACTCTCCAGCGATGGTAAACCGAAGACCAGCCACCGTAATCCTGTTTTACCGTAAAAATCCACGTGTCGAAAAAACGAAGGGTAAAAAACTTACGAGACCCGATTGAGATTCGGGTTGTCCTTTTTGGGCATTAATCTATCCGTTGATGGCTGAAAGCTGTCAAAGCCGTAGAACTCATCGAGGCCTTCGTTTTGACAGGTTATGGCTCCCGTAACTCTAAACGAGCCAGAAGTTATGGCCGTCCGAATAATCGATATCTATAGGGTGAACATCCACTATGCAAGGTGCGACATCCGTCCGAAATGGCGAAACAGTGCCGTACGACTTTTAGAAATTCGTGCATGGATTTGAAACGGAACTCCATGATGCACCACTCTCCAGCGATGGAAAATCGATGACCATCCACCGCAATCCCGTTTTACCGTAAAAATCCACGTGTCGAAAAAACGAGGGGTAAAAAACTTAAGAGACCCGATTGATATTCGGGTTGTCCTTTTTGGGAATTAATCTATCCATTGACGGCTGAAAGCTGTCAAAGCCATAGAACTCATCGAGGCCTTCGTTTTGACAGGTTATGGCTCCCGTAACTCTAAACGAGCCAGAAGTTATGGCCGTCCGAATAATCGATATCTATAGGGTGAACATCCACTATGCAAGGTGCGACATCCGTCCGAAATGGCGAAACAGTGCCGTACGACTTTTAGAAATGCGTGCAAGGATTTGAAACGGAACAGTACCATGGTGCACCACTCTCTAGCGATGTTAAATCGAAGGCCAGCCACCGTAATCCTGTTTTACCGTAAAAATCCACGTGTCGAACAAACGAAGGGTAAAAAACTTACGAGACCAGATCGAGATTCGGGTTGTCCTTTTTGGACATCAATCTATTCGTTGATGGCTGAAAGCTGTCAAAGCCATAGAACTCATCGAGGCCTTCGTTTTGACAGGTTATGAATCCCGTAACTCTAAACGAGCCCGAAGTTATGTCCGTCCGAATAATCGATATCTACAGGGTGCAACATCCACGGTGCAAGGTGCAACATCCGTCCGAAATGGCGAAACAGTGCCGTACGACTTTTAGAAATGTGTGCATGGATTTGAAAAGGAACAGTACCATGGTGCACCACTCTCCAGCGATGGGAAGTCGAAGACGGGCCACGGTAATCCTGTTTTACCGTAAAAATCCACATGTCGAAAAAACGAAGGGTAAAAAACTTACGAGACCCGATTGAGATTCAGGTTGTCCTTTTTGGGCATTAATCTATCCGTTGACGGCTAAAAGCGGTCAAAGCCGTAGAACTCATCGAGGCCTTCGTTTTGACAGGTTACGGCTCCCGTAACTCTAAACGAGCCAGAAGTTATGTCCGTTTGAATAATCGATATATAGAGGGTGCAACATCCATGGTGCAAGGTGCAACATCCGTCCGAAATGGCGAAACAGTGCCGTACGATTTATAGAAATGCGTGCATGGATTTGAAATAGAACAGTACCATGGTGCACCACTCTCCAGCGATGGTAAACCGAAGACCAGCCACCGTAATCCTGTTTTACCGTAAAAATCCACGTGTCGAAAAAACGAAGGGTAAAAAACTTACGAGACCCGATTGAGATTCAGGTTGTCCTTTTTGGGCATTAATCTATCCGTTGACGGCTGAAAGCTGTCAAAGCCGTTGAACTCATCGAGGCCTTCATTTTGACAGGTTATGGCTCCCGTAACTCTAAACGAGTCAGAAGTTATGGCCGTCCGAATAATCGATATCTAAAGGGTGCAACATCCACGGTGCAAGGTGCAACATCCGTCCGTAATGGCCAAACAGTGCCGTACGATTTATAGAAATGCGTGCATGGATTTGAAAAAGAACAGTACCATGGTGCACCACTCTCCAGCGATGGTAAACCGAAGACCAGCCACCGTAATCCTGTTTTACCGTAAAAATCCACGTGTCGAAAAAACGAAGGGTAAAAAACTTACGAGACCCGATTGAGATTCGGGTTGTCCTTTTTGGGCATTAATCTATCCGTTGACGGCTGAAAGCTGTCAAAGCCGTAGAACTCATCGAGGCCTTCGTTTTGACAGGTTATGGCTCCTGTAACTCTAAACGAGCCAGAAGTTATGGCCGTCCGAATAATCGATATCTACAGGGTGCAACATCCATGGTGCAAGGTGCAACATCCGTCTGAAATGGCGAAACAGTGCCGTACGACTTTTAGAAATGCGTGCATGGTTTTGAAACGGAACAGTACCATGGTGCACCACTCTCCAGCGATGGTAAATCGAAGGCCAGCCACCGTAATCCTGTTTTACCGTAAAAATCCACGTGTCGAAAAAACGAAGGGTAAAAAACTTACGAGACCCGATTGAGATTCGGGTTGTCCTTTTTGGGCATTAATCTATCCGTTGATGGCTGAAAGCTGTCAAAGCCGTAGAACTCATCGAGGCCTTCGTTTTGACAGGTTATGGCTCCCGTAACTCTAAACGAGCCAGAAGTTATGGCCGTCCGAATAATCGATATCTATAGGGTGAACATCCACTATGCAAGGTGCGACATCCGTCCGAAATGGCGAAACAGTGCCGTACGACTTTTAGAAATTCGTGCATGGATTTGAAACGGAACTCCATGATGCACCACTCTCCAGCGATGGAAAATCGATGACCATCCACCGCAATCCCGTTTTACCGTAAAAATCCACGTGTCGAAAAAACGAGGGGTAAAAAACTTAAGAGACCCGATTGATATTCGGGTTGTCCTTTTTGGGAATTAATCTATCCATTGACGGCTGAAAGCTGTCAAAGCCATAGAACTCATCGAGGCCTTCGTTTTGACAGGTTATGGCTCCCGTAACTCTAAACGAGCCAGAAGTTATGGCCGTCCGAATAATCGATATCTATAGGGTGAACATCCACTATGCAAGGTGCGACATCCGTCCGAAATGGCGAAACAGTGCCGTACGACTTTTAGAAATGCGTGCAAGGATTTGAAACGGAACAGTACCATGGTGCACCACTCTCTAGCGATGTTAAATCGAAGGCCAGCCACCGTAATCCTGTTTTACCGTAAAAATCCACGTGTCGAACAAACGAAGGGTAAAAAACTTACGAGACCAGATCGAGATTCGGGTTGTCCTTTTTGGACATCAATCTATTCGTTGATGGCTGAAAGCTGTCAAAGCCATAGAACTCATCGAGGCCTTCGTTTTGACAGGTTATGAATCCCGTAACTCTAAACGAGCCCGAAGTTATGTCCGTCCGAATAATCGATATCTACAGGGTGCAACATCCACGGTGCAAGGTGCAACATCCGTCCGAAATGGCGAAACAGTGCCGTACGACTTTTAGAAATGTGTGCATGGATTTGAAAAGGAACAGTACCATGGTGCACCACTCTCCAGCGATGGGAAGTCGAAGACGGGCCACGGTAATCCTGTTTTACCGTAAAAATCCACATGTCGAAAAAACGAAGGGTAAAAAACTTACGAGACCCGATTGAGATTCAGGTTGTCCTTTTTGGGCATTAATCTATCCGTTGACGGCTGAAAGCGGTCAAAGCCGTAGAACTCATCGAGGCCTTCGTTTTGACAGGTTACGGCTCCCGTAACTCTAAACGAGCCAGAAGTTATGTCCGTTTGAATAATCGATATATAGAGGGTGCAACATCCATGGTGCAAGGTGCAACATCCGTCCGAAATGGCGAAACAGTGCCGTACGATTTATAGAAATGCGTGCATGGATTTGAAATAGAACAGTACCATGGTGCACCACTCTCCAGCGATGGTAAACCGAAGACCAGCCACCGTAATCCTGTTTTACCGTAAAAATCCACGTGTCGAAAAAACGAAGGGTAAAAAACTTACGAGACCCAATTGAGATTCAGGTTGTCCTTTTTGGGCATTAATCTATCCGTTGACGGCTGAAAGCTGTCAAAGCCGTTGAACTCATCGAGGCCTTCATTTTGACAGGTTATGGCTCCCGTAACTCTAAACGAGCCAGAAGTTATGGCCGTCCGAATAATCGATATCTAAAGGGTGCAACATCCACGGTGCAAGGTGCAACATCCGTCCGTAATGGCCAAACAGTGCCGTACGATTTATAGAAATGCGTGCATGGATTTGAAAAAGAACAGTACCATGGTGCACCACTCTCCAGAGATGGTAAACCGAAGACCAGCCACCGTAATCCTGTTTTACCGTAAAAATCCACGTGTCGAAAAAACGAAGGGTAAAAAACTTACGAGACCCGATTGAGATTCGGGTTGTCCTTTTTGGGCATTAATCTATCCGTTGACGGCTGAAAGCTGTCAAAGCCGTAGAACTCATCGAGGCCTTCGTTTTGACAGGTTATGGCTCCTGTAACTCTAAACGAGCCAGAAGTTATGGCCGTCCGAATAATCGATATCTACAGGGTGCAACATCCATGGTGCAAGGTGCAACATCCGTCTGAAATGGCGAAACAGTGCCGTACGACTTTTAGAAATGCGTGCATGGTTTTGAAACGGAACAGTACCATGGTGCACCACTCTCCAGCGATGGTAAATCGAAGGCCAGCCACCGTAATCCTGTTTTACCGTAAAAATCCACGTGTCGAAAAAACGAAGGGTAAAAAACTTACGAGACCCGATTGAGATTCGGGTTGTCCTTTTTGGGCATTAATCTATCCGTTGAGGGCTGGAAGCTGTCAAACCCGTAGAACTCATCGAGGTCTTCGTTTTGACAGGTTATGGCTCCCGTAACTCTAAACGAGCCAGAAGTAATGGCCGTCCGAATAATCGATATCTACAGGGTACAACATCCGCGGTGCAAGGTGCAACATCCGTCCAAAATGGCGAAACAGTGTCGTACGACTTTTAGAAATGCGTGCATGGATTTGAAACGGAATAGTACCATGGTTCACCACTCTCCAGCGATGGGAAGTCGAAGTCGGGCCACTGTAATCCTGTTTTACCGTAAAAATCCACGTGTCGAAAAAACGAAGGGTAAAAAACTAACGAGACCCGATTGAGATTCAGGTTGTCCTTTTTGGGCATTAATGTATCTGTTGATGGCTGAAAGCTGTCAAAGCCGTAGAAATCATCGAGACCTTCGTTTTGGCAGGTTACGATTCCTGTAACTCTAAACGAGCCAGAAGTTATGGCCGTTTGAATAATCGATATCTACAGGGCGCAACATCCACTGTGCAAGGTGCAACATCCGTCCGAAATAGTGAAACGGTGCCATACGACTTTTAGAAATGCGTGCATGGATTTGAAATGGAACAGTGCCATGGTGCACCACTCTCCAGCGATGGGAAGTCGAAGACGGGCCACGGTAATCCCGTTTAACCGTAAAAATCCACGTGTCGAAAAAAGGAAGGGTAAAAAACTTACGAGACCCGATTGAGATTCGGGTTGTCCTTTTTGGGCATTAATCTATACGTTGACGGCTGAAAGCTGTCAAAGCCGTAGAACTTATCGAGGCCTTCGTTTTGACAGGTTATGGCTCCCGTAACTCTAAACGAGCCAGAAGTTATGGCCGTCCGAATAATCGATATCTACGGGGTGCAACATCCACGGTGCTAGGTGCAACATCCGTCCGAAATGGCGCGACTTTTAGAAATGCGTGCATGGATTTGAAACGGAACTCCATGATGCACCACTCCCCAGCGATGGTAAATCGAAGACCAGCCACCGTAATCCTGTTTTACCGTAAAAATCCACGTGTCGAAAAAACGAGGGGTAAAAAACTTACGAGACCCGATTGATATTCGGGTTGTCCTTTTTGGGCATTAATCTATCCGTTGATGGCTGAAAGCTGTCAAAGCCGTAGCACTCATCGAGGCCTTCGTTTTGACAGGTTATGGCTCCCGTAACTCTAAACGAGCCAGAAGTTATGGTCGTCCGAATAATCGATATCTACAGGGTGCAACATCCATGGTGCAAGGAGCAACATCCGTCCGAAATGGCGAAATAGTGCCGTACGACTTTTAGAAATGCGTGCAAGGATTTGAAACGGAACAGTACCATGGTGCACCACTCTCCAGCGATGGTAAATTGAAGGCCAGCCACCGTAATCCTGTTTTACCGTAAAAATCCACGTGTCGAAAAAAACGAAGGGTAAAAAACTTCCGAGACCAGATTGAGATTCGGGTTGTCCTTTTTGGACATTAATCTATCCGTTGATGGCTGAAAGCTGTCAAAGCCATAGAACTCATCGAGGCCTTCGTTTTGACAGGTTATGGATCCCGTAACTCTAAACGAGCCCGAAGTTATGGCCGTCCGAATAATCGATATCTACAGGGTGCAACATCCACGGTGCAAGGTGCAACATCCGTCCGAAATGGCGAAACAGTGCCGTACGACTTTTAGAAATGTGTGCATGGATTTGAAACGGAACAGTACCATGGTGCACCACTCTCCAGCGATGGGAAGTCGAAGACGGGCCACGGTAATCCTGTTTTACCGTAAAAATCCACGTGTCGAAAAATCGAAGGTTAAAAAACTTACGAGACCCGATTGAGATTCAGGTTGTCCTTTTTGGGCATTAATCTATCCGTTGACGGCTGAATGCGGTCAAAGCCGTAGAACTCATCGAGGCTTTCATTTTGACAGGTTAAGGCTCCCGTAACTCTAAACGAGCCAGAAGTTATGGCCGTTTGAATAATCGATATTTAGAGGGTGCAACATCCACGGTGCAAGGTGCAACATCCGTCCGAAATGGCGAAACAGTGCCGTACGACTTTTAAAAATGCGTGCATGGATTTGAAATGGAACTCCATGGTGTACCACTCTCTAGCGATGGTAAATCGAAGACCAGCCACCGTAATCCTATTTTACCGAAAAAATTCACGTGTCGAAAAAACGAGGGGTAAAAAACTTACGAGACCCGATTGATATTCGGGTTGTCCTTTTTGGGCATTAATCTATCCTTTGATGGCTGAATGCGGTCAAAACTGTAGAACTCATCGTGGCCTTCGTTTTGACAGGTTATGGCTCCCGTAACTCTAAACGAGCCAGAAGTTATGGCCGTCCGAATAATCGATATCTACAGGGTGCAACATCCACGGTGCAAGGTGCAACATCCGTCCGAAATGGCGAAACAGTGCCGTACGACTTTAAGAAATGCGTGCATGGATTTGAAACGGAACAGTACCATGGTGCACCACTCTCCAGCGATGGTAAGTCGAAGGCCAGCCACCGTAATCCTGTTTTACCGTAAAAGTCCACGTGTCGAAAAAATGAAGGGTAAAAAACTTACGAGACCCGATTGAGATTCGGGTCGTCCTTTTTGGGCATTAATCAATCCGTTTTTGGCTGAAAGCTGTCAAACCATAGAAATCATCGAGGCCTTCGTTTTGACAGGTTATGGATCCCGTAAATCTAAACGAGCCCGAAGTTATGGTCGTCCGAATAATCGATATCCACAGGGTGCAACATCCACGGTGCAAGGTGCAACATCCGTCCGAAATGGCGAAACAGTCCCGTACGACTTTTAGAAATGCGTGCATGGATTTGAAACGGAACAGTACCATGGTGCACCACTCTCCAGCGATGGGAAGTCGAAGACGGGCCACGGTAATCCTGTTTTACCGTAAAAATCCACGTGTCGAAAAAACAAAGGGTAAAAAACTTACGAGACCCGATTGAGATTCAGGTTGTCCGTTTTGGGCATTAATCTATCCGTTGACGGCTGAAAGCTATCAAAGCCGTAGAACTCATCGAGGCCTTCGTTTTGACAGGTTACGGCTCCCGCAACTCTAAACGAGCAAGAAGTTATGGCCGTTTGAATAATCGATATCTATCGGGTGCAACATCCACGGTGCAAGGTCAACATCCGTCCGAAATGATGAAACAGTGCCGTAAGACTTTTAGAAATGCGTGCATGGATTTGAAATGGAACAGTACCATGGTGCACCACTCTTCAGCGATGGGAAGTCGAAGACGGGCCACGGTAATCCCGTTTTAACGTAAAAATCCACGTGTCGAAAAAACGAAGGGTAAAAAACTTACGAGACCCGATTGAGATTCGGGTTGTCCTTTTTAGGCATTAATTTATCCGTTGACGGCTGAAAGCTGTCAAAGCCGTAGAACTCATCGAGGCCTTCGTTTTGACAGGTTATGGCTCCCGTAACTCTAAACGAGCCAGATGTTATGGCCGTCCGAATAATCGATATCTACAGGGTGCAACATCCACGGTGCAAGGTGCAACATCCGTCCGTAATGGCGAAACAGTGTCGTACGACTTTTAGAAATCCGTGCATGGATTTGAAACGGAACAGTACCATGGTGTACCACTCTCCAGCGATGGGAAGTCGAAGACAGGCCACGGTAATACTGTTTTACCGTAAAAATCCACGTGTCGAAAACGAAGGGTAAAAAACTTACGAGACCAGATTGAGATTCAGGTTGTCCTTTTTGGGCATTAATCTATCCGTTGATGGCTGAAACTGTCAAAGCCGTAGAACTCATCGAGGCCTTCGTTTTGACAGGTTATGGCTCCCGTAACTCTAAACGAGCCAAAAGTTATGGCGGTTTGAATAATCGATATCTACAGGGTGCAACATCCACGGTGCAATCCGAAATGGTGAAACTGTGCCGTACGACTTTTAGAAATGCATGCATGGATTTGAAACGGAACAGTACCATGGTGCACCACTCTCCAGCGATGGGAAGTCGAAGACGGGCCACGGTAATCCCGTTTTACCGTAAAAATCCACGTGTCGAAAAAATGAAGGGTAAAAAACTTACGAGACCCGATTGAGATTCGGGTTGTCCTTTTTGGGCATTAATCTATCCGTTGACGGCTGAAAGCGGTCAAAGCCGTAGAACTCATCGAGGCCTTCATTTTGACAGGTTATGGCTCCCGTAACTCTAAACGAGCCAGAAGTTATGGCCGTCCGAATAATCGATATCTACAGGGTGCAACATCCACGGTGCAAGGTGCAACATCCGTCCGAAATGCCGAAACAGTGCCGTACGACTTTGAGAAATGCGTGCATGGATTTGAAACGGAACAGTACCATGGTGCATCACTCTCCAGCGATGGTAAATCGAAGGCCAACCACCGTAATCCTGTTTTACCGTAAAAATCCACGTGTCGAAAAAACGAAGGGTAAAAAACTTACGAGATCCGATTGAGATTCGGTTTGTCCTTTTTGGGCATTAATCTATCCGTTGACGGCTGAAAGCTGTCAAAGCCGTAGAACTCACCGTGGCCTTCGTTTTGACAGGTTATCGCTCCCGTAATTCTAAACGAGCCAGAACTTATGGCCGTCCGAATAATCGATATCTACACGGTGCAACATCCACGGTGCAAGGTGCAACATCCGTCCGAAATGGCGAAACAGTGTCGTACGACTTTTAGAAATGCGTGCATCGATTTGAAACGGAACAGTACCATGGTGCACCACTCTTCAGCGATGGGAAGTCGAAGGCCAGCCACCGTAATCCTGTTTTACCGTAAAAATCCACGTGTAGAAAAAACAATGGGTAAAAAACCTACGAGACCCGATTGAGATTCGGGTTGTCCTTTTTGGGCATTAATCTATCCGTTGACGGCTGAAAGCTGTCAAAGCCGTAGAACTAATCAAGGCCTTCGTTTTGACAGGTTATGGCTCTCGTAACACTAAACGAGCCAGAAGTTATGGCCGTCCGAATAATCGATATCTACAGGGTGCAACATCCACGGTGCGAGGTGCAACATCCGTCCGAAATGGCGAAACAGTGCCGTACGACTTTTAGAAATGCGTGCATGGATTTGAAACGGAACAGTACCATGGGCACCACTGTCCAGCGATGGCAAATCGAAGGCCAGCCACGGTAATCCCGTTTTACCGTAAAAATCCACGTGTCGAAAAAACGAAGGGTAAAAAACTTACGAGGCCCAATTGAGATTCGGGTAGTCCTTTTTGGGCATTAATCTATCCGTTGACGGCTGAAAGCGGTCCAAGACGTAGAACTCATCGAGGCCTTCGTTTTAACAGGTTATGGCTCCCGTAACTCTGGACGAGCCAGAAGTTATGGCCGTCCGAATAATCAATATCTACAGGGTGCAACATCCACGGTGCGAGGTGCAACATCCGTCCGAAATGGCGAGACAGTGCCGTACGACTTTTAGAAATGCGTGCATGGATTTGAAATGGAACAGTACCATGGGCACCACTCTCCAGCGATGGTAAATCGAAGGCCAGCCACGGTAATCCCGTTTTACCGTAAAAATCCACGTGTCGAAAAAACGAAGGGTAAAAAACTTACGAGGCCCGATTGAGATTCGGGTTGTCCTTTTTGGGCATTAATCTATCCGTTGACGGCTGAAAGCGGTCAAAGACGTAGAACTCATTGAGGCCTTCGTTTTGAAGGTTATGGCTCCCGTAACTCTAAACGAGCCAGAAGTTATGGCCGTTTGAATAATCGATATCTAAAGGGTGCAACATCCACGGTGCAAGGTGCAACATCCGTCCGAAATGGCGAGACAGTGCCGTACCACTTTTAGAAATGCGTGCATGGATTTGAAACGGAACAGTACCGTGGTGCACCACTCTCCAGCGATGCTTAGTCGAAGACGGGCCACGGTAATCCTGTTTTACCGTAAAAATCCACGTGTCGAAAAAACGAAGGGCAAAAAACTTACGAGACCCGATTGAGATTCAGGTTGTGCTTTTTGGGCATTAATCTATCCGTTGACGGCTGAAAGCGGTCAAAGCCGTAGAACTCATCGAGGCCTTCGTTTTGACAGGTTATGGCTCCCGTAACTCTAAACGAGCCAGAAGTTATTCCCGTTTGAATAATCGATATCTATCGGGTGCAACATCCACGGTGCAAGGTCAACATCCGTCCGAAATGGTGAAACAGTGCCGTACGACTTTTAGAAATGCGTGCATGGATTTGAAATGGAACAGTACCATGGTGCACCACTCTCCAGCGATGGGAAGTCGAAGACGGGCCACGGTAATCTCGTTTTACCGTAAAAATCCACGTGTCGAAAAAACGAAGGGTAAAAAACTTACGAGACCCGATTGAGATTTGGGTTGTCCTTTTTAGGCATTAATCTATCCGTTGACGGCTGAAAGCTGTCAAAGCCGTAGAACTAATCAAGGCCTTCGTTTTGACAGGTTATGGCTCTCGTAACACTAAACGAGCCAGAAGTTATGGTCGTCCGAATAATCGATATCTACAGGGTGCAACATCCACGGTGCGAGGTGCAACATCCGTCCGAAATGGCGAAACAGTGTCGTACGACTTTTAGAAATGCGTGCATGGATTTGAAACGGAACAGTACCATGGGCACCACTCTCCAGCGATGGTAAATCGAAGGCCAGCCACGGTAATCCCGTTTTAACGTAAAAATCCACGTGTCAAAAAAACGAAGGGAAAAAAACATACGAGGCCCGATTGAGATTCGGGTTGTCCTTTTTGGGGATTAATCTATCCGTTGACGGCTGAAAGCGGTCAAAGACGTAGAACTCATCGAGGCCTTCGTTTTGACAGGTTATGGCTCCCGTAACTCTGAACGAGCCAGAAGTTATGGCCGTCCGAATAATCGATATCTACAGGGTGCAACATCCATGGTGCGAGGTGCAACATCCGTCCGAAATGGCGAAACAGTGCCGTACGACTTTTAGAAATGCGTGCATGGATTTGAAATGGAACAGTACCATGGGCACCACTCTCCAGCGACGGTAAATCGAAGGCCAGCCACGGTAATCCCGTTTTACCGTAAAAATCCACGTGTCGAAAAAACGAAGGGTAAAAAACTTACGAGGCCCGATTGAGATTCGGGTTGTCCTTTTTGGGCATTAATCTATCCGTTGACGGCTGAAAGCGGTCAAAGACGTAGAACTCATTGAGGCCTTCGTTTTGACAGGTTATGGCTCCCGTAACTCTAAACGAGCCAGAAGTTTTGGCCGTTTGAATAATCGATATCTAAAGGGTGCAACATCCACGGTGCAAGGTGCAACATCCGTCCGAAATGGCGAGACAGTGCCGTACGACTTTTAGAAATGCGTGCATGGATTTGAAATGGAACAGTACCATGGTGCACCACTCTCCAGCGATGGTTAGTCGAAGACGGGCCACGGTAATCCCATTTTACCGTAAAAATCCACGTGTCGAAAAAACCAAAGGTAAAAAACTTACGAGACCCGATTGAGATTCGGGTTGTCCTTTTTCGGCATTATTCTATCCGTTGATGGCTGAAAGCTGTCAAAGCCATAGAACTCATCCAGGCCTTCGTTTTGACAGGTTATGGCACCCGTAACTCTAAACGAGCCAGAAGTTATGGCCGTCCGAATAATCAATATCTACAGGGTGCAACATCCAAGGTGCAAGGTGCAACATCCGTCCGAAATGGCGAAACAGTGCCGTACGACTTTTAGAAATGCGTGCATTGATTTGAAATGGAACAGTACCATGGTGCACCACTCTCCAGCGATGGGAAGTCGAAGACGGGCCACGGTAATCCTATTTTACCGTAAAAATCCACGTGTCGAAAAAACGAAGGGTAAAAAAGTTACAAGACCCGATTGAGATTCAGGTTGTCCTTTTTGGGCGTTAATCTATCCGTTGATGGCTGAAAGCTGTCAAAGCCGTAGAACTCATCGAGGCCTTCGTTTTGACATGTTATGGCTCCCGTAACTCTAAACGAGCCAGAAGTTATTCCCGTTTGAATAATCGATATCTATCGGGTGCAACATCCACGGTGCAAGGTCAACATCCGTCCGAAATGGTGAAATAGTGCCGTACGACTTTTAGAAATGCATGCATGGATTTGAAATGGAACAGTACCATGGTGCACCACTCTCCAGCGATGGGAAGTCGAAGACGGGCCACGGTAATCCCGTTTTACCGTAAAAATCCACGTGTCGAAAAAACGAAGGGTAAAAAACTTACGAGACCCGATTGAGATTCGGGTTGTCCTTTTTAGGCATTAATCTATCCGTTGACGGCTGAAAGCGGTCAAAGCCGTAGAACTAATCAAGGCCTTCGTTTTGACAGGTTATGGCTCTCGTAACACTAAACGAGCCAGAAGTTATGGCCGTCCGAATAATCGATATCTACAGGGTGCAACATCCACGGTGCGAGGTGCAACATCCGTCCGAAATGGCGAAACAGTGCCGTACGACTTTTAGAAATGGGTGCATGGAGTTGAAACGGAACAGTACCATGGGCACCACTCTCCAGCGATGGTAAATCGAAGGCCAGCCACGGTAATCCCGTTTTACCGTAAAAATCCACGTGTCGAAAAAACGAACGGTAAAAAACTTACGAGGCCCGATTGAGATTCGGGTTGTCCTTTCTGGGGATTAATCTATCCGTTGACGGCTGAAAGCGGTCAAAGACGTAGAACTCATCGAGGCCTTCGTTTTGACAGGTTATGGCTCCCGTAACTCTGAACGAGCCAGAAGTTATGGCCGTCCGAATAATCGATATCTACAGGGTGCAACATCCACGGTGCGAGGTGCAACATCCGTCCGAAATGGCGAGACAGTGCCGTACGACTTTTAGAAATGCGTGCATGGATTTGAATGGAACAGTACCATTGGCACCACTCTCCAGCGATGATAAATCGAAGGCCAGCCACGGTAATCCCGTTTTACCGTAAAAATCCACGTGTCGAAAAAACGAAGGGTAAAAAACTTACGAGGCCCGATTGAGATTCGGGTTGTCCTTTTTGGGCATTAATCTATCCGTTGATGGCTGAAAGCGGTCAAAGACCTAGAACTCATTGAGGCCTTCGTTTTGACAGGTTATGGCTCCCGTAACTCTAAACGAGCCAAAAGTTATGGCCGTTTGAATAATCGATATCTAAAGGGTGCAACATCCACGGTGCAAGGTGCAACATCCGTCCGAAATGGCGAGACAGTGCCGTACGACTTTTAGAAATGCGTGCATGGATTTGAAACGGAACAGTACCATGGTGCACCACTCTCCAGCGATGGTTAGTCGAAGACGGGCCAAGGTAATCCCATTTTAACGTAAAAATCCACGTGTCGAAAAAACCAAAGGTAAAAAACTTACGAGACCCAATTGAGATTTGGGTTGTCCTTTTTCGGCATTATTCTATCCGTTGATGGTTGAAAGCTGTCAAAGCCATAGAACTCATCGAGGCCTTCATTTTGACAGGTTATGGCACCCGTAACTCTGAACGAGCCAGAAGTTATGGCCGTCCGAATAATCGATATCTACAGGGTGCAACATCCACGGTGCAAGGTGCAACATCCGTCCGAAATGGCAAAACAGTGCCGTATGACTTTTAGAAATGCGTGCATGGATTTGAAACGGAACAGTACCATGGTGCACCACTCTCCAGCGATGGGAAGTCGAAGACGGGCCACGGTAATCCTGTTTTACCGTAAAAATCCACGTGTCGTAAAAACGAAGGGTAAAAAACTTACGACTCCCGATTGAGATTCAGGTTGTCCTTTTTGGGCATTAATCTATCCGTTGACGGTTGAAAGCTGTCAAAGCCGTAGAACTCATCGAGGCCTTCGTTTTGACAGGTTATGGCTCCCGTAACTCTAAACGAGCCAGAAGTTATGCCCGTTTGAATAATCGATATCTATCGGGTGCAACATCCACGGTGCAAGGTCAACATCCGTCCGAAATGGTGAAACAGTGTCGTACGACTTTTAGAAATGCGTGCATGGATTTGAAATGGAACAGTACGATGGTGCACCACTCTCCAGTGATGGGAAGTCGAAGACGGGCCACGGTAATCCCGTTTTACCGTAAAAATCCACGTGTCGAAAAAACGAAGGGTAAAAAACTTACGAGACCCGATTGAGATTCGGGTTGTCCTTTTTGGGCATTAATCTATCCGTCGATGGCTAAAAGCGGTCAAAGCCGTAGAAATCATCGAGGCATTCGTTTTGACAGGTTATGGTTCCCGTAACTCTTAACGAGACAGAAGTTATGGCCGTCCGAATAATCGATATCTACAGGGTGCAACATCCACGGTTCTAGGTGCAACATCCGTCCGAAATGGCGAGACAGTACCGTACGACTTTTAGAAATGCGTGCATGGATTTGAAACGGAACAGTACCATGGTGTACCACTCTCCAGCGATGGGAAGTCGAAGACAGGCCACGGTAATCCTGTTTTACCGTAAAAATCCACGTGTCGAAAAAACGAAGGGTAAAAAACTTACGAGACCCGATTGAGATTCAGGTTGTCCTTTTTGGGCATTAATCTATCCGTTGATGGCTGAAAGCTGTCAAAGCCGTAGAACTCATCGAGGCCTTCGTTTTGACAGGTTATGGCTCCCGTAACTCTAAACGAGCCAGAAGTTATGGCGGTTTGAATAATCGATATCTACAGGGTGCAACATCCACGGTGCAAGGTGCAACATCCATTCGAAATGGTGAAACTGTGCCGTACGACTTTTAGAAATGCGTGCATGGATTTGAAATGGAACAGTACCATGGTGCACCACTCTCCAGCGATGGGAAGTCGAAGACGGGCCGCGGTAATCCCGTTTTACCGTAAAAATCCACGTGTCGAAAAAACGAAGGGTAAAAAACTTACGAGACCAGATTGAGATTCGGGTTGTCCTTTTTGGGCATTAATCTATCCGTTGACGGCTAAAAGAGGTCAAAGCCGTAGAAATCATCGAGGCCTTCGTTTTGACAGGTTATGGTTCCCGTAACTCTAAACGAGACAGAAGTTATGGCCGTCCGAATAATCGATATCTACAGGGTGCAACATCCACGGTGCAAGGTGCAACATCCGTCCGAAATGGCGAAACAGTGCCGTACGACTTTTAGAAATGCGTGCATGGATTTGAAACGGAATAGTACCTTGGTGCACCACTCTCCAGCGATGGTAAATCGAAGACCAGCCACCGTAATCCTGTTTTACCGTAAAAATCCACGTGTCGAAAAAACGAAGGGTAAAAAACTTACGAGACCCGATTGAGATTCGGGTTGTCCTTTTTGGGAATTAATCTATCCGTTGACGGCTAAAAGCTATCAAAGCCATAGAACTCATCGAGGCCTTCGTTTTGACAGGTTATGGCTCCCGTAACTCTAAACGAGCCAGAAGTTATGCCCGTCCGAATAATCGATATCTACAGGGTGCAACATCCCCGGTGCAAGGTGCAACATCCGTCCGAAATGCCGAAACAGTGCCGTACGACTTTGAGAAATGCGTGCATGGATTTGAAACGGAACAGTACCATGGTGCACCACTCTCCAGCGATGGTAAATCGAAGGCCGGCCACCGTAATCCTGTTTTACCGTAAAAATCCACGTGTCGAAAAAACGAAGGGTAAAAAACTTACGTGACCCGATTGAGATTCGGTTTGTCCTTTTTGGGCATTAATCTATCCGTTACGGCTGAAAGCTGTCAAAGCCGTAGAACTCACCGTGGCCTTCATTGTGACAGGTTATCGCTCCCGTAACTCTAAACGAGCCAGAACTTATGGCCGTCCGAATAATCGATATCTACACGGTGCAACATCCACGGTGCAAGGTGCAACATCCGTCCGAAATGGCGAAACAGTGCCGTACGACTTTTAGAAATGCGTGCATGGATTTGAAACGGAACAGTACCATGGTGCACCACTCTCCAGCGATGGTTAGTCGAAGACGGGCCACGGTAATCCCATTTTACCGTAAAAATCCACGTGTCGAAAAAACCAAAGGTAAAAAACTTACGAGACCCGATTGAGATTCGGGTTGTCCTTTTTCGGCATTATTCTATCCGTTGATGGCTGAAAGCTGTCAAAGCCATAGAACTCATTGAGGCCTTCGTTTTGACAGGTTATGGCACCCGTAACTCTAAACGAGCCAGAAGTTATGGCCGTCCGAATAATCAATATCTACAGGGTGCAACATCCAAGGTGCAAGGTGCAACATCCGTCCGAAATGGCGAAACAGTGCCGTACGACTTTTAGAAATGCGTGCATTGATTTGAAATGAAACAGTACCATGGTGCACCACTCTCCAGCGATGGGAAGTCGAAGACGGGCCACGGTAATCCTGTTTTACCGTAAAAATCCACGTGTCGAAAAAACGAAGGGTAAAAAAGTTACGAGACCCGATTGAGATTCAGGTTGTCCTTTTTGGGCGTTAATCTATCCGTTGACGGCTGAAAGCTGTCAAAGCCGTAGAACTCATCGAGGCCTTCGTTTTGACAGGTTATGGCTCCCGTAACTCTAAACGAGCCAGAAGTTATTCCCGTTTGAATAATCGATATCTATCGGGTGCAACATCCACGGTGCAAGGTCAACATCCGTCCGAAATGGTGAAATAGTGCCGTACGACTTTTAGAAATGCGTGCATGGATTTGAAATGGAACAGTACCATGGTGCACCACTCTCCAGCGATGGGAAGTCGACGACGGGCCATGGTAATCCCGTTTTACCGTCAAAATCCACGTGTCGAAAAAACGAAGGGTAAAAAACTTACGAGACCCGATTGAGATTCGGGTTGTCCTTTTTAGGCATTAATCTATCCGTTGACGGCTGAAAGCTGTCAAAGCCGTAGAACTAATCAAGGCCTTCGTTTTGACAGGTTATGGCTCTCGTAACACTAAACGAGCCAGAAGTTATGGCCGTCCGAATAATCGATATCTATAGAGTGCAACATCCACGGTGCGAGTTGCAACATCCGTCCGAAATGGCGAAACAGTGCCGTACGGCTTTTAGAAATGCGTGCATGGAGTTGAAACGGAACACTACCATGGGCACCACTCTCCAGCGATGGTAAATCAAAGGCCAGCCACGGTAATCCCGTTTTACCGTAAAAATCCACGTGTCGAAAAAACGAACGGTAAAAAACTTACGAGGCCCGATTGATATTCGGGTTGTCCTTTTTGGGGATTAATCTATCCGTTGACGGCTGAAAGCGGTCAAAGACGTAGAACTCATCGAGGCCTTCGTTTTGACAGGTTATGGCTCCCGTAAATCTAAACGAGCCAGAAGTTATGGCCGTCCGAATAATCGATATCTACAGGGTGCAACATCCACGGTGCGAGGTGCAACATCCGTCCGAAATGGCGAGACAGTGCCGTACGACTTTTAGAAATGCGTGCGTGGATTTGAAATGGAACAGTACCATGGGCACCACTCTCCAGCAACGATAAATCGAAGGCCAGCCACGGTAATCCCGTTTTACCGTAAAAATACACGTGCCGAAAAAACGAAGTGTAAAAAACTTACGAGGCCCGATTGAGATTCGGGTTGTCCTTTTTGGGCATTAATCTATCCGTTGATGGCTGAAAGCGGTCAAAGACGTAGAACTCATTGAGGCCTTCGTTTTGACAGGTTATGGCTCCCGTAACTCTAAACGAGCCAGAAGTTATGGCCGTTTGAATAATCGATATCTAAAGGGTGCAACATCCACGGTGCAAGGTGCAACATCCGTCCGAAATGGCGAGACAGTGCCGTACGACTTTTAGAAATGCATGCATGGATTTGAAACGGAACAGTACCATGGTGCACCACTCTCCAGCGATGGTTAGTCGAAGACGGGCCACGGTAATCCCATTTTACCGTAAAAATCCACGTGTCGAAAAAACCAAAGGTAAAAAACTTACGAGACCCGATTGAGATTCGGGTTGTCCTTTTTCGGCGTTATTCTATCCGTTGATGGTTGAAAGCTGTCAAAGCCATAGAACTCATCGAGGCCTTCGTTTTGACAGGTTATGGCTCCCGTAACTCTAAACGAGCCAGAAGTTATGCCCGTCCGAATAATCGATATCTACAGGGTGCAACATCCCCGGTGCAAGGTGCAACATCCGTCCGAAATGCCGAAACAGTGCCGTACGACTTTGACAAATGCGTGCATGGATTTGAAACGGAACAGTACCATGGTGCACCACTCTCCAGCGATGGCAAATCGAAGGCCAGCCACCGTAATCCTGTTTTACCGTAAAAATCCACGTGTCGAAAAAACGAAGGGTAAAAAACTTACGAGACCCGATTGAGATTCGGTTTGTCCTTTTTGGGCATTAATCTATCCGTTGACGTCTGAAAGCTGTCAAAGCCGTAGAACTCACCGTGGCCTTCATTTTGATAGGTTATCGCTCCCGTAACTCTAAACGAGCCAGAACTTATGGCCGTCCGAATAATCGATATCTACACGGTGCAACATCCACGGTGCAAGGTGCAACATCCGTCCGAAATGGCGAAACAGTGCCGTACGACTTTTAGAAATGCGTGCATGGATTTGAAACAGAACAGTACCATGGTGCACCACTCTCCAGCGATGGGAAGTCGAAGACCAGCCACCGTAATCCTGTTTTATCGTAAAAATCCACGTGTCAAAAAAACGAAGGGTAAAAAACTTACGAGACCCGATCGAGATTCGGGTTGTCCTTTTTGGGCATTAATCTATCCGTTGACGGCTGAAAGCTGTCAAAGCCGTAGAACTAATCGAGGCCTTCGTTTTGACAGGTTATGGCTCTCGTAACACTAAACGAGCCAAAAGTTATGGCCGTCCGAATAATCGATATCTACAGGGTGCAACATCCACGGTGCGAGGTGCAACATCCGTCCGAAATGGCGAAACAGTGCCGGACGACTTTTAGAAATGCGTGCATGGATTTGAAATGGAACAGTACCATGGGCACCACTCTCCAGCAATGGTAAATCGAAGGCAAGCCACGGTAATCCCGTTTTACCGTAAAAATCCACGAGTCGAAAAAACGAAGGGTAAAAAACTTACGAGGCCCGATTGAGATTCGGGTTGTCCTTTTTGGGCATTAATCTATCCGTTGACGGCTGCAAGCAGTCAAAGACGTAGAACTCATTGAGGCCTTCGTTTTGACAGGTTATGGCTCCCGTAACTATGAACGAGTTAGAAGTTATGGCCGTCCAAATAATCGATATCTACAGGGTGCAACATCCACGGTGCGAGGTGCAACATCCGTCCGAAATGGCAAGACAGTGCCGTACGACTTTTAGAAATGCGTGCATGGATTTGAAATGGAACAGTACCATGGGCACCACTCTCCAGCGATGATAAATCGAAGGCCAGCCACGGTAATCCCGTTTTACCGTAAAAATCCACGTGTCGAAAAAACGAAGGGTAAAAAACTTACGAGGCCCGATTGAGATTCGTGTTGTCCTTTTTGGGCATTAATCTATCCGTTGATGGCAGAAAGCGGTCAAGGACATAGAACTCATTGAGGCCTTCGTTTAGACAGGTTATGGCTCCCGTAACTCTAAACGAGGCAGAAGTTATGGCCGTTTGAATAATCGATATCTAAAGGGTGCAACATCCACGGTGCAAGGTGCAACATCCGTCCGAAATGGCGAGACAGTGTCGTACGACTTTTAGAAATGCGTGCATGGATTTGAAACGGAACAGTACCATTGTGCACCACTCTCCAGCGATGGTTAGTCGAAGACGGGCCACGGTAATCCCATTTTACCGTAAAAATCCACGTGTCGAAAAAACGAAAGGTAAAAAACTTACAAGACCCGATTGAGATTCGGGTTGTCCTTTTTCGGCATTATTCTATCCGTTGATGGTTGAAAGCTGTCAAAGCCATAGAACTCATCGAGGCCTTCGTTTTGACAGGTTATGGCACCTGTAACTCTAAACGAGCCAGAAGTTATGGCCGTCCGAATAATCGATATCTACAGGGTGCAACATCCACGGTGCAAGGTGCAACATCCGTCCGAAATGGCGAAACAGTGCCGTACGACTTTTAGAAATGCGTGCATGGATTTGAAACGGAACAGTACCATGGTGCACCACTCTCCAGCGATGGCAAGTCGAAAACGGGCCACGGTAATCCTGTTTTACCGTAAAAATCCACGTGTCGAAAATACGAAGGGTAAAAAACTTACGAGACCCGATTGAGATTCAGGTTGTCCTTTTTGGGCATTAATCTATCCGTTGACGGCTGAAAGCTGTCAAAGCCGTAGAACTCATCGAGGCCTTCGTTTTGACAGGTTATGGCTCCCGTAACTCTAAACGAGCCAGAAGTTATGCCCGTTTGAATAATCGATATCTATCGGGTGCAACATCCACGGTGCAAGGTCAACATCCGTCCGAAATGGTGAAACAGTGCCGTACGACTTTTAGAAATGCGTGCATGGATTTGATATGGAACAGTACCATGGTGCACCACTCACCAGCGATGGGAAGTCGAAGACGGGCCACGGTAATCCCGTTTTACCATAAAAATCCACGTGTCGTAAAAACGAAGGGTAAAAAACTTACGAGACCCGATTGAGATTCGGGTTGTCCTTTTTGGGCATTAATCTATCCATTGACGGCTAAAAGCGGTCAAAGCCGTAGAAATCATCGAGGCCTTCGTTTTGACTGGTTATGGTTCCCGTAACTCTAAACGAGACAGAAGTTATGGCCGTCCGAATAATCGATATCTACAGGGTGCAACATCCACGGTTCTTGGTGCAACATCCGTCCGTAATGGCGAAACAGTTCCGTACGACTTTTAGAAATGCGTGCATGGATTTGAAACGGAACAGTACCATGGTGTACCACTCTCCAGCGATGGGAAGTCGAAGACAGGCCACGGTAATCCTGTTTTACCGTAAAAATCCACGTGTCGAAAAACGAAGGGTAAAAAACTTACGAGACCCGATTGAGATTCAGGTTGTCCTTTTTGGGCATTAATCTATCCGTTGATTGCTGAAAGCTGTCAAAGCCGTAGAACTCATCGAGGCCTTCATTTTGACAGGTTATGGCTCCCGTAACTCTAAACGAGCCAGAAGTTATGGCGGTTTGAATAATCGATATCTACAGGGTGCAACATCCATGGTGCAAGGTGCAACATCCATCCGAAATGGTGAAACTGTGCCGTACGACTTTTAGAAATGCGTGCATGGATTTGAAATGGAAAAGTACCATGGTGCACCACTCTCCAGCGATGGGAAGTCGAAGACAGACCGCGGTAATCCCGTTTTACCGTAAAAATCCACGTGTCGAAAAAACGAAGGGTAAAAAACTTACGAGACCCGATTGAGATTCGGGTTGTCCTTTTTGGGCATTAATCTATCCGTTGACGGCTAAAAGAGGTCAAAGCCGTAGAAATCATCGAGGCCTTCGTTTTGACAGGTTATGGTTCCCGTAACTCTAAACGAGACAGAAGTTAGGGCCGTCCGAATAATCGATATCTACAGGGTGCAATATCCACGGTGCAAGGTGCAACATCCGTCCGAAATGGCGAAACAGTACCGTACGACTTTTAGAAATGCGTGCATGGATTTGAAACGGAATAGTACCATGGTGCACCACTCTCCAGCGATGATAAATCGAAGACCAGCCACCGTAATCCCGTTTTACCGTAAAAATCCACGTGTCGAAAAAACGAAGGGCAAAAAACTTACGAGACCCGATTGAGATTCGGGTCGTTCTTTTTGGGCATTAATCTATCCGTTGACGGCTAAAAGAGGTCAAAGCCGTAGAAATCATCGAGGCCTTCGTTTTGATAGGTTATGGTTCCCGTAACTCTAAACGAGACAGAAGTTATGGCCGTCCGAATAATCGATATCTACAGGGTTCAACATCCACGGTGCAAGGTGCAACATCCGTCCGAAATGCCGAAACAGTGCCGTACGACTTTTAGAAATGCGTGCACGGATTTGAAACGGAACAGTACCTTGGTGCACCACTCTCCAGCGATGGTAAATCGAAGACCAGCCACCGTAATCCTGTTTTACCGTAAAAATCCACGTGTCGAAAAAACGAAGGGTAAAAAACTTACGAGACCCGATTGAGATTCGGGTTGTCCTTTTTGGGAATTAATCTATCCGTTGACGGCTAAAAGCTGTCAAAGCCATAGAACTCATCGAGGCCTTCGTTTTGACAGGTTATGGCTCCCGTAACTCTAAACGAGCCAGAAGTTATGCCCGTCCGAATAATCGATATCTACAGGGTGCAACATCCCCGGTGCAAGGTGCAACATCCGTCCGAAATGGCGAAACAGTGCCGTACGACTTTGAGAAATGCGTGCATGGATTTGAAACGGAATAGTACCTGGGTGCACCACTCTCCAGCGATGGTAAATCGAAGGCCAGCCACAGTAATCCTGTTTTACCGTAAAAATCCACGTGTCGAAAAAACGAAGGGTAAAAAACTTACGAGACCCGATTGAGATTCGGTTTGTCCTTTTTGGGTATTAATCTATCCGTTGACGGCTGAAAGCTGTCAAAGCCGTAGAACTCACCGTGGCCTTCGTTTTGACAGGTTATCGCTCCCGTAACTCTAAACGAGCCAGAACTTATGGTCGTCCGAATAATCGAAATCTACACGGTGCAACATCCACGGTGCAAGGTGCAACATCCGTCCGAAATGGCGAAACAGTGCCGTACGACTTTTAGAAATGCGTGCATGGATTTGAAACGGAACAGTACCATGGTGCACCACTCTCCAGCGATGGGAAGTCGAAGACCAGCCACCGTAATCCTGTTTTACCGTAAAAATCCACGTGTCGAAAAAACGAAGGGTAAAAAACTTACGAGACCCGATTGAGATTCGGTTTGTCCTTTTTGGGTATTAATCTATCCGTTGACGGCTGAAAGCTGTCAAAGCCGTAGAACTCACCGTGGCCTTCGTTTTGACAGGTTATCGCTCCCGTAACTCTAAACGAGCCAGAACTTATGGCCGTCCGAATAATCGATATCTACACGGTGCAACATCCACGGTGCAAGGTGCAACATCCGTCCGAAATGGCGAAACAGTGCCGTACGACTTTTAGAAATGCGTGCATGGATTTGAAACGGAACAGTACCATGGTGCACCACTCTCCAGCGATGGGAAGTCGAAGACCAGCCACCGTGATCCTGTTTTACCGTAAAAATCCACGTGTCAAAAAAACGAAGGGTAAAAAACTTACGAGACCCGATTGAGATTCGGGTTGTCCTTTTTGGGCATTAATCTATCCGTTGACGGCTGAAAGCTGTCAACGCCGTAGAACTAATCGAGGCCTTCGTTTTGACAGGTTATGGCTCTCGTAACACTAAACGAGCCAGAAGTTATGGCCGTCCGAATAATCGATATCTACAGGGTGCAACATCCACGGTGCGAGGTGCAACATCCGTCCGAAATGGCGAAACAGTGCCGGACGACTTTTAGAAATGTGTGCATGGATTTGAAATGGAACAGTACCATGGGCACCACTCTCCAGCGATGGTAAATTGAAGGCAAGCCATGGTAATCCCGTTTTACCGTAAAAATCCACGAGTCGAAAAAACGAAGGGTAAAAAACTTACGAGGCCCGATTGAGATTCGGGTTGTCCTTTTTGGGCATTAATCTATCCGTTGACGGCTGCAAGCAGTCAAAGACGTAGAACTCATCGAGGCCTTCGTTTTGACAGGTTATGGCTCCCGTAACTATGAACGAGCTAGAAGTTATGGCCGTCCAAATAATCGATATCTACAGGGTGCAACATCCACGGTGCGAGGTGCAACATCCGTCCGAAATGGCGAGACAGTGCCGTACGACTTTTAGAAATGCGTACATGGATTTGAAATGGAACAGTACCATGGGCACCACTCTCCAGCGATGGTAAATCGAAGGCCAGCCACGGTAATCCCGTTTTACCGTAAAAATCCACGTGTCGAAAAAACGAAGGGTAAAAAACTTACGAGGCCCGATTGAGATTCGGGTTGTCCTTTTTGGGCATTAATCTATCCGTTGACGGCAGAAAGCGGTCAAAGACATAGAACTCATTGAGGCCTTCGTTTAGACAGGTTATGGCTCCCGTAACTCTAAACGAGCCAGAAGTTATGGCCGTTTGAATAATCGATATCTAAAGGGTGCAACATCCACGGTGCAAGGTGCAACATCCGTCCGAAATGGCGAGACAGTGGCGTACGACTTTTAGAAATGCGTGCATGGATTCGAAACGGAATAGTACCATGGTGCACCACTCTCCAGCGATGGTTAGTCGAAGACGGGCCACGGTAATCCCATTTTACCGTAAAAATCCACGTGTCGAAAAAACGAAAGGTAAAAAACTTACGAGACCCGATTGAGATTCGGGTTGTCCTTTTTCGGCATTATTCTATCCGTTGACGGTTGAAAGCTGTCAAAGCCATAGAACTCATCGAGGCCTTCTTTTTGACAGGTTATGGCACCCGTAACTCTAAACGAGCCAGAAGTTATGGCCGTCCGAATAATCGATATCTACAGGGTGCAACATCCACGGTGCAAGGTGCAACATCCGTCCGAAATGGCGAAAAAGTGCCGTACGACTTTTAGAAATGCGTGCATGGATTTGAAACGGAACAGTACCATGGTGCACCACTCTCCAGCGATGGGAAGTCGAAGACGGGCCACGGTAATCCTGTTTTACCGTAAAAATCCACGTGTCGAAAAAACGAAGGGTAAAAAACTTACGAGACCCGATTGAGATTCAGGTTGTCCTTTTTGGGCATTAATCTATCCGTTGACGGCTAAAAGAGGTCAAAGCCGTAGAAATCATCGAGGCCTTCGTTTTGACAGGTTATGGTTCCCGTAACTCTAAACGAGACAGAAGTTAGGGCCGTCCGAATAATCGATATCTACAGGGTGCAACATCCACGGTGCAAGGTGCAACATCCGTCCGAAATGGCGAAACAGTACCGTACGACTTTTAGAAATGCGTGCATGGATTTGAAACGGAATAGTACCATAGTGCACCACTCTCCAGCGATGGTAAATCGAAGACCAGCCACCGTAATCCCGTTTTACCGTAAAAATCCACGTGTCGAAAAAACGAAGGGTAAAAAACTTACGAGACCCGATTGAGATTCGGGTCGTTCTTTTTGGGCATTAATCTATCCGTTGACGGCTAAAAGAGGTCAAAGCCGTAGAAATCATCGAGGCCTTCGTTTTGATAGGTTATGGTTCCCGTAACTCTAAACGAGACAGAAGTTATGGCCGTCCGAATAATCGATATCTACAGGGTGCAACATCCACGGTGCAAGGTGCAACATCCGTCCGAAATGCCGAAATAGTGCCGTACGACTTTTAGAAATGCGTGCATGGATTTGAAACGGAACAGTACCTTGGTGCACCACTCTCCAGCGATGGTAAATCGAAGACCAGCCACCGTAATCCTGTTTTACCGTAAAAATCCACGTGTCGAAAAAACGAAGGGTAAAAAACTTACGAGACCCGATTGAGATTCGGGTTGTCCTTTTTGGGAATTAATCTATCCGTTGACGGCTAAAAGCTGTCAAAGCCATAGAACTCATCGAGGCCTTCGTTTTGACAGGTTATGGATCCCGTAACTCTAAACGAGCCAGAAGTTATGCCCGTTCGAATAATCGATATCTACAGGGTGCAACATCCCCGGTGCAAGGTGCAACATCCGTCCGAAATGCCGAAACAGTGCCGTACGACTTTGAGAAATGCGTGCATGGATTTGAAACGGAACGGTACCATGGTGCACCACTCTCCAGCGATGGTAAATCGAAGGCCAGCCACCGTAATCCTGTTTTACCGTAAAAATCCACGTGTCGAAAAAACGAAGGGTAAAAAACTTACGAGACCCGATTGAGATTCGGGTTGTCCTTTTTGGGCATTAATCTATCCGTTGATGGCTAAAAGAGGTCAAAGCCGTAGAAATCATCGAGGCATTCGTTTTGACAGGTTATGGTTCCCGTAACTCTAAACGAGACAGAAGTTATGGCCGTCCGAATAATCGATATCTACAGGGTGCAACATCCACGGTGCAAGGTGCAACATCCGTCCGAAATGGCGAAACAGTGCCGTACGACTTTTAGAAATGCGTGCATGGATTTGAAACGGAATAGTACCTTGGTGCACCACTCTCCAGCGATGGTAAATCGAAGACCAGCCACCGTAATCCTGTTTTACCGTAAAAATCCACGTGTCGAAAAAACGAAGGGTAAAAAACTTACGAGACCCGATTGAGATTCGGTTTGTCCTTTTTGGGTATTAATCTATCCGTTGACGGCTGAAAGCTGTCAAAGCCGTAGAACTCACCGTGGCCTTCGTTTTGACAGGTTATCGCTCCCGTAACTCTAAACGAGCCAGAACTTATGGTCGTCCGAATAATCGATATATACACGGTGCAACATCCACGGTGCAAGGTGCAACATCCGTCCGAAATGGCGAAACAGTGCCGTACGACTTTTAGAAATGCGTGCATGGATTTGAAATGGAACAGTACCATGGTGCACCACTCTCCAGCGATGGGAAGTCGAAGACCGGCCACCGTAATCCTGTTTTACCGTAAAAATCCACGTGTCAAAAAAACGAAGGGTAAAAAACTTACGAGACCCGATTGAGATTCGGTTTGTCCTTTTTGGGCATTAATCTATCCGTTGACGGCTGAAAGCTGTCAAAGCCGTAGAACTCACCGTGGCCTTCGTTTTGACAGGTTATCGCTCCCGTAACTCTAAACGAGCCAGAACTTATGGCCGTCCGAATAATCGATATCTACACGGTGCAACATCCACGGTGCAAGGTGCAACATCCGTCCGAAATGGCGAAACAGTGCCGTACGACTTTTAGAAATGCGTGCATGGATTTGAAACGGAACAGTACCATGGTGCACCACTCTCCAGCGATGGGAAGTCGAAGACCAGCCACCGTGATCCTGTTTTACCGTAAAAATCCACGTGTCAAAAAAACGAAGGGTAAAAAACTTACGAGACCCGATTGAGATTCGGGTTGTCCTTTTTGGGCATTAATCTATCCGTTGACGGCTGAAAGCTATCAAAGCCGTAGAACTCATCGAGGCCTTCGTTTTGACAGGTTATGGCTCCCGTAACTCTTAAGAGCCAGAAGTTATGGTCGTCCGAATAATCGATATCTACAGGGTGCAACATCCACGGTGCGAGGTGCAACATCCGTCCGAAATGGAGAAACAGTGCCGAACGACTTTTAGAAATGCGTGCATGGATTTGAAATGGAACAGTACCATGGGCACCACTCTCCAGCGATGGTAAATCGAAGGCGAGCCACGGTAATCCCGTTTTACCGTAAAAATCCACGAGTCGAAAAAACGAAGGGTAAAAAACTTACGAGGCCCGATTGAGATTCGGGTTGTCCTTTTTGGGCATTAATCTATCCGTTGACGGCTGCAAGCAGTCAAAGACGTAGAACTCATCGAGGTCTTTGTTTTGACAGGTTATGGCTCCCGTAACTATGAACGAGCTAGAAGTTGTGGCCGTCCAAATAATCGATATCTACAGGGTGCAACATCCACGGTGCGAGGTGCAACATCCGTCCGAAATGGCGAGACAGTGCCGTACGACTTTTAGAAATGCGTGCATGGATTTGAAATGGAACAGTACCATGGGCACCACTCTCCAGCGATGGTAAATCGAAGGCCAGCCACGGTAATCCCGTTTTACCGTAAAAATCCACGTGTCGAAAAAACGAAGGGTAAAAAACTTACGAGGCCCGATTGAGATTCGGGTTGTCCTTTTTGGGCATTAATCTATCCGTTGACGGCAGAAAGCGGTCAAATACATAGAACTCATTGAGGCCTTCGTTTAGACAGGTTATGGCTCCCGTAACTCTAAACGAGCCAGAAGTTATGGCCGTTTGAATAATCGATATCTAAAGGGTGCAACATCCACGGTGCAAGGTGCAACATCCGTCCGAAATGGCGAGACAGTGCCGTACGACTTTTAGAAATGCGTGCATGGATTCGAAACGGAACAGTACCATGGTGCACCACTCTCCAGCGATGGTTAGTCGAAGACGGGCCATGGTAATCCCATTTTACCGTAAAAATCCACGTGTCGAAAAAACGAAAGGTAAAAAACTTACGAGACCCGATTGTGATTCGGGTTGTCCTTTTTCGGCATTATTCTATCCGTTGACGGTTGAAAGCTGTCAAAGCCATAGAACTCATCGAGGCCTTCGTTTTGACAGGTTATGGCACCCGTAACTCTAAACGAGCCAGAAGTTATGGCCGTCCGAATAATCGATATCTACAGGGTGCAACATCCACGGTGCAAGGTGCAACATCCGTCCGAAATGGCGAAACAGTGCCGTACGACTTTTAGAAATGCGTGCATGGATTTGAAACGGAACAGTACCATGGTGTACCACTCTCCAGCGATGGGAAGTCGAAGACGGGCCACGGTAATCCTGTTTTACCGTAAAAATCCACGTGTCGAAAAAACGAAGGGTAAAAAACTTACGAGACCCGATTGAGATTCAGGTTGTCCTTTTTGGGCATTAATCTATCCGTTGACGGCTGAAAGCTGTCAAAGCCGTAGAACTCATCGAGGCCTTCGTTTTGAAAGGTTATGGCTCCCGTTACTCTAAACGAGCCAGAAGTTATGCCCGTTTGAATAATCGATATCTATCGGGTGCAACATCCACGGTGCAAGGTCTACATCCGTCCGAAATGGTGAAACAGTGCCTTACGACTTTTAGAAATGCGTGCATGGATTTGAAATGGAACAGTACCATGGTGCACCACTCTCCAGCGATGGGAAGTCGAAGACGGGCCACGGTAATCCCGTTTTGCCGTAAAAATCCACGTGTCGAAAAAACGAAGGGTAAAAAACTTACGAGACCCGATTGAGATTCGGGTTGTCCTTTTTGGGCATTAATCTATCCGTTGACGGCTAAAAGCGGTCAAAGCCGTAGAAATCATCGAGGCCTTCGTTTTGACTGGTTATGGTTCCCGTAACTCTAAACGAGACAGAAGTTATGGCCGTCCGAATAATCGATATCTACAGGGTGCAACATCCACGGTTCTAGGTGCAACATCCGTCCGTAATGGCGAAACAGTGCCGTACGACTTTTAGAAATGCGTGCATGGATTTGAAACGGAACAATACCATGGTGTACCACTCTCCAGCGATGGGAAGTCGAAGACAGGCCACGGTAATCCTGTTTAACCGTAAAAATCCACGTGTCGAAAAACGAAGGGTAAAAAACTTACGAGACCCGATTGAGATTCAGGTTGTCCTTTTTGGGCATTAATCTATCCGTTGATGGCTGGAAGCTGTCAAAGCCGTAGAACTCATCGAGGCCTTCATTTCGACAGGTTATGGCTCCCGTAACTCTAAACGAGCCAGAAGTTATGGCGGTTTGAATAATCGATATCTACAGGGTGCAACATCCACGGTGCAAGGTGCAACATCCATCCGAAATGGTGAAACTGTGCCGTACGACTTTTAGAAATGCGTGCATGGATTTGAAACGGAACAGTACCATGGTGCACCACTCTCCAGCGATGGGAAGTCGAAGACGGACCGCGGTAATCCCGTTTTACCGTAAAAATCCACGTGTCGAAAAAACGAAGGGTAAAAAACTTACGAGACCCGATTGAGATTCGGGTAGTCCTTTTTGGGCATTAATCTATTCGTTGACGGCTAAAAGAGGTCAAAGCCGTAGAAATCATCGAGGCCTTCGTTTTGACAGGTTATGGTTCCCGTAACTCTAAACGAGACAGAAGTTATGCCCGTCCGAATAATCGATATCTACAGGGTGCAACATCCACGGTGCAAGGTGCAACATCCGTCCGAAATGCCGAAACAGTGCCGTACGACTTTGAGAAATGCGTGCATGGATTTGAAACGGAACAGTACCATGGTGCACCGCTCTCCAGCGATGGTAAATCGAAGGCCAGCCACCGTAATCCTGTTTTACCGTAAAAATCCACGTGTCGAAAAAACGAAGGGTAAAAAACTTACGAGACCCGATTGAGATTCGGTTTGTCCTTTTTGGGCATTAATCTATCCGTTGACGGCTGAAAGCTGTCAAAGCCGTAGAACTCACCGTGGCCTTCGTTTTGACAGGTTATCGCTCCCGTAACTCTAAACGAGCCAGAACTTATGGCCGTCCGAATAATCGATATCTACACGGTGCAACATCCACGGTGCAAGGTGCAACATCCGTCCGAAATGGCGAAACAGTGCCGTACGACTTTTAGAAATGCGTGCATGGATTTGAAACGGAACAGTACCATGGTGCACCTCTCTCCAGCGATGGGAAGTCGAAGACCGGCCACCGTAATCCTGTTTTACCGTAAAATCCACGTGTCAAAAAAACGAAGGGTAAAAAACTTACGAGACCCGATTGAGATTCGGTTTGTCCTTTTTGGGCATTAATCTATCCGTTGACGGCTGAAAGCTGTCAAAGCCGTAGAACTCACCGTGGCCTTCGTTTTGACAGGTTATTGCTCCCGTAACTCTAAACGAGCCAGAACTTATGGCCGTCCGAATAATCGATATCTACACGGTGCAACATCCACGGTGCAAGGTGCAACATCCGTCCGAAATGGCGAAACAGTGCCGTACGACTTTTGGAAATGCGTGCATGGATTTGAAACGGAACAGTACCATGGTGCACCACTCTCCAGCGATGGGAAGTCGAAGACCAGCCACCGTGATCCTGTTTTACCGTAAAAATCCACGTGTCAAAAAAACGAAGGGTAAAAAACTTACGAGACCCGATTGAGATTCGAGTTGTCCTTTTTGGGCATTAATCTATCCGTTGACGGCTGAAAGCTGTCAAAGCCGTAGAACTAATCGAGGCCTTCGTTTTGACAGGTTATGGCTCTCGTAACACTAAACGAGCCAGAAGTTATGGCCGTCCGAATAATCGATATCTACAGGGTGCAACATCCACGGTGCGAGGTGCAACATCCGTCAGAAATGGAGAAACAGTGCCGAACGACTTTTAGAAATGCGTGCATGGATTTGAAATGGAACAGTACCATGGGCACCACTCTCCAGCGATGGTAAATCGAAGGCGAGCCACGGTAATCCCGTTTTACCGTAAAAATCCACGAGTCGAAAAAACGAAGGGTAAAAAACTTACGAGGCCCGATTGAGATTCGGGTTGTCCTTTTTGGGCATTAATCTATCCGTTGACGGCTGCAAGCAGTCAAAGACGTAGAACTCATCGAGGTCTTTGTTTTGACAGGTTATGGCTCCCGTAACTATGAACGAGCTAGAAGTTGTGGCCGTCCAAATAATCGATATCTACAGGGTGCAACATCCACGGTGCGAGGTGCAACATCCGTCCGAAATGGCGAGACAGTGCCGTACGACTTTTAGAAATGCGTGCATGGATTTGAAATGGAACAGTACCATGGGCACCACTCTCCAGTGATGGTAAATCGAAGGCCAGCCACGGTAATCCCGTTTTACCGTAAAAATCCACGTGTCGAAAAAACGAAGGGTAAAAAACTTACGAGGCCCGATTGAGATTCGGGTTGTCCTTTTTGGGCATTAATCTATCCGTTGATGGCAGAAAGCGGTCAAATACATAGAACTCATTGAGGCCTTCGTTTAGACAGGTTATGGCTCCCGTAACTCTAAACGAGCCAGAAGTTATGGCCGTTTGAATAATCGATATCTAAAGGGTGCAACATCCACGGTGCAAGGTGCAACATCCGTCCGAAATGGCGAGACAGTGCCGTACGACTTTTAGAAATGCGTGCATGGATTCGAAACGGAACAGTACCATGGTGCACCACTCTCCAGCGATGGTTAGTCGAAGACGGGCCATGGTAATCCCATTTTACCGTAAAAATCCACGTGTCGAAAAAACGAAAGGTAAAAAACTTACGAGACCCGATTGTGATTCGGGTTGTCCTTTTTCGGCATTATTCTATCCGTTGACGGTTGAAAGCTGTCAAAGCCATAGAACTCATCGAGGCCTTCGTTTTGACAGGTTATGGCACCCGTAACTCTAAACGAGCCAGAAGTTATGGCCGTCCGAATAATCGATATCTACAGGGTGCAACATCCACGGTGCAAGGTGCAACATCCGTCCGAAATGGCGAAACAGTGCCGTACGACTTTTAGAAATGCGTGCATGGATTTGAAACGGAACAGTACCATGGTGTACCACTCTCCAGCGATGGGAAGTCGAAGACGGGCCACGGTAATCCTGTTTTACCGTAAAAATCCACGTGTCGAAAAAACGAAGGGTAAAAAACTTACGAGACCCGATTGAGATTCAGGTTGTCCTTTTTGGGCATTAATCTATCCGTTGACGGCTGAAAGCTGTCAAAGCCGTAGAACTCATCGAGGCCTTCGTTTTGACAGGTTATGGCTCCCGTTACTCTAAACGAGCCAGAAGTTATGCCCGTTTGAATAATCGATATCTATCGGGTGCAACATCCACGGTGCAAGGTCAACATCCGTCCGAAATGGTGAAACAGTGCCTTACGACTTTTAGAAATGCGTGCATGGATTTGAAATGGAACAGTACCATGGTGCACCACTCTCCAGCGATGGGAAGTCGAAGACGGGCCACGGTAATCCCGTTTTGCCGTAAAAATCCACGTGTCGAAAAAACGAAGGGTAAAAAACTTGCGAGACCCGATTGAGATTCGGGTTGTCCTTTTTGGGCATTAATCTATCCGTTGACGGCTAAAAGCGGTCAAAGCCGTAGAAATCATCGAGGCCTTCGTTTTGACTGGTTATGGTTCCCGTAACTCTAAACGAGACAGAAGTTATGGCCGTCCGAATAACCGATATCTACAGGGTGCAACATCCACGGTTCTAGGTGCAACATCCGTCCGTAATGGCGAAACAGTGCCGTACGACTTTTAGAAATGCGTGCATGGATTTGAAACGGAACAGTACCATGGTGTACCACTCTCCAGCGATGGGAAGTCGAAGACAGGCCACGGTAATCCTGTTTAACCGTAAAAATCCACGTGTCGAAAAACGAAGGGTAAAAAACTTACGAGACCCGATTGAGATTCAGGTTGTCCTTTTTGGGCATTAATCTATCCGTTGATGGCTGGAAGCTGTCAAAGTCGTAGAACTCATCGAGGCCTTCATTTCGACAGGTTATGGCTCCCGTAACTCTAAACGAGCCAGAAGTTATGGCGGTTTGAATAATCGATATCTACAGGGTGCAACATCCACGGTGCAAGGTGCAACATCCATCCGAAATGGTGAAACTGTGCCGTACGACTTTTAGAAATGCGTGCATGGATTTGAAACGGAACAGTACCATGGTGCACCACTCTCCAGCGATGGGAAGTCGAAGACGGACCGCGGTAATCCCGTTTTACCGTAAAAATCCACGTGTCGAAAAAACGAAGGGTAAAAAACTTACGAGACCCGATTGAGATTCGGGTAGTCCTTTTTGGGCATTAATCTATCCGTTGACGGCTAAAAGAGGTCAAAGCCGTAGAAATCATCGAGGCCTTCGTTTTGACAGGTTATGGTTCCCGTAACTCTAAACGAGACAGAAGTTATGCCCGTCCGAATAATCGATATCTACAGGGTGCAACATCCACGGTGCAAGGTGCAACATCCGTCCGAAATGCCGAAACAGTGCCGTACGACTTTGAGAAATGCGTGCATGGATTTGAAACGGAACAGTACCATGGTGCACCGCTCTCCAGCGATGGTAAATCGAAGGCCAGCCACCGTAATCCTGTTTTACCGTAAAAATCCACGTGTCGAAAAAACGAAGGGTAAAAAACTTACGAGACCCGATTGAGATTCGGTTTGTCCTTTTTGGGCATTAATCTATCCGTTGACGGCTGAAAGCTGTCAAAGCCGTAGAACTCACCGTGGCCTTCGTTTTGACAGGTTATCGCTCCCGTAACTCTAAACGAGCCAGAACTTATGGCCGTCCGAATAATCGATATCTACACGGTGCAACATCCACGGTGCAAGGTGCAACATCTGTCCGAAATGGCGAAACAGTGCCGTACGACTTTTAGAAATGCGTGCATGGATTTGAAACGGAACAGTACATGGTGCACCTCTCTCCAGCGATGGGAAGTCGAAGACCAGCCACCGTAATCCTGTTTTACCGTAAAAATCCACGTGTCAAAAAAACGAAGGGTAAAAAACTTACGAGACCCGATTGAGATTCGGGTTGTCCTTTTTGGGCATTAATCTATCCGTTGACCGCTGAAAGCTGTCAAAGCCGTAGAACTAATCGAGGCCTTCGTTTTGACAGGTTATGGCTCTCGTAACACTAAACGAGCCAGAAGTTATGGCCGTCCGAATAATCGATATCTACAGGGTGCAACATCCACGGTGCGAGGTGCAACATCCGTCCGAAATGGCGAAACAGTGCCGGACGACTTTTAGAAATGCGTGCATGGATTTGAAATGGAACAGTACCATGGGCACCACTCTCCAGCGATGGTAAATCGAAGGCAAGCCACGGTAATCCCGTTTTACCGTAAAAATCCACGTGTCGAAAAAACGAAGGGTAAAAAACTTACGAGGCCCGATTGAGATTCGGGTTGTCCTTTTTGGGCATTAATCTATCCGTTGATGGCTGAAAGCAGTCAAAGACGTATAACTCATCGAGGCCTTCGTTTTGACAGGTTATGGCTCCCGTAACTCTGAACGAGCCAGAAGTTATGGCCGTCCGAATAATCGATATCTACAGGGTGCAACATCCACGGTGCGAGGTGCAACATCCGTCCGAAATGGCGAGACAGTGCCGTACGACTTTTAGAAATGCGTGCATGGATTTGAAATGGAACAGTACCATGGGCACCACTCTCCAGCGATGGTAAATCGAAGGCCAGCCACGGTAATCCCGGTTTACAGTAAAAATCCACGTGTCGAAAAAACGAAGGGTAAAAAACTTACGAGGCCCGATTGAGATTCAGGTTGTCCTTTTTGGGCATTAATCTATCCGTTGACGGCAGAAAGCGGTCGAAGACGTAGAACTCATTGAGGCCTTCGTTTTGACAGGTTATGGATCCCATAACTCTAAACGAGCCAGAAGTTATGGCCGTTTGAATAATCGATATCTAAAGGGTGCAACATCCACGGTGCAAGGTGCAACATCCGTCCGAAATGGCGAGACAGCGCCGTACGACTTTTAGAAATGCGTGCATGGATTTGAAACGGAACAGTACCATGGTGAACCACTCTCCAGTGATGGTTAGTCGAAGACGGGCCACAGTAATCCCATTTTACCGTAAAAATCCACGTGTCGAAAAAACAAAAGGTAAAAAACTTACGAGACCCGATTGAGATTCGGGTTGTCCTTTTTCGGCATTATTCTATCCGTTGACGGCTGAAAGCTGTCAAAGCCATAGAACTCATCGAGGCCTTCGTTTTGACAGGTTATGGCACCCGTAACTCTAAACGAGCCAGAAGTTATGGCCGTCCGAATAATCGATATCTACAGGGTGCAACATCCACGGTGCAAGGTGCAACATCCGTCCGAAATGGCGAAACAGTGCCGTACGACTTTTAGAAATGCGTGCATGGATTTGAAATGGAACAGTACCATGGTGCACCACTCTCCAGCGATGGGAAGTCGAAGACGGGCCACGGTAATCCCATTTTACCGTAAAAATCCACGTGTCGAAAAAACGAAGGGTAAAAAACTTACGAGACCCGATTGAGATTCGGGTTGTCCTTTTTCTGCATTATTCTATCCGTTGACGGCTGAAAGCTGTCGAAGCCATAGAACTCATCGAGGCCTTCGATTTGACAGGTTATGGCACCCGTAACTCTAAACGAGCCAGAAGTTATGGCCGTCCGAATAATCGATATCTACAGTGTGCAACATCCACGGTGCAAGGTGCAACATCTGTCCGAAATGGCGAAACAGTGCCGTACGACTTTTAGAAATGCGTGTATGATTTGAAACGGAACAGCACCATGGTGCACCACTCTCCAGCGATGGGAACTCGAAGACGGGCCACGGTAATCCTGTTTTCCCGTAAAAATCCACGTGTCGAAAAAACGAAGGGTAAAAAACTTACGAGACCCGATTGAGATTCAGGTTGTCATTTTTGGTCATTAATCTATCCATTGACGGCTGAAAGCTGTCAAAGCCGTAGAACTCATCGAGGCCTTCGTTTTGACATGTTATGGCTCCCGTAACTCTAAACGAGCCAGAAGTTATGGCCGTCCGAATAACCGATATCTACAGGGTGCAACATCCACGGTGCAAGGTGAAACATCCGTCCGTAATGGCGAAACAGTGCCGCACGACTTTTAGAAATGTGTGCATGGATTTTAAATGGAACAGTACCATGGTGCACCACTCTCCAGCGATGGGAAGTCGAAGACGGGCCACGGTAATCCCGTTTTACCGTAAAATTCCACGTGTCGAAAAAACGAAGGGTAAAAAACTTACGAGACCCGATTGAGATTCGGGTTTCCTTTTTAGGCATTAATCTATCCGTTGATGGCTTAAAGCTGTCAAAGCCGTAGAACTCATCGAGGCCTTCGTTTTGACAGGTTATGGCTCCCATAACTCTAAACGAGCCAGAAGTTATGGCCGTCCGAATAACCGATATCTACAGGGTGCAACATCCACGGTGCAAGGTGCAACATCCGTCCGTAATGGCGAAACAGTGTCGTACGACTTTTAGAAATGCGTGCATGGATTTGAAACGGAACAGTACCATGGTGTACCACTCTCCAGCGATGGGAAGTCGAAGACAGGCCACGGTAATCCTGTTTTACCGTAAAAATCCATGTGTCGAAAAAACGAAGGGTAAAAAACTTACGAGACCCGATTGAGATTCATGCTGTCCTTTTTGGGCATTAATCTATCCGTTTATGGCTGAAAGCTATCAAAGCAGTAGAACTCATCGAGGCCTTCGTTTTGACAGGTTATGGCTCCCGTAACTCTAAACGAGCCAGAAGTTATGGCGGTTTGAATAATCGATATCTACAGGGTGCAACATCCACGGTGCAAGGTGCAACATCCATCCGAAATGGTGAAACTGTGCCGTACGACTTTTAGAAATCCGTGCATGGATTTGAAACGGAACAGTACCATGGTGCACCACTCTCCAGCGATGGGAAGTCGAAGACGGGCCACGGTAATCCCGTTTTACCGTAAAAATCCACGTGTCGAAAAAACGAAGGGTAATAAACTTACGAGACCCGATTGAGATTCGGGTTGTCCTTTTTGGGCATTAATCTATCCGTTGACGGCTGAAAGCGGTCAAAGCCGTAGAACTCATCGAGGCCTTCGTTTTGACAGGTTATGGTTCCCGTAACTCTAAACGAGACAGAAGTTATGGCCGTCCGAATAATCGATATCTACAGGGTGCAACATCCACGGTGCAAGGTGCAACGTCCGTCCGAAATGGCGAAACAGTGCCGTACGACTTTTAGAAATGCGTGCATGGATTTGAAATGGAATAGTACCATGGTGCACCACTCTCCAGCGATGGTAAATCGAAGGCCAGCCACCGTAATCCTGTTTTACCGTAAAAATCCACGTGTCGAAAAAAGAAGGGTAAAAAACTTACGAGACCCGATTGAGATCGGGTTGTACTTTTTGGGTATTAACATATCCGTTGACGGCTGAAAGCTGTCAAAGACGTAGAACTCATCGAGGCTTTCGTTTTGACAGGTTATGGCTCCCGTAACTCTAAACGAGCCAGAAGTTGTGCCCGTTCGAATAATCGATATCTACAGGGTGCAACATCCACGGTGCACGGTGCAACATCCGTCCGAAATGGCGAAACAGTGCCGTACGACTTTTAGAAATGCGTGCATGGATTTGAAACGGAATAGTACCTTGGTGCACCACTCTCCAGCGATGGTAAATCGAAGACCAGCCACCGTAATCCTGTTTTACCGTAAAAATCCACGTGTCGAAAAAACGAAGGGTAAAAAACTTACGAGACCCGATTGAGATTCGGTTTGTCCTTTTTGGGTATTAATCTATCCGTTGACGGCTGAAAGCTGTCAAAGCCGTAGAACTCACCGTGGCCTTCGTTTTGACAGGTTATCGCTCCCGTAACTCTAAACGAGCCAGAACTTATGGTCGTCCGAATAATCGATATATACACGGTGCAACATCCACGGTGCAAGGTGCAACATCCGTCCGAAATGGCGAAACAGTGCCGTACGACTTTTAGAAATGCGTGCATGGATTTGAAACGGAACAGTACCATGGTGCACCACTCTCCAGCGATGGGAAGTCGAAGACCGGCCACCGTAATCCTGTTTTACCGTAAAAATCCACGTGTCAAAAAAACGAAGGGTAAAAAACTTACGAGACCCGATTGAGATTCGGTTTGTCCTTTTTGGGCATTAATCTATCCGTTGACGGCTGAAAGCTGTCAAAGCCGTAGAACTCACCGTGGCCTTCGTTTTGACAGGTTATCGCTCCCGTAACTCTAAACGAGCCAGAACTTATGGCCGTCCGAATAATCGATATCTACACGGTGCAACATCCACGGTGCAAGGTGCAACATCCGTCCGAAATGGCGAAACAGTGCCGTACGACTTTTAGAAATGCGTGCATGGATTTGAAACGGAACAGTACCATGGTGCACCACTCTCCAGCGATGGGAAGTCGAAGACCAGCCACCGTGATCCTGTTTTACCGTAAAAATCCACGTGTCAAAAAAACGAAGGGTAAAAAACTTACGAGACCCGATTGAGATTCGGGTTGTCCTTTTTGGGCATTAATCTATCCGTTGACGGCTGAAAGCTGTCAAAGCCGTAGAACTAATCGAGGCCTTCGTTTTGACAGGTTATGGCTCTCGTAACACTAAACGAGCCAGAAGTTATGGCCGTCCGAATAATCGATATCTACAGGGTGCAACATCCACGGTGCGAGGTGCAACATCCGTCCGAAATGGCGAAACAGTGCCGAGCGACTTTTAGAAATGCGTGCATGGATTTGAAATGGAACAGTACCATGGGCACCACTCTCTAGCGATGGTAAATCGAAGGCGAGCCACGGTAATCCCGTTTTACCGTAAAAATCCACGAGTCGAAAAAACGAAGGGTAAAAAACTTACGAGGCCCGATTGAGATTCGGGTTGTCCTTTTTGGGCATTAATCTATCCGTTGACGGCTGCAAGCAGTCAAAGACGTAGAACTCATCGAGGTCTTCGTTTTGACAGGTTATGGCTCCCGTAACTATGAACGAGCTAGAAGTTGTGGCCGTCCAAATAATCGATATCTACAGGGTGCAACATCCACGGTGCGAGGTGCAACATCCGTCCGAAATGGCGAGACAGTGCCGTACGACTTTTAGAAATGCGTGCATGGATTTGAAATGGAACAGTACCATGGGCACCACTCTCCAGCGATGGTAAATCGAAGGCCAGCCACGGTAATCCCGTTTTACCGTAAAAATCCACGTGTCGAAAAAACGAAGGGTAAAAAACTTACGAGGCCCGATTGAGATTCGGGTTGTCCTTTTTGGGCATTAATCTATCCGTTGACGGCAGAAAGCGGTCAAATATATAGAACTCATTGAGGCCTTCGTTTAGACAGGTTATGGCTCCCGTAACTCTAAACGAGCCAGAAGTTATGGCCGTTTGAATAATCGATATCTAAAGGGTGCAACATCCACGGTGCAAGGTGCAACATCCGTCCGAAATGGCGAGACAGTGCCGTACGACTTTTAGAAATGCGTGCATGGATTCGAAACGGAACAGTACCATGGTGCACCACTCTCCAGCGATGGTTAGTCGAAGACGGGCCATGGTAATCCCATTTTACCGTAAAAATCCACGTGTCGAAAAAACGAAAGGTAAAAAACTTACGAGACCCGATTGAGATTCGGGTTGTCCTTTTTCGGCATTATTCTATCCGTTGACGGTTGAAAGCTGTCAAAGCCATAGAACTCATCGAGGCCTTCGTTTTGACAGGTTATGGCACCCGTAACTCTAAACGAGCCAGAAGTTATGGCCGTCCGAATAATCGATATCTACAGGGTGCAACATCCACGGTGCAAGGTGCAACATCCGTCCGAAATGGCGAAACAGTGTCGTACGACTTTTAGAAATGCGTGCATGGATTTGAAACGGAACAGTACCATGGTGCACCACTCTCCAGCGATGGGAAGTCGAAGACGGGCCACGGTAATCCTGTTTTACCGTAAAAATCCACGTGTCGAAAAAACGAAGGTTAAAAAACTTACGAGACCCGATTGAGATTCAGGTTGTCCTTTTTGGGCATTAATCTATCCGTTGACGGCTGAAAGCTATCAAAGCCGTAGAACTCATCGAGGCCTTCGTTTTGACAGGTTATGGCTCCCGTTACTCTAAACGAGCCAGAAGTTATGCCCGTTTGAATAATCGATATCTATCGGGTGCAACATCCACGGTGCAAGGTCAACATCCGTCCGAAATGGTGAAACAGTGCCTTACGACTTTTAGAAATGCGTGCATGGATTTGAAATGGAACAGTACCATGGTGCACCACTCTCCAGCGATGGGAAGTCGAAGACGGGCCACGGTAATCCCGTTTTGCCGTAAAAATCCACGTGTCGAAAAAACGAAGGGTAAAAAACTTACGAGACCCGATTGAGATTCGGGTTGTCCTTTTTGGGCATTAATCTATCCGTTGACGGCTAAAAGCGGTCAAAGCCGTAGAAATCATCGAGGCCTTCGTTTTGACTGGTTATGGTTCCCGTAACTCTAAACGAGACAGAAGTTATGGCCGTCCGAATAATCGATATCTACAGGGTGCAACATCCACGGTTCTAGGTGCAACATCCGTCCGTAATGGCGAAACAGTGCCGTACGACTTTTAGAAATGCGTGCATGGATTTGAAACGGAACAGTACCATGGTGTACCACTCTCCAGCGATGGGAAGTCGAAGACAGGCCACGGTAATCCTGTTTAACCGTAAAAATCCACGTGTCGAAAAACGAAGGGTAAAAAACTTACGAGACCCGATTGAGATTCAGGTTGTCCTTTTTGGGCATTAATCTATCCGTTGATGGCTGGAAGCTGTCAAAGCCGTAGAACTCATCGAGGCCTTCATTTCGACAGGTTATGGCTCCCGTAACTCTAAACGAGCCAGAAGTTATGGCGGTTTGAATAATCGATATCTACAGGGTGCAACATCCACGGTGCAAGGTGCAACATCCATCCGAAATGGTGAAACTGTGCCGTACGACTTTTAGAAATGCGTGCATGGATTTGAAACGGAACAGTACCATGGTGCACCACTCTCCAGCGATGGGAAGTCGAAGACGGACCGTGGTAATCCCGTTTTACCGTAAAAATCCACGTGTCGAAAAAACGAAGGGTAAAAAACTTACGAGACCCGATTGAGATTCGGGTAGTCCTTTTTGGGCATTAATCTATCCGTTGACGGCTAAAAGAGGTCAAAGCCGTAGAAATCATCGAGGCCTTCGTTTTGACAGGTTATGGTTCCCGTAACTCTAAACGAGACAGAAGTTATGCCCGTCCGAATAATCGATATCTACAGGGTGCAACATCCACGGTGCAAGGTGCAACATCCGTCCGAAATGCCGAAACAGTGCCGTACGACTTTGAGAAATGCGTGCATGGATTTGAAACGGAACAGTACCATGGTGCACCGCTCTCCAGCGATGGTAAATCGAAGGCCAGCCACCGTAATCCTGTTTTACCGTAAAAATCCACGTGTCGAAAAAACGAAGGGTAAAAAACTTACGAGACCCGATTGAGATTCGGTTTGTCCTTTTTGGGCATTAATCTATCCGTTGACGGCTGAAAGCTGTCAAAGCCGTAGAACTCACCGTGGCCTTCGTTTTGACAGGTTATCGCTCCCGTAACTCTAAACGAGCCAGAACTTATGGCCGTCCGAATAATCGATATCTACACGGTGCAACATCCACGGTGCAAGGTGCAACATCCGTCCGAAATGGCGAAACAGTGCCGTACGACTTTTAGAAATGCGTGCATGGATTTGAAACGGAACAGTACCATGGTGCACCACTCTCCAGCGATGGGAAGTCGAAGACCAGCCACCGTAATCCTGTTTTACCGTAAAAATCCACGTGTCAAAAAAACGAAGGGTAAAAAACTTACGAGACCCGATTGAGATTCGGGTTGTCCTTTTTGGGCATTAATCTATCCGTTGACGGCTGAAAGCTGTCAAAGCCGTAGAACTAATCGAGGCCTTCGTTTTGACAGGTTATGGCTCTCGTAACACTAAACGAGCCAGAAGTTATGGCCGTCCGAATAATCGATATCTACAGGGTGCAACATCCACGGTGCGAGGTGCAACATCCGTCCGAAATGGCGAAACAGTGCCGGACGACTTTTAGAAATGCGTGCATGGATTTGAAGTGGAACAGTACCATGGGCACCACTCTCCAGCGATGGTAAATCGAAGGCAAGCCACGGTAATCCCGTTTTACCGTAAAAATCCACGTGTCGAAAAAACGAAGGGTAAAAAACTTACGAGGCCCGATTGAGATTCGGGTTGTCCTTTTTGGGCATTAATCTATCCGTTGATGGCTGAAAGCAGTCAAAGACGTAGAACTCATCGAGGCCTTCGTTTTGACAGGTTATGGCTCCCGTAACTCTGAACGAGCCAGAAGTTATGGCCGTCCGAATAATCGATATCTACATGGTGCAACATCCACGGTGCGAGGTGCAACATCCGTCCGAAATGGCGAGACAGTGCCGTACGACTTTTAGAAATGCGTGCATGGATTTGAAATGGAACAGTACCATGGGCACCACTCTCCAGCGATGGTAAATCGAAGGCCAGCCACGGTAATCCCGGTTTACAGTAAAAATCCACGTGTCGAAAAAACGAAGGGTAAAAAACTTATGAGGCCCGATTGAGATTCGGGTTGTCCTTTTTGGGCATTAATCTATCCGTTGACGGCAGAAAGCGGTCAAAGACGTAGAACTCATTGAGGCCTTCGTTTTGACAGGTTATGGCTCCCGTAACCCTAAACGAGCCAGAAGTTATGGCCGTTTGAATAATCGATATCTACAGGGTGCAACATCCACGGTGCAAGGTGCAACATCCGTCCGAAATGGCGAGACAGCGCCGTACGACTTTTAGAAATGCGTGCATGGATTTGAAACGGAACAGTACCATGGTGAACCACTCTCCAGCGATGGTTAGTCGAAGACGGGCCACAGTAATCCCATTTTACCGTAAAAATCCACGTGTCGAAAAAACAAAAGGTAAAAAACTTACGAGACCCGATTGAGATTCGGGTTGTCCTTTTTCGGCATTATTCTATCCGTTGACGGCTGAAAGCTGTCAAAGCCGTAGAACTCACCGTGGCCTTCGTTTTGACAGGTTATCGCTCCCGTAACTCTAAACGAGCCAGAACTTATGGTCGTCCGAATAATCGATATATACACGGTGCAACATCCACGGTGCAAGGTGCAACATCCGTCCGAAATGGCGAAACAGTGCCGTACGACTTTTAGAAATGCGTGCATGGATTTGAAACGGAACAGTACCATGGTGCACCACTCTCCAGCGATGGGAAGTCGAAGACCGGCCACCGTAATCCTGTTTTACCGTAAAAATCCACGTGTCAAAAAAACGAAGGGTAAAAAACTTACGAGACCCGATTGAGATTCGGTTTGTCCTTTTTGGGCATTAATCTATCCGTTGACGGCTGAAAGCTGTCAAAGCCGTAGAACTCACCGTGGCCTTCGTTTTGACAGGTTATCGCTCCCGTAACTCTAAACGAGCCAGAACTTATGGCCGTCCGAATAATCGATATCTACACGGTGCAACATCCACGGTGCAAGGTGCAACATCCGTCCGAAATGGCGAAACAGTGCCGTACGACTTTTAGAAATGCGTCCATGGATTTGAAACGGAACAGTACCATGGTGCACCACTCTCCAGCGATGGGAAGTCGAAGACCAGCCACCGTGATCCTGTTTTACCGTAAAAATCCACGTGTCAAAAAAACGAAGGGTAAAAAACTTACGAGACCCGATTGAGATTCGGGTTGTCCTTTTTGGGCATTAATATATCCGTTGACGGCTGAAAGCTGTCAAAGCCGTAGAACTAATCGAGGCCTTCGTTTTGACAGGTTATGGCTCTCGTAACACTAAACGAGCCAGAAGTTATGGCCGTCCGAATAATCGATATCTACAGGGTGCAACATCCACGGTGCGAGGTGCAACATTCGTCCGAAATGGCGAAACAGTGCCGAACGACTTTTAGAAATGCGTGCATGGATTTGAAATGGAACAGTACCATGGGCACCACTCTCCAGCGATGGTAAATCGAAGGCGAGCCACGGTAATCCCGTTTTACCGTAAAAATCCACGAGTCGAAAAAACGAAGGGTAAAAAACTTACGAGGCCCGATTGAGATTCGGGTTGTCCTTTTTGGGCATTAATCTATCCGTTGACGGCTGCAAGCAGTCAAAGACGTAGAACTCATCGAGGTCTTCGTTTTGACAGGTTATGGCTCCCGTAACTATGAACGAGCTAGAAGTTGTGGCCGTCCAAATAATCGATATCTACAGGGTGCAACATCCACGGTGCGAGGTGCAACATCCGTCCGAAATGGCGAGACAGTGCCGTACGACTTTTAGAAATGCGTGCATGGATTTGAAATGGAACAGTACGATGGGCACCACTCTCCAGCGATGGTAAATCGAAGGCCAGCCACGGTAATCCCGTTTTACCGTAAAAATCCACGTGTCGAAAAAACGAAGGGTAAAAAACTTACGAGGCCCGATTGAGATTCGGGTTGTCCTTTTTGGGCATTAATCTATCCGTTGACGGCAGAAAGCGGTCAAATACATAGAACTCATTGAGGCCTTCGTTTAGACAGGTTATGGCTCCCGTAACTCTAAACGAGCCAGAAGTTATGGCCGTTTGAATAATCGATATCTAAAGGGTGCAACATCCACGGTGCAAGGTGCAACATCCGTCCGAAATGGCGAGACAGTGCCGTACGACTTTTAGAAATGCGTGCATGGATTCGAAACGGAACAGTACCATGGTGCACCACTCTCCAGCGATGGTTAGTCGAAGACGGGCCATGGTAATCCCATTTTACCGTAAAAATCCACGTGTCGAAAAAACGAAAGGTAAAAAACTTACGAGACCCGATTGAGATTCGGGATGTCCTTTTTCGGCATTATTCTATCCGTTGACGGTTGAAAGCTGTCAAAGCCATAGAACTCATCGAGGCCTTCGTTTTGACAGGTTATGGCACCCGTAACTCTAAACGAGTCAGAAGTTATGGCCGTCCGAATAATCGATATCTACAGGGTGCAACATCCACGGTGCAAGGTGCAACATCCGTCCGAAATGGCGAAACAGTGCCGTACGACTTTTAGAAATGCGTGCATGGATTTGAAACGGAACAGTACCATGGTGCAACACTCTCCAGCGATGGGAAGTCGAAGACGGGCCACGGTAATCCTGTTTTACCGTAAAAATCCACGTGTCGAAAAAACGAAGGGTAAAAAACTTACGAGACCCGATTGAGATTCAGGTTGTCCTTTTTGGGCATTAATCTATCCGTTGACGGCTGAAAGCTGTCAAAGCCGTAGAACTCATCGAGGCCTTCGTTTTGACAGGTTATGGCTCCCGTTACTCTAAACGAGCCAGAAGTTATGCCCGTTTGAATAATCGATATCTATCGGGTGCAACATCCACGGTGCAAGGTCAACATCCGTCCGAAATGGTGAAACAGTGCCTTACGACTTTTAGAAATGCGTGCATGGATTTGAAATGGAACAGTACCATGGTGCACCACTCTCCAGCGATGGGAAGTCGAAGACGGGCCACGGTAATCCCGTTTTGCCGTAAAAATCCACGTGTCGAAAAAACGAAGGGTAAAAAACTTACGAGACCCGATTGAGATTCGGGTTGTCCTTTTTGGGCATTAATCTATCCGTTGACGGCTAAAAGCGGTCAAAGCCGTAGAAATCATCGAGGCCTTCGTTTTGACTGGTTATGGTTCCCGTAACTCTAAACGAGGCAGAAGTTATGGCCGTCCGAATAATCGATATCTACAGGGTGCAACATCCACGGTTCTAGGTGCAACATCCGTCCGTAATGGCGAAACAGTGCCGTACGACTTTTAGAAATGCGTGCATGGATTTGAAACGGAACAGTACCATGGTGTACCACTCTCCAGCGATGGGAAGTCGAAGACAGGCCACGGTAATCCTGTTTAACCGTAAAAATCCACGTGTCGAAAAACGAAGGGTAAAAAACTTACGAGACCCGATTGAGATTCAGGTTGTCCTTTTTGGGCATTAATCTATCCGTTGATGGCTGGAAGCTGTCAAAGCCGTAGAACTCATCGAGGCCTTCATTTCTACAGGTTATGGCTCCCGTAACTCTAAACGAGCCAGAAGTTATGGCGGTTTGAATAATCGATATCTACAGGGTGCAACATCCACGGTGCAAGGTGCAACATCCATCCGAAATGGTGAAACTGTGCCGTACGACTTTTAGAAATGCGTGCATTGATTTGAAACGGAACAGTACCATGGTGCACCACTCTCCAGCGATGGGAAGTCGAAGACGGACCGCGGTAATCCCGTTTTACCGTAAAAATCCACGTGTCGAAAAAACGAAGGGTAAAAAACTTACGAGACCCGATTGAGATTCGGGTAGTCCTTTTTGGGCATTAATCTATCCGTTGACGGCTAAAAGAGGTCAAAGCCGTAGAAATCATCGAGGCCTTCATTTTGACAGGTTATGGTTCCCGTAACTCTAAACGAGACAGAAGTTATGCCCGTCCGAATAATCGATATCTACAGGGTGCAACATCCACGGTGCAAGGTGCAACATCCGTCCGAAATGCCGAAACAGTGCCGTACGACTTTGAGAAATGCGTGCATGGATTTGAAACGGAACAGTACCATGGTGCACCGCTCTCCAGCGATGGTAAATCGAAGGCCAGCCACCGTAATCCTGTTTTACCGTAAAAATCCACGTGTCGAAAAAACGAAGGGTAAAAAACTTACGAGACCCGATTGAGATTCGGTTTGTCCTTTTTGGGCATTAATCTATCCGTTGACGGCTGAAAGCTGTCAAAGCCATAGAACTCACCGTGGCCTTCGTTTTGACAGGTTATCACTCCCGTAACTCTAAACGAGCCAGAACTTATGGCCGTCCGAATAATCGATATCTACACGGTGCAACATCCACGGTGCAAGGTGCAACATCCGTCCGAAATGGCGAAACAGTGCCGTACGACTTTTAGAAATGCGTGCATGGATTTGAAACGGAACAGTACCATGGTGCACCACTCTCCAGCGATGGGAAGTCGAAGACCAGCCACCGTAATCCTGTTTTACCGTAAAAATCCACGTGTCAAAAAAACGAAGGGTAAAAAACTTACGAGACCCGATTGAGATTCGGGTTGTCCTTTTTGGGCATTAATCTATCCGTTGACGGCTGAAAGCTGTCAAAGCCGCAGAACTAATCGAGGCCTTCGTTTTGACAGGTTATGGCTCTCGTAACACTAAACGAGCCAGAAGTTATGGCCGTCCGAATAATCGATATCTACAGGGTGCAACATCCACGGTGCGAGGTGCAACATCCGTCCGAAATGGCGAAACAGTGCCGGACGACTTTTAGAAATGCGTGCATGGATTTGAAATGGAACAGTACCATGGGCACCACTCTCCAGCGATGGTAAATCGAAGGCAAGCCACGGTAATCCCGTTTTACCGTAAAAATCCACGTGTCGAAAAAACGAAGGGTAAAAAACTTACGAGGCCCGATTGAGATTCGGGTTGTCCTTTTTGGGCATTAATCTATCCGTTGATGGCTGAAAGCAGTCAAAGACGTAGAACTCATCGAGGCCTTCGTTTTGACAGGTTATGGCTCCCGTAACTCTGAACGAGCCAGAAGTTATGGCCGTCCGAATAATCGATATCTACATGGTGCAACATCCACGGTGCGAGGTGCAACATCCGTCCGAAATGGCGAGACAGTGCCGTACGACTTTTAGAAATGCGTGCATGGATTTGAAATGGAACAGTACCATGGGCACCACTCTCCAGCGATGGTAAATCGAAGGCCAGCCACGGTAATCCCGGTTTACAGTAAAAATCCACGTGTCGAAAAAACGAAGGGTAAAAAACTTACGAGGCCCGATTGAGATTCGGGTTGTCCTTTTTGGGCATTAATCTATCCGTTGACGGCAGAAAGCGGTCAAAGACGTAGAACTCATTGAGGCCTTCGTTTTGACAGGTTATGGCTCCCGTAACTCTAAACGAGCCAGAAGTTATGGCCGTTTGAATAATCGATATCTAAAGGGTGCAACATCCACGGTGCAAGGTGCAACATCCGTCCGAAATGGCGAGACAGCGCCGTACGAATTTTAGAAATGCGTGCATGGATTTGAAACGGAACAGTACCATGGTGAACCACTCTCCAGCGATGGTTAGTCGAAGACGGGCCACAGTAATCCCATTTTACCGTAAAAATCCACGTGTCGAAAAAACAAAAGGTAAAAAACTTACGAGACCCGATTGAGATTCGGGTTGTCCTTTTTCGGCATTATTCTATCCGTTGACGGCTGAAAGCTGTCAAAGCAATAGAACTCATCGAGGCCTTCGTTTTGACAGGTTATGGCACCCGTAACTCTAAACGAGCCAGAAGTTATGGCCGTCCGAATAATCGATATCTACAGGGTGCAACATCCACGGTGCAAGGTGCAACATCCGTCCGAAATGGCGAAACAGTGCCGTACGACTTTTAGAAATGCGTGCATGGATTTGAAATGGAACAGTACCATGGTGCACCACTCTCCAGCGATGGGAAGTCGAAGACGGGCCACGGTAATCCCATTTTACCGTAAAAATCCACGTGTCGAAAAAACGAAGGGTAAAAAACTTACGAGACCCGATTGAGATTCGGGTTGTCCTTTTTCTGCATTATTCTATCCGTTGACGGCTGAAAGCTGTCGAAGCCATAGAACTCATCGAGGCCTTCGATTTGACAGGTTATGGCACCCGTAACTCTAAACGAGCCAGAAGTTATGGCCGTCCGAATAATCGATATCTACAGTGTGCAACATCCACGGTGCAAGGTGCAACATCTGTCCGAAATGGCGAAACAGTGCCGTACGACTTTTAGAAATGCGTGTATGATTTGAAACGGAACAGCACCATGGTGCACCACTCTCCAGCGATGGGAACTCGAAGACGGGCCACGGTAATCCTGTTTTACCGTAAAAATCCACGTGTCGAAAAAACGAAGGGTAAAAAACTTACGAGACCCGATTGAGATTCAGGTTGTCATTTTTGGGCATTAATCTATCCATTGACGGCTGAAAGCTGTCAAAGCCGTAGAACTCATCGAGGCCTTCGTTTTGACATGTTATGGCTCCCGTAACTCTAAACGAGCCAGAAGTTATGGCCGTCCGAATAACCGATATCTACAGGGTGCAACATCCACGGTGCAAGGTGAAACATCCGTCCGTAATGGCGAAACAGTGCCGCACGACTTTTAGAAATGTGTGCATGGATTTTAAATGGAACAGTACCATGGTGCACCACTCTCCAGCGATGGGAAGTCGAAGACGGGCCACGGTAATCCCGTTTTACCGTAAAATTCCACGTGTCGAAAAAACGAAGGGTAAAAAACTTACGAGACCCGATTGAGATTCGGGTTTCCTTTTTAGGCATTAATCTATCCGTTGATGGATTAAAGCTGTCAAAGCCGTAGAACTCATCGAGGCCTTCGTTTTGACAGGTTATGGCTCCCGTAACTCTAAACGAGCCAGAAGTTATGGCCGTCCGAATAACCGATATCTACAGGGTGCAACATCCACGGTGCAAGGTGCAACATCCGTCCGTAATGGCGAAACAGTGTCGTACGACTTTTAGAAATGCGTGCATGGATTTGAAACGGAACAGTACCATGGTGTACCACTCTCCAGCGATGGGAAGTCGAAGACAGGCCACGGTAATCCTGTTTTACCGTAAAAATCCATGTGTCGAAAAAACGAAGGGTAAAAAACTTACGAGACCCGATTGAGATTCATGCTGTCCTTTTTGGGCATTAATCTATCCGTTTATGGCTGAAAGCTATCAAAGCAGTAGAACTCATCGAGGCCTTCGTTTTGACAGGTTATGGCTCCCGTAACTCTAAACGAGCCAGAAGTTATGGCGGTTTGAATAATCGATATCTACAGGGTGCAACATCCACGGTGCAAGGTGCAACATCCATCCGAAATGGTGAAACTGTGCCGTACGACTTTTGCATAACCTGTCAAAACGAAGGCCACAACCGTAAATGGATTGTTTAATGCCCAAAAAAGACTATCCGAATCCCAATCGGGTCTCGGAAGTTTTTTACCCTTCGTTTTTTCGACACGTGGATTTTTACGGTAAAAAGGGATTACCGTGGCTGGTCTTCGATTTACCATAGCTGGAGAGTGGTCCACCATGGTACCGTTCTGTTTCAAATCCATGCACGCATTTCAAAACGTCGTACGACACTGTTTCGCCTTTTCGAACGGATATTGCACCTTGCACCGTGGATGTTGCACCCTGTAGATATCCATTATTCGGATGGCCATAACTTCTGGCTCGTTTAGAGTTGTGGGAGCCATAACCAGTCATAACGAAGGCCTCAGTGAGTTCTACGGCTCTGACAGCTTTCAGCCTTCAATGGATTGTATAATGCCCAAAAAAGACTATCCGAATCTCAATCTTGTCTCGGAAGTTTTTTACCCTTTGTTTTTTCGACACGTGGATTTTTACAGTAAAACGGGATTACCGTGGCTGATCTTCGATTTACCATCGCTGGAGAGCAGTGCACCATGGTACCGTTTCGTTTCAAATCCATGCACGCATTTCAAAAAGTCGTACGACGCCGTTTCGCCGTTTCGGACGGATGTTGCATCTTGCACCGTGGATGTTGCACCCTGTAGATATCGATTATTCGGATGGCATTAACTTCTGGCTCGTTTAGAGTTACGGGAGCCATAACCAGTCAAAGTGAAGGCCTCAGTGAGTTCTACGGCTCTGAATGCTTTCAGCCGTCAATGGATTGTAAAATGCACAAAAAAGACATCCGACTCTTAATCGGGTCTCGGAAGTTTTTTACCCTTCGTTTTTTCGACACGTGGATTTTTACGGTAAAACGGGATTACCGTGGCTGGTCTTCGATTTACCATCGCAGGAGAGTGGTGCACCATGGTACCGTTCCGTTTCAAATCCATGCATGCATTTCAAAAAGTCGGACGACACTGTTTCGCCATTTCGGACAGATGTTGCAATTTGCACCGTGGATGTTGCGCCCTGTAGATATCGATTATTCGGACGGCCACAACTTCTGGCTCGTTTAGAGTTACGGGAGCCATAACCTGTCAAAACGAAGGCCTCAGTGAGTTCTACAGCTCTGACAGCTTTCAGCCGTCAATGGATTGTTTAATGTCCAAAGAAGACAATCCGAATCTTAATCAGGTCTAGGAAGTTTTTTACCCTTCGTATTTTTGACACGTGGATTTTTACGGTAAAACGGGATTGCCGTGGCTGGTCTTCATTTACCATCGCTGGAGAGTGGTGCACCATGGTACTGTTCCGTTTCAAATCCATGCACGCATTTCAAAAGGTCGTACGACACTGTTTCGCCATGTCGGACGGATGTTGCACCTTGCGCCGTGGATGTTGCACCCTGTAGATATCGATTATTCGGACGACCATAACTTCTGGCTCGTTTAGAGTTATAGGATGCATAACCTGTCAAAACGAAGGCCTTAATGAGTTCTACGGCTCTGACAGCATTCAGCCGTCAATGGATTGTATAATGCCCAAAAAAGACTATCCGAATCTCAGTCGGGTCTAGGAAGTTTTTTACCCTTCGTTTTTCCGACACATGGATTTTTATGGTAAAACAGGAATACCGTGGCTAGTCTTCGATTTACCATCGTTGGAGTGTGGTGCACCATGGTACCGTTCCGTTTCAAATCCATGCATGAATTTCAAAAAGTCGTACGACGCTGTTACGCAATTTCGGACGGATATTTCATCTTGCACCGTGGATGTTGCACCCTGTAGATATCGATTATTCAGACGGCCATAACTTCTGGCTCGTTTAGAGTTACGGGAGGCATAACCTGTCAAAACGAAGGCCTCAGTGAGTTCTACGGCTCTGACAGCTATCAGCTGTCAATGGATTGTTTAATTCCCAAAAAAACTATCCGAATCTCAATCGGGTCTAGGAAGTTTTTACCCTTCGTTTTTTCGACACGTGGATTTTTACGGTAAAAGGGGATTACCGTGGCTGGTCTTCGATTTACCATCGCTGGATAGTGGAGCACCATGGTACCGTTTCATTTCAAATCCATGCACGCATTTCAAAAAGTCGTACGACACTGTTTCGTCATTTCGGACGGATGTTGCACCTTGCACCGTGGATGTTGCACCATGTAGATATCGATTATTCGGACGACCATAACTTCTGGCTCGTTTAGAGTTAAGGGAACCATAACTAGTCAAAACGAAGCCCGCAGTGAGTTCTACGGCTATGGCAGCTTTCAGCCATCAACGGATTGTATAATGCCCAAAAAAGACTATCCAAATCTCAATCGGGTCTCAGAAGTTTTTTACCCTTCGTTTTTTCGACACGTGGATTTTTACGGTAAAACTGGATTACCGTGGCTGGGCTTCAATTTACCATCGCTGGAGAGTGGCGCACCATGGTACCGTTGCGTTTCAAATCTATGCACACATTTCAAAAAGTCGTACGAAAATGTTTCGCCGTTTCGGACGGATGTTGCACCTTGCACCGTGGATGTTGCACCCTGTAGATATCGATTATTCGGACGGCCATAACTTCTGGCTCGTTTAGAGTTATGGGATGGATAACCTGTCAAAACGAAGGCCTCGGTGAGTCCTATGGCTCTGGCAGCTTTCAGTCGTCAATGGATTGTTTAATGCCCAAAAAGGCTATCGAATCTCAATCGGGTCTAGGAAGTTTTTGACCCTTCGTTTTTTCGACACATGGATTTTTACGGTAAAACGGGATTACCGTGGCTGGTCTTCGATTTACCATCGCTGGAGAGTGGTGCACCATGGTACCGTTCCGTTTCAAATCCATGCACGCATTTCAAAAAGTCGTACGATACTGTTTCGCCATTTCGGACGGATGTTGCACCTTGCACCGTGGATGTTGCACCCTGTAGATATCGATTATTCAGACGGCCATAACTTCTGGCTCGTTTAGAGTTACGGGAGCCATAACCAGTCAAAGCGAAGGCCTCAGTGAGTTCTACGGCTCTGAATGCTTTCGGCCGTCAATGGATTGTAAAATGCACAAAGAAGACTATCCGAATCTCAATCGGGTCTCGGATGTTTTTTACCATTCGTTTTTTCGACACGTGGATTTTTACGGTAAAACGGGATTTCCGTGGCTAGTCTTCGATTTACCATCGCTGGAGAGTGGTGCACCATGGTACCGTTCCGTTTCATATCCATGCGCGCATTTCAAAAAGTCGTACGATGCTGTTTTGCCATTTCGGATGGATGTTGCACCTTGCACCGTGGATGTTGCACCCTTTAGATATCGATTATTCGGACGGCCATAACTTCTGGCTCGTTTAGAGTTACGGGAGTCATAACCTGTCAAAACGAAGGCCTCAGTGAGTTGTACGGCTCTGACAGCTTTCAACCGTCAATGGATTGTTTAATGCCCAAAGAAGACTATCCGAATCTCAATCGTGTCTAGGAAGTTTTTTACCCTTCGTTTTTTGGACACATGGATTTTTACAGTAAAACGGGATTACCGTGGCTGGTCTCCGATTTACCATCGCTGGAGAGTGGTGCACCATGGTACCGTTCCGTTTCAAATCCATGCACGCATTTCAAAAAGTCGTACGACACTGTTTCGCCATTTCGGACGGATGTTGCACCTTGCACCGTGGATGTTGCACCCTGTAGATATCGATTATTTAGGCGGCCATAACTTCTGGCTCGTTTAGAGTTACGGGCGCCATAACCAGTCAAAGCGAAGGCCTCAGTCAGTTCTACGGCTCTGAATGCTTTTGGCCGTCAATGGATTGTAAAATGCACAAAAAAGACTATCCGAATCTCAATCGGGTCTCAGATGTTTTTTACCCTTCGTTTTTTCGACACGTGCATTTTTTACGGTAAAACGGGATTACCGTGGCTGGTCTTCGATTTACCATCGCTGGAGAGTGGTGCACCATGGTACTGTTCCGTTTCAAATCCATGCGCGCATTTCAAAAAGTCGTACGATGCGGTTTTGCCATTTCGGATGGATGTTGCACCTTGCACCGTGGATGTTGCACCCTTTAGATATCGATTATTCGGATGACCATAACTTCTGGCTCGTTTAGAGTTACGGGAGTCATAACCTGTCAAAACGAAGGCCTCAGTGAGTTCTACGGCTCTGTCAGCTTTCAACCGTCAATGGATTGTTTAATGCCCAAAGAAGACTATCCGAATCTCAATCGGGTCTAGGAAGTTTTTTACCCTTCGTTTTTTGGACACATGGATTTTTACAGTAAAACGGGATTACCGTGGCTGGTCTTCGATTTACCATCGCTGGAGAGTGGTGCACCATGGTACCGTTCCGTTTCAAATCTATGCACGCATTTCAAAAAGTCGTACGACGCTGTTTCGCCATTTCGGACGGATGTCGCACCTTGCACTGTGGATGTTGCACCCTGTAGATATCGATTATTCGGACGGCCATAACTTCTGGCTCGTTTAGAGTTAAGGGAGCCATAACCAGTCAAAACAAAGGCCTCAGTGAGTTCTACGGTTCTAACAGCTTTCAGCCATCAATGGGTTGTATAATGCCCAAAAAAGACTATCCGAATCTCAATCGGGTCTCGGAAGTTTTTTACCCTTCGTTTTTTCGACACGTGGATTTTTACGGTAAAACGGGATTACCGTGGCTGGTCTTCGATTTACCATCGCTGGAGAGTGGTGCACCATGGTACTGTTCCGTTTCAAATCCATGCACGCATTTCAAAAGGCCGTACGACACTGTTTCGCCATTTCGGACGGATGTTGCACCTTGCGCCGTGGATGTTGCACCCTGTAGATATCGATTATTCGGACGGCCACAACTTCTGGCTCGTTTAAAGTTACGGGAGCCTTATCCTGTCAAAATGAAGGCCTCAGTGAGTTCTACGGCTCTGAATGCTTTCAGCCGTCAATGGATTGTTTAATGCCCAAAATGACTATCCGAATCTCAATCGGGTCTAGGAAGTTTTTTACCCTTCGTTTTTTCGACACGTGGATTTTTACGGTGAAACGGGATTACCATGGCTGGTCTTCGATTTACCATCGCTGGAGAGTGGTGCCCTATGGTATCGTTCCGTTTCAAATCCATGCACGCAATTCAAAAAGTCGTACGATGTTGTTTCGCCATTTCGGACGGATGTTGCACCTTGCACCGTGTATGTTGCACCCTGTAGATATCGATTATTCGGACGGCCATAACTTCTGGCTCGTTTAGAGTTACGGGAGCCATAACCAGTCAAAATGAAGGCCTCGGTGAGTTCTACGGCTCTGACATCTTTCAGCCGTCAATGGATTGTATAATGCCCAAAAAAGACTATCCGAATCTCAATCGGGTCTCGGAAGTTTTTTACCCTTCGTCTTTTCGACACGTGGATTTTTACAGTAAAACGGGATTACCGTGGCTGGTCTTCGATTTACCATCGCTGGAGAGTTGTGCACCATGGTACCGTTCCGTTTCAAATCCAAGCACGCATTTCAAAAAGTCGTACGACGCCGTTTCGCTATTTCGGACGGATGTTGCACCTTGCACCGTGGATGTTGCACCCTGTAGATATCGATCATTCGAACGGCCATAACTTCTGGCTCGTTTAGAGTTAAGGGAGCCATAACCAGACAAAATGAAGGCCTCAGTGAGTTCTACGGCTCTGACAGCTTTTAGCCATCAATGGATTGTCTAATGCCCAAAAAATAATATCTGAATCTCAATCGGATCTCGGAAGTTTTTTACCCTTCTTTTTTTCGACACGTGGATTTTTACGGTAAAACGGGATTACCGTGGCTGGTCTTCGATTTACCATCGCTGGAGAGTGGTGCACCATGGTACTGTTCCGTATCAAATCCATGCATGCATTTCAAAAAGTCGGATGACACTGTTTCGCCATTTCGGACAGATGTTGCACCTTGCACCGTGGATGTTGCACCCTGTAGATATTGATTATTCGGACGGCCATAACTTCTGGCTCGTTTAGAGTTACGGGAGCCATAACCTGTCAAAACGAAGGCCTCAGTGAGTTCTACGGCTCTGACAGCTTTCAGCCATCAATGGATTGTTTAATGTCCAAAGAAGACAATTCGAATCTCAATCGGGTCTAGGAAGTTTTTTACCCTTCGTTTTTTGGACACGTGGATTTTTACGGTAAAACGGTATTACCGTGGCTGGTCTTCATTTACCATCGCTGGAGAGTGGTGCACCATGGTAACGTTCCGTTTCAAATCCATGCACTCGTTTCAAAAAGTCGTACGACGCTGTTTCGCCATTTCGGACGGATGTTGCATCTTGCACCGTGGATATTGCACCCTGTAGATATCGATTATTTGGACGGCCATAACTTCTGGCTCGTTTAGAGTTAAGGGAGCCATAACCAGTCAAAACGAAGGCCTCAGTGAGTTCTACGGCTCTAACAGCTTTCAGCCGTCAATGGGTTGTATAATGCCGAAAAAAGACTATCCGAATCTCAATCGGGTCTCGAAAGTTTTTTACCCTTCGTTTTTTCGACACGTGGATTTTACGGTAAAACGGGATTACCGTGGCTGGTCTTCGATTTACCATCGCTGGAGAGTGGTGCACCATGGTACTGTTCCGTTTCATATCCATGCACGCATTTCAAAAGGTCGTACGACACTATTTCGCCATTTCGGACGGATGTTGCACCTTGCGCCGTGGATGTTGCACCCTGTAGATATCGATTATTCGGACGTCCATAACTTCTGGCTCGTTTAAAGTTACGGGAGCCTTAACCTGTCAAAATGAAGGCCTCAGTGAGTTCTACGGCTCTAACAGCTTTCAGCCGTCAATGGATTGTTTAATGTCCAAAGAAGACAATCCGAATCTCAATCGGGTCTAGGAAGTTTTTTACCCTTCGTTTTTTCGACACATGGATTTTTACGGTGAAACCGGATTACCGTGGCTGGTCTTCGATTTACCATAGCTGGAGAGTGGTGCACCATGGTACCATTCCGTTTCAAATCCATGCACGCATTTCAAAAAGTCGTACGACGCTGTTTCGCCATTTCGGACGGATGTTGCACCTTGCACCGTGAATGTTGCACCCTTTAGATATCGATTATTCGGACGGCCATAACTTCTGGCTCATTTAGGGTTACGGGAGTCATAACCTGTTAAAACGAAGGCCTCAGTGAGTTCTACGGCTCTGACAGCTTTTAGCCGTCAATCGATTGTTTAATGCCCAAAGAAGACTTTCCGAATCTCTATTGGGTCTAGGAAGTTTTTTACCCTTCGTTTTTTTGACACGTGGATTTTTACGGTAAAACGGGATTACCGTGGCTGGTCTTCGATTTACCATCGCTGGACAGTGGTGCACCATGGTACTGTTCCGTTTCAAATCCATGCATGCATTTCAAAAAGTCGTACGACACTGTTTCGCCATTTCGGACGGATGTTGCACCTTGCACCGTGGATGTTGCACCCTGTAGATATCGATTATTCGGACGGCCGTAACATCTGGCTTGTTTAGAGTTACAGGAGCCATAACCTGTCAAAACGAAAGCCTCAGTGAGTTCTACGGCTCTGACAGCTTTCAGCCGTCAATGGATTGTTTAATGCCCAAAAAGACTATCGGAATCTCAATCGGGTCTAGGAAGTTTTTTACCCTTCGTTTTTTCGACATGTGGATTTTTTCGGTAAAGCGGGATTACCGTGGCTGGTCTTCGATTTACTATTGGTGGAGAGTGGTGCACCATGGTACCGTTATGTTTCAAATCCATACACACATTTCAAAAAGTTGTACGACACTGTTTCATTATTTCGGATGGATGTTGCACCTTGCACCGTGGATGTTGCACCATGTAGATATCGATTATTCGGACGGCCATGAATTCTGGCTCGTTTAGAGTTAAGGGAGCCATAACAAGTCAAAACGAAGGCCTCAGTGAGTTCTATGGCTCTGACAGCTTTTAGCTGTCAATGGATTGTATAATGCCAAAAAAAGACTATCCGAATCTCAATCGGGTCTCGGAAGTTTTTTACCCTTCGTTTTTTCGACACGTGGATTTTTACTGTAAAACGGGATTACCGTGGCTGGTCTTCGATTTACCATAGCTGGAGAGTGGTGCACCATGGTACCGTTCCGTTTCAAATCCATGCATGCATTTCAAAACGTCGTATGACATTGTTTCGCCATTTCGGACAGATATTGCACCTTGCACCGTGGATGTTGCACCCTGTAGATATCCATTATTTGGACGGCCATAACTTCTGGCTCGTTTAGAGTTGTGGGAGCCATAACCAGTCATAACGAAGGCCTCAGTGAGTTCTACGGCTCTGACAGCTTTCAGCCTTCAATGGATTGTATAATGCCGAAAAAAGACTATCCGAATCTCAATCGTGTCTCGGAAGTTTTTTAACCTTTGTTTTTTCGACACGTGGATTTTTACGGTAAAAAGGGATTACTGTGGCTGGTCTTCGATTTACCATCGCTGGAGAGTGGTGCACCATGGTACCGTTTCGTTTCAAATCCATGCACGCATTTCAAAAAGTCGTACGACGTTGTTTCGCCGTTTCGGACGGATGTTGCATCTTGCACCGTGGATGTTGCACCCTGCAGATACCGATTATTCGGATGGCCATAACTTCTGGCTCGTTTAGAGTTACGGGAGCCATAACCAGTCAAAGCGAAGGCCTCAGTGAGTTCTATGGCTCTGAATGCTTTCAACCGTCAATGGATTGTAAAATGCACAAAAAAGACATCCGACTCTTAATCGGGTCTCGGAAGTTTTTTACCCTTCGTTTTTTCGACACGTGGATTTTTACGGTAAAACGGGATTACCGTGGCTGGTCTTCGATTTACCATCGCTGGAGAGTGGTGCACCATGGTACCGTTCCGTTTCAAATCCATGCATGCATTTCAAAAAGTCGTACGACGTTGTTTCGCCATTTCGGACGGATGTTGCACCTTGAACCGTGGATGTCGCCCCATGTAGATATCGATTATTCGGACGGCCATGACTTCTGGCTCGTTTAGAGTTAAGGGATCCATAACCAGTCAAAACGAAGGCCTCAGTGAGTTCTACGGCTCTGACAGCTTTCAGCCGTCAATGAATTGTATAATGCCCAAAAAAGACTATCCAAATCTCAATCGGGTGTCGGAAGTTTTTTACCCTTCGTTTTTTCAACACGTGGATTTTTACGGTAAAACGGGATTACCGTGGCTGGTCTTCGATTTACCATCGCTGGAGAATGGTTCACCATGGTACCGTTCCGTTTCAAATCCATGCACGCATTTCAAAAAGTCGTACGACACTGTTTTTTCATTTCGGACGGATGTTGCACCTTGCTCCGTGGATGTTACACCCTGCAGATATCGATTATTCAGACGGCCATAACTTCTGGCTCGTTTAGAGTTACTGATGCCATAACCTTTCAAAACGAAGGCCTCGGTGAGTTCTACGGCTCTGACAGCTTTCAGTCGTCAATGGATTGTTTAATTCCCAAAAAAGACTATCCGAATCTTAATCGGGTCTAGGAAGTTTTTTACCATTCGTTTTTTCGACACATGGATTTTTACGGTAAAACGGGATTACCGTGGCAGGTCTTCGATTTACCATCGCTGGAGAGTGGTGCACCATGGTACCGTTCCATTTCAAATCCATGCACGCATTTCAAAAAGTCGTACGACATTGTTTCGCCATTTCGGACGGATGTTGCACCTTGCACCGTGGATGATGCACCATGCAGATATCGATTATTCGGACAGCCATAACTTCTGGCTCATTTAGAGTTAAGGGAGCCATAACCAGTCAAAACGAAGGCCTCAGTGAGTTCTACGGCTCTGAAACTTTCAGCCGTCAATGGATTGTATAATGCCCAAAAAAGACTATCCGAATCTCAATCGGGTCTCGGAAGTTTTTTACCCTTCGTTTTTTCGACACGTGGATTTTTACGGTAAAACGGGATTACCGTGACTGGTCTTCGATTAACATCGCTGGAGAGTGGTGTACCATGGTACCATTTTGTTTCAAATCCATGCACGCATTTCAAAAAGTCGTACAATGTTGTTTCGCCATTTCGGACGGATGTGGCACCTTGCACCGTGTATGTTGCACCCTGTAGATATCGATTATTCGGACGGCCATAACTTCTGGCTCGTTTAGAGTTACGGGAGCCATAACCTGTCAAAACAAAGGCCTCGGTGAGTTCTACGGCTCTGACAGCTTTCAGCCGTCAATGGATTGTATAATGCCCAAAATAGACTATCTGAATCTCAATCGGGTCTCGGAAGTTTTTTACCCTTCGTTTTTTCGACACATGGATTTTTACGGTAAAACGGGATTACCATGGCTGGTCTTCGATTTACCATAGCTGGAGAGTGGTGCACCATGGTACCGTTCCGTTCCAAGTCCATGCACGCATTTCAAAAATTCGTACGACACTGTTTCACCATTTCGGACGGATATTGCACCTTGCACCGTGGATGTTGCACCCTGTAGATATCAATTATTCGGACGGCCATAACTTCTGGCTCGTTTAAAGTTACGGGAGCCATAACCAGTCATAACGAAGGATTCATTGAGTTCTACGGCTCTGACAGCTTTCAGCCTTCAATGGATTGTATAATGCCCAAAAAAGACTATCTGAATCTCAATCGTGTCTCGGAAGTTTTTTGCCCTTCGTTTTTTCGACACGTGGATTTTTACGGTAAAACTGGATTACCGTGGCTGATCTTCGATTTTCCATCGCTGGAGAGTGGTGGACCATGGTACCGTTTCGTTTCAAATCCACGCACGCATTTCAAAAAGTCGTACGACGCTGTTTCGCCATTTCGGACGGATGTTGCATCTTGCACCGTGGATGTTGCACACTGTAGATATCGATTATTCGGACAGCCATAACTTCTGGCTCGTTTAGAGTTACGGGAGCCATAACGTGTCAAAACGAAGGCCTCAGTGAGTTCTACGGCTCTGATGGCTTTCAGCCATCAATGGATTGTATAATGCCCAAAAAAGACTATCCGAATCTCAATCGGGTCTCGGAAGTTTTTTACCCTTCGTTTTTTCGACACGTGGATTTTTACGGTAAAACGGGATTACCGTGGCTGGTCTTCGATTTACCATCGCTGGAGAGTGCTGCACCATGGTACCGTTCCGTTTCAAATCCATGCACGCATTTCAAAAAGTCGTACGATGCTGTTTCTCCATTTCGGACGGATGTTGCACCTTGCACCGTGGATGTTGCACCCTATAGATATCGATTATTCGGACGGCCATAACTTCTGGCTCGTTTAGAGTTAAGGGATCCATAACCATTCAAAACAAAGGCCTCAGTGAGTTCTACGGCTCTGACAGCTATCAGCCGTCAATGAATTGTATAATGCCCAAAAAAGACTATCCGAATCTCAATCGTGTCTCGAAAGTTTTTTACCCTTCGTCTTTTCGACACGTGGATTTTTACGGTAAAATGGGATTACCGTGGCTGGTCTTCGATTTACCATCGTTGGAGAGTGGTGCACCATGGTACCGTTCCGTTTCAAATCCATGCACGCATTTCAAAAAGTCGTACGACACTGTTTCGCCATTTCGGACGGATGTGGAACCTTGCACCGTGTATGTTGCACCCTGTAGATATCGATTATTCGGACGGCCATAAATTCTGGCTCGTTTAGAGTTACAGGAGCCATAACCTGTCAAAACAAAGGCCTCGGTGAGTTCTACGGCTCTGACAGCTTTCAGTCGTCAATGGATTGTTTAATGCGCAAAAAAGACTATCCGAATCTCAATCGGGTCTAGGAAGTTTTTTACCCTTCGTTTTTTCGACACGTGGAATTTTTACGGTAAAACGGGATTACCGTGGCAGGTCTTTGATTTACCATCGCTGGAGAGTGGTGCACCATGGTACCGTTCCATTTCAAATCCATGCACGCATTTCAAAAAGCCGTACGACACTGTTTCTCCATTTCGGACGGATGTTGCACCTTGCACCGTGGATGTTGCACCATGCAGATATCGATTATTCGGACGGCCATAACTTCTGGCTCGTTTAGAGTTAAGGGAGACATAACCAGTCAAAATGAAGGCCTCAGTGAGTTCTACGGCTTCAGAAAGCTTTCAGTCGTCAATGGATTGTATAATGCCCAAAAATGACAATCCAAATCTCAATCGGGTCTCGGAAGTTTTTTACCCTTCGTTTTTTCGACACGTGGATTTTTACGGTAAAACGGGATTACCGTGGCTGGTCTTCAATTTACCATCGCTGGAGAGTGGTGCACCATGGTACCATTTCGTTTTAAATCCATGCATGCATTTCAAAAAGTCGTACGACGTTGTTTCGCCATTTCGGACGGATGTTGCACCTTGCACCGTGTATGTTGCACCCTGTAGATATCGATTATTTGGACGGCCATAACTTCTGGCTCGTTTAGAGTTACGGGAGCCATAACCTGTCAAAACGAAGGCATCAGTAAGTTCTACGGCTCTGACCGCTTTCAGCCGTCAATGGATTGTATAATTCCCAAAAAAGACTATCCGAATCTCTATCGGGTTTCGGAAGTTTTTTACCCTTCGTTTTTTCGACACGTGGATTACCGTGGCTGGTCTTCGATTTACCATAGCTGGATAGTGGTGCACCATGGTACCGTTCCGTGTCAAATCCATGCACGCATTTCAAAAAGTCGTACGACAATGTTTCGCCATTTTGGACGGATATTGCACCTTGCACCGTGGATGTTGCACCCTGTAGATTTCGATTATTCGGACGGCCATAACTTCTGGCTCTTTTAGAGTTACGGGAGCCATAACCAGTCATAACGAAGGATTCAGTGAGTTCTACGGCTCTGACAGCTTTCAGCCATCAATGGATTGTATAATGCCCAAAAAAGACTATCCGAATCTCAATCGTGTCTCGGAAGTTTTTTACCCTTCATTTTTTCGACACGTGGATTTTTACGGTAAAACGGGATTACCGTGGCTGATCTTCGATTTTCCATCGCTGGAGAGTGGTGCACCATGGTACCGTTTCGTTTCAAATCCATGCACGCATTTCAAAAAGTCGTACGACGCTGTTTCGCCATTTCGGACTGATGTTGCATCTTGCACCGTGGATGTTGCATACTGTAGATATCGATTATTCGGACAGCCATAACTTCTGGTACGTTTAGAGTTACGGGAGCCATAACGTGTCAAAACGAAGGCGTCAGTGAGTTCTACGGCTCTGACGGCTTTCAGCCGTCAATGGATTGTATAATGCCTAAAAAAGACTATCCGAATCTCAATCGGGTCCCGGAAGTTTTTTACCCTTCGTTTTTTCTACACGTGGATTTTTCGGTAAAACGGGATTACCGTGGCTGGTCTTCGATTTGCCATCGCTGGAGAGTGGTGCACCATGGTACCGTTCCGTTTCAAATACATGCACGCATTTCAAAAAGTCGTACGACGCTGTTTCTCCATTTCGGACGGATGTTGCACCTTGCACCGTGGATGTTGCACCCTGTAGATATCGATTATTCGGACGGCCATAACTTCTAGCTCGTTTAGAGTTAAGGGATCCATAACCAGTCAAAACAAAGGCCTTAGTGAGTTCTACGGCTCTGACAGCTTTCAGCCGTCAATGAATTGTATAATGCCCAAAAAAGACTATCCGAATCTCAATCATTTCTCGGAAGTTTTTGACCCTTCGTGTTTTCGACACGTGGATTTTTACGGTAAAACGGGATTACCGTGGCTAGTCTTCGATTTACCATAGCTGGAGAGTGGTGCACCATGGTACCGTTCCGTGTCAAATCCATGCATGCATTTCAAAAAGTCGTACGACAATGTTTCGCCATTTCGGACGGATGTTGCACCTTGCACCGTGGATGTTGCACCCTGTAGATATCGATTATTCGGAGGGCCATAACTTCTGGCTCGTTTGGAGTAACGGGAGCGATAACCAGTCATAACGAAGGCCTCAGTGAGTTCTACGGCTCTGAAAGCTTTCAGCCTTCAATGGATTGTATAATGCCCAAAAAAACTATCTGAATCTCAATCGTGTCTCGGAAGTTTTTTACCCTTCGTTCTTTCGACACATGGATTTTTACGGTAAAACGGGATTACCATGGCTGCTCTTCGATTTACCATCGCTGGAGAGTGGTGCACCATGGTACCGTTCCATTTCAAATCCATGCACGCATTTCAAAAAGTCGTACGACGCTGTTTCGCCATTTCGGACGGATGTTGCACCTTCCACCGTGGATGTTGCACCATGCAGATATCGATTATTCGGACGACCATAACTTCTGGCTCGTTTAGAGTTAAGGGAGCCATAACTAGTCAAAACGTAGGTCTCAGTGAGTTCTACGGCTTTTGAAAGCTTTCAGTCGTCAATGGATTGTATAATGCCCAAAAAAGACTATCCGAATCTCAATCGGGTCTCGGAAGTTTTTTACCCTTCGTTTTTTCGACACGTGGATTTTTACGGTAAAACGGGATTACCGTGGCGGGTCTTCGATTTACCATCGCTGGAGAGTGGTGTCCCATGGTACCATTTTGTTTCAAATCCATGCACGCATTTCAAAAAGTCGTACGACGTTGTTTCGCCATTTCGGACGGATGTTGCACCTTGCACCGTGTATGTTGCACCCTGTAGATATCGATTATTTGGACGGTTATAACTTCTGGCTCGTTTAGAGTTACGGGAGCCATAACCTGTCAAAACGAAGGCCTCAGTAAGTTCTACGGCTCTGACCGCTTTCAGCCGTCAATGGATTGTATAATGCCCAAAAAAGACTATCCAAATCTCTATCGGGTCTCGGAAGTTTTTTACCCTTCGTTTTTTCGACACGTGGATTTTTACGGTAAAACGGGATTACCGTGGCTGGTCTTCGATTTACCATAGCTGGAGAGTGGTGCACCATGGTACCGTTCCATGTCAAATCCATGCATGCATTTCAAAAAGTCGTACGACAATGTTTCGCCATTCCGGACGGATATTGCACCTTGCACCGTGGATGTTGCACCCTGTAGATATCAATTATTCGGAGGGCCATAACTTCTGGCTCGTTTGGAGTAACGGGAGCGATAATCAGTCATAACGAAGGCCTCAGTGAGTTCTACGGCTCTGAAAGCTTTCAGCCTTCAATGGATTGTATAATGCCCAAAAAAACTATCTGAATCTCAATCGTGTCTCGGAAGTTTTTTACCCTTCTTTCTTTCGACACGTGGATTTTTACGGTAAAACGGGATTACCGTGGATGATCTTCGATTTACCATCGCTGGAGAGTGGTGCACCATGGTACCTTTTCGTTTCAAATCCATGCACGCATTTCAAAAAGTCGTACGACGCTGTTTCGCCATTTCGGACGGATGTTGCATCTTGCACCGTGGATGTTGCACACTGTAGATATCGATTATTCGGACAGCGATAACTTCTGGCTCGTTTAGAGTTACGGGAGCCATAACCTGTCAAAACGACGACCTCAGTGAGTTCTACGGCTCTGATGGCTTTCAGCCGTCAATGGATTGTATAATTCCGAAAAAAGACTATCCGAATCTCAATCGGGTCTCGGAAGTTTTTAACCCTTCGTTTTTTCGACACGTGGATTTTTACGGTTAAACGGGATTACCGAGGCTGGTCTTCGATTTACCATCGCTGGAGAGTGGTGCACCATGGTACCGTTCCGTTTCAAATCCATGCACGCATTTCAAAAAGTCGTACGACGCTGTTTCGCCATTTTGGACGGATGTTGCACCTTGCACCGTGGATGTTGCACCCTGGTGATATCAATTATTCGGACGACTATAACTTCTGGTTCGTTTAGAGTTAAGGGATCTATAACCAGGCAAAACGAAGGCCTTGGTGAGTTCTACGGCTCTGACAGCTTTCAGCCGTCAATGAATTGTATAATGCCCAAAAAAGACTATCCGAATCTCAATCGGGTCTTGGAAGTTTTTTAACCTTCGTTTTTTCGACACGTGGATTTTTACGGTAAAACGGGATTACCGTGGCTGGTCTTCGATTTACCATCGCTGGAGAGTGGTGAACCATGGTACCGTTCCATTTCAAATCCATGCACGCATTTCAAAAAGTCGTAGACACGGTTTTGCCATTTCGGACGGATGTTGCACCTTGCTCCGTGGATGTTGCACCCTGTAGATATCGATTATTCGGACGGCCATAACTTCTGGCTCGTTTAGAGTTACAGGAGCCATAAGCTGTCAAAACGAAGGCCTCGGTGAGATCTACGGCTCTAACAGCTTTCATTTGTCAATGGATTGTTTAATGCCCAAAAAAGACTATACGAATCTCAATCGGGTCTAATAAGTTTTTTACCCTTCGTTTTTTCGACACGTGGATTTTTACGGTAAAACGGGATTACCGTGGCTGGTCTTCGATTTACCATCGCTGGAGAGTGGTGCACCATGGTACCGTTCCATTTCAAATCCATGCACGCATTTCAAAAAGCCGTACGACACTGTTTCTCCATTTCGGACGGATGTTGCACCTTGCACCGTGGATGTTGCACCATGCAGATATCGATTATTCGGACGGCCATAACTTCTGGCTCGTTTAGAGTTAAGGGAGCCATAACCAGTCAAAAGGAAGGCCTCAGTGAGTTCTACGGCTTCTGAAAGCTTTCAGTAGTCAATGGATTGTATAATGCCCAAAAAAGACTATCCGAATCTCAATCGGGTCTCGGAAGTTTTTTACCCTTCGTTTTTTCGACACGTGGATTTTTACGGTAAAACGGGATTACCGTGGCTGGTCTTCGATTTACCATCGCTGGAGAGTGGTGTACCATGGTACCATTTCATTTCAAATCCATGCACGCATTTCAAAAAGTAGTACGACGCTGTTTCGCCATTTCGGACGGATGTTGCACCTTACACCGTGTATGTTGCACCCTGTAGATATCGATTATTTGGACGGCCATAACTTCTGGCTCGTTTTGAGTTACGGGAGCCATAACCTGTCAAAACGAAGGCCTCATTGAGTTCTACGGCTCTGACAGCTTTCAGCCATCAATGGATTGTTTAATGCCCAAAAAAGACTATCCGAATCTCAATCGGGTCTCGGAAGTTTTTTACCCTTCTTTTTTTCGACACGTGGATTTTTACGGTAAAACTGGATTACCGTGGCTGGTCTTCGATTTACCATCTCTGGAGAGTGGTGCACCATGGTACCGTTCCGTTTCAAATCCATGCGTGCATTTCAAAAAGTCGTACGACGCTGTTTTTCCATTTCGGACGGATGTTGCACCTTGCACCGTGGATGTTGCACCCTTTAGATGTCGATTATTCGGACGGCCCTAACTTCTGGCTCGTTTAGAGTTACCGGAGTCATAACCTGTCAAAACGAAGGCCTCAATGAGTTCTACGGCTCTAACAGCTTTCAGCCGTCAATGGATTGTTTAATGCCCAAAGAAGACTATCCGAATCTCAATCGGGTCCAGGAAGTTTTTTACCCTTCGTTTTTTTGACACGTGGATTTTTACGGTAAAACGGGATTACCGTGGCTGGTCTTCGATTTACCATCGCTGGAGAGTGGTGCTCCCATGGCACCATTCCGTTTCAAATCCATGCACGCATTTCAAAAAGTCGTACGACACTGTTTCGCCATTTCGGACGGATGTTGCACATTGCACCGTGGATGTTGCACCAAGTAGATATCGATTATTCGGACGACCATAACTTCTGGCTCGTTTAGAGTTAAGGGAGCCAGAACCAGTCAAAACGAAGGCCTTAGTGAGTTATACAGCTCTGACAGCTTTCAGCCGTCAATGGGTTGTATAATGCCCAAAAAAGACTATCGAATCACAATCGGGTCTCGGAAGTTTTTTATCCTTCTTTTTTTCGACACGTGGATTTTTACGGTAAAACGGGATTACCGTGACTGGTCTTCGACTTACCATCGCTAGAGAGTGTTGCACCATGGTACTGTTCCGTTTCAAATCCATGCACGCATTTCAAAAGGTCGTACAACACTGTTTCGCCATTTCGGACGGATGTTGCACCTTGCGCCGTGGATGTTGCACCCTGTAGATATCGATTATTCGAACGGTGTTGGGCGAATTCTCACGCAGAAGATCTCGAGACCAAGGAATCACAGTTTCACCCGGGCTCGCAACCTCAACTTCGTTCAACAAACACAAGGCTCAATACAAGCGTAGAAGTCCATCCGACATTCTCAATGTACAAGCTCATTCGGCATAAGGACATTCGGCCATAGGCTCCCATTCGGCCACGAACCAACATTCGGTCATCCCCATTCGGCCACCGAACCAACATTCCACAAACTCCATTCGGCATACCGGTCCAAACACATACCGAACCAACCCTCTCCTCTACGACCGATCCAAAGCTCCACCGATCCATCATCAAAACCCTACCACCGTACCAGCCACACCGGTCCATCACAACACTCCTACCACCGGACCAGGCTGGTACCGGACCAAAGTCCTACCGGTCCAACACCACACTTTCAAGGCCGAATGAAGCCTCGCCGAACCAGATAACTGCCAGTCCAGATTGCTTCAGCCCGGGCCCGCCAGCAGCTATATACATCCAAGACCCCTGCCCCCTACCTCACTCTATAAATAGAGGGGTAGGGGTACAACAATGGCAGACAAGTTTGAGAGCTCAAGCACGGAAGGAACTTTCAAACTACTTTCATATACTTGTACACAAAGCATTGTACTTGTAATCTGAAACAAAGAAGATAATAACATATAAAGTGGACGTAGGCACGTTCTGGCCGAACCACTATAAATCTGTGTGTCTTTTACATTTCAGCCCCTGCTTTTTTCATATTTACATAACTCATCTAAATCATTAAGAATCACATAAAACCAATTAATTCTCACGACTTGGAGGTGTTTGCCCACTTTTCGCGCAAACATTTTTGGTGCTTTCACTGAGAACTTCGAACTCGAAGCTTCAGCTTCCCTCATTCAACCTTCTTTCCCAATAGCACCCTTCATTGCCTAGGAAACATGACTTCCAGGCCAAGAAAAGACGCCAACAAGGGAAAGAACGCTGCAACTAGCAGCGCTCCAAATCCAGTGGATCCAGATCAAGAGAACCATCCCACTACAGCAGCAGTGCCACATGAAGATCAGGCAATTCCAACAGCCCCTGCCGCGGAACAACCGACGGTAATCACTAGAGAAAACCCAGACAGAGTTGTGGTGGAAGTGACTAACCGCTTCGCATCCCAACAAGAAGCTTTGGTGAACCAACTCATGTCACGCTTGAGAGATGTCGAAGAATCCAACCGCAACACTGAATCATGGGATGAATCTCAGTCTGGAGGATCTCGGAGACAGCAAAGGTCTTCCCTCTTCGAGGAAGCCATCAACAGGAACAACAATGATAGGGGTCGCGCCCGGACTCAGCCCGAACTCTGACTCGATGAAGCGCTTGGGACCGAACCCAGTGGGGGAGGCGCCAGGCGAGGGTCGGATGTAGCTGAGCTAGTCATGCCACCTAATCATAGAAACCCCGCTGAATGGAGCCGAGCTAGAACCCAGCCCGAAGTTGACCACATGGAAATGCTCGAAACAGAACCCCGCAGGGGAAGATCAAGGCAGGGGGAAACTGTAGCTGGTCCTAGCATGCATCCGAGCAGCCAGAGGCAACCACTGGATAACGTCAGAAGTGATAGACTATACCATCCCTACAGGTCATCTGGACGAGATCGATCCCGCAGGGAAGAACCAAGTTCATTTCTATCCGCTCCAAATTCTGATGAAAGAATGGCACGACTATTCAGAGAATGCGTCCAACGGGAGCAAAGGGACCGAGGAATAGGCGCTAGGGTCACCAGCCCCTTTACCCGCAATATCGAAACTGCCATCACCCCTCGGGAATGGAAAATGCCAACCATGGAACCTTACAAGGGAACTTCCGACCCCATCGTACACTTACAAAGATACACCCAGCATATGCTCATGAGCGGAGCAACAGAAGGGTGCTGTGTAAATGCTTTCCGCTATTCCTAGCAGATCTAGCTACCTCTTGGTTCTGCCATCTACCCCAAGGATCTATCAGCTCATGGGAGATGTTGAAAGAAAGGTTCATTAGCCAGTTCCGCATCCATGTAGAACAACCCAAGGATGCTTATTCTCTATCCAATGTCAAACAGAAATCCGGAAAGACACTGCAACAATATCTAACTCGGTTCAACGCCGCAGCGGCCGCAGTCCAAGATGCCGATGAGAAACTCACCCTAATGGCCCTCTGTAGCGGTGTACACCCAGATACCAAGTTCGCAAGAAGACTAACTAAGGAAAAACCAGCTACTTTACCCGATTTCTTCCATGAAGCTGGAAAGTATATGAGACTTGAAGACGCCGCCACTGAGAGGCAGTCAGGGCAACAAGGTAAGACAACTTCGGACAAGGTTCTCGCTGCAGCCAAGGACACTCGAAGAAATGAATCTAGAGACAATGCTGGGGGCAGGAAGGTTGAAAAACGCCAATATCGACCAGGACCGAGATTTGACTCCTACACTCCTTTGAATGAAACAATCGAAAACATCTTTCTAGCCACTCAGGGCGAGCTCGGATACAAGCGCCCCCCGCACAAGAAAGAATCTGATAACGCACTCAAGTCTGCAAAGTTCTGCCGCTTCCACGAATCTCACGGACATGACACCAATGAATGCCACCATCTCCGGGACTTGATCGTAGAACACATCAGAAGAAGAAGGCTGGAACGCTATGTGAAAGGTCAGAAGAGGACTCCAACTCCTGCCAATGAGAACCCAAAGCGACCCGTCCCAGAAGTAGGCGGAGGGAATCGCAACACCAGTGGCTCTAGTCAAGAGAAGATAGTGGTCCATACCATCTCGGGAGGACCACACATCGCCGACAGAAGCTGGGCGGAGATGGAAAGATACGGCAAGTCACTTAGAAATGCTGAAGGCTATGTTAACTTCATTATGGAAGAACACCACCCGAAACGGAAAGAGAGTGACGACATCGTATTCAGTAGGCGTGATTTAGAAGGAAGACAGTATCCGCATATGGATCCCATGGTCATCTCTGCCTGGTTCGGTCCAGCTAAAGTTTTCCGAATTCTAATAGACACGGGAAGCTCTGTAAATATCCTATTCAAGCATGATTTCGACAAAATGAAGCTGTCAATGAAGGATGTATCTCCCTGCAACAAACCCCTGCACGGTTTCACTGGAGATGCGAAAATACCCCTCGGGCAACTTGACCTCTTCGTCGAAATAGGAAGTCATCCCCGCTCCGTTGTGCGAAAACAAACATTCGTACTAATAGAAAACCACTCGGCCTACAACGCCTTCTTGGGAAGACCCGCCTTGTCTGACTTTCAAATTGTCCTAGCCCCGTGGTGCCTAAAAATGAAATTCCCAACGGATAACGGAATAGGAGAAGTTGAAGGAGATCAAGACGCCGCTCGAGATTGCTATGTAACTGAACTTCGCAATAACCGTAGAAAGAATAAAGGGAAAGATGCAGAGACTACTCTCTGCATGAAAAGCTTGGAAGCATAGCAACTAAAGAAAGCCCCTCCTCTTCGATACACCAGCGATCCTTTCAATGAACTAGACCCCAGGGATAAGGAGGAGGAGGCTACCGCTGAGCCTGCAGAGGCCATGGAATTCGTATCTGTAGACAAACATGATTCAAGTAGACTATTAAAAATAGGATCTCAGCTAAAAACAGAGTTGAAGGATCAACTCATTGACTTTCTCCGCCACAACTTAGATGTATTTGCGTGGACACATGCCGATATGACAGGAATCTCCCCAGACATAGCATGCCACATGCTGAACGTCGATCCCACCAAGGTACCGATAAAGCATAAAAAGAGAAGCATGGGAGCAGAACGATCAGCAGCCCTTGATGAGGAAGTAAAGAACCTACTTGCTAATGACTTCATACGAGAAGCCATCTACCCAGAATGGATCGCTAACCCAGTACTAGTAAAGAAAGCTAATGGGTAGTGGTGAACATGCATTGATTTCTCCAACTTAAATGACGCTTGCCCGAAAGACTTCTTCCCGCTCCCCTGAATCGATCAGCTTGTGGACAGCACTGTCGGGCACGAACTTTTATCTTTTATGGATGCATACTACGGATACAACCAGATTCCCATGCACGCTCCCGATCAAGACCACACTAGCTTCATCGCTGACCGGGGATTATATTGTTACAAAGTCATGCCTTTTGGACTCAAAAATGCCGGAGCTACCTATCAGCGCCTCGTCAACAAGATGTTCGCGAAATTAATAGGACGAACTATGGAAGTATATGTGGATGACATGTTAGTAAAGTTCAGGAGAGCCGACGATCATGTAAGCCACCTGAGCGAGATGTTTCAGGTACTTCGCCAATATGGAATGAAGTTGAATCCTCTAAAGTGCTCCTTCAGAGTGTCATCGGGAAAATTCTTAGGATTCATCGTCCATGCCAGAGGAATTGAAGCAAACCCTGAACAAATCCGGGCTCTAAAAGAAATAAGGATACCTTCCACTCGAAAAGAAATGCAGAGCCTAAACGGAAAGGTGGCCGCCCTAAGCAGATTCATTTCCAAAGCAACTGACAAGTGCATCCCTTTCTTCGAAGCTCTCAAGAAAGACAAAGGAAAATTCGAGTGGACCGATGAATGCTTAAAAGCCTTCCTTAACCTGATCGAACACCTTCAGAAACCACCAGTACTCTCGACTCCAAACGAAGGCGAAGAGCTATACCTATACCTCGCTGTATCATCTCATGCTCTAAGCGCTGCCCTGGTAAGAGAAGAAGACCGCACACAACGCCCGACACTTCTGGACGATCTCACGAAAACTGCGACACTACTTCCAATCTCACTCCATCAGAGTTCTAACCGATCAGCCACTAAGACAGGAGCTCCATCGTCCCGACACTTCTGGACGACTCCTCAAATGGTGCATTGAACTAAGTCAGTATGACGTCACCTACCATCCTCGCACCGCTATCAAGGGGCAAGCCATGGCCGATTTCATTGCCGAATTCACTACCAACGAAGGCAAGGATGAGTTTGAAATAGCAGAAAACATCAAGTGGAACCTCTTTGTCGATGGAGCATCAAACGAACAAGGCTCGGGGGCAAGGTATTGTGATAATCACCCCCAGGGGAAGAAAGCTGTACTATGCATTAAGGTTGGAATTCGCGGCCACTAACAACGATGCGGAGTATGAGGCAGTAATAGCGGGATTGGAGCTTGCCTTAGAAATTGGAGTCAATTCTTTATGTCTTCATAGTGATTCTCAACTTATCATAAACCAAGTACTAGGAGAATTCCAGACACGAGGAGAACGGCTCACAGCATATCTAAAGAAAACCAAACTGCTGCTCGACCAATTGGACCATTATCTAATCAAACACATTCCTCGAGAAGATAACCAAGAGGCCGATGAACTAGCAAAGCAAGCTAGTATGAAGAATAGCACCACTTCCGGAGCACTAGCCATCTCAAGGCAGCTAGCCCCAAGTTTCGAACAAGTGAATCCGATAACTGCAATTGAAGAAGCAACTTGGATGACTCCTATCCGGAAATATTTGCAGGACGGCACACTACCAGACAAACGTGATGAAGTCAGGAGAATTTTGAGGAAAGCTCCCCACTACACAATACAAGAAGGCATCCTCTATCGGCGTGGCTTCTCTAGCCCTTATTCAGATGCGTCGCTGGAAGGGAAGCCAAGGAAATCTTATTCAACATCCATCAAGGAAGTTGCGGAGATCACACTAGAGGGCAGACTCTGGCGAAAAAGATACTTCGATATGGATATTACTGGCCCACACTAAACAAAGACGCCTTAGACTTCGTCAAGAGATGCGACAGATGTCAGAAATTTGCCAAGATTCCTCGACTACCCACAAATGAGATTACTCAAATGACCAGCCCTTGGCCATTTGCTGTATGGGGAATTGATTTAATTGGCGAACTGCCAACGGGCAGGGGCGGAGCCAAATATGCTATAGTGGCAGTCGATTATTTCACCAAATGGGTGGAAGCGGAAACCCTAAATAAAATATCTTCAGCAAAAGTTATCAACTTTTTGATCAGAAATATTCTGTGCAGGTACGAAGTACCACTCAAGATCGTATCAGACAACGGACTCCAATTTTACAGCGAAGAATTCGCCGAATGGTGCCAAGAGCATGGAATTCATAAAAGCTCCTCATCAGTAGCTTATCCTCAGGCAAACGTACAAGTCGAAGCTGTCAACAAAATTCTCAAAACCCTAATCAAGAAGAAACTTGAAAAGTCAAAAGGCGCTTGGGTGGACGAACTTCCCTCGGCACTTTGGGCCTACCGCACATCTTTCAGAACATCAACGGGACATACTCCTTTCTCTTTGGCATACGGATAGGAGGCAATGCTCCCTGTTGAGACTATTGTTCCTTCCCACCGTAGGATCCACTACAATCCAGAAGAAAACGAAGAACTCCTCCTCATGTCTTTGGATCTGATTGAGGAAAGGAGAAACGATGCAGCACTCAAAGCAGCAGCTCACAAACAAAAAGTGGCAGCACTATACACCAAAGTCAAGCATCGCATCTTACAAGAAGGAGATCTTGTCCTCAGGCGAATCTTTCCGTGCCCCGGGGCACTGGACCCCATCTGGGACGGACCTTATGTAATTCACAAAGATCTCCACAACAGAGCTTATATTTTGTCAACGGTGGACGGAGAGGTGTTCCAGAGGGAATGGAACATCCGACACCTCCGTCGATACTTTTCTTAACTTGTACTGCCCATATGAAGTGAATTAACAAAGAGAATCAGTGGACGTAGGCATTTTCAAGCCGAACCACTTTAAAAAATCTTGTCTCTTTTCAACTTGTTCCTTTATATCTTCGCTGCTTGTTAAGCTTTATCCTTTTCTGTTGAACAAAATCTTATGGCATCTCCACTCAAGACGCACCACGGCCTCATCTGGACAAGGCCTAACAGGTACGCTGCGATTCTATGCACTCGCCAATGAGACTCTTTTGCTCCAGCATCCCTCTGCTGCGGGTTAACTCATTGCTCACGCCTTCCCTCAAAGCCAACTGTAGTGAGCCGATTATAAGTCATCATAAAGGCCGACTATAGCCGATGGCAGCTCATTACGGCGTTCGGCTCGTCGACAACTGTGAACCTACTTTAAGCCCCAACATAAGGTGTGGCCAGCCAGGGTAGTTCACGGCCAACGGCACCCACGCTAGCCGGCCACGGTAAATCGAATAATACCCACGATTACGGACCATAATGGTTCGGGTAGTTACCGTGCGCGATCTCGGCTCCGATGTGTCTTAAGTGCGGCTGTGGTAAAAAAGAAAACTCCCCGCGGAGGCGTAAGATGGGTGACAAATGTCTCCAAGACCCACAGCTAGGGAAAGTGACTACAAAACCCGTTCGCCACGAACTTAAGCACATCGACGGCCTTCCGTGACTGGAAGTTTTACTTTTTCTATATTTCCATTTCATTTAAATACTTTTCTCCTATCCTGTATAACAAACTCTAAAGTACAGGAAACCAAATAGGGAGCATTCACTCATGAGAATCTAAGCCTGCGTACTGGGTGGCAAGGTACTCAGATATATTCATGATCAGTTACACAAGACGCTCAAAACTACCGCCTGCAAATAAAACATGAAGGGCGGTACTCTCTTCTCTTGTACATAAATACAGCTTATTCATACGTCACACTAACATTGCAAAACATGAAATTATATTTCAAGCAAAGGCTTAACATCAAACACGACTAAAATCACAGGCATATACATAGTTATACTTCTCACACAGCACGTCAAAATGACAACAACATTTAAACATAACAAAATCAGCTTATATTATAAAATCACACAAAGTTATTCTCTGCAAATAATATTATTACAGTCACATCAATGTTTTGGACTAACGTAAACAACAGTAAAAAGAAATAAAAAGCGGCCGAATCCGGACAAGTAACCAGCTGCGTCCACACTCCATCACCAACTTCCCAAGCCTACTTGGCCGCAGGGCCGAAACCCCCAGCATGTTGATCGGAAGTTCCACCTGTCCAATTTAGAAGAGGAATCCATTAAGCAAACGATAAACGATCAAGTTATGGAAACCCAGAAAGAAAAGGAAAAGAGAAGAATAACTCACCAGCGTCCGCCGCTTGATCCTCATCCTCCAGCTGCACACCCACTTCCTCCGCAGCAAGCATCCGCATCCCCTCCTTCACCGCCGCTTGCTCCTCTTTCGAGAACTGAGCAGTGACCACATCCAGACTAAAAGCCGCTCCACCTTCCTTACCCGCATCGACCCTGGCCTCCTCTAAAGCCCGAAGATATATCTTGGCCATGACCCGGGGATAGTCATCCATCCAAGACAAGCTGCCCTCCTTCCAAGTGCGGAAGTACATGTCCTGCAGCATCTCGTCCATCATCCCCTCATTCTCCTCGAACTCCCTCACCCGGGCCTCGGAAGCCTGCAACTTGGCGACATCGACATCCCTCTCTGATCGGTATCTCGAGCAGTCAGCCTGGAGAGACCTCCTCATCTCCTCCATCTCCTCCTTTAACTTGACTTGAGCCATCTCCGCAGCCTCAAGCCTTCCAGACGACTCCTCTACCTGCTCGAGATCCGCATTCCGAACCTCATCCACTGTCGCAATGGCCATGTCGATCCGCTCCTTACAGGCGGCCTCCATCTTCCGTAATTCCGCCCTACTAGCCTTTTCCATGGTCACTTTCAGCCGCCTGGAGGCTTCCTCGTGCTGAGAAATCTGCTTGACCGGCAAGCTGTTCGGCCTGATCAGCAACCTTCAGCCGCAACCGAATATTAGCACTCCCAATCTCCTCCCCGGCCTTGACCAATTGAGCGTGATACTTCATTAACTTCTTGGTCTCTTCAGCCACACGATCGATATTAGCTTTGGCCTCGTCTCCCATGGTAACTACCCGAGTGGTAAGCAGATCAAGATCTAGGGACTTAGCCTCGTCTAACACCCGTACCATGGGGTTGCGGGGAAGGAGGTGTTCACCCGTGGCCTCATCATATGAAATATCCCGAGAGCTTGGATCTAAATCGGGGTGACCGGCAAAGGGGTCACGAGGCACGTCAGGACGCCTTATACGGATAACAGTGGGATTCTTAGAAGGAGGAGGAGGAGGGATAAACTCCGTGCTTTCCTCCGTGGTATCACGAGGAGGCTGAACAGGAAGCTGCGGACCAGGGGAAGGCTCGAATAAGGAATGGCTCCTCTTCTTTTTCTGAGTGCTCTCTTCAATGACCCCAAGAAGAGGACGGTATTTGACCACGTCCCCAGGACAACCAGTAAGAGGCTTCGGCTTATCAGAAGCTCTCATCAACTTGAATTGTTCAAGGCGGTGTCGGACGTCTGACGTTTTAACCACCTGGCCTGCCCCTGGAATGAAAGATAAGTGTTACGAACATACAATGGTCCACAATTCAAGAAACATGTTAAGTTAAAAAGAAAGAAAAGTGAGAAGGCACGTCTATTATACAAACCCTGCGGAGGAGTGGGATACTGCAATAAGTCCTGAATCTCATTCCAGGACGGAAGTGAACCATAAAATATTCTTAAGTCCTTATCGAAAATGGAATCGGCGGAAGTCAAAAGTTCACCTTGCACCGCCGAAGTTACCCTAGCTGAGGAGCCTTTAGGGGATGGATCGGCACCAGCCACAGCCTTGCCCGCCTCCTTTGCCTTTTCCGCTTCCGATTCTTCCTCCGATTCCCCGAAGGCCTGACGGAGAGCCTCATCCAGTTCAGGGTCTTGCCCAGAGGTTAAGGCACCAGCATCACCATCACCATCTCCATCGCCATCTCCTCCGCCTCCTGACTCTCCCCCCATATCGCCTCCTTCGCCCTCTTCCACACCTTCCTTCTCCGGAATGATCGGGCAAGTACTAGTGAGATGACCCTACTTTTCTAGTGGCCAAATCATGGACTAATTTGTTTTTTTTTTCTTTTGCATAAAGAAATATATGCTGAATGAAAACACAGGGTAATCTACCTCCAAAACCAAAACCAGGATCCACTATTACCAATATAGAAATATTGGTGTATTCTGAAAACATGGATTAGTATATATGAAGATATACCAATCTCTTTAGTTATTAAATCAGAGTTAAGAAGAATTAGCTAAAGCATTCACACATAGCATTTTCATATAAAGATAAACCCATTTCCTTCTTATGAAAATTATTTGCAATATGGCACAAAAGATACACAAGCAGACAGGAAACATCAGAATTCCTGATTATATCATAAAAATCATAGAGATCCTTTACTTGACTCAACTCTTGCTATAACACAATTATAGGTGTGGCCGTGCGTACACACACATATAAATACATGTGTGCACGGCCTCGCCAACACACAAGCTCAAGCAATGGTATTAATGAATAGGCAATGAAGCCTTGGCACCAACAAAATATTAATAATTATATGTATAAACAAAAGATCACCAATCCAACTATATAAAAAAATGAGGTCATCGAGTTTCCTCTTTCTCATTTATGCAAGCTATATTCCGAAATAAAAGATGAATTTACATCAACTATCCTTCTTTAAAACAAAACATGTCACTGATGCAAGAACAAAAGCTATTCTGCATCATACAAATATTTTTAACACAAACAATTGGAAACTAACAAGTTCCTTTTATAAAATCTCAAGATAATACATAGAATGGTAATCCATTTCTAGAATACTTATGAATATGAAACAGTTTACTTTCTTTTGCAAAACTTATCCAAAACTGTGTTTATTCATTTTAGAAATGTAAAGTGAAGGCATGCACGTATTTTAATTTATATGGCAAGTGCTTAATATAATTCAAGAATCTATCACATGAACATATATTAGCTATATGCTATATACAGATTCGAATAGCAACAGCCACTTAGCATAAAAATTTCATTTCCCAAAAATCATAGTGCATTTGAAAGCATCAAAACAATCCATCTTTCCTTCAAAGATTTGCGGCATCAAATATCTCATCTTTGCTTTTCACAGATCAAATATCAAATAGCAAATATCAAATATCAAATATCTCATCAAAAATCAAATATCACAGGACTAAGTAACTTGAACTCAGAAAAAAAAACCATAACATAGAGAAAATATATATATATATATATATCTATACATTCTCAGATATGATAAATTACATACAAAAATCAAACTCCAGATCCATAATGCTTGTGCATAAATATGGAAATAATCCATCAAGATAAGTTTATAAAAGTTTTTCCCAAAACTTCTGAAAGGAAACTTGAACAAATCCATAAAAAAATCCTTTAAATCACAAAACTCAGCAGTTCTATGGGTCTGCACATATACACAAGGGTAAACACTTGTGTATACTGCCTTGACACCAGTATTTCTCTAAATACAGATTTCAGGAAATATATACAAACTGAGTAATCCAAGTGTTTCAGTTTCAACTTGCAATTACACATAAGACAATACAGTTTTCAAGATTATATACAAATCAATCTAACACATAATGGTTCACTGTTCATGGCATTACATACATATTTTAGTTCAGCAATACATATGAAGTGACAATAAAAAAATACTTAAATACTTTCTTCATATCATCTACATGCAGTATAAATCATTCTAACTCCATCTCTTACATCATCATCTCATCAATATGTGCATAGCAACCTGTAAAGACATCATCCCGAACTGCCTCGTTGAATGAGACATCCCAGGAGATTATCGAGACAATCAACAGGGTCAGACATAATACGTCTGGTATGAGTGTGCTTAAGCAATTCATTTGGCAGTAATACAAGTGTTAAATCAGTGTACCGTGACTTAATAGTGAATAAATATCATCTCAGTACAGATATGATCATAATCAGACTTAATCATCACCAATATATGAACATGCAAGCAACCAAGATCAAACAATCAATAACAAGCATCAATACACGCAAAGCATCCATACACACAAATTAATTTACGGAAAATATAACCACGGCTGCCTGAGATAGGTCTTATTGCCAAATCATGATTAAGAACACTCACGTAGCTATATGAGATGTCGATCCCCTAGATATTGCCATAACTTTCCCCCTTTTTCTCACGAATCCAACGCCATTCGATACGGCGAGATAATTTTCCCCCAATCTGATTTCTAGGGCTTCGGCCATTTTTTTTTGTTTTGAAACGAGAAAGTTAAAATGAAAAACAGCCGGCCACATCTTTCTTTTCTTCTCTTTTTTTTATTTTTATTTTTATTTTTTTAATCCATTCACGGCTAGGGTTTTAACCATTGGGGAATTACAAATTTACCCCCAAGTCCAAATGTGCACAAATATACTTCAATACTTTATACTTGTTTAAATCACAACATCATAGTTGTGTAAATATTGTGGGTCATTACAAATACCCCACCTTTTTGGAATTGTGTCCTCACAATTCACTCTTACTCGTTCTAGCATCCCAAATATTCATTAAATTTTGCGGAGTGGCTGCAATACACACATGTATAAATATACACGTGTGCACTGCCTTGCCAACTCGAGTGCACCAACAAATTTCAATCAACATGTTTCATCATCAAATGAACCAGCACAAGGGTAACTGCAACTGCCATACAGACATCACATAAATAAGAAAGCAACATATTCAACAACTCAGTGCATTTGAAAACAGCAACTTCAGATGGATGTGTGGGAACTTACACATAGACTTGGCAAATGCAAGGCAACAACACAAAATGACAACAACAGAAGTGATCAAGACAAAGCACAAGTGTGCAGCATCAAGTTATTTCAAGTACATGGACATATATGTATATAGAACTGCCACTGCATGTAAACAGCAAAATCAAGTCTAAAATCTCAAGTGCAACAGCAGATTTTAGATGCAATAGTGTTTGGACTAAATCTATGCATACAGTGTAACTCAGGGGTGCACACAGGATGAAGTGAATATGCATACATATGGCAGTGTACAAATGAGAGCAGGAAACAGTGCCATTGCATTCATCATAATAGTGTTCACATTCAGTTTTAAACTAAACCCTATTGGCAAATTGGTTTAGTACATTTTAGAATCAATACAGAATTTACTTTCTGCTTTTCAAAACATTTCTAATGTCTCAAACATATTTATACACCAAGCTTACTCAACCCGAACTAAACAATTATTAATTCAGTAACAGTTTATAGGTTTTGTCATCAAGTTATATATTGCTTACAAATGCATTCCTACTCATGATTCATATTGAAGTCATTTTAAATGTAATGCTCATTCATCCATGGCTATACACACCATCTTCAGGCAATACATATCATCTATATGCAAGTCAAAATAGAGATCAATACCCTTATACAATCTGTCTTTATTTAAATGAGTTTTTAATCCAAAAAAGACCCCATTCTTGGCAATCAAAGCAAAATATCATAAACATATGTATGAATTAAGTTTATACAAATAATACTCAATCAATACAAACAACAAACAACCACTTAATACTGGTATATATTTTTTTTTTGGTTCCAAAAAGAAAACCAGACATCTATAAAAACATCAACTAATTGCTTGCCATCAGAAATCATCCAACAAGTATCTTAGCAGAAACTCTTATTTCAAGAATTCATAACAACCATCACCCAAATCACACAAACATCTCATAAATATGAACAAGCAAAACCCACAACATTGAGCTAAGGCATCAAAACTGAGTCTGCATACCAGAACTCACCATACCCCTAGCCTAATCACTTCTGCTTGTAGGTTCATTTCATATTATTATTATTTTTTTTAATGTCCAATATCACATTTATGGTTGCACTGGTGCACACTGCCTGGAACATCTGTTTGATTTCCAGCACACTACAAGCTATTTGGACATGAACATGCCATGTGCAAACTCACACCCCATCCTTGATGCAAGCCAACCACTATGTCATACCCACTTCCCTCATACCCAACCTGATAGAGGTGACCCAATTCCTTAGTTTAATTACTAAGTTTTCCTTTCATGTGTGCAGGTCTCAACTATATTGTCTCATGCTCAAAAAAATCTTTATGTACATAACCAGTAAATGCAAACAGTTTTCATGCATCCATGAAACAGTCATCCATTCATACATTTCAACAATCAATTAATCACATCTGTATATCATTTCAAGCCAATTTTTTTTTGTTCAGAGACAGGCTTTTGACTAAAACATAGATCAAATATTTTAGGAGATAAAATATCACTGGGGTTCCCAGTAACAAGATACTTGCAGACAACTTATATTTTTTTTTTCCAGTGAATCTTGTCCACAAAGGTTTCACATCCATATTATTTAAAGAAACATAAACTGTTCAGGTTATTGTTACTGGCATTAAAATAGTGAACATGGAGGTCATAAGAACCAAATCTAACAACCAGCAAGGCATCAAAACATTTCACATAGATTATATCACCACAAAGAAACTCATCCAACACATATGTGGTTAACAAAACTCATTTTCATTCATATAAAACTAACATACACCTAATCATAAGTAGCTATAAGTGTTCCTTTTGTCTTCACTTATATCATTGGGCTATATGAACTTGCAGGTAAAGCACAGGGATTTTGCATATCAGAAAATTCTTATGTTTTTCATATTTTATATTACAATCAACATGTGACCAGAGATTTTTATATGTATATTTTTTTTTTTGAGGAAATACTTAGGCAACTAGAGCTCAGCACATGGTCAAACCATTGCACTCTTATCCCCTTATTAAATACCAGACATAAGCAAAAGAACTTCCCTCCTTTTACTGCCTTGTACTTAACCAATCTTAGATCACACTTGACTGTAATGATTATATAATCCATTTTTTTTTCAGGTTATATTCATAAGAAATTTTATCTTCCTCTAAGGGACCTGTTTTATAAACTTCCATCACAAAGTTATATGCAGTTATCAAACATATTCAAGAAATGCAGCTTAACAGTTATGCATCCAAATCAGACAATTCACTTTTCAATGTTCATTCATATAATGACCTATTGCAATTGATACTTGCATTTGATATTTATCTTTTTTATTATTTGAAATTTTACCAAATATCAACATCACTTGCATCAGCTCATTATTGTGTTTATCAAGTTCTCAAACATATACTTATTAGTTATGGAGTAACAGTGGTGATTTCAGATTTAAATCAAAATAAATAAATACACCATCTATATTGAAACAAAGAAACATCCATGAAGTCCACAAAGAAGTAAAACTGTAATTTTAGCCATCTTTTAGATCAGATATAAACATAGGTGTCTTAATCCAACTTTTCTTGTATTAGAAAACATTTATAAATTCAAATTCCCTCATTTTAAATTTCTTACTACAGAGATTTACAATAGGTTTGTGGGCTTTCCAAAATAATTTAGACATTCATGATTCTACTGTATTATTGTAAAGATATGGACAGAGGTGTTTGTTAAGAAAATTTCACCAAAAACCCAGAAAACCTCATATCTTATTATTTAGAAAATAAGCATGAGCCAGATTTCTATGTTGCTGCCTATGTTCTAAATAATTTAAATCCATACTTGACAATAATAAGAATAGAATAATAAAAATGCTCAAACCATTTTAACTTGGAAATCTGACATACAAAACTCCAAATAGAAATGCACAAACAAACATCCATCTCATCCATAATAACCACTTCAGAAATTTAAATAATTTTCATAATACTTCTTTGTTCCTAGCAAATTTAAATGAACTAGACATGAGCATAAACCTCTCTGTTCATACTGCCTAATCCACTATTATTCAATACCCTACTTCTCAGTAAATTAATCAAATTATTTTCTTATAAAAACTGAGTCATAAACTCATTTCTGTAATCAGGTTATTTGATTGATTAAACAATTTTCAAAACAAAGTAGTAGAAAGGAGAAACATCATTAACACTGATGTAATCCAAATAAATCATCCAAAGCAATCAATTCAAACAATGCAACCAAAGCAGTCAATACAAATAAATTCACACAAATTAAATTTTTGCTATGTTCTCTACCAACATAGCTCTGATACCAAATGAGATGACCCTACTTTTCTAGTGGCCAAATCATGGACTAATTTGTTTTTTTTTTCTTTTGCATAAAGAAATATATGCTGAATGAAAACACAGGGTCATCTACCTCCAAAACCAAAACCAAGATCCACTATTACCAATATAGAAATATTGGTGTATTCTGAAAACATGGATTAGTATATATGAAGATATACCAATCTCTTTAGTTATTAAATCAGAGTTAAGAAGAATTAGCTAAAGCATTCACACATAGCATTTTCATATAAAGATAAACCCATTTCCTTCTTATGAAAATTATTTGCAATATGGCACAAAAGATACACAAGCAGACAGGAAACATCAGAATTCCTGATTATATCATAAAAATCATAGAGATCCTTTACTTGACTCAACTCTTGCTATAACACAATTATAGGTGTGGCTGCGCGTACACACACATATAAATACATGTGTGCACGGCCTCGCCAACACACAAGCTCAAGCAATGGTATTAATGAATAGGCAATGAAGCCTTGGCACCAACAAAATATTAATAATTATATGTATAAACAAAAGATCACCAATCCAACTATATAAAAAAATGAGGTCATCGAGTTTCCTCTTTCTCATTTATGCAAGCTATATTCCGACATAAAAGATGAATTTACATCAACTATCCTTCTTTAAAACAAAACATGTCACTGATGCAAGAACAAAAGCTATTCTGCATCATACAAATATTTTTAACACAAACAATTGGAAACTAACAAGTTCCTTTTATAAAATCTCAAGATAATACATAGAATGGTAATCCATTTCTAGAATACTTATGAATATGAAACAATTTACTTTCTTTTGCAAAACTTATCCAAAACTTTGTTTATTCATTTTAGAAATGTAAAGTGAAGGCATGCACGTATTTTAATTTATAAGGCAAGTGCTCAATATAATTCAAGAATCTATCACATGAACATATATTAGCTATATGCTATATACAGATTCGAATAGCAACAGCCACTTAGCATAAAAATTTCATTTCCCAAAAATCATAATGCATTTGAAAGCATCAAAACAATCCATCTTTCCTTCAAAGATTTGCGGCATCAAATATCTCATCTTTGCTTTTCACAGATCAAATATCAAATATCAAATAGCAAATATCAAATATCAAATATCTCATCAAAAATCAAATATCACGGGACTAAGTAACTTGAACTCAGAAAAAAAACCATAACATAGAGAAAAAATATATATATATATATATCTATACATTCTCAGATATGATAAATTACATACAAAAATCAAACTCCAGATCCATATATGCTTGTGCATAAATATGGAAATAATCCATCAAGATAAGTTTATAAAAGTTTTTCCCAAAACTTTTGAAAGGAAACTTGAACAAATCCATAAAAAAATCCTTTAAATCACAAAACTCAGCAGTTCTATGTGTCTGCACATATACACAAGGGTAAACACTTGTGTATACTGCCTTGACACCAGTATTTCTCTAAATACAGATTTCAGGAAATATATACAAACTGAGTAATCCAAGTGTTTCAGTTTCAACTTGCAATTACACATAAGACAATACAGTTTTCAAGATTATATACAAATCAATCTAACACATAATGGTTCACTGTTCATGGCATTACATACATATTTTAGTTCAGCAATACATATGAAGTGACAATAAAAAAATACTTAAATACTTTCTTCATATCATCTACATGCAGTATAAATCATTCTAACTCCATCTCTTACATCATCATCTCATCAATATGTGCATAGCAACCTGTAAAGACATCATCCCGAACTGCCTCGTTGAATGAGACATCCCAGGAGATTGTCGAGACAATCAACAGGGTCAGACATAATACGTCTGGTATGAGTGTGCTTAAGCAATTCATTTGGCAGTAATACAAGTGTTAAATCAGTGTACCGTGACTTAATAGTGAATAAATATCATCTCAGTACAGATATGATCATAATCAGTCTTAATCATCACCAATATATGAACACGCAAGCAACCAAGATCAAACAATCATTAACAAGCATCAATACACGCAAAACATCCATACACACAAATTAATTTAAGGAAAATATAACCACGGTTGCCTGAGATAAGTCTTATTGCCAAATCATGATTAAGAACACTCACGTAGCTATATGAGATGTCGATCCCCTAGATATTGCCATAACTTTCCCCCTTTTTCTCACGAATCCAACGCCATTCGATACGGCGAGATAATTTTCCCCCAATCTGATTTCTAGGGCTTCGGCCATTTTTTTTTTGTTTTGAAACGAGAAAGTTAAAATGAAAAACAGCCGGCCACATCTTTCTTTTCTTCTCTTTTTTTTATTTTTATTTTTATTTTTTTAATCCATTCACGGCTAGGGTTTTAACCATTGGGGAATTACAAATTTACCCCCAAGTCCAAATGTGCACAAATATACTTCAATACTTTATACTTGTTTAAATCACAACATCATAGTTGTGTAAATATTGTGGGTCATTACAACTAGGAGAGGGGCCCTCCGACTCTTTAAGCTTCTTGCCTCCCGCGACGGGATGCTGTGCAAATGGTTTCCTCTTGCCACTCTTCACCGTGGCCCCTTCCTTAGCTTTAGCAGCCTTCTCCTCAGCCGTGTCCCTCTGCTTAACCACAGACTGGTGCGGCTGGATCAAATTGTACTCCAGGAGGGTAGCGTTCCTGATCAGGAACGAAGCCGACCTGTCCCACGCGGGAATGGCCTTTATTCCAGCAGCCATCCGCGCCAAAGAATCGTCTTCCACGACAACAATGCCACCTGTCGCTAGCAAGAAATAGAAGCGTGTCAGAAGAAGAACTACAGTCAGAACATGGAAAATATAAATGAAATTCATCTTACAGCCGGAAGTGAAAAGGCGGAAAGAAACAGAATCGTCCTTGATAAAAAACCATTCCTTCTTGAACATGGTGAACTTTGAATATAAGTCCAAGACCGGTTTGAAGGGCACGGCCGCTTCCAGACTGATATACGGAGACCCCTTCTTGTAGCCTCTCAGGTTATACAAATATCGAATTTCCCGGTTAGAAGGAGGGCACCCGTACCTCCTCTGGAAGATGACGAAAAGGCTTACCAGAATGGCATAAGAGTTCGGCTGAAGCTGGAATGTAGCCACTTTCAAATATGTGGTAAAGCTGACTATCCAGGCGTTGATAGGAGGGATAGCACCACACATGCAATGGTACCTGCTGTAAGCAAAGTAACCTTCGGGGGGATTATACGACATCACTCCATCTCCCGGCAGCAGCATAAGAGCCCTGTCTATCCCAAATGAACGAGATATGACATCAAGTTGCTCCTCCTTTAGGGAGCTAGGAAAGCAATCGGGAGGGGAGACCAGAAGTTCCTGTGGACCATATCCGTCCACTAACGACCTCGGAACAGGTCGATGCTGTCCGGATCCTGGTTGGGCTGGGGGCACGGAGGAATACTCGCCTCCATCCTTGGATTTCCGTCTGTCTGTCGTGTTTCCGCCTTGCGAGACATTTATCTGCATACACAAAAGTGAAAAGACAGGTTGTTAGAACAAGAAGTACAGAGATGTAAGCGAAAAAGAATGCATAAGTCCAGAGTTCCACTCAAAGTCCAAATACAAGAGTTCATTCGGTATACATGTCATTCGGCACCAAGAGTTCATTCGGTATACATCCATTCGGCACTAAGGCCTAAGGCCCATTCGGTAAAACGAAGACCTTTTTATGTATTCGGCAAATTAGGCCCATTCGGTAGTAAGTCCATTCGGCAATAAGTGTATACCTGATTCGGTAGGCAAGTTGGTTCGGCACGAAATGGTTCGGCTTTCGTTTGATTCGGCTAAAGTTTGATCCGGTATAGTATTGGTTCGGCGCTTGTTGATTCGGTAAAGAAAACCTAAGGGGGTGTAGCCCCTATATATAGACTGGAGGAACACCACCGGACCGGATGGTTCGCCATACCGGACCAACCTCCAACCGAATGAAAACATATACCTACTCGAAGCTGAATGAAACTGTCTCTACCAGTATAAACCCGAAACAGGGGGCATGTAAGGCGCCGCATTCAGATAAGTACCGGACTCTAGAACCGACTGATAAAATAAAAATTATAATGACGATGAATGAGTAGTAAATCTCCCACCAACACGGGTTAACCATTTACACATGTACGCGACCACGAACGGTCCACAGGCATGCTCTGAATGGCTATCAACCCTATCATCGTGAGAATTTACGCTTTGACATCCTTTTGAAACTCATCAGTTGGATGACTATTCAGTACGGCTAACTCAGAAATGGCTAAGCTACTTACACATGTACGGGGTCGAGAACAATCCCTAGGCATGCTCTGAGCTGGCGATAAACCACCTTGACAAACGATCCATGGACCCACTCTAACGTGAACCCGGCATCGATAATGCTAAGCCCCCTTGGGGCGCACTCTCTCGCTCCGAACGGCGAGATTCACTTCATCTCAAATGTTCCGATCCTGAACGGTCGTTACCGGAAATCACACTAAAACTGTGAATTCCCTTGCAGGACATCAACAGGATATGAACATCCAGCCCATGGCATTACAAAACAAGCCTTCCTACCATAAGGAAACAAAGCGCGACACATGCAAGCACGTGCCCCACTTTGGGGGGCAAATGTTGGGCGAATTCTCACCCAGAAGATCTCGAGACCAAGGAATCACAGTTTCACCCGGGCTCGCAACCTCAACTTCGTTCAACAAACACAAGGCTCAATACAAGCGTAGAAGTCCATCCGACATTCTCAATGTACAAGCTCATTCGGCATAAGGACATTCGGCCATAGGCTCCCATTCGGCCACGAACCAACATTCGGTCATCCCAATTCGGCCACCGAACCAACATTCCACAAACTCCATTCGGCATACCGGTCCAAACACATACCGAACCAACCCTCTCTTCTACGACCGATCCAAAGCTCCACCGATCCATCATCAAAACCCTACCACCGGACCAGCCACACCGGTCCATCACAAAACTCCTACCACCGGACCAGGCTGGTACCGGACCAAAGTCCTACCGGTCCAACACCACACTTTCAAGGCCGAATGAAGCCTCGCCGAACCAGATAACTACCAGTCCAGATTGCTTCAGTCCGGGCCCGCCAGCAGCTATATACATCCAAGACCCCTGCCCCCTACCTCACTCTATAAATAGAGGGGCAGGGGTACAACAATGGAAGACAAGTTTGAGAGCTCAAGCACGGAAGGAACTTTCAAACTACTTTCATATACTTGTACACAAAGCATTGTACTTGTAATCTGAAACAAAGAAGATAATAACATATAAAGTGGACGTAGGCACGTTCTGGCCGAACCACTATAAATCTGTGTGTCTTTTACATTTCAGCCCCTGCTTTTTTCATATTTACATAACTCATCTAAATCATTAAGAATCACATAAAACCAATTAAATTTCATGACTTGGTGATGTTTGCCCACTTTTCGCGCAAACATATCTGATCGGGTTTCCGCCTTGCGAGAAATTTATATGCATACACAAAAGTGAAAAGACAGGTTGTTAGAACAAGAAGTACAGAGATGTAAGCGAAAAAGATTGCATAAGTCCAGAGTTCCACTCAAAGTCCAAATACAAGAGTTCATTCGGTATACATGTCATTCGGCACCAAGAGTTCATTCGGTATACATCCATTCGGCACTAAGGCCTAAGGCCCATTCGGTAAAACGATGACCTTCGTATGTATTCGGCAAATTAGGCCCATTCGGTAGTAAGTCCATTCGGCAATAAGTGTATACCTGATTCGGTAGGCAAGTTGGTTCGGCACGAAATGGTTCGGCTTTCGTTTGATTCGGCTAAAGTTTGATCCGGTATAGTATTGGTTCGGCGCTTGTTGATTCGGTGAAGAAAACCTAAGGGGGTGTAGCCCCTATATATAGACTGGAGGAACACCACCGGACCGGATGGTTCGGCATACCGGACCAACCTCCAACCGAATGAAAACATATACTACTCGAAGCCGAATGAAACTGTCTCTACCAACAGAAACCAGAAACAGGGGGCATGCAAGGCACCGCATTCAGATAAGTACCGGACTCTAGAACCGACTGATAAAATAAAAATTATAATGACGATGAATGAGTAGTAAATCTCCCACCAACACGGGTTAACCATTTACACATGTACGCGACCACGAACGGTCCACAGGCATGCTCTGAATGGCTATCGACCCTATCATCGTGAGAATTTACGCTTTGACATCCTTTTGAAACTCATTAGTTGGATGACTATTCAGTCCTGCTAACTCAGAAATGGCTAAGCTACTTACACATGTACTGGGTCGAGAACAATCCCTAGGCATGCTCTGAGCTGGCGATAAACCACCTTGACAAACGATCCATGGACCCACTCTAACGTGAACCCGGCATCGATAATGCTAAGCCCCCTTGGGGCGCACTCTCTCACCCCGAACGGCGCGATTCACTTCATCTCAAATGTTCCGACCCTGAACGGTCGTTACCGAAAATCACACTAAAACTGTGAATTCCCTTGCAGGACATCAACAGGATATGAACATCCAGCCCATGGCATTACAAAACAAGCCTTCCTACCATAAGGAAACAAAGCGCGACACATGCAAGCACGTGCCCCACTTTGGGGGGCAAATGTTGGGCGAATTCTCACCCAGAAGATCTCGAGACCAAGGAATCACAGTTTCACCCAGGCTCGCAACCTCAACTTCGTTCAACAAACACAAGGCTCAATACAAGCGTAGAAGTCCATCCGACATTCTCAATGTACAAGCTCATTCGGCATAAGGACATTCGGCCATAGGCTCCCATTCGGCCACGAACCAACATTCGGTCATCCCCATTCGGCCACCGAACCAACATTCCACAAACTCCATTCGGCATACCGGTCCAAACACATACCGAACCAACCTTCTCCTCTACGACCGATCCAAAGCTCCACCGATCCATCATCAAAACCCTACCACCGGACCAGCCACACCGGTCCATCACAACACTCCTACAACCGGACCAGGCTGGTACCGGACCAAAGTCCTACCGGTCCAACACCACACTTTCAAGGCCGAATGAAGCCTCGCCGAACCAGATAACTGCCAGTCCAGATTGCTTCAGCCCGGGCCCGCCAGCAGCTATATACATCCAAGACCCTTGCCCCCTACCTCACTCTATAAATAGAGGGGCAGGGGTACAACAATGGCAGACAAGTTTGAGAGCTCAAGCACGGAAGGAACTTTCAAACTACTTTCATATACTTGTACACAAAGCATTGTACTGGTAATCTGAAACAAAGAAGATAATAACATATAAAGTGGACGTAGGCACGTTCTGGCCGAACCACTATAAATCTGTGTGTCTTTTACATTTCAGCCCCTGCTTTTTTCATATTTACATAACTCATCTAAATCATTAAGAATCACATAAAACCAATTAAATTTCACGACTTGGAGATGTTTGCCCACTTTTCGCGCAAACATATCTGATCGTGTTTCCGCCTTGCGAGAAATTTATATGCATACACAAAAGTGAAAAGACAGGTTGTTAGAACAAGAAGTACAGAGATGTAAGCGAAAAAGATTGCATAAGTCCAGAGTTCCACTCAAAGTCCAAATACAAGAGTTCATTCGGTATACATGTCATTCGGCACCAAGAGTTCATTCGGTATACATCCATTCGGCACTAAGGCCTAAGGCCCATTCGGTAAAACGATGACCTTCGTATGTATTCGGCAAATTAGGCCCATTCGGTAGTAAGTCCATTCGGCAATAAGTGTATACCTGATTCGGTAGGCAAGTTGGTTCGGCACGAAATGGTTCGGCTTTCATTTGATTCGGCTAAAGTTTGATCCGGTATAGTATTGGTTCGGCGCTTGTTGATTCGGTGAAGAAAACCTAAGGGGGTGTAGCCCCTATATATAGACTGGAGGAACACCACCGGACCGGATGGTTCGGCATACCGGACCAACCTCCAACCGAATGAAAACATATACTACTCGAAGCCGAATGAAACTGTCTCTACCAGCAGAAACCAGAAACAGGGGGCATGCAAGGCACCGCATTCAGATAAGTACCGGACTCTAGAACCGACTGATAAAATAAAAATTATAATGACGATGAATGAGTAGTAAATCTCCCACCAACACGGGTTAACCATTTACACATGTACGCGACCACGAACGGTCCACAGGCATGCTCTGAATGGCTATCAACCCTATCATCGTGAGAATTTACGCTTTGACATCCTTTTGAAACTCATCAGTTGGATGACTATTCAGTCCTGCTAACTCAGAAATGGCTAAGCTACTTATACATGTACTGGGTCGAGAACAATCCCTAGGCATGCTCTGAGCTGGCGATAAACCACCTTGACAAACGATCCATGGACCCACTCTAACGTGAACCCGGCATCGATAATGCTAAGCCCCCTTGGGGCGCACTCTCTCACCCCGAACGGCGCGATTCACTTCATCTCAAATGTTCCGACCCTGAACGGTCGTTACCGAAAATCACACTAAAACTGTGTATTCCCTTGCAGGACATCAACAGGATATGAACATCCAGCCCATGGCATTACAAAACAAGCCTTCCTACCATAAGGAAACAAAGCGCGACACATGAAAGCACGTGCCCCACTTTGGGGGGCAAATGTTGGGCGAATTCTCACCCAGAAGATCTCGAGACCAAGGAATCACAGTTTCACCCGGGCTCGCAACCTCAACTTCGTTCAACAAACACAAGGCTCAATACAAGCGTAGAAGTCCATCTGACATTCTCAATGTACAAGCTCATTCGGCATAAGGACATTCGGCCATAGGCTCCCATTCGGCCACGAACCAACATTCGGTCATCCCCATTCGGCCACCGAACCAACATTCCACAAACTCCATTCGGCATACCGGTCCAAACACATACCGAACCAACCTTCTCCTCTACGACCGATCCAAAGCTCCACCGATCCATCATCAAAACCCTACCACCGGACCAGCCACACCGGTCCATCACAACACTCCTACCACCGGACCAGGCTGGTACCGGACCAAAGTCCTACCGGTCCAACACCACACTTTCAAGGCCGAATGAAGCCTCGCCGAACCAGATAACTGCCAGTCCAGATTGCTTCAGCCCGGGCCCGCCAGCAGCTATATACATCCAAGACCCTTGCCCCCTACCTCACTCTATAAATAGAGGGGCAGGGGTACAACAATGGCAGACAAGTTTGAGAGCTCAAGCACGGAAGGAACTTTCAAACTACTTTCATATACTTGTACACAAAGCATTGTACTTGTAATCTGAAACAAAGAAGATAATAACATATAAAGTGGACGTAGGCACGTTCTGGCCGAACCACTATAAATCTGTGTGTCTTTTACATTTCAGCCCCTGCTTTTTTCATATTTACATAACTCATCTAAATCATTAAGAATCACATAAAACCAATTAAATCTCACGACTTGGAGGTGTTTGCCCACTTTTCGCGCAAACAAACGGCCATAACTTCTGGCTCGTTTAGAGTTACGGGAGCCATAACCTGTCAAAACGAAGGCCTCGATGAGATCTATGGCTCCGACAGCTTTCATTCGTCAATGGATTGTTTAATGCCCAAAAAAGACTATACGAATCTCAATCGGGTCCAGGAAGTTTTTTACCCTTCGTTTTTTCGACACGTGGATTTTTACGGTTAAACGGGATTACCGTGGCTGATCTTGAATTTACCATCGCTGGAGAGTGGTGCACCATGGTACCATTCCATTTCAAATCCATGCACGCATTTCAAAATGTCGTACGACACTGTTTCGCCATTTCGGACGGATATTGCACCTTGCACCGTGGATGTTGCACCCTGTAGATATCGATTATTCGGACGGCCATAACTTCTGGCTCATTTAGAGTTACGGGAGCCATAACCAGTCATAACGAAAGCCTCAGTGAGTTCTACGGCTCTGACAGCTTTCAGCCTTCAATGGATTGTATAATGCCCAAAAAAGACTATCCGAATCTCAATAGTGTCTCGGAAGTTTTTTACCCTTCGTTTTTTCGATACGTGGATTTTTACGGTAAAACGAGATTACCGTGGCTGGTCTTCGATTTACGATCGCTGGAGAGTGGTGCACCATGGTACCATTTCGTTTCAAATCCATGCGCGCATTTCAAAAAGTCGTAAGACGCTGTTTCTCCATTTCGGACGGATGTTGCATCTTGCACCGTGGATGTTGCACACTGTAGATATCAATTATTCAGACGGCCTTAACTTCTGGTTCGTTTAGAGTTACGGGAGCCGTTACCTGTCAAAACGAATGCCTAAGTGAGTTCTACGGCTCTGACAGCTTTCAGCCGTCAATGGATTGTTTAATGCCCAAAAAAGATTATCCGAATCTCAATCGGGTCTCGGAAGTTTTTTACCCTTCGTTTTTTCGACACGTGGATTTTTACGGTAAAACTGGATTACCGTGGCTGGTCTTCGATTTACCATCGCTGGAGAGTGGTGCACCATGGTACTGTTCCGTTTCAAATCCATGCGCGCATTTCAAAAAGTCGTACGATGCTGTTTCGCCATTTCGGATGGATGTTGCACCTTGCACCGTCGATGTTGCGCCCTTTAGATATCGATTATTCGGACAGCCCTAACTTCTGGCTCGTTTAGAGTTACAGGAGTCATAACCTGTCGAAACGAAGGCCTCAGTGAGTTCTACGGCTCTGACAGCTTTCAAACGTCAATGGACTGTTTAATGCCCAAAAAAGACTATCCGAATCTCAATCGGGTCTAGGAAGTTTTTTACCCTTCGTTTTTTGGACACATGGATTTTTACGGTAAAACGGGATTACCGTGGCTGGTCTTCGATTTACCATCGCTGGAGAGTGGTGCACCATGGTACCGTTCTGTTTCAAATCCATGCATGCATTTCAAAAAGTTGTACGACGCTGTTTCGCTATTTCGGCCGGATGTTGCACCTTGCACCGTGGATGTTGCACCCTGTAGATATCGATTATTCGGACGACCATTACTTCTGACTCGTTTAGAGTAATGGGATGCATAACCTGTCAATACGAAGGCCTCGGTGAGTTCTATGGCTCTGACAGCTTTCAGCCGTTAATGGATTTTTTAATGCCCAAAAAAGACTATCCGAATCTTAATCGGGTCTAGGAAGTTTTTGACCCTTCATTTTTTCGACACATGGATTTTTACGGTAAAATGGGATTACCGTGGCTGGTCTTCGATTTAACATCGCTGGAGAGTGGTGCACCATGGTACCGTTCCATTTCAAATCCATGCACACATTTCAAAAAGTCGTGCGACACTGTTTCGCCATTTCGGACGGATGTTGCACCTTGAACCGTGGATGTTGCACCCTGCAGATATCGATTATTCGGACGGCCATAACTTCTGGCTCGTTTAGAGTTACGGGAGAGTTCTATGGCTCTAATAGCTTTCAACCGTCAATGGATTGTATAATACCCAAAAAAGACTATCCGAATCTCAATCGGGTCTAGGAAGTTTTTTACCCTTCGTTTTTTCGACACATGGATTTTTACGGTAAAATGGGATTACCGTGGCTGGTCTTCGATTTACCATCGCTGGAGAGTGGCGCACCATGGTACCGTTCCGTTTCAAATCCATGCACGCAATTCAAAAAGTCATACGACGCTGTTTCGCCATTTCGGACGGATGTTGCACCTTGCACCGTGGATGTTGCTCCATGTAGATATCGATTATTCAGACGGCCATAACTTCTGGCTCGTTTAGAGTTAGAGGAGCCATAACAAGTCAAAACAAAGCCCTTGGTGAGTTCTACGGCTATGACAGCTTTAAGCCGTCAATGGATTGTATAATGCCCAAAAAAGACTATCCGAATCTCAATCGGGTCTCGGAAGTTTTTTACCCTTCGTTTTTTCGACACGTAGATTTTTACTGTAAAACTGGATTACCGTGGCTGGTCTTCGATTTACCATCGCTGTAGAGTGGTGCACCATGGTACCGTTCCGTTTCGAATCTATGCACGCATTTCAAAAAGTCGTACGACACTGTTTCGCCATTTCGGACGGATGTTGCACCTTGCACCGTGGATGTTGCACCCTGTAGATATCGATATTCGGACGGCCATAACTTCTGGCTCGTTTAGAGTTATGGAAGCCATAACCTGTCAAAACGAAGGCCTCAGTGAGTTCTATGGCTCTGATAGCTTTCAACCGTCAATGGATTGTATAATGCCCAAAAAAGACTATCCGAATCTCAATCGGGTCTAGGAAGTTTTTTACCCTTTGTTTTTTCGACACATGGATTTTTACAGTAAAACGGGATTACCGTGGCTAGTCTTCGATTTACCATCGCTGGAGAGTGGTGCACCATGGTATCGTTCCGTTTCAAATCCTTGCGCGCATTTCAAAAAGTCGTACGACGCTGTTTCGCCATTTCGGACGGATGTTGCATCTTGCACCGTGGATGTTGCACCCTGTAGATATCGATTATTCGGACGACCATAACTTCTAGCTCGTTTAGAGTTACGGGAGCCATAACCTGTCAAAACGAAGGCCTCAGTAAGTTCTACGGCTCTGACAGCTTCCACCTGTCAATGGATTGTTTAATGCCCAAAAAACACAATCCGAATCTCAATCGGGTCTCAAAAGTTTTTTACCCTTCGTTTTTTCGACACGTGGATTTTTAAGGTAAAATGGGATTACCGTGGCTGGTCTTTGATTTAGCATTGCTGGAGAGTGGTGCACCACGGTACCGTTCCGTTTCAAATATTTGCACGCATTTCAAAAAGTCGTACGACACTGTTTCGCCATTTCGAACGGATGTTGCACCTTGCACCGTGGATGTTGCACCATGTACATATCGATTATTCGGACAGCCATAAATTCAGGCTCGTTTAGAGTTAAGGGAGCCATAACCAGTCAAAACGAAGCCCACGGTGAGTTCTACGGCTCTGACAGCTTTCAGACGTCAATGGATTGTATAATGCCCAAAAAAGACTATCTGAATCTCAATCGGGTCTTGGAAGTTTTTTACCCTTCGTTTTGTCGACACGTGGATTTTTATGGTAAAACTGGATTATCGTGGCTGGTCTTCGATTTACCATCGCTTGAGAGTGGTGCACCAAGGTACCGTTCCGTTTCAAATCCATGCGCGTATTTCAAAAAGTCGTATGACGCTGTTTCGCCATTTCAGACAGTTGTTGCATCTTGCACCGTGGATGTTGCACACTGTAGATATCGATTATTCGGACGGCCATAACTTCTGGCTCGTTTAGAGTTACGTGAGCCATAAACTGTCAAAACGAAGGCCTCATGAGTTCTACGGCTCTGACAGCTTTCAGCCGTCAATGGATTGTTTAATGCCCAAAAAAGACTATCCGAATCTCAATCGGGTCTCGGAAGTTTTTTACCCTTCGATTTTTCGACACGTGGATTTTTACGGTAAAATGGGATTAACATGGCTGGTCTTCGATTTACCATCGCTGGTGAGTGGTGCACCATGGTACCGTTCCGTTTCAAATCCATGCACGCATTTCAAAAAGTCGTACGACACTGTTTCGCCATTTCGGACGGATGTTGCACCTTGCACCGCGGATGCTGCACCATGTTGATATCGATTAATCGGACGGCCATAACTTCTGGCTCGTTTAGAGTTAAGGGAGCCATAACCAGTCAAAACGAAGACCTCGGTGAGTTCTACGGCTCTGACGGCTTTCAGCCGTCAATGGATTGTATAATGCCCAAAAAAGACTATCCGAATCTCACTCGGGTCTCGGAAGTTTTTTACCCTTCGTTTTATCGACACGTGAATTTTTACGGTAAAACTGTATTACCGTGGCTGGTCATCGATTTACCATTGCTGGAGAGTGGTGCACCATGGTACCGTTCTGTTTCAAATCTATGCACGCATTTCAAAAAGTCGTACGACACTCTTTCGCCATTTCGGACGGATGTTGCACCATGCACCACGGATGTTACACCCTGTATATATCGATTATTCGGACGGCCATAACTTCTGGCTCTTTTAGAGTTATGGGAGCCATAACCTGTCAAAACGAAGGCCTCAGTGAGTTCTATGGCTCTGACAGCTTTCAACCGTCAATGGATTGTATAATGCCCAAAAAAGACTATCCGAATCTCAATCGGGTCTAGGAAGTTTTTTACCCTTCGTTTTTTCGACACATGGATTTTTACGGTAAAACGGGATTACCGTGGCTGGTCTTCGATTTACCATCGCTGGAGAGTGGTACATCATGGTACTGTACCGTTTCAAATCCATGCGCGCATTACAAAAAGTCGTACGACGCTGTTTCGCCATTTCGGACGGATGTTGCATCTTGCACCGTGGATGTTGCACCCTGTAGATATCGATTATTCGGACGACCATAACTTATAGCTCGTTTAGAGTTACGGGAGCCATAACCTGTCCAAACGAAGGCCTCAGTGAGTTCTACGGCTCTGATAGCTTTCAGCGGTCAATGGATTGTTTAATGGCCAAAAAAGACTATCCGAATCTCCATCGGGTCTCGGAAGTTTTTTACCCTTTATTTTTTCGACACGTGGATTTTTACGGTAAAATGAGATTACCGTGGCTGGTCTTCGATTTAGCATCGCTGGAGAGTGGTGCACCATGGTACCGTTCTGTTTCAAATCCATGCACGCATTTCAAAAAGTCGTACGACACTGTTTCTCCATTTCGAACGGATGTTGCACCTTGCACCGTGGATGTTGCACCATGTAGATATCGATTATTCGGACGGCCATAACTTCTGGCTCGTTTAGAGTTAAGGGAGCCATAACCCAGTCAAAACGAAGCCCTCGGTGATTTCTACGGCTCTGACAGCTTTCAGCCATCAATGGATTGTATAATGCCCAAAAAAGACTATCGGAATCTCAATCGGGTCTCGGAAGTTTTTTACCCTTCGTTTTTTCGACACGTAGATTTTTACGGTAAAACTGGATTACCGTGGCTGGTCTTCGATTTACCATCGCTGGAGAGTGATGCACCATGGTACCGTTCCGTTTCTAATCTATGCACACATTTCAAAAAGTCGTACGACACTGTTTCCCCATTTCGGACGGATGTTGCACGTTGCACCGTGGATGTTGCACCCTGTAGATATCTATTATTCGGACGGCCATAACTTCTGGCTCGTTTAGAGTTACGGGAGAGTTCTATGGCTCTAATATCTTTCAACCGTCAATGGATTGTATAATGCCCAAAAAAGACTATCCGAATCTCAATCGGGTCTAGGAAGTTTTTTACCCTTCGTTTTTTCGACACATGGATTTTTACGGTAAAACGGGATTACCGTGGCTGGTCTTCGATTTACCATCGCTGGAGCGTGGTGCACCATGGTACCGTTCCGTTTCAAATCCATGCACGCATTTCAAAAAGTCGTACGACGCTGTTTCGCCATTTCGGTCGGATGTTGCATCTTGCATCGTGGATGTTGCACCCTGTAGATATCGATTATTCGGACGGCCATAACATCTATCTCGTTTAGAGTTACGGGAGGCATAACTTGTCAAAACGAAGGCCTCAGTGAGTTCTACGGCTCTGACAGCTTTCAGCCGTCAGTGGATTGTTTAATGCCCAAAAAAGACTATCCGAATCTCAATCGGGTCTCGGAAGTTTTTTACCCTTCTTTTTTTCGACACTTGGATTTTTACGGTAAAATGGGATTACCGTGGCTGGTCTTCGATTTAGCATCACTGGAGAGTGTTGCACCATGGTACCAATCCGTTTCAAATCCATGCACGGTCGTACGACACTGTTTGGACATTTCGAACGGATGTTGCACCTTGCACCGTGGATGTTGCAACTTGTAGATATCGATTATTCGGACGACCATAACTTCTGTCTCGTTTAGAGTTAAGGGAGCCATAACCAGTCAAAACGAAGCCCTTGGTGAGTCCTACGGCTGTGACAGCTTCTAGCCTTCAATGGATTGTATAATGCCCAAAAAAGACTATCCGAATCTCAATCAGGTCTCGAAAGTTTTTTACTCTTCGTTTTATCGACACGTGGATTTTTACGGTAAAACTGGATTACTGCTGCTGCTCTTCGATTTACCATCGCTGATGAGTGGTGCACCATGGTACCGTTCCGTTTCAAATCCATACGCGCATTTCAAAAAGTCGTACGACGCTGTTCCTCCATTTCGGACGGTTGTTGCATCTTGCACAGTGGATGTTGCACGCTGTAGATATCGATTATTCGGACGGCCATAACTTCTGGCTGGTTTAGAGTTACGGGAGCCATAACCTGTCAAAACGAAGGCCTCAGTGATTTCTACGGCTCTGACAGCTTTCAGCCGTCAATGGATTGTTTAATGCCCAAAACAGACTATCCGAATCTCAATCATGTCTCGGAAGTTTTTTACCCTTCGTTTTTTCGACACGTGGATTTTTACGGTAAAATGGGATTACCGTGGCTGGTCTTCGATTTACCATCGCTGGAGAGTGGTGCACCATGGTACCGTTCCGTTTCAAATCCATGCACACATTTCAAAAAGTCGTACGACACTGTTTCGCCATTTCGGACGGATGTTGCACCTTGCAGCGTGGATGCTGCATCATGTAGATATCGATTATTCGGACGGCCATAACTTCTGGCTCGTTTAGAGTTAAGAGAGCCATAACCAGTCAAAACGAAGCCTTTGGTGAGTTCTACGGCTCCGACAGCTTTCAGCCGTCAATAGATTGTATAATGCCCAAAAATGACTATCCGAATCTCAATCGGGTCTCGGAAGTTTTTTACCCTTCGTTTTTTCGACATGTAGATTTTTACGGTAAAACTGGATTACCATGGCTGGTCTTCGATTTACCATCGCTAGAGAATGGCGCACCATGGTACCGTTCCGTTTCAAATCTATGCACACATTTCAAAAAGTCGTACGACACTGTTTCGTCATTTCGGACGGATGTTGCACCTTGCACCGTGGATGTTGCACCCTGTAGATATCGATTATTCGGACGGCCATAACTTCTGGCTCGTTTAGAGTTGTGGGAGCCATAACCTGTCAAAACGAAGGCCTCAGTGAGTTCTATGGCTCTGACAGCTTTCAACCGTCAATGGATTTTATAATGCCCAAAAAAGACTATCCGAATCTCAATCGGGTCTAGGAAGTTTTTTACCCTTCGTTTTTTCAACACGTGGATTTTTACGGTAAAACAGGATTACCGTGGCTGGTCTTCGATTTACCATCGCTGGAGAGTGGTGCACCATGGTACCGTTCCGTTTCAAATCCAAGCGCGCATTTCAAAAAGTCGTACGACGCTATTTTGCCATTTCGGACGGATGTTGCATCTTGCACCGTGGATGTTGCACCCTGTAGATATCGATTATTCGGACGGCCATAACTTCTAGCTCGTTTAGAGTTACAGGAGCCATAACCTGTCAAAACGAAGGCCATAGTGAGTTCTACGGCTCTGATAGCTTTCAGCCATCAATGGATTGTTTAATACCTAAAAAATACTATCTGAATCTCAATTGGGTCTCGGAAGTTTTTTACCCTTCGTTTTTTCGACACGTGGATTTTTACGGTAAAATGGGATTACCGTGGCTGGTCTTCGATTTAGCATTGCTGGAGAGTGGTACACCATGGTACCGTTCCGTTTCAAATCCATGCACGCATTTCAAAAAGTCGTACGACACTGTTTCTCCATTTCGAACGGATGTTGCACCTTGCACCGTGGATGTTGCACCATGTAGATATCGATTATTTGGACGGCCATAACTTCTGGCTCGTTTAGAGTTAAGGGAGCCATAACTAGGCAAAACGAAGCCCTCGGTGAGTTCTATGGCTCTGAAAGCTTTTAGCCGTCAATGGATTGTATAATGCCCAAAAAGGACTATCTGAATCTCAATCTGGTCTCGAAAGTTTTTTACCCTTCGTTTTATCGACACGTGGATTTTTACGGTGAAACTGGATCACCGTGGCTGGTCTTCGATTTACCATCGCTGGGGAGTGGTGCAACATGGTACCGTTCCATTTCAAATCTATGCACGCATTTCAAAAAGTTGTACGACACTGTTTCGCCATTTCGGACGGATGTTGCACCTTGCACCGTGGATGTTGCACCCTGTAGATATCGATTATTCGGACGGCCATAACTTCTAGCTCGTTTAGAGTTATGGGAGCCATAACCTGCCAAAACGAAGGCTTCAGTGAGTTCTATGGCTCTGACAAGTTTCAGCCGTCAATGGATTATTTAATTCCCAAAAAAGACTATCCGAATCTCAATCGGGTTTAGGAAGTTTTTGACCCTTCGTTTTTTCGACACATGGATTTTTACGGTAAAACGGGATTACCGTGGCCGGTCTTCGATTTACCATCGCTGGAGAGTGGTGCGCCATGGTACCGTTCCGTTTCAAATCCATGCAAGCATTTCAAAAAGTCGTACGACATTGTTTCGCCATTTCGGACGGATGTTGCACCTTGCACCGTGGATGTTGCACCCTGTAGATATCGATTATTCGGACGGCCATAACTTCTGGCTCGTTTAGAGTTCGGGAGCCATAACCTGTGAAAACGAAGGCCTCAGTGAGTTCTACGGCTCTGACCGCTTTCAGCCGTCAATGGATTGTTTAATGCCCAAAAAAGACTATCCGAATCTCAATCGGGTCTACGAAGTTTTTTACCCTTCATTTTTTCGACACGTGGATTTTTACGGTAAAACGGGATTACCGTGGCTGGTCTTCCATTTACCATCGCTAGAGAGTGGTGCACCATGGTACCGTTTCATTTCAAATCCATGCTCGCATTTCAAAAAGTCGAACGACAATGTTTCGCCATTTCGTACGGATGTTGCACCTTGCGCCGTGGATGTTGCTCCCTGTAGATATCGATTATTCGGACGGCCATAACTTCTGGCTCGTTTATAGTGTGGGAGCCATAACCTGTCAAAACGAAGGCCTCAGTGAGTTCTACGGCTCTGACAGTTTTCAGCCGTCAATGGATTGTTTAATATCCAAAAAAGACTATCCGAATCTCAGTCGGTTCTAGGAAGTTTTTTACCCTTCGTTTTTTCGACACGTGGATTTTTACGGTAAAACGGGTTTACCGAGCATGGTCTTCGATTTACCATCGCTGGAGAGTGGTGCACCATGATATCTTTCCGTTTCAAATCCATGCACGCATTTCAAAAAGTCGTACGACACGGTTTCGCCATTTCGGACGGATGTTACACCTTGCACCGTGGAAGTTGCACCTTATAGATATCGATTATTCGGACGACCATAATTTCTGGCTTGTTTAGAGTTACGGGAGCCATAACCAGTCAAAACGAAGGCCTCAGTGAGTTCTACGGCTCTGACAGCTTTCAGCCGTCAATGGATTGTATAATGCCCAAAAAAGACTATCCGAATCTCAATCGGGTCTCGGAAGTTTTTTACCCTTCGTTTTTTCGACACGTGGATTTTTAATGTAAAACGGGATTACCATGGCTGGTCTTTGATTTACCATCGCTGGAGAATGTTGCACCATGGTACCGTTCCGTTTCAAATCCATGCACGCATTTCAAAAAGTCGTACGAAACTGTTTCGCCATTTCGGACGGATGTTGCACCTTGCACCGTGGATGTTGCACCCTGTAGATATCGATTATTCGAATGACCATAACTTCTGGCTCGTTTAGAGTTACAGGAGCCATAACCTGTCCAAACGAACGATTCATGAGTTCTACGGCTCTGACAGCTTTCAGTTGTCAATGGATTGTTTAATGCCCAAAAAAGACTATCTGAATCTCAATCGGGTCTAGGAAGTTTTTTACCCTTCGTTTTTTCGACACGTGGATTTTTACATTAAAACGGGATTACCGTGGCTGGTCTTCGATTTACCATCGCTGGAGAGTGGTGCACATTGGTACCGTTCCATTTCAAATCCATGCACGCATTTCAAAAAGTCGTACGACACTGTTTCGCTATTTCGGACGGATGTTGCACCTTGCACCGTGGATGTTGCACCATGTAGACATCGATTATTCGGACTGCCATAACTTCTGGCTCGTTTAGAGTTAAGAGAGCCATAACCAGTAAAAATGAAGCCCTCAGTGAGTTCTACGACTCTGACCGCTTCAGCCGTCAATGGATTGTATAATGCCCAAAAAAGACTATCTGAATCTCAATCGGGTCTCGGAAGTTTTTTACCCTTCGTTTTTTCGACACGTGGATTTTTACGGTAAAACTGGATTACCGCGCCTGGTCTTCGATTTACCATCGCTGGAGAGTGGTGCACCATGGTACCGTTCCGTTTCAAATCTATGCACGCATTTCAAAAAGTCGTACGACACTGTTTCTCCATTTCGAACGGATGTTGCACCTTGCACCGTGGATGTTGCACCATGTAGATATCGATTATTTGGACGGCCATAACTTCTGGCTCGTTTAGAGTTAAGGGAGCCATAACTAGGCAAAACGAAGCCCTCGGTGAGTTCTATGGCTCTGAAAGCTTTTAGCCGTCAATGGATTGTATAATGCCCAAAAAGGACTATCTGAATCTCAATCTGGTCTCGAAAGTTTTTTACCCTTCGTTTTATCGACACGTGGATTTTTACGGTGAAACTGGATCACCGTGGCTGGTCTTCGATTTACCATCGCTGGGGAGTGGTGCAACATGGTACCGTTCCATTTCAAATCTATGCACGCATTTCAAAAAGTTGTACGACACTGTTTCGCCATTTCGGACGGATGTTGCACCTTGCACCGTGGATGTTGCACCCTGTAGATATCGATTATTCGGACGGCCATAACTTCTAGCTCGTTTAGAGTTATGGGAGCCATAACCTGCCAAAACGAAGGCTTCAGTGAGTTCTATGGCTCTGACAAGTTTCAGCCGTCAATGGATTATTTAATTCCCAAAAAAGACTATCCGAATCTCAATCGGGTTTAGGAAGTTTTTGACCCTTCGTTTTTTCGACACATGGATTTTTACGGTAAAACGGGATTACCGTGGCCGGTCTTCGATTTACCATCGCTGGAGAGTGGTGCGCCATGGTACCGTTCCGTTTCAAATCCATGCAAGCATTTCAAAAAGTCGTACGACATTGTTTCGCCATTTCGGACGGATGTTGCACCTTGCACCGTGGATGTTGCACCCTGTAGATATCGATTATTCGGACGGCCATAACTTCTGGCTCGTTTAGAGTTCGGGAGCCATAACCTGTGAAAACGAAGGCCTCAGTGAGTTCTACGGCTCTGACCGCTTTCAGCCGTCAATGGATTGTTTAATGCCCAAAAAAGACTATCCGAATCTCAATCGGGTCTACGAAGTTTTTTACCCTTCATTTTTTCGACACGTGGATTTTTACGGTAAAACGGGATTACCGTGGCTGGTCTTCCATTTACCATCGCTAGAGAGTGGTGCACCATGGTACCGTTTCATTTCAAATCCATGCTCGCATTTCAAAAAGTCGAACGACAATGTTTCGCCATTTCGTACGGATGTTGCACCTTGCGCCGTGGATGTTGCTCCCTGTAGATATCGATTATTCGGACGGCCATAACTTCTGGCTCGTTTATAGTGTGGGAGCCATAACCTGTCAAAACGAAGGCCTCAGTGAGTTCTACGGCTCTGACAGTTTTCAGCCGTCAATGGATTGTTTAATATCCAAAAAAGACTATCCGAATCTCAGTCGGTTCTAGGAAGTTTTTTACCCTTCGTTTTTTCGACACGTGGATTTTTACGGTAAAACGGGTTTACCGAGCATGGTCTTCGATTTACCATCGCTGGAGAGTGGTGCACCATGATATCTTTCCGTTTCAAATCCATGCACGCATTTCAAAAAGTCGTACGACACGGTTTCGCCATTTCGGACGGATGTTACACCTTGCACCGTGGAAGTTGCACCTTATAGATATCGATTATTCGGACGACCATAATTTCTGGCTTGTTTAGAGTTACGGGAGCCATAACCAGTCAAAACGAAGGCCTCAGTGAGTTCTACGGCTCTGACAGCTTTCAGCCGTCAATGGATTGTATAATGCCCAAAAAAGACTATCCGAATCTCAATCGGGTCTCGGAAGTTTTTTACCCTTCGTTTTTTCGACACGTGGATTTTTAATGTAAAACGGGATTACCATGGCTGGTCTTTGATTTACCATCGCTGGAGAATGTTGCACCATGGTACCGTTCCGTTTCAAATCCATGCACGCATTTCAAAAAGTCGTACGAAACTGTTTCGCCATTTCGGACGGATGTTGCACCTTGCACCGTGGATGTTGCACCCTGTAGATATCGATTATTCGAATGACCATAACTTCTGGCTCGTTTAGAGTTACAGGAGCCATAACCTGTCCAAACGAACGATTCATGAGTTCTACGGCTCTGACAGCTTTCAGTTGTCAATGGATTGTTTAATGCCCAAAAAAGACTATCTGAATCTCAATCGGGTCTAGGAAGTTTTTTACCCTTCGTTTTTTCGACACGTGGATTTTTACATTAAAACGGGATTACCGTGGCTGGTCTTCGATTTACCATCGCTGGAGAGTGGTGCACATTGGTACCGTTCCATTTCAAATCCATGCACGCATTTCAAAAAGTCGTACGACACTGTTTCGCTATTTCGGACGGATGTTGCACCTTGCACCGTGGATGTTGCACCATGTAGACATCGATTATTCGGACTGCCATAACTTCTGGCTCGTTTAGAGTTAAGAGAGCCATAACCAGTAAAAATGAAGCCCTCAGTGAGTTCTACGACTCTGACCGCTTCAGCCGTCAATGGATTGTATAATGCCCAAAAAAGACTATCTGAATCTCAATCGGGTCTCGGAAGTTTTTTACCCTTCGTTTTTTCGACACGTGGATTTTTACGGTAAAACTGGATTACCGCGCCTGGTCTTCGATTTACCATCGCTGGAGAGTGGTGCACCATGGTACCGTTCCGTTTCAAATCTATGCACGCATTTCAAAAAGTCGTACGACACTGTTTCACCATTTCGTACGGATGTTGCACCTTGCGCCGTGGATGTTGCACCTTGTAGATATCGATTATTCGGACGGCCATTACTTCTGACTCGTTTAGAGTTAAGGGAGCCATAACGAGTCAAAACGAAGGCCTTAGTGAGTTATATGGGTCTAACAGCTTTCAGCCGTCAATGGATTGTATAATGCCCAAAAAAGCCTATCCGAATCTCAATCGGATCTCGGATGTTTTTTACCCTTCGTTTTTTCGACACGTGGATTTTTACAGTAAAACTGGATTACCGTGGCTGGTCTTCGATTTACCATCGCAAGAGAGTGGTGCCCCATGGTACCGTTCCGTTTCAAATCTACGCACGCATTTCAAAAAGTCGTACGACACTGTTTCGCCATTTCGGACGGATGTTGCACCTTGCACCGTTGATGTTGCACCCTGTAGATATCGATTATTCGGACGGCCATAACTTCTGGCTCGTTTAGAGTTACGGGAGCCATAACCAGTTGAAACGAAGGCCTCAGTGAGTTCTACGGCACTGACAGCTTTCAGCCATCAATGGATTATATAATGCCCAAAAGGACTATCCGAATCTCAAACGGGTCTCGGAAGTTTTGTACCCTTCGTTTTTTCGACACTTGGATTTTTACGGTAAAATGGAATTACCGTGGCTGGTCTTCGATTTACCATTGCTGGAGAGTGGTGCACCATGGTACCGTTTTGTTTCAAATCCATGCACGCATTTCAAAATGTCGTACGTCGCTGTTTTGCCATTTCGGACGGATGTCGCACCTTGCACCGTGTATGTTGCACCCTGTAGATATAGGTTATTCGGACGGCCATAACTTCTGGCTCGTTTAGAGTTACGGGAGTCATAACTAGTCAAAACGAAGGCCTCAGTGAGTTCTACGGCTCTGACAGCTTTCAGCCGTCAATGGATTGTATAATGCCCAAAAAAGACTATCCGAATCTCAATCGGGTCTCGGATGTTTTTTACCCTTCGTTTTTTCGACACGTGGATTTTAACGGTAAAATGGGATTACCGTGGCTGGTCTTCGAATTACCATCGCTGGAGAGTGGTGCACCGTGGTACCGTTCCGTTTCAAATCCTTGCACGCATTTCAAAAGGTCGTACGACACTGTTTCGCCATTTCGGACGGATATTGCACCTTGCACCGTGGATGTTGCACCCTTTAGATATCGATTTTTCGAACGGCCATAACTTATGGCTCGTTTAGAGTTATGGGAGCCATAACCAGTCATAACGAAGGCCTCAGTGAGTTCTACGGCTCTGATAGCTTTTAGCCTTCAATGGATTGTATAATGCCCAAAAAAGACTATCCGAATCTCAATCGTGTCTCGGAAGTTTTTTACCCTTCGTTTTTTCGACACGTGGGTTTTTACGGTAAAACTGGATCACCGTGGCTGGTCTTGGATTTACCATCGCAGGAGAGTGGTGCACCATGGTACCGTTTCGTTTCAAATCCATGAACGCATTTCAAAAAGTCGTACGACGTTGTTTCGCCATTTCAGACGGATGTTGCACCTTGCACCGTGTATGTTGCACCCTGTACATATCGATTATTTGGACGGCCATAACTTCTAACTCGTTTAGAGTTACGGGAGCCATAACCAGTCAAAACGAAGGCCTCAGTGTGTTCTACGGCTCTGACGGCTTTTAGCCGTCAATGGATTGTATAATGCCCAAAAAAGACTATCCGAATCTCAATCGGGTCTTGGAAGTATTTTACCCTTCATTTTTTCGACACGTGGATTTTTACGATAAAACTGGATTACCGTGGCATCACTTCGATTTACCATCGCTGGAGAGTGGTGCACCATGGTACCGTTCCGTTTCAAACCCATGCACGCATTTCAAAAAGTCGTACGACACTGTTTCGCCATTTCGGACGGATGTTGCAACTTGCACCGTGGAAGTTGCACCTTGTAGATATCGATTATTCGGACGGCCATAATTTTTGGCTCGTTTAGAGTTATGGGAGCCATAACCAGTCAAAACAAAGGCCTTAGTGAGTTCTACGGCTCTGACAGCTTTCAGCCGTCAATGGATTGTATAATGCCCAAAAAAGGCTATCCGAATCTCAATCGGGTCTTTGAAGGTTTTTACCCTTCGTTTTTTAGACACATGGATTTTTAATGTAAAACGGGATTACCATGGCTGGTCTTCGATTTACCATCGCTGGAGAGTGTTGCACCATGGTATCGTTCCGTTTCAAATCCATGCACACATTTCAAAAAGTCGTACGACACTGTTTCGCCATTTCGGACGGATGTTGCACCTTGCACCGTGGATGTTGCGCCCTGTAGATATCAATTATTCGAACGACCATAACTTCGGGCTCGTTTAGAGTTACAGGAGCCATAACCTGTCAAAACGAAGGATTTATGAGATCTACGGCTCTGACAGCTTTCAACCATCAATGGATTGTTTAATGTCCAAAAAAGACTATCCGAATCTCAATCGGGTCTAGGAAGTTTTTTACCCTTCGTTTTTTCGACACGTGGATTTTTACGTTATAACCGGATTACCGTGGCTGGTCTTCGATTTACCATCGCTGGAGAGTGGTGCCCATGGTACCGTTCCATTTTAAATCCATGCATGCATTTCAAAACATCGTACGACACTGTTTCGCCATTTCGGACGGATGTTGCACTTTGCACCGTGGATGTTGTACCATGTAGATATCTATTATTCGGACGGCCATAACGTCTGGCTCGTTTAGAGTTAAGGGCGCCATAACTAGTCAAAATGAAGCCCTCAGTGATTTCTACGGCTCTGACCGCTATCAGCCGTCAATGGATTGTATAATTCCCAAAAAAGACTATCCGAATCTCAATCGGGTCTCGGAAGTTTTTTACCCTTCGTTTTTTCGACACGTGGATTTTTACGGTAAAACTGGATTACCGTTGCTGGTCTTCGATTTACCATCGCTGGAGAGTGGTGCACCATGGTACCGTTCCGTTTCAAATCCATGCAAGCATTTCAAAAAGTCGTACGACACTGTTTCGCCATTTCGGACGGATGTTGCACCTTGCACCGTGGATGTTGCACCCTGTAGATATCGATTATTCGGACGGCCATAACTTCTGGCTCGTTTAGAGTTCGGGAGCCATAACCTGTGAAAACGAAGGCCTCAGTGAGTTCTACGGCTCTGACCGCTTTCAGCCGTCAATGGATTGTTTAATGCCCAAAAAAGACTATCCGAATCTCAGTCGGGTCTACGAAGTTTTTTACCCTTCGTTTTTTCGACACGTGGATTTTTACGGTAAAACGGGATTACCGTGGCTGGTCTTCCATTTACCATCGCTAGAGAGTGGTGCACCATGGTAACGTTTCGTTTCAAATCCATGCTCGCATTTCAAAAAGTCGAACGACAATGTTTCGCCATTTCGTACGGATGTTGCACCTTGCACCGTGGATGTTGCTCCCTGTAGATATCGATTATTCGGACGGCCATAACTTCTAGCTCGTTTATAGTACGGGAGCCATAACCTATCAAAACGAAGGCCTCAGTGAGTTCTACGGCTCTGACAGTTTTCAGCTGTCAATGGATTGTTTAATATCCAAAAAAGACTATCCGAATCTCAGTCGGTTCTAGGAAGTTTTTTACCCTTCGTTTTTTCGACACGTGGATTTTTACGGTAAAACGGGTTTACCGAGCATGGTCTTCGATTTACCATCGCTGGAGAGTGGTGCACCATGATATCTTTCCGTTTCAAATCCATGCACGCATTTCAAAAAGTCGTACGACACGGTTTCGCCATTTCGGACGGATGTTACACCTTGCACCGTGGAAGTTGCACCTTATAGATATCGATTATTCGGACGACCATAATTTCTGGCTTGTTTAGAGTTACGGGAGCCATAACCAGTCAAAACGAAAGCCTCGGTGAGTTCTACGGCTCTGACAGCTTTCAGCCGTCAATGGATTGTATAATGCCCAAAAAAGACTATCCGAATCTCAATCGGGTCTCGGAAGTTTTTTACCCTTCGTTTTTTCGACACGTGGATTTTTAATGTAAAACGGGATTACCATGGCTGGTCTTTGATTTACCATCGCTGGAGAATGTTGCACCATGGTACCGTTCCGTTTCAAATCCATGCACGCATTTCAAAAAGTCGTACGAAACTGTTTCGCCATTTCGGACGGATGTTGCACCTTGCACCGTGGATGTTGCACCCTGTAGATATCGATTATTCGAATGACCATAACTTCTGGCTCGTTTAGAGTTACAGGAGCCATAACCTGTCCAAACGAACGATTCATGAGTTCTACGGCTCTGACAGCTTTCAGTTGTCAATGGATTGTTTAATGCCCAAAAAAGACTATCTGAATCTCAATCGGGTCTAGGAAGTTTTTTACCCTTCGTTTTTTCGACACGTGGATTTTTAAGTTAAAACGGGATTACCGTGGCTGGTCTTCGATTTATCATCGCTGGAGAGTGGTGCACATTGGTACCGTTCCATTTCAAATCCATGCACGCATTTCAAAAAGTCGTACGACACTGTTTCGCTATTTCGGACGGATGTTGCACCTTGCACCGTGGATGTTGCACCATGTAGACATCGATTATTCGGACTGCCATAACTTCTGGCTCGTTTAGAGTTAAGAGAGCCATTACCAGTCAAAATGAAGCCCTCAGTGAATTCTACGACTCTGACCGCTTCAGCCGTCAATGGATTGTATAATGCCCAAAAAAGACTATCTGAATCTCAATCGGGTCTCGGAAGTTTTTTACCCTTCGTTTTTTCGACACGTGGATTTTTACGGTAAAACTGGATTACCGCGGCTGGTCTTCGATTTACCATCGCTGGAGAGTGGTGCACCATGGTACCGTTCCGTTTCAAATCTATGCACGCATTTCAAAAAGTCGTACGACACTGTTTCACCATTTCGTACGGATGTTGCACCTTGCACCGTGGATGTTGCACCTTGTAGATATCGATTATTCGGATGGCCATTACTTCTGACTCGTTTAGAGTTAAGGGAGCCATAACGAGTCAAAACGAAGGCCTCAGTGAGTTATATGGGTCTGACAGCTTTCAGCCGTCAATGGATTGTATAATGCCCAAAAAAGCCTATCTGAATCTCAATCGGATCTCGGATGTTTTTTACCCTTCGTTTTTTCGACACGTGGATTTTTACAGTAAAACTGGATTACCGTGGCTGGTCTTCGATTTACCATCGCAAGAGAGTGGAGCCCCATGGTACAGTTCCGTTTCAAATCTATGCACGCATTTCAAAAAGTCGTACGACACTGTTTCGCCATTTCAGACGGATCTTGCACCTTGCACCGTGGATGTTGCACCATGTAGATATCGATTATTCGGACGGCCATAACTTCTGGCTCGTTTAGAGTTACGGGAGCCATAACCAGTTAAAACGAAGGCCTCAGTGAGTTCTACGGCTCTGACAGCTTTCAGCCATCAATGGATTGTATAATGCCCAAAAAGGACTATACGAATCTCAAACGGGTCTCGGAAGTTTTGTACCCTTCGTTTTTTCGACACTTGGATTTTTACGGTAAAACGGAATTACCGTGGCTGGTCTTCGATTTACCATTGCTGGAGAGTGGTGCACCATGGTACCGTTTTGTTTCAAATCCATGCACGCATTTCAAAATGTCGTACGTCGCTGTTTCGCCATTACGGACGGATGTCGCACCTTGCACCGTGTATGTTGCACCCTGTAGATATAGGTTATTCGGACGGCCATAACTTCTGGCTCGTTTAGAGTTACGGGAGTCATAACTAGTCAAAACGAAGGCCTCAGTGAGTTCTACGGCTCTGACAGCTTTCAGCCGTCAATGGATTGTATAATGCCCAAAAAAGACTATCCGAATCTCAATCGGGTCTCGGATGTTTTTTACCCTTCGTTTTTTCGACACGTGGATTTTTACGGTAAAATGGGATTACCGTGGTGCACAATGGTACCGTTCCGTTTCAAATCCATGCACGCATTTCAAAAAGTCGTGCGACGCTGTTTCGCCATTTCGGACGGATGTTGCACCTTGCACCGTGGATGTTGCACCCTGTAGATATCGATTATTCGGACGGCCATAACTTCTGGCTCGTTTAGAGTTAAGGGAGCCATAACTAGTCAAAATGAAGGCCTCAGTGATTTCTACGGCTCTGACAGTTTCAGCCGTCAATGGATTGTATAATGCCCAAAAAAGACTATCCAAATCTCAATCGGGTCTCGGAAGTTTTTTACCCTTCGTTTTTTCGACACGTGGATTTTTACGGTAAAACGGGATTACCGTGGCTGGTCTTCGATTTACGATCACTGCAGAGTTGTGCACTATGGTACCGTTCCGTTTCAAATCCATGCACGCATTTCAAAAAGTCGTACGAAACTGTTTCGCCATTTCGGACGGATGTTGCACTTTGCACCGTGGATGTTGCACCCTGTAGATATCGATTATTCGGACTGCCATAACTTCTGGCTTGTTTAGAGTTACGGGAGCCATAACCAGTCAAAACGAAGGCCTCAGTGATTTCTACGGCTCTGACGGCTTTCAGCAGTCAATGGATTATATAATGCCCAAAAAAGACTATCCGAATCTCAATCGGGTCTCGGATGTTTTTTACCCTTCGTTTTTTCGACACGTGGATTTTTACGGTAAAACGGGATTACCGTGGCTGGTCTTCGAATTACCATCGCTGGAGAGTGGTGCACCAATGGTACCGTTCCATTTCAAATCCATGCTCGCATTTCAAAAAGTCGTACGACAATGTTTCGCCATTTCGTACGGATGTTGCACCTTGCACCGTGGATGTTGCACCCTGTAGATATCGATTATTCGGACGGCCATAACTTCTGGCTTGTTTAGAGTTACGGGAGCCATAACCAGTCAAGACGAAGGCCTAAGTGATTTCTACGGCTCTGACAGCTTTCAGCTGTCAATGGATTGTATAATGCCCAAAAAAGACTATCCGAATCTCAATCGGGTCTCGGATGTTTTTTACCCTTCGTTTTTTCGACACGTGGATTTTTACGGTAAAACGGGATTACCGTTGCTGGTCTTCGAATTACCATCGCTGGAGAGTGGTGCACCAATGGTACCGTTCCATTTCAAATCCATGCTCGCATTTCAAAAAGTCGTACGACAATGTTTCGCCATTTCGTACGGATGTTACACCTTGCACCGTGGATGTTGCACCCTGTAGATATCGATTATTCGGACTGCCATAACTTCTGGCTCGTTTAGAGTTAAGAGAGCCATAACCAGTCAAAATGAAGCCCTCGGTGAGTTCTACGACTCTGACCGCTTCAGCCGTCAATGGATTGTATAATGCCCAAAAAAGACTATCTGAATCTCAATCGGGTCTCGGAAGTTTTTTACCCTTCGTTTTTTCGACACGTGGATTTTTACGGTAAAACTGGATTACCGCGGCTGGTCTTCGATTTACCATTGCTGGAGAGTGGTACACCATGGTACCGTTCCGTTTCAAATCTATGCACGCATTTCAAAAATTCGTACGACACTGTTTCACCATTTCAGATGGATGTTGCACCTTGCACCGTGGATGTTGCACCTTGTAGATATCGATTATTCGGACGGCCATTACTTCTGACTCGTTTAGAGTTAAGGGAGCCATAACGAGTCAAAACGAAGGCCTCAGTGAGTTATATGGGTCTGACAGCTTTCAGCCGTCAATGGAATGTATAATGCCCAAAAAAGCCTATCCGAATCTCAATCGGGTCTCGGATGTTTTTTACCCTTCGTTTTTTCGACACGTGGATTTTTACAGTAAAACTGGATTACCGTGGCTGGTCTTCGATTTACCATCGCAAGAGAGTGGTGCCTCATGGTACCGTTCCGTTTCAAATCTATGCACGCATTTCAAAAAGTCGTACGACACTGTTTCGCCATTTCGTACGGATGTTACACCTTGCACCGTGGATGTTGCACCCTGTAGATATCGATTGTTCGGAAGGCCATAACTTCTGGCTCGTTTATAGCTACGGGAGCTATAACCTGTCAAAACGAAGGCCTTAGTGAGTTCTACGGCTCTGACAGTTTTCAGCCGTCAATGGATTGTTTAATGCCCAAAAAAGACTATCCGAATCTCAATCGGTTCTAGGAAGTTTTTTACCCTTAGTTTTTTCGACACGTGGATTTTTATGGTAAAACAGGTTTACCGAGGCTGGTCTTCGATTTACCATCGCTGGAGAGTGGTGCACCATGGTACCGTTCCGCTTCAAATCCATGCACGCATTTCAAAAAGTCGTACGACACTGTTTCGCCATTTCGGACGGATGTTGCACCTTGCACCGTGGAAGTTGCACCTTGTACATATCGATTATTGGGACGGCCATAATTTCTGGGTCGTTTAGAGTTACGGGAGCCATAACCAGTCAAAACGAAGGCCTCAGTGAGTTCTACGGCTCTGACAGCTTTCAGCAGTCAATGGATTGTATAATGCCAAAAAAAGACTATCCGAATCTCAATCGGGTCTCGGATGTTTTTTACCCTTCGTTTTTTCGACACGGGGATTTTTACGGTAAAACGGGATTACCGTGGCTGGTCTTCGAATTACCATCGCCGGAGAGTGGTGCACAATGGTACCGTTCCGTTTCAAATCCATGCACGCATTTCACAAAGTCGTACGACGCTGTTTCGCCATTTCGGACGGATGTTGCACCGTGCACCGTGGATGTTGCACCCTGTAGATATCGATTATTCGGACGGCCATAACTTCTGGCTCGTTTAGAGTTAAGGGAGCCATAACCAGTCAAAAAGAAGGCCTAAGTGAGTTCTACGGCTCTGACAGCTTTTAGCCGCCAATGGATTGTATAATGCCCAAAAAAGACTATCCGAATCTCAATCGGGTCTCGGAAGTTTTTTACCCTTCATTTTTTCGACACATGGATTTTTACGGTAAAACGGGATTACCGTGGCTGGTCTTCGATTTACGATCGCTGCAGAGTTGTGCACTATGGTACCGTTCCGTTTCAAATCCATGCACGCATTTCAAAAAGTCGTACGAAACTGTTTCGCCATTTCAGACGGATGTTTCACTTTGCACCGTGGATGTTGCACCCTGTAGATATCGATTATTCGGACGGCCATAACTTCTGGCTTGTTTAGAGTTACGGGAGCCATAACCAGTCAAAACGAAGGCCTCAGTGATTTCTACGGCTCTGACAGCTTTCAGCTGTCAATGGATAGTATAATGCCCAAAAAAGACTATCCGAATCTCAATCGGGTCTCGGATGTTTTTTACCCTTCGTTTTTTCGACACGTGGATTTTTACGGTAAAACGGGATTACCGTGGCTGGTCTTCGAATTACCATCGCTGGAGAGTGGTGCACCAATGGTACCGTTCCGTTTCAAATCCATGCTCGCATTTCAAAAAGTCGTACGACAATGTTTCGCCATTTCGTACGGATGTTGCACCTTGCACCGTGGATGTTGCACCCTGTAGATATCGATTATTCGAACGGCCATAACTTCTGGCTTGTTTAGAGTTACGGGAGCCATAACCAGTCAAAACGAAGGCCTAAGTGATTTCTACGGCTCTGACAGCTTTCAACTGTCAATGGATTATATAATGCCCAAAAAAGACTATCCGAATCTCAATCGGGTCTCGGATGTTTTTTACCCTTCGTTTTTTCGACACGTGGATTTTTACGGTAAAACGGGATTACCGTGACTGGTCTTCGAATTACCATCGCTGGACAGTGGTGCACCAATGGTACCGTTCCGTTTCAAATCCATGCTCGCATTTCAAAAAGTCGTACGACAATGTTTCGCCATTTCGTACGGATGTTGCACCTTGCACCGTGGATGTTGCACCCTGTAGATATCGATTATTCGGACGGCCATAACTTCTGGCTCGTTTATAGTTACGGGAGCCATAACCTGTCAAAACGAAGGCCTCAGTGAGTTATACGGCTATGACAGTTTTCAGCCGTCAATGGATTGTTTAATGCCCAAAAAAGACTATCTGAATCTCAATCGGGTCTAGGAAGTTTTTTACCCTTCGTTTTTTCGACACGTGGATTTTTACGGTAAAACGAGATTACCGTGGCTGTTCTTCGATTTACCATCGCTGCAGAGTGGTGCACCAAGGTACCGTTCCGTTTCAAATCCACGCACGCATTTCAATAAGTCGTACGACACTGTTTCGCCATTTCGGACGGATGTTGCACATTGCACCGTGGATGTTGCACCATGTAGATATCGATGATTCGGACGGCCATAACTTCTGGCTCGTTTAAAGTTACGGGCGCCATAACCAGTCAAAACGAAGGCCTCGGTGATTTCTACGGTCCTGACAGCTTTCAGCTGTCAATGGATTGTATAATGCCCAAAAAAGACTATCCGAATCTCAATCGGGTCTCGGAAGTTTTTTACCCTTCGTTTTTTCGACACGTGGATTTTTACGGTAAAACGGGATTACCGTGGCTGGTCTTCGATTTACCATCGCTGGAGAGTGCTGCACCACGGTACCGTTCCATTTCAAATCCATGCTCGCATTTCAAAAAGTCGTACGACAATGTTTCACCATTTCGTACGGATGTTACACCTTGCACCGTGGATGTTGCACCCTGTAGATATCGATTATTCGGAAGGCCATAACTTCTGGCTCGTTTATAGCTACGGGAGCTATAACCTGTCAAAACGAAGGCCTTAGTGAGTTCTACGGCTCTGACAGTTTTCAGCCGTCAATGGATTGTTTAATGCCCAAAAAAGACTATCCGAATCTCAATCGGTTCTAGGAAGTTTTTTACCCTTAGTTTTTTCGACACGTGGATTTTTATGGTAAAACAGGTTTACCGAGGCTGGTCTTCGATTTACCATCGCTGGAGAGTGGTGCACCATGGTACCGTTCCGCTTCAAATCCATGCACGCATTTCAAAAAGTCGTACGACACTGTTTCGCCATTTCGGACGGATGTTGCACCTTGCACCGTGGAAGTTGCACCTTGTACATATCGATTATTGGGACGGCCATAATTTCTGGGTCGTTTAGAGTTACGGGAGCCATAACCAGTCAAAACGAAGGCCTCAGTGAGTTCTACGGCTCTGACAGCTTTCAGCAGTCAATGGATTGTATAATGCCAAAAAAAGACTATCCGAATCTCAATCGGGTCTCGGATGTTTTTTACCCTTCGTTTTTTCGACACGGGGATTTTTACGGTAAAACGGGATTACCGTGGCTGGTCTTCGAATTACCATCGCCGGAGAGTGGTGCACAATGGTACCGTTCCGTTTCAAATCCATGCACGCATTTCACAAAGTCGTACGACGCTGTTTCGCCATTTCGGACGGATGTTGCACCGTGCACCGTGGATGTTGCACCCTGTAGATATCGATTATTCGGACGGCCATAACTTCTGGCTCGTTTAGAGTTAAGGGAGCCATAACCAGTCAAAAAGAAGGCCTAAGTGAGTTCTACGGCTCTGACAGCTTTTAGCCGCCAATGGATTGTATAATGCCCAAAAAAGACTATCCGAATCTCAATCGGGTCTCGGAAGTTTTTTACCCTTCATTTTTTCGACACATGGATTTTTACGGTAAAACGGGATTACCGTGGCTGGTCTTCGATTTACGATCGCTGCAGAGTTGTGCACTATGGTACCGTTCCGTTTCAAATCCATGCACGCATTTCAAAAAGTCGTACGAAACTGTTTCGCCATTTCAGACGGATGTTTCACTTTGCACCGTGGATGTTGCACCCTGTAGATATCGATTATTCGGACGGCCATAACTTCTGGCTTGTTTAGAGTTACGGGAGCCATAACCAGTCAAAACGAAGGCCTCAGTGATTTCTACGGCTCTGACAGCTTTCAGCTGTCAATGGATAGTATAATGCCCAAAAAAGACTATCCGAATCTCAATCGGGTCTCGGATGTTTTTTACCCTTCGTTTTTTCGACACGTGGATTTTTACGGTAAAACGGGATTACCGTGGCTGGTCTTCGAATTACCATCGCTGGAGAGTGGTGCACCAATGGTACCGTTCCGTTTCAAATCCATGCTCGCATTTCAAAAAGTCGTACGACAATGTTTCGCCATTTCGTACGGATGTTGCACCTTGCACCGTGGATGTTGCACCCTGTAGATATCGATTATTCGAACGGCCATAACTTCTGGCTTGTTTAGAGTTACGGGAGCCATAACCAGTCAAAACGAAGGCCTAAGTGATTTCTACGGCTCTGACAGCTTTCAACTGTCAATGGATTATATAATGCCCAAAAAAGACTATCCGAATCTCAATCGGGTCTCGGATGTTTTTTACCCTTCGTTTTTTCGACACGTGGATTTTTACGGTAAAACGGGATTACCGTGACTGGTCTTCGAATTACCATCGCTGGACAGTGGTGCACCAATGGTACCGTTCCGTTTCAAATCCATGCTCGCATTTCAAAAAGTCGTACGACAATGTTTCGCCATTTCGTACGGATGTTGCACCTTGCACCGTGGATGTTGCACCCTGTAGATATCGATTATTCGGACGGCCATAACTTCTGGCTCGTTTATAGTTACGGGAGCCATAACCTGTCAAAACGAAGGCCTCAGTGAGTTATACGGCTATGACAGTTTTCAGCCGTCAATGGATTGTTTAATGCCCAAAAAAGACTATCTGAATCTCAATCGGGTCTAGGAAGTTTTTTACCCTTCGTTTTTTCGACACGTGGATTTTTACGGTAAAACGAGATTACCGTGGCTGTTCTTCGATTTACCATCGCTGCAGAGTGGTGCACCAAGGTACCGTTCCGTTTCAAATCCACGCACGCATTTCAATAAGTCGTACGACACTGTTTCGCCATTTCGGACGGATGTTGCACATTGCACCGTGGATGTTGCACCATGTAGATATCGATGATTCGGACGGCCATAACTTCTGGCTCGTTTAAAGTTACGGGAGCCATAACCAGTCAAAACGAAGGCCTCGGTGATTTCTACGGTCCTGACAGCTTTCAGCTGTCAATGGATTGTATAATGCCCAAAAAAGACTATCCGAATCTCAATCGGGTCTCGGAAGTTTTTTACCCTTCGTTTTTTCGACACGTGGATTTTTACGGTAAAACGGGATTACCGTGGCTGGTCTTCGATTTACCATCGCTGGAGAGTGCTGCACCACGGTACCGTTCCATTTCAAATCCATGCTCGCATTTCAAAAAGTCGTACGACAATGTTTCACCATTTCGTACGGATGTTACACCTTGCACCGTGGATGTTGCACCCTGTAGATATCGATTATTCGGAAGGCCATAACTTCTGGCTCGTTTATAGTTACGGGAGCTATAACCTGTCAAAATGAAGGACTTAGTGAGTTCTACGGCTCTGACAGTTTTCATCCGTCAATGGATTGTTTAATGCCCAAAAAAGACTATCCGAATCTCAATCGGTTCTAGGAAGTTTTTTACCCTTCGTTTTTTCGACACGTGGATTTTTATGGTAAAACAGGTTTACCGAGGCTGGTCTTCGATTTACCATCGCTGGAGAGTGGTGCACCATGGTACCGTTCTGTTTCAAATCCATGCACGCATTTCAAAAAGGCGTACGACACTGTTTCGCCATTTCGGACAGATGTTGCACCTTGCACCGTGGAAGTTGCACCTTGTAGATATCGATTATTGGGACGACCATAATTTCTGGGTCGTTTAGAGTTACGGGAGCCATAACCAGTCAAAACGAAGGCCTCAGTGAGTTCTACGGCTCTGACAGCTTTCAGCTATCAATGGATTGTATAATGCCCAAAAAGACTATCCGAATCTCAATAGGGTCTCAGAAGTTTTTTACCCTTCGTTTTTTCTACATGTGGATTTTTAATGTAAAACGGGATTACCGTGGCTGGTCTTCGATTTACCATCGCTGGAGAGTGTTGCTCCATGGTACCGTTCCGTTTCAAATCCATGCACGCATTTCAAAAAGTCGTACGACATTGTTTCGCCATTTCGGACGGATGTTGCACCTTGCACCGTGGAAGTTGCACTTGTAGATATCGATTATTCGGACCGCCATAATTTCTGGCTCGTTTAGAGTTACGGGAGCCGTAACCAGACAAAACGAAGGCCTTAGTGAGTTCTACGGCTCTGACAGCTTTCAGCCGTCAATGGATTGTATAATGCCCAAAAAAGACTATCCGAATATCAATCGGGTCTCGAAAGTTTTTTACCCTTCGTTTTTTCGACACGTGGATTTTTAATGTAAAACGGGATTACCATGGGTGGTCTTCGATTTACCATCGCTGGAGAGTGTTACACCATGGTATCGTTCCGTTTCGAATCCATGCACGCATTTCAAAAAGTCGTACGACACTGTTTCGCCATTTCGGACGGAAGTTGCACCTTGCACCGTGGATGTTGCCCCCTGTAGATATCAATTATTCGAGCGACCATAACTTCGGGCTCGTTTAGAGTTACAGGAGCCATACGAAGGATTCATGAGATCTACGGCTCTGACAGCTTTCAGCCATCAATGGATTGTTTAATGTCCAAAAAAGACTATCCGAATCTCAATCGAGTCTAGGAAGTTTTTTACCCTTCGTTTTTTCGACACGTGGATTTTTACGTTAAAACGGGATTACCGTGGCTGGTCTTCGATTTACCATCGCTGGAGAGTGGTGCCCATGGTACCATTCCATTTCAAATCCATGCATGCATTTCAAAACATCGTACGACACTGTTTCGCCATTTCGGACGGATGTTGCACCTTGCACCGTGGAAGTTGCACCTTCTAGATATCGATTATTCGGACGACCATAATTTCTGGCTCGTTTAGAGTTACGGGAGCCATAACCAGTCAAAACGAAGGCCTCAGTGAGTTCTACGGCTCTGACAGCTTTCAGCCGTCGATGGATTGTATAATGCCCAAAAAAGACTATCTGAATCTCAATCGGGTCTCGGAAGTTTTTTACCCTTCGTTTTTTCGACACGTGGATTTTTAATGTAAAACGGGATTACCAAGGCTGGTCTTTGATTTACCATCGCTGGAGAGTGTTGCACCATGGTACCGTTCCGTTACAAATCCATGCATGCATTTCAAAAAGTCGTACAAAACTGTTTCGCCATTTCGGACGGATGTTGCACCTTGCACCATGGATGTTGCACCCTGTAGATATCGATTATTCGAACGACCATAACTTCTGGCTCGTTTAGAGTTACAGGAGCCATAACCTGTCCAAACGAAGGATTCATGAGTTCTACGGCTCTGACAGCTTTCAGCCGTCAATGGATTGTTTAATGCCCAAAAAAGACTATTTGAATCTCAATCGGGTCTAGGAAGTTTTTTACCCTTCGTTTTTTCGACACGTGGATTTTTACGTTAAAACGGGATTACCGTGGCTGGTCTTCGATTTACCATCGCTGGAGAGTGGTGCACATTGGTACCATTCCGTTTCAAATCCATGCATGCATTTCAAAAAGTCGTACGACACTGTTTCGGTATTTCGGACGGATGTTGCACCTTGCACCGTGGATGTTGCACCATGTAGATATCGATTATTCGGACTGCCATAACTTCTGGCTCGTTTAGAGTTAAGAGAGCCGTAACCAGTCAAAATGAAGCCCTCAGTGAGTTCTATGACTCTGACCGCTTCAGCCGTCAATGGATTGTATAATGCCCAAAAAAGACTATCTGAATCTCAATCGGGTCTCGGAAGTTTTTTACCCTTCGTTTTTTCGACACGTGGATTTTTACGGTAAAACTGGATTACCGTGGCTGGTCTTCGATTTACCATCGCTGGAGAGTGGTGCACCATGGTACCGTTCCGTTTCAAATCTATGCACGTATTTCAAAAAGTCGTACGACACTGTTTCACCATTTCGGACGGATGTTGCACCTTGAACCGTGGATGTTGCACCTTGTAGATATTGATTATTCGGACGGCCATTACTTCTGACTCGTTTAGAGTTAAGGGAGCCATAATGAGTCAAAACGAAGGCCTCAGTGAGTTATATGGGTCTGACAGCTTTCAGCCGTCAATGGATTGTATAATGCCCAAAAAAGACTATCCGAATCTCAATCGGGCCTCGGATGTTTTTTACCCTTCGTTTTCTCGACACTTGGATTTTTACAGTAAACTGGATTACCGTGGCTGGTCTTCGATTTACCATCACAAGAGAGTGGTGCCCCATGGTACCGTTCCGTTTCAAATCTATGCACGCATTTCAAAAAGTCGTACGACACTGTTTCGCCATTTCGGACGGATGTTGCACCTTGCACCGTGGATGTTGCACCCTGTAGATATCGATTATTCGGGCGCCCATAACTTCTGGCTCGTTTAGAGTTACGGGAGCCATAACCAGTTAAAACGAAGGCCTCAGTGAGTTCTACGGCTCTGACAGCTTTTAGCCATCAATGGATTGTATAATGCCCAAAAAAGACTATCCAAATCTCAAACGGGTCTCGGAAGTTTTGTACCCTTCGTTTTTTCGACACTTGGATTTTTACGGTAAAACGGTATTACCGTGGCTGGTCTTCGATTTACCATTGCTGGAGAGTGGTGCACCATGGTACCGTTTTGTTTCAAATCCATGCATGCATTTCAAAATGTCGTACGTCGCTGTTTCGCCATTTCGGACGGATGTCGCACCTTGCACCGTGTATGTTGCACCCTATAGATATCGATTATTCAGACGGCCATAACTTCTGGCTCGTTTAGAGTTACGGGAGTCATAACCAGTCAAAACGAAGGCCTCAGTGAGTTCTACGGCTCTGACAGCTTTCAGCCGTCAATGGATTGTATAATGCCCAAAAAAGACTATCCGAATCTCAATCGGGTCTCGGATGTTTTTTACCCTTCGTTTTTTCGACACGTGGATTTTTACGGTAAAACGGGATTACCGTGGCTGGTCTTCGAATTACCATCGCTGGAGAGTGGTGCACAATGGTACCATTCCGTTTCAAATCCATGCACGCATTTCAAAAAGTCGTACGACGCTTTTTCGCCATTTCGGACGGATGTTGCACCTTGCAACGTGGATGTTGCACCCTGTAGATATCGATTATTCGGACGACCATAACTTCTGGCTTGTTTAGAGTTACGGGACCATAACCAGTCAAAACGAAGGCCTCAGTGATTTCTACGGCTCTGACAGCTTTCAACTGTCAATGGATTGTATAATGCTCAAAAAAGACTATCCGAATCTCAATCGGGTCTCGGATGTTTTTTACCCTTCGTTTTTTCGACACGTGGATTTTTACGGTAAAACGGGATTACCGTGGCTGGTCTTCGAATTACCATCGCTGGAGAGTGGTGCACCAATGGTACCGTTCCGTTTCAAATCCATGCTCGCATTTCAAAAAGTCATGCGACAATGTTTCGCCATTTCGTACGGATGTTGCACCTTGCACCGTGGATGTTGCACCCTGTAGATATCGATTATTCGGACGGCCATAACTTCTGGGTTGTTTAGAGTTACGGGAGCCATAACCAGTCAAAACGAAGGCCTAAGTGATTTCTACGGCTCTGACAGCTTTCAACTGTCAATGGATTCTATAATGCCCAAAAAAGACTATCCGAATCTCAATCGGGTCTCGGATGTTTTTTACCCTTCGTTTTTTCGACACGTGGATTTTAACGGTAAAACGGGATTACCGTGGCTGGTCTTCGAATTACCATCGCTGGAGAGTGGTAGACCAATGGTACCGTTCCGTTTCAACTCCATGCTCGCGTTTCAAAAAGTCGTACGACAATGTTTCGCCATTTCGTACGGATGTTGCACCTTGCACCGTGGATGTTGCACCCTGTAGATATCGATTATTCGGACGGCCATAACTTCTGGCTCGTTTATAGTTACGGGAGCCATAACCTGTCAAAACGAAGGCCTCAATGAGTTATACGGCTATGACAGTTTTCAGCCGTCAATGGATTGTTTAATGCCCAAAAAAGACTATCTGAATCTCAATCGGGTCTAGGAAGTTTTTTACCCTTTGTTTTTTCGACACGTGGATTTTTACTGTAAAACGAGATTATCGTGGCTGTTCTTCGATTTACCATCGCTGTAGAGTGGTGCACCAAGGTACCATTCCGTTTCAAATCCACGCACGCATTTCAATAAGTCGTACGACACTGTTTCGCCATTTCGGACGGATGTTGCACATTGCACCGTGGATGTTGCACCATGTAGATATCGATTATTCGGACGGCCATAACTTCTGGCTTGTTTAAAGTTACGGGAGCCATAACCAGTCAAAACGAAGGCCTTAGTGATTTCTATGGCCCTGACACCTTTCAGCTGTCAATGGATTGTATAATGCCCAAAAAAGACTATCCAAATCTCAATCGGGTCTCGGAAGTTTTTTACCCTTCGTTTTTTCGACACGTGGATTTTTACGGTAAAATGGGATTACCGTGGCTGGTCTTCGATTTACCATCGCTGGAGAGTGCTGCACCATGGTACCGTTCCATTTCAAATCCATGCTCGCATTTCAAAAAGTCGTACGACAATGTTTCACCATTTCGTACGGATGTTGCACATTGCACCGTGGATGTTGCACCCTGTAGATATCGATTATTCGGAAGGCCATAACTTCTGGCTCGTTCATAGTTACGGGAGCTATAACCTGTCAAAACGAAGGCCTTAGTGAGTTCTACGGCTCTGACAGTTTTCAGCCGTCAATGGATTGTTTAATGGCCAAAAAAGACTATCCGAATCTCAATCGGTTCTAGGAAGTTTTTTACCCTTCGTTTTTTCGACACGTGGATTTTTATGGTAAAACAGGTTTACCGAGGCTGGTCTTCGATTTACCATCGCTGGAGAGTGGTGCACCATGGTACCGTTCCGTTTCAAATCCATGCACGCATTTCAAAAAGTCGTACGACACTGTTTCGCCATTTCGGACGGATGTTGCACCTTGCACCGTGGAAGTTGCACCTTGTAGATATCGATTATTGGGACGGCCATAATTTCTGGGTCGTTTAGAGTTACAGGAGCCATAACCAGTCAAAACGAAGTCCTCAGTGAGTTCTACGGCTCTGACAGCTTTCAGCGGTCATTGGATTGTGTAGTGCCCAGAAAAGACTATCCGAATCTCAATCGGGTCTCGGAAGTTTTTTACCCTTCGTTTTTTCGACATGTGGATTTTTAATGTAAAACGGGATTACCGTGGCTGGTCTTCGATTTACCATCGCTGGAGAGTGTTGCACCATGGTACCGTTCCGTTTCAAATCCATGCACGCATTTCAAAAAGTCGTACGACACTGTTTCGCCATTTCGGACGGATGTTGCACCTTGCACCGTGGAAGTTGCACCTTGTAGATATCGATTATTCGGACCGCCATAATTTCTGGCTCGTTTAGAGTTACGGGAGCCGTAACCAGACAAAACGAAGGCCTCAGTGAGTTCTACGGCTCTGACAGCTTTCAGCCGTCAATGGATTGTATAATGCCCAAAAAAGACTATCCGAATCTCAATCGGGTCTCGTAAGTTTTTTACCCTTCGTTTTTTCGACACGTGGATTTTTAATGTAAAACGGGATTACCATGGCTGGTCTTCGATTTACCATCGCTGGGGAGTGTTGCACCATGGTATCGTTCCGTTTCAAATCCATGCACGCATTTCAAAAAGTCGTACGACACTGTTTCGCCATTTCGGACGGATGTTGCACCTTGCACCGTGGATGTTGCCGCCTGTAGATATCAATTATTCGGACGACCATAACTTCGGGCTCGTTTAGAGTTACAGGAGCCATAACCTGTCAAAACGAAGGATTCATGAGATCTACGGCTCTGACAGCTTTCAGCCATCAATGGATTGTTTAATGTCCAAAAAAGACTATCCAAATCTCAATCGAGTCTAGGAAGTTTTTTACCCTTCGTTTTTTCGACACGTGGATTTTTACGTTAAAACGGGATTACCGTGGCTGGTCTTCGATTTACCATCGCTGGAGAGTGGTGCCCATGGTACCGTTCCATTTCAAATCCATGCATGCATTTCAAAACATCGTACGTCACTGTTTCGCCATTTCGGACGGATGTTGCACCTTGCATCGTGGATGTTGCACCATGTAGATATCTATTATTCGGACGGCCATAACTTCTGGATCGTTTAGAGTTAAGGGCGCCATAACTAGTCAAAACGAAGCCCTTAGTGATTTCTACGGCTCTGACGGCTATCAGCCGTCAATGGATTGTATAATTCCCAAAAAAGACTATCCGAATCTCAATCGGGTCTCGGAAGTTTTTTTACCCTTCATTTTTTCGACACGTGGATTTTTATGGTAAAACTGGATTACCGTGGCTGGTCTTCGATTTACCATCGCTGGAGAGTGGTGCACCATGGTACCGTTCCGTTTCAAATCCATGCACGCATTTCAAAAAGTCGTATGACACAGTTTCGCCATTTCGGACGGATGTTGCACCTTGCACCGTGGATGTTGCACTCTGTACATATCGATTATTCGGACGGCCATAACTTCTGGCTCGTTTAGAGTTCGGGAGCCATAACCTGTGAAAATGAAGGCCTCAGTGAGTTCTACGGCTCTGACAGCTTTCAGCCGTCAATGGATTGTTTAATGCCGAAAAAAGACTATCCAAATCTCAATCGGGTCTACGAAGTTTTTTCCCCTTCGTTTTTTCGACACGTGGATTTTTACGACAAAACGGGATTACCGTGGCTGGTCTTCCATTTACCATCGCTGGAGAGTGGTGCACCATGGTACCGTTCCGTTTCAAATCCATGCTCAAATTTCAAAAAGTCGAACGACAATGTTTCGCCATTTCGTACGGATGTTGCACCTTGCACCGTGGATGTTGCTCCCTGTAGATATCGATTATTCGGTCGGCCATAACTTCTGGCTCGTTTATAGTTACGGGAGCCATAACCTGTCAAAACGAAGGGCTCAGTGAGTTCTACGGCTCTGACAGTTTTCAGCCGTCAATGGATTGTTTAATACCCAAAAAAGACTATCCGAATCTCAATCGGTTCTATGAAGTTTTTTGCCTTTCGTTTTTTCGACACGTGGATTTTTCCGGTAAAACGGGTTTAACGAGGCTGGTCTTCGATTTACCATCGCTGGAGAGTGGTGCACCATGATACCTTTCCGTTTCAAATCCATGCACGCATTTCAAAAAGTCATACGACACGGTTTCGCCATTTCGGACGGATGTTACACCTTGCACCGTGGAAGTTGCACCTTATAGATATCGATTATTCGGACGACCATAATTTCTGGCTCGTTTAGAGTTACGGGAGCCATAACCAGTCAAAATGAAGGCCTCAGTGAGTTCTACGGCTCTAACAGCTTTCAGCCGTTAATGGATTGTATAATGCCCAAAAAAGACTATCTGAATCTCAACCGGGTCTCGGAAGTTTTTTACCCTTCGTTTTTTCGACACGTGGATTTTTAATGTAAAACGGGATTACCATGACTGGTCTTTGATTTACCATCGCTGGAGAGTGTTGCATCATGGTACCGTTCCGTTTCAAATCCATGCACGCATTTCAAAAAGTCGTACGAAACTGTTTCGCAATTTTGGACGGATGTTGCACCTTGCAACGTGGATGTTGCACCCTGTAGATATCGGTTATTCGAACGACCATAACTTCTGGCTCGTTTAGAGTTACAGGAGCCATAACCTGTCCAAACGAAGGATTCATGAGTTCTACGGCTCTGACAGCTTTCAGCCGTCAATGGATTGTTTAATGCCCAAAAAAGACTATTTGAATCTCAATCGGGTCTAGGAAGTTTTTTACCCTTCGTTTTTTCGACACGTGGATTTTTACGTTAAAACGGGATTACCGTGGCTGGTCTTCAATTTACCATCGCTGGAGAGTGGTGCACATTGGTACCGTTCCGTTTCAAATCCATGCACGCATTTCAAAAAGTCGTACGACACTGTTTCGGTATTTTGGACGGATGTTGCACCTTGCACCGTGGATGTTGCACCATGTAGATATCGATTATTCGGACTGCCATAACTTCTGGCTCGTTTAGAGTTAAGAGAGCCATAACCAGTCAAAACGAAGCCCTCAGTGAGTTCTACGGCTCTGACAGCTTTCAGCCATCAATGGATTGTATAATGCCCAAAAAAGACTATCCAAATCTCAAACGGGTCTCGGAAGTTTTGTACCCTTCGTTTTTTCGACACTTGGATTTTTACGGTAAAACGGGATTACCGTGGCTGGTCTTCGATTTACCATTGCTGGAGAGTGGTGCACCATGGTACCGTTTTGTTTCAAATCCATGCATGCATTTCAAAATGTCGTACGTCGCTGTTTCGCCATTTCGGACGGATGTCGCACCTTGCACCGTGTATGTTGCACCCTATAGATATCGATTATTCAGACGGCCATAACTTCTGGCTTGTTTAGAGTTACGGGAGTCATAACCAGTCAAAACGAAGGCCTCAGTGAGTTCTACGGCTCTGACAGCTTTCAGCCGTCAATGGATTGTATAATGCCCAAAAAAGACTATCCGAATCTCAATCGGGTCTCGGATGTTTTTTACCCTTCGTTTTTTCGACACGTGGATTTTTACGGTAAAACGGGATTACCGTGGCTGGTCTTCGAATTACCATCGCTGGAGAGTGGTGCACAATGGTACCATTCCGTTTCAAATCCATGCACGCATTTCAAAAAGTCGTACGACGCTTTTTCGCCATTTCGGACGGATGTTGCACCTTGCAACGTGGATGTTGCACCCTGTAGATATCGATTATTCGGACGACCATAACTTCTGGCTTGTTTAGAGTTACGGGACCATAACCAGTCAAAACGAAGGCCTCAGTGATTTCTACGGCTCTGACAGCTTTCAACTGTCAATGGATTGTATAATGCTCAAAAAAGACTATCCGAATCTCAATCGGGTCTCGGATGTTTTTTACCCTTCGTTTTTTCGACACGTGGATTTTTACGGTAAAACGGGATTACCGTGGCTGGTCTTCGAATTACCATCGCTGGAGAGTGGTGCACCAATGGTACCGTTCCGTTTCAAATCCATGCTCGCATTTCAAAAAGTCATGCGACAATGTTTCGCCATTTCGTACGGATGTTGCACCTTGCACCGTGGATGTTGCACCCTGTAGATATCGATTATTCGGACGGCCATAACTTCTGGGTTGTTTAGAGTTACGGGAGCCATAACCAGTCAAAACGAAGGCCTAAGTGATTTCTACGGCTCTGACAGCTTTCAGCTGTCAATGGATTCTATAATGCCCAAAAAAGACTATCCGAATCTCAATCGGGTCTCGGATGTTTTTTACCCTTCGTTTTTTCGACACGTGGATTTTAACGGTAAAACGGGATTACCGTGGCTGGTCTTCGAATTACCATCGCTGGAGAGTGGTAGACCAATGGTACCGTTCCGTTTCAACTCCATGCTCGCGTTTCAAAAAGTCGTACGACAATGTTTCGCCATTTCGTACGGATGTTGCACCTTGCACCGTGGATGTTGCACCCTGTAGATATCGATTATTCGGACGGCCATAACTTCTGGCTCGTTTATAGTTACGGGAGCCATAACCTGTCAAAACGAAGGCCTCAATGAGTTATACGGCTACGACAGTTTTCAGCCGTCAATGGACTGTTTAATGCCCAAAAAAGACTATCTGAATCTCAATCGGGTCTAGGAAGTTTTTTACCCTTAGTTTTTTCGACACGTGGATTTTTACTGTAAAACGAGATTATCGTGGCTGTTCTTCGATTTACCATCGCTGTAGAGTGGTGCACCAAGGTACCATTCCGTTTCAAATCCACGCACGCATTTCAATAAGTCGTACGACACTGTTTCGCCATTTCGGACGGATGTTGCACATTGCACCGTGGATGTTGCACCATGTAGATATCGATTATTCGGACGGCCATAACTTCTGGCTTGTTTAAAGTTACGGGAGCCATAACCAGTCAAAACGAAGGCCTTAGTGATTTCTACGGCCCTGACACCTTTCAGCTGTCAATGGATTGTATAATGCCCAAAAAAGACTTTCCAAATCTCAATCGGGTCTCGGAAGTTTTTTACCCTTCGTTTTTTCGACACGTGGATTTTTACGGTAAAATGGGATTACCGTGGCTGGTCTTTGATTTACCATCGCTGGAGAGTGCTGCACCATGGTACCGTTCCATTTCAAATCCATGCTCGCATTTCAAAAAGTCGTACGACAATGTTTCACCATTTCGTACGGATGTTGCACCTTGCACCGTGGATGTTGCACCCTGTAGATATCGATTATTCGGAAGGCCATAACTTCTGGCTCGTTCATAGTTACGGGAGCTATAACCTGTCAAAACGAAGGCCTTAGTGAGTTCTACGGCTCTGACAGTTTTCAGCCGTCAATGGATTGTTTAATGGCCAAAAAAGACTATCCGAATCTCAATCGGTTCTAGGAAGTTTTTTACCCTTCGTTTTTTCGACACGTGGATTTTTATGGTAAAACAGGTTTACCGAGGCTGGTCTTCGATTTACCATCGCTGGAGAGTGGTGCACCATGGTACCGTTCCGTTTCAAATCCATGCACGCATTTCAAAAAGTCGTACGACACTGTTTCGCCATTTCGGACGGATGTTGCACCTTGCACCGTGGAAGTTGCACCTTGTAGATATCGATTATTGGGACGGCCATAATTTCTGGGTCGTTTAGAGTTACGGGAGCCATAACCAGTCAAAACGAAGGCCTCAGTGAGTTCTACGGCTCTGACAGCTTTCAGCGGTCATTGGATTGTGTAGTGCCCAGAAAAGACTATCCGAATCTCAATCGGGTCTCGGAAGTTTTTTACCCTTCGTTTTTTCGACATGTGGATTTTTAATGTAAAACGGGATTACCGTGGCTGGTCTTCGATTTACCATCGCTGGAGAGTGTTGCACCATGGTACCGTTCCGTTTCAAATCCATGCACGCATTTCAAAAAGTCGTACGACACTGTTTCGCCATTTCGGACGGATGTTGCACCTTACACCGTGGAAGTTGCACCTTGTAGATATCGATTATTCGGACCGCCATAATTTCTGGCTCGTTTAGAGTTACGGGAGCCGTAACCAGACAAAACGAAGGCCTCAGTGAGTTCTACGGCTCTGACAGCTTTCAGCCGTCAATGGATTGTATAATGCCCAAAAAAGACTATCCGAATCTCAATCGGGTCTCGTAAGTTTTTTACCCTTCGTTTTTTCGACACGTGGATTTTTAATGTAAAACGGGATTACCATGGCTGGTCTTCGATTAACCATCGCTGGGGAGTGTTGCACCATGGTATCGTTCCGTTTCAAATCCATGCACGCATTTCAAAAAGTCGTACGACACTGTTTCGCCATTTCGGACGGATGTTGCACCTTGCACCGTGGATGTTGCCGCCTGTAGATATCAATTATTCGGACGACCATAACTTCGGGCTCGTTTAGAGTTACAGGAGCCATAACCTGTCAAAACGAAGGATTCATGAGATCTACGGCTCTGACAGCTTTCAGCCATCAATGGATTGTTTAATGTCCAAAAAAGACTATCCAAATCTCAATCGAGTCTAGGAAGTTTTTTACCCTTCGTTTTTTCGACACGTGGATTTTTACGTTAAAACGGGATTACCGTGGCTGGTCTTCGATTTACCATCGCTGGAGAGTGGTGCCCATGGTACCGTTCCATTTCAAATCCATGCATGCATTTCAAAACATCGTACGTCACTGTTTCGCCATTTCGGACGGATGTTGCACCTTGCATCGTGGATGTTGCACCATGTAGATATCTATTATTCGGACGGCCATAACTTCTGGATCGTTTAGAGTTAAGGGCGCCATAACTAGTCAAAACGAAGCCCTTAGTGATTTCTACGGCTCTGACGGCTATCAGCCGTCAATGGATTGTATAATTCCCAAAAAAGACTATCCGAATCTCAATCGGGTCTCGGAAGTTTTTTTACCCTTCGTTTTTTCGACACGTGGATTTTTATGGTAAAACTGGATTACCGTGGCTGGTCTTCGATTTACCATCGCTGGAGAGTGGTGCACCATGGTACCGTTCCGTTTCAAATCCATGCACGCATTTCAAAAAGTCGTATGACACAGTTTCGCCATTTCGGACGGATGTTGCACCTTGCACCGTGGATGTTGCACTCTGTACATATCGATTATTCGGACGGCCATAACTTCTGGCTCGTTTAGAGTTCGGGAGCCATAACCTGTGAAAATGAAGGCCTCAGTGAGTTCTACGGCTCTGACAGCTTTCAGCCGTCAATGGATTGTTTAATGCCGAAAAAAGGCTATCCAAATATCAATCGGGTCTACGAAGTTTTTTCCCCTTCGTTTTTTCGACACGTGGATTTTTACGACAAAACGGGATTACCGTGGCTGGTCTTCCATTTACCATCGCTGGAGAGTGGTGCACCATGGTACCGTTCCGTTTCAAATCCATGCTCAAATTTCAAAAAGTCGAACGACAATGTTTCGCCATTTCGTACGGATGTTGCACCTTGCACCGTGGATGTTGCTCCCTGTAGATATCGATTATTCGGACGGCCATAACTTCTGGCTCGTTTATAGTTACGGGAGCCATAACCTGTCAAAACGAAGGGCACAGTGAGTTCTACGGCTCTGACAGTTTTCAGCCGTCAATGGATTGTTTAATACCCAAAAAAGACTATCCGAATCTCAATCGGTTCTATGAAGTTTTTTGCCCTTCGTTTTTTCGACACGTGGATTTTTCCGGTAAAACGGGTTTAACGAGGCTGGTCTTCGATTTACCATCGCTGGAGAGTGGTGCACCATGATACCTTTCCGTTTCAAATCCATGCACGCATTTCAAAAAGTCGTACGACACGGTTTCGCCATTTCGGACGGATGTTACACCTTGCACCGTGGAAGTTGCACCTTATAGATATCGATTATTCGGACGACCATAATTTCTGGCTCGTTTAGAGTTACGGGAGCCATAACCAGTCAAAATGAAGGCCTTAGTGAGTTCTACGGCTCTAACAACTTTCAGCCGTTAATGGATTGTATAATGCCCAAAAAAGACTATCTGAATCTCAACCGGGTCTCGGAAGTTTTTTACCCTTCGTTTTATCGACACGTGGATTTTTAATGTAAAACGGGATTACCATGACTGGTCTTTGATTTACCATCGCTGGAGAGTGTTGCATCACGGTACTGTTCCGTTTCAAATCCATGCACGCATTTCAAAAAGTCGTACGAAACTGTTTCGCAATTTTGGACGGATGTTGCACCTTGCACCGTGGATGTTGCACCCTGTAGATATCGGTTATTCGAACGACCATAACTTCTGGCTCGTTTAGAGTTATAGGAGCCATAACCTGTCCAAACGAAGGATTCATGAGTTCTACGGCTCTGACAGCTTTCAGCCGTCAATGGATTGTTTAATGCCCAAAAAAGACTATTTGAATCTCAATCGGGTCTAGGAAGTTTTTTACCCTTCGTTTTTTCGACACGTGGATTTTTACGTTAAAACGGGATTACCGTGGCTGGTCTTCAATTTACCATCGCTGGAGAGTGGTGCACATTGGTACCGTTCCGTTTCAAATCCATGCACGCATTTCAAAAAGTCGTACGACACTGTTTCGGTATTTTGGACGGATGTTGCACCTTGCACCGTGGATGTTGCACCATGTAGATATCGATTATTCGGACTGCCATAACTTCTGGCTCGTTTAGAGTTAAGAGAGCCATAACCAGTCAAAATGAAGCCCTCAGTGAGTTCTACGACTCTGACCGCTTCAGCCGTCAATGGATTGTATAATGCCCAAAAAAGACTATCTGAATCTCAATCGTGTCTCGGAAGTTTTTTACCCTTCGTTTTTTCGACACGTGGATTTTTACGGTAAAACTGGATTACCGTGGCTGGTCTTCGATTTACCATCGCTGGAGAGTGGTGCACCATGGTACCGTTCCGTTTCAAATCTATGCACGCATTTCAAAAAGCCGTACGACACTGTTTCGCCATTTCGGACGGATGTTGCACCTTGCACCGTGGATGTTGCACCCTGTAGATATCGATTATTCGGGCGGCCATAACTTCTGGCTCGATTTGAGTTACGGGAGCCATAACCAGTTAAAACGAAGGCCTCAGTGAGTTCTACGGCTCTGACAGCTTTCAGCCATCAATGGATTGTATAATGCCCAAAAAAGACTATCCGAATCTCAAACGGGTCTCAGATGTTTTGTACCCTTCGTTTTTTCGACACTTGGATTTTTACGGTAAAACGGGATTACCGTGGCTGGTCTTCGATTTACCATTGCTGGAGAGTGGTGCACCATGGTACCGTTTTGTTTCAAATCCATGCACGCATTTCAAAATGTCGTACGTTGCTGTTTTGCCATTTCGAACGGATGTCGCACCTTGCACCGTGTATGTTGCACCCTATAGATATCGATTATTCAGATGGCCATAACTTCTGGCTCATTTAGAGTTACGGGAGTCATAACCAGTCAAAACGAAGGCCTCAGTGAGTTCTACGGCTCTGACAGCTTTCAGCCGTCAATGGATTTTATAATGCCCAAAAAAGACTATCCGAATCTCAAACGGGTCTCGGATGTTTTTTACCCTTCGTTTTTTCGACACTTGGATTTTTACGGTAAAACGGGATTACCGTGGCTGGTCTTCGAATTACCATCGCTGGAGAGTGGTGCACAATGGTACCATTCCGTTTCAAATCCATGCACGCATTTCAAAAAGTCGTACGACGCTGTTTCGCCATTTCGGACGGATGTTGCACCTTGCACCGTGGATGTTGCACCCTGTAGATATCGATTATTCGGACGGCCATAACTTCTGGCTCGTTTAGAGTTAAGGGAGCCATTACCAGTCAAAAAGAAGGCCTCAGTGAGTTCTACGGCTCTGACAGCTTTTAGCCACCAATGGATTGTATAATGCCCAAAAATGACTATCCGAATCTCAATCGGGTCTCGGAAGTTTTTTACCCTTCGTTTTTTCGACACGTGGATTTTTACGGTAAAACTGGATTACCGTGGCTGGTCTTCGATTTACGATCGCTGCAGAGTTGTGCACTATGGTACCGTTCCGTTTCAAATCCATGCATGCATTTCAAAAAGTCGTACGAAACTGTTTCGCTATTTCGGACGGATGTTGCACTTTGCACCGTCGATGTTGCACCCTGTAGATATCGACTATTCGGACGGTCATAACTTCTGGCTTGTTTAGAGTTACGGGAGCCATAACAAGTCAAAACGAAGGCCTCAGTGATTTCTACGGCTCTGACAGCTTTCAGCTGTCAATGGATTGTATAATGCCCAAAAAAGACTATCCGAATCTCAATCGGGTCTCGGAAGTTTTGTACCCTTCGTTTTTTCGACACTTGGATTTTTACGGTAAAACGGGATTACCGTGGCTGGTCTTCGAATTACCATCGCTGGAGAATGGTGCACCAATGGTACCGTTCCGTTTCAAATCCTTTCTCACATTTTAAAAAGTCGTACGACAATGTTTCGCCATTTCGTACGGATGTTGCACCGTGCACCGTGGATGTTGCACCCTGTAGATATCGATTATTCGGACGGCCATAACTTCTGGCTCGTTTATAGTTACGGAAGCCATAACCTGTCAAAACGAAGGCCTCAGTGAGTTATACGGCTATGACAGTTTTCAGCCGTCAATGGATTGTTTAATGCCCAAAAAAGACTATCTGAATCTCAATCGGGTCTAGGAAGTTTTTTACCCTTTGTTTTTTCGACACGTGGATTTTTACGGTAAAACGAGATTACCGTGGCTGTTCTTCGATTTACCATCGCTGCAGAGTGGTGCACCAAGGTACCGTTCCGTTTCAAATCCACGCACGCATTTCAATAAGTCGTACGACACTGTTTCGCCATTTCGGACGGATGTTGCACATTGCACCGTGGATGTTGCACCATGTAGATATCGATTATTCGGACGGCCATAACTTCTGGCTTGTTTAGAGTTACGGGAGCCATAACCAGTCAAAATGAAGGCCTCAGTGATTTCTACGGCTCTGACAGCTTTTAGCTGTCAATGGATTGTATAATGCCCAAAAAAGACTATCCGAATCTCAATCGGGTCTCGGAAGTTTTTTACCCTTCGTTTTTTCGACACGTGGATTTATGGTAAAACAGGTTTACCGAGGCTGGTCTTCGATTTACCATCGCTGGAGATTGGTGCACCATGGTACCGTTCCGTTTCAAATCCATGCACGCATTTCAAAAAGTCGTACGACACTGTTTCGCCATTTCGGACGGATGTTGCACCTTGCACCGTGGAAGTTGCATCTTGTAGATATCGATTATTGGGACGGCCATAATTTCTGGGTCGTTTAGAGTTACGGGAGCCATAACCAGTCAAAACGAAGGCCTCAGTGAGTTCTACGGCTCTGACAGCTTTCAGCGGTCAATGGATTGTGTAGTGCCAAGAAAAGACTATCCGAATCTCAATCGGGTCTCGGAAGTTTTTTACCCTTCGTTTTTTCGACATGTGGATTTTTAATGTAAAACGGGATTACCGTGGCTGGTCTTCGATTTACCATCGCGGGAGAGTGTTGCACCATGGTACCGTTCCGTTTCAAATCCATGCACGCATTTAAAAATGTCGTACGACACTGTTTCGCCATTTCGGACGGATGTTGCACCTTGCACCGTGGAAGTTGCACCTTGTAGATATCGTTATTCGGACGGCCATAATTTCTAGCTCGTTTAGAGTTACGGGAGCCGTAACCAGACAAAATGAAGGCCTCAGTGAGTTCTACGGCTCTGACAGCTTTCAGCCGTCAATGGATTGTATAATGCCCAAAAGAATCTCAATCGGGTCTCGAAAGTTTTTTACCCTTCGTTTTTTCGACACGTGGATTTTTAATGTAAAACGGGATTACCGTGGCTGGTCTTCGATTTACCATCACTGGAGAGTGTTCCACCATGGTATCGTTCCATTTCAAACCCATGCACGCATTTCAAAAAGTCGTACGACACTCTTTCGCCATTTCGGACGGATGTTGCACCTTGCACCGTGGATGTTGCACCATGTAGATATCGATTATTCGGACGGCCATAACTTCTGGCTCGTTTAGAGTTACAGGAGCCATAACCTGTCAATCTGAAGGATTCATGAGTTCTACGGTTCTGACAGCTTTCAGCCATCAATGGATTGTTTAATGCCCAAAAAAGACTATCTGAATCTCAATCGGGTCTAGGAAGTTTTTTACCCTTCGTTTTTTCGACACGTGGATTTTTACTTTAAAAGGGGATTACCGTGGCTGGTCTTCGATTTACCATCGCTGGAGAGTTATGCACCATGGTACTGTTCCGTTTCAAATCCATGCACGCATTTCAAAAAGTTGTACGAAACTGTTTCGCCATTTCGGACGGATGTTGCACCTTGCACCGTGGATGTTGCACCATGTAGATATCGATTATACGGACGACCATAACTTCTGGCTCGTTTAGAGTTAAGGGAGCCGTAACCAGTCAAAACGAAGGCCTCAGTGAGTTCTACGGCTCTGACAGCTTTCAGCCGTCAATGGATTGTATAATGCCCAAAAAAGACTATCCGAATCTCAATCGGGTCTCGGAAGTTTTTTACCCTTCGTTTTTTCGACACGTGGATTTTTAATGTAAAACGGGATTACCGTGGCTGGTCTTCGATTTACCATCGCTGGAGAGTGTTGCACCATGGTACCGTTCCGTTTCAAATCCATGCACGCATTTCAAAAAGTCGTACGAAACTGTTTCGCCATTTCGGACGGATGTTGCACCTTGCACCGCGGATGTTGCACCCTGTAGATATCGATTATTCGGACGACCATAACTTCTGGCTCGTTTAGAGTTACCGGAGCCATAACCTGTCCAAACAAAGGATTCATGAGTTCTACGGCACTGACAGCTTTCAGCCGTCAATGGATTGTATAATGCCCAAAAAAGACTATCCGAATCTCAATCGGGTCTAAGAAGTTTTTTACCCTTCGTTTTTTCGACACGTGGATTTTTACGTTAAAAGGGGATTACCGTGGCTGGTCTTCGATTTACCATCGCTGGAGAGTTGTGCACCATGGTACCGTTCCGTTTCAAATCCATGCACGCATTTCAAAAAGTTGTACGAAACTGTTTCGCCATTTCGGACGGATGTTGCACCTTGCACCGTGGATGTTGCACCATGTAGATATCGATTATACGGACGGCCATAACTTCTGGCTCGTTTAGAGTTAAGGGAGCAGTAACCAGTCAAAACGAAGGCCTCAGTGAGTTCTACGGCTCTGACAGCTTTCAGCCGTCAATGGATTGTATAATGCCCAAAAAAGACTATCCGAATCTCAATCGGGTCTAGGAAGTTTTTTACCCTTCGTTTTTTCGACACGTGGATTTTTACGTTAAAAGGGGATTACCGTGGATGGTCTTCGATTTACCATCGCTGGAGAGTTGTGCACCATGGTACCATTCCATTTCAATTCCATGCATGCATTTCAAAAAGTTGTACGAAACTGTTTCGCCATTTCGGACGGATGTTGCACCTTGCACCGTGGATGTTGCACCATGTAGATATCGATTATACGGACGGCCATAACTTCTGGCTCGTTTAGAGTTAAGGGAGCCGTAACCAGTCAAAACGAAGGCCTCAGTGAGTTCTACGGCTCTGACCGCTTTCAACCGTCAATGGATTGCATAATGCCCAAAAAAGACTATCCGAATCTCAATCGGGTCTAGGAAGTTTTTTACCCTTCGTTTTTTCGACACGTGGATTTTTAATGTAAAACGGGATTACCGTGGCTGGTCTTCGATTTACCATCACTGGAGAGTGTTCCACCATGGTACCGTTCCGTTTCAAATCCATGCATGCATTTCAAAAAGTTGTACGAAACTGTTTCGCCATTTCGGACGGATGTTGCACCTTGCACCGTGGATGTTGCACCATGTAGATATCGATTATACGGACGGCCATAACTTCTGGCTCGTTTAGAGTTAAGGGAGCCTTAACCAGTCGAAACGAAGGCCTCAGTGAGTTCTACGGCTCTGACAGCTTTCAGTCGTCAATGGATTGTATAATGCCTGAACAAGACTATCCGAATCTCAATCGGGTCTAGGAAGTTTTTTACCCTTCGTTTCTTCGACACATGGATTTTTACGGTAAAACGGGATTACCGTGGCTAGTCTTCAATTTACCATCGCTGGAGAGTGGTGCACCATGGTACCGTTTCGTTTCAAATCCATGCACGAATTTCAAAAAGTCGTACGACGCTGTTTTGCCATTTCGGACGGATGTTGCACCTTGCACTGTGTATGTTGCACCCTGTAGATATCGATTATTCGGATGGCCAAAACTTCTGGCTTGTTAAGAGTCAAGGAAGCCATAACCAATCAAAACGAAGGCCTCAGAGAGTTCTACGGCTCTAATAGCTTTCAGCCGTCAATGGATTGTATAATGCCCAAAAAAGACTATCCGAATCTCTATCGGGTCTCGGAGGTTTTTTACCCTTCGTTTTTTCGACACTTGGATTTTTATGGTAAAACGGGATTACCGTGGCTGGTCTTTAATTTACCATCGCTGGATAGTGGTGCACCATGGTACCGTTCCGTTTCAAATCCATGCACGCACTTCAAAAATTCGTACGACGCTGTTTCGCCATTTCGGACGGATGTTGCACCTTGCACCGTGGATTTTGCGCCCTGTAGATATCGAATATTCGGACGGCCATAACTTCTGGGTCGTTTGGAGTTAAGGGAGCCATAACCAGTCAAAACGAAGGCCTTAGTGAGTTCTACGGCCCTGACGGCTTTTAGCCGTCAATGGATTGTATAATGCCCAAAAAAGACTATCCGAATCTCAGTCGGGTCTCGGAAGTTTTTTACCTTTCGTTTTTTCACACGTGGATTTTTATGGTAAAACGGGATAACCGTGGCTGGTCTTCGATTTACCATCGCTGGAGAGTGGTGCACCATGGTACCGTTCCGTTTCAAATCCATGCACGCATTTCAAAAAGTCGTACGACGTTGTTTCGCCATTTCGGACGGATGTTGCACCTTGCACCGTGTATGTTGCACTCCGTAGATATCGATTTTTCGGACGGCCATAACTTCTGGCTCGTTTAGAGTTACGAGAGCCATAACCAGTCAAAACGAAGGCCTCAGTGAGTTCTACGGCTCTGACAGATTTCATTCGTTAATGGATTGTAGAAGGCCCAAAAAACACTATCCGAATCTCAATCGGGTCTCGGAAGTTTTTTACCCTTCGTTTTTTCGACACATGGATTTTTACGAGAAAACAGGATTCCCGTGGCTGGACTTCGATTTTCCATCGCTGTAGAGTGGTACACCATGGTACCGTTCCGTTTCAAATCCATGCACGCATTTCAAAAAGTCGTACGACGCTGTTTCGCCATTTCGGACGGATGTTGCACCTTGCACCGTGGATGTTGCACCCTATAGATATAGATTATTCGAACGGCCATAACTTCTGACTTGTTTAGAGTTAAGCGAGCCATGACCGGTCAAAACGACGGCCTCAGCGAGTTCTACGCCTTTGATAGCTTTCAGCCGTCAATGGATTTATAATGCCCAAAAAAGACTATCCGAATCTCAATCGGGTCTCGGAAGTTTTTTACCCTTCGTTTTTTCGACACGTGGATTTTTACGGTAAAACGGGATTACCGTGGCTGGTCTTCCATTTACCATCGCTGGAGATTGGTGCACGATGGTACCGTTCCGTTTCAAATCCATGCACGCATTTCAAAAAGTCGTACGACACTGTTTCGCCATTTCGGACGAATGTTCCACCTTGCACCGTGGATGTTGCACCATGTAGATATCGATTATTCGGACGGCCATAACTTCTGGCTCGTTTAGAGTTAAGGAGCCATAACCAGTCAAAACGAAGGCCTCAGTGAGTTCTACGGCCCTGATGGCTTTCGGTCGTCAATGGATTGTATAATGCCCAAAAAAGACTATCCGAATCTCAATCGAGTCTCGGAAGTTTTTTACCTTTCGTTTTTTCGACACGTGGATTTTTACGGTAAAACGGGATTACCGTGGCTGGTCTTCGATTTACCATCGCTGGAGAGTGGTGAACCATGGTACCGTTTCGTTTCAAATCCATGCACGAATTTCAAAAAGTCGTACGACGCTGTTTCGCCATTTCGGACGGATTTTGCACCTTGTACCGTGTATGTTGCACCCTGTAGATATCGATTATTCGGATGGCCAAAACTTCTGGCTCGTTAAGAGTTAAGGAAGCCATAACCAATCAAAACGAAGGCCTCAGAGAGTTCTACGGCTCTGATAGCTTTCAGCCATCAGTGGATTGTATAATGCCCAAAAAAGACTATCTGAATCTCAATCGGGTCTAGGAAGTTTTTTACCCTTCGTTTTTTCGACACGTGGATTTTTACTTTAAAAGGGGATTACCGTGGCTGGTCTTCGATTTACCATCGCTGGTGAGTGGTGCCCCATGGTACTGTTCCGTTTCAAATCTATGCACGCGTTTCAAAAAGTCGTACGATACTGTTTCGCCTTTTCGGACGGATGTTGCACCTTGCACCATGGATGTTGCACCCAATAGATATCGATTATTCGGACGGCCGTAACTTCTGGCTCGTTTAGAGTTACAGGAGCCATAACCAGTCAAAATGAACGCCTCAGTGTGTTCTACGGCTCTGACAGCTTTCAGCCGTCAATGGATTGTATAATGCTCAAAAAAGACTATCCGAATCTCAGTCGGGTCTCGGAAGTTTTTTACCCTTCGTTTTTTCGACACGTGGATTTTTACGGTAAAACGGGATTACCATGGCTGGTCTTCGATTTATCATCGCTGGAGAGTGGTGCCCCATGGTACCCTTTCGTTTCAAATTCATGCACGCATTTCAAAAAGTCGTACGACGCGGTTTCGCCATTTCGGACGGATGTTGCACCTTGCACCGTGGACGTTGCACCATGTAGATATCGATTATTCGGACGGCCATAACTTCTGGCTCGTTTAGAGTTAAGGGAGCCATAACCAGTCAAAACGAAGGCCTCAGTGAGTTCTACGGCTCTGACAGCTTTCAGCCGTCAATGGATTGTATAATGCCCAAAAAGGCTATCCTAATCTCAATCGGGTCTCGGAAGTTTTTTACCCTTCATTTTTTTGACACGTGGATTTTTACGGTAAAACTGGATTACCGTGGCTGGTCTTCGATTTACCATCGCTGGTGAGTGTTGCTTCATGGTACAGTTCTGTTTCAAATCCATGCACGCATTTCAAAAAGTTGTACGACAATGTTTCGCCATTTCGGACAGATGTTACACCTTGCACCGAGGATGTTGCACCCTATAGATATCGATTATTCGGACGACCATAACTTCTGGCTCGTTTAGAGTTACGGGAGCCATAACCAGTCAAAACGAAGGCCTCAGTGAGTTCTACGGCTCTGGATTGTATAATGCCCAAAAAAGACTATCCGAATCTCAATCGGGTCTCGGATGTTTTTTACCCTTCGTTTTTTCGACACGTGGATTTTTACGGTAAAACGGGATTACCGTGGCTGGTCTTCGATTTACCATCGCCGGAGAGTGGTGCACCATGGTACCGTTCCGTTTCAAATCCATGCACGCATTTCAAAAAGTCGTACGAGACTGTTTCGCCATTTCGGACGGATGTTGCACCTTGCACCGTGGATGTTGCACCATGTAGATATCGATTATTCGGACGGTCATAACTTATGGCTCGTTTAGAGTTACGGGAGTCATAACCAGTCAAAACGAAGGCCTCAGTGAGTTCTACGGCTCTGATAGCTTTCAGCCGTCAATGGATTGTTTAATGCCAAAAAAAGACTATCCGAATTTTAATCGGGTCTAGGAAGTTTTTTACCCTTCGTTTTTTCGACACGTGGATTTTTGTGGTAAAACGGGATTACCGTGGCTGGTCTTTGATTTACCATCGCTGGAGAGTGGTGCACCAAGGTACCGTTCCGTTTCAAATCCGTGCACGCATTTCAAAAAGTCGTACGAGACTGTTTCGCCATTTCGGACGGATGTTGCACCATGCACCGTGGATGTTGCACCCTGTAGATATCGATTATTCGGCCGGCCATAACTTACGGCTCGTTTAGAGTTACGGGAGTCATTACCAGTCAAAACGAAGGCCTCAGTGAGTTCTACGGCTCTGACAGCATTCAGCCGTCAATGGATTGTATAATGCCCAAAAAAGACTATCCGAATCTCAATCGGGTCTTGGAAGTTTTTTACCTTCCGTTTTTTCGACACGTGGATTTTTATGGTAAAACGGGATTACCGTCGCAGGTCTTCGATTTACCATCGCTGGAGAGTGGTGCACGATGGTACCGTTCTGTTTCAAATCCATGCACGCATTTCAAAAAGTCGTACGACGCTGTTTCGCTATTACGGACGGATGTTGCACCTTGCACCGTGGAAGTTGCACCATGTAGATATCGATTATTCGGACGGCCATAACTTCTGGCTCGTTTAGAGTTAAGGGAGCCATAACCAGTCAAAACGAAGGCCTCAGTGAGTTCTACGGCTCTAAAAGATTTCAGCCGTCAATGGATTGTATAATGCCCAAAAAAGACTATCCGAATCTCAATCGGGTCTCGGAAGTTTTTTACCCTTCGTTTTTTCGACACGTGGATTTTTACGGTAAAACTGGATTACCGTGGCTGGTCTTCGATTTACCATCGCTGGTGAGTGTTGCTTCATGGTACGGTTCTGTTTCAAATCTATGCACGCATTCAAAAAGTCATACGACACTGTTTCGCCATTTCGGACGGATGTTGCACCTTGCACCGTGGATGTTGCGCCATGTAGATATCGATTATTTGGACGACCATAACTTCTGGCTCGTTTAGAGTTATGGGCGCCATGACCAATCAAAATGAAGGTCTCAGTGAGTTCTACGGCTTTGACAGCTTTCAGCCGTCAATGGATTGTATAGTGCCCAAAAAAGACTATCCGAATCTCAGTCGGGTCTCGGAAGTTTTTTACCCTTCGTTTTTTCGACACGTGGATTTTTACGGTAAAACGGGATAACCATGGCTGGTCTTCGATTTACCATCGCTGGAGAGTTGTGCACCAAGGTACCGTTTCGTTTCAAATTCATGCACGCATTTCAAAAAGTCGTACGACGCGGTTTCGCCATTTCGGACGGATGTTGCACCTTACACCGTGGATGTTGCAGCATGTAGATGTCGATTATTCGGACGGCCATAACTTTTGGCTTGTTTAGAGTTAAGGGAGCCATAACCAGTCAAAACGAAGGCCTCAGTGAGTTCTACGGCTCTTAAAGCTTTCAGCCATCAATGGATTGTATAATGCCCAAAAAACACTATCCGAGTCTCAATCGGGTCTCGGAAGTTTTTTACCCTTCGTTTTTTCGACACGTGGATTTTTACGGTAAAACTGGATTACCGTGGCTGGTCTTCGATTTACCATCGCTGGTGAGTGTTGCTTCATGGTACAGTTCTGTTTCAAATCTATGCACGCATTTTAAAAAGTTGTACGACACTGTTTCGCCATTTCGGACGGATGTTGCGCCTTGCACCGTGGATGTTGCACCCTGTAGATATCCATTATTCGGACGACCATAACTTCTGGCTCGTTTAGAGTTACGGGAGCCATAAGCAGTCAAAACGAAGGCCTCAGTGAGTTCTACGGCTCTAACCGTTTCAGCCGTCAATGGATTGTATAATGCCCAAAAAAGACTATCCGAATCTCAATCGGGTCTCGGAAGTTTTTTACCCTTCATTTTTTCGACACGTGGATTTTTACGGTAAAACGGGATTACCGTGGCTGGTCTTCGATTTACCATCGCTGGAGAGTGGTGCACCATGGTACCGTTCCGTTTCAAATCCATGCACTCATTTCAAAAAGTCGTACGACTCTGTTTCGCCATTTCGGACGGATGTTGCACCTTGCACCATGGATGTTGCACCCTGTAGATATCGATTATTCGGACGGCCATAACTTCTGGCTCTTTTAGAGTTAAGGGAGCCATAACCATTCAAAACAAAGGCCTCAGTGAGTTCTACGTCTCTGACAGGTTTCAGCCGTCAATGGATTGTATAATGCCCAAAAAAGACTATCCGAATCACAATCGGGTCTCGGAAGTTTTTTACCTTTTGTTTTTTCGACGCGTGGATTTTTACGGTAAAACGGGATTACCGTGGCTGGTCTTCGATTTACCATCGCTGGAGAGTGGTGCACCATGGTACCATTCCATTTCAAATCCATGCACGCATTTCAAAAAGTCGTACAAGACTGTTTCGCCATTTCGGACGGATGTTGCACCTTGCACCATGGATGTTGCACCCTGTAGATATCGATTATTCGGACGGTCATAAATTATGGCTCGTTTAGAGTTACGGGAGTCATAACCAGTCAAAACGAAGGCCTCAGTGAGTTCTACGGCTCTGACAGCTTTCAGCCGTCAATGGATTGTTTAATGCCCAAAAAAGACTATCCGAATCTCAATCGGGTCTAGGAAGTTTTTTACCCTTCGTTTTTTCGACACGTGGATTTTTGTGGTAAAACGGGATTACTGTGGCTGGTCTTTGATTAACCATCGCTGAAGAGTGGTGCACCATGGTACCGTTCCGTTTCAAATCAATGCACGCGTTTCAAAAAGTCGTACGACACTGTTTCGCCATTTCGGACGGATGTTGCACCTTGCACCATGGATGTTGCACCCTATAGATATCGATTATTCGGACGGCCATAACTTCTGGCTCGTTTAGAGTTAAGGGAGCCATAACCAGTCAAAACGAGGCCTCAGTGAGTTCTATGTCTCTGACAGCTTTCAACCGTCAATGGATTGTATAATGCCCAAAAAATACTATCCAAATCTCAGTCGGGTCTCGGAAGTTTTTTACCCTTCGTTTTTTCGACACGTGGATTTATACGGTAAAACGGGATTACCATGGATGGTCTTCGATTTACCATCGCTGGAGAGTGGTGCACCACGGTACTGTTCCGTTTCAAATCCATGCACGGATTTCAAAAAGTCGTACGACACTGTTCGCCATTTTGGACGGATGTTGCACCCTGTAGATATCGATTATTCGGATGGCCGTAACTTCTGGCTCGTTTAGAGTTACGGAAGCCATAAATAGTCAAAACGAAGGCCTCAGTGAGTTCTATGGCTCTGATAGTTTCAGCCATCAATGGATTGTATAATGCCCAAAAAAGACTATCCGAATCTCAATCGGGACTCGGAAGTTTTTTACCCTACGTTTTTTTGACACGTGAATTTTTACGGTAAAACGGGATTACCATGGCTGGTCTTAGATTTACCATCGCTGGAGAGTGGTGCACCATGGTACCGTTCCGTTTCAAATCCATGCACTCATTTCAAAAAGTCGTACGACTCTGTTTCGCCATTTCGGACGGATGTTGCACCTTGCACCGTGCATTTTGCACCCTGTAGATATCGATTATTCGGACGGCCATAACTTCTGGCTCGTTTTGAGTTAAGGGAGCCATAACCAGTCAGAACAAAGGTCTCGGTGAGTTCTACGGCTCTGATAGGTTTCATCCGTCAATGGATTGTATAATGCCCAAAAAAGACTATCTGAATCTCAATCGGGTCTCGGAAGTTTTTAATCTTCGTTTTTTCGGCACGTGGATTTTTACGGTAAAACGGGATTACCGTGGCTGGTCTTCGATTTTCCATCGCTGAAGAGTGGTGCACCATGGTACCGTTCCGTTTCAAATCCATGCACGCATTTCAAAAAGTCGTACGACGCTGTTTCGCCATTTCGGACGGATGTTGCACCCTGTAGATATCGATTATTCGGATGGCCGTAACTTCTGGCTCGTTTAGAGTTACGGGAGCCATAAATAGTCAAAACGAAGGCCTCAGTGAGTTCTACGGCTCTGACAGCTTTCAACCGTCAATGGATTGTATAATGCCCATAAAAGACTATCCGAATCTCAATCGGGTCTCGGATGTTTTTTACCCTTCGTTTTTTCGACACGTGGATTTTTACGGTAAAACTGGATTACCGTGGCTGGTCTTCGATTGACCATCGCTGGTGAGTGGTGCCCCATGGTACAGTTCCGTTTCAAATCTATGCATGCATTTCAAAAAGTCGTACGATACTGTTTCGCCTTTTCGGACGGATGTTGCACCTTGCACCGTGGATGTTGCACCCTGTAGATATCGATTATTCGGACGGCCATAACTTCTGGCTCGTTTAGACTTACGGGAACCATAACCAGTCAAAATGAAGGCCTCAATGAGTTCTACGGCTCCGACAGCTTTCAGCCGTCAATGGATTGTATAATGCCCAAAAAAGACTATCCAAACTCAGTCGGGTCTCGGAAGTTTTTTACCCTTCGTTTTTTCGACATGTGGATTTTTACGGTAAAACGGGATTACCATGGCTGGTCTTCGATTTACCATCGCTGGAGAGTGGTGCACCATGGTATCGTTTCGTTTCAAATTCATGCAAGCATTTCAAAAAGTCGTACGACGTGGTTTCGCCATTTCGGACGGATGTTGCACCTTGCACCGTGGATGTTGCACCATGTAGATATCGATTATTCGAACGGCCATAACTTCTGGCTCGTTTAGAGTTAAGGGAGCCATAACCAGTCAAAACGAAGGCCTCAGTGAGTTCTACGGCTCTGACAGCTTTCAGCCATCAATGGATTGTATAATGCCCAAAAAGACAATCCTAATCTCAATCGGGTCTCGGAAGTTTTTTACCCTTCGTTTTTTCGACACGTTGATTTTTACGGTAAAACTGGATTACCGTGGCTGATCTTAGATTTACCATCGTTGGTGAGTGTTGCTTCATGGTACAGTTCTGTTTCAAATTTATGCATTCATTTCAAAAAGTTGTACGACATTGTTTCGCCATTTCGGACGGATGTTGCACCTTGCACCATGGATGTTGCACCCTGTAGATATCGATTATTCGGACGACCATAACTTCTGGCTCGTTTAGAGTTACGGGAGCCATAACCAGTCAAAACGAAGGCCTCAGTGAGTTCTACGGCTCTGACAGTTTCATCTGTCAATGGATTGTATAATGCCCAAAAAAGACTATCCGAATCTCAATCGGGTCTCGGAAGTTTTTTACCCTTCGTTTTTTCGACACGTGGATTTTTACGGTAAAACGGGATTACCGTGGCTGGTCTTCGATTTACGATCGCTGGAGAGTGGTGCACCATGGTACCATTCTGTTTCAAATCCATGCATTCATTTCAAAAAGTCGTACGACTCAGTTTTGCCATTTCGGACGGATGTTGCACCTTGCACCGTGGATGTTGCACCCTGCAGATATCGATTATTCGGACGGCCATAACTTCTGGCTCTTTTAGAATTAAGGGAGCCATAACCAGTCAAAACAAAGGCCTCAGTGAGTTCTACGGCTCTGACAGGTTTCAGCCGTCAATGGATTGTATAATGCCCAAAAAAGACTATCTGAATCTCAATCGGGTCTCGGAAGTTTTTTACCTTTCGTTTTTTCGACACGTGGATTTTTACGGTAAAACGGGATTACCGTGGCTGGTCTTCGATTTACCATCGTTGGAGAGTGGTGCACCATGGTACCGTTCCGTTTTAAATCCATGCACGCATTTCAAAAAGTCGTACGAGACCGTTTCGCCATTTCGGACGGATGTTGCACCTTGCACCGTGGATGTTGCACCCTGTAGATATCGATTATTCGGACGGCCATAACTTATGGCTCGTTTAGAGTTACGGGAGTCATAACCAGTCGAAAGAAGGCCTCAGTTAGTTCTACGGCTCTGACAGCTTTCAGCCGTCAATGGATTGTATAATGCCCAAAAAAGACTATCCGAATCTCAGTCGGGTCTCGGAAGTTTTTTACCCTTCGTTTTTTCGACATGTGGATTTTTACGGTAAAACGGGATTACCATGGCTGGTCTTCGATTTACCATCGCTGGAGAGTGGTGCACCATGGTATCGTTTCGTTTCAAATTCATGCAAGCATTTCAAAAAGTCGTACGACGCGGTTTCGCCATTTCGGACGGATGTTGCACCTTGCACCGTGGATGCTGCACCATGTAGATATCGATTATTCGAACGGCCATAACTTCTGGCTCGTTTAGAGTTAAGGGAGCCATAACCAGTCAAAACGAAGGCCTCAGTTAGTTCTACGGCTCTGACAGTTTCAGCCGTCAATGGATTGTATAATGCCCAAAAAAGACTATCCGAATCTCAATCGGGTCTTGGAAGTTTTTTACCTTCCGTTTTTTCGACACGTGGATTTTTATGGTAAAACGGGATTACCGTCGCTGGTCTTCGATTTACCATCGCTGGAGAGTGGTGCACGATGGTAACGTTCTGTTTCAAATCCATGCATGCATTTCAAAAAGTCGTACGACGCTGTTTCGCTATTACGGACGGATGTTGCACCTTGCACCGTGGAAGTTGCACCATGTAGATATCGATTATTCGGACGGCCATAACTTCTGGCTCTTTTAGAGTTAAGGGAGCCATAACCAGTCAAAAAAAAGGCCTTAGTGAGTTCTACGGCTTTGACAGGTTTCAGCCGTCAATGGATTGTATAATGCCCAAAAAAGACTATCCGAATCTCAATCGGGTCTCGGAAGTTTTTTACCTTTCGTTTTTTCGACGCGTGGATTTTTACGGTAAAACGGGATTACCGTGGCTGGTCTTCGATTTACCATCGCTGGAGAGTGGTGCACCATGGTACCGTTCCGTTTCAAATCCATGCACACATTTCAAAAAGTCGTACGAGACTGTTTCGCCATTTCGGACGGATGTTGCACCTTGCACCGTGGATGTTGCACCCTGTAGATATCGATTATTCGGACGGCCATAACTTATGGCTCGTTTAGAGTTACGGGAGTCATAACCATTCAAAACGAATGCCTCGGTGAGTTCTACGGCTCTGACTGCTTTCAGCCGTCAATGGATTGTTTAGTGCCAAAAAAAGACTATCCGAATCTCAATCGGGTCTAGGAAATTTTTTACCCTTCGTTTTTTCGACACGTGGATTTTTGTGTAAAACGGGATTACCGTCGCTGGTCTTCGATTTACCATCGCTGGAGAGTGGTGCACGATGGTACCGTTCTGTTTCAAATCCATGCATGCATTTCAAAAAGTCGTACGACGCTGTTTCGCTATTACGGACGGATGTTGCACCTTGCACCGTGGATGTTGCACCATGTAGATATCGATTATTCGGACGGCCATAACTTCTGGCTCGTTTAGAGTTAAGGGAGCCATAACTAGTCAAAACGAAGGCCTCAGTGAGTTCTACGGCTCTGACAGCTTTCAACCCTCAATGGATTGTATAATGCCCAAAAAAGACTATCCGAATTTCAATCGGGTCTCGGTAGTTTTTTACCCTTCGTTTTTTCGACACGTGGATTTTTACGGTAAAACTGGATTACCGTGGCTTGTCTTCGATTTACCATTGCTGGTGAGTGGTGCCCCATGGTACAGTTCCGTTTCAAATCTATGCACGCATTTCAAAAAGTCATACGACAATGTTTCGCCATTTCGGACGGATGTTGCACCTTGCACCGTGGATGTTGCACCCTGTAGATATCGATTATTCGGACGGCCATAACTTTTGGCTCGTTTAGAGTTACGGGAGCCATGACCAGTCAAAATGAAGGCCTCGGTGAGTTCTACGGCTCTGACAGCTTTCAGCCGTCAATGGATTGTATAATGCCCAAAAAAGACTATCCGAATCTCAGTCGGGTCTCGGAAATTTTTTACCCTTCATTTTTTCGACACGTGGATTTTTACGGTAAAACGGGATTACCATGGCTGGTCTTCGATTTACCATCGCTGGAGAGTGGTGCACCATGGTACCGTTTCGTTTCAAATTCATGCACGCATTTCAAAAAGTCGTACGACGCGGTTTCGCCATTTCGGACGGATGTTGCACCTTGCACCGTGGATGTTGCACCATGTAGATATCGATTATTCGGACGACCATAACTTCTAGCTCGTTTAGAGTTAAGGGAGCCATAACTTGTCAAAACGAAGGCCTCAGTGAGTTCTACGGCTCTGACAGCTTTCAACCCTCAATGGATTGTATAATGCCCAAAAAAGATTATCCGAATCTCAATCGGGTCTCGGAAGTTTTTTACCCTTCGTTTTTTCGACACGTGGATTTTTACGGTAAAACTGGATTACCGTGGCTGGTCTTCGATTTACCATTGCTGGTGAGTGTTGCTTCATGGTACAGTTCTGTTTCAAATCTATGCACGCATTTCAAAAAGTTGTACGACACTGTTTCGCCATTTCGGACGGATGTTGCACCTTGCACCGTGGATGTTGCACCCTGTAGATATCCATTATTCGGACGACCATAACTTCTGGCTCGTTTAGAGTTACGGGAGCCATGACCAGTCAAAACGAAGGCCTCAGTGAGTTCTACGGCTCTAACAGTTTCAGCCGTCAATGGATTGTATAATGCCCAAAAAAGACTATCCGAGTCTCAATCGGGTCTAGGAAGTTTTTTACCCTTCGTTTTTTCGACACGTTGATTTTTACGGTAAAACGGGATTACCGTGGCTGGTCTTCGATTTACCATCGCTGGAGAGTGGTGCACCATGGTACCGTTCCGTTTCAAATCCATGCACTCATTTCAAAAAGTCGTACGACTCTGTTTCGCCATTTCGGACGGATGCTGCACCTTGCACCATGCATGTTGCACCATGTAGATATCGATTATTCGGACGGCCATAACTTCTGGCTCGTTTAGAGTTACGGGAGCCATAACGAGTCAAAACGAAGGCCTCGGTGTGTTCTATGGCTATGAAAGCTTTCAGCCGTCAATGGATTGTTTAATGCCTAAAAAAGACTATCCGAGTCTCAATCGGGTCTAGGAAGTTTTTTACCTTTAGTTTTTTCGACACGTGGATTTTTACGGTAAAACGGGATTACTGCGGCTGGTCTTCGATTTACCATTGCTGGACAGTGGTGCACCATGGTACCGTTCCATTTCAAATCCATGCACGCATTTCATAAAGCCGTACAACACTATTTCGCCATTTCGGACGGATGTTGCACCTTGCACCGTGGATGTTGCACCCTGTAGATATCGATTATTCAGACGGCCATAACTTCTGGCTCGCTTAGAGTTACGGGAGCCATAACCAGTCAAAACGAAGGCCTCAGTGAGTTCTAGGGCTACGATAGATTTCAGCCGTCAATGGTTTGTCGAATGCCCAAAAAAGACTATCCGAGTCTCAATCGGGTCTAGGAAGTTTTTTACCCTTCGTTTTTTCGACACGTGGATTTTTACGGTAAAACGGGATTACCGTGGATGATCTTCGATTTACCCTCGCTGGAGAGTGGTGCGCCATGGTACCGTTCAATTTCAAATCCATGCACGCATTTCAAAAAGTCGTACGACACTGTTCGCTATTTCGGACGGATGTTGCACCTTGCACCGTGGATGTTGCACCCTGTAGATATCGATTATTCGGACGGCCGTAACTTCTGGCTCGTTTAGAGTTACGGGAGCCATAACCAGTCAAAACGAAGGCCTCAGTGAGTTCTATGGCTATGACACCTTTAGCCTTCATTGTATTGTTGAATGCCCAAAAAAGACTATCCGAGTCTCAATCGGGTCTAGGAAGTTTTTTACCCTTTGTTTTTTCGACACGTGGATTTTTACGGTAAAACGGGATTACCGTGGATGGTCTTCGATTTACCATCGCTGGAGAGTGGTGCGCCATGGTACCATTCCATTTCAAATCCATGCACGCATTTTAAAAAGTCGTACGACACTGTTCGCCATTTCGGACGGATGTTGCAACTTGGACCGTGGATGTTGCACCCTGTAGATATCGATTATTAGGATGGCCATAACTTCTGGCTCGTTTAGAGTTACGGGAGCCATAACCAGTCAAAACGAAGACCTCAGTGATTTCTACGGCTATAATAGCTTTCAGCTGTCAATGGATTGTTTAATTCCCAAAAAAGACGATCTGAGTCTCAATCGGGTCTAGGAAGTTTTTTACCCTTCGTTTTTTCAACACGTGGATTTTTACGGTAAAACGGAATTACCGTGGCTGGTCTTCGATTTACCATCGCTAGAGAGTGGTGCACCATGGCACCGTTCCAATTCAAATCCATGCATGCATTTCAAAAAGTCGTACGACACTGTTTCGCCATTTCGGACGGATGTTGCACCTTGCACCATGGATGTTGCACCCTGTAGATATTGATTATTCGAACGGTCATAACTTCTGGCTCGTTTAGAGTTACGGGATCCATAACCAGTCAAAACGAAGACCTCAGCGAGTTCTACGGCTATGACAGCTTTCAGCCGTCAATGGATAGTTTAATGCCCAAGAAATACGATCCGAGTCTCATTCGGGTCTAGGAAGTTTTTTACCCTTCGTTTTTTCGATACGTGGATTTTTACGGTAAAACGGGATTACCGTGGATTGTCTTCTATTTACCATCGCTGGAGAGTGGTGCACCATGATGCCGTTCCGTTTCAAATCCATGCACGCATTTCAAAAAGTCCTACGATACTGTTCTCCATTTCGGACGGATGTTGCACCTTGCACCGTGGATGTTGCACCCTGTAGATATCGATTATTCGGACGGCCATAACTTCTGGCTCGTTTAGAGTTACGGGAGCCATAACCAGTCAAAACGAAGGCCTCGGTGAGTTCTACGGCTATGACAGCTTTCAGCCGTCAATGGATTGTTTAATTCCCAAAAAAGACGATCTGAGTCTCAATCGGGTCTAGGAAGTTTTTTACCCATCGTTTTTTCAACACGTGGAATTTTATGGTAAAACGGGATTACCCTGGCTGGTCTTCGATTTACCATTGCTGTAGAGTGGTGCACTATGGTACCGTTCCATTTCAAATCCATGCACGCATTTCAAAAAGTCATACGACACTGTTTCGCCATTTCGGACGGATGTTGCACCTTTGCACCGTGGATGTTGCACCCTATAGATATCGATTATTCGGATGGCCATAACTTCTGGCTCGTTTAGAGTTACGGGTACCATAACCAGTCAAAACGAAGGCCTCAGCGAGTTCTATGGCTATGACAGCTTTCAGCCGTCAATGGATTGTTTAATGCCCAAAAAAGACGATCCGAGTCTCATTCGGGTCTAGGAAGTTTTTTACCCTTCGTTTTTTCGACACGTGGATTTTTACAGTAAAATGGGATTACCGTGGATGGTCTTCGATTTACCATCGCTGGAGAGTGATGCACCATGGTACCATTCCGTTTCAAATCCATGCATGCATTTCAAAAAGTCGTACGACACTGTTCGCCATTTCGGATGGATGTTGCACCTTGCACCGTGGATGTTGCACCCTGTAGATATCGATTATTCGGACGACCATAACTTCGGGCTCGTTTAGACTTATGGGAGCCATTACCAGTCAAAACGAAGGCCTCAGTGAGTTCTACGGCTATGATAGCTTTTATCCGTCAATGGATTGTTTAATGCCCAAAAAAGACTATCCGAGTCTCAATCGGGTCTAGGTAGTTTTTTACCCTTCGTTTTTTCAACACGTGGATTTTTACGGTAAAACGGGATTACCGTTGCTGGTCTTCGATTTACCATCGCTGGAGAGTGGTGGACCATGGTACCGTTCCGTTTCAAATCCATGCACGCTTTTCAAAAAGTCGTACGACAATGTTTCGCCATTTCTGACGGATGTTGCACCTTGCACCGTGGATGTTGCACCATGTAGATATCGATTATTCGGACGGCCATAACTTCTGGCAGTTACGGGAGCCATAACCAGTCAAAATGAAGGCCGCAGTGAGTTCTACGGCTATGACAGCTTTCAGCCGTCAATGGATTGTTTAATGCCCAAAAAAGACGATCCGAGTCTCAATCGGGTCTAGGAAGTTTATTACCCTTAGTTTTTTCGACACGTGGATTTTTACGGTAAAACGGGATTACTGCGGCTGGTCTCCGATTTACCATCGCTGGAGAGTGGTGCACCATGGTACCTTTCCGTTTAAAATCCATGCACGCATTTCATAAAGTCCTACGACACTGTTTCGCCATTTCGGACGGATGTTGCACCCTGCACCGTGGATGTTGCACCCTGTAGATACCGATTATTCGGACGGCCATAACCTCTGGTTTGTTTAGAGTTACGGGATCCAAAACAAGTCAAAACGAAGGCCTCGGTGAGTTCTACGGCTATGATAGCTTTCAGCCGTCAATGGATTGTTGAATGCCCAAAAAAGACTATCCGAGTCTCAATCGGGTGAGGAAGTTTTTTACCCTTCGTTTTTTCGATACGTGGATTTTTACGGTAAAACGGGATTACCGTGGATGGTCTTCGATTTACCATCGCTGGAGAGTGGTGCACCATGCTACCGTTCCATTTCAAATCCATGAACGCATTTCAAAAAGTCGTACGACACTGTTCGCCATTTCGGACGGATGTTGCGCCTTGCGCCGTGGATGTTGCACCCTGTAGATATCGATTATTCAGATGGCCGTAACTTCTGGCTCGTTTAGAGTTACAGGAGCCATAACTAGTCAAAACGAAGGCCTCAGTGAGTTCTACGGCTACGATAGCTTTCAGCCGTCATTGCATTGTGGAATGCCCAAAAAAGACTATCCGAGTCTCAATCGGGTCTAGGAAGTTTTTTACCCTTCGTTTTTTCGACACGTGGATTTTTACGGTAAAACGGGATTACAGTGGATGGTCTTCGATTTACCATCACTGGAGACTGGTGAACCATGGTACCGTTCCGTTTCAAATCCATGCATGCATTTCAAAAATTCGTACGACACTGTTCGCCATTTCGGACGGATGTTGCACCTTGCACCGTGGATGTTGCACCCTGTAGATATCGATTATGCGAACGGCCATAACTTCTGGCTCGCTTAGAGTTACGGGAGCCATAATCAGTCAAAACGAAGGCCTCAGTGAGTTCTACGGCTACGACAGCTTTCAGCCGTCAATGGATTGTTGAATGCCCAAAAAAGACTATCCGAGTCTCAATCGGGTCTAGGAAGTTTTTTACCCTTCGTTTTTTCGACACGTGGATTTTTACAGTAAAACGGGATTACCGTGGATGGTCTTCGATTTACCATCGCTGGAGAGTGGTGCACCATGGTACCGTTCCGTTTCAAATCCATGCACGCATTACAAAAAGTCGTACGACACTGTTCGCCATTTCGGACGGATGTTGCACCTTGCACCGTGGATATTGCACCCTGTAGATATCGATTATTCGGACGGCCGTAACTTCTGGCTCGTTTAGAGTAACGGGAGGCATAACCAGTCAAAACGAAGGCCTCAGTGTGTTCTATGGCTATAACAACTTCCAGCCGTCAATGGATTGTTTAATGCCCAAAAAAGACGATCCGAGTCTGAATCGGGTCTAGGAAGTTTTTTACCCTTCGTTTTTTCAGCACGTGGATTTTTATGGTAAAACGGGATTACCATGGCTGGTCTTCGATTTACCATCGCTGGAGAGCGGCGCACCATGGCACCATTCCATTTCAAATCCATGCACGCATTTCAAAAATTCGTACGACACTGTTTCGCCATTTCGGACGGATGTTGCACCTTGCACCGCGGATGTTGCACCCTGTAGATATCGATTATTCGGACGGCCATAACTTCTGGCTCGTTTAGAGTTACGGGAGCCATAACCAGTCAAAACGAAGGTCTCAGGGAGTTCTACGGCTATGAAAGCATTCAGCCGTCAATGGATTGTTTAATGCCCAAGAAAGACGATCCGAGTCTTATTCGGGTCTAGGAAGTTTTTTACCCTTCGTTTTTTCGACACGTGGATTTTACGGTAAAACGGGATTACCGTGGATGGTCTTCGATTTACCATCGCTGAAGAGTGGTGCACCATGGTACCGTTCCGTTTCAAATCCATGCACGCATTTCAAAAAGTCGTACGACACTGCTCACCATTTCGGACAGATGTTGCACCTTGCACCGTGGATGTTGCACCCTATAGATATCGATTATTCGGACGGCCATAACTTCTGGCTCGTTTAGAGTTACGGTAGCCATAACCAGGCAAAACAAAGGCCTCAGTGAGCTATGACAGCTTTCAGCCGTCAATGGATTGTTTAATGCCCAAAAAAGACGATCCGAGTCTCAATCGGGCCTAGGATGTTTTTTACCCTTCGTTTTTTCAACACGTGGATTTTTATGGTAAAACGGGATTACCGTGGCTGGTCTTCGATTTACCATCGCTGGAGAGTGGTGCACCATGGTACCGTTCGATTTCAAATCCATGCACGCATTTCAAAAAGTCTTACGACACTGTTTCGCCATTTCGGACGGATGTTGAACCTTGCACCGCGGATGTTGCGCCCTGTAGATATCGATTATTCGGACGACCATAACTTCTGGCTCGTTTAGAGTTATGGGAGCCATAACCGGTCAAAACAAAGGCCTCAGGGAGTTCTACGGCTATGATGGCTTTCAGCCGTCAATGGATTGTTTAATGCCCAAAAAAGACGATCCGAGTCTCATTCGTGTGTAGGAAGTTTTTTACCCTTCGTTTTTTCGACACGTGGATTTTTACGGTAAAACGGGATTATCGTGGATGGTCTTCGATTTACCATCGCTGGAGAGTGGTGCACCATGGTACCATTCCGTTTCAAATCCATGCACGCATTTCAAAAAGTCGTACGACACTGTTCGCCATTTCGGACGGATGTTGCACCTTGCATCGTGGATGTTGCACCCTGTAGATATCGATTATTCGGACGGCCATAACTTCTGGCTCGTTTAGAGTTATGGGTGCCATTACCAGTCAAAACGAAAGCCTCAGTGAGTTCTACGTCTATGACAGCTTTCAGCCGTCAATGGATTGTTTAATGCCCAAAAAAGACTATCCGAGTCTCAATCGGGTCTAGGATGTTTTTTACCCTTCGTTTTTTCGACACGTGGATTTTTACGGTAAAACGGGATTACCGTGGCTGGTCTTCGATTTACCATCGCTGGAGAGTGGTGGACCATGGTACCGTACCGTTTCAAATCCATGCACGTATTTTAAAAAGTCGTACGACACTGTTTCGCCATTTCGGACGGATGTTGCACCTTGCACCGTGGATGTTGCACCCTGTAGATATCCATTATTCGGACGGCCATAACTTCTGGTTCGTTTAGAGTTACAGGAGCCATAACTAGTCAAAACGAAGGCCTCAGTGAGTTCTACGGCTATGACAGCTTTCAGCCGTCAATGGATTGATTAATGCCCAAAAAAGACGATTCGAGTCTCAATCGGGTCTAGGAAGTTTATTACCCTTAGTTTTTTCGACACGTGGATTTGTACAGTAAAACGGGATTACTGCGGCTGGTCTTCAATTTACAATCGCTGGAGAGTGGTGCACCATGGTACCTTTCCGTTTCAAATCCATGCACGCATTTCATGAAGTCGTACGATACTGTTTCGCCATTTCGGATGGATGTTGCACCTTGCACCGTCGATGTTGCACCCTGTAGATATCGATTATTCGGACGGCCATAACTTCTGGCTCGTTTAGAGTTACGGGAGCCATAACCAGTCAAAACGAAGGCCTCAGTGAGTTCTACGGCTATGACGGCTTTCAGCCGTCAATGGATTATTGAATGCCCAAAAAAGACTATCTGAGTCGCAATCGGGTCTAGGAAGTTTTTTACCCTTCGTTTTTTCGACACGTGGATTTTTACGGTAAAACGGGACTACCGTGGATGGTATTCGATTTACCATCGCTGGAGAGTGGTGCACCATGGTATCGTTCCGTTTCAAATCCATGCACGCATTTCAAAAAGTCGTACGACAATGTTCGCCATTTCAGACGGATGATGCACCTTGCGCCGTGGATGTTGCACCCTGTAGATATCGATTATTCGGTTGGCCGTAACTTCGGCTTCGTTTAGAGTTACGAGAGCCATAACCAGTCAAAACGAAGGCCTCAGTGAGTTCTACGGCTATGGCGGCTTTCAGCCGTCATTGTGTTGTTGAATGCCCAAAAAAATACTATCCGAGTCTCAATCGGGTCTAGGAAGTTTTTTACCCTTCGTTTTTTCGACACGTGGATTTTTACGGTAAAGTGGGATTACTATGGATGGTCTTCGATTTACCATCGCTGGAGAGTGGCGCACCATATTACCGTTCCGTTTCAAATCCATGCACGCATTTCAAAAAGTCGTACGACACTGCTCGTCATTTCGGACGGATGTTGCACGTTGCACCGTGGATGTTGCACCCTGTAGATATCGATTATTCGGACGGCCATAACTTCTGGCTCGTTTAGAGTTACGGGAGCCATAACCAGTCAAAACGAAGGCCTCGGTGAGTTCTACGGCTACGGCAGCTTTCGACCGTCAGTGGATTGTTTAATGCCTAAAAAAGACTATCCGAGTCTCAATCGGGTCTAGGAAGTTTTTTACCCTTCGTTTTTTCGACACGTGGATTTCTACGGTAAAACGGGATTACCGTGGATGGTCTTCGATTTACCATCGCTGGAGAGTGGTGTACCATGGTACGGTTCCGTTTCAAATCCATGCACGCATTTCAAAAAGTCGTACGACACTGTTCGCCATTTCGGACGGATGTTGCACCTTGCGCCGTGGATGTTGTACCCTGTAGATATTGATTATTCGGATGGCCGTAAATTCTGGCTCATTTAGAGTTACAGGAGCCATAACCAGTCAAAACGAAGGCCTCGGTGAGCTCTACGACTATGACCATTTTCAGCCGTCATTGTATTGTTGAATGCCCAAAAAAGACTATCCGAGTCTCAATCGGGTCTAGGAAGTTTTTACCCTTCGTTTTTTCGACACGTGGATTTTTACGGTAAAACGGGATTACCGTGGATGGTCTTTGATTGACCATCGCTGGAGAGTGGTGCACCATGGTACCGTTCCGTTTCAAATCCATGCACGCATTTCAAAAAGTCGTACGACACTGTTCGCCATTTCGGACGGTTGTTGCACCTTGCACCGTGGAAGTTGCACCCTGTAGATATCGATTATTCGGACGGCCATAAATTCTCGCTCGTTCAGAGTTACGGGAGCCATAACCAGTCAAAACGAAGGCCTCAGTGAGTTCTACGGCTACGACAGCTTTCAGCTGTCAATGGAATGTTGAATGTCCAAAAAAGACTATCCGAGTCTCGATCGGGTCTAGGAAGTTTTTTACCCTTCGTTTTTTCGACACATGGATTTTTACGGTAAAACGGGATTACCGCGGATGGTCTGCGATTTACCATCGCTGGAGAGTGGTGTACCATGGTACCGTTCCGTTTCAAATCCATGCACGCATTTCAAAAAGTCTTACGACACTGTTCGCCATTTCGGACGGATGTTGCACCTTGCACCGTGGATGTTGCATCCTGTAGATATCGATTATTCGGACGGCCGTAACTTATTGCTCGTTTAGAGTTACGGGAGCCATAACCAGTCAAAATGAAGGCCTCAGTGAGTTCTACGGCTATGACAGCTTTCGGCTGTCATTGTATTGTTGAATGCCCAAAAAAGACTATCCGAGTCTCAATCGGGTCAAGGAAGTTTTTTACCCCTCGTTTTTTCGGCACGTGGATTTTTACGGTAAAACGGGATTACCGTGGACGGTCTTCGATTTACCATCGCTGGAGAGTGGTGCACCATGGTACCGTTCCATTTCAAATCCATGCACGCATTTCAAAAAGTCGTGCAACACTGTTCGCCATTTCGGACGGATGTTGCACCTTGCACCGTGGATGTTGCACCCTATAGATATCGATTATTCGGACGGCCATAACTTCTGGATCGTTTAGAGTTACGGGAGCCATAACCAGTCAAAACGAAGGCCTCGGTGAGTTCAACGGTTATAACAGCTTTCAGCCGTCAATGGATTGTTTAATGCCTAAAAAAGACGATCCGAGTCTCAATCGGGTCTAGGAAGTTTTTTACCCACGTGGTTTTGATGGTAAAACGGAATTACCGTGGCTGGTCTTCGATTTACCATCGCTGGAGAGCGGTGTACCATGGCACCGTTCCATTTCAAATCCATCCACACATTTCAAAAAGTCACGACACTGTTTCGCCATTTCGGACGGATGTTGCACCTTGCACCGCGGATGTTGCACCCTGTAGATATCGATTATTCGGAGGGCCATTACTTCTGGCTCGTTTAGAGTTACGGGAGCCATAACCAGTCAAAACGAAGGCCTCAGGGAGTTCTACGGCTATGACTGCTTTCAGCCGTCAATGGATTGTTTAATGCCCAAGAAAGACGATCCGAGTCTCATTCGGGTCTAGGAAGTTTTTTACCCTTCGTTTTTTCGACACGTGGATTTTTACGGTAAAACGAGATTACCGTGGATGGTCTTCGATTTACCGTCGCTGAAGAGTGGTGAACCATGGTACCGTTTCATTTCAAATCCACGCACGCATTTCAAAAAGTCGTATGACACTGTTCGCCATTTCGGACGGATGTTGCATCTTGCACCGTGGTTGTTGCACCCAGTAGATATCGATTATTCGGACGGCTATAACTTCTGGCTCGTTTAGAGTTACGGGAGCCATAACCAGGCAAAACAAAGACCTCAGTGAGTTCTACGGCTACGACAGCTTTCAGCCGTCAATGGATTGTTTAACGCCCAAAAAAGACGATCCGAGTCTCAATCGAGTCTAGGAAGTTTTTTACCCTTCGTTTTTCCAACAGGTGGATTTTACGGTAACACGGGATTACTGTGGCTGGTCTTCGATTTACCATCGCTGGAGAGTGGTGCTCCATCGCACCGTTCCATTTCAAATCCATGCACGCTTTTCAAAAAGTCGTACGACACTGTTTCGCCATTTCGGACGGATGTTGCACCTTGCACTGCGGATGTTGCACCCTGTAGATATCGATTATTCGGACGGCCATAACTTCTGGCTCGTTTAGAGTTACGGGAGCCATAACCAGTCAAAACGAAGGCCTCAGTGAGTTCTACGGTAATGACAGCTTTCAGCCGTCAATGGATTGTTTAATTCCCAAAAAAGACTATCCGAGTCTCAATCGGGTTTAGGAAGTTTTTTACCCTTCGTTTTTTCGACACGTGGATTTTTACTGTAAAACGGGATTACCGTGGCTGGTCTTCGATTTACCATCGCTGGAGAGTGGTGGACCATGGTACCGTTCTGTTTCAAATCCATGCACGCATTTCAAAAAATCGTACGACACTGTTTCGCCATTTCGGACGGATGTTGCACCTTGCACCGTGGATGTTGCACCCTGTAGATATCGATTATTCGGACGGCCATAACTTCTGGCTCGTTTAGAGTTACGGGAGCCATGACCAGTCAAAACGAAGGCCATAGTGAGTTCTACGGCTATGACAGCTTTCAGCCGTCAATGGATTGTTTAATGCCCAAAAAAGACGATTCGAGTCTCAATCGGGTCTAGGAAGTTTATTACCCTTAGTTTTTTCTCCACGTGGATTTTTACGGTAAAACGGGATTACTGCGGCTGGTCTTCGATTTACCATCGCTGAAGAGTGGTGACCCATGGTACCTTTCCGTTTCAAATCCATGCACGCATTTCATAAAGTCGTACGACACTGTTTCTCCATTTCGGACGGATGTTGCACCTCGCACCGTGGATGTTGCACCCTGTAGATATCGATTATTCGGACGGCCATAACTTCTGGATCGTTTAGAGTTACGGGAGCCATAACCAGTCAAAACGAAGGCCTCAGTGAGTTCTACGGCTATGACCGCTTTCAGTCGTCAATGGATTATTAAATGCCCAAAAAATACTATCCGAGTCTTAATCGGGTCTTGGAATTTTTTTACCCTTCGCTTTTTTGACACGTGGATTTTTACGGTAAAACGGGATTACCGTGGATGGTCTTCGATTTACCATCGCTGGAGAGTGGTGCACCACGGTACCGTTCTGTTTCAAATCCATGCACGCATTTCAAAAAGTTGTACGACACTGTTCGCCATTTCGGACGGAAGTTGCACCTTGCGCCGTGGATGTTGCACCCTGCAGATATCGATTATTCGGATGGCCGTAACTTCTGGCTCGTTCAGAGTTACGGGAGCCATAACTAGTCAAAGCGAAGGCCTCGGTGAGTTCTACGACTATGACAGATTTCAGCTGTCATTGTATTGTTGAAGACCCAAAAAAGACTATCCGAGTCTCAATCGGGTCTAGGAAGTTTTTTACCCTTCGTTTTTTCGACACGTGGATTTTTACGGTAAAACGGGATTACCGTGGATGGTCTTCGATTTACCATCACTGGAGAGTGGTGCACCATATTACCGTTCCATTTCAAATCCATGCACGCATTTCAAAAAGTCGTACGACACTGTTCGCCATTTCGATCGGATGTTGCACTTTGCACCGTGGATGTTTCACCCTGTAGATATCGATTATTCGGACGGCCATAACTTCTGCCTCGTTTAGAGTTACGGGAGACATAACCAGTCAAAACGAAGGCCTCGGTGAGTTCTACGGCTACGGCAGCTTTCTGTCATCAATGGATTGTTCAATGCCCAAAAAAGACTATCCGAGTCACAATTGGGTCTAGGAAGTTTTTTACCCTTCGTTTTTTCGACACGTTGATTTTTACGGTAAAACGGGATTACCGTTGCTGGTCTTCGATTTACCATCGCTGGAGAGTGGTGGATCATGGTACCGTTCCGTTTCAAATTTATGCACGCATTTCAAAAAGTCGTACAACACTGTTTCGCCATTTCGGACGGATGTTGCACCTTGCACCGTGGATGTTGCACCCTGTATATATTGATTATTCGGACGGCCATAAATTCTGGCTAGTTTAAAGTTACGGGAGCCATAACCAGTCAAAACGAAGGCCTCAGTGAGTTCTACGGCTATGATAGCTTTCAGCCGTCAATGGATTGTTTAATGCCCAAAAAAGACTATCCGAGTCTCAATCGGGTCTAGGAAGTTTTTTACCCTTCGTTTTTTCGACACGTGGATTTTTACGGTAAAACGGGATTACCATGGATGGTCTTCGATTTACCATCGCTGGAGAGTGGTGCACCATGGTACCGTTCCGTTTCAAATCCACACACGAATTTCAAAAAGTCGTACGACACTGTTCGCCATTTCGGACGGATATTGCACCTTGCACCGTGGATGTTGCACCCTGTAGATATCGATTATTCGGACGGCCATTACTTCTGGCTCGTTTAGAGTTACGGGAGCCAAAAACGAAGGCCTCAGTGAGTTCTACGGCTATGACAGCTTTCAGCCGTCATTGTATTGTTGAATGCCCAAAAAAGACTATCCGAGTCTCAATCGGGTCTAGGAAGTTTTTTACCCTTCGTTTTTTCGACACGTGGATTTTTACGGTAAAACAGGATTACCGTGGATGGTCTTCGATTTACCATTGCTGCAGAGTGGTGCACCATATTACCGTTCCGTTTCAAATCCATGCAGACATTTCAAAAAGTCGTACGACACTGTTTGCCATTTCGGACGGATGTTGCACCTTGCACCGTGGATGTTGCACCCTGTAGATATCGATTATTCGGATGGCAATAACTTCTTGCTCGTTTAGAGTTACGGGAGCCATAACCAGTCAAAACGAAGGCCTCGGTGAGTTCTACGGCTACGGCAGCTTTCAGCCGTCAATGGATTTTTCAATGCCCAAAAAAGACTATCCGAGTCTCAATCGGGTCTAGGAAGTTTTTTACCCTTCGTTTTTTCGACACGTGGATTTTTACGGTAAAACGGGATTACCGTGGATGGTCTTCGATTTACCATCGCTGGAGAGTGGTGGATCATGGTACTGTTCCGTTTCAAATTCATGCACGCATTTCAAAAAGCCGTACGACACTGTTTCGCCATTTCGGACGGATGTTGCACCTTGCACCGTGGATGTTGCACCCTGTAGATATCGATTATTCGGACGGCCATAATTTCTGGCTCGTTTAAAGTTACGGGATGTTTGCACAAAAAATGGACAAACACCTCAAAGTCGTATGATTTAGTTGATTTTATGTTGTTCTTAGTAATTTGGGTGAGTTTTGCAAATAAGTAAAAAACAAGGGCTAAACTGTAAAGGACACGCAGATTTATAGTGGTTCGGCCAGAACGTGCCTACGTCCACTTTATATGTTATTCTCTCTTTTCTTTCAGATTACAAGTACAAAGCTTTGTATACAAGTACATGAAAGTTGTTTGAAAGTTCCTTCCGTGCTTGAGCTCTCAAACTTGTCTGCCATTGTTGTACCCCTACCCCTCTATTTATAGAGTGAGGTTGGGGGCAGGGGTCTTGGATGTATATAGCCGTTGACGGGCCTGGACTGCTGCAACCTGGTCCGGTAAAGTTGATCCGGAATGCCTTCTTCAGGTTGGTTCTGTAGTGGAAGATGGAGATGGTCAAGAGAGTGCTGGTCCGGTGGTGAGATGGAAGAGGCTTGGACCGGTAGTAGTTAGGAGCCATGTTGGTTCGGTGTGGAGTTGGCTCGGTGGATTGGTTGGTCCGGTAGTTGGCTGGTCCGGTAGTTGTTGGTTGGTCCGGCAGTTGGTTGGTCCGGTAGTTGGCTGGTCCGGTAGTTGTTGGTTGGTCCGGTAGTTGGTTGGTCCGGTAGTTGGCTGGTCCGGTAGTTGTTGGTTGGTCCGGTAGTTGGTGGAGTGGAGGTGGTTCGGCATGCAGGGGAGATGGGATTGGACCGGTGTTGGGTGGTTCGGCATGGAGGGTTGGTCTTAGGGATGATTCGGCGCGAGGCGAAGCCTGGTTCGGTGTTGGATGGTGGTGAGGGTTCGCCCAACATTTGCCCCCCAAAGTGGGGCACATGCCTATATGTGTCGCACTTTGTTTTAGTTGTTTCCATTCAGTCCCTAAGTGCCGAACCATTTGGTTCGGTATCCTATATCTGCCTATAAGTAGGGGCTACACCCCTTCATTACTCCTTACTGAATTGAGAGAACCGAGCCAGATTTCTGCCGAATCAACTTATATTGCCGAAATCTTTTGACAACCGGACCAGGTAATTGCCGGATGATTCCTGTGTTTTTAAACTACCGAATGTTATTGGGAGTGTGAACGCCGAATGACCTTGGTGATGCTGATTACCAAATGAACCTAATACCGGATGTGTTAAGAGACGTTTAATGCCGAATGTGTACTGTCGAATGAGCTCTGGGCTGTATTACTGAATGAGATTGGGAATTCTGAGTGTTGAATGAACCCCTTGCCGAATGGACTTTTATACTTGAACTATTAGTGAAACTCTAGATTTATATATGCTGCCTCACTTTATACACTTGTTTGCTTATATCTCTGTACTCCTTGTACTAACAAAAGGTCTTTCGCTTTTCTGTATGCAGATAAAATGTCTCACAAAGTGGAAACCCGATCAGATAAACGGAAGTCTAAGAGCGAAGGAGAGTCCTCCTCCGTGCCCCCAGCCCAGCCAAGACCAGCGCAACATGGACCTGCCCCGAGGTCGTTAGTGGATGGGTATGGTCCCCAGGAACATCTGGTCTCCCCTCCCGATTGCTTTCCTAGCTCCTTAAAGGAGGAACAACTTGATGTTATATCTCGTTCCTTCGGGATAGATAGAGCGCTTATGCGGTTGCCGAGGGACGGGGTGATGCCGTACAATCCCCCTGAAGGATATTTTGCGTATAGTAGGTACCACTGCATGTGTGGGGCCATTTCTCCCATTAATACCTGGATAGTCAGCTTCATTACTTATCTGAAGGTCGCTCCTTTCCAGCTTCAGCCCAATTCCTACGCCATCTTGGTGTGCTTATACATTATTTTCCAGAGAAGGTACGGGCGCCCCCTTCCAACCGGGAGATCCGGTATCTATATAACTTGAGGGGTTACAAGAAGGGATCTCCGTACGTTAGCTTGGAAGCGGCTGTTCCTTTCAAACCAGTCCTGGACCTATATTCGAAGCTTAGTATGTTTAAGAAAGAATGGTTTTTTATCAGGGACGATTCTGTCTCCTTCCGCCTCTTCACTTCTGGCTGTAAATTGAACTTTATTTACAGTTTCTTTGTTCCGACTGCAGTGCTCCTTCTGATATGCTTCTATTTCTTGCTAGCGAAAAGTGGCTTTGCAGTCGTAGAGAGTGATTCCCTGGTCCAGATGGCTGCGGAAATAAAGGCCATTTCGGGATGGGACAGGTCGGCTTCTTTCCTGATCAGGAATGCTACTCTCCTGGAGTACAACTTGATCCTGCCACACCAGTCCGTGGTTAAGCAGAGAGACACGGCTGAGGAGAAGGATGCCAAAGCCAAGGAAGGGGCCATAGTGAAGAGTGGCAAGAGGGAACCTTTTACAAAGCCTCCCGTTGTTGGAGGTAAGAAACTTAAGAAGTCCGATGGTCCCTCTCCTAGTACTTGCCCACTTGCTCCGCGAGAGGAAGATGTGGAGGAAGATAGAGGTGAAGGTGAAGGAGGAGATGGACAGAGCGGTGGTGGCATTGGTGCCTTAACCTCCGGGCAAGCGGGAGAGATTCATGAGTGGACGGATGATGCTTTCCGTCAAGCTTTTGGGGAGTCGGAGAAAGGATCGGCTTTGGTTGAGAAGGCAAAGGGGGTTGACAAGATTGGGGCTGGCGCTGATCCATTTTCTGAGAGTTCTTCAGCTAAGGCGATTCCAGCGATTCAAGGTGAACATTTGACTTCTGCAGACTCCATTTATGATAGGGACTTAGGAATATTTTATGGTTCGCTTCCGTCCTGGACTGAGATTAAGGACTTATTGCAGTATTCTACTCCTCCGCAGGGTTTGTATAACAGATGTGCCTTCTCATTCTTTTTAAGTTAACATATTTCTTGAATTATGGATCATTGCATGTTCGTAACACTTGGTTTTTATTCCAGGAGCAGGTAAGGCGACCAAGTCATCAGATATCCGGCACCGCCTCGAGCAGTATAAGCTACTCAAAGCTTCTACCAAACCAAAGCCGCCAACCAGCCGTCCTGGGGATGAAGTTAGATATCGCCCTCTTCCTGGAGTTATTGAAGAAGATATGCAGAGGAGGAAGAGGGGCCGATCTTCGTTTGAACCTTCACTTCGCCCTCAGCCTCCAGTCCAGCCCATCCATGATATTACTGAAGAGGATACTGAGTTTATGCCTTCCCCCCATCCGTCCGAAAATCCAACAGTCACTCCGATAGACCGTCCTGGTTTGGATCGCAACCCATTTGCCGGCCACCCTGACCTGGACCCGAGTTTTCAGGATATCTCTTTTGATGAGGTCACGGGTGAGCATCTTCTTCCCTGCAATCCCATGGTACGGGTGCTTGATGAGGCTAAGTCGTTAGACCTCGATTTGCTTACTACTCGGATTGTGACCATGGGGAATGAGGCCAAGGCAATCATCGATCGGGTGGCTGAGGAAACCAAGAGGCTAATGCAGCATCACGCTCGACTGGCCAGGGCTGGGGAGGAAATCGGAAGTGCTAACATCCGGTTGTGGCTACAGGTTTCTGACCAGGCCAAACAGCTTGCCGATCAGGCTATCCATATATCCCAGCACGAGGCGGCCTCCCGACGACTAAAGAAAACCATGGAGGAGGCTAGCAAGGCTGAGTTGCGAAAGATGGAGGCCGCCTGCAAGGAGCGGATTGACATGGCTATTGCTACGGTGGACGAGGTTCGGAGGGCGGATCTCGAGCAGGTAGAGGAGTTATCTGGGAGGCTTGAGGCCGTAGAGCTTGCTCAGGCCAGGCTAAAGGAAGAGATGGAGGAAATGAGGAGGACTCTCCAGACTGACTGCTTGAGATATCGATCGGAGTGGGACGTTGCGGTTGCTAAGTTGCTGTCCTCCGAGGCCCGGGTGAGGGAGTTTGAGGAGAATGAGGGGATGATGGATGAGATGTTGCAGGATATGTACTTCCGTACCTGGAAGCAGGGTAATTTATCCCGGATGGATGACTATTCCCGGATCATGGCTAGGATATATCTTCGGGCTTTGGAGGAGGCCAAGGCCGATGCGAATAAGGAAGGTGAAGCGGCATTTAGGATGGATATGGTTACCGCCCAGTTCTCAAAGGAGGAGAAGGTAGCGGTGAAGTAGGGGATGCGGCTACTCGCTGCGGAGGAAGCCGGTGTGCAGTTGGGGGATGAGGACCAAGAAGCAGGTGTTGGTGAGTTTTCTCTTTTTAGCTTTTCGTAACTTGATCGTTCGCTGTTTATCTGATGGATTCTTCTCCTGAATTGGACAGGTGGGACTTCTGGTCAACATGCTGGGAGCTCCGATCCTGCCGTCAAGTAGATTCGGAGAGCTAGTAAGATGAGGGCGGAGCACTGATGCAGTTGACTACTTGATCCGATCCGTATAGTTTTTGGTTTTCTTGACTTTCCTGTCTATACTTAGTCAAAAACATTAGTGTATTTTTGGATTTTAATTATGTCATTGAACGAATCTACGTAATTTTATAACACGAGCTGATTCTGTTATATTTTGAATGCTGTCGTTGCTTTTGATGTGTTGTATAAGAAATATAACCATGCATATGCCTGTGATTTGATTGTGTTTGACACTAAGCTTCTGCTTGTAATATAATTTCATGTTTTGCAGTGTTAGTGTGATGTATGAATAAGTTATGGTTACATGTTCATGTACAAGAGAAGAGAGTACCTCCCTTCATGTTTTAGTTGTAGGGGGTAGCTTTGAGGGTCATGGGTATCTGGTCGTGGACACAGCTGAGTGTCTCGTTATCCAATTTGTGGGCTCCGATCCTCATGAACGAATGTCTCCTAGTCGGTGTCCTGTACTTTAGGGACCGTTACACAGGATAGGAGAAAAGTATTTAAATGAAATGAAAATATAGGAAAAGTAAAACTTCCAGTCACGGAAGGCCGTCGACGTGCTTAAGTTCGTGGCAAACGGGTTTTGCAGTCACTTTCTCTAGCTGAGGGTCTTGGAGACATTTTTTACCCATCTTACGCCTCTGCGGGGAGTTTTCTTTTTTACCACAGCCGCACTTAAGACACATCGGAGCCGATCGCGCACAGTAACTACCCGGGCCATTATGGTCCGTAATCGCGGGTATAATTCGATTTACTGTGGCCGGCTAGCGTGGGGGCCGATCGTCAACTATGAACTGCCCCTGGCTGGCCACACCTTATGTTGGGGCTTATGATCGGTTCACAGTTGCCGGCGAGCCGAATCGCTGTAATGAGCTGCCATGGCATAATCGGCCTTCTGGGTGGCTTATACTCGGCTTATTACAGTCGGCTTTAAGGGCCGAGGCAAACAATGAGTTAACTCGCGGTAGAGGGATACCGGAGCAAAGTGTCTCGTTGGCGAGGGCATAGGATCGTAGCGTACCTGTTAGATTTTGTCCAGGTGGAGTTGTGTTGTGAAGATCTGAATTGAAATGTCATCTGCAAAGGATTTTGTTCAACAGCAAAGGATAAAGCTTAACAAGTAGCAAAGATATAAAGGAACAAGTTAACAAGAGCCAAGTTTTTAAAGTGGTTCGGCACGAAAATGCCTACGTCCACTGATTCTCTTTGTTAATTCACATCATATGGGCAGTACAAGTTAAGAAAAGTATCGACGGAGGTGTCGGATGTTCCATGCACTCTGGAACACCTCTCCGTCCACTGTTGACAAAATATAAGCTCCGTTGTGGAGATCTTTATGAATTACATATGTTCCGTCCCAGACTGGATCCAGCGCTCCTGGGCGCGGAAAGATTTACTTGAGGACAAGATCTCCTTGTAAGCTGCGATGTTTGACTTTGGAGTTGTATAGTGCTGCCACTTTTTGTCTGTGAGCTGTTGCTTTGAGTGCTGCATCATTTCTTCTCTCCTCAATTAGATCCAAAGACATGTGGAGGAGTTCTTCGTTTTCTTCGGGGTTGTAGTGGATCCTACGGTGGGAAGGTACAATAGTTTCAACTGGGAGCATTGCCTCCGATCCGTATGCCAAAGAGAAAGGAGTATGCCCTGTTGATTTTCTGAAAGATGTGCGGTAGGCCCAAAGTGCCGTAGGAAGTTGATCCACCCAAGCGCCCATTGACTTTTCGAGCTTCTTCTTGATCAGCGTTTTGAGAATTTTGTTGACAGCTTCGACTTGGCCATTTGCCAGGGGATAAGCCACGGATGAGAAGCTTTTGTGAATTCCGTGCTCTTGGCACCAGTCGGCAAATTCCTCACTGTCAAATTGAAGCCCGTTGTCTGATATGATTCTGAGTGGAACCCCGTACCTACACAGAACGTTTTTGATCAAGAAGTTGATAACTTTAGTTGAAGATATTTTATTCAGAGGCTCCGCTTCCACCCATTTGATGAAATAGTCAATTGCCACTATAGCATGTCTGGCCCCGCCTCGGCCCATTGGCAGTTCGCCAATTAAATCAATTCCCCATATTGCGAAGGGCCAAGGGCTGGTCATCTGAGTAATTTCATTGGTTGGCAGTCGAGGAATCATAGCAAATTTCTGACATCTGTCGCATCTTCTGACGAAGTCTAAGGCATCTTTGTTTAAAGTGGGCCAGAAATACCCATATCGGAGTATCTTTTTTGCTAGGGTCTGCCCTCCGGTGTGGTCTCCACAACTTCCCTGATGGATATTGGATAGAATTTCCTTGGCTTCTCTTCCAGCAACGCACCTCAATAAGGGGTTAGAGAAGCCGCGCCGATGGAGGATGCCTTCTTGCATGGTGTAGCGGGAAGCTTTCCTTAGAATTTTCTTAATTTCATTTCGCCCGTCGGGTAGGGTGCCGTTTTGTAAGTATTCTCGGATAGGGGTCGTCCATGTTTCTTCTTCGGTTGCAGCTATCAGATTTACTTGCTCGAAACTTGGTGCCAGCTGTTTTGAAATGGTTAATGCCCCGAAAATGGTGATGTTCTTCATGCTAGCTTGTTTTGCTAGTTCGTCGGCCTCTTGATTCTCTTCTCGGGGAATGTGTTTGATTAAATAGTGATCTAATTGATTGAGCAGTAGCCTGGTCTTCTTTAGATACGCTGTGAGTTGTTCTCCTCGAGTCTGGAATTCTCCCAGTATTTGATTTACAATAAGTTGAGAATCACTATGGAGACATAAAGAACTGACTCCAATTTCCAGTGCAAGTTCTAATCCGGCTATCACTGCTTCGTATTCTGCGTCATTGTTGGTGGCAGCGAATTCCAATCTTAGGGCGTAGTGCAGCTTCTTTCCCGTGGGGGTGATTATCACAACACCTGCCCCCGAGCCTTGTTTGTTCGACGCTCCATCTACGAAGAGATTCCACTTGATATCTTCTGCTATTTCATATTGGTCCTTATCTTCGCTAGTAGTGAATTCGGCAATGAAATCAGCTATGGCTTGCCCCTTGATAGCGGTGCGAGGATGGTAAGTGATATCATATTGACTTAGTTCGATGCACCACTTAAGTAATCGTCCAGAAGTGTCGGGGCGATGGAGCACTTGCCTTAGCGGTTGATCGGTTAAAAATCTGATGGAATGAGACTGGAAATAGTGTCGCAGTTTCCGCGACGTGATAAGCAAACAGTATGCTAGCTTTTCAAGTTTAGGGTATCAGACTTCTGCCCCTGTAAACCTCTTACTTACGAAGTATACGGGCCGTTGCGTGCGGTGGTCTTCTATCACCAATGCGGCGCTTAGGGCATGTGGTGACACAGCAAGGTATAGGTATAGTTCTTCACCTTCATTAGGAGTTGAGAGTACTGGTGGCTGCTGGAGGTGTTCGATTAGGTTAAGGAATGTTGTTGAACACTCGTCGGTCCATTCGAATTTTCCTTTGTCTTTCTTCAGGGCTTTGAAGAAAGGAACGCATTTGTCAGTTGCTTTAGAGATGAACCGGCTTAGGGCGGCCACCTTCCCGTTTAGGCTTTGCATATCTTTTCGAGTGGATGGTATCTTGATATCTTGCAAGGCTCGGACTTGTTCGGGGTTTGCTTCAATCCCCCTGGCATGAACGATGAATCCCAAGAACTTTCCCGATGATACTCCGAAGGAGCACTTTAGGGGGTTCAGCTTCATTCCATATTGGCGAAGTACTTGAAACATCTCGTCCAGGTGATTTATATGGTCGTTGGCTTTCCTCGATTTTACCAGCATGTCATCCACATAAACTTCCATAGTTCATCCTATCAGTTCTGCAAACATCTTGTTGACGAGGTGCTGATAAGTAGTTCCGGCGTTTTTAAGTCCAAATGGCATTACTCTGTAGCAGTACAACCCCCGGTCCGTGATGAAACTGGTGTGGTCCTGATCGGGGGTGTGCATAGGGATTTGGTTATATCCGGAGTAGGCATCCATGAAAGATAAGAGCTCGTGCCCGGCGGTACTGTCCCCAAGTTGATCGATTCGGGGAGTGGGAAGCAATCCTTTGGGCAAGCATCATTTAGGTTGGAGAAGTCAATGCATGTTCGCCACTTCCCATTAGCCTTCTTTACCAGTACCAGGTTAGCGATCCATTCTGGGTAGATGGCTTCTCGTATGAAGTTATTGGCAAGCAGGTTCTTTACTTCTTCTTCGAGGGCTGCTGATCGTACTGCCCCCATACTTCACTTCTTTTGCTTTACCGGTACCTTAGTAGGATCGATGTTTAGTGCGTGGCATGCTATGTCCGGGGAGATTCCAGTCATATCAGCGTGTGTCCATGCAAACACATCCAAGTTGTGGTGAAGGAAATCAATAAGTTGGTCCTTCAATTTTGCTCTTTACTGAGATCCGATTCTCAGTAGTTTACTTGGGTCACGTTTGTCTACAGATACAAATTCCATAGCCTCTGCAGGCTCGGCGGTGGCCTCCTCCTCTTTATCCCTAGGGTCTAACTCGTTGAAGGGATCACTGGTATATCGAAGAGGAAGGGCCTTCTTTAGTTGCTATGCTTCCAAGTTTTTCTTGCAGAGAGCAGTCTCTGCATTCTTCCCTCTATCTCTCCTGCGATTATTGCGAAGTTCGGTTACATAGCAGCCCCGAGCGGCGTCTTGATCCCCTTCTACTTCTCCCACTCCATTATTCGTTGGGAACTTCATCTTCAGGCACCATGGGGCAAGGACAATTTTGAATTCGGACAAGGCTGGTCTTCCTAAAAAGGCATTGTAGGCCGAGTGGCTGTCAATTAGCACGAATGTTTGTTTCCGAACGGCGGAGCGGGGATGACTTCCCAATTCAACAAAGAGATCCAATTGTCCGAGGGGCATCTTTGCTTCTCCAGTGAAACCGTGTAGCAGTTTGTTGCAGGGAGACACGTCCTTCATTGACAACTTCATTTTTTCGAAAGCATGCTTGAACAGAATATTCACTGAGCTTCCAGTGTCTACTAGGATTCGAAAAATTTCTGCTGGGCCGAACCAGGCAGAGATGACCATCGGATCCATGTGAGGGTATTGCCTTCCTTCTAGGTCGCGCCCACTGAATGTGATGTCATTATTTTCCTTTCGCTTCGGTTGACGTTCTTCCATAACAGAATTGACGCAGTCTCCATTGTTTCTGAGTTGAGTTTCCATATCTTTCCATTTCTGCCCAGCTCTTGTCGGCGATGTGTGGCCCTCCTGATATTGTATGGACCACTATCTTCTCTTGGCTGGAACCGCTGGTGTTGCGATTTCCTCCGCTTGTCTCTGGGTGGAGCTGCCCTGGGTTTTCCTTGGTAGGAGCTGGGGTCCTGTCCTATCCCCTAACATAGCGTTCTAATCTCTTCCTTCTGATATGTTTTTCGATTAGGTCGCGGAGGTGGCGACATTCATTGGTATCATGTCCATAAGATTCGTGGAAACGACAGAACTTTCCGGACTGGATTGCGTGATCTGACTCCTTCTTATACGGGGGGCGCTTGTATGTAAGTTCTTCCTGGGTGTCCAGGAAGATGTTCTCGACTGTTTCATTCAAGGGAGTGTAAGCGTCGAATCTCGGTCCTGGTCGGTACAAACGCTTTTCTCCCTTCTTGCCCCCTGCATTGTCTCTGGAGTCGTTTCTCCGAATGTCCTTCGCTGCGGCTGGGGTGTTTCCATGAGCCACCTTAGCCTATGGTCCTGTCTGCCTTTCAGTGGCAGCCTCTTCGAGTCTCATGTACTTCCCAGCTTCATGAAAGAAATCGGGCAAGGTAGCTGGTTTTTCTTTGGTTAGTCTTCTAGCAAACTTGGTATCTGGGTGCACACCACTACAGAGGGCCATTAGGGTGAGTTTCTCATCGACATCTTGGACTGCAGCCGCTGCGGCGTTGAACCGGGTTAGATATTGTTGCAGTGTCTCTCCGGATTTCTGTTTGACAGTAGATAGAGAATAAGCATCCTTGGGTTGTTCCACATGAATGTGGAATGGCTAATGAACTTTTCTTTCAACATCTCCCATGAGCTGATAGATCCTTGGGGTAGATGGCAGAACCAGGAGGCAGCTAGGTCTGCTAGGAATAGCGGAAAGCATTTACACAACACTCCTTCCGTTGCTCCGCTCATGATCATATGCTGTGTGTATCTCTGCAGGTGTACAATGGGGTTGGAAGTTCCCTTGTATGGTTCCATCGTTGGCATTTTCCATTCTCGAGGGGTGATGGCGGTTTCGATGTCGCGGGTGAAAGGGCTGGTTACCCTAGCGCCTATCCCTCGATCCCTTTGCTCCCGTCGGACGCATTCCCTGAATAATCGTGCCATTGTTTCATCAGAATTTGGGGCTTACAAAAATGAGCTTGGTTCTTCCATGCGGGATCGATCTCGTCCAGATGACCTGTAGGGATGGTATAGTCTATCACTTCTGACGTTATCCAGTGGCTGCCTTTGGCTGCTCGGATGCATGCTAGGACCAGCTACAGTTGGCCCCTGCCTTGATCTTCCCCTGTGGGGTTCTGTTTCGAGCATTTCCATAGGGTCAACTTCGGGCGGGGTTCTAGCTCGGCTCCGTTCAGCAGGGTTTCTTTGATTAGGCGGCATGACTGGCTCAGCTACATCCGACCCTCGCCTGGTGCCTCCCCCGTTGGGTTCGGTTCCAAGCGCTTCCTCGAATCGGAGTTCGGGCTGAGTCTGGGCGCGGCCCCTATCATTGTTGTTCCTGTTGATAGATTCTTCGAAGAGGGAAGACCTTTGTTGTCCCCGAGATCCTCCAGATTGAGACTCACCCCATGATTCAGTGTTGCGGTCGGATTCTTCGGCATCCCTCAAGCGTGACATGAGTTGGTTCACCAAAGCTTCTTGTTGGGATGCGAAGCGGTTAGTCACTTCAACCACAACTCGGTCTAGGTCCGCCCTAGTGATTGCTGCCGGTTTTTCCGCGGCAGGGGCTGTCGGAATTGCCTGATCTACATTTGGCACTGCTGTCGTAGTGGGATGGTTCTCTTGATCTAGATCCACTAGATCTGGAGCTCTGTTGGTTGCAACGTTCTTTCCCTTGTTGGCGTCTTTTCTCTGCCTGGAAGTCATGTTTCTTAGGCAATGAAGGGTGCTATTGGGAAAGAAGGTTGAATGAGGGAAGCTGAAGCTTCGAGTTTCAAGTTCTCAGTGAAAGCACCAAAAATGTTTGCACAGAAAATGGACAAACACCTCAAAGTCGTATGATTTAGTTGATTTTATGTTGTTCTTAGTAATTTGGGTGAGTTATGCAAATAAGTAAAAAACAGGGGCTAAACTGTAAAAGACACGCAGATTTATAGTGGTTCGGCCAGAACGTGCCTACGTCCACTTTATATGTTATTCTCTCTTTTCTTTCAGATTACAAGTACAAAGCTTTGTATACAAGTATATGAAAGTTGTTTGAAAGTTCCTTCCGTGCTTGAGCTCTTAAACTTGTCTGCCATTATTGTACCCCTACCCCTCAATTTATAGAGTGACGTTGGGGGCAGGGGTCTTGGATGTATATAGCCGCAGACGGGCCTGGACTGCTGCAACCTGGCCCGGTAAAGTTGATCCGGAATGCCTTCTTCAGGTTGGTTCGGTAGTGGAAGATGGAGATGGTCAGGAGAGTGCTGGTCCGGTGGTGAGATGGAAGAGGCTTGGACCGGTAGTAGTTAGGAGCCATGTTGGTTCGGTGTGGAGTTGGCTCGGTGGGTTGGTTGGTCCGGTAGTTGGCTGGTCCGGTAGTTGTTGGTTGGTCCGGTAGTTGGTTGGTCCGGTAGTTGGCTGGTCCGGTAGTTGTTGGTTGGTCCGGTAGTTGGTGGAGTGGAGGTGGTTCGGCGTGCAGGGGAGATGGGATTGGACCGGTGTTGGGTGGTTCGGCATGCAGGGTTGGTCTTAGGGATGATTCGGCGCGAGGCGAAGCCTGGTTCGGTGTTGGATGGTGGTGAGGGTTCGCCCAACACGGCGGCCATAACCAGTCAAAACGAAGGCCTCAGTGAGTTCTACGGCTATGACAGCTTTCAACCGTCAATGGATTGTTTAATGCCCAAAAAAGACTATCCGAGTCTCAATCGGGTCTAGGAAGTTTTTTACCCTTCGTTTTTTCGACACGTGGATTTTTACGGCAAAACGGGATTACCGTAGATGGTCTTCAATTTACCATCGCTGGAGAGTGGTGCACCATGGTACCGTTCCATTTCAAATCCATGCACGCATTTCAAAAAATCGTACGACACTGTTCGCCATTTCGGACGGATGTTGCACTTTGCACCGTGGATGTTGCACCCTGTAGATATTGATTATTCGGACGACCGTAACTTCTGGCTCGTTTAGTGTTACGGGAGCCATAACCAGTCAAAACGAAGGCCTCAGTGAGTTCTACGGCTATGACGGCTTTCAGCCGTCATTGTATTGTTGAATGCCCAAGAAAGACTACCCGAGTCTCAATCGGGTCTAAGAAGTTTTTTACCCTTCGTTTTTTCGACACGTGGATTTTTACGGTAAAACGGGATTACCGTGGACGGTCTTCGATTTACCATCGCTGGAGAGTGGTGCACCATGGTACCGTTCCATTTCAAATCCATGCACGCATTTCAAAAAGTCGTGCGACACTGTTTGCCATTTCGGACGGATGTTGCACCTTGCACCGTGGATGTTGCACCCTGTAGATATCGATTATTCGGACGGCCGTAACTTCTGGCTCATTTAGAGTTACGGGAGACATAACCAGTCAAAATGAAGGCCTCCGTGAGTTCTACGGCCATGACAGCTTTCATCCGTCATTGTATTGTTGAATGCCCAAAAAAGACTATCCGAGTCTTAATCGGGTCTAGGAACTTTTTACCCTTCGTTTTTTCGACACGTGGATTTTTACGGTAAAACGGGATTACCGTGGATGGTCTTCGATTTACCATCGCTGGAGAGTGGTGCACCATGGTACCATTCCATTTCAAATCTATGCACGCATTTCAAAAAGTCGTGCGGCACTGTTCACCATTTCGGACGGATGTTGCACCTTGCACCGTGGATATTGCACCCTGTAGATATCGATTATTCGGACGGCCATAACTTCTGGCTCGTTTAGAGTTACGGGAGCCATAAACAGTCAAAACAAGGCCTCAGTGTGTTCTACGGCTATGGCAGCTTTCAGCCATCAATGGATAGTTTAATGCCAAAAAAAGACTATCCGAGTCTCAGTCGGGTCTAGGAAGTTTTTTACCGTTCGTTTTTTCGACACGTGGATTTTTACGGTATAACGGGATTACCGTGGCTGGTCTACGATTTACCATCGCTGGAGAGTGGTGGACCATGGTACCGTTCCTTTCAAATCCATGCACGCATTTCAAAAAGTCGTGCGACACTGTTCGCCATTTCTGACGGATGTTGCACCTTGCACCGTGGATGTTGCACCCTGTAGATATCGATTATTCGGACGGCCATAACTTCTGGCTCGTTTAGAGTTACGGGAGCCATAACCAGTCAAAACGAAGGCGTCTGTGAGTTCTATGGCTATGACAGCTTTCAGCCGTCAATGGATTGTTTAATGCCCAAAAAGACAATCCGAATCTCAATCGGGTCTAGGAAGTTTTTTACCCTTCGTTTTTTCAGCACGTGGATTTTTACGGTAAAACAGGATTACCGCGGCTGGTCTTCGATTTACCATAGCTGGAGAGTGGTGCACCATGGTACCGTTCCATTTCAAATCCATGCACGCATTTCAAAAAGTCGTACGACACTGTTTCGCCATTTCGGACGGATGTTGCACCTTGCACCGCGGATGTTGCACCCTGTAGCTATCGATTATTCGGAATGCCATAACTTCTGGCTCGTTTAGAGTTACGGGAGCCATAACCAGTCAAAACGAAGGCCTCAGGGAGTTCTACGGCAATGACAGCTTTCAGCCGTCAATGGATTGTTTAATGCCCAAAAAAGACGACCCGAGTCTCATTCGGGTGTAGGAGGTTTATTACCCTTCGTTTTTTCGACACGTGGATTTTTACGGTAAAACGGGATTACCGTGGATGGTTTTTGATTTGCAATCGCTGGAGAGTGGTGCACTATGGTACCATTCCATTTCAAATCCATGCACGCATTTCAAAAAGTCGTACGACACTGTTGGCCATTTCGGACGGATGTTGCACCTTGCACCGTGGATGTTGCACCCTATAGATATCGATTATTCGGACGGCCATAACTTCTGGCTCGTTTAGAGTCACGGGAGCCATTACCAGTCAAAACGAATGCCTCAGTGAGTTCTACAGCTATGACAGCTTTCAGCCGTCAATGGATTGTTTAATGCCCAAAAAAGACTATCCGACTCTCAATCGGGTCTAGGAAGTTTTTTGCCCTTCGTTTTTTCGACACGTGGATTTTTTCGGTAAAACGGGATTACAGTGGCTGGTCTTCGATTTACCATCGCTGGAGAGTGGTGGACCATGGTACAATTCCGTTTCAAATCCATGCACGCATTTCAAAAAGTCGTACGACACTGTTTCGCCATTTCGTACGGATGTTGCACCTTGCACCGTGGATGTTGCACCCTGTAGATATCGATTATTTGGACAGCCATAACTTCTGGCTCGTTTAGAGTTACGGGAGCCATAACCAGTCAAAATGAAGGCCTCAGTGAGTTCTATGGCTATGACATCTTTCAGCCGTCAATGGATTTTTTAAAGCCCAAAAAAGACGATCCGAGTCTCAATCGGGTCTAGGAAGTTTATTACCCTTAGTTTTTTCGACACGTGGATTTTTACGGTAAAACGGGATTACTGCGGCTGGTCTTCAATTTGCCATCGCTGGAGAGTGGTGCACCATGGTACCTTTCCGTTTCAAATCCATGCACGCATTTCATAAAGTCGTACGACACTGTTTCGCCATTTCGGACGGATGTTGCACCTTACACCGTGGATGTTGCACCCTGTAGATATCGATTATTCGGACGGCCATAACTTCTGGCTCGTTTAGAGCTACGGGTGCCATAACCAGTCAAAACGAAGGCCCCTGTGAGTTCTACGGCTATGAAAGCTTTTAGCCATCAATGGATTGTTGAATGCCCAAAAAAGACTATCCGAGTCTCAATCGGGTCAAGGAAGTTTTTTACCCTTCGTTTTTTCGACACGCGGATTTTTACGGTAAAACGGGATTACCGTGGATGGTCTTCGATTTACCATCGCTGGAGAGTGGTGCACCATGGTACCGTTCCGTTTCAAATCCATTCACGCATTTCAAAAAGTCGTACGACACTGTTCGCCATTTCGGACGGATGTTGCACCATGCACCGTGGATGTTGCACCCTGTAGATATCGATTATTCGGATGGCCATAACTTCTGGCTCATTTAGAGTTACGGGAGCCATAAACAGTCAAAACGAAGGCCTAAGTAAGTTCTACGGCTATGACAGCTTTCAGCCGTCAATGGATTGTTTAATGCCCAAAAAAGACTATCAGAGTCTCAATCGGGTCTAGGAAGTTTTTTACCCTTCGTTTTTTCGACACGTGGATTTTTACGGCAAAACGGGATTACCGTGGCTGGTCTACGATTTACCATCGCTGGAGAGTTGTGGACCATGGTACCGTTCCATTTCAAATCCATGCACGCATTTCAAAAAGTCGTACGACACTGTTTGCCATTTCGGACGGATGTTGCACCTTGCACCGTGGATGTTGCACCCTGTAGATATCGATTATTCGGACGGCCATAACTTCTGGCTCGTTTAGAGTTACGGGAGCCATAACCAGTGAAAACGAAGGCCTCAGTGAGTTCTATGGGTGTGACAGCTTTCAGCCGTCAATGGATTGTTTAATGCCCAAAAAAGTCGATCCGAATCTCAATCGGGTCTAGGAAGTTTTTTACCCTTCGTTTTTTCAACACGCGGATTTTTACGGTAAAACGGGATTACCGTGGCTGGTCTTCGATTTACCATCGCTGGAGAGTGGTGCACCATGGTACCGTTCCATTTCAAATCCATGCACGCATTTCAAAAAGTCGTACGACACTGTTTCGCCATTTCGGACGGATGTTGCACCTTGCACCGTGGATGTTGCACCCTGTAGATATCGATTATTCGGAAGGCCATAACTTCTGGCTCGTTTAGAGCTACGGGAGCCATAACCAGTCAAAACGAAGGCCACATGGAGTTCTACGGCTATGACAGCTTTCAGCCGTCAATGGATTGTTTAATGCCCAAAAAAGACGATCCGAGTCTCATTTGGGTGTAGGAAGTTTTTTACCCTCCGTTTTTTCGACACGTGGATTTTTACGGTAAAACGGGATTACCGTGGATGGTCTTCGATTTACCATTGCTGGAGAGTGGTGGACCATGGTACCGTTCCGTTTCAAATCCATGCACGCATTTCTAAAAGTTGTACGGCACTGTTTCGCTATTTCGGATGGATGTTGCACCTTGCACCGTGGATGTTGCAACCTGTAGATATCGATTATTCGGACGGCCATAACTTCTGGCTCGTTTAGAGTTACGGGAGCCATAACCAGTCAAAACGAAGGCCTCAGTGAGTTCTACGGCAATGACATCTTTCAGCCGTCAATGGATTGTTTAATGCCCAAAAAAGACTATCCGAGTCTCAATCGGGTCTAGGAAGTTTATTACCCTTAGTTTTTTCGACACGTGGATTTTTATGGTAAAACGGGATTACTGCGGCTGGTCTTCGATTTACCATCGCTGGAGAGTGGTGCACCATGGTACCGTTCCGTTTCAAATCCATGCACGCATTTCATAAAGTCGTACGACACTATTTCGCCATTTCGGACGGATGTTGCGCCTTGCACCGTGGATGTTGCACCCTGTAGATATCGATTATTCGGACGGCCATAACTTCTGGCTCGTTTAGATTTACGGGAGCCACAATCAGTCAAAATAAAGGCCTCAGTGAGTTCTACAACTACGACAGCTTTCAGCCATCAATGGATTGTTGAATGCCCAAAAAAGACTCTCCGAGTCTCAATCGGGTCTAGGAAGTATTTTACCCTTCGTTTTTTCGACACGTGGATTTTTACGTTAAGACGAGATTACCGTGGATGGTCTTCGATTTACCACCGCTGGAGAGTGGTGCACCATGGTAGCTTTCCGTTTCAAATCCATGAATGCATTTCGAAAAGTCGTGCGACACTGTTCGCCATTTCGGACGGATGTTGCACCTTGCACCGTGGATGTTGCACCCTGTAGATATCGATTATTCGGACGGCCATAACTTCTGGCACGTTTAGAGTTACGGGAGCCATAACCAGTCGAACGAAGGCCTCAGTGATTTCTACGGCTATGATAGCTTTCAGCCATCAATGGATTGTTTAATGCCCAAAAAAGACTATCCGAGTCTCAATCGGGTCTAGGAAGTTTTTTACACTTCGTTTTTTCGACACGTGGATTTTTACGGTAAAACGGGATTACCTTGGCTGGTCTTCGATTTACCATTGCTGGAGAATGGTGGACCATGGTACCGTTCCGTTTCAAATCCATGCACGCATTTCTAAAAGTTGTACGACACTGTTTCGCCATTTCGGATGGATGTTGCACCTTGCACCATGGATGTTGCACCCTGTAGATATCGATTATTCAAACGGCCATAACTTCTGGCTCATTTAGAGTTACGGGAGCCATAACCTGTCAAAATGAAGGCCTCGATGAGTTCCACGGCTTTGATAGCTTTCAGCCGTCAACGGATAGATTAATGCCTAAAAAGGACAACCCAAATCTCAATCGGGTCTCGTAAGTTTTTTACCCTTCGTTTTTTCGACACGTGAATTTTTACGTTAAGACGAGATTACCGTGGATGGTCTTCGATTTACCACCGCTGGAGAGTGGTGCACCATGGTACCTTTCCGTTTCAAATCCATGAATGCATTTCGTAAAGTCGTACGACACTGTTTCGCCATTTCGGACGGATGTTGCACCTTGCACAGCGGATGTTGCACCCTGTAGATATCGATTATTCGGATGGCCATAACTTCTGCCTCGTTTAGAGTTACGGGAGCCATAACCAGTCAAAACGAAGGCCTCAGTGAGTTCTACGGCTATGACCGCTTTCAGCTGTCAGTGGATTGTTTAATGCCCAAAAAAGACGATCCGAGTCTCAATCGGTTCTAGGAAGTTTTTTACCCTTCATTTTTTCGACGCGTGGATTTTTACGGTAAAACGGGATTACCGTGGCTGGTCTTCGATTTACCATCGCTGGAGAGTGGTGCACCATGGTACCGTTCCATTTCAAATCCATGCACGCATTTCAAAAAATCGTACGACGCTGTTTCTCCATTTCGGACGGATGTTGCACCTTGCACGGCGGATGTTGCACCCTGTAGATATCGATTATTCGAACGACCATAACTTCTGGCTCGTTAGAGTTACGGGAGCCATAACCAGTCAAAACGAAGGCCTCGGGGAGTTCTACGGCTATGACAGCTTTCAACCGTCAATGGATTGTTTAATTCCCAAAAAAGACGATCCGAGTCCCATTCGGGTCTAGGAAGTTTTTTACCCTTCGTTTTTCCGACACGTGGATTTTTACGGTAAAACGGGATTACCGTGGATGGTCTTCGACTTACCATCGCTGGGGAGTGGTGCACCATGGTACCGTTCCTTTTCAAATCAGTGCACGAATTTCAAAAAGTCGTACAACACTGTTCCGCCATTTCGGACGGATGTTGCACCTTGCACGGCGGATGTTGCACCCTGTAGATATCGATTATTCGGACGACCATAACTTCTGGCTCGTTTAGAGTTACAGGAGCCATAACCAGTCAAAACGAAGGCCATAGTGAGTTCTACGGTTATGACAGCTTTCAGCCGTCAATGGATTGTTTAATGCCTAAAAAAGACTATCCGTGTCTCAATCGGGTATAGGAAGTTTTTTACCCTTCGTTTTTTCAACACGTGTATTTTTACGGTAAAACGGGATTACCGTGGCTGGTCTTCCATTTACCATCGCTGGAGAGTGGTGGACCATGCTACCGTTCCGTTTCAAATCCATGCATGCATTTCAAAAAGTCGTACGACACTGTTTCGCCATTTCGGACGGATGTTGCACCTTGCACCGTGGATGTTGCACCCTGTAGATACCGATTATACGGACGGCCATAACTTCTAGCTCGTTTAGTGTTACAGGAGCCATAACCAGTCAAAACGAAGGCCTCAGTGAGTTCTATGGCTATGATAGCTTTCAGCCGTCAATGGATTGTTTAATGCCCAAAAAGACGATCCGAGTCTCAATCGGGTCTAGGAAGTTTATTACCCTTAGTTTTTTCGACACGTGGATTTTTACGGTAAAACGGGATTACCGTGGCTGGTCTTCGATTTACCATCGCTGGAGAGTGATGCACCATGGTACCGTTCCGTTTCAAATCAATGCACGCAATTCAAAAAGTCGCACGACACTGTTCGCCTTTTCGGACGGATGTTGCACCTTGCACCGTGAATGTTGCACCCTGTAGATATCGATTATTCGGACGGCCGTAACTTCTGGCTCGTTTAGAGTTACGGGAGCCATAAGCAGTCAAAACGAAGGCCACAGTGATTTCTACGGCTATGACCGCTTTCATCCGTCGTTGTATTGTTGAATGCCCAAAAAAGACTATGCGAGTCTCAATCGGGTCTAGGAAGTTTTTTACCCTTCGTTTTTTCGACACGTGGATTTTTACGGCAAAACGGGATTACCGTGGATGGTCTTCGATTTACCATCGCGGGAGAGTGGTGCACCTTGGTACCGTTCCATTTCAAATCCATGCACACATTTCAAAAGGTCGTACGACAATGTTTCTCCATTTCGGACGGATGTTGCACCTTGCACCGCGGATGTTGCACCCTGTAGATATCGATTATTCAGACAGCCATAACTTCTGGCTCGTTTAGAGTTTGGGGAGCCATAACTAGTCAAAACGAAGGCCTCGGTGAGTTCTACGGCTATGACTGCTTTCAGCCGTCAGTGGATTGTTGAATGCCCAAAAAAGACTATCCGAGTCTCAATCGGGTCTAGGAAGTTTTTTACCCTTCGTTTTTTCGACACGTGGTTTTTACGGCAAAACGGGATTACCGTGGCTGGTCTTCGATTTACCATCGCTGGAGAGTGGTGCACCATGGTACCGTTCCGTTTCAAATCCATGCACTCATTTCAAAAAGTCGTACGACACTGTTCGCCATTTCGGACGGATGTTGCACCTTGCACCGTGGATGTTGCACCCTGTAGATATCGATTATTCGGACGGCCGTAACTTCTGGCTCGTTTAGAATTACGGAAGCCATAACCAGTCATAACAAAGGCCTTAGTGAGTTCTACGGCTATGACAGCTTTCAGCCGTCAATGGATTGTTTAATGCCCAAAAAAGATGATCCGAGTCTCAATCGGGTTTAGAAAGTTTATTACCCTTAGTTTTTTCGACACGTGGATTTTTACGGTAAAACGGGATTACTGCGGCTGGTCTTCGATTTACCATTGCTGGAGAGTGGTGCACCATGGTACCGTTCCGTTTCAAATCCATGCACGCATTTCGTAAAGTCGTACGACACTGTTTCGCCATTTCGGACGGATGTTGCACCTTGCACAGCGGATGTTGCACCCTGTAGATATCGATTATTCGGACGGCCATAACTTCTGCCACGTTTAGAGTTACGGGAGCCATAACCAGTCAAAACGAAGGCCTCAGTGAGTTCTACGACTATGACCGCTTTCAGCTGTCAGTGGATTGTTTAATGCTCAAAAAAGACGATCCGAGTCTCAATCGGTTCTAGAAAGTTTTTTACCCTTCATTTTTTCGACGCGTGGATTTTTACGGTAAAACGGGATTACCGTGGCTGGTCTTCGATTTACCATCGCTGGAGAGTGGTGCACCATGGTACCGTTCCATTTCAAATCCATGCAAGCATTTCAAAAAATCGTACGACACTGTTTCTCCGTTTCGGACGGATGTTGCACCTTGCACGGCGGATGTTGCACCCTGTAGATATCGATTATTCGAACGACCATAACTTCTGGCTCGTTAGAGTTACGGGAGCCGTAACCAGTCAAAACGAAGGCCTCGGGGAGTTCTACGGCTATGACAGCTTTCAACCGTCAATGGATTGTTTAATTCCCAAAAAAGACGATCCGAGTCTCATTCGGGTCTAGGAAGTTTTTTACCCTTCGTTTTTTCGACACGTGGATTTTTACGGTAAAACGGGATTACCGCGGATGGTCTTCGACTTACCATCGCTGGGGAGTGGTGCACCATGGTACTGTTTCTTTTCAAATCAGTGCACGAATTTCAAAAAGTCGTACGACACTGTTCCGCCATTTCGGACGGATGTTGCACCTTGCACGGCGGATGTTGCACCCTGTAGATATCGATTATTCGGACGACCATAACTTCTGGCTCGTTTAGAGTTACGGGAGCCATAACCAGTCAAAACGAAGGCCTTAGTGAGTTCTACGATTATGACAGCTTTCAGCCGTCAATGGATTGTTTAATGCCTAAAAAAGACTATCCGAGTCTCAATCGGGTCTAGGAAGTTTTTTACCCTTCGTTTTTTCAACACGTGGATTTTTACGGTAAAACGGGATTACCGTGGCTGGTCTTCCATTTACCATCGCTGGAGAGTGATGGACCATGGTACCGTTCCGTTTCAAATCCATGCATGCATTTCAAAAAGTCGTACGACACTGTTTCGCCATTTCGGACGGATGTTGCACCTTGCACCGTGGATGTTGCACCCTGTAGATACCGATTATACGGACGGCCATAACTTCTGGCTCGTTTAGTGTTACGGGAGCCATAACCAGTCAAAACGAAGGCCTCAGTGAGTTCTATGGCTATAATAGCTTTCAGCCGTCAATGGATTGTTTATTGCCCAAAAATACGATCCGAGTCTCAATCGGGTCTAGGAAGTTTATTACCCTTAGTTTTTTCGACACGTGGATTTTTACGGTAAAACGGGATTACCGTGGCTGGTCTTCGATTTACCATCGCTGGAGAGTGGTGCACCATGGTACTGTTCCATTTCAAATCCATGCACGCAATTCAAAAAGTCGCACGACACTGTTCGCCTTTTCGGACGGATGTTGCACCTTGCACCGTGAATGTTGCACCCTGTAGATATCGATTATTCGGACGGCCGTAACTTCTGGCTCGTTTAGAGTTACGGGAGCCATAAGCAGTCAAAACGAAGGCCACGGTGATTTCTACGGCTATGACCGCTTTCATCCGTCGTTGTATTGTTGAATGCCCAAAAAAGACTATCCGAGTCTCAATCGGGTCTAGGAAGTTTTTTACCCTTCGTTTTTTCGACACGTGGATTTTTACGGCAAAACGGGATTACCGTGGATGGTCTTCGATTTACCATCGCGGGAGAGTGGTGCACCTTGGTACCGTTCCATTTCAAATCCATGCACACATTTTAAAAGGTCGTACGACAATGTTTCTCCATTTCGGACGGATGTTGCACCTTGCACCGCGGATGTTGCACCCTGTAGATATCGATTATTCAGACAGCCATAACTTCTGGCTCGTTTAGAGTTACAGGAGCCATAACTAGTCAAAACGAAGGCCTCGGTGAGTTCTACGGCTATGACTGCTTTCAGCCGTCAGTGGATTGTTGAATGCCCAAAAAAGACTATCCGAGTCTCAATCGGGTCTAGGAAGTTTTTTACCCTTCGTTTTTTCGACACGTGGTTTTTACGGCAAAACGGGATTACCGTGGCTGGTCTTCGATTTACCATCGCTGGAGAGTAGTGCACCATGGTACCGTTCCGTTTCAAATCCATGCACTCATTTCAAAAAGTCGTACACTGTTCGCCATTTTGGACGGATGTTGCACCTTGCACCGTGGATGTTGCACCCTGTAGATATCGATTATTCGGACGGCCGTAACTTCTGGCTCGTTTAGAATTACGGGAGCCATAACCAGTCATAACAAAGGCCTTAGTTAGTTCTACGGCTATGACAGCTTTCAGCCGTCAATGGATTGTTTAATGCCCAAAAAAGATGATCCGAGTCTCAATCGGGTCTAGAAAGTTTATTACCCTTAGTTTTTTCGACACGTGGATTTTTACGGTAAAACGGGATTACTGCGGCTGGTCTTCGATTTTCCATCGCTGGAGAGTGGTGCACCATGGTACCGTTCCGTTTCAAATCCATGCACGCATTTCATAAAGTCGTACGACACTGTTTTGCCATTTCGGACGGATGTTGCACCTTGCACCGCGGATGTTGCACCCGGTATATATCGATTATTCGGACGGCCATAACTTCTGGCTCGTTTAGAGTTACGGAGCCATAACCAGTCAAAACGAAGGCCTCAGTGAGTTCTACAGCTATAACAGCTTTCAGCTGTCATTATATTGTTGAATGCCCAAAAAAGACTATCCGAGCCTCAATCGGGTCTACGAAGTTTTTTACCCTTCGTTTTTTCGACACGTGGATTTTTACGGTAAAACGGGATTACCGTGGCTGGTCTTCAATTTAACATCGCTGGAGAGTGGTGCACCATGGTACCGTTCCATTTCAAATCAGTGCACGCATTTCAAAAATTCGTACGACACCGTTTCGCCATTTCGGAATGATGTTGCACCTTGCACGGCGGATGTTGCACCCTGTAGATATCGATTATTCGGAAGGCCATAACTTCTGGCTCGTTTATAGTAACGGGAGCCATAACCAGTCAAAACGAAGGCCTTAGTGAGTTCTACGGCTATGACAGCTTTCAGTCGTTAATGGATTGTTTAATGCCCAAAAAAGACGATCCGAGTCTCAATCGGGTCTAGGAAGTTTATTACCCTTAGTTTTTTCGACACGTGGATTTTTACGGTAAAACGGGGTTACCGTGGCTGGTCTTCGATTTACCATCGCTGGAGAGTGGTGCACCATGGTACCGTTCCGTTTCAAATCCATGCACGCAGTTCAAAAAGTCGTACGACACTGTTCGCCATTTCGGGCGGATGTTGCACCTTGCACCGTGGATGTTGCAACCTGTAGATATCGATTATTCGGACGGCCGTAACTTCTGGCTCGTTTAGAGTTACGGGAGCCATAAGAAGTCAAAACGAAGGCCTTAGTGAGTTCTACGGCTATAACAGCTTTCAGCCGTCATTGTATTGTTGAATGCCCAAAAAAGACTATCCGAGCCTCAATCGGGTCTAGGAAGTTTTTTACCCTTCGTTTTTTTGACACGTGGATTTCTACGGTAAAACGGGATTACCGTGGATGGTCTTCGATTTACCATCGCTGGAGAGTGGTGCACCATGGTACCGTTCTATTTCAAATCCATGCACGCATTTCAAAAAGTCATACGACACTGTTTCGCCATTTCGGACGGTTGTTGCACCTTGCACCGCGGATGTTGCACCCTGTAGATATCGATTATTCGGATGGCCATAACTTATGGCTCGTTTAGAGTTACGGGAGCCGTAACCAGTCAAAACGAAGGCCTCAGTGAGTTCTACGGCTACGACAGCTTTCAGCCGTCAATGGATTGTTGAATGCCCAAAAAAGACTATCCGAGTCTCAATCGGGTCTAGGAAGTTTTTTACCCTTCGTTTTTTCGACACGTTGATTTTTACGGTAAAACGGGATTACCATGGATGGTCTTCGATTTACCATCGCTGGAGAGTGGTGCACCATGGTACCGCTCCGTTTCAAATCCATGCACGCATTTCAAAAAGCCGTACGACACTGTTCGCCATTTCGGACGGATGTTGCCCCTTGCACCGTGGATGTTGCACCCTGTAGATATCGATTATTCGGACGGCCGTAAATTCTGGCTCATTTAGAGTTACGGGAGCCATAACTAGTCAAAACGAAGGCCTCAGTGAGTTCTACGGCTATGATAGCTTTCGGCCGCCAATGGATTGTTGAATGCACAAAAAAGACTATCCGAGTCTCAATCGGGTCTATGAAGTTTATTACCCTTAGTTTTTTCGACACGTGGATTTTTACGGTAAAACGGGATTACTGCGGCTGGTCTTCGATTTACCATCGCTGGAGAGTGGTGCACCATGGTACCGTTCCATTTCAAATCCATGCACGCATTTCATAAAGACGTACGACACAGTTTCGCCATTTCGGATGGATGTTGCACCTTGCACCGCGGATGTTGCACACCGTAGATATCGATTATTCGGACGGCCATAACTTCTAGCTCGTTTAGAGTTATGGGAGCCATAACCAGTCAAAAAGAAGGCCTCAGTGAGTTCTACGGCTATGACATCTTTCAGCCGTCAATGGGTTGTTTAATGCCCAAAAAAGACGATCCGAGTCTCAATCGGGTCTAGGAATTTTTTTACCCTTCGTTTTTTCGACACTGGATTTTTACGGTAAAACGGGATTACCGCGGCTGGTCTTCGATTTACCATCGTTGGAGAGTGGTGCACCATGGTACCGTTCCATTTCAAATCCATGCACGCATTTCATAAAGTCGTACGACACTGTTTTGCCATTTCGGAAGGATGTTGCACCTTGCACCGCGGATGTTGCACCCGGTAGATATCGATTTTTCGGACGGCCATAACTTCTGGCTCGTTTAAAGTTACGGGAGCCATAACCAGTCAAAACGAAGGCCTCAGTGAGTTCTACGGCTATGACAGCTTTCAGCCGTCATTGTATTGTTGACTGCCCAAAAAAGACTATCGGAGCCTCAATCGGGTCTAGGAAGTTTTTTACCCTTCGTTTTTTCGACACGTGGATTTTTGCGGTAAAACGGGATTACCGTGGCTGGTCTTCAATTTACCATCGCTGGAGAGTGGTGCACCATGGTACCGTTGCATTTCAAATCAATGCACGCATTTCAAAAAGTCGTACGACACTGTTTCGCCATTTAGGACGGATGTTGCACCTTGCACGGCGGATGTTGCACCCTGTAGATATCGATTATTCGGACGGCCATAATTTCTGGCTCGTTTAGAGTTACGGGAGCCATAACCAGTCAAAACGGAGGCCTTAGTGAGTTCTACGGCTATGATAGCTTTCAGCCATCAACGGATTGTTTAATGCGCAAAAAAGACGATCTGAGTCTCAATCGGGTCTAGGAAGTTTATTACCCTTAGTTTTTTCGACACGTGGATTTTTACGGTAAAACGGGGTTACCGTGGCTGGTCTTCGATTTACCATCGCTGGAGAGTGGTGCACCATGGTACCGCTCCGTTTCAAATCCATGCACGCAATTCAAAAAGTCGTACGACACTGTTCGCCATTTAGGACGGATGTTGCACCTTGCACCGTGGATGTTGCTCCCTGTAGATATCGATTATTCGGACGGCCGTAACTTCTGGCTCGTTTAGATTTACGGGAGCCATAGGCAGTCAAAACGAAGGCCTCAGTGAGTTCTATGGCTATAACAGCTTTCAGCCGTCATTGTATTGTTGAATGTCCAAAAAAGACTATCCGAGCCTCAATCGGGTCTAGGAAGTTTTTTACCCTTCGTTTTTTCGACACGTGGATTTTTACGGTAAAACGGGATTACCGTGTATGGTCTTCGATTCACCATCGCTGGAGAGTGGTGCACCATAGTACCGTTCCATTTCAAATCCATGCACGCATTTCAAAAAGTCGTATGACACTGTTTCGCCATTTCGGACGGATGTTGCACCTTGCACAGCGGATGTTGCACCCTGTAGATATCGATTATTCGGACGGCCATAACTTATGGCTCGTTTAGAGTTACGGGAGCCGTAACCAGTCAAAACGAAGGCCTCAGTGAGTTCTACGGCTACGACAGCTTTCAGCCGTCAATGGATTATTGAATGCCCAAAAAAGACTATCCGAGTCTCAATCGGGTCTAGGAAGTTTTTTACCCTTCGTTTTTCCGACACGTGGATTTTTACGGTAAAACGGGATTACCATGGATGGTCTTCGAATTACCATCGCTAGAGAGTGGTGCACCATGGTACCATTCCGTTTCAAATCCACGCACACATTTCAAAAAGCCGTACGACACTGTTCGCCATTTCGGACGGATGTTGCACCTTGCACCGTGGATGTTGCACCCTGTAGATATTGATTATTCGGACGGCCGTAACTTCTGGCTCGTTTAGAGTTACGGGAGCCATAACAAGTCAAAACGAAGGCCTTAGTGGGTTCTATGGCTATGACAGCTTTCAGCCGTCAATGGATTGTTTAATGCCCAAAAAAGACGATCTGAGTCTCAATCGGGTCTATGAAGTTTATTACCCTTAGTTTTTTCGACACGTGGATTCTTGCGGTAAAACGGGATTACTACGGCTGGTCTTCGATTTACCATCGCTGGAGAGTGGTGCACCAAGGTATCGTTCCATTTCAAATCCATGCACGCATTTCATAAAGAAGTACGACACAGTTTCGCCATTTCGGACGGATGTTGCACCTTGCACCGCGGATGTTGCACCCTGTAGATATCGATTATTCGGACGGCCATAACTTCTGGCTCGTTTAGAGTTACGGGAGCCATAACCAGTCGAAAAGAAGGCCTCAGTGAGTTCTACGGCTACGACGGCTTTCAGCCGTCAATGGATTATTGAATGCCCAAAAAGACTATCCGAGTCTCAATCGGGTCTAGAAAGTTTTTTTCCCTTCGTTTTTTCGACACGTGGATTTTTACGGTAAAACAGGATTACCATGGATGGTCTACGATTTACCATCGCTAGAGAGTGGTGCACCATGGTACCCTTCCGTTTCAAATCCATGCACGCATTTCAAAAAGCCTTACGACACTGTTCGCCATTTCGGACGGATGTTGCACCTTGCACCGTGAATGTTGCACCCTGTAGATATCGATTATTCGGGCGGCCGTAACTTCTGGCTCGTTTAGAGTTACGGGAGCCATAACTAGTCAAAACGAAGGCCTCAGTGAGTTATACGGCTGTTTGCGCCAAAATTGGTCACAAACACCCAATATCACGGAAGCACCCGTTTACGTACTCAACTCGATAATAATCAACACAGAACTCAGCAACAATCAATATAGAATTCAGCTCTAAGTAACAAATCACAGTAATTCACAAGCAACAATCACAAACACAGGATTTATAGTGGTTCGGCGTTCGTGCCTACGTCCACTTTGAAGGGTTTCTCTTTATTGCTTTGCTCGATTCAATCGATTACAATGGATTACAGTAGATGATAGCTTTGAAATCTGAATACAACAGTGATTCTGATCAATAGACGTTAATCCGGCAGAGTCTCAGCGTTCAATGGCAGAAGTTCTCGGAAGCTCCCTTTTCTGAAGGCTTCAGGGTGCTATTTATAGGCGTTGGAGGCCCAGATCTGGCTGAAACTTCGGGAGACCTCTTCTGGCACGTGAGTGGACCCACGCGACCGACCCCACCAAGTTTCATCTCGATCTGACATCGATTCGAAGTCATTTCAAACCCATCAAGAAATGGTCCAATCGAGCTGAAACTTGGCAGGAACATTCTTTACCTTGTATGGAAGCTACTGTGAAAATTTGGTTGCATTTGGATGTGTGGTTGAGGAGATATGCTCGGTTCGAAATGGGGTTTTCTCGGTTGGCTGTGTGTTTCGAACCCATGACTTCGAACCCATGAGTTCGAACCCATGAGTGCACGTGGGTTTGCAGTGACGTGGCGCATATCTTTCGAATCGATCCTAACTTATCTCCGAATGGACCGCTTCGACTCCGTGAACCACGGCGAACACGTCATCCAAACCAACTGACTCGGTGGATTCGAACTAAGGAGTATTCCTGGCTTCGAACGTGACCGATTCGAATCAAGGAATCCCTATGGATTCGAACTCGATCGGTTCGGACTGGGTCGCTCGATGGGTTCGAATTAAGGGCTTGCATGGATTCGAAGTAAGGGTGCGAAGCTGTGTGAAGTCATGGATTCGAAGGTAGGCCATTGTGGTGGATTCGAAGGCGATGGAGTCGAAGGCGATGGAGTCGAAGCAGGTACTAGCTGATGGGTTCGAACGTGGCTTGGGTTCGAACTTCATGGTTTCGAAGGCAAGGGCGTGGATGGGTTCGAACTAGATGGGTTCGAAGGAGAGACAGTGGATGGGTTCGAAGCAGAGACAGTGGATGGTTTCGAAGTACTCCAGTGCGATGGGTTCGAAACAGACAGTGACCACCTTTCTCACTTTGAATCCATCCTATCTTGAGCATATGAACTCGGATTGACTTGAAATTTGAAATGACGACTCCTACGACCTTTCTTGTCATGTCCTATCAATTGCGGCTCGTTCCGGACTTGGACAAAATTCATCGATATCCATAGCAAAGTGACGTATAACCAATCTCTGAGACGAACTGTCTTTTGTTTTCGATCAATCTTTTGGTATCACGGCTTTGCCGAAAAGCGGGATAACATTTTGCCCCCCAAAACATGCCTTGCGGTAGGAAGGTGTGTTTTGTAATGCTTCGAGTTGGATGCTCGTATCCGTTCATCAACCTGCAAAGAATTTGACAGTTTCATACGGCCTCAAATGACGATCCTTCGGGATCAAGCCATTTGGGATGAAGCGCGGCCGTTCATGGTCGAGCGCTTAACTTCAAATGACGATCATTCGTGATCGAGTCATTCGAGGTGAAGTGCGACCGTGCGCAGTCGAGCGTATAAATCCATGCATCGATCGTTCGGGATCATATGCTGTTTGAGGTGAATTGGGACCGTTCGCGGTCCGTGCCGTTCGCGGCATAGGATGGAATAGGACCGTTCACGGTCGATGCCGTTCGCGGAAAATGATGAGAATAGGACTGTTCGCGGTCGATGCTATTTATGGAAAAGGATTGAATGGGACCGTTCGCGGTCGATGCCGTTCGCGGCAATTGATGATCGTTCGCGACCAAGTGCCGTTCAAGGCGAATGGTGACAGTTCGAGGTCGGATTTTATAATTAGTGAATCATGACCGTTCGCGGTCGGTGCCGTTCAAGGCAGAGAGTGATCGTTCGCGATCGTGTGCCGTTCGAGGCGGATTTGTGACCGTTCGCGGTCGGGTGTTGGACCACAAGTGACGACCATTCGCGATCAAGCCATTTGAGGCGTGGTGAGTTGTGACTGTTCGAAGTCGAGTGTCGTTCGAGGCGAATTGTGTGCCCGGGAGGGCTTGATGTTATCGATGTCAGGGTCACGTTCGGGTGAGATCCTGTATCGTTTGTCAGGGCGGTTCATCGCCATCTCAGAGCATGCCTAAGGATCGTTCGCGACCCCGTACATGTGTAAGTAGCTTAGCCATTCCAAAGTTATCAGAATCAAATATCTATTACACGGATGAGTTTCAAAAACAATGTCCAAACAAACAGAGTCTAAATGTTCAAATTGAAATGACATGAAAGCAAAGCATGGATGTCAAAGTGTAAGTTCCCACTACGAAACGGTCAATGATCATCCAGAGCATGCCTGGAGATCGTTGGCGATCTCGCACATGTGTAAATGATTTGATTGCGTTAGTGGAAGCTTACAACTTGTTCATCGTTATCTTACTCAATTGATAACCAAACGGTGCCTTGATTCAGGATCGCCCTTAGCTGATGTGGACGGTGGTCGTTCTGGTTCCGCCACAGGAGCTCGCCTCCTTGCATATTGAAGGAGCATACCGTTCCTGATATGCCCTTCCACCTCGTCCTTCAGGTGCCTACAATCGTTAGTGTTATGACCGTTTAATTCGTGGAATACACAGAACTTATCTGATTTCCTTTCGTCATAGGTAGGGTCCCTTCGCATCGGCCTTCGATACGGAATCTGCTCTTTGGTATCCTGATAAATTCGTTCCAAGCTCTCGTTCAGCTCAGTGTAGGTGGTGAATCGCGGCTCCCTCCGTTGCCACTTTGATCTATCTCTGTCATTCTCAATTTTCCTTTTACCTTTATCCTTGTCCGAGTCCCTTCTAGGGGGCTTTTCATCTTTGAGTGCATAAACTTCTATCCCATCTCCCTCTTCTCTTTCCGCATTCGCATCCTCTAATCGTAAAAACTTTTCCGCCTCGTGGTAGAATTCTCCCAGATCTACGGGTGGATCCTTAGTTAATGAATTTTTGAATTCCGTTCCGTCTACTATTCCGGACACAGCCGCCATCATAACCATGGACGGATCCGGTCTATCCACCGAAGCTGCCGCCGCATTGAACCGTGTCAGGAAACTTCTCAATGTTTCTCCAGCCTTCTGTTTCAAAGTTGCCAGTGTCATCACATTCTTAGGTCTTGTAATGTGAACCCTGAATTGCCTCATAAACCTCTCAGTTAAGTCGTTCCATGTTCCGATGGATCCACTATCCAATTGCCTAAACCATAATGCCGCAATATCCGCCAAATACAGTGGAAAGCACCAGGCCATAACCTCCTCTGATGCCCCCAGCACTTCCATATGCCTCATATATTTTGTCAGATGGACCGTGGGGTCCGTTCTCCCGTCATACATATCCAACAATGGTAATTTGAAATCTGGTGGGTTTCTAGCTCGTCTGATTGTCGGAGTGAAAGGACTCCTATTGACATCCTCTAGGTCTTTGTTCACCAAACCGCCTCTCATCGCTCGCCTAACCATCTCTGCCAACTTGTCGGTGTCTCCAAGATGTAACCTTCGTTCGTTACTTTCATCCTGCCCCCCGAGTTCACGAGGGAATTCTGAGATCTGTCCCCTTGACTGAGCGTTCATTCCTCTGCTATCTCCAGGTTGCGCAGATACTCCTCTTTCTCCCTCCGAAATTGGACCAACGTTCTCCATGGGTGTGCCCCCTAATCCGGGTGCGACGCCGGATGGTCCTGTTTCGTTCTGGACTCCATTGGCTCCTCTATTCTGTGCTCCAAGCTGTCCTATCTGTTGAAATAAACTCTGGATCAACTCCTCTTGCTTCTTCATCATCGTCTCCATCTCGTCCCTAGTGATGTAGATTGATGGTTGATTCGCTCCTGAGGAAGCCTCCTGACTCCCCTGCTGTTCACTCCTCTCTGGCCTTGGCCTTTGGCTTGATTGTCTCGTCATAATTTCTCAAATCTAAACTTTCAAACTCTCTTTGAATTTGCTATCAATTGGTAGAACTCCTGAGTTAGCGTTCTCAGTGAAAGCACCAAAATGTTTGCGCCAAAATTGGTCACAAACACCCAATATCACGGAAGCACCCGTTTACGTACTCAACTCGATAATAATCAACACAGAACTCAGCAACAATCAATATAGAATTCAGCTCTAAGTAACAAATCACAGTAATTCACAAGCAACAATCACAAACACAGGATTTATAGTGGTTCGGCATTCGTGCCTACGTCCACTTTGAAGGGTTTCTCTTTATTGCTTTGCTCGATTCAATCGATTACAATGGATTACAGTAGATGATAGCTTTGAAATCTGAATACAACAGTGATTCTGATCAATAGATGTTAATCCGGCAGAGTCTCAGCGTTCAATGGCAGAAGTTCTCGGAAGCTCCCTTTTCTAAAGGCTTCAGGGTGCTATTTATAGGCATTGGAGGCCCAGATCTGCCTGAAACTTCGGGAGACCTCTTCTGGCACGTGAGTGGACCCACGCGACCGACCCCACCAAGTTTTTTCTCGATCTGACATCGATTCGAAGTCATTTCAAACCCATCAAGAAATGGTCCAATCGAGCTGAAACTTGGCAGGAACATTCTTTACCTTGTATGGAAGCTACTGTGAAAATTTGGTTGCATTTGGATGTGTGGTTGAGGAGATATGCTCGGTTCGAAATGGGGTTTTCTCGGTTGGCTGTGTGTTTCGAACCCATGACTTCGAACCCATGAGTTCGAACCCATGAGTGCACGTGGGTTTGCAGTGACGTGGCGCGTATCTTTCGAATCGATCCTAACTTATCTCCGAATGGACCGCTTCGACTCCGTGAACCACGGCGAACACGTCATCCAAACCAACTGACTCGGTGGATTCGAACTAAGGAGTATTCCTGGCTTCAAACGTGACCGATTCGAATCAAGGAATCCCTATGGGTTCGAACTCGATCGGTTCGAACTGGGTCGCTCGATGGGTTCGAATTAAGGGCTTGCATGGATTCGAAGTAAGGGTGCGAAGCTGTGTGAAGTCATGGATTCGAAGGTAGGCCATTGTGGTGGATTCGAAGGCGATGGAGTCGAAGGCGATGGAGTCGAAGCAGGTACTAGATGATGGGTTCGAATGTGGCTTGGGTTCGAACTTCATGGTTTTGAAGGCAAGGGCGTGGATGGGTTCGAACTAGATGGGTTCGAAGGAGAGACAGTGGATGGGTTCGAAGCAGAGACAGTGGATGGTTTCGAAGTACTCCAGTGCGATGGGTTCGAAACAGACAGTGACCACCTTTCTCACTTTGAATCCATCCTATCTTGAGCATATGAACTCGGATTGACTTGAAATTTGAAATGACGACTCCTACGACCTTTCTTGTCATGTCCTATCAATTGCGGCTCGTTCCGGACTTGGACAAAATTCATCGATGTCCATAGCAAAGTGAAGTATAACCAATCTCTGAGACGAACTGTCTTTTGTTTTCGATCAATCTTTTGGTATCACGGCTTTGCCAAAAAGCGGGATAACAACGGCTATGACAGCTTTCAGCCGTCAATGGATTGTTGAATGCCCAAAAAAGATTATCCGAGTCTCAATCGGGTCTATGAAGTTTATTACCCTTAGTTTTTTCGACACGTGGATTTTTACGGTAAAACGGGATTACTGCGGCTGGTCTTTGATTTACCATCGCTGGAGAGTGGTGCACCATGGTACCGTTCCATTTTAAATCCATGCACGCATTTCATAAAGACGTACGACACAGTTTCGCCATTTCGGACGGATGTTGCACCTTGCACCGCGGATGTTGCACCCTGTAGATATCGATTATTCGGACGGCCATAACTTCTGGCTCGTTTAGAGTTACGGGAGCCATAACCAGTCAAAAAAAAGGCCTCAGTGAGTTCTACGGCTACTGGTCTTCGATTTACCATCGCTGGAGAGTGGTGCACCATGGTACCGTTCCATTTCAAATCCATGCACGCATTTCATAAAGCAGTACGACACTGTTTTGCCATTTCGGAAGGATGTTTCACCTTGCACAGCGGATGTTGCACCCGGTAGATATCGATTATTCAAACAGTCATAACTTCTGGCTCGTTTAGAGTTACGGGAGCCATAACCAGTCAAAACGAAGGCCTCAGTGAGTTCTACGGCTATGACAGCTTTCAGCCGTCATTGTATTGTTGAATGCCCAAAAAAGACTATCCGAGTCTCAATCGGGTCTAGGAAGTTTTTTACCCTTCGTTTTTTCGACACGTGGATTTTTACGGTAAAACGGGATTACCGTGGCTGGTCTTCAATTTACCATCGCTGGAGAGTGGTGCACCATGGTACTGTTCCATTTCAAATCAGTGCACGCATTTCAAAAAGTCGTACGACATTGTTTCGCCATTTCGGACGGATGTTGCACCTTGCACGGCGGATGTTGCACCCTGTAGATATCGATTATTCGGACAGCCAAAACTTCTGGCTCGTTTAGAGTTACGGGAGCCATAACCAGTCAAAACGAAGGCCTTAGTGAGTTCTACGGCTATGACAGCTTTCAGCCGTCAATGGATTGTTTAATGCCCAAAAAATACGATCCGAGTCTCAATCGGGTCTAGGAAGTTTATTAACCTTAGTTTTTTCGACACGTGAATTTTTACGGTAAAACGGGGTTACCGTTGCTGGTCTTCGATTTACCATCGCTGGAGAGTGGTGCACCATGGTACCGTTCCGTTTCAAATCCATGCACGCAATTCAAAAGGTCGTACGACACTGTTCGCCATTTAGGACGGATGTTCCACCATGCACCGTGGATGTGGCTCCCTGTAGATATCGATTATTCGGACGGCCGTAACTTCTGGCTCGTTTAGAGTTACAGGAGCCATAAGCAGTCAAAACGATGGCCTCAGTGAGTTTTATGGCTGTAACAGCTTTCAACCGTCATTGTATTGTTGAATGCCCAAAAAAGACTATCCGAGCCTCAATCGGGTCTAGGAAGTTTTTTACCCTTCGTTTTTTCGACACGTGGATTTTTACGGTAAAACGGGATTACCGTGTATGGTCTTCGATTTACCATCGCCGGAGAGTGGTGCACCATAGTACCGTTCCATTTCAAATCCATGCACGCATTTCAAAAAGTCGTATGACACTGTTTCGCCATTTCGGACGGATGTTGCACCTTGCACCGCGGATGTTGCACCCTGTAGATATCGATTATTCGGACGGCCATAACTTCTGGCTCGTTTAGAGTTACGGGAGCTGTAACCAGTCAAAACGAAGGCCTCAGTGAGTTCAACGGCTATGACAGCTTTCAGCCGTCAATGGATTATTGAATGCCCAAAAAAGACTATCCGAGTCTCAATCGGGTCAAGGAAGTTTTTTACCCTTCGTTTTTTCGACACGTGGATTTTTACGGTAAAACGGGATTACCATGGATGGTCTTCGATTTACCATCGCTAGAGAGTGGTGCACCATGATACCGTCCCGTTTCAAATCCACGCACACATTTCAAAAAGCCGTACGACACTGTTCGCCATTTCGGACGGATGTTGCACCTTGCACCGTGGATGTTGCACCCTGTAGATATCGATTATTCGGACGGCCGTAACTTCAGGCTCGTTTAGAGTTACGGGAGCCATAACAAGTCAAAATGAAGGCCTCAGTGAGTTCTATGGCTATGACAGCTTTCAGCCGTCAATGGATTGTTTAATGCCCAAAATAGACGATCCGAGTCTCAATCGGGTCTATGAAGTTTATTACCCTTAGTTTTTCCGACACGTGGATTTTTACGGTAAAACGGGATTACTGCGGCTGGTCTTCGATTTACCATCGCTAGAGAGTGGTGCACCACGGTACCGTTCCGTTTCAAATCCATGCACGCATTTCATAAAGACGTACGACACATTTTCGTCATTTCGGACGGATGTTGCACCTTGCACCGCGGATGTTGCACCCTGTAGATATCGATTATTCGGACGGCCATAACTTCTGGCTCGTTTAGAGTTACGGGAGCCATAACCAGTCAAAAAGAAGGCCTTAGTGAGTTCTATGGCTATGACCGCTTTTAGCCGTTCAATGGATTGTTTAATGCCCAAAAAAGACGATCCGAGTCTCAATCGGGTCTAGGAAGTTTTTTACCCTTCGTTTTTTCGACACGTGGATTTTTACGGTAAAACGGGATTACCGCGGCTGGTCTTCGATTTACCATCGCTGGAGAGTGGTGCACCATGGTACCGTTCCTTTTAAAATCCATGCACGCATTTCAAAAAGTCGTACGACACTGTTTCACCATTTCGGACGGATGTTGCACCTTGCACGGCGGATGTTGCACCCTGTAGATATCGATTATTCGGACGGCCAAAACTTCTGGCTCGTTTAGAGTTACGGGAGCTATTGCCGGTCAAAACGAAGGCCTCATGGAGTTCTACGGCTATGACAGCTTTCAGCCGTCAATGGATTTTTTAATTCCCAAAAAAGACGATCCGAGTCTCATTCGGGTCTAGGAATTTTTTACCCTTCGTTTTTTCGACACGTGGATTTTTACGGTGAAACGGGATTACCGTGGATGGTCTTCGATTTACCATCGCTAGAGAGTGGTGCACCAAGGTACCGTTCCGTTTCAAATCCATGCACGCAATTCAGAAAGTCGTACGACACTGTTCGCCATTTAGGACGGATATTGCACCTTGCACCGTGGATGTTGCCCCTTGTAGATATCGATTATTCGGACGGCCGTAACTTCTGGCTCGTTTAGAGTTACGGGAGCCATAGGCAGTCAAAACGAAGGCCTCAGTGAGTTCTATGGCTATAACAGCTTTCAGCCGTCATTGTATTGTTGAATGTCAAAAAAAGATTATCCGAGCCTCAATCGGGTCTAGGAAGCTTTTTACCCTTCGTTTTTTCGACACGTGGATTTTTACGGTAAAACGGGATTACCGTGTATGGTCTTCGATTCACCATCGCTGGAGAGTGGTGCACCATAGTACCGTTCCATTTCAAATCCATGCACACATTTCAAAAAGTCGTATGACACTGTTTCGCCATTTCGGACGGATGTTGCACCTTGCACCGCGGATGTTGCACCCTGTAGATATCGATTATTCGGACGGCCATAACTTCTGGCTCGTTTAGAGTTACGGGAGCTGTAACCAGTCAAAACGAAGGCCTCAGTGAGTTCAACGGCTATGACAGCTTTCAGCCGTCAATGGATTATTGAATGCCCAAAAAAGACTATCCGAGTCTCAATCGGGTCTAGGAAGTTTTTTACCCTTCGTTTTTTCGACACGTGGATTTTTACGGTAAAACGGGATTACCATGGATGGTCTTCGATTTACCATCGCTGGAGAGTGGTGCACCATGGTACCGTTCCATTTCAAATCCATGCACGCATTTCAAAAAGCCGTACGACACTGTTCGCCATTTCGGACGGATGTTGCACCTTGCACCGTGGATGTTGCACCCTGTGGATATCGATTATTCGGACGGCCGTAACTTCTGGCTCGTTTAGAGTTACAGGAGCCTTAACCAGTCAAAATGAAGGCCTCAGTGAGTTCTACGGCTATGACAGCTTTCAGCCGTCAATGGATTGTTTAATGCCCAAAAAAGACGATCCGAGTCTTAATCGGGTCTATGAAGTTTATTACCCTTAGTTTTTTCGACACGTGGATTTTTACGGTAAAACGGGATTACTGCGGCTGGTCTTCGATTTACCATCGCTGGAGAGTTGTGCACCATGGTACCGTTCTGTTTCAAATCCATGCACGCATTTCATAAAGACGTACGACACATTTTCGCCATTTCGGACGGATGTGGCACCTTGCACCGCGGATGTTGCACCCTGTAGATATCGATTATTCGGACGGCCATAACTTCTGGCTCGTTTAGAGTTTCGGGAGCAATAACCAGTCAAAAAGAAGGCCTCAGTGAGTTCAACGGCTATGACCGCTTTTAGCCGTTCAATGGATTGTTTAATGCCCAAAAAAGACGATCCGAGTCTCAATCGGGTCTAGGAAGTTTTTTACCCTTCGTTTTTTCGACACGTGGATTTTTACGGTAAAACGGGATTACCGCGGCTGGTCTTCGATTTACCATCGCTGGAGAGTGGTGCACCATGGTACCATTCCTTTTCAAATCCATGCACGCATTTCAAAAAGTCGTACGACACTGTTTCATCATTTCGGACGGATGTTGCACCTTGCACGGCGGATGTTGCACCCTGTAGATATCGATTATTCGGACGGCCAAAACTTCTGGCTCGTTTAGAGTTACGGGAGCTATTACCAGTCAAAACGAAGGCCTCATGGAGTTCTACGGCTATGACAGCTTTCAGCCGTCAATGGATTTTTTAATTCCCAAAAAAGACGATCCGAGTCTCAATCGGGTCTAGGAAGTTTATTACTCTTAGTTTTTTCGACACGTGGATTTCTACGGTAAAACGGGATTACCGTGGCTGGTCTTCGATTTACCATCGCTGGATAGTGGTGCACCATGGTACCGTTCCGTTTCAAATCCATGCACGCATTTCAAAAGTCGTACGACACTGTTCGCCATTTCGGACGGATGTTGCACCTTGCACCGTGGATGTTGCACCCTGTAGATATCGATTATTCGGACGGCCGTAACTTCTGGCTCGTTTAGAGTTACGGGAGCCATAAGCAGTCAAAACGAAGGCCTCTGTGAGTTCTACGGCTATGACCGCTTTCAGCCGTCATTGTATTGTTGAATTCCCAAATAAGACTATCCGAGTCTCAATAGGGTCTAGGAAGTTTTTTACCCTTCGTTTTTTTGACACGTGGATTTTTACGGTAAAACGGGATTACCGTGGGTGGTCTTCGATTTACCATCGCGGGAGAGTTGTGCACCATGGTACCGTTCCATTTCAAATCCATGCACGCATTTCAAAAAGTTGTATGACAATGTTTCGCCATTTCGGACGGATGTTGCACCTTGCACCGCAGATGTTTCACCCTGTAGATATCGATTATTCGGACGGCCATAACTTCTGGCTCGTATAGAGTTACATGAGCCATAACCAGTCAAAACGAAGGCCTCAGTGAGTTCTACGGCTATGATAGCTTTCAGCCGTCAGTGGATTGTTGAATGCCCAAAAAAGACTATCCGAGTCTCAATCAGGTCTAGGAAGTTTTTTACCCTTCGTTTTTTCGACATGTGGATTTTTACGGTAAAACGGGATTACCGTGGATGGTCTTCGATTTACCATCGCTGGAGGGTGGTGCACTATGGTACCATTTCGTTTCAAATCCATGCACGCATTTCAAAAATTCATACGACACTGTTCTCCATTTCGGACGGATGTTGCACCTTGCACTGTGGATGTTGCACCATGTAGATATCGATTATTCGGACGACCGTAACTTCTGGCTCCTTTAGAGTTACAAGAGCCATAACCAGTCAAAAAGAAGGCCTCAGTGAGTTCTACGGCTATGACCGCTTTTAGCCGTTCAATGGATTGTTTAATGCCCAAAAAAGACGATCTGAGTCTCAATCGGGTCTAGGAAGTTTATTACCCTTAGTTTTTTCGACACGTGGATTTTTACGGCAAAACGGGATTACTCCGGCTGGCCTTCGATTTACCATCGCTGAAGAGTGGTGCACCATGGTACCGTTCGGTTTCAAATCCATGCACGTATTTCATAAAGTCGTACGACACTGTTTTGCCATTTCGGACGGATGTTGCACCTTGCACCGTGGATGTTGCACCCGGTAGATATCGATTATTCGGACGGCCGTAACTTCTGGCTCGTTTAGAGTTACGGGAGCCATAACCAGTCAAAACGAAGACCTCAGTGAGTTCTACGGCTATAACAGCTTTCAGCCATCAATGGATTGTTGAATGCCCAAAAAAGACTATCCGAGCCTCAATCGGGTCTAGGAAGTTTTTTACCCTTAGTTTTTTCGACACGTGGATTTTTACGGTAAAACGGGATTACCGTGGCTAGTCTTCAATTTACCATCGCTGGAGAGTGGTGCACTATGGTACCGTTCCATTTCAAATCAGTGCACGCATTTCAAAAAGTCATACGACACTGTTTCGCCATTTCGGACGGATGTTGCACCTTGCACGGCGGATGTTGCACCCTGTATATATCGATTATTCGGACGGCCATAACTTCTGGCTCGTTTAGAGTTACGGGAGCCATAACCAGTCAAAACGAAGGCCTTAGTGAGTTCTACGGCTATGACAGCTTTCAGCGGTTAATGGATTGTTTAATGCCCAAAAAAGGCGATCCGAGTCTCAATCAGGTCTAGGATGTTTATTACCCTTAGTTTTTTCGACACGTGGATTTTTACGGTAAAACGGGGTTACCGTGGCTGGTCTTCGATTTACCATCGCTGAAGAGTGGTGCACCATGGTACCGTTCCGTTTCAAATCCATGCACGTAATTCAAAAAGTCGTACGACACTGTTCGCCATTTCGGGCCGATGTTGCACCTTGCACCGTGGATGTTGCACCCTGTAGATATCGATTATTCGGACGGCCATAACTTCTGGCTCGTTTAGAGTTACGGGAGCCGTAACCAGTCAAAACGAAGGCCTCAGTGAGTTCTATGGCTACGACAGCTTTCGGCCGTCAATGGATTGTTGAATGCCCAAATAAGACTATCCGAGTCTCAATTGGGTCTAGGAAGTTTTTTACCCTTCGTTTTTTCGACACGTGGATTTTTACGGTAAAACGGGATTACCAAGGATGGTCTTCGATTTACCATCGCTGGAGAGTGGTGCACCATGGTATCGTTCCATTTCAAATCCATGCACGCATTTCAAAAAGCCGTACGACACTGTTCGCCATTTCGGACGGATGATGCACCTTGCACCGCGGATATTGCACCCTGTAGATATCGATTATTCGGACGGCCGTAACTTTTGGCTCGTTTAGAGTTACGGGAGCCATAACAAGTCAAAACGAAGGCCTCAGTGAGTTCTACGGCTATGACAGCTTTCAGCCGTCAATGGATTGTTGAATGCCCAAAAAAGACTATCCGAGCCTCAATCGGGTCTATGAAGTTTTTTACCCTTCGTTTTTTCGACACGTGGATTTTTGCGGTAAAACGGGATTACCGTGGCTGGTCTTCAATTTACCATCGCTGGAGAGTGGTGCACCATGGTATCGTTCCATTTCAAATCAGTGCATGCATTTCAAAAAGTCGTACGACACTGTTTCGCCATTTCGGACAGATGTTGCACCTTGCACGGCGGATGTTGCACCCTGTGGATATCGATTATTCGGACGGCCATAGCTTCTGGCTCGTTTAGAGTTACGGGAGCCATAACCAGTCAAAACGAAGGCCTTAGTGAGTTCTACGGCTATGACAGCTTTCAGCCGTCAATGGATTGTTTAATGCCCAAAAAGACGATCCGAGTCTCAATCGGGTCTAGGAAGTTTATTACCCTTAGTTTTTTCGACACGTGGACTTTTACGGTAAAACGGGATTACCGTGGCTGGTCTTCGCTGGAGAGTGGTGCACCATGGTACCGTTCCGTTTCAAATCCATGCACGCAATTCAAAAAGTCGTACGACACAGTTCGCCATTTCGGACGGATGTTGCACCTTGCACCGTGGATGTTGCACCCTGTAGATATCGATTATTCGGACGGCCATAACTTCTGGCTCGTTTAGAGTTACGGGAGCCATAACCAGTCAAAACGAAGGCCTTAGTGAGTTCTACGGCTATGACAGCTTTCAGCCGTTAATGGATTGTTTAATGCCCAAAAAAGACGATCCGAGTCTCAATCGGGTCTAGGATGTTTATTACCCTTAGTTTTTTGGACACGTGGATTTTTACGGTAAAACGGGGTTACCGTGGCTGGTCTTCGATTTACCATCGCTGAAGTGTGGTGCACCATGGTACCGTTCCATTTCAAATCAGTGCACGCATTTCAAAAAGTCATACGACACTGTTTCGCCATTTCGGACGGGTGTTGCACCTTGCACGGCAGATGTTGCACCCTGTAGATATCGATTATTCGGACGGCCATAACTTCTGGCTCGTTTAGAGTTACGGGAGCCATAACCAGTCAAAACGAAGGCCTTAGTGAGTTCTACGGCTATGATAGCTTTCAGCCGTTAATGGATTGTTTAATGCCCAAAAAAGACGATCCGAGTCTCAATCGGGTCTAGGATGTTTATTACCCTTAGTTTTTTCGACACGTGGATTTTTACGGTAAAACGGGGTTACCGTGGATGGTCTTCGATTTACCATCGCTGAAGAGTGGTGCACCATGGTACCGTTCCGTTTCAAATCCATGCACGCAATTCAAAAAGCCGTATGACACTGTTCGCCATTTCGGGCGGATGTTGCACCTTGCACCGTGGATGTTGCACCCTGTAGATATCGATTATTCGGACGGCCGTAACTTCTGGCTCGTTTAGAATTACGGGAGCCATAAGCAGTCAAAACGAAGGCCTCAGTGATTTCTACGGCTATAATAGCTTTCAGCCGTCATTGTATTGTTGAATGCCCAAAAAAGACTATCCGAGCCTCAATCGGGTCTAGGAAGTTTTTTACCCTTCGTTTTTTCCACACGTGGATTTTTACGGTAAAACGGGATTACCGTGGATGGTCTTCAATTTACCATCGCTGAAGAGTGGTGCACTATAGTACCGTTCCATTTCAAATCCATGCACACATTTCAAAAAGTCATACGACACTGTTTCGCCATTTTCGACGGATGTTGCACCTTGCACCGCGGATGTTGCACCCCGTAGATATCGATTATTCGGACGGCCATAACTTCTGGCTCGTTTAGAGTTACGGGAGCCGTAACCAGGCAAAACGAAGGCCTTAGTGAGTTCTACGGCTATGACAGCTTTCAACCGTCTATGGATTGTTTAGTGCCCAAAAAAGACGATCTGAGTCTCAATCGGGTCTAGGAAGTTTATTACCCTTAGTTTTTTCGACACGTGAATTTTTACGGCAAAACGGGATTACTCCGGCTGGTCTTCGATTTACCATCGCTGGAGAGTGGTGCACCATGGTACCGTTCGGTTTCAAATCCATGCACGCATTTCATAAAGTCGTACGACACTGTTTTGCCATTTCGGACGGATGTTGCACCTTGCACCGTGGATGTTGCACCCGGTAGATATCGATTATTCGGACGGCCGTAACTTCTGGCTCGTTTAGAGTTACGGGAGTCATAAACAGTCAAAGCGAAGGCCTCAGTGAGTTCTACGGCTATAACAGCTTTCAGCCGTCAATGGATAGTTGAATGCCCAAAAAAGACTATCCGAGCCTCAATCGGGTCTAGGAAGTTTTTTACCCTTAGTTTTTTCGACACGTGGATTTTTACGGTAAAACGGGATTACCGTGGCTGGTCTTTAATTTACCATCGCTGGAGAGTGGTGCACCATGGTACCGTTCCATTTCAAATCAGTGCACGCATTTCAAAAAGTCATACGACACTGTTTCGCCATTTCGGACGGATGTTGCACCTTGCACGGCGGATGTTGCACCCTGTAGATATCGATTATTCGGACGGCCATAACTTCTGGCTCGTTTAGAGTTACGGGAGCCATAACCAGCCAAAACGAAGGCCTTAGTGAGTTCTACGGCTATGATAGCTTTCAGCCATTAATGGATTGTTTAATGCCCAAAAAAGACGATCCGAGTCTCAATCGGGTCTAGGATGTTTATTACCCTTAGTTTTTTCGACACGTGGATTTTTACGGTAAAACGGGGTTACCGTGGATGGTCTTCGATTTACCATCGCTGAAGAGTGGTGCACCATGGTACCGTTCCGTTTCAAATCCATGCACGCAATTCAAAAAGTCGTACGACACTGTTCGCCATTTCGGGCGGATGTTGCACCTTGCACCGTGGATGTTGCACCCTGTAGATATCGATTATTCGGACGGCCGTAACTTCTGGCTCGTTTAGAATTACGGGAGCCATAAGCAGTCAAAACGAAGGCCTCAGTGATTTCTACAGCTATAATAGCTTTCAGCCGTCATTGTATTGTTGAATGCCCAAAAAAGACTATCCGAGCCTCAATCGGGTCTAGGAAGTTTTTTACCCTTCGTTTTTTCGACACGTGGATTTTTACGGTAAAACGGGATTACCGTGGATGGTCTTCAATTTACCATCGCTGGAGAGTGGTGCACTATAGTACCGTTCCATTTCAAATCCATGCATGCATTTCAAAAAGTCGTACGACACTGTTTCGCCATTTCGGAAGGATGTTGCACCTTGCACCGCGGATGTTGCACCCCGTAGATATCGATATTCGGACGGCCATAACTTCTGGCTCATTTAGAGTTACGGGAGCCGTAACCAGTCAAAACGAAGGCCTCAGTGAGTTCTACGGCTACAATAGCTTTCGGCCGTCAATGGATTGTTGAATGCCCAAAAAAGACTATCCGAGTCTCAATCGGGTCTAGGAATCTTTTTACCCTTCGTTTTTTCGATACGTGGATTTTTACGGTAAAACGGGATTACCAAGGATGGTCTTCGATTTACCATCGCTGGAGAGTGGTGCACCATGGTATCGTTCCGTTTCAAATCCATGCACGCATTTCAAAAAGCCGTACGATACTGTTCGCCATTTCGGACGGATGATGCACCTTGCACTGTGGATGTTGCACCCTGTAGATATCGATTATTCGGACGGCCGTAACTTCTGGCTCGTTTAGAGTTACGGGAGCCATAACTAGTCAAAACGAAGGCCTCAGTGAGTTCTACGGCTATGACGGCTTTCAGCCGTCAATGGATTGTTGAATGCCCAAAAAAGACTATCCGAGTCTCAATCGGGTCTATGAAGTTTATTACCCTTAGTTTTTTCAACACGTGGATTTTTACGGTAAAACGGGATTACTGCAGCTGGTCTTCGATTTAACATCGCTGGAGAGTGGTGCACCATGGTACCGTTCCATTTCAAATCCATGCATGCATTTCATAAAGACGTACGACACAGTTTCTCCATTTCGGACGGATGTTGCACCTTGCACCGCGGATGTTGCACCCTGTAGATATCGATTATTCGGACGGCCATAACTTCTGGCTCGTTTAGAGTTACGGGATCCATAACCAGTCAAAAAGAAGGCCTCAGTGAGTTCTACGGCTATGATAGCTTTCAGCCGTCAATGGATTGTTTAATGCCCAAAAAAGACGATCCGAGTCTCAATCGGGTCTAGGAAGTTTTTTACCCTTCGTTTTTTCGACACGTGGATTTTTACGGTAAAACGGGATTACTGCGGGTGGTCTTCGATTTACCATCGCTGGAGAGTGGTACACCATGGTACCGTTCCATTTTAAATCCATGCACGCATTTCACAAAGTCGTACAACACTGTTTTGCCATTTCGGAAGGATGTTGCACCTTGCAACGCGGATGTTGCACCCGGTAGATATTGATTATTCAGACGGCCATAACTTCTGGCTCGTTTGGAGTTACGGGAGTAATAACCAGTCAAAACGAAGGCCTCGGTGAGTTCTACGGCTATGACAGCTTTCAGCCGTCATTGTATTGTTGAATGCCCAAAAAAGATTATCCGAGCCTCAATCGGGTCTAGGAAGTTTTTTACCCTTCGTTTTTTTGACACGTGGATTTTTACGGTAAAACGGGATTACCGTGGCTGGTCTTCAATTTACCATCGCTGGAGAGTGGTGCACCATGGTATTGTTCCATTTCAAATCAGTGCACGCATTTCAAAAAGTCGTACAACACTGTTTCGCCATTTCAGACAGATGTTGCACCTTGCACGGCGGATGTTGCACCCAGTGGATATCGATTATTCAAACGGCCATAACTTCTGGCTCGTTTAGAATTATGGGATCCATAACCAGTCAAAACGAAGGCCTTAGTGAGTTCTACGGCTATGACCGCTTTCAGCCGTCAATGGATTGTTTAATGCCCAAAAAAGACGATCCGAGTCTAAATCTGGTCTAGGAAGTTTATTACCCTTAGTTTTTTCGACACGTGGATTTTTACGGTAAAACGAGGTTACCGTGGCTGTTCTTCGATTTACCATCGCTGGAGAGTGGTGCACCATGGTACCGTTCCGTTTCAAATCCATGCACGCAATTCAAAAAGTCGTACGACACTGTTCGCCATTTAGGACGGATGTTGCACCTTGCACCGTGGATGTTGCACCCTGTAGATATCAATTATTCGGACGGCCGTAACTTCTGGCTCGTTTAGAGTTACGGGAGCCATTAGCAGTCAAAACGAAGGCCTCAGTGAGTTCTACGGCTATAATAGCTTTCAGCCGTCATTGTATTGTTGAATGTCCAAAAAAGACTATCCGAGCCTCAATCGGGTCTAGGAAGTTTTTACCCTTCGTTTTTTCGACACGTGGATTTCTACGGTAAAACAGGATTACCGTGTATGGTCTTCGATTTACCATCGCTAGAGAGTGGTGCACCATAGTACCGTTCCATTTCAAATCCATGCACGCATTTCAAAAAGTCGTACGACACTGTTTCGCCATTTCGGACGGATGTTGCACCTTGCACCGCGGATGTTGCACCCTGTAGATATCAATTATTCGGACGGCCATAACTTCTGGCTCGTTTAGAGTTACGGGAGCCGTAACCAGTCAAAACGAAGGCCTCAGTGAATTCTACGGCTACGACAGCTTTCAGCCGTCAATGGATTATTGAATGCCCAAAAAAGACTATCCGAGTCTCAATCGGGTCTAGAAAGTTTTTTACCCTTCGTTTTTTCGACACGTGGATTTTTACGGTAAAACGGGATTACCGCGGCTGGTCTTCGATTTACCATCGCTGGAGAGTGGTACACCATGGTACCGTTCCATTTCAAATCCATGCACGCATTTCGCAAAGTCGTACAACACAGTTTTTCCATTTCGGAAGGATGTTGCACCTTGCAACGCGGATGTTGCACCCGGTAGATATCGATTATTCAAACGGCCATAACTTCTGGCTCGTTTAGAGTTACGGGAGCCATAACCAGTCAAAACGAAGGCCTCAGTGAGTTCTACGGCTATGACAGCTTTCAGCCGTCATTGTATTGTTGAATGCCCAAAAAAGACTATCCGAGCCTCAATCGGGTCTAGGAAGTTTTTTACCCTTCGTTTTTTCGACACGTGGATTTTTGCGGTAAAACGGGATTACCGTGGCTGGTCTTCAATTTACCATCGCTGGAGAGTGGTGCACCATGGTATCGTTCCATTTCAAATCAGTGCATGCATTTCAAAAAGTCGTACGACACTGTTTCGCCATTTCGGACAGATGTTGCACCTTGCACGGCGGATGTTGCACCCTGTGGATATCGATTATTCGGACGGCCATAGCTTCTGGCTCGTTTAGAGTTTCGGGAGCCATAACTAGTCAAAACGAAGGCCTTAGTGAGTTCTACGGCTATGACAGCTTTCAGCCGTCAATGGATTGTTTAATGCCCAAAAAAGACGATCCGAGTCTCAATCGGGTCTAGGAAGTTTATTACCCTTAGTTTTTTCGACACGTGGATTTTTACGGTAAAACGGGGTTACCGTGGCTGTTCTTCGATTTACCATCGCTGGAGAGTGGTGCACCATGGTACCGTTCCGTTTCAAATCCATGCACGCAATTCAAAAAGTCGTACGACATTGTTCGCCATTTAGGACGGATGTTGCACCTTGCACCGTGGATGTTGCACCCTGTGGATATCAATTATTCGGACGGCCGTAACTTCTGGCTCGTTTAGAGTTATGGGAGCCATAAGCAGTCAAAACGAAGGCCTCGGTGAGTTCTACGGCAATAATAGCTTTCAGCCGTCATTGTATTGTTGAATGTCCAAAAAAGACTATCCGAGCCTCAATCGGGTGTAGGAAGTTTTTTACCCTTCGTTTTTTCGACACGTGGATTTTTACGGTAAAACGGGATTACCGTGTATGGTCTTCGATTTACCATCGCTGGAGAGTGGTGCGCCATATTACCGTTCCATTTCAAATCCATGCACGCATTTCAAAAAGTCGTACGACACTATTTCGCCATTTCGGACGGATGTTGCATCTTGCACCGCGGATGTTGCACCCTGTAGATATCGATTATTCGGGCGGCCATAACTTCTGGCTCGCTTAGAGTTACGGGAGCCATAACCAGTCAAAACGAAGGCCTCAGTGAGTTCTACGGCTACAATAGCTTTCAGCCGTCAATGGATTATTGAATGCCCAAAAAAGACTATCCGAGTCTCAATCGGGTCTAGGAAGTTTTTTACCCTTCGTTTTTTCGACACGTGGATTTTTACGGTAAAACGGGATTACCGCGGCTAGTCTTCGATTTACCATCGCTGGAGAGTGGTGCACCATGGTACCGTTCCTTTTCAAATCCATGCACGCATTTCAAAAAGTCGTACGACACTGTTTCGCCATTTCGGACGGATGTTGCACCTTGCACGGCGGATGTTGCACCCTGCAGATAACGATTATTCGGAAGGCCAACACTTCTGGCTCGTTTAGAGTTACGGGAGCCATTACCAGTCAAAACGAAGGCCTCAGGGAGTTCTACGGCTACTGGTCTTCGATTTACCATCGCTGGAGAGTGGTGCACCATGGTACCGTTCCATTTCAAATCCATGCACGCATTTGATAAAGTAGTACGACACTGTTTTGCCATTTCGGAAGGATGTTGCACCTTGCACAGCGGATGTTGCACCCGGTAGATATCGATTATTCGGACAGCCATAACTTCTGGCTCGTTTAGAGTTATGGGAGCCATAACCAGTCAAAACGAAGGCCTCAGTGAGTTCTACGGCTATGACAGCTTTCAGCCGTCATTGTATTGTTGAATGCCCAAAAAAGACTATCCGAGTCTCAATCGGGTCTAGGAAGTTTTTTACCCTTCGTTTTTTCGACACATGGATTTTTACGGTAAAACGGGATTACCGTGGCTGGTCTTCAATTTACCATCGCTGGAGAGTGGTGCACCATGGTACTATTCCATTTCAAATCAGTGCACGCATTTCAAAAAGTCGTACGACATTGTTTCGCCATTTCGGACGGATGTTGCACCTTGCACGGCGGATGTTGCACCCTATAGATATCGATTAATCGGACAGCCCTAACTTCTGGCTCGTTTAGAGTTACGGGAGCCATAACCAGTCAAAACGAAGGCCTTAGTGAGTTCTACGGCTATGACAGCTTTCAGCCGTCAATGGATTGTTTAATGCCCAAAAAATACGATCCGAGTCTCAATCGGGTCTAGGAAGTTTATTAACCTTAGTTTTTTCGACACGTGGATTTTTACGGTAAAACGGGGTTACCGTTGCTGGTCTTCGATTTACCATCGCTGGAGTGTGGTGCACCATGGTAACGTTCCGTTTCAAATCCATGCACGCAATTCAAAAGGTCGTACGACACTGTTCGCCATTTAGGACGGATGTTCCACCATGCACCGTGGATGTGACTCCCTGTAGATATCGATTATTCGGACGGCCGTAACTTCTGGCTCGTTTAGAGTTACGGGAGCCATAAGCAGTCAAAACGATGGCCTCAGTGAGTTTTATGGCTGTAACAGCTTTCAACCGTCATTGTATTGTTGAATGCCCAAAAAAGACTATCCGAGCCTCAATCGGGTCTAGAAAGTTTTTTACCCTTCGTTTTTTCGACACGTGGATTTTTACGGTAAAACGGGATTACCGTGTATGGTCTTCGATTTACCATCGCTGGAGAGTGGTGCACCATAGTACCGTTCCATTTCAAATCCATGCACGCATTTCAAAAAGTCGTATGACACTGTTTCGCCATTTCGGACGGATGTTGCACCTTGCACCGCGGATGTTGCACCCTGTAGATATCGATTATTCGGACGGCCATAACTTCTGGCTCGTTTAGAGTTACGGGAGCTGTAACCAGTCAAAACGAAGGCCTCAGTGAGTTCAACGGCTATGACAGCTTTCAGCCGTCAATGGATTATTGAATGCCCAAAAAAGACTATCCGAGTCTCAATCGGGTCAAGGAAGTTTTTTACCCTTCGTTTTTTCGACACGTGGATTTTTACGGTAAAACGGGATTACCATGGATGGTCTTCGATTTACCATCGCTAGAGAGTGGTGCACCATGGTACCGTTCCGTTTGAAATCCATGCACACATTTCAAAAAGCTGTACGACACTGTTCGCCATTTCGGACGGATGTTGCACCTTGCACCGTGGATTTTGTACCCTGTAGATACCGATTATTCGGACGGCCGTAACTTAAGGCTCGTTTAGAGTTACGGGAGCCATAACAAGTCAAAATGAAGGCCTTAGTGAGTTCTATGGCTATGACAGCTTTCAGCCGTCAATGGATTGTTTAATGCCCAAAAAAGACGATCCGAGTCTCAATCGGGTCTATGAAGTTTATTACCCTTAGTTTTTTCGACACGTGGATTTTTACGGTAAAACGGGATTACTGCGGCTGGTCTTCGATTTACCATCGCTGGAGAGTGGTGCACCACGGTACCGTTCCGTTTCAAATCCATGCACGCATTTCATAAAGACGTACGACACATTTTCGTCATTTCGGACGGATGTTGGACCTTGCACCGCGGATGTTGCACCCTGTAGATATCGATTATTCGGACGGCCATAACTTCTGGCTCGTTTAGAGTTACGGGAGCCATAACCAGTCAAAAAGAAGGCCTCAGTGAGTTCTACGGCTATGACCGCTTTTAGCCGTTCAATGGATTGTTTAATGCCCAAAAAAGACGATCCGAGTCTCAATCGGGTCTAGGAAGTTTTTTCGACACGTGGATTTTTACGGTAAAACGGGATTACCGCGGCTGGTCTTCGATTTACCATCGCTGGAGAGTGGTGCACCATGGTACCGTTCCTTTTAAAATCCATGCACGCATTTCAAAAAGTCGTACGACACTGTTTCACCATTTCGGACGGATGTTGCACCTTGCACGGCGGATGTTGCACCCTGTAGATATCGATTATTCGGACGGCCAAAACTTCTGGCTCGTTTAGAGTTACGGGAGCTATTACCAGTCAAAACGAAGGCCTCATGGAGTTCTACGGCTATGACAGCTTTCAGCCGTCAATGGATTTTTTAATTCCCCAAAAAGACGATCCGAGTCTCATTCGGGTCTAGGAATTTTTTACCCTTCGTTTTTTCGACACGTGGATTTTTACGGTGAAACGGGATTACCATGGATGGTCTTCGATTTACCATCGCTAGAGTGTGGTGCACCAAGGTACCGTTCCGTTTCAAATCCATGCACGCAATTCAAAAAGTCGTACGACACTGTTCGCCATATAGGACGGATGTTGCACCTTGCACCGTGGATGTTGCTCCTTGTAGATATCGATTATTCGGACGGCCGTAACTTCTGGCTCGTTTAGAGTTACGGGAGCCATAGGCAGTCAAAACGAAGGCCTCAGTGAGTTCTATGGCTATAACAGCTTTCAGCCGTCATTGTATTGTTGAATGTCCAAAAAAGACTATCCGAGCCTCAATCGGGTCTAGGAAGTTTTTTACCCTTCGTTTTTTCGACACGTGGATTTTTACGGTAAAACGGGATTACCGTGTATGGTCTTCGATTCACCATCGCTGGAGAGTGCTGCACCATAGTACCGTTCCATTTCAAATCCATGCACACGTTTCAAAAAGTCGTATGACACTGTTTCGCCATTTCGGACGGATGTTGCGCCTTGCACCGCGGATGTTGCACCCTGTAGATATCGATTATTCGGACGGCCATAACTTCTGGCTCGTTTAGAGTTACGGGAGCTGTAACCAGTCAAAACGAAGGCTTCAGTGAGTTCAACGGCTATGACAGCTTTCAGCCGTCAATGGATTATTGAATGCCCAAAAAAGACTATCTAAGTCTCAATCGGGTCTAGGAAGTTTTTTACCCTTCGTTTTTTCGACACGTGGATTTTTACGGTAAAACGGGATTACCATGGATGGTCTTCGATTTACCATCGCCGGAGAGTGGTGCACCACGGTACCGTTCCATTTCAAATCCATGCACGCATTTCAAAAAGCCGTACGACACTGTTCGCCATTTCGGACGGATGTTGCACCTTGCACCGTGGATGTTGCACCCTGTGGAAATCGATTATTCGGACGGCCGTAACTTCTGGCTCGTTTAGAGTTACGGGAGGCTTAACCAGTCAAAACGAAGGCCTCAGTGAGTTCTACGGCTATGACAGCTTTCAGCCGTCAATGGATTGTTTAATGCCCAAAAAAGACGATCCGAGTCTTAATCGGGTCTATGAAGTTTATTACCCTTAGTTTTTTCGACACGTGGATTTTTACGGTAAAACGGGATTACTGCGGCTGGTCTTCGATTTACCATCGCTGGAGAGTTGTGCACCATGGTACCGTTCTGTTTCAAATCCATGCACGCATTTCATAAAGACGTACGACACAGTTTCGCCATTTTGGACGGATGTTGCACCTTGCACCGCGGATGTTGCACCCTGTAGATATCGATTATTCGGACGGCCATAACTTCTGGCTCGTTTAGAGTTTCGGGAGCAATAACCAGTCAAAAAGAAGGCCTCAGTGAGTTCTACGGCTATGACCGCTTTTAGCCGTTCAATGGATTGTTTAATGCCCAAAAAAGACGATCCGAGTCTCAATCGGGTCTAGGAAGTTTTTTACCCTTCGTTTTTTCGACACGTGGATTTTTACGGTAAAACGGGATTACCGCGGTTCGATTTACCATCGCTGGAGAGTGGTGCACCATGATACCGTTCCTTTTCAAATCCATGCACGCATTTCAAAAAGTCGTACGACACTGTTTCACCATTTCGGACGGATGTTGCACCTTGCACGGCGGATGTTGCACCCTGTAGATATCGATTATTCGGACGGCCAAAACTTCTGGCTCGTTTAGAGTTACGGGAGCTATTACCAGTCAAAACGAAGGCCTCATGGAGATCTACGGCTATGACAGCTTTCAGCCGTCAATGGATTTTTTAATTCCCAAAAAAGACGATCCGAGTCTCAATCGGGTCTAGGAAGTTTATTACTCTTAGTTTTTTCGACACGTGGATTTCTACGGTAAAACGGGATTACCGTGGCTGGTCTTCGATTTACCATCGCTGGAGAGTGGTGCACCATGGTACCGTTCCGTTTCAAATCCATGCACGCATTTCAAAAAGTCGTACGACACTGTTCGCCATTTCGGACGGATGTTGCACCTTGCACCGTGGATGTTGCACCCTGTAGATATCGATTATTCAGACAGCCGTAACTTCTGGCTCGTTTAGAGTTACGGGAGCCATAAGCAGTCAAAACGAAGGCCTCTGTGAGTTCTACGGCTATGACCGCTTTCAGCCGTCATTGTATCGTTGAATTCCCAAATAAGACTATCCGAGTCTCAATAGGGTCTAGGAAGTTTTTTACCCTTCGTTTTTTCGACACGTGGATTTTTACGGTAAAACGGGATTACCGTGGATGGTCTTCGATTTACCATTGCGGTAGAGTGGTGCACCATGGTACCGTTCCATTTCAAATCCATGCACGCATTTCAAAAAGTTGTACGACAACGTTTCGCCATTTCGGATGGATGTTGCACCTTGCACCGCAGATGTTTCACCCTGTAGATATCGATTATTCGGACGGCCATAACTTCTGGCTCGTATAGAGTTACATGAGCCATAACCAGTCAAAACGAAGGCCTCAGTGAGTTCTACGGCTATGACAGCTTTCAGCCGTCAGTGGATTGTTGAATGCCCAAAAAAGACTATCCGAGTCTCAATCGGGTCTAGGAAGTTTTTTACCCTTCGTTTTTTCGACATGTGGATTTTTACGGTAAAACGGGATTACCGTGGATGGTCTTCGATTTACCATCGCTGGAGGGTGGTGCACCATGGTACCATTCCGTTTCAAATCCATGCACGCATTTCAAAAATTCATACGACACTGTTCTCCATTTCGGACGGATGTTGCACCTTGCACTGTGGATGTTGCACCATGTAGATATCGATTATTCGGACGGCCGTAACTTCTGGCTCGTTTAGAGTTACGGGAGCCATAACCAGTCAAAACGAAGGCCTCAGTGAGTTCTACGGCTATGACAGCTTTCAACCATCAATGGATTGTTTAATGCCCAAAAAAGACGATCTGAGTCTCAATCGGGTCTAGGAAGTTTATTACCCTTAGTTTTTTCGACACGTGGATTTTTACGGCAAAACGGGATTACTCCGGCTGGTCTTCGATTTACCATTGCTGGAGAGTGGTGCACCATGGTACCGTTCGGTTTCAAATCCATGCACGCATTTCATAAAGTCGTACGACACTGTTTTGCCATTTCTGATGGATGTTGCACCTTGCACCGTGGATGTTGCACCCGGTAGATATCGATTATTCGGACGGCCATAACTTCTGGCTCGTTTAGAGTTACGGGAGCCATAACCAGTCAAAACGAAGGCCTCAGTGAGTTCTACGGCTATAACAGCTTTCAGCCGTCAATGGATTGTTGAATGCCCAAAAAAGACTATCCGAGCCTCAATCGGGTCTAGGAAGTTTTTTACCCTTAGTTTTTTCGACACGTGGATTTTTACGGTAAAATGGGGTTACCGTGGCTGGACATCAATTTACCATCGCTGGAGAGTGGTGCATCATGGTACCGTTCCATTTCAAATCAGTGCACGCATTTCAAAAAGTCATACGACACTGTTTCGCCATTTCGGACGGATGTTGCACCTTGCACGGCGGATGTTGCACCCTGTAGATATCGATTATTCGGACGGCCATAACTTCTGGCTCGTTTAGAATTACGGGAGCCATAACCAGTCAAAACGAAGTCCTTAGTGAGTTCTACGGCTATGACAGCTTTCAGCCGTTAATGGATTGTTTAATGCCCAAAAAAGGCGATCCGAGTCTCAATCGGGTCTAGGATGTTTATTACCCTTAGTTTTTTCGACACGTGGATTTTCACGGTAAAACGGGGTTACCGTGGCTGGTCTTCGATTTACCATCGCTGAAGAGTGGTGCACCATGGTACCGTTCCGTTTCAAATCCATGCACGCAATTCAAAAAGTCGTACGACACTGTTCGCCATTTCGGGCGGATGTTGCACCTTGCACCGTGGATGTTGCACCCTCTAGATATCGATTATTCGGACGGCCGTAACTTCTGGTTCCTTTAGAATTACGGGAGCCATAAGCAGTCAAAACGAAGGCCTCAGTGATTTCTACGGCTATTATAGATTTCAGCCGTCATTGTATTGTTGAATGCCCAAAAAAGACTATCCGAGCCTCAATCGGGTCTAGGAAGTTTTTTACCCTTCGTTTTTTCGACACGTGGATTTTTACGGTAAAACGGGATTACCGTGGATGGTCTTCGATTTACCATCGCTGGAGAGTGGTGCACTATAGTACCGTTCCATTTCAAATCCATGCACGCATTTCAAAAAGTCGTACGACACTGTTTCGCCATTTCGGACGGATGTTGCACCTTGCACCGCGGATGTTGCACCCCGTAGATATCGATTATTCGGACGGCCATAACTTCTGGCTCGTTTAGAGTTACGGGAGCCGTAACCAGTCAAAACGAAGGCCTCAGTGAGTTCTACGGCTATGACTGCTTTCAACCGTCAATGGATTGTTTAATGCCCAAAAAAGACGATCTGAGTCTCAATCGTGTCTAGGAAGTTTATTACCCTTAGTTTTTTCGACACGTGGACTTTTACGGCAAAACGGGATTACTCCGGCTGGCCTTCGATTTACCATCGCTGAAGAGTGGTGCACCATGGTACCGTTCGGTTTCAAATCCATGCACGCATTTCATAAAGTCGTACGACACTGTTTTGCCATTTCGGACGGATGATGCACCTTGCACCGTGGATGTTGCACCCTGTAGATATCGATTATTCGGACAGCCGTAACTTCTGGCTCGTTTAGAGTTACGGGAGCCATAACCAGTCAAAACGAAGGCCTCAGTGAGTTCTACGGCTATGACAGCTTTCAGCCGTCAGTGGATTGTTGAATGCCCAAAAAAGACTATCCGAGCCTCAATCGGGTCTAGGAAGTTTTTTACCCTTAGTTTTTTCGACAAAATCAGTGCACGCATTTCAAAAAGTCATACGACACTGTTTCGCCATTTCGGACGGATGTTGCACCTTGCACGGCGGATGTTGCACCATGTAGATATCGATTATTCGGACGGCCGTAACTTCTGGCTCGTTTAGAGTTACGGGAGCCATAACCAGTCAAAACGAAGTCCTTAGTGAGTTCTACGGCTGTGACAGCTTTCAGCCGTTAATGGATTGTTTAATGCCCAAAAAAGGCGATTCGAGTCTCAATCGGGTCTAGGATGTTTATTACCCTTAGTTTTTTCGACACGTGGATTTTTACGGTAAAACGGGGTTACCGTGGCTGGTCTTCGATTTACCATCGCTGAAGAGTGGTGCACCATGGTACCGTTCCGTTTCAAATCCATGCACGCAATTCCAAAAGTCGTACGACACTGTTCGCCATTTCGGGCGGATGTTGCACCTTGCACCGTGGATGTTGCACCCTGTAGATATCGATTATTCGGACGGCCGTAATTTCTGGTTCGTTTAGAATTACGGGAGCCATAAGCAGTCAAAACGAAGGCCTCAGTGATTTCTACGGCTATTATAGCTTTCAGCCGTCATTGTATTGTTGAATGCCCAAAAAAGACTATCCGAGCCTCAATCGGGTCTAGGAAGTTTTTTACCCTTCGTTTTTTCGACACGTGGATTTTTACGGTAAAACGGGATTACCGTGGATGGTCTTCGATTTACCATCGCTGGAGAGTGGTGCACTATAGTACCGTTCCATTTCAAATCCATGCACGCATTTCAAAAAGTCGTACGACACTGTTTCGCCATTTCGGACGGATGTTGCACCTTGCACCGCGGATGTTGCACCCCGTAGATATCGATTATTCGAACGGCCATAACTTCTGGCTCGTTTGGAGTTACGGGAGCCGTAACCAGTCAAAACGAAGGCCTCAGTGAGTTCTACGGCTATGACTGCTTTCAACCGTCAATGGATTGTTTAATGCCCAAAAAAGACGATCTGAGTCTCAATCGGGTCTAGGAAGTTTATTACCCTTAGTTTTTTCGACACGTGGACTTTTACGGCAAAACGGGATTACTCCGGCTGGCCTTCGATTTACCATCGCTGAAGAGTGGTGCACCATGGTACCGTTCGGTTTCAAATCCATGCACGCATTTCATAAAGTCGTACGACACTGTTTTGCCATTTCGGACGGATGATGCACATTGCACCGTGGATGTTGCACCCTGTAGATATCGATTATTCGGACGGCCGTAACTTCTGGCTCGTTTAGAGTTACGGGAGCCATAACTAGTCAAAACGAAGGCCTTGGTGATTTCTACGGCTATGACAGCTTTCAGCCGTCAATGGATTGTTGAATGCCCAAAAAAGACTATCCGAGTCTCAATCGGGTCTATGAAGTTTATTACCCTTAGTTTTTTCGACACGTGGATTTTTACGGTAAAACGGGATTACTGCGGCTGGTCTTCGATTTAACATCGCTGGAGAGTGGTGCACCATGGTACCGTTCCATTTCAAATCCATGCATGCATTTCATAAAGACGTACGATACAGTTTCGCCATTTCGGACGGATGTTGCACCTTGCACGGCGGATGTTGCACCCTGTAGATATCGATTATTCGGACGGCCATAACTTCTGGCTCGTTTGGAGTTACGGGAGCCATAACCAGTCAAAACGAAGGCCTTAGTGAGTTCTACGGCTATGACAGCTTTCAGCCGTTAATGGATTGTTTAATGCCCAAAAAAGGCGATCCGAGTCTCAATCGGGTCTAGGATGTTTATTACCCTTAGTTTTTTCGACACGTGGATTTTTACGGTAAAACGGGGTTACCGTGGCTGGTCTTCGATTTACCATCGCTGAAGAGTGGTGCACCATGGTACCGTTCCGTTTCAAATCCATGCACGTAATTCAAAAAGTCGTACGACACTGTTCGCCATTTCGGGCCGATGTTGCACCTTGCACCGTGGATGTTGCACCCTGTAGATATCGATTATTCGGACGGCCGTAACTTCTTGCTCGTTTAGAATTACGGGATCCATAAGCAGTCAAAATGAAGGCCTCAGTGATTTCTACGGCAATAATAGTTTTCAGCCATCATTGTATTGTTGAATGGCCAAAAAAGACTATCCGAGCCTCAATCGGGTCTAGGAAGTTTTTTACCCTTCGTTTTTTCGACACGTGGATTTTTAAGGTAAAACGGGATTACCGTGGATGGTCTTCTATTTATCATCGCTGGAGAGTGGTGCACTATAGTACCGTTCCATTTCAAATCCATGCACGCATTTCAAAAAGTCGTACGACACTGTTTCGCCATTTCAGACGGATGTTGCACCTTGCACCGCGGATGTTGCACCCCGTAGATATCGATTATTCGGACGACCATAACTTCTGGCTCGTTTAGAGTTACGGGAGCCGTAACCGGTCAAAACGAAGGCCTCAGTGAGTTCTATGGCTACGACAGCTTTCGACCGTCAATGGATTGTTGAATGCCCAAAAAAGACTATCCGAGTCTCAATCGGGTCTAGGAAGTTTTTTACCCTTCGTTTTTTCGACACGTGGATTTTTACGGTAAAACGGGATTACCAAGGATGGTCTTCGATTTACCATCGCTGGAGAGAGGTGCACCATGGTATCGTTCCGTTTCAAATCCATGCACGCATTTCAAAAAGCCGTACGACACTGTTCGCCATTTCGGACGGATGATGCACCTTGCACCGTGGATGTTGCACCCTGTAGATATCGATTATTCGGACGGCCGTAACTTCTGGCTCGTTTAGAGTTACGGGAGCCATAACTAGTCAAAACGAAGGCCTCAGTGAGTTCTACGGCTATGACAGCTTTCAGCCGTCAATGGATTGTTGAATGCCCAAAAAAGACTCTCCGAGTCTCAATCGGGTCTATGAAGTTTATTGCCCTTAGTTTTTTCGACACGTGGATTTTTACGGTAAAACGGGATTACTGCGGCTGGTCTTCGATTTAACATCGCTGGAGAGTGGTTCACCATGGTACCGTTCCATTTCAAATCCATGCATGCATTTCATAAAGACGTACGACACAGTTCGCCATTTCGGACGGATGTTGCACCTTGCACCGCGGATGTTGCACCCTGTAGATATCGATTATTCGGACGGCCATAACATCTGGCTCGTTTAGAGTTATGGGAGCCATAACCAGTCAAAAAGAAGGCCTCAGTGAGTTCTATGGCTATGACAGCTTTCAGCCGTCAATGGATTGTTTGATGCCCAAAAAAGACGATCAAAGTCTCAATCGGGTCTAGGAAGATTTTTACCCTTCGTTTTTTCGACACGTGGATTTTTACGGTAAAACGGGATTACCGCGGCTGGTCTTCGATTTACCATCGCTGGAGAGTGGTACACCATGGTACCGTTCCATTTTAAATCCATGCATGCATTTCACAAAGTCGTACAACACTGTTTTGCCATTTCGGAAGGATGTTGCACCTTGCAACGCGGATGTTGCACCCGGTAGATATCGATTATTTAGACGGCCATAACTTCTGGCTCGTTTAGAGTTACGGGAGCCATAACTAGTCAAAACGAAGGCCTCAGTGAGTTCTACAGCTATGACAGCTTTCAGCCATCATTGTATTGTTGAATGCCCAAAAAAGACTATCCGAGCCTCAATCGGGTCTAGGAAGTTTTTTACCCTTCGTTTTTTCGACACATGGATTTTTACGGTAAAACGGGATTACCGTGGCTGGTCTTCAATTTACCATCGCTGGAGAGTGGTGCACCATGGTATCGTTCCATTTCAAATCAGTGCACGCATTTCAAAAAGTCGTACGACACTGTTTCGCCATTTCGGACAGATGTTGCACCTTGCCCGGCGAATGTTGCACCCTGTGGATATCGATTATTCGGACGGCCATAACTTCTCGCTCGTTTAGAGTTACGGGAGCCATAACCAGTCTAAACGAAGGCCTTAGTGAGTTCTATGGCTATGACCGCTTTCAGCCGTCAATGGATTGTTTAATGCCCAAAAAAGACGATCCGAGTCTCAATCGGGTCTAGGAAGTTTATTACCCTTAGTTTTTTCGACACGTGGATTTTTACGGTAAAACGGGGTTACAGTGGCTGTTCTTCAATTTACCATCGCTGGAGAGTGGTGCACCATGGTACCGTTCCATTTCAAATCCATGCGCGCAATTCAAAAAGTCGTGCGACACTGTTCGCCATTTAGGACGGATGTTGCACCTTGCACCGTGGATGTTGCACCCTGTAGATATCAATTATTCGGACGGCCGTAACTTCTGGCTCGTTTAGAGTTACGGGAGCCATAAGAAGTCAAAACGAAGGCCTCAGTGACTTCTACGGCTATAATAGCTTTCAGCCGCATTGTATTGTTGAATGTCCAAAAAAGACTATCCGAGCCTCAATCGGGTCTAGGAAGTTTTTTACCCTTCGTTTTTTCGACACGTGGATTTTTACGGTAAAACGGGATTATCGTGGCTGGTCTTCGATTTACCATCGCTGGAGAGTGGTGCACCATGGTACTGTTCCGTTTCAAATCCATGCACGTTTTTCAAAAAGTCGTACGACACTGTTCGCCATTTCGGACGGATGTTGCACCTTGCACCGTGGATGTTGCACCCTGTAGATATCGATTATTCGGACGGCCGTAACTTCTGGCTCGTTTAGAGTTACGGGAGCCATAAGCAGTCAAAACGAAGGCCTCTGTGAGTTCTACGGCTATGACCGCTTTCAGCCGTCATTGTATTGTTGAATTCCCAAATAAGACTATCCGAGTCTCAATAGGGTCTAGGAAGTTTTTTACCCTTCGTTTTTTCGACACGTGGATTTTTACGGTAAAACGGGATTACCGTGGATGGTCTTCGATTTACCATCGCGGGAGAGTGGTGCATCATGGTACCGCTCCATTTCGAATCCATGCACGCATTTCAAAAAGTCGTACGACAATGTTTCGCCATTTCGGACGGATGTTGCACCTTGCACCGCAGATGTTGCACCCTGTAGATATCGATTATTCGAACGGCCATAACTTCTGGCTCGTTTAGAGTTATAGGAGCCATAACCAGTCAAAACGAAGGCCTCGGTGAGTTCTACGGCTATGACAGTTTCAGCCGTCAGTGGATTGTTGAATGCCCAAAAAAGACTATCCGAGTCTCAATCGGATCTAGGAAGTTTTTTACCCTTCGTTTTTTCGACACGTGGATTTTTACGGTAAAACGGGATTACCGTGGATGGTCTTCGATTTACCATCGCTGGAGGGTGGTGCACCATGGTACCATTCCGTTTCAAATCCATGCACGCATTTCAAAAATTTATACGACACTGTTCTCCATTTCGGACGGATGTTGCACCTTGCACTGTGGATGTTGCACCATGTAGATATCGATTATTCGGACGGCCGTAACTTCTGGCTCGTTTAGAGTTACGGGAGCCATAACCAGTCAAAACGAAGGCCTCAGTGAGTTCTACGGCTATGACAGCTTTTAACCGTCAATGGATTGGTTAATGCCCAAAAAAGACGATCTGAGTCTCAATCGGGTCTAGGAAGTTTATTACCCTTAGTTTTTTCGACACGTGGATTTTTACGGCAAAACGGGATTACTCCGGCTGGTCTTCGATTTACCATCGCTGGAGAGTGGTACACCATGGTACCGCTCGGTTTCAAATCCATGCACGCATTTCATAAAGTCGTACGACACTTTTTTGCCATTTCGGACGAATGTTGCACCTTGCACCGTGGATGTTGCACCCGGTAGATATCGATTAGTCGGACGGCCATAACTTCTGGCTCGTTTAGAGTTACGGGAGCCATAACCAGTCAAAACGAAGGCCTCAGTGAGTTCTACGGCTAAGCTTTCAGCCGTCAATGTATTGTTGAATGCCCAAAAAAGACTATCCGAGCCTCAATCGGGTCTAGGAAGTTTTTTACCCTTCGTTTTTTCGACACGTGAATTTTTACGGTAAAACAGGATTACCGTGGCTGGTCTTCCATTTACCATCGCTGGAGAGTGGGGACCATGGTACTGTTTCGTATCAAATCCATGCACGCATTTCAAAAAGTCGTACGACACTGTTTCGCCATTTCGGACGGATGTTGCACCGTGCACCGTGGATGTTGCACCCTGTAGATATCGACTATTTGGACGGCCATAACTTCTGGCTCGTTTAGAATTACGGGAGCCATAACTAGTCAAAACGGAGGCCTCAGTGAATTCTATGGCTATGATAGATTTCAGCCGTCAATGGATTGTTTAATGCCCAAAAAGACGATCCGAGTCTCAATCGGGTCTAGGAAGTTTATTACCCTTAGTTTTTTCGACACGTGGACTTTTACGATAAAACGGAATTACCGTGGCTGGTCTTCGATTTACCATCGCTGGAGAGTGGTGCACCATGGTACCATTCCGTTTCAAATCCATGCGCGCAATTCAAAAAGTCGTACGACACTGTTCGCCATTTCGGACGGATGTTGCACCTTGCACCGTGGATGTTGCACCCTGTAGATATCGATTATTCGGACGGCCATAACTTCTGGCTCGTTTAGAGTTACGAGATCCATAACAAGTCAAAACGAAGGCCTTAGTGAGTTCTACGGCTATGACAGCTTTCAGACGTTAATGGGTTGTTTAATTCCCAAAAAAGACGATCCGAGTCTCAATCGGGTCTAGGATGTTTATTACCCATAGTTTTTTGGACACGTGGATTTTTACGGTAAAACGGGGTTACCGTGGCTGGTCTTCGATTTATAATCGCTGAAGAGTGGTGCACCATGGTACCGTTCCTTTTCAAATTCATGCACGCAATTCAAAAAGTCGTACGACACTGTTCGCCATTTCGGGCGGATGTTGCACCTTGCACCGTGGATGTTGCACCCTGTAGATATCGATTATTCGGACGGCCGTAACTTCTGGCTCGTTTAGAATTACGGGAGCCATAAGCAGTCAAAACGAAGGCCTCAGTGATTTCTACGGCTATAATAGCTTTCAGCCGTCATTGTATTGTTGAATGCCCAAAAAAGACTATCCGAGCCTCAATCGGGTCTAGGAAGTTTTTTACCCTTCGTTTTTTCCACACGTGGATTTTTACGGTAAAACGGGATTACCGTGGATGGTCTTCGATTTACCATCGCTGGAGAGTGGTGCACTATAGTACCGTTCAATTTCAAATCCATGCACGCATTTCAAAAAGTCGTACGACACTGTTTCGCCATTTCGGACGGATGTTGCACCTTGCACCGCGGATGTTGCACCCCGTAGATATCGATTATTCGGACGGCCATAACTTCTGGCTCGTTTAGAGTTACCGGAGCCGTAACCAGTCAAAACGAAGGCCTAAGTGAGTTCTACGGCTATGACAGCTTTCAACCGTCAATGGATTGTTAAATGCCCAAAAAAGACGATCTGAGTCTCAATCGGGTCTAGGAAGTTTATTACCCTTAGTTTTTTCGACACGTGGATTTTTACGGCAAAACGGGATTACTCGGGCTGGCCTTCGATTTACCATCGCTGAAGAGTGGTGCACCATGGTACCGTTCGGTTTCAAATCCATGCACGTATTTCATAAAGTCGTACGACACTGTTTTGCCATTTCGGACGGATGTTGCACCTTGCACCGTGGATGTTGCACCCGGTAGATATCGATTATTCGGACGGCCGTAACTTCTGGCTCGTTTAGAGTTACGGGAGCCATAACCAGTCAAAACGAAGGCCTCAGTGAGTTCTACGGCTATAACAGCTTTCAGCCGTCAATGGATTGTTGAATGCCCAAAAAAGACTATCCGAGCCTCAATCGGGTCTAGGAAGTTTTTTACCCTTAGTTTTTTCGACACGTGGATTTTTACGGTAAAACGGGATTACCGTGGCTGGTCTTCAATTTACCATCGCTGGAGAGTGGTGCACCATGGTACCATTCCATTTCAAATCAGTGCACGCATTTCAAAAAGTCATACGACACTGTTTTGCCATTTCGGACGGATGTTGCACCTTGCACGGCGGATGTTGCACCCTGTAGATATCGATTATTCGGACGGCCATAACTTCTGACTCGTTTAGAGTTACGAGAGGCATAACCAGTCAAAACGAAGGCCTTAGTGAGTTCTACGGCTATGATAGCTTTCAGCCGTTAATGGATTGTTTAATGCTCAAAAAAGACGATCCGAGTCTCAATCGGGTCTAGGATGTTTATTACCCTTAGTTTTTTCGACACGTGGATTTTTACGTTAAAACGGGGTTACCGTGGATGGTCTTCGATTTACCATCGCTGAAGAGTGGTGCACCATGGTACCATTCCGTTTCAAATCCATGCACGCAATTCAAAAAGTCGTACGACACTGTTCGCCATTTCGGGCGGATGTTGCACCTTGCACCGTGGATGTTGCACCCTGTAGATATCGATTATTCGGACGGCCGTAACTTCTGGCTCGTTTAGAATTACGGGAGCCATAAGCAGTCAAAACGAAGGCCTCAGTGATTTCTACGGCTATAATAGCTTTCAGCCGTCATTGTATTGTTGAATGCCCAAAAAAGACAATCCGAGCCTCAATCGGGTCTAGGAAGTTTTTTACCCTTCGTTTTTTCGACACGTGGATTTTTACGGTAAAACGGGATTACCGTGGATGGTCTTCAATTTACCATCGCTGGAGAGTGGTGCACCATGGTATTGTTCCATTTCAAATCAGTGCACGCATTTCAAAAAGTCGTACAACACTGTCTCGCCATTTCGGACAGATGTTGCACCTTGCACGGCGGATGTTGCACCCAGTGGATATCGTTTATTCGGACGGCCATAACTTCTGGCTCGTTTAGAATTATGGGAGCCATAACCAGTCAAAACGAAGGCCTTAGTGAGTTCTACGGCTATGACCGCTTTCAGCCGTCAATGGAGTGTTTAATGCCCAAAAAAGACGATCCGAGCCTAAATCCGGTCTAGGAAGTTTATTACCCTTAGTTTTTTCGACACGTAGATTTTTACGGTAAAACGAGGTTACCGTGGCTGTTCTTCGATTTACCATCGCTGGAGAGGGGTGCACCATGGTACCGTTCCGTTTCAAATCCATGCACGCAATTCAAAAAGTCGTACGACACTGTTCGCCATTTAGGACGGATGTTGCACCTTGCACCGTGGATGTTGCACCCTGTAGATATCAATTATTCGGACGGCCGTAACTTCTGGCTCGTTTAGAGTTACGGGAGCCATAAGCAGTCAAAACGAAGGCCTCAGTGAGTTCTACGGCTATGACAGCTTTCAGCCGTCAATGGATTGTTGAATGTCCAAAAAAGACTATCCGAGCCTCAATCGGGTGTAGGAAGTTTTTTACCCTTCGTTTTTTCGACACATGGATTTTTATGGTAAAACGGGATTACCGTGTATGGTCTTCGATTTACCATCGCTGGAGAGTGGTGCGCCATATTACCGTTCCATTTCAAATCCATGCACGCATTTCAAAAAGTCGTACGACACTATTTCGCCATTTCGGACGGATGTTGCATCTTGCACCGTGGATGTTGCACCCTGTAGATATCGATTATTCGGACGGCCATAACTTCTGGCTCGTTTAGAGTTACGGGAGCCATAACCAGTCAAAACGAAGGCCTCAGTGAGTTCTACGGCTACAACAGCTTTCAGCCGTCAATGGATTATTGAATGCCCAAAAAAGACTATCCGAGTCTCAATCGGGTCTAGGAAGTTTTTTACCCTTCGTTTTTTTGAAACGTGGATTTTTACGGTAAAACGGGATTACCGCGGCTAGTCTTCGATTTACCATCGCTGGAGAGTGGTGCACCATGGTACCGTTCCTTTTCAAATCCATGCACGCATTTCAAAAAGTCATACGACACTGTTTCGCCATTTCGGACGGATGTTGCACCTTGCACGGCGGATGTTGCACCCTGTAGATAACGATTATTCAGACGGCCAACACTTCTGGCTCGTTTAGAGTTACGGAAGCCATTACCAGTCAAAACGAAGGCCTCAGGGAGTTCTACGGCTATGACAGCTTTCAGCCGTCAATGGATTGTTTAATTCCCAAAAAAGACGATTCGAGTCTCAATCGGGTCTACGAAGTTTATTAACCTTAGTTTTTTCGACACGTGGATTTTTACGGTAAAACGGGGTTACTGTGGCTATTCTTCGATTTACCATCGCTGGAGAGTGGTGCAACATGGTACCGTTCCGTTTCAAATCCATGCACGTAATTCAAAAAGTCGTACGACACTGTTCGCCATTTAGGACGGATGTTGCACCTTGCACCGTGGATGTTGCACCCTGTAGATATCAATTATTCGGACGGCCGTTACTTCTGGCTCGTTTAGAGTTACGGGAGCCATAAGCAGTCAAAACGAAGGCCTCAGTCAGTTCTACGGCTATAACAGCTTTCAGCCGTCATTGTATTGTTGAATGTCCAAAAAAGACTATCCGAGCCTCAATCGGGTCTAGGAAGTTTTTTACCCTTCGTTTTTTCGACACGTGGATTTTTACGGTAAAACGGGATTACCGTGTATGGTCTTTGATTTACCATCGCTGGAGAGTGGTGCACCATAGTAACATTCCATTTCAAATCCACGCACGCATTTCAAAAAGTCGTACGACACTGTTTCGCCATTTCGGACGGATGTTGCACCTTGCACCGCGGATGTTGCACCCTGTAGATATCGATTATTCGGACGGCCATAACTTCTGGCTCCTTTAGAGTTACGGGAGCCGTAACCAGTCAGAATGAAGGCCTCAGTGAGTTCTACCGCTACGACAGCTTTCAACCGTCAATGGATTATTGAATGCCCAAAAAAGACTATCCGAGTCTCAATCGGGTCTAGGAAGTTTTTTACCCTTCGTTTTTTCGACACGTGGATTTTTACGGTAAAACGGGATTACCATGGATGGTCTTCGATTTAACACCGCTAGAGAGTGGTGCACCATGGTACCGTTCCGTTTCAAATCCATGCACGCATTTCAAAAAGCCGCACGACACTGTTCGCCATTTCGGACGGATGTTGCACCTTGCACCGTGGATGTTGCACCCTGTAGATATCGATTATTCGGACGGCCGTAACTTCTGGCTCGTTTAGAGTTACGGGAGCCATAACATGTCCAAACGAAGGCCTCAGTGAGTTCCATGGCTATGACAGCTTTCAGCCGTCAATGGATTGTTTAATGCCCAAAAAAGACGATCCGAGTCTCAATCGGGTCTATGAAGTTTATTACCTTTAGTTTTTTCGACACGTGGATTTTTTACGGAAAAATGTGATTACTGCGACTGGTCTTCGATTTACCATCGCTGGAGAGTGGTGCACCACGGTACCGTTCCGTTTCAAATCCATGCACGCATTTCATAAAGACGTACGACACAGTTTCGCCATTTCGGACGGATGTTGCACCTTGCACCGCGGATGTTGCACCCTGTAGATATCGATTATTCGGACGGCCATAACTTCTGGCTCGTTTAGAGTTACGGGAGCCATAACTAGTCAAAAAGAAGGCCTCGGTGAGTTCTACGGCTACGACAGCTTTCAGCCGTCAATGGATTATTGAATGCCCAAAAAAGACTATCCGAGTCTCAATCGGGTCTAGGAAGTTTTTTACCCTTCGTTTTTTCGACACGTGGATTTTTACGGTAAAAAGGGATTACCATGGATGGTCTTCGATTTACTATCGCTGGAGAGTGGTGCACCATGGTACCGTTCCGTTTCAAATCCATGCACGCGTTTCAAAAAGCCGTACGACACTGTTCGCCATTTCGTACGGATGTTGCACCTTGCACCGTGGATGTTGCACCCTGTAGATATCGATTATTCGGACGGCCGTAACATCTGGCTCGTTTAGAGTTACGGGAGCCATAACCAGTCAAAACGAAGGCCACAGTGAGTTCTACGGCTATGATAGCTTTCAGCCGTCAATGGATTGTTTAATGCCCAAAAAAGACGATCCGAGTCTCAATCGGGTCTATGAAGTTTATTACCCTTAGTTTTTTCGACACGTGGATTTTTACGGTAAAACGGGATCACTGCGGCTGGTCTTCGCTTTACCATCCCTGGAGAGTGGCGCACCATGGTACCGTTCCGTTTCAAATCCATGCACGCATTTCATAAAGACGTACGACACAGTTTCGCCATTTCGGACGGATGTTGCACCTTGCACCGCGGATGTTGCACCCTGTAGATATCGATTATTCGGACGGCCATAACTTTTGGCTCGTTTAGAGTTACGGGAGCCATAACCAGTCAAAAAGAAGGCCTCAGTGATTTCTACGGCTATGACCGCTTTTAGCCGTTCATTGGATTGTTTAATGCCCAAAAAAGACGATCCGAGTCTCAATCGGGTCAAGGAAGTTTTTTACCCTTCGTTTTTTCGGCGCGTGGATTTTTACGGTAAAACGGGATTAGCGCGGCTAGTCTTCGATTTACCATCGCTGGAGGGTGGTGCACCATGGTACCGTTCCTTTTCAAATCCATGCACGCATTTCCAAAAGTCGTACGACACTGTTTCGCCATTTCGGACGGATGTTGCACCTTGCACGGCGGATGTTGCACCCTGTAGATATCGATTATTCGGACGGCCAAAACTTCTGGCTCGTTTAGAGTTACGGGAGCTATTACCAGTCAAAACGAAGGCCTCAGGGAGTTCTACGGCTATGACAGCTTTCAGCCGTCAATGGATTTTTTAATTCCCAAAAAAGACGATCCGAGTCTCATTCGGGTCTAGGAAGTTTTTTACCCTTCGTTTTTTCGACACGTGGATTTTTACGGTGAAACGGGATTAACGTGGATGGTCTTCGATTTACCATCGCTGGGGAGTGGTACACCATGGTACCGTTTCGTTTCAAATCCATGCACGCATTTCAAAAAGTCGTACGACACTGTTCGCCATTTCGGACGGATGTTGCACCTTGCATCATGGATGTTGCACCTTGTAGATATCGATTATTCGGGCGGCCATAACTTCTGGCTCGTTTAGAGTTACGGGAGCCATAACCAGTCAAAATGAAGGCCTCAGCAGCCGTCAATGGATTGTTTAATGCCCAAAAAAGACTATCCGAGTCTCAATCGGGTCTAGGAAGTTTTTTACCCTTCGTTTTTTGGACACGTGGATTTTTACGGTAAAACGGGATTACCGTGGCTGGTCTTCGATTTACCATCACTGGAGAGTGGTAGACCATGGTACCGTTCCGTTTCAAATCCATGCACGCATTTCAAAAAGTCGTACGACACTGTTTCGCCATTTCGGTCGGATGTTGCACCTTGCACCGTGGATGTTGCACCCTGTAGATATCGATTATTCGGACGACCATAACTTCTGGCTCGTTTAGAGTTACGGGAGCCATAACAAGTCAAAACGAAGGCCTCAGTGAGTTCTACGGCTATGACAGCTTTCAGCCGTCAATGGATTGTTTAATGCCCAAAAAAGACGATCCGAGTCTCAATCGGGTCTAGGAAGTTTATTACCCATAGTTTTTTCAACACGTGGATTTTTACGGTAAAACGGGATTACCGTGGCTGGTCTTCGATTTACCATCACTGAAGAGTGGTGCACCATGGTACCGTTCCATTTCAAATCCATGCACGCATTTCAAAAAGTCGTACGACACTGTTCGCCATTTCGGACGGATGTTGCACCTTGCACCGTGGATGTTGCACCCTGTAGATATCGATTATTCGGACGGCCGTAACTTCTGATTCGTTTAGAGTTACGAGAGCCATATGCAGTCAAAACGAAGGCCTCAGTGAGTTCTAAGGCTATGACCGCTTTCAGCCGTCATTGTATTGCTGAATGCCCAAATAAGATTATCCGAGTCTCATTAGGGTCTAGGAAGTATTTTATTCTTCGTTTTTTCGACACGTGGATTTTTACGGTAAAACGGGATTACCGTGGATGGTCTTCGGTTTACCATCGCGGGAGAGTGGTGCACCATCGTACCGTTCCAATTCAAATCCATGCACGCATTTCAAAAAGTCATGCGACAATGTTTCGCCATTTCGGACGGATGTTGCACCTTGCACCGCGGATGTTGCACCCTGTAGATATCGATTATTCGGACGGCCATAACTTCCGGCTCGTTTAGAGTTACATGAGCCATAACCAGTCAAAACGAAGGCCTTAGTGAGTTCTACGGCTATGACAGCTTTCAGCCGTCAATGGATTGTTGAATGCCCAAAAAAGACTATCCGAGTCTCAATCGGGTCTAGGAAGTTTTTTACCCTTCGTTTTTTCGACACATGGATTTTTACGGTAAAACGAGATTACCGTGGATGGTCTTCGATTTACCATCGCTGGAGGGTGGTGCACCATGGTACCATTCCATTTCAAATCCATGCACGCATTTCAAAAATTCATACCACACTGTTCGCCATTTCGGACGGATGTTGCACCTTGCACCGTGGATGTTGCACCATGCAGATATCGATTATTCGGACGGCCGTAACTTCTGCCTCGTTTAGAGTTACGGGAGCCATAACTAGTCAAAACGAAGGCCTCAGTGAGTTCTACGGCTATGACAGCTTTCAACCGTCAATGAATTGTTTAATGCCCAAAAAAGACGATCCGAGTCTCAATCGGGTCTATGAAGTTTATTACACTTAGTTTTTTCGACACGCGGATTTTTACGGTAAAACGGGATTACTTCGGCTGGTCTTCGATTTACCATCACTGGAGAGTGGTGCACCATGGTACCGTTCCGTTTCAAATCCATGCACGCATTCCATAAAGTCATACGACACTGTTTCGCCATTTCGGACGGATGTTGCACCTTGCACCGCGGATGTTGCACCCTGTAGATATCGATTATTCAGACGACCATAACTTCTGGCTCGTTTAGAGTTACGGGAGCCATAACTAGTAAAAAGGAAGGCCTCAGTGAGTTCTACGGCTATGACCACTTTTAGCCGTCAATGGATTGTTTAATGCCCAAAAAAGACGATCCGAGTCTCAATCGGGTCTAGGAAGTTTTTTGCCCTTCGTTTTTACGACACGTAGATTTTTACGGTAAAGCGGGATTACCGTGGCTGGTCTTCGATTTACCATCGCTAGAGAGTGGTGCACCATGGTATCGTTCCATTACAAATCCATGCACGCATTTCAAAAAATCGTACAACACTGTTTCGCCATTTCGGACGGATGTTGCACCTTGCACGGCGGATGTTGCACCCTGTAGATATCGATTATTCGAACGGCGATAACTTCTGGCTCGTTAGAGATACGGGAGCCATAACTAGTCAACACGAAGGCCTCAGGGAGTTCTACGGCGATGACAGCTTTCAGCCGTCAATGGATTGTTTAATTGCCAAAAAAGACTATCCGAGTCTCATTCGGGTCTAGGAAGTTTTTCACCCTTCGTTTTTTCGACACGTGGATTTTTACGGTAAAACGGGATTACCGTGGATGGTCTTCGATTTACCATCGCTGAAGATTGGTGCACCATGGTACCGTTCCGTTTCAAATCCATGCACGCATTTCAAAAAGTCGTACAACACTGTTCGCCATTTCGGAAGGATGTTGCACCTTGCACCGTGGATGTTGCACCCTGTAGATATCGATTATTCGGACGGCCATAACTTCTGGATCGTTTAGAGTTACGGGAGCCATAACCAGTCAAAACGAAGGCCTCAGTGAGTTCTACGGCTATGATGGCTTTCAGCCGTCAATGGATTGTTTAATGCCCAAAAAAGACTATCCGAGTCTCAATCGGGTCTAGGAAGTTTTTTACCCTTCGTTTTTTCGACACGTGAATTTTTACGGTAAAACGGGATTACCTTGGCTGGTCTTCCATTTACCATCGCTGGAGAGTGGGGACCATGGTACTGTTTCGTATCAAATTCATGCACGCATTTCAAAAAGTCGTACGACAATGTTTCGCCATTTCGGACGGATGTTGCACCTTGCACCGTGGATGTTGCACCCTGTAGATATCGATTATTTGGACGGCCATAACTTCTGGCTCGTTTAGAGTTACGGGAGCCATAACTAGTCAAAACGGAGGCCTCAGTGAGTTCTATGGCTATGATAGATTTCAGCCGTCAATGGATTGTTTAATGCCCAAAAAGACGATCCGAGTCTCAATTGGGTCTAGGAAGTTTATTACCCTTAGTTTTTTCGACACGTGGACTTTTACGGTAAAACGGGATTACCGTGGCTGGTCTTCGATTTACCATCGCTGGAGAGTGGTGCACCATGGTACCGTTCCGTTTCAAATCCATGCACGCAATTCAAAAAGTCGTACGACACTGTTTGCCATTTCGGACGGATGTTGCACCTTGCACCGTGGATGTTGCACATTGTAGATATCGATTATTCGGACGGACGTAACTTCTGGCTCGTTTAGAGTTACGGGAGCCATAAGCGGTCAAAACGAAGGCCTCAGCGAGTTCTACGGCTATGACCGCTTTCAGCCGTCAATGGATTGTTTAATGCCTAAAAAAGACGATCCGAGTCTCAATCGGGTCTATGAAGTTTATTACCCTTTGTTTTTTCGACACGTGGAATTTTACGGTAAAACGGGATTACTGCGGCTGGTCTTCGATTACCATCGCTGGAGAGTGGTGCACCATGGTACCGTTCCGTTTCAAATCCATGCATGCATTTCAAAAAGTCGTATGACACAGTTTCGCCATTTCGGACGGATGTTGCACCTTGCACCGCGGATGTTGCACCCTGTAGATATCGATTATTCGGACGGCCATAACTTCTGGCTCGTTTAGAGTTACGGGAGCCATAACCAGTCAAAAAGAAGGCCTCAGTGAGTTCTACGGCTATGACCGCTTTTAGCCGTCAATGGATTGTTTAATGCCCAAAAAAGACGATCCGAGTCTCAATCGGGTGTAGGAAGTTTTTTACCCTTCGTTTTTTCGACACGTGGATTTTTACGGTAAAACGGGATTACTGTTTGCGCAAATAATGGGCAAACACCTCCAATCCGTATAATTTAGTTGATTTTATGTGGTTTTTAATGATTTGGGTGACTTATGCAAATGTGCAAAAAGTAGGGACTGAACTGTAAAAGACACACAGATTTAAAGTGGTTCGGCCGGAACGTGCCTACGTCCACTTTATATGTTATTATCCTTTTTTCTTCCAGAATTCAAGTACAAAGCTTTAAGTACAAGTATAAGAAAGTTGTTTGAAAGTTCCTTCCTTGCTTGAGCTCTCAAACTTGTCTGCCATTGTTGTACCCCTGCCCCTCTATTTATAGAGTGAGGATGGGGGCAGGGTTCTTGGATGTATATAGCTGCTGGTGGGCCTGGGTTGAAGCGATCTGGCCTGGCATATCTGGTTCGGCGGAGCTTGGTTCGGTCGTGGTTGGAGTGGCTTTGGTCCGGTAGGATGTTGGTCCGGTGGTGAGATGGAGGTGAGGTTGGTTTGGTCCGGTGTGGATTTGGTTCGGTGATAGGAGGAGGATGGGATAGTTCGGCTGTACGTGGTTCGGTGGATCATGGTTCGGCAGAGGTTGGATGGGTTGGTTCGGTGTGGGATGGAGAGTGTTGGTTCGGCAGGGGTGTTGGTTCGGTGGTAGAGGTTGATTCGGTGGCAACAGCCTCGCGTTGGTCCGGTGCCGAAGGGGTGTGCTTGGTTCGGTATTTGTAGATGCGAGGTTTGGTTCGGCCAGGCATAGGTACCGAATGGACAGTATGTAAATGGTGATTCTAGACGAAATTGATGCTCCTTGGCCTCGTGATCACATGGGTAAGAATTCGCCCAACATTTGCCTCCCAAAGTGGGGCACGTGCTTGCATGTGTCGCGCTTTGTTTTTCTTCTGGTTGGTGTAGCTTCGTTCGGTCCAGAGTGCTGAACCAATTGGTCTGGTTTCCTACATTTGCCTATAAATAGGGGCTATACGCCTTCGTTATTTCTTACCAAACAAGCCGAACTTTTTGCCAAATCAAACCCTTAGCTTCGACGAATCAAGACGCTAGCCGAACCAGGTGAGAACCCCTTGCTGCCGAATGAATTTTATAGACTTCCAGTACCGGATGAATTTGAAAAACTTAATATCGAATGAACTTTCATCCTTCAACGCCGAATGAAACTCGAACTCTCAATACCGAATGAGATTCGAACTTTCCATACCGAATGAAACTCGAACTTTCACTACCGAATGAAACTTGAACTTTCACTACCGAATGAAACTTAAAGACTTTTATTTCTGCGAATGAGTTTTGAATTGTGAGCAAGTATACAGGCTGCATGTACCTACGAGTTTACATTTCCATACTCCTTGTTCTAACGATGTGCTTTTGCTTTGGTGTTGCAGATAAATGTCTAACAAGGTGGAAACCCGATCGGAAAAGAAAAAATCTACGGACAGAAGTGAGTCTTCCGTCGTGCCTCCCGCCCAGCAAGGACCGAAACGTCGTGGACCTACCCTGAGGTCGCTAGTAGACGGGTATGGTCCCCAAGAGCTTCTGAACTCTCCTTCTGATTGCTTTCCGAGCTCTCTCAGAGAGGAGCAACTTGACGTTATCTCCCGCTCCTTCGGAATAGATAGAGCGCGCATGCTATTGCCGGGGGAAGGAGTGATGCCGTATGACCCCCACCCCCCCCAAAGGCTACTTTGCTTACAGCAGATATCATTGCATGTGTGGTGCCATCCCGCCTCTCAACGCCTGGATAGTTAGCTTTATCACATATCTGAAGGTGGCTCCATTCCAGCTTCTGCCTAATTCATACGCCATTCTGGTGAGTCTTTTCGTCATCTTTCAGAGGAAATACGGGCGTCCCCCTTCCAACCGGGAGATCCGATATCTGTACAACTTGAGAGGCTACAAGAAGGGGTCTCCATATATCAGTTTGGAAGCGGCCGTGCCCTTTAAGTCTGTTCTGGATTTGTACTCGAAGTTTAGTATGTTCAAGAAGGAATGGTTTTTCATTAGGCATGACCCTGTTTCTTTCCGCCTTTTCACTACCGGTTGTAAGTTGAACTTCATTTATATTTTCCTTGTCCCGATCACCATGCTTCTTCTTATATGCTTTTATTTCTTGCTAGCAATAGGTGGCTTTGCGGTTGTGGAGAATGATTCCTTGGCGCGGATGGCTGCTGAGATAAAGGTCATTTCGGGAAGGGATAGGTCGGCCTCTTACCTGATCAGGAACGCCACTCTCCTTGAGTATAACTTGATTCTGCCACATCAATTTGTGGTTAAACAGAGAGATAAAGCCGAAGAGAGGGCTGCAAAAGCTAAGGATGGGGCTACAGCGAAGATCAGCAGGAAGAGACCTTTCTCGGTACCTCCAGCCGTTGGGGGAAAGAAGCTTAAGAAGTCTGATGGACCCTCTCCCAGTACATGTCCAGATATTCTGGAGGAGGAAGGTGGAGAGGAGGAAAGAGACGAAGAGGAGAGCGGAGGAGATGGAGAAGGTGAAGGACAGGGTGGTAGTGGTGCCGGGGCGTTGTCTTCTGAGCAGGCAGGGGACATCCAGGAGTGGACGGATGATGCCTTCCGTCAGGCTTTTGAAGGGTTGGAGGAAGGATCAGCCTCGGTGAAGAAGGCAAAGGAGGTTGACAAGGCTGGGGCTGGTGCCGATCCATTCCCTAAGAGTTCTTCAGCTGAGGTGGCTCCAGCGATTCAAGGTGAACTCTTGACTTCTGCAGATTCCATTTATGATAGGGACTTAGGAATATTTTATGGTTCGCTTCCGTCCTGGACGGAGATTCAGGACTTATTGCAGTATTCTCCTTCTCCGCAGGGTTGGTATAACAGACGTGCCTTCTCGTTCTTTTTAAGTTAACATATTTCTTGAATTGTGGACTCTTGTATGTTCTTAACACTTGTTCTTTATTACAGGGGCAGGCGAGGTGGCCAAAACTTCAGACGTTCGACGCCGTCTGGAACAATACAAGTTACTTAGAGCTTCTGCCAAGCCTAAGCCTCCCACTAGTCGTCCAGGATACGTAGTTAGCTACCGTCCTCTTCTTGGGGTTATTGAAGAGAGTATTCAGAAAAAGAAGAGGAGTCACTCCTTATTTGAATCTTCACCCGGTCCGCAGCTTCCTCCTCAACCTATTCATGATATCACGGAGGAGGACACCGAGCATATTCCCTCCCCGCATCCGTCTGAAAATCCTACCGTTATCCGCATAAGACGTCCCGACGTGCCTCGCAATCCCTTTGCCGGCCACCCGGATTTGGACCCCAGTTCTCAAGATATCTTATTTGACGAGGCCAGGGGTGAGCATCTTCTCCCCCGCAATCCCATGGTTCGGGTTCTTGATGAGGCTAAGTCCCTAGACCTGGATCTGCTCACTACTCGGATAGCTGCTATGGGGGACGAAGCCAAGGCCAACACTGACCGGGTCGCGAAGGAGGCCAAGAAGTTAGTGGAACATCACGCCCGATTGGCCAAGGCCGGGGAGGAGATAGGGAGTGCCAATATAAGACTGTGGTTAGTGGTCCCTGATCAGGCCAAGCAACTTGCCGACCAGGCTATTCAGATTTCGCAGCATGAAGCCAACTCCCGACGACTGAAGAAGACCATGGAGGAGGCTAGCAGAGCCGAGTTGCGGAAAATGGAGGCCGCTTGCAAGAAGCGTATTGACATGGCCATTACCACGGTTGATGAGGTTAGGATGGCGGATCTCGAGCAGGTTGAAGAAATATCTGGGAGGCTCGAAGCTGCAGAACTTGCTCAAGACAAGTTGAAAGAAAAGATGAAGGAGATGAGGAGATCCCTTCAGGCTGAGTGCTCGAGATACCGGCGGGAGAGGGATGTTGCCGCCGCTAAGTTGTTGTCCTCCGAGGCCCGGGTGAGGGAGTTTGAGGAGAATGAAGGGATGATGGATGAGATGCTGCAGGACATGTACTTCCGTACCTGGAGGCAGGGTAATCTATCTTGGATGGATGACTATCCCCGGATCATGGCCATGATATATCTCCGGGCTTTGGAGGAGGCCAGGGCCGATGGAGATAAGGAAGGTGGAGCAGCATTCAGTATGGATGTGGTTACCACCCAGTTTTCGAAGGAGGAGAAGGTAGCGGTGAAGGAGGGGAAGCGGCTACTCGCTGCGGAGGAAGCCGGCGTGCAGTTGGGGGATGAGGACCAAGAAGCAGGTGTTGGTGAGTTTCCTCTTTCTAGCTTTTCATAACTTGATCGTTCGTTGTTGGTTTTAATGGACTCTTTTTCTGAATTGGACAGGTGGGACTTCTGGTCAACATGCTGGGAGCTCCGATCCTGCTGTCAAGTAGATTCGGAGAGCTAGTGAGATGGGGGTGGAGCACTAATGCAGTCGACTACTTGATCCGATCCGTATAGTTTTTGGTTTTTTTGACTTTCCTGTCTATACTTAGTCAAAAACGTTAGTGTATTTTTGGATTGTAATTATGTTACTGAGTGACTCTACGTAATTTTATAACATGAGCTGATTTTGTTATATTTTGAATGTTGTCATTGCTTTTGATGTGTTGTATAAGAAATATGACCATGCGTATGCCTGTGATTTGATTGTGTTTGACACTAAGTTTCCGCTTGTAATATAATTTCGTGTTTTGCAATGTTAGTGTGATGTATGAATATGAATTGCAGCTATGCACTAATGTATAAAAGTGGAAGGTACCGCCCTTCATGTTTCGGCTGTGGACGGCAACTTTGCGCGCCCTGCAAGACTAAGCACGGAATGCTGATGAGTGCCTCATTATCCGGTTGTAAGTTTTTTGTTCCCATTAGCGAGCGTTCCCTATTTCATGTCCTGTACTTTCAAGCACCGTTAAGGAGAATAGGAGAAAAGTTTTAAATGAAATGGGAATATAGGAAAAGTAAAACTTCCAGTCACGGAAGGCCGTCGATGTGCTTAAGTTCGTGGCAATGGGTTTTGTAGTTACTTTCCCTAGCTGTGGGTCTTGGAGACATTTGTCACCCATCTTACGCCTCTGCGGGGAGTTTTCTTTTTTACCACAGCCGCACTTAAGACACATCGGAGCCGATCGCGCACAGTAACTACCCGGACCATTATGGCCCGTAATCGTGGGTATTATTGGATTTACTGTGGCCGGCTAGCGTGGGGGCCGATCGTCAACTGTGTACTGCCCCTGGCTGGCCACACCTTATGTTGGGGCTTATGATCGGTTCACAGTTGCCGGCGAGCCGAATCGCTGTAATGAGCTGCCATGGCATAATCGGCCTTCTCTGTGGCTTATACTCGGCTTATTACAGTCGTCTTTAAGGCCGAGGCAAACAATGAGTTAACTCGCGGTAGAGGGATACCTGAGCAAAGTGTCTCATTGGCGAGGGCATAGGAGCACAGCGTACCTGTTAGATTTTGTCCAGGTGGAGTTGTGTTGTGAAGTTCTGAATTGAAATGTCATTTGCAAAGGATTTTGTTCAACAGCAAAGGATAAAGCTCAACAAGTGGCCAAGATATAAAGGAATAAGTTAACAAGAGCCAAGTTTTTTAAAGTGGTTTGGCACGAAAATACGTCCACTGATTCTCTTTGTTAATTCACTTCATATGGGCAGTACAAGTTAAGAAAAGTATCGACAGAGGTGTCGGATGTTCCATGCCTTCTGGAACACCTCTCCGTCCACTGTTGACAAAATATAAGCTCCGTTGTGGAGATCTTTATGAATTACATACGGTCCATCCCAGATTGGATCCAGCGCTCCTGGGCGTGGAAAGATTCGCTTGAGGACGAGAACTCCGTCTTGTAAGCTGCGATGTTTGACTTTGGAGTTGTATAGTGCTGCCACTTTTTGTCTGTGAGCTGTTGCTTTGAGTGCTGCATCACTCCTTCTCTTCTCAATTAGATCCAAAGACATGTGGAGGAGTTCTTCGTTTTCTTCTGGGTTGTAGTGGATCCTACGGTGGGAAGGCACAATAGTCTCAACTGGGAGCATTGCCTCTGATCCGTATGCCAAAGAGAAAGGAGTATGCCCTGTTGATGTTCTGAAAGATGTGCGATAGGCCCAAAGTGCTGTAGGAAGTTCGTCCACCCAAGCGCCTTTTGACTTTTCAAGCTTCTTCTTGATTAGAGTCTTGAGGATTTTGTTGACAGCTTCGACTTGGCCGTTTGCTTGAGGATAAGCTACAGATGAGAAGCTTTTGTGAATCCCGTGCTCTTGGCACCAATCGGCGAATTCTTCACTGTCAAATTGAAGTCCGTTGTCTGATATGATCTTGAGTCGGACTCCATACCTGCACAGAATATTTTTGATCAAGAAGTTGATAACTTTTGTCGAGGATATTTTATTTAGTGGTTCCGCCTCCACCCATTTGGTGAAATAGTCAACCGCCACTATAGCATGTTTGGCTCCGCCTCGGCCTGCTAGCAGTTCGCCAATTAAGTCAATTCCCCATACTGCAAAGGGCCAAGGGCTGGTCATTCGAGTAATTTCATTTGTTGGCAGCCGAGGAATCTTAGCAAATTTCTGACATCTGTCGCGTCTTCTGACGAAGTCTAAAGCATCTTTGTTCAAGGTGGGCCAGAAATACCCATATCGAAGTATCATCTTTGCCAGGGTCTGCCCTCCGGTGTGGTCTCCACAACTTCCCTGGTGGATATTGGATAGAATTTCCTTGGCTTCTCTTTCAGCAACGCACCTCAATAAGTGGTTAGAGAAGCCGTGCCGATAGAGGATGCCTTCTTGTATCGTGTAGCGGGAAGCTTTCCTTAGAATTTTCTTAATTTCACTTCGCCCGTCGGGTAGGGTGCCGTTTTGTAAGTATTCTCGGATAGGGGTCATCCATGTTTCTTCTTCGGTTGCAGCTATCAGGTTTACTTGCTCGAAACTCGGGGTTAGTAGCCTTGAGACAGTTATCGTTCCAGAAGTGGTATCATCTCCCATGCTAGCTTGCTTTGCCAGCTCGTCGGCCTCTTGATTTTCTTCTCGAGGAATGTGTTTGATCGAGTAGTGATCCAATTGATTGAGCAGCCGCTTGGTCTTTTTCAGATATGCCGTGAGCCGTTCTCCTCTAGTCTGGAACTCCCCTAGTATTTGATTTACGATGAGTTGTGAATGACTGTGAAGACATAAGGAACTGACTCCGATCTCCAGGGCGAGCTCTAATCCGGCTATTACTGCTTCATATTCGGCATCATTATTGGTGGCAGCGAATTCTAGCCTTAGTGCATAACGCAGCTTTCTTTCCCTGGGAGTGATGATCACAACGCCTGCCCCCGAGCCTTGTTCATTCGACGCTCCATCTACGAAGAGATTCCACTTGATACCTTCTTCTATTTCAGATTGGTCCCAGCCTTCGTTGATAGTGAATTCGGCGATGAAATCGGCTATGGCTTGTCCCTTGAATGCAGTGCGAGGATGGTAGGTGATATCATATTGGCTTAGCTCGATGCACCACTTGAGCAGTCGCCTAGAGGTGTCGGGACGATGGAGCATTTGCCTCAATGGTTGATCGGTTAGGACTCTGATGGGATGAGATTGGAAATAGTGTCGTAGCTTCCTTGATGTGATTAGTAAACAGTATGCCAGTTTCTCGAGTTTGGGATACCGGGCTTCTGCTCCCGTGAACCTTTTGCTTATGAAGTACACTGGCCGTTGTGTGCGGTTTTCTTCTCTTACCAAAGCGGCCCTCAGAGCATGGGATGACACAGCAAGGTATAGGTATAGTTCTTTGCCTTTATTCGGAGTCGAGAGTACTGGTGGCCGTTGGAGGTGCTCGATTAGGTTAAGGAAAGCAGTTGAACACTCATCGGTCCATTCGAATTTTCCTTTGTCTTTCTTCAGGGCCTCGAAGAAAGGAATGCATTTGTCAGTTGCTTTAGAGATGAACCGGCTTAGGGCGGCCACCTTCCCGTTTAGGCTTTGCATCTCTTTTCAGGTGGATGGTATCTTGATATCTTGCAAGGCCCGAACTTGTTTGGGTTATGCGTCAATCCCCCTGGCATGAACGATGAATCCCAAGAACTTTCCCGATGATACTCCGAAGGAGCATTTTAGAGGGTTCAGCTTCATTCCATATTGGCGAAGTACTTGAAACATCTCGTCCAGATGGTTTATATGGTCGTTGGCTTTTCTTGACTTCACTAGCATGTCGTCCACATAAACTTCCATGGTTCGTCCTATCAGTTCTGCAAACATCTTATTGACGAGGCGCTGATAAGTAGCTCCGGTGTTTTTAAGTCCAAATGGCATTACCTTGTAGCAGTACAATCCTCGGTTAGTGATGAAGCTAGTGTGGTCTTGATCGGGGGCGTGCATAGGGATCTGATTATATCCTGAGTATGCGTCCATAAAGGATAAGAGTTCGTGTCCGGCAGTGTTGTCCACGAGTTGGTCAATTCGGGGGAGTGGGAAGCAGTCTTTCGGGCAAGCGTCATTTAAGTTGGAGAAATCGATGCATGTTCGCCACTTCCCATTAGCTTTCTTTACCAGTACCGGGTTGGCGATCCATTCCGGGTAGATGGCTTCACGTATGAAGCCATTGGCAAGTAAGTTCTTTACTTCTTCCTCAAGGGCTGCTGATCGTTCTGCCCCCATACTTCTCTTCTTTTTCTTTACCGGTACCTTGGTAGGATCGATGTTTAGTGCGTGGCATGCTATGTCCGGGGAGATTCCAGTCATATCAACGTGCGTCCATGCAAATACATCCATGTTGTGGCGAAGAAAATAAATGAGTTGTTTCTTTAATTCTCTTTTTAACTGAGATCCGACTCTCAGCAGTTTACTTGGGTCGTGTTTGTCTACAGATACGAATTCCATAGCCTCTGCAGGCTCGGCGGTGGCCTCCTCCTCTTTGTCCCTGGGGTCTAATTCATTGAAAGGATCACTGGTATACCGAAGAGGAGGGGCTTTCTTTAGGTGCTATGCTTCCAAGCTTTTCATGCAGAGAATAGTCTCTGCATTTTTCCCTTTATCTCTCCTGCGATTATTGCGAAGTTCAGTTACATAGCAGTCCCGAGCAGCGTCTTGATCCCCTTCTACTTCTCCCACTCCATTATCCGTTGGGAACTTCATCTTCAGGCACCATGGGCAAGGACGATTTGGAAGTCGGACAAGGCTGGTCTTCCTAAAAAGGCATTGTAGGCCGAGTGGTTGTCTATTAGCACGAATGTTTGTTTCCGAATGGCGGAGCGGGGATGACTTCCCAATTCAACAAAGAGATCCAATTGTCCGAGTGGCATCTTTGCTTCTCCAGTGAAACCGTGTAGTGGTTTGTTGCAGGGGGATACATCCTTCATTGACAGCTTCATTTTGTCGAAAGCATGCTTGAATAAGATGTTTACTGAACTTCCAGTGTCTATTAAAATTCGAAAAACTTTGGCTGGACCGAACCAGGCAGAGATGACCATAGGGTCCATGTGTGGGTACTGCCTTCCTTCTAGGTCGCGCCCACTGAATGTGATGTAATTATTTTCCTTCCGCTTAGGGTGACGTTCCTCCATAACAGAATTGACGCAGTCACCCTCGCTTCTGAGTGAGTTTCCATATCTTTCCATTTCTGCCCAGCTCTTGTCGGCGATGTGTGGCCCCCCTGATATTGTATGGACCACTATCTTCTCTTGGCTGGAGCCGCTGGTGTTGCGATTTCCTCTGCCTGTCTCTGGGTGGAGCTGCCCTGGGTTTTCTTTGGCAGGAACTGGGGTCCTGTCCTATCCCTTTACATAGCGTTCTAATCTCTTTCTCCTGATATGTTCTTCAATTAGATCTCGGAGATGGCGGCATTCATTGGTATCGTTCCCATGAGACTCGTGGAAACGGCAGAATTTTCCAGACTGGATTACGCGATCTGACTCTTTCTTGTACGGCGGGCGCTTGTATGTAAGTTCGTCCTGGGTGGCCAGGAAGATGTTCTCGACTGTTTCATTCAAGGGGGTGTAAGCGTCAAATCTCGGTCCTGGTCGGTACAAGCGCTTTTCTCCCTTCTCGCCCCTTGCATTGTCTCTGGAGTCGTTTCTCCGAATGTCCTTTGCTGTGGCGGGGGCGTTTCCATGGGCCGTCTTAGCCTGTGGTCCTGTCTGCCTTTCAGTGGCAGCCTCTTCGAGTCTCATGTACTTCCCAGCTTCATGGAAGAAATCGGGCAAGGTAGCCGGTTTTCTTTAGTTAGTCTTCTAGCAAACTTGGTATCTGGGTGCACATCACTACAGAGGGCCATTAGGGTGAGTTTCTCATCGGCATCTTGGACTGCGGCTGCTGCGGCGTTGAACCGGGTTAGATATTGTTGAAGTGTCTCTCCGGATTTCTGTTTGACATTGGATAGAGAATAAGCATCCTTGGGTTGTTCCACGTGAATGCGGAACTGGCTAATGAACTTTTCCTTCAACATTTCCCATGAACTGATGGATCCTTGGGGTAGATGGCAGAACCAGGAGGTAGCTAGATCTGCTAAAAATAGTGGAAAGCATTTGCATAATACTCCTTCCGTTGCCCCACTCATGAGCATATGTTGTGTGTATCTTTGCAGGTGTACAACGGGGTCGGAAGTTCCCTTGTACGGTTCCATCGTCGGCATTATCCATTCTCGAGGTGTGATGGCTGTTTCGATGTTGCGGGTGAAAGGGCTGGTTAATCTAGCACCTATCCCTCGATCTCTTTGCTCCCGTCGGACGCATTCCCTGAATAATCGTGCCATTCTTTCATCAGAATTTGGAGCGGACAAAAATGAGCTTGGTTCTTCCCTGCGGGATCGATCTCGTCCAGATGACCTGTAGGGATGGTATAGCCTATCACTTCTGACGTTATCCAGTGGCTGTCTTTGGCTGCTCGGATGCGTGCTAGGACCAGCTACAGTTGCCCCCTGCCTTAATCTTCCCCTGTGGGGTTCTGCTTCGAGCATTTCCATGGGGTCAACTTCGGGTTGGGTTCTAGCTCGGCTCCGTTCATCGGGGTTTCTATGATTAGGTGGCATGACCGGCTCAGCTACATCCGATCCTCGCCTGGTGCCTCCCCCATTGGGTTCGGTTCCAAGCGCTTCCTCGAGTCGGAGTTCGGACTGAGTCCGGGCGCGGCCCCTATCATTGTTGTTCCTGTTGATAGCTTCTTCGAAGAGGGAAGACCTTTGTTGTCTATAAGATCCTCCAGATTGAGACTCACCCCATGATTCAGTATTGCGGTTGGATCCTTCGGCGTCCCTCAAGCATGGCATGAGTTGGTTCACCAAAGCTTATTGTTGGGATGCGAAGCGGTTGGTCACTTCAACCACAACTCTGTCTAGGTCTGCCCTAGTGATTGCTGCCGGTTGTTCCGCGGCAGGGGCTGTCGGAATTGCCTGATCTACATTTGGAACTACCGTCGTAGTGGGACGGTTCTCTTGATCAGGATCCACTGGATCTGGAGCGCGGCTGGTTGCAACGTTCTTTCCCTTGTTGGCGTCTTTTCTCGGCCTGGAAGTCATGTTTCCCAGGCAATGAAAGGTGCTATTGGGAAAGAAGGTTGAATGAGGGAAGCCGAAGCCCTGAGTTCAATTCTCAGTGAAAGCACCAAAAATGTTTGCGCAAAAAATGGGCAAACACCTTTAATCCGTATAATTTAGTTGATTTTATGTGGTTTTTAATGATTTGGGTGACTTATGCAAATATGTAAAAAGCAGGGACTGAACTGTAAAAGACAGACATATTTATAGTGGTTCGGCCAAAACGTGCCTACGTCCACTTTATATGTTATTATCCTTTTTTCTTCCAGATTACAAGTACAAAGCTTTAAGTACAAGTATAAGAAAGTTGTTTGAAAGTTCCTTCCTTGCTTGAGCTCTCAAACTTGTCTGCCATTGTTGTACCCCTGCCCCTCTATTTATAGAGTGAGGCTGGGGGCAGGGGTCTTGGATGTATATAGCTGTTGGCGGGCCTGGGTTGAAGCGATCTGGCCTGGCATATCTGGTTCGGCGGAGCTTGGTTCGGTCGTGGTTGGAGTGGCTTTGGTCCGGTAGGATGTTGGTCCGGTGGTGAGATGGAGGTGAAGTTGGTTTGGTCCGGTGTGGATTTGGTTCGGTGATAGGAGGAGGATGGGTTGGTTCGGCTATACGTGGTTCGGTGGATCATGGTTCGGCAGAGGTTGGATGGGTTGGTTCGGTGTGGGATGGAGAGTGTTGGTTCGGCAGGGGTGTTGGTTCGGTGGTAGAGGTTGATTCGGTGGCAACAACCTCGCGTTGGTCCGGGGCCGAAGGGGTGTGCTTGGTTCGGTATTTGTAGATGCGAGGTTTGGTTCGGCCAGGCATAGATACCGAATGGACAGTATGTAAATGGTGATTCTAGACGAAATTGATGCTCCTTGGCCTCGTGATCACATGGGTAAGAATTCGCCCAACAATTACCGCGGTTGGTCTTCGATTTACCATCGCTGGAGAGTGGTGCGCCATGGTACCGTTCCGTTTCAAATCCATGCACGCATTTCAAAAAGTCGTACGACACTGTTTCGCCATTTCGGACGGATGTTGCACCTTACACGGCGGATGTTGCACCCTGTAGATATCGATTATTCGGACGACCATAACTTCTGGCTCGTTTAGAGTTACGGGAGCCATTACCAGTCAAAACGAAGGCCTCAGGGAGTTCTACGGCTATGACAGCTTTCAGCCGTCAATGGATTTTTTAATTCCCAAAAAAGACGATCCGAGTCTCATTCGGGTCTAGGAAGTTTTTTACCCTTCATTTTTTCGACACGTGGATTTTTACAGTGAAACGGGATTAGCGTGGATGGTCTTCGATTTACCATCGCTGGAGTGTGGTACACCATGGTACCGTTCCGTTTCAAATCCATGAACGCATTTCAAAAAGTCGTACGAAATTGTTCGCAATTTCGGACGGATGATGCACCTTGCACCGTGGATGTTGCACCTTGTAGATATCGATTATTCGGGCGGCCATAACTTCTGGCTCGTTTAGAGTTACGGGAGCCATAACCAGTCAAAACGAAGGCCTCGGTGAGTTCTACGGCTATGACGGCTTTCCGCCGTCAATGGATTGTTTAATGCCCAAAAAAGACTATCCGAGTCTCAATCGGGTCTAGGAAGTTTTTTACCCTTCGTTTTTTGGACACGTGGATTTTTACAGTAAAACGGGATTACCGTGGCTGGTCTTCGATTTACCATCGCTGGAGGGTGGTGGACCATGGTACCGTTCCGTTTCAAATCCATGCACGCATTTCAAAGAGTCGTACGACACTGTTTCGCCATTTCGGACGGATGTTGCACCTTGCACCGTGGATGTTGCACCCTGTAGATATCGATTATTCGGACGGCCATAACTTCTGGCTCGTTTAGAGTTACGGGAGCCATAACCAGTCAAAATGAAGGCCTCAGTGAGTTCTACGGCTATGACCGCTTTCAGCCGTCAATGGATTGTTTAATGCCCAAAAAAGACGATCCGAGTCTCAATCGGGTCTAGGAAGTTTATTACCCTTAGTTTTTTCGACACGTGGATTTTTACGGTAAAACAGGATTACCGTGGCTGGTCTTCGATTTACCATCGCTGGAGAGTGGTGCACCATGGTACCGTTCCGTTTCAAATCCATGCACGCATTTCAAAAAGTCGTACGACACTGTTCGCCATTTCGGACGGATGTTGCACCTTGCACCGTGGATGTTGCACCCTGTAGACATCGATTATTCGGACCGCCGTAACTTCTGGCTCGTTTAGAGTTACGGGAGCCATAAGCAGTCAAAACGAAGGCCTCAGTGAGTTCTACGGCTATGACCGCTTTCATCCGTCGTTGTATTGTTGAATGCCCAAATAAGACTATCCGAGTCTCAATCGGGTCTAGGAAGTTTTTTACCCTTCGTTTTTTCGACACGTGGATTTTTACGGTAAAATGGGATTACCGTGGATGGTCTTCGATTTACCATCGTGGGAGAGTGGTGCACCATGGTACCGTTCCATTTCAAATCCATGCACTCATTTCAAAAAGTCGTACGACAATGTTTCACCATTTCGGACGGATGTTGCACCTTGCACCGCGGATGTTGCACCATGTAGATATCGATTATTCGGACGGCCATAACTTATGGCTCGTTTAGAATTACAGGAGCCATAACCAGTCAAAACGAAGGCCTTAGTGAGTTCTACGGCTATGACAGCTTTCAGCCGTCAATGGATTGTTGAATGCCCAAAAAAGACTATCCGAGTCTCAATCGGGTCTAGGAAGTTTTTTACCCTTCGTTTTTTCGACACGTGGATTTTTACGGTAAAACGAGATTACCGTGGATGGTCTTCGATTTACCATCGCTGGAGAGTGGTGCACCATGGTACCGTTCTGTTTCAAATCCATGCACGCATTTCAAAAATTCATACGACACTGTTCGCTATTTCGGACGGATGTTGCACCTTGCACCGTGGATGTTGCACCATGTAGATATTGATTATTCGGACGGCCGTAACTTCTGGCTCGTTTAGAGTTACGGGAGCCATAACCAGTCAAAACGAAGGCCTCAGTGAGTTCTACGGCTATGACAGCTTTCAACCATCAATGGATTGTTTAATGCCCAAAAAAGACTATCCGAGTCTCAATCGGGTGTAGGAAGTTTATTACCCTTAGTTTTTTCGACACGTGGATTTTTACGGTAAAACGGGATTACTGCGGCTGGTCTTCGATTTACCATCGCTGGAGAGTGGTGCACCATGGTACCGTTCCGTTTCAAATCTATGCATTTCATAAAGTCGTACGACACTGTTTCGCCATTTCGGACGGATGTTGCACCTTGCACCGCGGATGTTGCACCCTGTAGATATCGATTATTCGGACGGCCGTAACTTCTGGCTCGTTTAAAGTTACGGGAGCCATAACCAGTCAAAACGAAGGCCTCTGTGAGTTCTACGGCTATGACCGCTTTCAGCTGTCAATGGATTGTTTAATGCCCAAAAAAGACGATCCGAGTCTCAATCGGGTCTAGGAAGTTTTTTACCCTTCGTTTTTTCGACACGAGGATTTTTACGGTAAAACGGGATTACCGTGGCTGGTCTTCGATTTACCATCGCTGGAGAGTGGTGCACCATGGTACCGTTCCATTACAAATCCATGCACGCATTTCAAAAAATCGTACGACACTGTTTCGCCATTTCGGACGGATGTTGCACCTCGCACGGCGGATGTTGCACCCTGTAGATATCGATTATTCGAACGGCCATAACTTTTGGCTCGTTAGAGTTACGGGAGCCATAACTAGTCAAAACGATGGCCTCAGGGAGTTCTACGGCTATGACAGCTTTCAGCCGTCAATGGATTGTTTAATTCCCAAAAAAGACGATCCGAGTCAAATTCGGGTCTAGGAAGTTTTTTACCCTTTTTTTTTCGACACGTGGATTTTTACAGTAAAACGGGATTACCGTGGATGGTCTTCGATTTCCCATCGCTGGAGAGTGGTGCACCATGGTACCGTTCCGTTTCAAATCCATGCACGCATTTCAAAACGTCGTACAACACTGTTCGCCATTTCGGACGGATGTTGCACCTTGCACCGTGGATGTTGCACTGTAGATATCGATTATTCGGACGGCCATAACTTCTGGCTTGTTTAGAGTTACGGGAGCCATAACCAGTCAAAATGAAGGCCTCAGTGAGTTCTACGGCTATGACGGCTTTCCGTCGTCAATCGATTGTTTAATGCCCAAAAAAGACTATCCGAGTCTCAATCGGGTCTAGGAAGTTTTTTGCCCTTCGTTTTTTCGTCACGTGAATTTTTATGGTAAAACGGGATTACCGTGGCCGGTCTTCCATTTACCATCGCTGGAGAGTGGTGGACCATGGTACCGTTTCGTTTCAAATCCATGCACGCATTTGAAAAAGTCGTACGACACTGTTTTGCCATTTCGGACGGATGTCGCACCTTGCACGGCGGACGTTGCACCTTGTAGATATCGATTATTCGGACGGCCATAACTTCTGGCTCGTTTAGAGTTACGGGAGCCATAACCAGTCAAAACGAAGGCCTCAGTGAGTTCTATGGCTATGATAGCTTTCAGCCGTCAATGGATTGTTTAATGCCCAAAAAGACGATCCGAGTCTCAATCGGGTCTAGGACGTTTATTATCCTTAGTTTTTTCGACACGTGGATTTTTACGGTAAAACGGGATTACCGTGGCTAGTCTTCTATTTACCATCGCTGGAGAGTGGTGCACCACGGTACCGTTCCGTTTCAAGTCCATGCACGCAATTCAAAAAGTCGTACGACACTATTCGCCATTTCGAACGGATGTTGCACCTTGCACCGTGGATGTTGCACCCTGTAGATATCGATTATTCGGACGGCCGTAACTTCTGGCTCGTTTAGAGTTACGGGAGCCATAAGCAGTCAAAACGAAGGCCGCGGTGAGTTCTATGGCTATGACCGCTTTCAGCCGTCAATGGATTGTTTAATGCCCAAAAAAGACTATCCGAGTCTCAATCGGGTCTATGAAGTTTATTACCCTTAGTTTTTTCGACACGTGGATTTTGACAGTAAAACGGGATTACTGCGGCTGGTCTTCGATTTACCATCGCTGGAGAGTGGTGCACCATGGTATCGTTCCGTTTCAAATCCATGCACGCATTTCATAAAGACGTACGACACAGTTTCGCCATTTCGGACGGATGTTGCACCTTGCACCGCGGATGTTGCACCCTATAGATATCGATTATTCGGACGGCCATAACTTCTGGCTCGTTTAGAGTAACGGGAGCCATAACCAGTCAAAAAGATGGTCTCAGTGAGTTCTACGGCTATGACCGCTTTGAGCCGTCAATGGATTGTTTAATGCCCAAAAAAGACGATCCGAGTCTCAATCGGGTCTAGGAAGTTTTTTACCCTTCGTTTTTTCGACACGTGGATTTTTACGGTAAAACGGGATTACCGCGGCTGGTCTTCGATTTACCATCGTTGGAGAGTGGTGCACCATGGTACCGTTCCGTTTCAAATCCATACACGCATTTCAAAAAGTCGTACGACGCTGTTTCGCCATTTCGGACGAATGTTGTACCTTGCACGGCGGATGTTGCACCCTGTAGATATCGATTATTCAGACGGCCATAACTTCTGGCTCGTTTAGAGTTGCGGGAGCCATTACCAGTCAAAACGAAGGCCTCAGGGAGTTCTATGGCTATGACAGCTTTCAGCCGTCAATGGATTTTTTAATTCCCAAAAAAGACGATCCGAGTCTCATTCGGGTCTAGGAAGTTTTTTACCCTTCGTTTTTTCGACACGTGGATTTTTACGGCGAAACGGGATTACCGTGGATGGTCTTCGATTTACCATCGCTGGAGAGTGGTGCACCATGGTGCCGTTCCGTTTCAAATCCATGTACGCATTTCAAAAAGTCGTAAGACACTGTTCGCCATTTCGGACGGATGTTGCACCTTGCACCGTGGATGTTGCACCTTGTAGATATCGATTATTCGGACGGCCATAACTTCTGGCTCGTTTAGAGTTACGGGAGCTATAACCAGTCAAAACGAAGGCCTCAGTGAGTTCTACGGCTAGGACTACTTTCAGCCGTCAATGGATTGTTTAATGCCCAAAAAAGACTATCCGAGTCTCAATCGGGTCTAGGAAGTTTTTTACCCTTCGTTTTTTGGACACGCGAATTTTTACGGTAAAACGGGATTACCGTGGCCGGTCTTCGATTTACCATCACTGGAGAGTGGTGGACCATGGTACCGTTCCGTTTCAAATCCATGCACGCATTTCAAAAAGTCGTACGACACTGTTTCGCCATTTCGGACGGATGTTGCACCTTGCACCGTGGATGTTGCACCCTGTAGATATCGATTATTCGGACGGCCATAACTTCTGGCTCGTTTAGAGTTACAGGAGCCATAACCAGTCAAAACGAAGGCCTCGGTGAGTTCTACGGCTATGATAGCTTTCAGCCGTCAATGGTGTTTGCGCCAAAATTGGTCACAAACACCCAAAGTCGTGAAAGCACCCGTTTGCGTACTCAAATCAATAATGATTAACATAGAACTCAGCAACAATCAATATATAATTCAGCTCTAATCAACAAATCACAGTAATTCACGAACAACAATCACAAACACAGGATTTATAGTGGTTCGGCGTTCGCGCCTACGTCCACTTTGAAGGTTTTCTCTTTATTGCTTTGCTTGACTAAATCGATTACAATGGATTACAGCTGACAATTGCTTTGAAATCTGAATACAACAGCGATTCTGATAGTCAAACTTGAATCCGGCAGAGTCTTGGCGTTCAATGGCGGAAAGATCCCCTTTTCTGAAGGCTTCAGGGTGCTATTTATAGGCGTTGGAGGCCCAGATCTTGCTGAAACTTCGTGAGACTCCTTCTGGCACGTGAGTGGGCCCATGCGACCGACCCCACCAAGTTTCGTCTCGATCTGACATCGGTTCGAAGTGATTTCGAACCCATCAACAAATGGTCCAATCGAGCTGAAACTTGGCAGGAACAATCTTTACCTCATATGGAAACTACTGTGAAAATTTGGTTGCATTTGGATCTATGGTTAAGGAGATATGCTCGGTTCGAAATTGGCCTTCTCGGTTGGCTGGGTCGTTCGAACCCATGATTTCGAACCCTTCGTTTCGAATCCATCAGTGCACGTGGGCTTGCAGTGACGTGGCGCGCAATATTCGAATCGATCCTAACTTATCTCCGAATGGACCGCTTCGACTCCGTGAACTACGGCGAACACGTCATCTAAACCAATTGACTCGGTGGATTCGAAATAAGAAGTATTCCTGGTTTCGAACGTGACTGATTCGAATCCAGGAATCTTCATGGGTTCGAACTTGATCGGTTCGAACTGGATCACTCGATGGGTTCGAAGTGAGGATGTGAGGCCGAGTGAAGTCATGGATTCGAAGGTAGGCCACTGTGGTGGATTCGAAGGCGATGGAGTCGAGGTAGGTGCTAGCTGATGGGTTCGAACGTGGCTTGGGTTCGAACTCCATGGCTTCGAAGGCAAGGACGTGGATGGGTTCGAACTAGGTGGGTTCGAAGGAGAGAGCGTGGATGGTTTCGAACTGCATGGGTTCGAAGGAAAGGGCGTGGATGGGTTCGAAGAGCATGGGTTCGAAAAGGATGGGTTCGAACTTCATGGTTTCGAACCAGACAATGACCATTTCTCTTCACACTGAATCCATCATATCTTGAGCATACGAACTCGGATTGACTTGAAACTTGAAATGATGGCTCCTACAACCTTTCTTGTCGTGTCCTATCAATTGTGGCCTGATCCGGACTCGGGCAAAAATTCATTGATATCCATAGCTAAGTGAAGTATATCCAATCTCTAAGACGGACTGTTTCCCGTTTTCGACCAATCTTTTGATATCACGGCTTTGCCAAAAAGCGGGATAACACTTTGCCCCCCAAAACATGCCTTGCTGTAGGAAGGTGTGTTTTGTAATGCCTTGAGTTGGATGTTCGTATCCGATTATCAACCTGCAAAGAACTCAATAGTTTCATGTGGCCTCAAATGACGATCGTTCGAGATCGAGCTAATTGGGATGAAGCGCGGCCGTTCGTGGTCAAGCGTTCAACTTCAAATGACGATCGTTCGCGATCGAGTCATTTGAGGTGAAGTGCGACCGTGCGCGGTCTAGCGTATAAGTCCATGTGTCGATCGTTCGGGATCATATGCTGTTTGAAGTGAATCGAGACCGTTCGCGGTCCGTGCTGTTCGTGGCATGAGATGAAATAGGACCGTTCACGGTCGATGCCGTTCGCGGCAAATGATGAGATGGGACCATTCGCGGTCGACTGCCGTTCGTGGCAAATGATGATCGTTCGCGACCAAGTGCCGTTCAAGGCGAGTGGTGACCGTTCGAGATCGGATTTCATAATCAGTGAGCCATGACCGTTCGCGATCGATGGCGTTCGAGGCAGGAAGTGATCGTTCGCGATCGTGTGCCGTTCGAGGCGAATCTGTGACCGTTCGCGGTCTGTGCCGTTCAAGGCAGAAAGTGATCGTTCGCGATCGTGTGCCGTTCGAGGCGAATTCGTGACCGTTCGTGGTCGGATGTCGGACCTCAAGTGACGACCGTTCGCGATCAAGCCATTGAGGTAAGGTGAGTTATGACTGTTCGAAGTCGGGTGCCGTTCGAGGCGGATTGTGTGTGTGCCCGGGAGGGCTTGGTGTTATCGATGCCAGGGTCACGTTCGGGTGAGCTCCTGGATCGTTTGTCAGGGCGGTTCATCGCCATCTCACAGCATGCCTAAGGATCGTTCGCGATCCCGTACATGTGTAAGTAGCTTAACCATTCCAGAGTTATCAGAATCAAATATCTATTTCACGGATGAGCTTCAAAAACAATTGTCCAAACAAACAGAGTCTAAATGTTCAAATCAAAATGAAACGAAAGTAAAGCATGGATGTCGAAGTGTAAGTTCCCACTACGAAACGGTCGATGATCACTCAGAGCATGCCTGGAGATCGTTCGCGATCTCGCGCATGTGTAAATGATTTAATTGCGGTAGTGGAAGCTTACGACTTGTTCATCGTTATCTTACTCAATTGATAACCATACGGTGCCTTGATTCGGGGTCGCCCCTAGCTGATGTGGACGGTGGTCGTTCTGGTTCCGCCACAGGAGCTCGTCTCCTTACATATTGAAGGAGCATACCGTTCCTGATATGCCCTTCCACCTCATCCTTCAGGTGCCTACAATCGTTAGTGTTATGACCATTTAAGTCATGGAATACACAGAACTTATCTGATTTCCTTTCGTCAGAAGTAGGATCCCTTCGCATCGGCCTACGGTACGGAATCTGTTCTTTGGTATCCTGATAAATTCGTTCCAGGCTCTCGTTCAACTCAGTGTAGGTGGTGAATCGCGGCTCCCTTCGTTGCCGCTTCGATCTGTCTCTGTCATTCTCAATCTTTCTTTTACCTCTATCCTTGTCCGAATCCTTTTTAAGAGGCTTTTCGTCTCTAAATGCAAAAATTTCTATCCCATCTCTTTCTTCTCTCTCGGCATTCGCATCTTCTAATCGTAAAAACTTTTCTGCTTCATGATAGAATTCCTCCAGATCTGTGGGTGGATCTTTAGTCAATGAATTCTTGAACTCTGTGCCGTCAGCTATTCCGGACACAGCTGCCATTACCACCATGGATGGATCTGCTCTATCCACTGAAGCTGCTGCTGCATTAAATCGTGCCAGATAACTTCTCAAGGTCTCTCCGGCCTTCTGCTTTAGGGTTGCCAGAGTCATCACGTTCTTGGGTCTTGTAATATGAACCCTGAATTGCCTCATAAATCTCTCTACTAAACCATTCCAAGTTCCGATGGATCCGTTCTCCAACTGTCTAAACCATAGCGCAGCGATATCTGTCAAGTATAATGGAAAACACCGGGCCATAACCTCCTCCGATGCCCCCAGTACTTCCATATGCCTCATATATTTTGTCAGGTGGACCGTGGGGTCCGTTCTCCCGTCATACATATCCAACGATGGTAGTTTGAAATCAGGTGGGTTCCTAGCTTGCCTGATTGCTGAAGTAAAAGGGCTTCTATTAACATCTTCCAAATCTTTGTTCACTGTACCGCCTCTCAAAGCTCTCCTAACTATCTCTGCTAATCGGTCATTGTCTCCGAGATGTAATCCTTGTTCACTACTTCCAACCTGCCCTCCGAGTTCACGAGGTAACTCCAGGATCTGCCCCCTAGACTGAGCGTTTGCATCTCTACTACTACCGGGTTGCGCAGATGCTCCCCTTTCTCTCTCCGAAACTGGATCAACGTTCTCCAAGGGTGTGCCCCCTAATCCAGGCGCTACTCCGGATGGTCCTGCTCCGTTCTGGACTCCATTGGCTTCCCTGTTCTGTGCTCCGAGCTGTCCTATCCGTTGGAGTAAACTCTGAATCATGTCCTCTTGCCTCTTCATCATAGTTTCCATCTCATTCCTAGTGATGTATATCGATGGTTGATTCGCTCCCGAGGAAGCCTCTTGGCTTCCTTGTGGCTCACTTCTCTCAGTCCTTGGCCTCCTACTTGATTGTCTTGCCATAATTCCTAAATATGAACTCCTGGAATTTCAAATTCAACTTCTTCCTGAGTTCAATTCTCAGTGAAAGCACCAAAATGTTTGCGCCAAAATTGGTCACAAACACCCAAAGTCGTGAAAGCACCCGTTTACGTACTCAAATCAATAATGATTAACATAGAACTCAGCAACAATCAATATATAATTCAGCTCTAATCAACAAATCACAGTAATTCACGAACAACAATCACAAACACAGGATTTATAGTGGTTCGGCGTTCGCGCCTACGTCCACTTTGAAGGTTTTCTCTTTATTGCTTTGCTTGACTAAATCGATTACAATGGATTACAGCTGACAATTGCTTTGAAATCTGAATACAACAGCGATTCTGATAGTCAAACTTGAATCCGGCAGAGTCTTGGCGTTCAATGGCGGAAAGATCCCCTTTTCTGAAGGCTTCAGGGTGCTATTTATAGGCGTTGGAGGCCCAGATCTTGCTGAAACTTCGTGAGACTCCTTCTGGCATGTGAGTGGGCCCATGCGACCGACCCCACCAAGTTTCGTCTCGATCTGACATCGGTTCGAAGTGATTTCGAACCCATCAACAAATGGTCCAATCGAGCTGAAACTTGGCAGGAACAATCTTTACCTCATATGGAAACTACTGTGAAAATTTGGTTGCATTTGGATCTATGGTTAAGGAGATATGCTCGGTTCGAAATTGGCCTTCTCGGTTGGCTGGGTCGTTCGAACCCATGATTTCGAACCCTTCGTTTCGAATCCATCAGTGCACGTGGGCTTGCAGTGACGTGGCGCGCAATATTCGAATCGATCCTAACTTATCTCCGAATGGACCGCTTCGACTCCGTGAACTACGGCGAACACGTCATCTAAACCAATTGACTCGGTGGATTCGAAATAAGAAGTATTCCTGGTTTCGAACGTGACTGATTCGAATCCAGGAATCTTCATGGGTTCGAACTTGATCGGTTCGAACTGGATCACTCGATGGGTTCGAAGTGAGGATGTGAGGCCGAGTGAAGTCATGGATTCGAAGGTAGGCCACTGTGGTGGATTCGAAGGCGATGGAGTCGAGGTAGGTGCTAGCTGATGGGTTCGAACGTGGCTTGGGTTCGAACTCCATGGCTTCGAAGGCAAGGACGTGGATGGGTTCGAACTAGGTGGGTTCGAAGGAGAGAGCGTGGATGGTTTCGAACTGCATGGGTTCGAAGGAAAGGGCGTGGATGGGTTCGAAGAGCATGGGTTCGAAAAGGATGGGTTCGAACTTCATGGTTTCGAACCAGACAATGACCATTTCTCTTCACACTGAATCCATCATATCTTGAGCATACGAACTCGGATTGACTTGAAACTTGAAATGATGGCTCCTACAACCTTTCTTGTCGTGTCCTATCAATTGTGGCCTGATCCGGACTCGGGCAAAATTCATTGATATCCATAGCTAAGTGAAGTATATCCAATCTCTAAGACGGACTGTTTCCCGTTTTCGACCAATCTTTTGATATCACAGCTTTGCCAAAAAGCGGGATAACAAATGGATTGTTTAATGCCCAAAATAGACGATCCGAGTCTCGATCGGGTCTAGGAAGTTTATTACACTTAGTTTTTTCGACACGTGGATTTTTACGGTAAAACGGGATTACCGTGGCTGGTCTTCGATTTACCATCGCTGCAGAGTGATGCACCATGGTACCGTTCCGTTTCAAATCCATGCACGCATTTCAAACAGCCGTACGACACTGTTCGCCATTTCGGACGGATGTTGCACCATGCACCGTGGATGTTGCACCCTGTAGATATCGATTATTCGGACGGCCGTAACTTCTGGCTCGTTTAGAGTTACGGAAGCCATAAGCAGTCAAAACGAAGGCCTCAGTGAGTTCTACGGCTATGACCGCTTTCAGCCGTCAATGGATTGTTTAATGCCCAAAAAAGACGATCCGAGTCTCAATCGGGTCTAGGTAGTTTTTTACCCTATGTTTTTTCGACACGTGGATTGTTACGGTAAAACGGGATTACCGTGGCTGGTCTTGGATTTACCATCGCTGGAGAGTGGTGCACCATGATACCGTTCCATTACAAATCCAAGCACGCATTTCAAAAAATCATACGGCACTTTTTTGCCATTTCGGACGGATGTTGCACCTTGCACGGCGGGTGTTACACTCTGTAGATATCGATTATTCGAACGGCCATAACTTCTGGCTCGTTAGAGTTATGGGAGCCATAACCAGTCAAAACTAAGGCCTCAGGGAGTTCTACGGCTATGACAGCTTTCAGCCGTCAATGGATTGTTTAATTTCCAAAAAAGACGATCCGAGTCTCATTCGGGTCTAGGAAGTTTTTTACCCTTTGTTTTTTTCGACACGTGGATTTTTACGGTAAAACGGGATTACCGTGGATGGTCTTCGATTTACCATCGCCGCAGAGCGGTGCACCATGGTACCATTCCGTTTCAAATCCATGCACGCATTTCAAAAAGTCATACAACACTGTTCGCCATTTCGGACGGATGTTGCACCTTGCACCGTGGATGTTGCACCCTGTAGATATCGATTATTCGGACGGCCATAACTTCTGGCTCGTTTAGAGTTACGGGAGCCATAACCAGTCAAAACGAAGGACTCAGTGAGTTCTACGGCTATGACAGCTTTCAGCCGTCAATGGATTGTTTAATGCCCAAAAAAGACTATTCGAGTCTCAATCGGGTCTAGGTAGTTTTTTACCCTTCGTTTTTTCGACACGTGAATTTTTACGGTAAAAAGGGATTACCGTGGCTGGTCTTCCATTTACCATCGCTGGAGAGTGGTGGACCATGGTACCGTTTCGTTTCAAATCCATGCACGCATTTCAAAAAGTCGTTCGACACTGTTTCGCCATTTCGGACGGATGTTGCACCTTGCACCGTGGATGTTGCACCCTGTAGATATCGATTATTCGGACGACCGTAACATCTGCCTCGTTTAGAGCTACGGGAGCCATAACCAGTCAAAACGAAGGCCTCGGTGATTTCTAAGGCTATGATAGCTTTCAGCCGTCAATGGATTGTTTAATGCCCAAAAAGAAGATCCGAGTCTCAATCGGGTCTAGGAAGTTTATTACCCTTAGGTTTTTCGACACGTGGATTTTTACGGTAAAACGGGATTACCATGGCTGGTCTTCGATTTACCATCGCTGGAGAGTGGTGCACCATGGTACCGTTCCGTTTCAAATCCATGCACGCAATTCAAAAAGTCGTACGACACTGTTCGCCATTTCGGACGGATGTTGCACCTTGCATCGTGGATGTTGCACCCTGTAGATATCGATTATTCGGACGGCCGTAACCTCTGGCTCGTTTAGAGTTACGGGAGCCATAAGTAGTCAAAACGAAGTCCTTAGTGAGTTCTACGTCTATGACCGCTTTCAGCCTTCATTGTATTGTTGAATGCGCAAAAAAGACTATCCGAGTCTCAATCGGGTCTAGGAAGTTTTTTACCCTTCGTTTTTTCGACACGTGGATTTTTACGGTAAAACGGGATTACCGTGGATGGTCTTCGATTTACCATCGCGGGAGAGTGGTGCACCATGGTACCGTTCCATTTCAAATCCATGCACGCATTTCAAAAAGTCGTACGACAGTGTTTCGCCATTTCGGACGGATGTTGCACCTTGCACTGCGGATGTTGCACCCTGCACTGCGGATGTTGCACCCTGTAGATATCGATTATTCGGATGGCCATAACTTCTAGCTCGTTTAGAGTTACGGGAGCCATAACCGGTCAAAACGAAGGCCTCAGCGAGTTCTACGGCTATGACAGCTTTCAGCCGTCAATGGATTGTTCAATGCCCAAAAAAGACTATCCTAGTGTCAATCGGGTCTAGGAAGTTTTTACCCTTCGTTCTTTCGACACGTGGATTTTTACGGTAAAACAGGATTACCGTGGATGGTCTTCGATTTACCATCGCTGGAGAGTGGTGCACCATGGTACCGTTCCGTTTCAAATCCATGCACGCATTTCAAAAAGTCGTACGACACTGTTCGCCATTTCGGACGGATGTTGCACCTTGCACCGTGGATGTTGCACCCTATAGATATCGATTATTCGGATGACCGTAACTTCTGTCTCGTTTAGAGTTACGGGAGCCATAACCAGTCAAAACGAAGGCCTCGGTGAATTATACGGCTATGACCGCTTTCAGCCGTCAATGGATTGTTTAAGGCCCAAAAAAGACGATCCGAGTCTCAATCGGGTCTAGGAAGTTTATTACCCTTAGTTTTTTCGACACGTGGATTTTTACGGTAAAACGGGATTTCTGCGGCTGGTCTTTGATTTACCAATGCTGGAGAGTGGTGCACCATGGTACCGTTCCGTTTCAAATCCATGCACGCATTTCATAAAGTCGTACGACACTGTTTTGCCATTTCGGACGGATGTTGCACCTTGCACCATGGATGTTGCACCCTGTAGATATCGATTATTCGGACGGCCATAACTTCTGGCTCGTTTAGAGTTACGGGAGCCATAACCAGTCAAAACGAAGGCCTTAGTGAGTTCTACGGCTGTTTGCGCCAAAATTGGTCACAAACACCCAATAGTCGTGAAAGCACCCGTTTATCAACACAGATCAGCAACAATCAATAAAGAATTCAGATCTAAGCAACAACAATCATAATAATTCACAAACAACAATCACAAACACAGGATTTATAGTGGTTCGGCGATCTTGCCTACGTCCACTTTGAAGGTTCTCTCTTTATTGATTCACTTGATGATATTAATCGATTACAATGGATAACAGTTGATGATAGCTTTGAAATCTTGCATACAACAGCGATAATGAGGTATGGAATTAAATCCGGCAGAGTTTGGACGTTCAATGGTGGAAGCTCCGAAAGATCCCCTTTTCCGAAGGCTTCACGGTGCTATTTATAGGCGTAGGAGGCCCAGATCTCGCTCAAACTTCGGGAGACTTTTTCTGGCACGTGAGTCGGTCCACGCGACCGACCCCACCAAGTTTCGACTCGATCTGACATCGATTCTAAGTGATTTCGAACCCATCAAGAAATGGTCCAATCGATTTGAAACTTGGCAGTAACAATCTTGATCATGTATGGAAGCTACTGTGAAAATTTCGTTGCATTTTGATCAGTGGTTTAGGAGATATAACCGATTCAATTTGTGGTTTTTCGTGACGGCTGTTGCACTCGAACCCATCACTTCGAATCCATTCCCTTCGACTCGATCGGTCACGTGGATCTCTGGTGACGTGGCGCGCACTCCTCGCATCGATCATGTTTTATCTCCGAGTTGACCGCTTCGCACCCATGGATTTTGCCTCGTTCGTATCGTGTGCCGCGACCCAGTTCGCATCAATGGATTCGAAATGGATCGACACGAAGGGGATCAAGACGAGCCGAGTGGATTCGAACATGGCAGAATTTATGGATACGAAGGAATCATCTGGCATTCTTGATGGGTGCGAGGTCGATCGATACGAAGTAGGGTATATGGTGATGGATTCGAAGTGCTCCGGACTCGATGGATACGAAACAGTGCTCAGGGGTTGCCCAGGTGATGGATTCGAACTGATCGATTCGAATGTCATCGATTCGAAGTACACGGAGCTTGATGGATTTGAACTTTTTGAGATGATGCCTATCTGATGGGTTCGAACCGTTGGGTTCGAAGCGACCAATATCACGTCTGATCGCTTCGAACTCGTTCGACTCGAAACATGTGCAAACCGATGGATTCAAATAAAGGAGTTCCTGATGGATTCGAACTCCATCGGTTCGAAATGGGCGTCCTCTCAACAAGCCGATGGTTTCGAACTGTGTACTTTGGCTGACTTGCATCGATCATATCTCGCTCATACGAACTCCGATTAACCTGAAATTTGAAACACTGGCCTTCATGGTCTTGATTGTCATGTCTTATCAATTGTAGCCTGATACGGGCTCGGACAAAATTTCATTGATATCCATAACGAAGTGAAGTACAATCAATCTCTGAGACGAACCGTCTTTTTTTTTTTTACCACTCTTTTGGTATCACGGCTTTGCCAAAAAGCGGGATAACATCTGCCCCTCAAAACATGCCTTGCGGTAGGAAGGTGTGTTTTGTAATGCCTTGAGTTGGATGTTCATATCCTATCGTCAACCTGTAAAGAACTTGATAGACTCATATGTCCTCAAATGATGATCGTTCGTGATCGAGCTATTTTGGATGAAGTGCGACCATGTGCGGTCAAGCGTATAAATCCATGAGTCGATCGTTCGGGATCGTATGCCACTTGAGGTGGATCGGGACCGTTCGCGGTCTGCGCTGTTCGCGGCAAAGGTTGGAATAGGACCGTTCGCGGTTGATGCCATTCATGGCAAAAGATTGAATAGGACCGTTCGCGGTCGATGTCGTTCACGGAAATTAAAGAGACGGGACCGTTTGTGGTCGTTGCCGTTCGCGGCAATTGAAGAGATGGGACCGTTCGTGGTCGATGCCGTTCGTGGCAAACGGTGATCGTTCGCGATCAAGTGCCGTTCAAGGCGAATGGTGACCGTTCGAGGTCGGATTTCATAATAAGTGAATCATGACCATTCGCGGTTGGTGCCGTTTGAGGCAGAAAGTGATCGTTCGCGATCAACTGTCATATAAGTGAATAGTGACCGTTCGCGCTCGGATGCCGTTCGAGTCGATTTGTGATCGTTCGCGATCGTGTGCCGTTCGAGGCGAATTATGTGTGCCCGGGGGGACTTAGTATTATCGATGCCGGAGTTCATGTTCGGGGGAGCTTCTGAATCAAAACTCTGGCGGTTCATCGCCATACAGAAGGTGCTCGTGGACCGTTCGCGATCCAACGGGCATGAAGATAAATTATTTCATGGAATTGCAAATATAAAAGCAATTATTATACGAACCTCATAACAAAAATGTCCATACAAACAGAGTCTAAATGTTCAAATCAAAATCAAAGCAGAAAGCAAAGCAGGGATGTCAAAGTGTAAACTCTCACTATGATGCGGTTGGTAGTCATTCAGAGCATGCCTATGGATCATGCGCGATCGCTCACTTGTGTAAATGATTTAACCGTATTAGTAAGAGGTTTACGACTTGTTCATCGTTGTTTCATTCAATCAATGGATAATCAGACGTTGTCCTGACTCAGGGCCACCTCTAGTTGAGGTAGACGGTGGGCGCTCTGGCTCCACTGCTTGAGTCCGTTTCCTCACATACTGAAGGAGCATACTGTTCCTGATATGCCCTTCCACCATGTCCTTCAAATGCCTGCAATCATTAGTGTTATGACCATTTAATTCATGGAATACACAAAACTTATCTGATTTCCTTTCGTCAAAGGTTGGATCCCTTCGCATTGGCCTACGATATGGAACCTGCTCTTTGGTATCCTGATAAATTCGTTCCAGGCTTTCATTCTACACAGCGTATGTGGTAAATCTTGATTCCTTTCGTGGTCGCATCGACCTTTTATAGCCACTCTCAGCCTTTTGCTTCCCCTTGCTAGTTTCTGTACCTTTCTCAGGAGGATTTCCATCTTTGACCATGTAAACATTGAGCTCGTCTCCTTCTTCTCTCTCTGCGCTCGCGTCTTCCAATCGCAGGAATTTTTCCGCCTCATGATAGAATTCTCCTAGATCCATAGGTGGATCTTTCGTCAATGAGTTTTTGAAATCCGTGCCATCAGCTGCCATCATAACCATGGATGGATCCGGCCGATCCACCGATGCTGCTGCCGCATTGAATCGCGTCAGAAAACTCCTCAAGGTCTCTCCAGTCTTCTGCTTCAAAATTGCCAAACTCATTACGTTTTTGGGTCTTGCAATGTGAACCCTAAATTGTTTCATGAATCTTTCAGTCAAGTCTGTCCATGTTCCTATGGAGCCGCTCTCTAGTTGCCTAAACCATAATGCTGCGATATCTGTCAGATATAAAGGAAAGCACCGGGCCATAACCTCTTGTGATGCCCCCAGCACCTCCATATGCCTCATGTATCTCGTCAAATGGACTGCGGGATTCGTTCGCCTATCATACATCTCTATTGATGGCAACTTAAACTCTGGTGGGTTCCTAGCCATCCTAATTACAGGAGAAAAGGGACTCCTGTTTACGTCTTCAAGATCTTTGTTTGTTAACCCGCATCTCATGGCTCGCCTAACCATTTGTGCCAATTTATCTTCGTCTCCAAGATGCAATCCTCGTTCATTGCTTTCAACCTGCCCCCCGAGTCCACGAGGGAATTCTGGGATCTGCCTCCTTGACTGAGCGTTCACTCCCCTGCCACTCCTTGCTTGGGTAGATGCATCTCTATCTCTCTCAGGGATTGGATCAACATTCTCCATGTGTGTGCCCCCTACTCCAGGTGCTACGTCAGATGGTCCTGCTCCGTTCTGAACTCCGGTTACTCCTTGATTCTGTGCTCCAAGTTGCCCTATCTGTTGGAACAAACTCTAGACCAGCTCCTCCTGTTTTTTCATCATTGTCTCCATCTCGTACCTAGTGATGAAGATCGACGCTTGATTCGCTCCTGAGGAAGCCTCTTGACTTCCCTGATGTTCACTTCTCTTTGGCCTTTGTTTCTTACTTGTTTGTCTCGTCATGGTTCTTAGATCTAAATTCCTAAGTCTCCAAATTCAAATTCTCCTGAATCAGCCTCTCAGTGAAAGCACCAAAATGTTTGCGCCAAAATTGGTCACAAACACCCAATAGTCGTGAAAGCACCCATTTATCAACACAGATCAGCAACAATCAATATAGAATTCATATCTAAGCAACAATAATCACAATAATTCACAGACAACAATCACAAACACAGGATTTATAGTGGTTCGGCGATCTTGCCTACGTCCACTTTGAAGGTTCTCTCTTTATTGATTCACCTGATGATATTAATCGATTACAATGGATCACAGTTGATGATAGCTTTGAAATCTTGAATACAACAGCGATAATGAGGTATGGAATTAAATCCGGCAGAGTTTGGACGTTCAATGGTGGAAGCTCCGAAAGATCCCCTTTTCTGAAGGCTTCAGGGTGCTATTTATAGGCGTAGGAGGCCCAGATCTCGCTCAAACTTCGGGAGACTTCTTCTGGCACATGAGTGGGCCCACGCGGCCGACCCCACCAAGTTTCGACTCGATCTGACATCGATTCGAAGTGATTTCGAACCCATCAAGAAATGGTCCAATCGAGCTGAAACATGGCAGGAACAATCTTGATCATGTATGGAAGCTACTGTGAAAATTTCGTTGCATTTGGATCAGTGGTTTAGGAGATATAACCGATTCAAGTTGTGGTTTTTCGTGAGGGCTGTTGCATTCGAACCCATCACTTCGAATCCATTCCCTTCGACTCGATCGGTCACGAGGATCTCTGGTGACATGGCGCGCACTCCTCGCATCGATCCTGTTTTATCTCCGATTTGACCGCTTCGCACCCATGGATTTCGCCTCGTCTGTATCGTGTGCCGCGACCCAGTTCGCATCAATGGATTCGAAATGGATCGACACGAAGGGGATCAAGACGAGCCGAGTGGATTCGAACATGGCAGAATTTATGGATACGAAGGAATGATCTGGCATTCATGGTGGGTGCGAGGTCGATCGATACAAAGTAGGGTATATGGTGATGGATTCGAAGTGCTCCGGACTCGATGGATACGAAACAGTGCTCAGGGGATGCCCAGGTGATGGATTCGAACTGATCGATTCGAATGTCATCGATTCGAAGTACACGGAGCTTGATGGATTCGAACTTGTTGAGATGATGCCTGTTTGCGTCAAAATTGGTCACAAACACCCAATATCACGAAAGCAACCCGTTTACGTATTCAACTTGATAATAATCAACACAGAACTCAGCAACAATCAATATAGAATTCAGCTCTAAGTAACAAATCACAGTAATTCACAAACAACAATCACGAACACAGGATTTATAGTGGTTCGGCGTTCGCGCCTACGTCCACTTTGAAGGTTTTCTCTTTATTGCTTTGCTTGGTTAAATCGATTACAACGGATTACAGCTGATAATAGTGTTGAAATCTGAATACAACAGTGATTCTGGTGAGTAGATTTCAATCCGGCAGAGTCTTGGTGTTCAATGGCAGAAGTTCTCTCTCTTCTGATTTTCCGGCCCCTTTTCTGAATGACCATGGGCTCTATTTATAGGCTTGGAAGGCTGGAATCCCGCCCAAAACCTGAGGAGGCTGCTTGGCACGTGAGGGGGGCCCACAGGCCCGCGTTCTTGGAATGCGTGCCCAGTTTGGGATCGATTCGAAGTGAACTTCGAATCGATCAAAAATTGTCCAATTGTGATGAAACTTGGCGTGGACGTTCTTCATCATATAGACAAACTTCTGTAAAAATTTCATGGGATTTGGATCAGTAGATTGGGAGTTATCATCGATTCGAAATGGCACTTTTCGGTATGATGCATGGTTCGAATTGATCCTATGGGTTCGTTCGAATCGATCACCTCGAACCCATAGGGTCGAATCGATCCTTCTGTGACGTGGGCAGCATTCTTCGAATCGATCCGTGTTTGTCGCCGTGTTCACTGGATGGCTTCGTGTGTTGGGTTCGAAGGCTTTCCTCGAATCGATGGAGTGGCAATCGTTCGAATCGATCTAAACACGTCACCCCAGATCGATTCGAAGTTGGCTTTATCATGGGGATTCGAAGGTAACTATGGCATGGAGTTCCGTTGCATGGAGTCGAAGGTGATGGATGGAGTCGAAGGTGATGGAGTCGAAGGTGATGGAGTCGAAGGATGGATTCGAACGTCACCTCTTCGTATGGATTCGAACATGATGGGTTCGAACGTACGAAAGGTGATGGGTTCGAACTGAGCAATGTTCATCCCTCTTAACTTGGATCCATCGTAACTTGAGCATACGACCTCGGATTGACTTGAAATTTGAAATGACGACTCCTACGATCTTTATTGTCATGCCCTATCAATTGTGGCCCGTTCCGGACTCGGACAAAATTCATCGATATCCATAGTGAAGTGGAATGCAACCGATCTCTGAGGCGAATTGTCTTTTGCTTTTGACCAATCTTTTGGTATCATGGCTTTGCCAAAAAGCGGGATAACAATGCTTATCTTATGGGTTCGAACCGTTGTGTTCGAAGCGACCAATATCATGTCTGATCGCTTCGAACTCGTTCGACTCGAAACATGTGCAAACCGATGGATTCGAATAAAGGATTTACTGATGGATTCGAACTCCATCGGTTGAAAATGGGCGTCCTCTCAACAAGCCGATGGTTTCGAACTGTGTACTTTGGCTGACTTGCATCGATCATATCTCGCTCATACGAACTCCGATTAACCTGAAATTTGAAACACTGGCCTTCATGGTCTTGCTTGTCATGTCTTATCAATTGAAGCCTGATACGGGCTCGGACAAAAATTCATTGATACCCATAACGAAGTGAAGTACAATCAATCTCTGAGACGAACCGTCTTTTGTTTTTGACCACTCTTTTGGTATCACGGCTTTGCCAAAAAGCGGGATAACAACGGCTATGACCGCTTTCAGCAGTCAAAGGATTGTTTAATGCCCAAAAAAGACGATCCGAGTCTCAATCGAGTCAAGGAAGTTTTTTACCCTTCGTTTTTTCGACACGTGGATTTTTACGGTAAAACGGGATTACCGTGGCTGGTCTTCGATTTACCATCGCTGGAGAGTGGTGCACCATGGTACCGTTCCGTTTCAAATCCATGCACCCAATTCAAAAAGTCGTACGACACTGTTCGCCATTTCGGACGGATGTTGCACCTTGCACCGTGGATGTTGCACCCTGTAGATATCGATTATTCGGACGGCCGTAACTTCTGGCTCGTTTAGAGTTACGGGAGCCATAAGCAGTCAAAACGAAGGCCTCAGTAAGTTCAACGGCTATGACCGCTTTCATCCTTCATTGTATTGTTGAATGCCCAAAAAAGACTATCCTAGTCTCAATCGGGTCTAGGAAGTTTTTTACCCTTCGTTTTTTTAACACGTGGATTTTTACGGTAAAACGGGATTACCGTGGATGGTCTTCGATTTACCATCGCGGGAGAGTGGTGCACCATGGTACCGTTCCATTTCAAATCCATGCACGCATTTCAAAAAGGCGTACGACAACGTTTCGCCATTTCGGACGGATGTTGCACCTTGCACCGCGGATGTTGCACCCTGTAGATATCGATTATTCGGACGGCCATAACTTCTGGCTCGTTTAGAGTTACGGGAGCCATAACCAGTCAAAACGAAGACCTCAGTGAGATCTATGGCTATGACAGCGTTCATCCGTCAATGGATTGTTGAATGCCCAAAAAAGACTATCCGAGTCTCAATCTGGTCTAGGAAGTTTTTTACCCTTCGTTTTTTCGACACGTGGATTTTTATGGTAAAACGGGATTACCGTGGATGGTCTTCGATTTACCATCGGTGGAGAGTGGTGCACCATGGTACCGTTCCGTTTCAAATCCATGCACGCATTTAAAAAAGTCGTACGACACTGTTCGCCATTTCGGACGGATGTTGCACCTTGCACCGTGGATGTTGCACCCTGTAGATATCGATTATTCGGACGGCCGTAACTTCTGGCTCGTTTAGAGTTACGGGATCCATAACCAGTCAAAACGAAGGCCTCAGTGAGTTCTACGGCTATGACAGCTTTCAGCCGTCAATTGGATTGTTTAATGCCCAAAAAAGACGATCCTAGTCTCATTCGGGTCTAGGAAGTTTATTACCCTTAGTTTTTTCGACACGTGGATTTTTACGGTAAAACGAGATTACTGCGGCTGGTCTTCGATTTACCATCGCTGGAGAGTGGTGCACCATGGTACCGTTCTGTTTCAAATCCATGCATGCATTTCATAAAGTCATGCGACACTGTTTCGCCATTTCGGACGGATGTTGCACCTTGCACCGCGGATGTTGCACCCTGTAGATATCGATTATTCGGACGGCCATAACTTCTGGCACGTTTAGAGTTACGGGAGGCATAACCAGTCAAACCGAAGGCCTCAGGGAGTTCTATGGCTATGACCTCTTTCAGCCGTCAATGGATTGTTTAATGCCCAAGAAAGACGATCCGAGTCTCTATCGAGTCTAGGAAGTTTTTTACCCTTCGTTTTTTTCGACACGTGGATTTTTACGGTAAAACGGTATTACCGTGGCTGGTCTTCGATTTACCATCGCTGGAGAGTGGTGCACCATGGTACCATTCCATTTCAAATCTGTGCATGCATTTCAAAAATTCAAACGACATTGTTTCGCCATTTCGGAAGGATGTTGCACCTTGCACGGCGGATGTTGCACCCTGTAGATATCGATTATTCTGACGGCCATAACTTCTGGCTCGTTTAGAGTTATGGGAGCAATAACCAGTCAAAACGAAGGTCTCAGTGAGTTCTACGGCTATGACAGCTTTCAGCCGTCAATGGATTGTTTAATGCCCAAAAAAGACGATCCGAGTCTCAATCGGGTCTACGAAGTTTATTACCCTTAGTTTTTTCGACACGTGGATTTTTACGGTAAAACGGGGTTACCGTGGCTGGTCTTCGATTTACCATCGCTGGAGGGTGGTGCACCATGGTACCTGTTTGTGTGAAAATTGGGCACAACACTCTTCGGGAGTCGTTGAAGAGATAATAGTCAAGAATGCAAGTTCAAAACAAATATTATCTAACAAAAACTCCAATCAACAGTAAAATAAATGCGTAGAGAAGTGATTTATAGTGGTTCGGCGTGTTGCCTGCGTCCACTGTGAAGATTTTTGATGTTTTATTGATTCTCTTTCAATGATTACAAGTTGTTACAGCGATCAACAGCAAGTTACAACTGGAAATTCGAAATCAACAATCAAGTTATGATATAGGATGATGGAGATCTTGATCCGGCAGAGTCTCCGCGTCTCAGAGTCAGAAGATCCCTTTTCTGTTGGCCCTGGGGCTCTATTTATAGGCGTAGGCTGCTGCTATCTCGCTGAAAACTCGGGGGACCACGTCTGGCACGTGAGGGGGCCCACACGCACGGTCTTAGGAAGTTTGGGCCCACTTTGGCATCGGTTCGAACTCCATTCGAACCGATCAAGAATTCATCCAATCGAGGTGAAATTTGGCGTGGACATTCTTCAACATGTACACAAGCTTCAGTGAAAATTTCGTGGCATTTGGATTAATAGGTTAGGAGATATGATGGATTCGAAATTGGGTTTTTGGCATAGCTGTCTGGTTCGAACCCATGTATTCGAAACGATGGTTTCGAATCCATCATGGCACGCGGCTTCGTGGTGACGTGGAGCGCAAACTTCGAATCGATCCGGACTTCACTCCGTGTTGACCGCCTCGACTCCATGTATCTCGGCGCATTCGAACCGATGGAAGACACGTCATCGTGGTTGGTTGACCTAGTGGGTTCGAACGAAGTTACACAGGATGGGTTCGAAGATGGCATCACAGATGGGTTCGAAGAAGGCCTCTTTGATGGGTTCGAAGCATGGCTTCGGTGATGGGTTCGAACTTGTGTTCCTTGGATGCACATGAGCTCTGCAACCCCTCCATGGATACGAGGCACATGGATTCGAATACGATGGAGTCGAAGGTAATGGAGTCGAAGGTGAGGCGCTCTGGTGGTTTCGAAACTGATGGGTTCGATGTCCTTCGGTTCGAAGGTGATGGTCTCGAGTGGTGCACGTTGATGGGTTCGAATACACCCATCATGGTGGGTTCGAAACCAGCATGTCCCCTCCAAGTTGAACCGATCATAGCTTGAGCATGCGAACTCGGATTGACTTGAAATTTGAAATGCTGACTCCTGTGGTCTTTCTTGCCGTGTCCTATCAATTGTAGCTCAATCTGGACTCGGATAAAATTCAGTGATATCCATGGCGAAAGGAAGTACGATCAACCTCTGAGGCGAACTGTCCTTCGCTTTCGATCAATCTTTTGGTATCGCGGCTTTGCCAAAAAGCGGGATAACATTTTGCTCCCCAAAGTACGTCTTGTGGGAACATGACGTGCTTTGAATAGCTGCAATCTCTCTCTGAACAATCATTGCTCTCTCTTTTTTTTTTTTGGTCGAAACTCGTATGTTGTACTGGTGTAACCTTGCGTTGATATGACTGATTGCTGTATAATAGTGCTTAGCCGTTGGCTGTCGCATTTGTAACAGGATGAGTGTTTGATCCCTGTGAATATTCAAAATCGAACGTTAGTCCAACATGTATGCGCATATGTTAATTTGATCCTTGTTAACGTCGTGCGTCCACGAGTTGTTGTCGGTTTGGTTTGCTATAGAATTTCGTATTGATTCTTTCCTGAACCAACTTTGAAATTCGAATTGAGACAACGCTTGGTGGTTGTTTTGAAAGGTTCCTTCGTATCGATCCTCTCCTGAACCGATGTAGAAGGTTAAAGGAATCGAATTTGTATTGCGCGAGCGTAATGTTTCGAACCGATGCATTCGAGCATTGATGGGTTCGAAATCCACGTTTGTATGGACGTGGTACGCTTGCTGCTATGATGGATTCAAAATTGACATTTGAACCGGTCTGAGAGGATGGAGTACACTTGTGTAGTGGTGGGTTCGAAATTGACATTCGAACCGATGTGAAGGGATGGTTTCGAGACTTTTGTTCGTGGCAGTGGTCTGTGTGCTTCACACGATGGAGCCTCAAACGTATGGGTTCGAAAGTGGATTTCGAACCGGTTCTGCATTCTGACCTGTTGTAATCGGTCAAGTCCACCGGCACATGAATCGACCCAGTCATCTCCAACTCCCCATATAAATAGCAAAGATCACGGCATTTTTTCACTTTTTACTTTTACTGTTGCCTGCTTTTTACTCTGCTCTTCATCGTTTCAGAGCTCCAAAAGAGAAAACACAGTGTCGCTCTTTCGAACCATTCAAGATCCGAATCTTCAATTCCTTGAATTCATCATCCAAACTCGGTAATTAGCCTCAGATTCAAACGGCGAAGTTATTTCGAACCCGTTTCTTTTTATCGATTGCGTAGCTTCGAGATTAGCAAAACCAGATCTGGTTTGGGAGGGATTCGAACCGATGCGTGGGCTCAAGTTCGAATCGATGACGGTGGCGTCTTTTACTGGATTTCGAATCGATCCTTGGAATGTCCTTGCTGGGGTGTGTAGTTCGCACCGATCGAGGGATTCGAGGGGTCCATTCGAACCGATGGGTTCGAACCCATAGGCTATCGTTTCGAAGTCCACAACTTCGTATCGATACGAAGTGGATCGGTTCGAACGTGAGTGATGCGGAGTTGAGGTTTTCTCATCGGTTCGAACTTGTCATCTGTTTATCGGTTCGAAGCGCGTTAGGATGGGTTCGAACGCATGGGTTCGAAGCGACGTCAGGATGGGTTCGAACGCATGGGTTCGAAGCGACGTCAGGATGGGTTCGAAAGAAGAGATGTTAGGATGGGTTCGAACGAAGTCCTGGTGATGGTTTCGAACCCTACATGATGGATACCAAAATTTGTCATCTCCAAGCATAACTCCGACGAGCTTCATTCCTGCATATTTGGACTTGAATATTAAATTGCATACATGACTACCTTTTGAAGCTCGTCGATAGAACTATAACAACTTCTACCCGAACCAACTTCCATCACGGAAATGGATTGGTGATGACGGTCAGCGATGACGGTCATCATAGCTGGACTCCGTAGCTTTGTCGTTTGCATATTTCTTCAACACTGCAACATTTATTCAAGTAATGCATGTCACTGCACAACACACACTCATACACGCTACACTGGGGAACGCACGGGTTTTTGTCATCTAACGATGGTTTCTCGTGAGTTAGCTAGTTATGGAATCGTCAAGTTCACAGCAGCAGGAGACTCACGTTACAGTCTCTCCGAGGCTAGAGATTCCGGATATTGACCTTGAGATTATTGGTCCAGCCCCGGATGAAATTCCTGATGCGTTATTCATTGTCAATCCATCAGATTCCGTTCCGTCCAATATCTCTAAAGACATGTTGGGGAGAATATGTTTGAGACACGGCCTGTCGCTGGATGATGTGCTACTGCCGGGGTCGAATGATAGACCGCATAATCCCCCAGAGGGATATACAGCATTTAACCGCCATGTGTGCGCGGCCGGGACACTTCCTCCATTCAACGAGTATATAAGGGAAGTATTGTCGTTGTTGAGGATCGCCCCATCTCAGCTGCACCCGAACGGATATGCGTCGATCAATAACTTGTTCATTGCATTTATGGAATATCTTCATCGACCACCGCTCCCAATCGAGATCAGATACTTGTTCAATTTCTAAACTCGGGGTGATTATCCCTCCTTCACATTCCTGGAAGCGGTGAGAAATTACCAAGTGGTTACCGGGTCTTGGACCAGGTTGAGCTATTATAGGACAGAATGGTTTTATGTCAGATGTCCTCCTGGATTCGCCCGACGATGGCTATTCAGACGTGAGTATAGTTGAGTTCCTAAATAATTACTATGGAAGTTGCAGCCGAAGTGGAACTTATATTTTATTCTTTTTTGCAGCGGTGATTCAGCGACCTGAGGGCGAGCACTTTAGGGAGATGGTGCGAGTGCTTCGAGAAGTCCCGAGTGGAGATAGGGATATCGACGTGTTATTGACGGATAGGAATCTCCGGGCCTGCGGTTTGATCGAACAAGGGCAGAGCATAAGCTTTGAGGTGGCACTAAGGGTCGTCTCGAAAAAACGATTCAAGCACAAGAAACCCGGAGTTACTATAACTGAGGAAGCTGACTCTGAAAGAACCCACACCGATGATGAGCCGCTGACCGGGCCTACGGACGCAGTTCCGGATGTCGCGGAGCAGAGAAAAGGCAAGGCTGCCACGGTTAAGTCAAGTAAGAAGGGGAGATGGAAATCGGTTGTTACGGCCCGTTCTGCTCCCGGAGTTAGAATCTCGGAGATGTCTCCTTCGAGAACCGAAAATCTTTTTGAAGGGCTCGCCGATCTTCCAATCTCGGACGATGTGTCTTTTCAACATGATTCCGGGTTGGAGGAATTCCATCGCACCTTAGGATTGAACGAGCCTCTTATAACTAGCGAGGTCGACACTTCCGGTTGGTTGGGGGGAATGCATATTCATACACATTTCACGACACTGCATAACCTTTGACTGAAAACTATCTGTTTTGAAAGGTGATTAATTCTATTTTATTTTGCTTCGCAGATATCATGTCCAAGCGAGGTTCAATGCTTGGGAGTCTTCGACACGCCCGCAAACCTTCATATTACGATTCGCGTAGACGTGAAGGGGATAGAGGTTATGATCAGGGGCGTCCTGGGTATTATGACCAGGGACGCTCTAGGTATTCTAGTCACGAGAGATATGACACGGACAGGGGCTATAAGCGTCGATCGCGGTCGCGTACTCCTCCTCCTTCCAGAGATCCCGTACAACCTCCTGCTCATGTCCCTCATCCTTCCGAGTCTTCTCGATATACGTCGGTTTCTCAAGCTTCCCGATCCGAGGCGATGACCCCGATAGTCACAGAGCAGCCTCCTACAGAGATCTCGGGAGAAGGGGCAATTAGACTCGCGCAATTAAAGAGGGAGTTCCCGAATATTTGTTTCGATAACTACGTCTTTCCTCGAAACCTGAAAAGAATCCCGCCGGAGGCCGAGCGGTTAGCGCTCAACTATGTGCATGACTTCTACTCCCAATACAAGGCGTGGTATAGGGCGGCCGATAAGGCATCGGCGTTGGTCTTCGAACGAGCGGCTACCATTGAAAAGCTTCAAACCGAGCTGGCTCAAAGAGACCGCATCATACAAGTGCTGAATACTGAGGCTGAATCGTCTCGAAAATCAGAGATGGAGGCTCTTACAAAGGTCGACGAAGCTCAAGAAGCCATGGATAGAATGAAAAAGGAGCACTATGTTACGGTGGAAGACATGGGCCACCGGAACACTGTCGTCACTTCTGAGCGGGATGCGGCGTTAAAAGAACTTAACGAGCTCAAGGCTAAATTTGCTGAGATTATTAAAGATAGAGATGACACGCATAACACGGCGCAAGAAGCCTGCGAGCAAGCCGTAGTGCATCGCACTGAAAGAGATGTGGCCGTGGCCAAAGTTCAGGCGGCCGAAGCAGAGGTGGAGGAGAAGGTTCAACATGTAGAGGCCAGGTTAGAGGCCGATATCGAAGATTTGCTCATAACTTACAACGCCAATGTGTTGAAGCACAGAAACTTGGCCTGGCTTCAAGATTACTCAGTTCACCTTCGTAGCGCCTGGGACCGATTGGTTGAGGAGGAAGAGGAAGCGCACCCAGGTGAAACGGTCGATCGATTCGAACTGGAGAATCGGCTGCTCACAGACGATGAGAAGAAGGTTCTTCATGACGCTATCATCGCGCATGAGAAGGAAATGATCGGTGGTCGTTCCCTGGAAGTCGGAGAGGGGTCAGGCGTTGAGCACCATTCTGCTGTCACTGAAGTCACCACAGCATCTTCGTCGATGCCTGTATCTGTGGTCAGTTTGCAACCTGTTCCTGCTTACGACCTGGAACAACCGCGCTTATCTCCTACTCATGAGCGTACTTCCGAGGCCGTCCAGCCGTCTGCGAGCCAAACTGGGGAAGGTATTCCGAAGTTATCTCAAGCGTTTTCTGAATAGAGTGTTTGTTTTGTAGCAGTTTTTAATAACTTCTTATTTTTTGCCTAGTGACTGGAGTTGCGCCGACCGTTGCGGCTCAAGAATCAAGTAGAGGAGATAAGGCCATCGCTACCGAGACTACTGTTGTAACCGCGGTATCTGCTGAGACGACGCAGGGGGGATCCTTAACTACTGACGGACAAATGGTGAGCGAACTGCTCGGTGAGCAGGGTGGTTCTTTCTCTGACTTGCCATTCATCATCGTTAGTAGCCTCCCGCCGTCCTCAAGTCCTTCGATGCAGGCCGTAGATGCCCCCAGCCAAGCCCATGCGACTCGTGATGAGGAAATTTTGGCTGAGATCAACGCCGAAATAGAGGCTGCGGGGCATAGCGGTATCGTCGGCGGCAGCACGGCGGCGCAGAGTCCAGCACCTGCTACGGTAGCGCCATCGGGTGGCACTGTCTCAACTTCCGTTACGGATCCGGTCCCCCTGCTCCTCCGGCAGGAAGTCTCCATGTAGACTCAAGCTCCGAGGAGGATATTGACATCATGCCTCCAGCCGAAGAGCCACCGCCGGAGAGGAGACATTCAAAACGAAGAATTTCTGTCCCTAGTGACACTGATGATGTACCACTAGTAAGAAGGACGGAAAAGAAGAAATAAATCGGCTTCTTAAGTAGATGTTTTGGTAGATAGGTACTTGTCTCCGTTTTTTGTCAGTAGGTCGTGTATAGATGCAGGTTCGGCCCCTGCTAGTAGGCATTCTTTTTTGGAAGAACTTATCCGTGTGTAAGTCCTTGTTTTAAGTTAGTTGAAATAAAATTTTATTTCTTTGTTTCAACCCTTGTTTTATTTGTGCTTAAGTACTTGCAGTGTCTTGTTTTCGGTCTGGTGTACTTGTGGCGTTGTTACCGTTTAAGTAGAGTTCGTCTCATTCGCCAAGCCTGGAAATCTTGGTCATAGGTTGCGATTGATGAACGAGTTGAGCTTCGGACGTTGTATCACTTCGGTTAGTGATTAATATTTAGCTTTCGTGCCCCCCAGTTTTGGGGAACAACACTTGTAATTTTGGTGGTTGATCGCACTTGTTGCAAGTCTTGAGCACACGTCCGCATTCCGGGGACTTAGAATAATTTGAGATCGATAACCTGGTTTGCATTCCAGGAGTTCGAGTGTTATTGAAGCTCGTAACGTGGTTCGCGCTCCGGGAACTTGGGAATGATGTTCACATTCCAACTTGCATTCTACTAACTCGGAGTTAGTATTAACACTTTAGTTCGCACTACGGGAACTTTGACTTGGTGTTTGTGCTCCAATTCACACGTCGGGAACTTGGATAAAACACGTATGTTTGGGTTCGTACTTCAGGAACCCGGAATTGACATTTATACTCCAACTCGCACTTGGGGAATCTGGAGTTTGCACGGATGCTTCGGTTCGCGCTCCGGGAACCCGTAACTTATGTTCATACCCCATTTCATGTTTTGGGGATCATGGAGTTGGTGTTGATACTTCGGTTCGCACTCCGGGAACTTTGAATTGATGTTTATACTCTAATTCACACTCTGGGAATTTGGAGTCCGCATTGATGGGTTGGTTCGCGCAGTGGGAATGAATTATTGAACGTTTATGCTCCAATTCGCGCTACGAGAATTTGGAGCCCATTCGCGCTCTGGGAACGAATTGTTAAATGTTTATACTCCAATTCGCGCTCCGGGAATTTGGAGTCCGTTCGCACTCTGGGAACGAATTATTGAATGTTTATACTCCAATTCGCGCTGTGGGAAGTTGGAGTCCATTCGCGCTCCGGGAACGAATTGTTAAGTGTTTATACTCCAATTCGCGCTCCGGGAATTTGGAGTCCGTTCGCACTCGGGGAACGAATTATTGAATGTTTATACTCCAATTCGCGCTGTGGGAAGTTGGAGTCCGTTCGCGCTCCGGGAACGAATTGTTAAGTGTTTATACTCCAATTCGCGCTCCGGGAATTTGGAGTCCGTTCGCACTCGGGGAACGAATTATTGAATGTTTATACTCCAATTCGCGCTGTGGGAAGTTGGAGTCCGTTCGCACTCTGGGAACGAATTATTGAATGTTTATACTCCAATTCGCGCTGTGGGAAGTTGGAGTCCGTTCGCACTCCGAGAACGAATTATTGAATGTTTATACTCCAATTCGCGCTGTGGGAAGTTGGAGTCCGTTCGCACTCCGGGAACGAATTATTGAATGTTTATACTCCAATTCGCGCTGTGGGAAGTTGGAGTACGTTCGCACTCCGGGAACGAATTGTTAAGTGTTTATACTCCAATTCGCGCTCCGGGAATTTGGAGTCCGTTCGTACTCTGGGAACGAATTATTGAATGTTTATACTCCAATTCGCGCTGTGGGAAGTTGGAGTCCGTTCTCACTCCGAGAACGAATTATTGAGTGGACTGTCTGTTTGCACCAAAATTGGTCACAACACTCTTCGGGAGTCGTTGAAGAGATAATAGTCAAGAGTACGAACTGAATATGAATATTATCTAACAAAAACTCCAGTCAACAGTAAAGAAAATACGTAGACAAGCAATTTATAGTGGTTCGGCGTGTTGCCTACGTCCACTGTGAAGTTTTTCGATGTTTTATTGATTCTCTATCAACGATTACAAGTTGGTACAGCGATCCACAGCAAGTTACAACTGGAAATTCGAAATCAACAATAGAATTATGATGTAGGATGATGGAGATTTTGATCCGGCAGAGTCTCGGCGTCTCAGAGTCAGAAGATCCCTTTTCTGTTGGCCCTGGGGCTCTATTTATAGGTGTAGGCTGCTGGTAACTCGCTGAAAACTCGGGAGACCACTTCTGGCACGTGAGGGGGCCCACACGTACGGTCTCGGGAAGTTTGGGCCCACTTTGGCATCGGTTCGAACTCCATTCGAACCGATCAAGAATTCATCCAATCGAGGTGAAATTTGGCGTGGACATTCTTCAGCATGTATGCAAGCATCTGTGAAAGTTTCATTGCATTTGGATCAGTAGGTTAGGAGATATTTTGGGTTCGAAATAGACTTCATGGCAAGGCTGTTTGGTTCGAACCCCTGTTACTCGAAACGATGGTTTCGAAACCAGTATGGCACGCGACCTCGTGGTGACGTGGAGCGCAAGTTTCGAATCGATCCGGACTTCTCTCCGTGTTGACCGCTTCGACTCCGTGTATCTCGGTGATTTCGAACCGATGGAGGACACGTGGGTTGACCCAGTGGGTTCGAATAAGGCAGCACAGGATGGGTTCGAACATGGCATCAGGGATGGGTTCGAACACGACTCTATGATGGGTTCGAAGATGGCACTGTGATGGGTTCGAACATGATTCCAGGGATGGGTTCGAACGAAGCATATCGATGGGTTCGAAGCATGCTTGTCTGGTGGATTCGAAGCAAGGCTATCTGGGGATTTACTTGATGGAGTCGAAGCGAGGCTCTAGCTGATGGATTCGAACGTCCCCCTTTCTTATCGATTCGAACATGGTGGGTTCGAACTAGTTGGGTTCGAAGTGGAGTCGATCCGATGGATACGAACTCATCGATTCGAACTTTGGTATATGTGCATGGATTCGAGGCACTGCCTCACTTCTTGGGTTCGAACCAGATGGGTTCGAACATAGGTAAGGTCATGGTTTCGAACAGAGCAACGTCCATCTTTCTCAACTTGAATCCATCATAACTTGAGCATACGACCTCGGATTGACCTGAAATTTGAAATGCTGGCTCTTGTAGCCTTTCTTGCCGTGTCCTATCAATTGTGGCTCATTCTGGACTCGGATAAAATTCAGTGATATCCATGGCTAAAGGAAGTACGATCAACCTCTGAGACGAACTGTCCTTCGTTTTTCGATCAATCTTTTGGTATCGCGGCTTTGCCAAAAAAGCGGGATAACATTTTGCCCCCCAAAGTACGTCTTGTAGGAACATGACGTGCTTTGAATAGCTGCCATTTCTCTCTGAACAATCATTGTTCTCTTTTTTGTCGAAACTCGTATGCTGTACTGCTGTAACCCTGCGTTGATAGGATTGGCTGCTGTATAATAGTGCTTAGCCGTTGGCTGTCGCATTTGTAATAGGATGAGTGTTCGATCCCTGTGAATATTCAAAATCGAACGTTAGTCCGACATGTATGCACGTATGTTAATATGACCTTGTTAACGTCGTGTGTCCGCGAGTTGTTGTCAGTTTTGTCTGCTATAGAATTGCGTATCGATTCTCTCCTGAATCGATTTTTGAAATTTGAATTTGAAACAACGCTTGACGATTGTTTTGAAAAGTTCCTTCGTATCGATCCTCTCCTGAACCGACATTGAAGGTGGAAGAGATCGAATTTGAATTGCGCAAGTGTAATGTTTCGAACCGATGCACTTGCGCATTGATGGGTTCGAAGTTCAATTTTGTATGGACGCAATATGCCTGTGCAATGATGGGTCGTGTGAATATGAGACTTCGACTCGATGCGTTGGAGCATGGATGGATTCGAAATTGACATTCGACCCAATGGAGTATACTCGTGTCATGATGGGTTCGAAGTTGACTTTCGAACCGATGTTAGAAGATGGAGTATTCTTTGTGCTGTGATGGGTTCGAAACTAGCATTCGAACCGATGTGAGAGGATGGTTTCGAACAAGTAGTTCGTTTCAGTGGGTTCGAAACTGATCTTCGAACCGATGACTTGGATAGGTACGAAACTATCGTTCGCGGCAGTGGTCTGTGTGCTTCACACAATGGAGCCTCAAGCATTTGGGTTCGAAGATAGGTTTCGAAACCATCCTGCCCTCTGACCTGTTGTACTCGGTCAATTTTTACCGGAATTCGAATCGACCCGGTCATCTTCAACCCCCCATATAAATAGCAGTGGACCTGCCCCATTTTCACTTTTTACTTTTTCACTGCGCTCTTCATCGCTTCGAAGCTTCTAAGGAGAAAATACTGCGTCGTGTTTTCGAATCCATCAAGATTTAAGACTTAAATCTCTCGAATCCATTGCTTAAACTAGGTAATTAGCTTCGGATTCAAGCGACGAAGTTATTTTGAACTCATTTCCCTTCATCGATTGCATAGCTTCGAGATTGACAAAACCAGATCTGGTTTGGGAGGGATTCGAATCGATGTGTGGGCTCGAGTTCGAAGCGACGACGGTGGTGTGTTTCCATTGGATTTTGAATCGATCCTTGGAATGTCCTTGTTGGGATGCGTTGTTCGCACCGATTGGGGGATTCGAGGGATCCTTTCGAATCGATGGATTCGAACCCATAGGATATCGCTTCGAAGTCTACAGCCTCGTATCGATTCGAAGTGGATGGTTTCGAACGCGACCGATGTCAAGTTAAGGGTTTCTGTAACGGTTCGAATTTGTCACTTGGCCATCGTTTCGAAGCGCGCCTGAATGCATGGTTTCGAAACGATGTCAGGATGGGTTCGAACGCATGGGTTCGAAGCACTGTCATGATGGTTTCGAACGCATGGGTTCGAACGGAGTTTGGATGGGTTCGAAGGAAGAGGTGTTCGGTTGGGTTCGAACGAAGCCTCTGTGATGGTTTCGAACCCTATATGATGGATTCCAAAATTTGAAAATTTTCAAGCATAACTCCGGCGAGCTTCATTCCTGCATACTTGGACTTGAATATTGAACTGCATATTTGATTGCCTTTTGAAGCTCGTCGATGGAACTATAACAACTTCTATCCGAACCGACTTCCATCATATAAACGATTTAATGATGACGGTCAGCGATGACGGTCATTATAGCTGAACTTCGTAGCTTTGTCGTTTGAATGTTCACTTTAACTCTGCAACATTTGTTCAAGCAATGCATGGCACGGTACCACACACATTCATACACTTTACACTGGGGAACACACGGGTTCTTTGTCGTCTAACGATGGTTTCTCATGAGTTAGTTAGTTATGGAATCTTCAAGTTCACAGCAGCAGGAGATTCAAGGCGCAGCCTCTCCGAGGCTGGAAGTTCCGGATATAGATCCTGAGATCATCGGTCCGGCTCCGGACGAACTTCCTGATGCGTCATTCATTGCCAATCCATCGGATTCCGTTCCATCGAATATCTCTGAAGACATGCTGGGGAGGATATGTTTGAGGCACGGCTTGTCACTGGACGATGTATTACTGCCGGGGCCGAATGATAGACCACATAATCCGCCAGAAGGGTGTACAGCATTTAATCGCCACGCGTGTGCGGCCGGGACACTTCCTCCGTTCAACGAGTATATAAGAGAAGTATTGTCGTTTTTGAGGATCGCCCCATCTCAGCTGCATCCGAACGGATATGCGTCGATCAATAGCTTGTTCATTGCATTTATGGAATGTCTCCATCGACCGCCACTTCCAATCGAAATCAGATACTTGTTCAACTTCAAAACTCGTGGTGATTATCCTTCTTTCACATTTCTGGAGGCGGTGAGAAATTGTCAAGTGGTCACGGGATCCTGGACAAGGCTGAGTTACTATAGGACAGAATGGTTTTATGTCAGGTGCCCTCCAGGCTTTGCTCGACGATGGTTATTCAGACGTGAGTATAACCAAGTTCTTAAATAGTTACTACGACAATTGCTGCCGAAGTGGAACTTATATTAATTTTTTCTTTTTACAGCAACGATCTCGCGATCCGAAGGTGAAGAGTTTAAGGAGATGGTGCGAGTACTTCGAGAAGTCCCGAGCGAAGATAGGGACATCGAGTTGCTTTTGACCGATAGGAATCTCCGGACTTATGGGCTGATTGAACGAAGGAAGAGTATAAGATTTGAGGTGGCACAAAGGATCGTTCCTAAGAAACGAGTCAAACATAAGGAGCCCGAAGTTGTCATAGCCGAGGAGGCTGATTCTGAAAGAACTCACACTGACGACGAGCCGCTAACTGAGCCTACGGATGTGGCTTCGGATGTCGCGGAGCAGAAAAAAGGCAAGGCTGCCATGGTTAAGCCAACTAAGCGGGGGAGACGGAAATCGGTTGTCGTTGCCCGGCCCTCTTCCGGAGTTAGGATCTCTGAGATGTCTCCTCCGCGTACTGAGAGTCTCTACGAAGGGCTTGCCGACCTTCCAATCCCGGAAGATGTGTCTTTTCAACATGATGCCGGGTTGGAGGAGTTCCATCGTAGTCTAGAATTAAGCGAGCCTCTTATTACTAGCGAGGTCGACATTTCTGGTTGGTCGGGGGGAATGCATATTCACACACACTTCACGACACTGCATAACCTTTGATTGTAAACTACCTGATTCGAAGAGTGACTAATTCGATTTTATTTTTCCTTGCAGATACTATGTCTAAACGAGGTTCAATGCTTGGGAGTCTTCGACATGCCCGCAAGTCTTCTTATTATGATTCGCGCAGGCGAGAGGGGGATAGAGACTATGACCAAGGACGCCCCGGATTTCATGACCAGGGACGTTCCGGATACTCTAGTCATGAGAGATATGATTCAGACAAGGGCCATAGGCGTCGATCGCGATCGCGCACCCCTCCTCCTTCCAGAGATCCCGTACAACCTCCCGTTCGCGTACCTCGTGATTCTTCTCGACATGTGTCGGTTTCTCAAGCTTCTAGATCTGAGGTGTCGGCGCCGACAGTTGCGGAGGAACCTCCTACTGAAATTACGGGAGAAGGAGCGATTAGGCTTGCGCAGCTGAAGAGAGAATTCCCGAATATCTGCTTCGACAATTATGTCTTTCCCCCGAACTTGAAAAGAATTCCACCGGAGGCCGAGCGGTGGGCGCTTGATTATGTGCACGACTTCTACGCACAGTATAAGGTGTGGTATAAGGCAGCTGAGAAAGCATCGGCGTTGGCCTTCGAACGGGCGGCCACCATTGAAAAATTGCAAACCGAGTTAGCACAAAAAGATCGCATCATTCAAGTGCTGAATACTGAGGCTGAATCATCCCGCAAATCTGAAATAGAGGCCACTAAAAAAGCCGATGAAGCCCAGGCATTCATGGATAGGATGAAACGCGAACACTACGCCACGGTTGAGGACATGGGTCATCGAAACACACTGGTTACTGCAGAGAGGGACGCAGCCCTGAAGGAGTTGAACGAGCTTAAGTCAAAATTTGCTGAAATCGCCAAGGAGAGGGATGATGCGAATAGCGCAGCTCAGGAGGCGTGTGAACAAGCTGTGATTCTTCGCACCGAAAGGGATGCTGCGGTGGCGAAAGTTCAAGCGGTCGAGATAGAGGTGGAAGAGAAAGTTCAACAAGCAGAGGCCAGGCTAGAGGCCGATATCGAAGATTTGCTTATAACTTATAACGCCAACGTGTTAAAACACCGAAATTTATCCTGGCTTCAAGATTATCCCGTTCACCTTCGCAGCGCTTGGGAGCGATTGGTCGAGGAAGAGGGGGAAGCGCATCCGGGTGAATCGGTTGACCGATTCGAGCTTGAGAACCGGTTATTAACTGAGGATGAAAAGAAGGTCCTTCACGATGCTATCATTGCTCATGAGAAGGAGATGATGGGTGGTCATTCCCTGGAAGTTGGAGAGGGATCGGGCGTTGAGCACCATGCGGATGTCATTGAAGTCACCACATCGCCTTTGTCAGTGCCTGTGTCCGCGGTCAGCTTGCCACCTGTTCCTGCTTACGACCCGGAGTGGCCGCACTTATCTCCCATCCATGAGCACACTCCCGAAGTCGTTCAGCCGTCTGCGAGTCAAACTGGAGAAGGTATTTCGAAATTATCTCCAGTGTTCTCTAACTAAAGAGTTTGTTTTGAAGAAGTTACTAATAACTTATTGTTTTTACTTAGTGACGGAGGTTGTGCCGACAGTCGCGGCTCAAGAATCAAGCCAAAGGGATAAGGCCATAGCTACCGAGGCTATTGCTGTAACTGCGGTGTCGATCGAGGCGGCACAGGGGAGTGGGTTATCTCTCGAGGAACAGATGGTGAGCGAGCTGCTCGGTGAACAGGGCGGTTTCTCTACGGACTTACAGTTTATCATCGTTAGTGATCCCCTGCCGACCTCAAGTTCTTCGATGCAAGCTGCGGATGCCCCCAGCCAAGCCCAAGCGACTCGAGAAGAGGAAATTTTGGCTGAAATCAGCGCTGAAATAGAAGCTGCGGGGCACAGTGGTAGCGCCGGTGGCAGCGCGACGGCGCATAGCTCAACACCTGCTAGGATAGTACCAACGGGTGGCACTATCTCAATTTCCGTCACAGATCCAGTCCCCTCTACTCCTCCGGCGGGAAGCCTCCTTGTAGATTCGAGCTCTGAGGAGGACATCGATATCATGCCCCCAGCCGAAGAGTCACCGCCGAAGAGGAGGCACTCAAAAAGAATTTCGGTCGCTAGTGATTCTGACGAAGAACCACTAATAAGGAAGACGAAAAAGAAGAAGAAGTAGACCGGCTTTACAAGTAGATGTTTTGGTGGATAAGTACTTGTTTTTGTTTTTTGTTAGTAGGCCGTGTATAGATGCAGGTTCGGCTCCTGCTAGCAGGAATTGTTTTTTTGGGAAAACTTTTTCATATGTAAGCCCTCATTTTTAGTTAGTTGAAATAAACTTTAGTTTCTTTGTTTCAACTCTTGTTTTATTTGTGCTTAAGTACTTGCAGTGTCTTGCTCTCGGTCCGGAGTTCTTGCGGTGTTTTTATCGTTTAAGCAGAGCTCGTTTCATTTGCCACACCTGAGAATCTTGGTCACAAGTTGCGATTGATGAATGATTTGAACTTCGGACGTCGTATCACTTCAGTGAGTGATTGACACTTAGCTTTCGTGCCCCCCAGTCTTGGGGAACAACACTTATATTTTTGGCAGTCGGTTGCACTTGTTGCAAATCTTAAGTACACGTCCGCCTTCCCGGGACTTAGAGTAATTTGAGATCAATAACCTGGTTTGCATTCCAAGAGTTCAAGTGTTATTGATGCTTGTAACATGGTTCGCGCTCCGGGAACTTGGGAATGGTGTTCACATTCCGACTTGCACTCTATTAACTCGGAGTTAGTATTAACGCTTTAGTTCGCACTACGGGAACTTTGACTTGGCGTTGGTGCTCCGCTTCACACGCCGGGAGCTTGGATAAAACATGTAAGTTTGGGTTCGTATTTCGGGAACCCGGAATTGACATTTATACTCCAACTCGCATTTCGGGAATATGGAGTTTGCACGGATGCTTCGGTTCGCGCTCCGGGAACCCGCAACTTATGTTTATACTCCAATTCACACTCTGGGAATTTGGAGTCCGCATTGATGGGTTGGTTCGCGCAGTGGGAACGAATTATTAAGTGTTTATACTCCAATTCACGCTGTGGGGAGTTGGAGTCCGTTCGCACTCCGGGAACGAGTTGTTAAATGTTTATACTCCAATTCACGCTGTGGGGAGTTGGAGTCCGTTCGCACTCCGGGAACGAGTTGTTAAATGTTTATACTCCAATTCACGCTGTGGGAAGTTGGAGTCTGTTCCCACTCCGGGAACGAATTATTAAATGTTTATACTCCAATTCACGCTGTGGGAAGTTGGAGTCTGTTCGCACTCTGGGAACGAATTATTAAATGTTTATACTCCAATTCTCACTCTGGGAAGTCGGAGTTGGAGGAGGGATTGTCGTGTATCAATCCCTGTGAATGTTAATGTATTGTTCTATCCCCGAGCTCGGGTTTCACTTAGCGAGTGACCGGTCTTATCATTGTCACTCCCTATTTGAATAAATCCCACCGCGCGATGGAACTTAGCTCTCCGTGCGTTGTGATGTTGTATGTCATATTCAGTAAATCACAGCTTTTGCTTGAAGAGACGGCATTTTATTGCTGAAACGAGAAAATATGGCAAAATCAGTTGCCTTATCACAAATCTAAATCTCGAAATGCTAGGATAAAATGCAAAGAAATAAATTGACAGAGAATAAACGAGTAAAGTTTTCATGTGTAGTAGCGACGAAGACTTTCGCTATTCCAAGCTCTCGGCAAGTCAAAGCCGTCAACCGTTGATAATTTGAACGTGCCACCTCCGAGCTTTTGTGAGATAACATACGGCCCTTCCCAATTTGGCTTCATATGCGAAGGGACCGGATAAACCCTTTTGAGTACAAGGTCGCCAAGTTCAAAGGTTCGCGGACGGACCTTAGCATTATACAGCCGGACGACTCGACTCCGATATGCGGCTGCCCTCAAATCCGCCTCTTCACGCCTCTCATCCAGTAAATCCAGAGATTGAGCGAGCAATATAGCATTGGTCTTCGGATCATAATATGTCGCACGATGAGAGCGCACTTCCAATTCGACTGGGATAACGGCCTCTGAGCCATATGACAGAGAAAACGGAGTGTGACCAGTTGCAGTTTTGTGAGTTGTTCTATAGGCCCATAACGCCATAGGGAGTTCGTCGACCCACTTGCCTCCGGCCTTTTCCAGTCGTTTCTTCAGTATTGACTTTATAATTTTATTAACAGCTTCGACCTGACCGTTTGCTTGAGGGTGTGCCACTGCGGAAAACTTCTTATTTATGCGAAATCGTTGGCAGAAACTTTTGAACTCGGTACTGTCGAATTGAGATCCATTATCTGTGATGATAGTATGAGGTAGACCGAATCGGCAGATGATGTTGCGCACCACGAAGTTGATCACTTTCTTCGTTGTGATCGTTGCAAGAGGCTCCGCTTCGGCCCATTTAGTGAAGTAATCAACCGCGACGATGGCGTATTTCGCGCCACCTTTGGCTAGAGGCAACGCTCCAATTATGTCGATCCCCCATACTGCGAATGGCCAGGGGCTAACCATTTGGGTTATCTCAGTAGGTGGGGCTCTAGGAATCCGAGCATATTTCTGGCATTTGTCGCACTTTTTGGCGTAGTCTGATGCGTCTCGATTAACGGTAGGCCAGTAATATCCGTATCGGAGTACCTTCTTGGCGAGTGTCTGCCCCCCGATGTGATCGCCACATTCTCCCTCGTGGACATCATGCAACACTCGTTTGATTTCGTCGTGCGCGATACATCGGAGTAGAGGGACAGAGTATCCCCTTCTGTACATAACCCCATTTTGGATGATAAACCGTGAGGCCTTTCGAAGGACCTGCCTCTTCTCACTTCTGCACTCAGGCAGCGTCCCATGTTCAATATAGTCTCGATAGGGGGTCATCCACGACTCCCTATCGGTGGTAGCTTCGAATGCATGATTGACCTCATTCTGATCGATGCTCGGGGAAGATAGGGTTTCCACAGGAACAAGCCCCAACTGTTGGGCTTCGCCCGTACTTGCCAACTTCGCCAACGAGTCGGCCTTCTGATTGTGCTCCCGAGGAATATAGAAAATGGCATAGTAATCGAAATGATCAAGAATTTTCTTGGCTTTGGATAAATAAGCCGCTAGTCTCCGATCCTTAGCTTGATATTCACCTCGGACTTGGCATACGATCAATTGGGAGTCACAATACACCTCCACAGCGGCAATTCTCAGGTCGTGGGCCAACTTCAGCCTAGTGAGTAAAGCTTCGTATTCAGCCTCGTTATTAGTTGCACGGAACTCGAACTTCAGGGCGTAGCATATAGATCGGCCTTCAAGAGTTTGAAGCACTACCCCTGCTCCCGAACACCGTTCATTGGAGGCGCCGTCAGTATATAACTTCCATATGTGCGTAGGGGGTTCGCTACTCTCAGGTAATTCCTCGGATAAAGTGAATTCAGCAACGAAGTCTGCCAGGACTTGACCATGTATGGCCCTTCTTGGAGTATAAGCAATGTCAAACTGGCTCAATTCGATATTCCATTTCAATAACCTACCAGACGTCTCAGGCCGCGTGAGGACCTGTCGTAACGGCTGGTCGGTGTACACGGTGATAGGATGAGCTTGGAAATATGGACGGAGCTTTCTCGAGGCAACAACTAGACAATATGCCAGCTTTTCCAGCTTTGGATAATTCCTCTCGGCTCCGGTCAGCCGCTTGCTCACGTAATACACCAGTTTTTGCACTCGATCTTCCTCCCGGATTAATGCCGCACTGATTGCGCTTTCAGATACCGCCAAGTAGAGATATAATTGCTCATGATCAATAGGCTTCGAAAGAATCGGCGGTGTAGAAAGATGTTGAACCAATGACTGAAACGCACCTTCGCATTCTGCGGTCCATTCGAAGTTTCGTTTCCCTTTTCGGATCAGATCGAAGAAGGGGATGCATTTGTCAGTCGACTTCGAGATGAACCTACTCAATGCAGCGACTTTCCCATTAAGGCTCTGAACTTGCTTTATTGTCCTTGGAGTTTGAAGATTTCTGATGGCCCAAATCTTCTCGGGGTTATCCTCTATCCCTCGGGCGTTGACGATGAACCCAAGGAATTTTCCGGACGCAACTCCAAAATGGCATTTCAGCGGATTGAGCTTCATCCCATATCTCCGGAGGATATCAAACATTGATCCTAAGTCCTTTACGTGATCAATAGAATGTCGTGACTTTACTAACATGTCATCTACGTAAACTTCCATGGTCTTCCCAATCTGATCAGAAAACATCCGGTTAACCAAATGCTGGTAGGTTGCGCCGGCATTTTTTAACCCAAAAGGCATGACTTTGTAGCAATATAGTCCCAGATCAGTCACAAAGCTCGTATGTTCTTGGTCGGGCACATGCATGGGTATTTGATTGTAGCCCGAGTAAGCATCCATAAAGGATAATAGTTCGTGTCCGGCGGTTGAATCAACAAGCTGATCGATTCGAGGAAGTGGAAAACTGTCCTTCGGACAGGCCTTGTTCAAATCAGAATAATCGATACACGTTCTCCATTTCCCATTTGGTTTCCGGACAAGTACCGGGTTTGACACCCATTCCGAATACAAAGCATCTCTAATGAACCCGTTCGTTTTCAACTTATCCACCTCCTCCTTAAGGGCGGCAGATCTCTCTGGATCCATACCACGCCTTTTCTGTTTAACAGGGGTATACCGCGGGTCAATGTTCAAAGTGTGGCTCGTGATCTCCGGCGAGATCCCACCATGTCGGAATGCGTCCAGGCGAACACATCAAGATTCGCCCGGAGGAATTCAACCAATTCCTGTTGTGCCCCCTGGCTCAATTGAGACCCAACTTTTAACATTCTCGAATCATCGCCATCATCTTCGATCGGGACATTGATAGTTAGCTCAGCCGGAGAAGCCTGACTTTCTGTAGATTTTTCAGTGCTGTCGTCGTCCCTTGGGTTAAGGTCTTTATGGAATTGGTTGGGGTGCCCGGGCCGAGGTCCGAGCACCAATTGTCAATCATCGGCAGAACGGACGCAAAGAGATTCCTCTGCGCCCTTACCTTTCTCCCTTCGTTGCGCCTCTCGCAGCTCCGCAACATAACAGGCTCTTCCAGCAGCCTGATCCCCATGAATCACACCGATACCACAATCAGTTGGAAATTTCAAAGTCAAACACCACGGGGCGATCGCTGCCCGAAATTCAGCAAGGGCTGGTCGGCCCAGGAATGCGTTATACGGTGAATGTATGTCCAAAACAACAAATGGCACGATGCGTACTCTTCTGCACTCACCTATCCCCAACTCCACGGGTAATTCCACAACCCCTGTGGGTATATTAGCACTTCCATCGAAGCCGTGAATCCTGGACTGACAGGGCTTCAGGTCTTTGGCTTCCATTTTCATCTGATCGTAAGCTCTCTTGAACAAAATATTGACTGAACTCCCACTATCCACCAGTATCCTCTTCATCCAAGCAGGACCGACCTGGGCGGATATAACAAGTGGGTCGATGGTCGGGGCTTCGACCTTGTCTGCATCGCGGTTCCGGAACACGATGTCATCTGCCATCGTCTTTTGTTGTTTTGCCGGAGCCCCTTCGTCGTAACTACTGCAACATTCGAAATTCATATGCCTAACCGAGCTAGCATATGACTCCATCTCTTTCCAACTCGTACCTGCCGGATGAGGACCACCACTAACGGTGTTTATCACTAGCCTTCCGCCTGTTCGGGCGGGTTCTTCTTGCCTTGGCTGGTTTTGCCGATTGTTCTGGTTCGACGGACCCGCACCTCCAGACTGCGGCGCCCGTACAAACTGATCCAATTTTCTTTCCCTGATCAACTTCTCAATTAAATCCTGCAAGTGTCTGCACTCGTTGGTGTTGTGGCCGTAACTGTCATGAAATCTACAAAACTTGCCTGTTTGAATCTGTCTCTCCGACGACGGCTTCGGAGTAGGCTTCTTGTATTGCATGGCGTTGCAAGTTTGTAGATACACATTCTCCAGCGATGTATTCAACGGAGTATAATTGTCGAACATAGGGGCCCTGCGCCTCGGCCCACGGTTCTGATCCCGCTTTCTGTTCTGATTCCCGTTATTCTTGGGTTGTGATTGTTTGTTCTGGATATTTAGCTGCACTTTCCCAGAACTCTCTCCTGATTGTTTAACAGCCACATTACTTTGGATCCCCTCTCCACTAGGTCCTGCATCGTCCTATTTCCTAGACTGCTTCGCGTCCTCGCGCCTCAAGAACTGAGCGGCTTTGGAGTAGAAGCGGTCCAACGACGCAGGGGGTTTTCCTGCTAACCAATTTCCAAAATCCGAGTCAGGGTCAATCCCTTTCATCAACGCCATCAGAATCGAGTTATCATTGGGGTTAGTGATTTCCACACAAGCCTTATGGAATCTTTCCAAATAGTGTCTAAGAGTCTCTCCTGGAGCTTGGGTAACGCTAGATAAAGTGTTGACGTCCTTAGGCCTTGCAACGTGCATGCGAAACTGTTCTACGAATTTCCTGGCCAACTGATTGAACGAAGAGATAGAACGGGGTGGCAATCGCGTGAACCACATCGTAGCAATACCTCCCAAAGAGATAGGAAAACTCCTACACTTGACCGCATCGTCTGCTCTAGCGGCGCTCATGGACCATTCATACTTCAATATGTGTTGATTGGGGTCTGAGTTCCCTTCGTACATCGGTAATGCGGGCATTCTAAATCGCCGAGGGGGTTCGGCATACAGGATCTCGTCTGTGAATGGGGTGTGACTCCGGGAGATTCCCTAGTCGTCGTTAGTAAATCCCTGACTTTCACGGATCATCTGCCTGATCATTTCTGGAATATCGGTTACAGCTGCGTTCTGGGCGTGTTGAACCAAGGTGTGGTCGGGTTCCACAATGCGGGATTGGACCGGATGCTGTCGACGGTCCGGATCTCGCCTCCTTGGTTCGACATTCTCTAGTACATACGGCTCAGGAGTTTGCCGTCGTCGGTGATGGTTCTGATCTGACAAAGTATGGATGTCCGCCCCAGGCTCCGTAGCGATGGTTGTAGGACGGTTGTCGATAGTGTGTTGAGGAGCAGCGCCTCCCCGGGAGGAAGGCCCTGTGTGGAAGCTAGCAGATGGGCCGACTCGTATTTGCCCAACCGTCAATGCAGGAATGTCTCTAGTAGCCTGTGCATAATTCCCGTCCATTCGGGGTCGCGAAGGTCTACGATGATAATCAGTGGAAGCCGAACTCTCCGTGGAGGACTGGGATGCGTAATCCCTCCTCGACCGCCTGCGCTTATGACTGTGTAGCTGGCGGGTTAATTCAGCGTTAGCGCGTAATTGTTCCGTCAACTGCTGCCGACTCTGGGTCAGCTCCTGGAGCAACGTTTGAAGCTCTTGCCTCGTCACCGGTCCAGATGATTCCGAGGGCCCGACGACGTCCTGGGTAGATGGTAGCTGCTCGGGATCTGGTCTATCCCGGTCTTCCTGGTTACCAAGGTTAGAAGTGGTTCTGGTGCTCACCATTATGAACAGTAAGATTCCTTTCCCTAGACTTTTGCAAATCTGAATAGAATGGAAAGAATTTGAATTCAAAGATCTGGATCTCTCTCTTAGATTTGTTCAATCCGGTATCGATGACAGATCCAACGAGCAGGAGAAAAGCTGGGTTTTCTCAGTGAAAGCACCAAAGTGTTTGCACCAAAATTGGTCACAACACTCTTCGGGAGTCGTTGAAGAGATAATAGTCAAGAGTACGAACTGAATATGAATATTATCTAACAAAAACTCCAGTCAACAGTAAAGAAAATACGTAGACAAGCAATTTATAGTGGTTCGGCGTGTTGCCTACGTCCACTGTGAAGTTTTTCGATGTTTTATTGATTCTCTATCAACGATTACAAGTTGGTACAGCGATCCACAGCAAGTTACAACTGGAAATTTGAAATCAACAATAGAATTATGATGTAGGATGATGGAGATCTTGATCCGGCAGAGTCTCGGCGTCTCAGAGTCAGAAGATCCCTTTTCTGTTGGCCCTGGGGCTCTATTTATAGGTGTAGGCTGCTGGTAACTCGCTGAAAACTCGGGAGACCACTTCTGGCACGTGAGGGGGCCCACACGTACGGTCTCGGGAAGTTTGGGCCCACTTTGGCATCGGTTCGAACTCCATTCGAACCGATCAAGAATTCATCCAATCGAGGTGAAATTTGGCGTGGACATTCTTCAGCATGTATGCAAGCATCTGTGAAAGTTTCATTGCATTTGGATCAGTAGGTTAGGAGATATTTTGGGTTCGAAATAGACTTCATGGCAAGGCTGTTTGGTTCGAACCCCTGTTACTCGAAACGATGGTTTCGAAACCAGTATGGCACGCGACCTCGTGGTGACGTGGAGCGCAAGTTTCGAATCGATCCGGACTTCTCTCCGTGTTGACCGCTTCGACTCCGTGTATCTCGGTGATTTCGAACTGATGGAGGACACGTGGGTTGACCCAGTGGGTTCGAATAAGGCAGCACAGGATGGGTTCGAACATGGCATCAGGGATGGGTTCGAACACGACTCTGTGATGGGTTCGAAGATGGCACTGTGATGGGTTCGAACATGATTCCAGGGATGGGTTCGAACGAAGCATATCGATGGGTTCGAAGCATGCTTGTCTGGTGGATTCGAAGCAAGGCTATCTGGGGATTTACTTGATGGAGTCGAAGCGAGGCTCTAGCTGATGGATTCGAACGTCCCCCTTTCTTGTCGATTCGAACATGGTGGGTTCGAACTAGTTGGGTTCGAAGTGGAGTCGATCCGATGGATACGAACTCATCGATTCGAACTTTGGTATATGTGCATGGATTCGAGGCGCTGCCTCACTTCTTGGGTTCGAACCAGATGGGTTCGAACATAGGTAAGGTCATGGTTTCGAACAGAGCAACGTCCATCTTTCTCAACTTGAATCCATCATAACTTGAGCATACGACCTCGGATTGACCTGAAATCTGAAATGCTGGCTCTTGTAGCCTTTCTTGCCGTGTCCTATCAATTGTGGCTCATTCTGGACTCGGATAAAATTCAGTGATATCCATGGCTAAAGGAAGTACGATCAACCTCTGAGGCGAACTGTCCTTCGTTTTTCGATCAATCTTTTGGTATCGCGGCTTTGCCAAAAAAGCGGGCTAACACTGTCGTCTGTTGGTCCAGTTCAACCTTCGATGTGTTGGCTTGCCCCCGAGCTGGGGTTTCACTTAGTGAGTGGTCGGTTGTAATGCAGTCACTCGCTATTTGAATAAATTCCATTGTTCGATGGAACTTAGCTCTTCGTGTGTCGTGATTATTGAATGTTGTATTCGGTGAATCACAACTTTAGCTTGAAGAGATAGCATTTTATTTGCTGAAATGAGAAAATGAGGCAAAGTCAGTGCCTTATTACAAATTCAAAATTCAGAACATAAAAGAAATTGTAATATATTCATGGATTGAAGGAGCCTGTCATGTGTGACAGTGACGAGGTTCTTCGTCGTTCCAGGCTTCTGAATGAGTAGGCCCACCACTGATGGCGTTTATCACCAATCTCCCACGGGGACAAGTCGAGTCCTCCTGCCTCGGTCGATTGGGTTCATTGATTGGATTGGATGGGCCCGCATCTCTGGGCTGCGGTGTCCGCACAAACTGTTCCAGTTTCCCTTCCCTGACCAGTTTTTCAACAAGATCCTGTAGGGGACGACGCTCGTTCGTATCGTACCCGTAGCCTTCATGGAACCTGCAAAATTTTCCCATTTGGATTTGTCTCTCCGACGACGGTCTTGGAGCAGGTTTTTCATATTGGATCGCGTTACGGGTCCGCAAATACAAGTCCTCTAATGAAATATTCAAAGGAGTATAACTATCGAACTTCGGATTTTTGCATTGCGGACCGCGATTTTGATCTTGTTTTTTAAGTAGATTCACGCTCTCTCTTCGCCGAGCTTGCTTATTTTTAATGTTCAACTGAACTTTTCCGGAGCTCTCGCCGGACTGTTTTATTACAACATTGCTTTGGGTTCGTCCCGCATTTGGTCCTGCATCAGTTTGCTTCCTAGACTGTTTCGCATCTTCCCGTCTCAGGAATTGAGCAGCTTTGGCATGGAAACGGTCCAATGACGCAGGTGGTTTCCCAGCTAGCCAATTGCCAAATTCAGAATCGGGGGTCGATCCCCTTAGTTAACGCCATAAGGATGGAGTTATCGTTTGGATTACTAATCTCTGCACATTCAGTATGGAATCTTTCTAAGTAGTGTCTGAGTGTCTCTCCGGGAGCTTGTGTGACACTAGATAGAGTGTTGACATCTTTCGGCCTCGCGACGTGCATGCGGAATTGCTCAACGAATTTTGTGGCCAGCTGGTCGAATGAAGAGATGGATCGAGGAGGCAATCGGGTGAACCACATGGTGGCGATGCCCCCCAAGGATATGGGGAAACTACGACATTTCACAGCGTCGTCGGCTCTGGCAGCAGTCATTGACCATTCATATTTTAGAATATGTCGATTGGGATCGGAGTTTCCCTCATACATGGGCAGAGTTGGCATTCGGAATCGCCGTGGGGGTTCAGCATTAAGAATGTCGTCCGTAAAGGGAGTGTGACTTCGGGAAACTCCCCAATCGTCGTTTGTGAATCCCTGACTCTCACGGATCATCTGACGTATCATAGTTGAAAGATCCGGCATTTGCGCCGGAGTATGGTCACGTTCCATACTTCGGGTTTGAACCGGATATCGTTGACGGTTCACATCTTGCCTTCCCGGCTCATAGTCCTTTGGGACGTACGGTTCAGGAGTACGGCCGCTATGACGACGGTCTTGGTCCGACTGGTTTTGAGCGTCGACCCCTAGTTCAGCCGCGACGCTAGTGGTGCGGTATTCTGCTGCGTGATGAGGAACGACGCCTCCTTAGGAGGAGGGCCCGGTTTGGAAGCTGGCCGACGGACCAACTCTTATTTGTCCAACGGTCAACGTTGGTTGGTTTCCAGCGGGTGGCATACAACCCTCATCTAACCGGGGTCGTGGAGGTCGGTTATGATAATCAGAAGATGAAGAACTTTCGCTGGAAGAGCGAGAAGCATGATCTCTCATGGATCTTTTTCGTTTGTGGCGATCCAACTTATTGATTAGCTCAGCGTTAGCGCGTAGCTGTTCTTCTAGTTATCGCCGACTCTGGGTCAGCTCTTGAAGAAACAACTGCAAATCTTGTCGGGTAACCGGACCCGACGGTTCTGAGTGCCCAGCAGCATCTTGATTAGGTGGAGGTTGAGGGGCAGGATTCTGTCTATCCTGTCCTTCTTGATTGATGGCGTTCGAGGTGGTTCTTGTGCTAACCATCTTTACAGTTGAGTTCCTTTCCTAGACTTTATGCAAATCTGAATAGAAGGGAAAGAAGTTGGAATTAAGGATCTGGATCTCTCTCTTAGATTTATTCAATCTGGTATCGATGACAGATCCAACGAGCATGAGAAAATCTGGGTTTTCTCAGTGAAAGCACCAAAGTGTTTGTGTCAAAATTGGGCACAACACTCTTTGGGAGTCGTTGAAGAGATAATAGTCAAGAATGCAAGTTCAAAACAGATATTATCTAACAAAAACTCCAATCAACAGTAAAATAAATGCGTAGACAAGCGATTTATAGTGGTTCGGCGTGTTGCCTACGTCCACTGTGAAGTTTTTTGATGTTTTACTGATTCTCTTTCAATGATTACAAGTTGTTACAGCGATCAATAGCAAGTTACAACTGGAAATTCGAAATCAACAATCAAGTTATGATATTGGATGATGGAGATCTTGATCCGGCAGAGTCTCCGCGTCTCAGAGTCATAAGATCCCTTTTCCTTTGGCCCTGGGGCTCTATTTATAGGCGTAGGCTGCTGCTATCTCGCTGAAAACTCGGGAGACCACGTCTAGCACGTGAGGGGGCCCACACGCACGGTCTCAGGAAGTTTGGGCCCAACTTTGGCATCGGTTCGAACTCCATTCGAACAAATCAAGAATTCATCCAATCGAGGTGAAATTTGGCGTGAACATTCTTCAACATGTACAAAAGCTTCAGTGAAAATTTTGTGGCATTTGGATTATTAGGTTAGGAGATATGATGGATTCAAAATTGGGTTTTTGGCATAGCTGTCTGGTTCGAACCTATGTATTCGAAACAATGGTTTCGAATCCATCATGGCACGCGGCTTCGTGGTGACGTGGAGCGCAAACTTCGAATCGATCCGGACTTCACCCCGTGTTGACCGCCTCGACTCTATGTATCTCGGCGCATTCGAACCGATGGAAGACATGTCATCGTGGTTGGTTGACCTAGTGGGTTCGAACGAAGTTACACAGGATGGGTTCGAAGATGGCATCACAGATGGGTTCGAAGAAGGCCTCTGTGATGGGTTCGAAGCATGGTTTCGGTGATGGGTTCGAACTTGTGTTCCTTGGATGCACATGAGCTCTGCAACCCCTCCATGGATACGAGGCACATGGATTCGAATACGATGAAGTCGAAGGTAATGGAGTCGAAGGTGAGGCGCTCTGGTGGTTTCGAAACTGATGGGTTCGATGTCCTTCGGTTCGAAGGTGATGGTCTCGAGTGGTGCACGATGATGGGTTCGAATACACCCATCATGGTGGGTTCGAAACCAGCATGTCCCCTCCAAGTTGAACCGATCATAGCTTGAGCATGCGAAATCGGATTGACTTGAAATTTGAAATGCTGACTCCTGTGGTCTTTCTTGCCGTGTCCTATCAATTGTAGCTCAATCTGGACTCGGATAAAATTCAGAGATATCCATGGTGAAAGGAAGTACGATCAACCTCTGAGGCGAACTGTCCTTCGCTTTCGATCAATCTTTTGGTATCGCGGCTTTGCCAAAAAGCGGGATAACAGTACCGTTCCGTTTCAAATCCATGCACGCAATTCAAAAAGTCGTACGACACTGTTCGCCATTTCGGACGGATGTTGCACCTTGCACCGTGGATGTTGCACCCTGTAGATATCGATTATTCGGACGGCCGTAACTTCTGGCTCGTTTAGAGTTACGGTAGCCATAAGCAGTCAAACGAAGGCCTCAGTGAGTTCTACAGCTATGACCGCTTTCAGCCGTCATTGTAGTGTGGAATGCCCAAAAAAGACTATCCGAGTCTCTATCGGGTCTAGGAAGTTTTTTACCCTTCGTTTTTTCGACACGTGGATTTTTACGGTAAAAAGGGATTACCGTGGATGGTCTTCGATTTACCATCGCTGGAGAGTGGTGCACCATGGTACCGTTCCATTTCAAATCCATGCACGCATTTCAAAAAGTCATACGACACTGTTTCGTCATTTCGGACGGATGTTGCACCTTGCACCGCGGATGTTGCACCCTGTAGATATCGATTATTCGGACGGCCATAACTTCTGGATCGTTTAGAGTTACGGGAGCCATAACCAGTCAAAACGAAGGCCTTAGTGAGTTCTACGGCTATGACAGCTTTCAGCCATCAATGGATTGTTGAATGCCCAAAAAAGACTATCCGAGTCTCAATCGGGTCTAGGAAGTTTTTTACCCTTCGTTTTTTCGACACGTGGATTTTTACGGTAAAACGGGATTACCGTGGATGGTCTTCAATTTACCATCCGTGGAGAGTGGTGCACCATGGTACCGTTCCGTTTCAAATCCATGCACGCATTTCAAAAAGTCGTACGACACTGTTCGCCATTTCGGACGGATGTTGCACCTTGCACCGTGGATGTTGCACCTTGTAGATATCGATTATTCGGACGGCCGTAACTTCTGGCTCGTTTAGAGTTACGGGAGCCATAACCAGTCAAAACGAAGGCCTTAGTGAGTTCTACGGCTATGACATCTTTCAGTTGTCAATGGATTGTTTAATGCCCAAAAAAGACGATCCGACTCTCAATCGGGTCTAGGAAGTTTATTACCTTTAGTTTTTTCGACACGTGGATTTTACGGTAAAACGGGATTACTGCGGCTGGTCTTCGATTTACCATCGCTGGAGAGTGTTGCACCATGGTACCGTTCCATTTCAAATCCATGCACGCATTTCATAAAGTCGTACGACACTGTTTCGCCATTTCGGACGGATGTTACACCTTGCACGGCGGATGTTGCACCCTGAAGATATCGATTATTCGGACGGCCATAACTTCTGGCTCGTTTAGAGTTACGGGAGTCATAACCATTCAAAACGAAGGCCTCAGGGAGTTCTATGGCTATGACAGCTTTCAGCAGTCAGTGGATTGTTTAATTCCCAAAAAAGACGATTCGAGTTACCCTTCGTTTTTTCGACACGTGGTTTTTACGGTAAAACGGGATTACCGTGGATGGTCTTCGATTTACCATCGCTGGAGATTGGTGCACCATGGTACCATTCCATTTCCAATACATGCACGCATTTCAAAAAGTCGTACGACACTGTTCGCCATTTCGGATGGATGTTGCACCTTGCACCGTGGATGTAGCACCCAGTAGATATCGATTATTTGGACGGTCGTAACTTCTGGCTCATTTGGAGTTACGGGAGCCATAACCAGTCAAAACGTAGGCCTTAGTTAGTTCTACGGCTATGATAGCTTTCAGCCGTCAATGGATTGTTTAATGCCCAAAAAAGACGATCCGAGTCTCAATCGGGTCTAGGAAGTTTATTACCCTTAGTTTTTTTGACACGTGGATTTTTACGGTAAAACGGGATTGCTGCGGCTGGTCTTCGATTTACCATCGCTGGAGAGTGGTGCATCATGGTACCGTTCCGTTTCAAATCCATGCACGCATTTCATAAAGTCGTACGACACTGTTTCGCCATTTCGGATGGATGTTGCACCTTGGACCACGGATGTTGCACCCTGTAGATATCGATTATTCGGACGACCATAACTTCTGGCCCGTTTAGAGTTACGGGAGCCATTACCAGTCAAAACGAAGGCCTCCGGGAGTTCTACGGCTATGATAGCTTTCAGCCGTCAATAGATTGTTTAATTCCCAAAAAAGATGATCCGAGTCTCATTCGGGTCTAGGAAGTTTTTTACCCTTCGTTTTTTCGACACGTGGATTTTTACGGTAAAACGGGATTACCGTGGCTGGTCTTCGAATTACCATCGCTGGAGAGTGGTGCACCATGGTACCGTTCCATTTCAAATCCATGCATGCATTTCAAAAAGTCGTACGACACTGTTTCGCCATTTCGGACGGATGTTGCAACTTGCACGGCGGATGTTGCACCCTGTAGATATCGATTATTCGGACGGCCATAACTTATGGCTCGTTTAGAGTTATGGGAGCCATAACCAGTCAAAACGAAGGCCTCAGCGAGTTCTACAGCTCTGATAGCTTTTAGCCGTCAATGGATTGTTTAATGCCCAAAAACGACTATCCGAATCTCAATCGGGTCTCGGAAGTTTTTTACCCTTCATTTTTTCGACACGTGGATTTTTACGGTAAAACGGGATTACTGCTGCTGGTCTTCGATTTACCATCGCTGAAGAGTGGTGCACCATGGTACCATTCCATTTCAAATCCATGCATGCATTTCATAAAGTCGTACGACACTGTTTCGCCATTTCGGACGGATGTTGCACCTTGCACCGCGGATGCCGCACCCTGTAGATATCGATTATTCGGCCGACCATAACTTCTGGCTCGTTTAGAGTTACGGGAGCCATAACCAATCAAAACGAAGGACTCAGTGAGTTCTACGCCTATGACTGCTTTCAGCCATCAACGGATTGATTAATGCCCAAAAAAGACGATCCGAGTCTCAATCGGGTGTAGGAAGTTTTGTACCCTTCGTTTTTTCGACACGTGGATTTTTACGGTAAAACGGGATTACCGTGGCTGGTCTTCGATTTACCATCGCTGGAGAGTGGTGCACCATGGTACCGTTCCATTTCAAATCCGTGAATGCATTTCAAAAAGTCGTACGACACTGTTTCGCCATTTCGGACGGATGTTGCACCTTGCACGGCGGATGTTGCACCGTGTAGATATCGATTATTCGGACGACCATAACTTCTGGCTCGTTTAGAGTTACGGGAGCCATAACCAGTCAAAATGAAGGCCTCGGTGAGTTCTACGTCTATGAACGCTTTCAGCCGTCAATGGATTGTTTAATGCCCAAAAAAGACGATCCGAGTCTCAATCGGGTCTAGGAAGTTTTTTACCCTTCGTTTTTTCGACACGTGGATTTTTACGGTAAAACAGGATTACCGTGGCTGGTCTTCGATTTACCATCGCTGGAGAGTGGTGCACCATGGTACCGTTCCATTTCAAATCCATGCATGCATTTCAAAAAGTCGTACGACACTGTTTCGCCATTTCGGACGGATGTAGCACCTTGCATGGCGGATGTTGCACCCTGTAGATATCGATTATTCGGACGGCCATAACTCCTGGCTCGTTTAGAGTTACAGGAGCCATAACCAGTCAAAAAGAAGGCCTCGGGGAGTTCTACGGCTATGACAGCTTTCAGCCGTCAATGGATTGTTTAATTCCCAAAAAAGACGATCTGAGTCTCATTCGGGTCTAGGAAGTTTTTTACCCTTCGTTTTTTCGACACGTGGATTTTTGCGGTAAAACGGGATTACCGTGGATGGTCTACGATTTACCATCACTGGAGAGTGGTTCACCATGGTACCATTCCATTTCAAATCCATGCACGCATTTCAAAAAGTTGTACGACACTGTTCGCCATTTCGGACGGATGTTGTACCTTGCATCGTGGATGTTGCACCCTGTAGATATCGATTATTCGGACGGCCATAACTTCTGGCTCGTTTAGAGTAAAGGAGCCATAACCAGTCAAAACGAAGGCTTCAGGGAGTTCTGCGGCTATGACAGCTTTCAGTCGTCAATGGATTGTTTAATTCCCAAAAGAGATGATCCGAGTCTCATTCGGGTCTAGGAAGCTTATTACCCTTAGTTTGTTCGACACGTGGATTTTTACGGTAAAACAGGATTACTGCGGCTGGTCTTCGATTTACCATCGCTGGAGAGTGGTGCACCATGGTACCATTCCGTTTCAAATCCATGCATGCATTTCATAAAGTCGTACGACACTGTTTCGCCGTTTCGGACGGATGTTTCACCTTGCACCGCGGATGTTGCACCCTGTAGATATCGATTATTCGGACGGCCATAACTTCTGGCTCGTTTAGAGTTACGGGAGCCATTACCTGTCAAAATGAAGGCCTCAGGGATTTTTACGGCTATGATAGCTTTCAGCCGTCAGTGGATTGTTTAATTCCCAAAAAAGACGATCTGAGTCTCATTCGGGTCTAGGAAGTTTTTTACCCTTCGTTTTTTCGACACGTGGATTTTTACGGTAAAACGGGATTACCGTGGCTGGTCTTCGATTTACCATCGCTGGAGAGTGGTGCACCATGGTACCGTTCCATTTCAAATCCATGCACGCATTTCAAAAAGTCGTACGACACTGTTTCACCATTTCGGACGGATGTTGCACCTTGCACGGCGGATGTTGCACCCTGTAGATATCGATTATTCGGACGGCCATAACTTCTGGCACGTTTAGAGTTACGGTAGCCATAACTAGTCAAAACGAAGGCCTCAGTGAGTTCTACGGGTCTGACAGCTTTCAGCCGTCAATGGATTGTTTAATACCAAAAAAAGACTATCCGAGTCTCAATCGGGTCTAGGAAGTTTTTTACCCTTCGTTTTTTCGACACGTGGATTTTTACGGTAAAACGGGATTACCGTGGCAGGTCTTCGATTTACCATCGCTGGAGAGTGGTGGACCAAGGTACCGTTCCGTTTCAAATCCATGCATGCATTTCTAAAAGTCGTACGACACTGTTTCGCCATTTCGGACGGATGTTGCACCTTGCACCGTGGATGTTGCACCCTATAGATATCGATTATTCGGACGGCCATAACTTCTGGCTCGTTTAGAGTTATGGGAGCCATAACCAGTCAAAACGAAGGCCTCAGTGAGTTCTACGGCTATGACAGCTTTCAGCCGTCAATGGATTGTTTAATGCCCTAAAAAGACGATCCGAGTCTTAATCGGGTCTAGGAAGTTTATTACCCTTAGTTTTTTCGACATGTGGATTTTTACGGTAAAACGGGATTGCCGTGGCTGGTCTTCGATTTACCATCGCTGGAGAGTGGTGCACCATGGTACCGTTCCGTTTCAAATTCATGCACGCATTTCAAAAAGTCGTACGACACTTCGCCATTTCGGACGGATGTTGCACCTTGCACCGTGGATGTTGCACCCGGTAGATATCGATTATTCGGACGGCCGTACCATCTGGCTCGTTTAGAGTTACGGGAGCCATAAGCAGTCAAAACGAAGGCCTCAGTGATTTCTACAGCTATGACCGCTTTCAGCCGTCATTGTATTGTTGAATGCCCAAAAAAGACTATCCGAGTCTCAATCGGGTCAAGGAAGTTTTTTACCCTTCGTTTTTTCGACACGTGGATTTTTACGGTAAAAAGGGATTACCGTGGATGGTCTTCGATTTACCATCGCTGGAGAGTGGTGCACCATGGTACCGTTCCATTTCAAATCCATGCACGCATTTCAAAAAGTCATACGACACTGTTTCGTCATTTCGGACGGATGTTGCACCTTGCACCGCGGATGTTGCACCCTGTAGATATCGATTATTCGGACGGCCATAACTTCTGGATCGTTTAGAGTTACGGGAGCCATAACCAGTCAAAACGAAGGCCTTAGTGAGTTCTACGGCTATGACAGCTTTCAGCCATCAATGGATTGTTGAATGCCCAAAAAAGACTATCCGAGTCTCAATCGGGTCTAGGAAGTTTTTTACCCTTCGTTTTTTCGACACGTGGATTTTTACGGTAAAACGGGATTACCGTGGATGGTCTTCAATTTACCATCCGTGGAGAGTGGTGCACCATGGTACCGTTCCGTTTCAAATCCATGCACGCATTTCAAAAAGTCGTACGACACTGTTCGCCATTTCGGACGGATGTTGCACTTTGCACCGTGGATGTTGCACCTTGTAGATATCGATTATTCGGACGGCCGTAACTTCTGGCTCGTTTAGAGTTACGGGAGCCATAACCAGTCAAAACGAAGGCCTTAGTGAGTTCTACGGCTATGACATCTTTCAGTTGTCAATGGATTGTTTAATGCCCAAAAAAGACGATCCGACTCTCAATCGGGTCTAGGAAGTTTTTTACACTTCGTTTTTTCGACACGTGGATTTTTACGGTAAAACGGGATTACCGTTGATGGTCTTCAATTTACCATCACTGGAGAGTGGTGCACCATGGTACCGTTCCGTTTCAAATCCATGCACGCATTTCAAAAAGTCGTACGACACTGTTTCGCCATTTCGGACGGATGTTGCACCTTGCACCGCGGATGTTGCACCCTGTAGATATCGATTATTCGGACGGCCATAACTTCTGGATTGTTTAGAGTTACAGGAGCCATAACCAGTCAAAACGAAGGCCTTAGTGATTTCTACGGCTATGACAGCTTTCAGCCGTCAATGGATTGTTGAATGCCCAAAAAAGACTATCCGAGTCTCAATCGGGTCTAGGAAGTTTTTTACACTTCGTTTTTTCGACACGTGGATTTTTACGGTAAAACGGGATTACCGTTGATGGTCTTCAATTTACCATCACTGGAGAGTGGTGCACCATGGTACCGTTCCGTTTCAAATCCATGCACGCATTTCAAAAAGTCGTACGACACTGTTCGCCATTTCGGACGGATTTTGCACCTTGCACCATGGATGTTGCACGCTGTAGATATAGATTATTCGGACGGCCGTAACTTCTGGCTCGTTTAGAGTTACGGGAGCCATAACCAGTCAAAACGAAGGCCTTAGTGAGTTCTACGGCTATGACATCTTTCAGTCGTCAATGGATTGTTTAATGCCCAAAAAAGACGATCTGAATCTCAATCGGGTCTAGGAAGTTTATTACCCTTAGTTTTTTCGACACGTGGATTTTTACGGTAAAACGGGATTACTGCGGCTGGTCTTCGATTTTCCATCGCTGGAGAGTGGTGCACCATGGTACCGTTCCGTTTCAAATCCATGCACGCATTTCATAAAGTCGTACGACACTGTTTCGCCATTTCGGACGGATGTTGCACCTTGCACCGCGGATGTTGCACCGTGTAGATATCGATTATTCGGACGGCCATAAGTTCTGGCTCGTTTAGAGTTACGGGAGTCCTAACCAGTCAAAAGGAAGGCCTTAGTGTGTTCTACGGCTATGACCGCTTTTAGCCGTCAATGGGTTGTTTAATGCCCAAAAAAGATGATCCGAGTCTCAATCGGGTCTAGGAAGTTTTTTACCCTTCATTTTTTCGACACGTGGATTTTTACGGTAAAACGGGATTACCGTGGCAGCTCTTCGATTTACCATCGCTAGAGAGTGGTGCACCATGGTACAGTTCCAATTCAAATCCGTGCACGCATTTCAAAAAGTCGTACGACACTGTTTCGCCATTTTGGACGGATGTTGCACCTTGCACGGCGGATGTTGCACCCTGTAGATATCGATTATTCGGACGGCCATATCTTCTGGCTCGTTTAGAGTTACGGGAGCCATAACCAGTCAAAACGAAGGCCTCAGGGAGTTCTACAGCTATGACAGCTTTCAGCCGTCAATGGATTGTTTAATTCCCAAAAAAGACGATCCGAGTCTCATTCGGGTCTAGGAAGTTTTTTACCCTTCGTTTTTTCGACACGTGGATTTTTACGGGAAAACGGGATTATCGTGGATGGTCTTCGATTTACCAACACTGGAGAGTGGTGCACCATGGTACCGTTCCGTTTCAAATCCATGCACGCATTTCAAAAAGTCATACGACATTGTTTGCCATTTTGGACGGATGTTGCACCTTGCACCGTGGATGTTGCACCTTGTAGATATCGATTATTCGGACGTCCATAACTTCTGGCTCGTTTAGATTTACGGGAGCCATAACCAGTCAAAACGAAGGCCTCGGTGAGTTCTACGGCTATGAAAGCTTTCAGCCATCAATGGATTGTTTAATGCCCAAAAAAGACTATCCGAGTCTCAATCGGGTCTAGGAAGTTTTATACCCTTCATTTTTTCGACACGTGGATTTATACGGTAAAAAGGGATTACCATGGCTTGTCTATGATTTACCATCGCTGGAGAGTGGTGGACCATGGTACCGTTCCATTTCAAATCCATGCACGCATTTCAAAAAGTCGTACGACACTGTTTCGCCATTTCGGACGGACGTTGCACCTTGCACCGTGGATGTTGCACCCAGTAGATATCGATTATTCGGACGGCCATAACTTCTGGCTCGTTTAGAGTTACGGGAGCCATAACAAGTCAAAACGAAGGCCTCAGTGAGTTCTACGTCTATGACAGCTTTCAGCCGTCAATGGATTGTTTAATGCCCAAAAAAGACGATCCGAGTCTCAATCGGGTCTAGGAAGTTTATTACCCTTAGTTTTTTCGACACGTGGATTTTTACGGCAAAACTGGATTACCGTGGCTGTTCTTCGATTTACCATCCCTGGAGAGTGGTGCACCATGGTACCGTTCCATTTCAAATCCATGCACGCATTTCAAAAAGTCGTACGACACTGTTCGCCATTTCGGACGGATGTTGCACCTTGCACCATGGATGTTGCACCCTGTAGATATCGATTATTCGGACGGCCGTAACTTCTGGCTCGTTTAGAGTTACGGGAGCAATAAGCAGTCAAAACGAAGGCCTCATAGAGTTCTACGGCTATGACCACTTTCAGCTGTCATTATACTGTTGAATGCCCAAAAAAGACTATCTGAGTCTCAATCGGGTCTAGGAAGTTTTTTACCCTTCGTTTTTTCGACACGTGGATTTTTATGGTAAAACGGGATTACCGTGGATGGTCTTCGATTTACCATCGCTGGAGAGTGGTGTACCATGGAACCATTCCATTTCAAATCCATGCACGCATTTCAAAAAGTCGTACGACACTGTTTCGCCATTTCGGACGAATGTTGCACCTTGCACCGCGGATGTTGCACCCTATAGATATCGATTATTCGGACGGCCATAACTTCTGGATCGTTTAGAGTTACGGGAGCCATAACCAGTCAAAACGAAGGCCTAAGTGGGTTCTACGGCTATGACAGATTTCAGCCGTCAATGGATTGTTGAATGCCCAAAAAAGACTATCTGAGTTTCAATCGGGTCTAGGAAGTTTTTTACCCTTCGTTTTTTCGACACGTGGATTTTTACGGTAAAACGGGATTACCGTGGATGGTCTTCGATTTACCATCGCTGAAGAGTGGTGCACCATGGTACCGTTCCATTTCAAATCCATGCACGCTGTTACCCTGCATTTCGGCAAAGCCGTGACATTAAAGGATCGATCAAAAACTAAAGACAATTCGTCTCAGAGATTGGTTGTACTTCACTTCGCCAATGGATATCGATGAATTTTGTCCAAGTCCGGATCAGGCCATAGTTGATAGGACATGGCAAGAGAGATCATAGAAGTCCGCATTTCAAATTTCAAGTCAATCCAAGGTCGTATGCTCAAGTTATGATGGATCCAAGTTAAGAGGGATGGACATTGCTCAGTTCGAACCCATCACCTTTCGTACGTTCGAACCCATCTAGTTCGAACCCATCATGTTCGAATCCATACGAAGAGGTGACGTTCGAATCCATCAGCTAACATCTTCCTTCGACTCCATCCAACTGAAACCACTCCATGTCCCTGCTTCGACTCCATCGGCCTCGACACCATCACAGTGAGTCACCTTCGAATCCTTGAACTAAACCTTTGCTTCGACTCCATCAAGCAAGCCCCCAGATAACCTTGCTTCGAATCCATCTTCACACGACCACAAACCCATCATGCGGCTTCACGCTGTCTTCGAATCCAACATGTTAGAGATGACTTCGAATCGATCCGAAGTAGCGCAGTTGGATCGATTCGAATGAATACCATTCCATCGATTCGAAGGCGATCTTCGAATCCAACACTCAAACCACTTGGTCAACACGGCAAAGAACTCGGAGTCGACCCAATCAACTCGGCGAAAAATATGGATCGACTCGAAGAAGGCGCGCCACGTCAACCCACTTACACGCCCTTAGATCGATTCGAAGTGCTCGATTCGAATTGATCGATTCGAACACGACAGAGTACCGAGAAACATCATTTCGAACCGATGATAAATCTCAATCCACTGATCCAAATCCCATGAAATTTTTACAGGAGTTCGTCTACATGTCGAAGAATGTCCACGCCAAGTTTAATCACGATTGGATGATTTCTTGATCGATTCGAACCAAGGGTCGAATCGATCCCATTGTGGGTCCGGATCTTCAGGTTTCGGCCATGTGGGCCCCCTTACGTGCCAGAAGCGGTCCACCTGACTTTTAGGAGAAATATCAGCCTCCAACGCCTATAAATAGAGCCCCAGGTCATTCAGAAAATGGGTCGGAAATTCGGGAGAGAGAAAGCAAGCCCAGACTCTGCCAGATTCAGTTCTAGGTCTTTCCATCATCATTGTAATCAAGTATCAAAGCTGTTATCAACTGTAATCCATTGTAATCGATCTATCAAGCAAAGCAATAAAGAGAACACCTTCAAAGTGGACGTAGGCACGAACGCCGTACCACTATAAATCATGTGCCTGCAATTGTTGTTTGTGAATTATTGTGATTGTTATTGCTTAGATCTGAATTCTATATTGATTGCTACTGATCTGTGTTAATAAACGGGTGCTTTCACGGTATTGGGTGTTTGTGACCAATTTTGGCGCAAAAATTTTGGTGCTTTCACTGAGAATTGAACTCAGGAGAATTTGAATTTAGGGACTTAGGGATTCAGATCTGAGAACCATGACGAGACAAACAAGTAAGAAACAAAGGCCAGAGAGAAGTGAACATCAAGGAAGTCAAGAGGCTTCCTTAGGAGCGAATCAAGCGTCGATCTTCATCACTAAGGACGAGATGGAGACAATGATGAAAAAACAGGAGGAGCTGATCCAGAGTTTGTTCCAACAGATAGGGCAACTTGGAGCACAGAATCAAGGAGTAACCGGAGTTCAGAACGGAGCAGGACCATCCGACGTAGCACCTGGAGTAGGGGGCACACACATGGAGAATGTTGATCCAATCCCTGAAAGAGATAGAGATGCATCTACCCAAGCAAGGAGTAGCAGAGGAGTGAACGCTCAATCAAGGGGGCAGATCCCAGAATTCCCTTGTGGACTCGGGGGGCAGGTTGAAAGTAATGAACGGAGATTGCATTTCAGGGACAATGACAAATTGGCAGAGATAGTTAGGCGAGCCATGAGAGGCGGATTAGTGAACAAAGATCTGGAAGATGTTAATAGGAGTCCTTTTACTCCAGCAATCAGGCGAGCAAGGAACCCACCGGTTTTCAAGTTACCATCATTGGACATGTATGACGGGAGAATGGATCCCACAATTCACCTAACGAAGTATATGAGGCATATGGAAGTGCTGGGGGCATCAGAGGAGGTTATGGCCCGGTGCTTTCCATTGTACTTGGCGGATATTGCAGCATTATGGTTTAGACAATTGGAGAATGAATCCATCAGAACATGGAATGGTTTAGTGGAGAGATTTATGAGGCAATTAAGGGTTCACATTACGAGACCCAAGAATGTGATGACTTTGGCAACCCAAAAGCAGAAAACCGGAGAGACCTTGAGGAGTTATCTAGCGCGATTCAATGCAGCAGCAGCTTCGGTGGATCGAGCAGATCCATCTATGGTGGTGATGGCAGCTATGTCCGGAGTAGCTGACGGCACAGAGTTAAAAAATTCATTGAGTAAAGACCAACCTGTGGATCTAGAGGAATTCTACAACGAGGCAGAAAAGTTTTTACGATTAGAGGATGCGAATGCAGACAGAGAAGAAGGAGGGGGAATAAAAGTTTATGTGCTTAAGGACAAAAAACCTCTCGAAAAGGACTCAGACAAGGATAAAGGAAAACGAAGGGCTGAGGATTATGAGGACAGGTGAAAACGGCAGCGGAGGGAACCGCGGTTCACTACTTACGCCGAGCTGACTGAGAGTTTGGAACGCATTTATCAGGATACCAAGGAGCAGGTTCCATATCGTAAGCCGATGCGAAGGGATCCAAACCCTAGCGAGAGAAAATCAGATAAGTTTGTGTATTTCATGAATTAAACGGTCATAACACTAATGAGTGTAGGCATCTAAAGGACGAGGTGGAAGGACATATCAGGAATGATATGCTCCTTCAATATGTGAGGAGGCGAGTTTCAGCGGTGGAGCCAGAGCGGCCACCGTCTACATCAATCAGGGGCAACCCCGAACCAGGACATCGTTTGGTTATCAATTAGTTAAAATAACGATGAACAAGTCGCAGGCTTCTACTAACGCAATTGAATCATTTACACATGTACGAGATCGCGAACGTTCTCCAGGCATGCTCTGAGTGATCATTGATTGTTTCGTGGTGGGAACTTACACTTTGACATCTTTGCTTTGCTTTTATTTCATGATGATTTGGACATTTGAACTTGGTTTGTTTGGACATTTCTGTTTTTATAACTCATCTGTTGAATAGATATTTGATTCTAATAACTATGAAATGGCTAGGCCACTTGCACATGTACGGGGTCGCGAACGGTCCTTAGGCATGCTCTGAGATAGTGATATACCCCAACAAATGATCCGGGGACCCACTCGAACGTGAACCTGGTATCAACAGAATCAAGCCCCCCCCCCCCCCCCCCCCCCCCGGGCACACTGATTCGCCTCCAATAGGCACACAAACAATCCAGGAACTCACCTGAACGTGATCCTGGCACCCATAACAACAAGCCCTCCCGGGCACGCAAACTCGCCACGAAAGGCACCCGACTTCGAACAGTCACAAATTCGCCTCGAACGGCACACGATCGCGAACGATCACAATTCGCCTCGAACGGCACCCGACCGCGAACGGACACAACTCGCCTCGAACGGCACAACTCACCTTACCTCAAATGGCTCGATCGCGAACGGTCGTCATTTGAGGTCCGCCACCTGATCGCTGGCTGCTACACCTCACCTCAAATGGCTTGATCGCGAACGATCGTCATTTGAGGTCCGCCACTTGACCGCGCATTGTCTCACTATACCTCGAATGACTCGATCCCGAACAGTCGTCATTTGAAGTTAAGCGCTTGACCTTGAAACGGTCACATTTCACCGCAGATGACTCGATCTCGAACGATCAACGCATGGATTTATGCGCTTGACCGCGCACGGTCGCACTTCACCTTAAATGACTCGATCGCGAACGATCGTCATTTGAAGTTAGGCGCTTGACCATGAATGGCCGCGCTTCATCCCAAATAGCTCGATCCCGCACGATCGTCATTTGAGGACATATGAAACTATTAAGTTCTTTACAGGTCGATGATAGGATACGAACGTCCAACTCAAAGCATCGCAAAACACACCTTCCTACCGCAAGGTACGTTTTGGGGGGCAAATTTTACCCTGCTTTTTGGCAAAGCCGTGACATTAAAGGATCGATCAAAAACAAAAGACAATTCGTCTCAGAGATTGGTTGTACTTCACTTCGCCAATGGATATCGATGAATTTTGTCCAAGTCCGGATCAGGCCACAGTTGATAGGACATGGCAAGAGAGATCATAGAAGTCCGCATTTCAAATTTCAAGTCAATCTGAGGTCGTATGCTCAAGTTATGATGGATCCAAGTTAAGAGGGATGGACATTGCTCAGTTCGAACCCATCACCTTTCGTACGTTCGAACCCATCTAGTTCGAACCCATCATGTTCGAATCCATACTAAGAGGTGACGTTCGAATCCATCAGCTAACATCTTCCTTCGACTCCATCCAACTGAAACCACTCCATGTCCCTGCTTCGACTCCATCGGCCTCGACACCATCACAGTGACTCACCTTCGAATCCATGAACTAAACCTTTGCTTCGACTCCATCAAGCAAGCCCCCAGATAACCTTGCTTCGAATCCATCTTCACACGACCACAAACCCATCATGTGGCTTCACGCTGTCTTCGAATCCAACATGTTAGAGACGACTTCGAATCGATCCGAAGTAGCGTAGTTGGATCGATTCGAATGAATACCATTCCATCGATTCGAAGGCGATCTTCGAATCCAACACTCGAACCACTTGGTCAACACGGCAAAGAACTCGGAGTCGACCCAATCAACTCGGTGAAAAATATGGATCGACTCGAAGAAGGCGCGCCACGTCAACCCATTTACACGCCCTTAGATCGATTCGAAGTGCTCGATTCGAATTGATCGATTCGAACACGACAGCGTACCGAGAAACATCATTTCGAACCAATGATAACTCTCAATCCACTAATCCAAATCCTATGAAATTTTTACAGGAGTTCATCTACATGTCGAAGAATGTCCACGCCAAGTTTCATCACGATTGGATGATTTCTTGATCGATTCGAACCAAGGGTCGAATCGATCCCAATGTGGGCCCGGATCTTCAGGTTTCGGCCATGTGGGCCCCCTCACATGCCAGAAGCGGTCCACCTGACTTTTAGGAGAAATATCAGCCTCCAACGCCTATAAATAGAGCCCCCGTTCATTCAGAAAAGGGGTCGCAAATTCGGGAGAGGGAAAGCACGCCCAGACTCTGCCAGATTCAGTTCTAGGTCTTTCCAACATCATTGTAATCAAGTACCAAAGCTGTTATCAACTGTAATCCGTTGTAATCGATCTATCAAGCAAAGCAATAAAGAGAACACCTTCAAAGTGGACGTAGGCACGAACGCCGAACCACTATAAATCATGTGCCTGCAATTGTTGTTTGTGAATTATTGTGATTGTTATTGCTTAGATCTGAATTCTATATTGATTGCTACTGATCTGTGTTAATAAACGGGTGCTTTCACGGTATTGGGTGTTTGTGACCAATTTTGGCGCAAACATTTTGGTGCTTTCACTGAGAATTGAACTCAGGACAATTTGAATTTAGAGACTTAGGGATTCAGATCTGAGAACCATGACGAGACAAACAAGTAAGAAACAAAGGCCAGAGAGAAGTGAACATCAAGGAAGTCAAGAGACTTCCTCAGGAGCGAATCAAGCGTCGATCTCGCACATTTCGGACAGATGTTGCACCTTGCACCGTGGATGTTGCACCCCGTAGTTATCGATTATTCGGACGGCCGAAACTTCTGGCTCGTTTAGAGTTACGGGAGCCATAACCAGTCAAAATGAAGGCCTCAGTGAGTTCTACGGCTATGACAGCTTTCAGCCGTCAATGGATTGTTCAATGCCCAAAAAAGACTATCCGAGTCTCAATCGGGTCTAGGAAGTTTTTTACCCTTCGTTTTTTCGACACGTGGATTTTTACGGTGAAACGGGATTACTGCAGATGGTCTTTGATTTACCATCGCTGGAGAGTGGTGCACCATGGTACCGTTCCGTTTCAAATCCATGCACGCATTTCATAAAGTCGTACGACACAGTTTTTCCATTTCGGACGGATGTTGCACCTTGCACCGCGGATGTTGCACCCTGTAGATATCGATTATTCGGACGTCCATAACTTCTGGCTCGTTTAGAGTTACGGGAGCCATAACCAGTCAAAACGAAGGCCTCGGTGAGTTCTACGGCTATGACCGCTTTCAGCCCTCAATGGATTGTATAATGCCCATAAAAGACGATCCGAGTCTCAATCGGGTCTAGGAAGTTTATTACCCTTAGTTTTTTCGACATGTGGATATTTACGGTAAAACGGGTTTACCGTGGCTGGTCTTCGATTTACCATCGCCGGAGAGTGGTGCACCATGGTACCGTTCCGTTTCAGATCCATGCACGCATTTCAAAAAGTGGTACGACACTGTTCGCCATTTCGGACTGATGTTGCACCTTGCACCGTGGATGTTGCACCGTGTAGATTTCGATTATTCGGACGGCCATAACTTCTAGCTCGTTTAGAGTTACGGGAGCCATAACCAGTCAAAACGAAGGCCTCAGTGAGTTCTATGGCTATGACTGCTTTCAGCTGTCAATGGATTGTTTATTTCCCAAAAAAGACGATTCGAGTCTCAATCGGGTCTAGAAAGTTTTTTACCCTTCGTTTTTTCGACACGTGGATTTTTACGGTAAAACGGGATTACAGTGGCTGGTCTTCGATTTACCATCGCTGGAGAGTGGTGCACCATGGTACCGTTCCATTTCAAATCCATGCACGCATTTCAAAAAATCGTACGACACTGTTTCGCCATTTCGGACGGATGTTGCACCTAGCACGGTGGATGTTGCACCCTGTAGACATCGATTATTCGGACGGCCATAACTTCTGGCTCGTTTAGAGTTACGGGAGCCATAACCAGTCAAAACGAAGGCCTCAGGGAGTTCTACGGCTATGACAGCTTTCAGCCATCAATGGATTGTTTAATTCCTAAAAAAGACGATCCGAGTCTCATTCGGGTCTAAGAAGCTTTTTACCCTTCGTTTTTTCGACACGTGGATTTTTACGGTAAAACGGGATTACCGTGGATGGTCTTCGATTTACCATCGCTGGAGAGTGGTGCACCATGGTACCGTTCCGTTTCAAATCCTTGCACGCATTTCAAAAAGTCATACGACACTGTTCGCCATTTTGGACGGATGTTGCAACTTGCACCGTGGATGTTGCACCTTGTAGATATCGATTATTTGGATTGCCATAACTTCTAGCTCGTTTAGAGTCACGGGAGCCATAACCAGTCAAAACTAAGGCCTCAGTGAGTTCTACGGCTACGACAGCTTTCAGCCATCAATGGATTGTTGAATGCCCAAAAAAGACTATCCGAGTCTCAATCGGGTCTAGGAAGTTTTTTACCCTTCATTTTTTCGACACGTTGATTTTTACGGTAAAACGGGATTTCCGTGGCTGGTCTTCGATTTACCATCGATGGAGAGTGGTGGACCATGGTACCGTTCCGTTTCAAATCCATGCACGCATTTCAAAAAGTCGTACGACACTGTTTCTCCATTTCGGACGGATGTTGCACCTTGCACCGTGGATGTTGCACCCTGTAGATATCGATTATTCGGACGGCCATAACTTCTGGCTCGTTTAGAGTTACAGGAGCCATAACCAGTCAAAACGAAGGCCTCGGTGAGTTCTACAGCGATGACTGCTTTCAGCCATCAATGGATTGTTTAATGCCCAAAAAAGACGATCCGAGTCTTAATCGGGTCTAGGAAGTTTATTACCCTTAGTTTTTTCGACACATGGATTTTTACGGTAAAACGGGATTACCGTGGCTGGTCTTCAATTTACCATCGCTGGAGAGTGGTGCACCATGGTACCGTTCCGTTTCAAATCCATGCACGCATTTCAAAAAGTCGTACGACACAGTTCGCCATTTCGGACGGATGTTGCACCTTGCACCGTGGATGTTGCACCCTGTAGATATCGATTATTCGGACGGCCGTAACTTCTGGTTCGTTTAGAGTTACGGGAGCCATAAGCAGTCAAAATGAAGGCCTCAGTGAGTTCTATAGCTATGACCGCTTTCAGCCGTCATTGTATTGTTGAATGCCCAAAAAAGGCAATCTGAGTCTCAATCGGATCTAGGAAGTTTTTACCCTTCGTTTTTTCGACAGGTGGATTTTTACTGTAAAACGGGATTACCGTGGATGGTCTTCGATTTACCATACCTGGAGAGAGGTGCACCATGGTACAGTTCCATTTCAAATCCATGCACGCATTTCAAAAAGACGTACGACACTGTTTCGCCATTTCGGACGGATGTTGCACCTTGCACCGTGGATGTTGCACCCTGTAGATATCGATTATTCGGACGGCCATAACTTCTGGCTCGTTTAAAGTTACGGGAGCCATAACCAGTCAAAACGAAGACCTTAGTGAGTTCTACGGCTATGACAGCTTTCAGCCGTCAATGGATTGTTGAATGCCCAAAAAAGACTATCCGAGTCTCAATCGGGTCTAGGAACTTTTTTACCCTTCGTTTTTTCGACACGTGGATTTTTACGGTAAAACGGGATTACCGTGGATGGTCTTCGATTTACCATCGCTGGAGAGTGGTGCACCATGGTACCGTTCCGTTTCAAATCCATGCACGCATTTCAAAAAGTCATACTACACTGTTCGCCATTTCGGACGGATGTTGCAACTTGCACCGTGGATATTGCACCCTCTAAATATCGATTATTCGGACGGCCGTAACTTCTGGCTCGTTTAGAGTTACGGGAGCCATAACCAGTCAAAACGAAGGCCTCAGTGAGTTCTACGGCTATGACTGCTTTCAGCCGTCAATATATTGCTTAATACCCAAAAAAGACTATCCGAGTCTCAATCGGGTCTAGGAAGTTTTTTACCCTTCGTTTTTTCGACACGTGGATTTTTGCCGTAAAACGGGATTACTGCGGCTGGTCTTCGATTTACCATTGCTGGAGAGTGATGCACCATGGTACCGTTCCGTTTCAAATCCATGCACACATTTTGTAAAGTCGTACGACACTGTTTCGCCATTTCGTACGGATGTTGCACCTTGCACCGCGGATGTTGCACCCTGTAGATATCGATTATTCGGACGGCCATAACTTCAGGCTCGTTTAGAGTTACGGGAGCCATAACCAGTCAAAACGAAGGCCTCAGTGAGTTCTACGGCTATGACCACTTTCAGCCGTCAATGGATTGTTTAATGCCCAAAAATGATGATCCGAGTCTCAATCGGGTCTAGGAAGTTTTTTACCCTTCGTTTTTTCGGCACGTGGATTTTTCTGGTAAAACGAGATTACCGTGGCTGGTCTTCGATTTACCATCGCTGGAGAGTGGTGCACCGTGGTACCGTTCCATTTCAAATCTATGCACGCATTTCAAAATGTCGTACGACAATGTTTCCCCATTTCGGACGGATGTTGCACTTTGCACAGCGGATGCTGCACCCTGTAGATATCGATTATTCGGACGGCCATAACTTATGGCTCGTTTAGAGTTACGGGAGCCATAACCAGTCAAAACGAAGGCCTCAGGGAGTTCTGCGGCTATGACGGCTTTCTTTCATGAATGGATTGTTTAATTCCCAAAAAAGACGATCCGAGTCTCATTCGGGTCTAGGAAGTTTTTTACCCTTCGTTTTTTCGACACGTGGATTTTTACGGTAAAACGGGATTACCGTGGATGGTCTTCGATTTACCATCACTGGAGAGTGGTTCACCATGGTACCGTTCCATTTCAAATCCATGCACACATTTCAAAAAGTCGTACGACACTGTTCGCCATTTCGGACGGATGTTGCACCTTGCACCGTGGATGTTGCACATTGTAGATATCGATTATTCGGACGGCCATAACTTCTGCCTCGTTTAGAGTTACGGGAGCCATAACCAGTCAATACGAAGGCCTCAGTGAGTTCTACGGCTATGACCGCTTTTAGACGTCAGTGGATTGTTTAATGCCCAAAAAGGACTATCTGAGTCTCAATCGGGTCTAGGAAGTTTTTTACCCTTCGTTTTTTCGACACGTGGATTTTTATGGTAAAACGGGATTACCGTGGCTGGTCTTCGATTTACCATCGCGGGAGAGTGGTGGACCATGGTACCGTTCCGTTGCAAATCAATGCACACATTTCGAAAAGTCGTACGACACTGTTTCGCCAATTCGGACGGATGTTCCACCTTGCACCGTGGATGTTGCACCCTGTAGATAACGATTATTCGGACGGCCATAACTTCGGCCTCGTTTAGAGTTACGGGAGCCATAACCAGTCAAAACGAAGTCCTCAGTGAGTTCTACGTCTATGACAGCTTTCAGACGTCAATGGATTGTTCAATGCCCAAAAAGACGATCCGAGCCTCAATCGGGTCTAGGATGTTTATTACCCTTAGTTTTTTCGACGCGGGGATTTTTACGGTAAAACTGGATTACCGTGGCTGGTCTTCGATTTACCATCGCTGGAGAGTGGTGCACCAGGGTACCGTTCCGTTTCAAATCCATGCACGCATTTTAAAAAGTTGTACGGCACTGTTCGCCATTTCGGACGGATGTTGCAACTTGCACCGTGGATGTTGCACCCTGTAGATATCGATTATTCGAACGGTCGTAACTTCTTGCTCGTTTAGAGTTACGGGAGCCATAAGCAGTCAAAACGAAGGCCTCAGTGAGTTCTACGGCTATGACCGCTTTCAGCCGTCATTGTATTGTTGAATGCCCAAAAAAGACTATCCGAGTCTCAATCGGGTCTTGGAAGTTTTTTACCCTTCGTTTTTTCGACACGTGGATTTTTACGGTAAAACGGGATTACCGTGGATGGACTTTGATTTTCCATCGCTGGAGAGTGGTGCACCATGGTACCGTTCCATTTCAAATCCATGCACGCATTTCAAAAAGTCGTACGACACTGTTTCGCCATTTCGGACGGATGTTGTACCTTGCACCGCGGATGTTGCACCCTGTAGATATCGATTATTCGGACGGCCATAACTTCTGGCTCGTTTAAAGTTACGGGAGCCATAACCAGTCAAAACGAAGGCCTCAGTGAGTTCTACGGCTATGACCGCTTTCAGCCGTCAATGGATTGTTGAATGCCCAAGAAAGACTATCCGAGTCTCAAACGGGTCTAGGAAGTTTTTTACCCTTCGTTTTTTCGACACGTGGATTTTTACGGTAAAACAGGATTACTGCGGCTGGTCTTCGATTTACCATCGCTGGAGAGTGGTGCACCATGGTACCGTTCCGTTTCAAATCCATGCACGCATTTCATAAAGTCGTACGACATTTTTCGCCATTTCGGACGGATGTTGCACCTTGCACCGTGGATGTTGCACCCTGTAGATATCGATTATTCGGACGGCCATAACTTCTGGCTTGTTTAGAATTACGGGAGCCATAACCAGTCAAAACGAAGGCCTCAGTGAGTTCTACGGCTATGACCGCTTTCAGCCGTCAATGGATTGTTTAATGCCCAAAAAAGACGATCCGAGTCTCAATCGGGTCTAGGAAATTTTTTACCCTTCGTTTTTTCGACACGTGGATTTTTACGGTAAAACGAGATTACCGTGGCTGGTCTTCGATTTACCATCGCTGGAGAGTGGTGCACCATGGTACCGCTCCATTTCAAATCCATGCACGCATTTCGATAAGTCGTACGACACTGTTTCGCCATTTCGGACTGATGTTGCACCCTGTAGATATCGATTATAAAGACGGCCATAACATCTGGCTCGTTTAGAGTTACGGGAGCCATAACCAGTCAGAACGAAGGCCTCATGGAGTTCTACGGCTACGACAGCTTTCAACTGTCAATGGATTGTTAAATGCCCAAAAAAGACGATCCGAGTCTCATTCGGGTCCAGGAAGTTTTTTACCGTTCGTTTTTTCGACACGTGGATTTTTACGGTAAAACGGGAGTACCGTAGATGGTCTTCGATTTACCATCGCTGGAGATTGGTGCACCATGGTACCGTTCCGTTTCAAATCCATGCACGCATTTCAAAAGGTCGTACGACACTGTTCGCCATTTTGGACGGATGTTGCACCTTGCACCGTGGATGTTGCACCTTGTAGATATCGATTATTCGGACGGCCATAACTTCTGGCTCGTTTAGAGTTACGGGAGCCATAACCAGTCAAAATGAAGGCCTCAGTGAGTTCTACGGCTATGACGGCTTTTAGCCGTCAATGGATTGTTTAATGCCCAAAAAAGACTATCCGAGTCTCAATCTGCTCTAGGAAGTTTTTTACCCTTCGTTTTTTCGACACGTGGATTTTTACGGTAAAACGGAATTACCGTGGATGGTCTTCGATTTACCGTCGCTGGAGAGTGGTGGACCATGGTACCGTTCCGTTTCAAATACATGCACGCATTTCAATCTTGCACCGTGGATGTTGCACCCTGTAGATATCGATTATTCGAACGGCCATAACTTCTGGCTCGTTTAGAGTTACGGGAGCCATAACCACTCAAAACGAAGGTCTCAGTGAGTTCTACGGCTATGATAGCTTTCAGCCGTCAATGGATTGTTTAATGCCCAAAAAAGACGATCCGAGTCTCAATCGGGTCTATCGGGTCTAGGAAGTTTATTACCCCTAGTTTTTTCGACACGTGGATTTTTACGGTAAAACGGGATTACCGTGGCTGGTCTTCGATTTACCATCGCTACAGAGTGGTGCACCATGGTACCGTTCCGTTTTCAAATCCATAAACGCATTTCAAAAAGTCGTACGACACTGTTCGCCATTTCGAACGGATGTTGCACCTTGCACCGTGGATGGTGCACCTTGTAGATATCGATTATTCGGACGGCCGTAACTTCTGGCTCGTTTAGAGTTACGGGAGCCATAAGCAGTCAAAACGAAGGCCTCAGTGAGTTCTATGGCTATGACCGCTTTCAGCCGTCATTGTATTGTTGAATGCCCAAAAAGACTATCCGAGTCTCTATCGGGTCTAGGAAGTTTTTTACCCTTCGTTTTTTCGACACGTGGATTTTTACGGTAAAACGGGATTACTGCGGCTGGTCTTCGATTTACCATCGCTGGAGAGTGGTGCACCATGGTACCATTCCGTTTCAAATCCATGCACGCATTTCATAAAGTCGTACGACACTCTTTCGCCATTTCGGACGGATGTTGCACCTTGCACCGCGGATGCCGCACCCTGTAGATATCGATTATTCGGCCGACCATAACTTCTGGCTCGTTTAGAGTTACGGGAGCCATAACCATTCAAAATGAAGGACTCAGTGAGTTCTACGTCTATGACCGCTTTCAGCCGTCAATGGATTGTTTAATGCCCAAAAAAGACGATCCGAGTCTCAATCGGGTCTAGGAAGTTTTTTACCCTTCGTTTTTTCGACACGTGGATTTTTACGGTAAAACGGGATTACCGTGGATGGACTTTGATTTTCCATCGCTGGAGAGTGGTGCACCATGGTACCGTTCCATTTCAAATCCATGCACGCATTTCAAAAAGTCGTACGACACTGTTTCGCCATTTCGGACGGATGTTGTACCTTGCACCGCGGATGTTGCACCCTGTAGATATCGATTATTCGGACGGCCATAACTTCTGGCTCGTTTAAAGTTACGGGAGCCATAACCAGTCAAAACGAAGGCCTCAGTGAGTTCTACGGCTATGACCGCTTTCAGCCGTCAATGGATTGTTGAATGCCCAAGAAAGACTATCCGAGTCTCAAACGGGTCTAGGAAGTTTTTTACCCTTCGTTTTTTCGACACGTGGATTTTTACGGTAAAACAGGATTACTGCGGCTGGTCTTCGATTTACCATCGCTGGAGAGTGGTGCACCATGGTACCGTTCCGTTTCAAATCCATGCACGCATTTCATAAAGTCGTACGACATTTTTCGCCATTTCGGACGGATGTTGCACCTTGCACCGTGGATGTTGCACCCTGTAGATATCGATTATTCGGACGGCCATAACTTCTGGCTTGTTTAGAATTACGGGAGCCATAACCAGTCAAAACGAAGGCCTCAGTGAGTTCTACGGCTATGACTGCTTTCAGCCGTCAATGGATTGTTTAATGCCCAAAAAAGACGATCCGAGTCTCAATCGGGTCTAGGAAATTTTTTACCCTTCGTTTTTTCGACACGTGGATTTTTACGGTAAAACGAGATTACCGTGGCTGGTCTTCGATTTACCATCGCTGGAGAGTGGTGCACCATGGTACCGCTCCATTTCAAATCCATGCACGCATTTCGATAAGTCGTACGACACTGTTTCGCCATTTCGGACTGATGTTGCACCCTGTAGATATCGATTATAAAGACGGCCATAACATCTGGCTCGTTTAGAGTTACGGGAGCCATAACCAGTCAGAACGAAGGCCTCATGGAGTTCTACGGCTACGACAGCTTTCAACTGTCAATGGATTGTTAAATGCCCAAAAAAGACGATCCGAGTCTCATTCGGGTCTAGGAAGTTTTTTACCGTTCGTTTTTTCGACACGTGGATTTTTACGGTAAAACGGGAGTACCGTAGATGGTCTTCGATTTACCATCGCTGGAGATTGGTGCACCATGGTACCGTTCCGTTTCAAATCCATGCACGCATTTCAAAAGGTCGTACGACACTGTTCGCCATTTTGGACGGATGTTGCACCTTGCACCGTGGATGTTGCACCTTGTAGATATCGATTATTCGGACGGCCATAACTTCTGGCTCGTTTAGAGTTACGGGAGCCATAACCAGTCAAAATGAAGGCCTCAGTGAGTTCTACGGCTATGACGGCTTTTAGCCGTCAATGGATTGTTTAATGCCCAAAAAAGACTATCCGAGTCTCAATCTGCTCTAGGAAGTTTTTTACCCTTCGTTTTTTCGACACGTGGATTTTTACGGTAAAACGGAATTACCGTGGATGGTCTTCGATTTACCGTCGCTGGAGAGTGGTGGACCATGGTACCGTTCCGTTTCAAATACATGCACGCATTTCAATCTTGCACCGTGGATGTTGCACCCTGTAGATATCGATTATTCGAACGGCCATAACTTCTGGCTCGTTTAGAGTTACGGGAGCCATAACCACTCAAAACGAAGGTCTCAGTGAGTTCTACGGCTATGATAGCTTTCAGCCGTCAATGGATTGTTTAATGCCCAAAAAAGACGATCCGAGTCTCAATCGGGTCTATCGGGTCTAGGAAGTTTATTACCCCTAGTTTTTTCGACACGTGGATTTTTACGGTAAAACGGGATTACCGTGGCTGGTCTTCGATTTACCATCGCTACAGAGTGGTGCACCATGGTACCGTTCCGTTTTCAAATCCATAAACGCATTTCAAAAAGTCGTACGACACTGTTCGCCATTTCGAACGGATGTTGCACCTTGCACCGTGGATGGTGCACCTTGTAGATATCGATTATTCGGACGGCCGTAACTTCTGGCTCGTTTAGAGTTACGGGAGCCATAAGCAGTCAAAACGAAGGCCTCAGTGAGTTCTATGGCTATGACCGCTTTCAGCCGTCATTGTATTGTTGAATGCCCAAAAAGACTATCCGAGTCTCTATCGGGTCTAGGAAGTTTTTTACCCTTCGTTTTTTCGACACGTGGATTTTTACGGTAAAACGGGATTACTGCGGCTGGTCTTCGATTTACCATCGCTGGAGAGTGGTGCACCATGGTACCATTCCGTTTCAAATCCATGCACGCATTTCATAAAGTCGTACGACACTCTTTCGCCATTTCGGACGGATGTTGCACCTTGCACCGCGGATGCCGCACCCTGTAGATATCGATTATTCGGCCGACCATAACTTCTGGCTCGTTTAGAGTTACGGGAGCCATAACCATTCAAAATGAAGGACTCAGTGAGTTCTACGTCTATGACCGCTTTCAGCCGTCAATGGATTGTTTAATGCCCAAAAAAGACGATCCGAGTCTCAATCGGGTCTAGGAAGTTTTTTACCCTTCGTTTTTTCGACACGTGGATTTTTACGGTAAAACGGGATTACCGTGGATGGACTTTGATTTTCCATCGCTGGAGAGTGGTGCACCATGGTACCGTTCCATTTCAAATCCATGCACGCATTTCAAAAAGTCGTACGACACTGTTTCGCCATTTCGGACGGATGTTGTACCTTGCACCGCGGATGTTGCACCCTGTAGATATCGATTATTCGGACGGCCATAACTTCTGGCTCGTTTAAAGTTACGGGAGCCATAACCAGTCAAAACGAAGGCCTCAGTGAGTTCTACGGCTATGACCGCTTTCAGCCGTCAATGGATTGTTGAATGCCCAAGAAAGACTATCCGAGTCTCAAACGGGTCTAGGAAGTTTTTTACCCTTCGTTTTTTCGACACGTGGATTTTTACGGTAAAACAGGATTACTGCGGCTGGTCTTCGATTTACCATCGCTGGAGAGTGGTGCACCATGGTACCGTTCCGTTTCAAATCCATGCACGCATTTCATAAAGTCGTACGACATTGTTTCGCCATTTCGGACGGATGTTGCACCTTGCACCGTGGATGTTGCACCCTGTAGATATCGATTATTCGGACGGCCATAACTTCTGGCTTGTTTAGAATTACGGGAGCCATAACCAGTCAAAACGAAGGCCTCAGTGAGTTCTACGGCTATGACCGCTTTCAGCCGTCAATGGATTGTTTAATGCCCAAAAAAGACGATCCGAGTCTCAATCGGGTCTAGGAAATTTTTTACCCTTCGTTTTTTCGACACGTGGATTTTTACGGTAAAACGAGATTACCGTGGCTGGTCTTCGATTTACCATCGCTGGAGAGTGGTGCACCATGGTACCGCTCCATTTCAAATCCATGCACGCATTTCGATAAGTCGTACGACACTGTTTCGCCATTTCGGACTGATGTTGCACCCTGTAGATATCGATTATAAAGACGGCCATAACATCTGGCTCGTTTAGAGTTACGGGAGCCATAACCAGTCAGAACGAAGGCCTCATGGAGTTCTACGGCTACGACAGCTTTCAACTGTCAATGGATTGTTAAATGCCCAAAAAAGACGATCCGAGTCTCATTCGGGTCTAGGAAGTTTTTTACCGTTCGTTTTTTCGACACGTGGATTTTTACGGTAAAACGGGAGTACCGTAGATGGTCTTCGATTTACCATCGCTGGAGATTGGTGCACCATGGTACCGTTCCGTTTCAAATCCATGCACGCATTTCAAAAGGTCGTACGACACTGTTCGCCATTTTGGACGGATGTTGCACCTTGCACCGTGGATGTTGCACCTTGTAGATATCGATTATTCGGACGGCCATAACTTCTGGCTCGTTTAGAGTTACGGGAGCCATAACCAGTCAAAATGAAGGCCTCAGTGAGTTCTACGGCTATGACGGCTTTTAGCCGTCAATGGATTGTTTAATGCCCAAAAAAGACTATCCGAGTCTCAATCTGCTCTAGGAAGTTTTTTACCCTTCGTTTTTTCGACACGTGGATTTTTACGGTAAAACGGAATTACCGTGGATGGTCTTCGATTTACCGTCGCTGGAGAGTGGTGGACCATGGTACCGTTCCGTTTCAAATACATGCACGCATTTCAATCTTGCACCGTGGATGTTGCACCCTGTAGATATCGATTATTCGAACGGCCATAACTTCTGGCTCGTTTAGAGTTACGGGAGCCATAACCACTCAAAACGAAGGTCTCAGTGAGTTCTACGGCTATGATAGCTTTCAGCCGTCAATGGATTGTTTAATGCCCAAAAAAGACGATCCGAGTCTCAATCGGGTCTATCGGGTCTAGGAAGTTTATTACCCCTAGTTTTTTCGACACGTGGATTTTTACGGTAAAACGGGATTACCGTGGCTGGTCTTCGATTTACCATCGCTACAGAGTGGTGCACCATGGTACCGTTCCGTTTTCAAATCCATAAACGCATTTCAAAAAGTCGTACGACACTGTTCGCCATTTCGAACGGATGTTGCACCTTGCACCGTGGATGGTGCACCTTGTAGATATCGATTATTCGGACGGCCGTAACTTCTGGCTCGTTTAGAGTTACGGGAGCCATAAGCAGTCAAAACGAAGGCCTCAGTGAGTTCTATGGCTATGACCGCTTTCAGCCGTCATTGTATTGTTGAATGCCCAAAAAGACTATCCGAGTCTCTATCGGGTCTAGGAAGTTTTTTACCCTTCGTTTTTTCGACACGTGGATTTTTACGGTAAAACGGGATTACTGCGGCTGGTCTTCGATTTACCATCGCTGGAGAGTGGTGCACCATGGTACCATTCCGTTTCAAATCCATGCACGCATTTCATAAAGTCGTACGACACTCTTTCGCCATTTCGGACGGATGTTGCACCTTGCACCGCGGATGCCGCACCCTGTAGATATCGATTATTCGGCCGACCATAACTTCTGGCTCGTTTAGAGTTACGGGAGCCATAACCATTCAAAATGAAGGACTCAGTGAGTTCTACGTCTATGACCGCTTTCAGCCGTCAATGGATTGTTTAATGCCCAAAAAAGACGATCCGAGTCTCAATCGGGTCTAGGAAGTTTTTTACCCTTCGTTTTTTCGACACGTGGATTTTTACGGTAAAACGGGATTACCGTGGCTGGTCTTCGATTTACCATTGCTGGAGAGTGGTGCACCATTGTACCATTCCATTTCAAATCCATGCACGCATTTCAAAAAGTCGTACGACACTGTTTCGCCATTTCGGATGGATGTTGCACCTTGCACCGTGGATGTTGCACCCTGTAGATATCGATTATTCGGACGGCCGTAACTTCTGGCTCGTTTAGAGTTACGGGAGCCATAACCAGTCAAAATGAAGGCCTCAGTGAGTTCTACGGCTATGACAGGTTTCAGCCGTTAATGGATTGTTCAATGCCCAAAAAAGACTATCCGAGTCTCAATCGGGTCTAGGAAGTTTTTTACCCTTCGTTTTTTCGACACGTGGATTTTTACGGTAAAACGGGATTACCGTGGCTGGTCTTCGATTTACCATCGCTGGAGGGTGGTAGACCATGGTATCGTTCCGTTTCAAATCCATGCGCGCATTTCAAAACGTCGTATGACACCGTTTCGCCATTTCGGACGGATGTTGCACCTTGCACCGTGGATATTGCACCCTGTAGATATCGATTATTCGGACCGCCATAACTTCTGGCTCATTTAGAGTTACGGGATCCATAACCAGTCAAAACGAAGGCCTCAGTGAGTTCTACGGCTATGGCAGCTTTGGGCCGTCAATGGATTGTTTAATGCCCAAAAAAGACGATCCGATTCTCTTTCGGGTCTAGGAAGTTTTTTACCCTTCGTTTTTTCGACGCGTGAATTTTTACGGTAAAACGGGATTACCGTGGCTGGTCTTCGATTTACCATCGTTGAAGAGTGGTGGACCATGGTACCGTTCCGTTTCAAATCCATGCACGCATTTCAAAAAGTCGTACGACACTGTTTCGCCATTTCGGACGGATGTTGCACCTTGCACCGCGGATGTTGCACCCTATAGATATCGATTATTCGGACGACCATAACTTCTCGCTCGTTTAGAGTTACGGGAGCCATAACTAGTCAAAACGAAGGCCTCGGTGAGTTCTATGGCTATGACCTCTTTCAGCCGTCAATGGATTGTTTAGTGCCCAAAAAAGACGATCCGAGACTCAATCGGGTCTAGCAAGTTTTTTACGCTTAGTTTTTTCGACACGTGGATTTTTACGGTAAAATGAGATTGCTGCGGCTGCTCTTCGATTTACCATCGCTGGAGAGTGGTGCACCATGGTACCGTTCCATTTCAAATCCATGCACGCATTTCATAAATTCATATGACACTGTTTCGCCATTTCGAACGGATGTTGCACCCTGTAGATATCGATTATTCGGACGGCCATAACTTCTGGCTCGTTTAGAGTTACGGGAGCCATAACTAGTCAAAATGAAGGCCTTAGTGAGTTCTACGGCTATGACCGCTTTTAGCCGTCAATGGATTGTTTAATGCCCAAAAAAGACGATCCGAGTCTCAATCGGGTCTAGCAAGTTTTTTACCCTTCATTTTTTCGACACGTGGATTTTTTTTGTAAAACGGGATTACCGTGGCTGGTCTTCGATTTACCATCGCTGGAGAGTGGTGCACCATGGTACCATTCCATTTCAAATCCATGCACACATTTCAAAAAGTCGTACGACACTGTTTCGCCATTTCGGACGGATGTTGCACCTTGCACCGCGGATGTTGCACCCCGTAGATATCGATTATTCGGGCGGCCATAACTTCTGGCTCGTTAAGAGTTACGGGAGCCATAACCAGTCAAAATGAAGGGCTCAAGGAGTTCAATGGCTATGACAACTTTCAGCCGTCAATGGATTGTTTGATTCCCAAAAAAGATGATCCGAGTCTCATTCGGGTCTAGGAAGTTTTTTACCCTTCGTTTTTTCGACACGAGGATTTTTACGGTAAAACGAGATTACCGTGGATGGTCTGCGATTTACCATCGCTGGAGAGTGGGGCACCATGGTACCGTTCCGTTTCAAATCCATGGACGCATTTCAAAAAGTCATACGACACTTTTCGCCATTTCGGACGGATGTTGCACCTTGCACCGTGTATGTTGCACCTTGTAGATATCGATTATTCGGACGGCCATAACTTCTGGCTCGTTTACAGTTACGGGATCCATAAACAGTCAAAACGAAGGCCTCAGTGAGTTCTACGGCTATGACAGCTTTCAGTCGTCAATGGATTGTTTAATGCCCAAAAAAGACTATCCGAGTCTCAATCGGGTCTAGGAAGTTTTTTACCATTCGTTTTTCGACACGTGGATTTTTACGGTAAAACGGGATTACCGTGGCTGGTCTTCGATTTACCATCGCTGGAGAGTGGTGGACCATGGTACCGTTCCATTTCAAATCCATGCATGCATTTCAAAAGGTCGTACGACACTGTTTCGCCATTTCGGACGGATGTTGCACCTTGCACCGTGGATGTTGCACCTTGTAGATATCGATTATTCAGATGGCCATAACTTCTGGCTCGTTTAGAGTTACAGGAGCCATAACCAGTCAAAACGAAGGCCTCAGTGAGTTCTATGGCTATGACAGCTTTCAGCCGTCAATGGATTGTTTAATGCCCAAAAAAGACGATCCGAGTCTCAATCGGGTCTAGGAAGTTTATTACGCTTAGTTTTTTCGACACGTGGATTTTTACGGTAAAACGGGATTACTGCGGCTGCTCTTCGATTTACCATCGCTGGAGAGTGGTGCACCATGGTACCGTTCCGTTTCAAATCCATGCACGCATTTCATAAATTCATACGACACTGTTTCGCCATTTCGAACGGATGTTGCACCCTGTAGATATCGATTATTCGGACGGCCATAACTTCTGGCTCGTTTAGAGTTACGGGAGCCATAACCAGTCAAAACGAAGGCCTCGGTGAGTCCTACCGTTATGACCGCTTTCAGCCGTCAATGGATTGTTTGATGCCCAAAAAAGACGATACGAGTCTCAATCAGGTCTAGGAAGTTTTTTACCCTTCGTTTTTTGACACGTGGATTTTTACGGTAAAACGGGATTACCGTGGCTGGTCTTCGATTTAACATCACTGGAGAGTAGTGGACCATGGTACCGTTCCATTTCAAATCCGTGCACGCATTTCAAAAAGTCGTACGACACTGTTTCACCATTTCGGACGGATGTTGCACATTGCCCGTGGATGTTGCACCCTGTAGATATCGATTATTCGGACGGCCATAACTTCTGGCTCGTTTAGAGTTACAGGAGCCATAACCAGTCAAAACGAAGGCCTCAGTGAGTTCTACGGCTATGACAGCTTTCAGCCATCAGTGGATTGTTTAATGTCCAAAAAAGACGATCCGAGTCTCAATCGGGTCTAGGAAGTTTATTACGCTTAGTTTTTTCGACACGTGGATTTTTACTGTAAAACGGGATTACTGCGGCTGGTCTTCGATTTACCATCGCTGGAGAGTGGTGCACCATGGTATCATTCCATTTCAAATCCATGCACGCATTTCATAAATTCTTACGACACTGTTTCGCCATTTCGGACGGATGTTGCACCCTGTAGATATCGATTATTCGGACGGCCATAACTTCTGGCTCGTTTAGAGCTACGGGAGGCATAATCAGTCAAAACGAAGGCCTCGGTGAGTTCTACGGTTATGACCGCTTTCAGCTGTCAATGGATTGTTTAATGCCCAAAAAAGACGAACCGAGTCTCAATCGGGTCTAGGAAGTTTTTTACCCTTCGTTTTTTCGACACGTGGATTTTTATGGTAAAACGGGATTACCATGGCTGGTCTTCGATTTACCATCGCTGGAGAGTGGTGCACCATGGTACCGTTCCATTTCGGACGGATGTTGCACCTTGCACCGCGGATGTTGCACCCTGTAGATATCGATTATTCGGACGGCCATAACTTCTGACTCGTTTAGAGTTACGGGAGCCTTAACCAGTCAAAACGAAGGCCTCAGGGAGTTCTACGGCTATGGCAGCTTTCAGCTGCCAATGGATTATTTAATTCCCAAAAAAGACGATCCGAGTCTCATTCGGGTCTAGGATGTTTTTTACTCTTCTTTTTTTCGACACGTGGATTTTTACTGTAAAACGGGTTTACCGTGGATGGTCTTCGGTTTACCATCGCTGGAGAGTGGGGCACCATGGTACCGTTCTGTTTCAAATCCATGCACGCATTTCAAAAAGTCGTACGACACTGTTCGCCATTTCGGAAGGATATTGCACCTTGCACCGTGGATGTTGCACCTTGTAGATATCGATTATTCGGACGGCCATAACTTCTGGCTCGTTTAGAGTTGCGGTAGCCATGACCAGTCAAAACGAAGGCCTCAGTGAGTTCTACGGCTACGACAGCTTTCAGCCGTCAATGGATTGTTTAATGCCCAAAAAAGACTATCCGAGTCTCAATCGGGTCTAGGAAGATTTTTACCCTTCGTTTTTTCGACACGTGGATTTTTACGGTAAAACGAGATTACCGTGGCTGGTCTTCGATTTACCATCGCTGGATAGTGTTGGACCATGGTATCGTTCCGTTTCAAATCCATGCACGCATTTCAAAAAGTCGTACGACACTGTTTCGCCATTTCGGACGGATGTTGCACCTTGCACCGTGGATGTTGCACCCTGTAGATATCGATTATTCGGACGGCCATAACTTCTGGCTCGTTTAGAGTTACGGGAGCCATAACCAATCAATACGAAGGCCTCAGTGAGTTCTACGGCTATGACAGCTTTCAGTCGTCAATGGTGTTGGGCGAATTCTCACTACCGGTCTAAGGCTTCTCCAACTACCATTTACCGAACCAACTCTCACCACTCCATCAACTACCGGTCCAAACTCCCTCTCCATCAACTACCGGTCCAAGCTCACTCACCATCTACCTGCCGAATCCAATCCCTGCCGAACCAACACACTTCCCCACACCTACCGGACCACCTTCATGCCGAACCAAACTCCACCGAGCTACCACCGAACCATGCCTACCGAATAAACCTCCTGTCCACCTACCACCGAACCACGCCTGCCGAATAAACCTCCTGTCCACCAAATCAACCTTCATTCCATACACTACCAAATGAACCACCGGTCCAACCTTCTCCTACCACCAATCGAACCATCTTAACCACTGCCGAATCAAGGCCAAGAAGACACGACTGAACCAAATTGCCAGGCCAGATCGCTCTAGCCCAGGCCCACCAGCAGCTATATACTTCCAGGACCTCTGCCCCCAGCCTCACTCTATAAATAGAGGGGCAGGGGTACAACAATGGCAGACAAGTTTGAGAGCTCAAGCACGGAAGGAACTTTCAAACAACTTTCACAAACTTGTATACAAAGCTTTGTAATTGTAATCTGAAAGAAAAGGGAGAATGACATATAAAGTGGACGTAGGCACGTTCTGGCCGAACCACTATAAATCTGCGTGTCCTTTTACAATTTAGCCCCTGTTTTTTACTTATTTGCATAACTCACCCAAATTACTAAGAACAACATAAAATCAACTAAATCATACGACTTTGAGGTGTTTGTCCATTTTTTGTGCAAACATTTTTGGTGCTTTCACTGAGAACTACGAACCCGAAGCTTCAAGCTTCCCCCACTCAGCCTTCTTCCTAACAGCATCGCTTGGTGCCTGGAAAACATGACTTCCAGGCAGAGAAAGGGAAAGAACATCGCAACTAGCAGCATTCCGGATCCAATAATCACAGATCAAGAGAATCATCCCATTCCAACAGCAGTACCGAACGAGGATCAGACAAACCCGACAGCCCCTGCCACGGAACAACCGGCATCAATTACTAGGGCAGATCTAGACAGAGTTGTGGCTGAAGTAACTAACCGCTTCACATCCCAACAAGAAGCTTTGGCGGACCAACTCATGTCACGCTTAAGGGATGTTGAAGAATCCAACCGCGACACTGAATCATGGGGTGAATCCCGATCTAGAGGATCTGGGGGGCGACAAAGGTCTTCCTTCTTCGAAGAAACTATCAACAGAAACAACAATGGTAGGAGCCGAGCCCGAACTCAGCCCGAAGTCCGACCCTAGGAAACGCTTGGAACCGAACCCGGCAGGGGAGGTACCAGGCAAGGATCGGATGTAGCTGAGCCGGTCATGCTGCCTAGCCAGAGAAACACCAATGAACGGAGCCGAGCTAGAATCCAGCCCGAAGTTGACCCTGAGGAAATGCTTGAAACAGAACCCCACAGGGGAAGATCAAGGCAAGGGCCAACTATAGCTGAACCTAGCATGCATCCGGACAGCCAAAGACAGCCGCTGGGAAACGTTAGGAGTAATAGACTATACCACCCCTACAGGAAATCTAGACAGAATCGATCCCGCAGGGAAGAACCAAGCTCTTTCTTATCTACCCCATATTCTGATGAGAGGATGGCATGATTGTTCGGAGAATGCGTCCAACGGGACCAAAGAGATCGTGGGATAGGTGCTAGGGTAACCAGCCCTTTCACCCGCAATATTGAAATTGCCATCACCCCCCGGGAGTGGAAAATGCCGACAATGGAACCATACAAGGGAACCTCTGACCTCGTTGTACACCTGCAAAGATACACACAACATATGCTCATGAGCGGGGCAACGAAAGGAGTATTATGCAAATGCTTTCCACTATTTTTAGCAGATCTAGCTACCTCCTGGTTCTGCCATCTACCCCAAGGATCCATCAGTTCATGGGAAATGTTGAAGGAGAAGTTTATCAGCCAGTTCCACATTCATGTGGAACAACCCAAGGATGCTTACTCCCTATCTACTGTCAAACAGAAACCCGGAGGGACACTGCAGCAATACCTAACCCGGTTCAATGCCGCATCGGCAGCAGTTCAAGATGACGATGAGAAACTTGTCCTGATGGCCCTTTGCAGTGGTGTGCATCCGGATACCATGTTTGCTAGAAGACTAACTAAAGAAAAACCAGCTACCTTGCCCGATTTCTTCCACGAAGCTGGAAAGTACATGAGACTCGAAGAGGCTGCCACTGAAAGGCAGACAGGACCATAGGCTAAGACGGCTCATGGAAACGCCCCCCGCCGCAGCGAAGGACATTCGGAGAAACGACTCCAGAGACAATGCAGGGGGCAAGAAGGGAGAAAAGCGCTTGTACCGACCAGGACCGAGATTTGACGCTTACACTCCCTTGAATGAAACAGTCGAGAACGTCTTCCTGGCCACCCAGGACGAGCTTACATACAAGCGCCCCCCGTACAAGAAAAAGTCAGATCGCGCAATCCAGTCCGGAAAATTCTGCCATTTCCACGAGTCTCATGGGCACGATACCAATGAATGCCGCCATCTCCGAGACCTAATTGAAGAACACATCAGGAGAAAGAGGCTGGAACGCTATGTAAAGGGCTAGGACAGGACTCCAGCTCCCGCCAAGGAAAACCCAGGGCAGCTCCACCCAGAAACAGGCGGAGGAAACCACAACACCAGTAGTTCCAGCCAAGCGAAGATACTGGTTCATACAATATCTGGAGGGCCACACATCGTCGACAACAGCTGGGCAGAAATGGAAAGATATGGAAACTCACTCAGAAGCGAGGGAGACTGCGTCAATTCTGTTATGGAAGAACGCCACCCTAAGCGGAAGGAAAATAATGACATCACATTCAGTGGGCGCGACCTAGAAGGAAGGCAATACCCTCATATGTATCCTATGGTCATCTCTGCCTGGTTCGGCCCAGCTGAAGTTTTTCGAATCCTAGTAGACACTGGAAGCTCAGTGAATATTCTGTTCAAGCATGCTTTCGACAAAATGAAGCTGTCAATGAAGGACGTGTCTCCCTGCAACGAACATCTACACGGTTTCATTGGAGAAGCAAAGATGCCCCTCGGATAATTGGATCTCTTTGTTGAATTGGGAAGTCATCCCAGCTCCGCTGTTCGGAAACAAACATTCGTGCTAATAGACAACCACTCGGCCTACAATGCCTTTTTAGGAAGACCAGCCTTGTCCGACTTCCAAATTGTCCTTACCCCATGGTGCCTGAAGATGAAGTTTCCAACGAATAATGGAGTGGGAGAAGTAGAAGGGGATCAAGACGCCGCTCGGGACTGCTATGTAACCGAACTTCGCAATAATCGCAGGAGAGATAAAGGGAAACATGCAGAGACTATTCTCTGCATGAAAAGCTTGGAAGCATAGCAACTAAAGAAAGCCCCTCCTCTTCGGTGTACCAGTGATCCTTTCAATGAATTAGACCCTAGGGACAGAGAGGAGGAGGCCACCGCCGAGCCCGCAGAGGCTATGGAGTTTGTATCTGTAGAAAATGTGACTCGAGCAGACTACTGAGGATCGGGTCTCAGTTAAAAACAGAATTGAAAGACCAACTTATTGATTTCCTCCGCCACAACCTAGATGTATTTGCGTGGACGCATGTTGACATGACTGGAATCTTCCCAGACATAGCATGCCACGCACTAAACATCGATCCTACCAAGGTACCGGTAAAGCCAAAGAAGAGAAGTATGGGGGCAGAACGATCGGCAGCCCTCGAAGAAGAGGTAAAGAACCTGCTTGCCAGTAACTTCATACGATAAGCCATCTACCCGGAATGGATCGCTAACCCGGTACTGGTAAAGAAGGCTAATGGGAAGTGGCGTACATGCATTGACTTCTCCAACTTAAACGACGCTTGCCCGAAGGATTGTTACCCACTCCCCCGAATCGATCAGCTTGTGGACAGCACAGCCGGGCACGAGCTCTTATCTTTTATGGATGCGTACTCAGGATACAACTAAATTCCTATGCACGCCCCCGATCAAGACCACACTAGCTTCATCACTGACCGAGGATTGTACTGCTACAACGTAACGCCATTTAGACTTAAAAACGCCGGAGCTACTTATCAGCGCCTCGTCAACAAGATGTTTGCAGAACTGATAGGACGAACCATGGAAGTTTATGTGGATGACATGCTGGTAAAATCGAGGAAAGCCAACGACCATATAAACCACATGAACGAGATGTTTCAAGTACTTCTCCAATATGGAATGAAGCTGAACCCTCTAAAGTGCTCCTTCGGAGTATCATCAGGAAAGTTCTTGGGATTCATCGTTCATGCCAGGGGGATTGAAGCAAACCCCGAACAAGTCCGAGCTTTACAAGATATCAAGACACCATCTACTCGAAGAGAGATGCAAAGCCTAAACGGGAAAGTGGCCGCCCTGAGTAGGTTCATCTCTAAAGCAACCGACAAATGCATCCCTTTCTTCGAAGCTCTAAAGAAAGACAAAGGAAAGTTCGAATGGACTGACGAATGCTCGACAGCCTTCCTTAACTTAATCGAACACCTTCAGAGACCACCGGTACTTTCAACTCCAAATGAAGGCGAGGAACTATACATATATCTTGCTGTATCATCCCATGCTCTAAGCGCCGCTTTGGTAAGAGAAGAAAACCGCACACAACGGCCAGTGTACTTCATAAGCAAAAGGTTCACGGGAGCAGAAGCCCGGTATCCCAAACTCGAGAAACTGGCGTACTGTTTACTAATCACATCAAGGAAGCTACGACATTATTTCCAATCTCATCCCATCAGAGTCCTAACCGACCAACCATTGAGGCAAGTGCTCCATCGTCCCGACACCTTTGGGCGACTGCTCAAGTGGTGCATCGAGCTAAGCCAATATGATATCACCTACCATCCTCGCACTGCCATCAAGGGACAAGCGATAGCCGATTTCATCGCCGAGTTCACTATCAACGAAGGCAGGGAGCAGTCTGAAATAACAGAGGACATCAAGTGGAGTCTCTTTGTGGATGGAGCATCGAACGAACAAGGCTCGGGGGCAGGCGTTGCGATCATCACTCCCAGGGGAAGAAAGCTAAGTCATGCACTAAGGCTGGAATTCGCTGCCACCAACAATGATGCCGAATATGAAGCAGTAATAGCCCGATTAGAGCTTGCCCTGGAGATCAGAGTCAGTTCCTTATGTCTTCACAGTGATTCGCAACTCATCGTAAATCAAATACTAGGGGAGTTCCAGACTCGAGGAGAGCGGCTCACGGCATATCTGAAAAAGACCAAGCGGCTGCTCAATCAATTGGATCACTACTCGATCAAACACATTCCTCGAGAAGAAAATCAAGAGGCCGACGAGCTGGCAAAGCAAGCTAGCATGGGAGATGATACCACTTCTGGAGCGATAACTGTCTCAAGGCTACTAAACCCGAGTTTCGAGCAAGTAAATCTGATAGCTGCAATTGAAGAAGAAACATGGATGACCCCTATCCGAGAATACTTACAAAACGGCGCCCTACCCGACGGGCGAAATGAAATTAAGAAAATTCTGAGGAAAGCTTCCCGCTACACACTGCAAGAAGGAATCCTCTACCGGTGCGGCTTCTATAACCCCTTATTACGATGTGTCGCTGGAAGGGAAGCCAAAGAAATCTTATCCAACATCCACCTAGGAAGCTGCGGAGATCACACTGGAGGGCAGACTCTGGAAAAGAAGATACTCCGATATGGATATTTCTGGCCCACCTTGAACAAAGACGCCTTAGACTTCGTCAAAAAATGTGACAGATGTCCGAAATTTGCCAAAATTCCTCGACTACCAACAAATGAAATTACTCAAAGGACCAGCCCTTGGCCCTTCGCAATATGGGGAATTGACTTAGTTGGCGAACTGCCGATGGGCCGAGGCGGGGCCAGGCATGCTATAGTGGCAGTTGACTATTTCACCAAATGGGTGGAAGCGGAACCCCTGAATAAAATATCTTCAACTAAAGTTATCAACTTCTTGATCAAAAACGTTCTATGCAGGTACAGGGTTCCACTCAGAATCTTATCAGACAACGGGCTTCAATTTGACTGCGAGGAATTTGCCGACTGGTGCCAAGAGCACGGAATTCATAAGGGCACGCATTTCTAAAAGTCGTACGGCACTGTTTCGCCATTTCAGACGGATGTTGCACCTTGCACCGTGGATGTTGCACCCTCTAGATATCGATTATTCGGACGGCCGTAACTTCTGGCTCGTTTCGAGTTACGGGAGCCATAACCTGTCAAAACGAAGGCCTCGATGATTTCTACGGCTTTGACGGCTTTTAGCTGTCAACGGATAGATTAATGCCCAAAAAGGACAACCTGAATCTCAATCGGGTCTCGTAAGTTTTTTACCCTTCGTTTTTTCGACACGTGGATTTTTACGGTAAAACGGGATTACGGTGGCTGGTCTTCGATTTACCATCGCTGGAAAGTGGTGCACCATGGTACTGTTCCGTTTCAAATCCATGCACGCATTTCTTAAGGTCGTACGGCACCGTTTCGCCATTTCAGACGGATGTTGCACCTTGCACCGTGGATGTTGCACCCTGTAGATATCGATTATTCGGACGGCCATAACTTCTGGCTCGTTTAGAGTTACAAAAGCCATAACCTGTCAAAACGAAGCCCTCGATGAGTTCTACGGCTTTGATAGCTTTCAGCCATCAATGGATAGATTAATGCCCAAAAAGGACAACCCGAATCTCAATCGGGTCTCGTAAGTTTTTTACCCTTCGTTTTTTCGACACGTGGATTTTTACGGTAAAACGGGATTATCATTGCCCGTCTTCGACTTCCCATCGCTGGAGAGTGGTGCACCATGGTACTCTTCCGTTTCAAATCCATGCACGCATTTCTAAAAGTCATACGGCACTGTTTCGCAATTTCGGATGGATGTTGCACCTTGCACCGTGGATGTTGCACCTGTAGATATCGATTATTCGGATGGCCATAACTTCTGGCTCGTTTAGAGTTACGGGAGCCATAACTTGTCAAAACGAAGGCCTCGATGAGTTCTACGGCTTTGACATCTTTCATCCGTCAACGGATAGATTAATGCCCAAAAAGGACAAACCGAATCTCAATCGGGTCTCGTAAGTTTTTTACCCTTCGTTTTTTCGACATGTGGATTTTTACGGTAAAACGGGCTTACGGTGGCTGGTCTTTAATTTACCATCGCTGGAGAGTGGTGCACCATGGTACTGTTCCGTTTCAAATCCATGCACGCATTTCTAAAGGTCGTACGGCACTGTTTCGCCATTTCGGACAGATGTTGCACCTTGCACCGTGGATGTTGCACCCTGTAGATATCGATTATTCAGACGACCATAACTTCTAGCTCGTTTAGAGTTACGGGAGCCATAACCTGTCAAAACAAAGGCCTCGATGAGTTCTACGGCTTTGACTGCTTTCAGCCGTCAACGGATAGATTAATGCCCAAAAAGGACAACCCGAATCTCAATCGGGTCTCGTAAGTTTTTTACCCTTCGTTTTTTCGACACGTGGATTTTTACGGTAAAACGGGATTACCGTGGCCCGTCTTCGACTTCCCATCGCTGAAGAGTGGTGCACCATAGGACTGTTCCATTTCAAATCCATACACGCATTTCTAAAAGTCGTACGGCACTGTTTCGCCATTTCGGACGGATGTTGCACCTTGCACCGTGGATGTTGCACCCTGTAGATATCGATTATTCGGACGGATGTTTCGGCCATAACTTCTGGCTCTTTTGGAGTTACGGGAGCTATAACCAGTCAAAACGAAGGCCTCGATGAGTTCTACGGCTATGACGGCTTTCAGCCGTCAACGGATAGATTAATGCCCAAAAAGTACAACCCGAATCTCAATCGGGTCTCGTAAGTTTTTTACCCTTTGTTTTTTCGACACGTGGATTTTTACGGTAAAACGGGATTACCGTGGCCCGCCTTCGACTTCCCATCGCTGAAGAGTGGTGCACCAAGGTACTGTTCCGTTTCAAATCCATGAACGCATTTCTAAAAGTCGTACGACACTGTTTCGCTATTTCGGACGGATGTTGCACCATGCACCGTGGATGTTGCACCCTGTAGATATCGATTATTCGGACGGCCATAACTTCTGGTTCGTTTAGAGTTACGGGAGCCATAACCTGTCAAAACGAAGGCCTCGATGAGTTCTACGGCTTTGACTACTTTCAGCCGTCAACGGATAGATTAATGCTCAAAAAGGACAGCCCGAATCTCAATCGGGTCTCGTAAGTTTTTTACCCTTCGTTTTTTCGACACGTGGATTTTTACGGTAAAACGGGATTATGGTGGCTGGTCTTCGATTTACCATCGCTGGAGAGTGGTGCACCATGGTACCGTTCCATTTCAAATCCATGCACGCATTTCTAAAGGTCGTACGGCACTGTTTCGCCATTTCGGACGGATGTTGCACCTTGTACCGTGGATGTTGCACCCTATAGATGTCGATTATTCTGACGGCCATAACTTCTGGCTCGTTTAGAGTTACGGGAGCCATAACCTGTCAAAACGAAGGCCTCGATGAGTTATACGGCTTTGACAGCTTTGAGCCGTCAACGGATAGATTAATGCCCACAAAGGACAACCTGAATCTCAATCGGGTCTCGTAAGTTTTTTACCCTTCATTTTTTCGACACGTGGATTTTTACAGTAAAACGGGATTACCGTGGCCCGCCTTCGACTTCCCATCGCTGGAGAGTGGTGCACCAAGGTACTGTTCCGTTTCAAATCCATGCACGCATTTTTAAAAGTCGTATGGCACTGTTTCGCCATTTTGGACGGATGTTGCACCTTGCACCGTGGATGTTGCACCCTATAGATATCGATTATTCGGACGGCGATAACTTCTGCTCGTTTAGAGTTACTGGAGCCATAACCTGTCAAAACGAAGGCCTCGATTAGTTCTACGGTTTTGACAGCTTTGAGCCGTCAGTGAATAGATTAATGCCCAAAAAGGACAACCCGAATCTCAATCGGGTCTCGTAAGTTTTTTACCCTTCGTTTTTTCGACACGTGGATTTTTACGGTAGAACGGGATTACCGTGGCTCGTCTTCGACTTCCCATCGCTGGAGAGTGGTGCACCATGGTACTGTTCCATTTCACATCCATGCACGCATTTCTAAAAGTCATACGGCACTGTTTGGCCATTTCGGACGGATGTTGCGCCTTGCACCGTGGATGTTGCACCCCGTAGATATCGATTATTCGGACGGCCATAACTTCTGGCTCGTTTAGAGTTACGGGAACCATAACCTGTCAAAACGAAGGCCTCGATGAGTTATACGGCTTTGACAGCTTTGAGACGTCAACGAATAGATCAATGCCCAAAAAGGACAACCCGAATCTCAATCGGGTCTCGTAAGTTTTTTACCCTTCGTTTTTTCGACACGTGGATTTTTACGGTAAAACGGGATTACCGTGGCCCGTCTTCGACTTCCCATCGCTGGAGAGTGGAGCACCATGGTACTGTTCTATTTCAAATCCATGCACGCATTTCTAAAATTAGTACGGCACTGTTTCTCCATTTCGGACGGATGTTGCACCTTGCACCGTGGATGTTGCACCCTATAGATATCGATTATTCGGACAGCCATAACTTCTGGCTCGTTTAGAGTTACGGGAGCCATAACCTGCCAAAACGAAGGCCTCGATGAGTTCTACGCCTTTGACAGCTTTCAGCCGTCAACGGATAGATTAATGCCCAAAAAGGACAACCCGAATCTCAATCGGGTCTCGTAAGTTTTTTACCCTTCGTTTTTTCGACACGTGGATTTTTACGGTAAAACGGGATTACGGTGGCTGGTCTTCGGCTTCCCATCGCTGAAGAGTGGTGCACCATAGGACTGTTCCGTTTCAAATCCATGCATGCATTTCTAAAAATCTTACGGCGCTGTTTCGCCATTTCGGACGGATGTTGCACCTTGCACCGTGGATGTTGCGCCCTGTAGATATCGATTATTCGGACGGATGTTTCGGCCATAACTTCTGGCTCGTTTGGAGTTACGGGAGCCATAACCAGTCAAAACGAAGGCCTCGATGATTTCTACGGCTATGACGGCTTTCAGCCCTCAACGGATAGATTAATGCCCAAAAAGGACAACCCGAATCTCAATCGGGTCTCGTAAGTTTTTTACCCTTCGTTTTTTCGACACGTGGATTTTTACGTTAAAACGGGATTACCGTGGCCCGTCTTCGACTTCCCATCGCCGAAGAGTGGTGCACCAAGGTACTGTTCCGTTTCAAATCCATGCACGCATTTCTAAAAGTCGTACGGCACAGTTTCGCCATTTCGGACGGATGTTGCAGCTTGCACCGTGGATGTTGCACCCTGTAGATATCGATTATTCGGACGGCCATAACTTCTGGCTCGTTTAGAGTTACGGGAGCCATAACCTGTCAAAACGAATGCCCCGATGAATTCTACTGCCGTGACTGCTTTCAGCCGTCAACGGATAGATTAATGCCCAAAAAGGACAACCCGAATCTCAATCGGGTCTCGTAAGTTTTTTACCCTTCGTTTTTTCGACACGTGGATTTTTACGGTAAAACGGGGTTACGGTGGCTGGTCTTCGATTTACCACCGCTGGTGAGTGGTGCACCATGGTACAGTTCCATTTCAAATCCATGCATGCATTTCTATAGGTTGTACGGCACTGTTTCGCCATTTCGGACGGATGTTGCACCTTGCACCATGGATGTTGCACCCTGTAGATATCAATTATTCGGACGGCCATTACTTCTGGCTCGTTTAGAGTTACGGGAGCCATAACCTGTCAAAATGAAGGCCTCGTTGAGTTCTATGGCTTTGACAGCTTTGAGCCGTCGACGGATAGATTAATGCCCAAAAAGGACAACCCGAATCTCAATCGGGTCTCGTAAGTTTTTTACCCTTTGTTTTTTCGACACGTGGATTTTTACGGTAAAACGGGATTACCGTGGCCCGACTTCGACTTCCCATGCTGGAGAGTGGTGCACCAAGGTACTTTTCCGTTTCAAATCCATGCACGCATTTCTAAAAGTCGTATGGCACTGTTTCGCCATTTCGGACGGATGTTGCACCTTGCACCGTGGATGTTGCACCCTGTAGATATCGATTATTCGGACCGCCATAACTTCTGGCTCGTTTAGAGTTACTGGAGCCATAACCTGTCAAAACGAAGGCCTCGATGAGTTCTACGGCTTTGACAGCATTGAGCCGTCAATGGATAGATTAATGCCCAAAAAGGACAACCCGAATCTCAATCGGGTCTCGTAAGTTTTTTACCCTTCGTTTTTTCGACAAGTGGATTTTTACGGTAAAACGGGATTACCGTGGCCCGTCTTCGACTTCCCATCGCTGGAGAGTGGTGCACCATGGTACTGTTCCGTTTCAAATCCATGCACGCATTTCCAAAAGTCATACGGCACTGTTTCGCCATTTCGGACGGATGTTGCGCCTTGCACCGTGGATGTTGCACCCTGTAGATATCGATTATTCGGACGGCCATAACTTCTGGCTCGTTTAGAGTTACGGGAGCCATAACCTGTCAAAACGAAGGCCTCGATGAGTTCTACGGCTTTGACAGCTTTGAGCCGTCAACGGATAGATTAATGCCCAAAAAGGACGACCCGAATCTCAATCGGGTCTCGTAAGTTTTTTACCCTTCGTTTTTTCGACACGTTGATTTTTACGGTAAAACGGGATTACCGTGGCCCGTCTTCGACTTCCCATCGCTGGAGAGTGGTGCACCATGGTACTGTTCCGTTTCAAATCCATGCATGCATTTCTAAAATTCGTACGGCACTGTTTCGTCATTTCGGACGGATGTTGCACCTTGCACCGTGGATGTTGCTCTCTGTTGGTATCGATTATTCGGACGGCCATAACTTCTGGCTCGTTTAGAGTTACGGGAGCCATGACCTGTCAAAACGAAGGCCTCGATGATTTCTACGGCTTTGACAGCTTTCAGTCGTCAACGGATAGATAAATGCCCAAAAAGGACAACGCGAATCTCAATCGGGTCTCGTAAGTTTTTTACCCTTCTTTTTTTCGACACGTGGATTTTTACGGTAAAACGGGATTACCGTGGCCCGTCTTCGACTTCCCATCGCTGGAGAGTGGTGCACCATGGTACTGTTCCGTTTCAAATCCTTGCACGCATTTCTAAAATTCGTACGGCACTGTTTCGCCATTTCGGACGGATGTTGCAACTTGCACCATGGATGTTGCACCGTATAGTTATCGATTATTCGGACCGCCATAACTTCTGGCTCGTTTAGAGTTACGGGAGCCATAACCTGTCAAAACGAAGGCCTCGATGAGTTCTACGGCTTGGACAGCTTTCACCCGTCAACGGATAGATTAATGCCCAGAAAGGACAACCCGAATCTCAATCGGGTCTCGCAAGTTTTTTACCCTTCGTTTTTTCGACACGTGGATTTTTACGGTAAAACGGGATTACGCTGGCTGGTCTTCGACTTCCTATCGCTGAAGAGTGGTGCACCATGGGACTGTTCCATTTCAAATCCATGCACGCATTTCTAAAAGTCGTACGGCACTGTTTCGCCATTTGGGACGGATGTTGCACCTTGCACCGTGGATGTTGCACCCTGTAGATATCGATTATTCGGACGGCCATAACTTCTGGCTCGTTTAGAGTTACGGGAGCCATAACCTGTCAAAACGAAGGCCTCGATGAGTTCTACGGCTTTGAAAGCTTTCAGCCGTCAACGGATAGATTAATGCCCAAAAAGGATAACCCGAATCTCAATCGGGTCTCGTAAGTTTTTTACCCTTCGTTTTTTCGACACGTTGATTTTTACGGTAAAACGGGATTACCGTGGCCCGTCTTCGACTTTCCATCGCTGAAGAGTGGTGCTCCAAGATATTGTTCCGTTTCAAATCCTTGCACGCATTTCTAAACGTCGTACGGCACTGTTTCGCCATTTCGGACGGATGTTGCACCTTGCACCGTGGATGTTGCACCCTGTAGATATCGATTATTCGGACGGCCATAACTTCTGGCTCGTTTAGAGTTACGGGAGCCATAACCTGTCAAAACGAAGGCCTCGTTGAGTTCTACGGCTTTGACAGCTTCGTGCCATCAACGGATAGACTAATGCCCAAAAAGGACAACCCGAATCTCAATCGGGTCTCGTAAGTTTTTTACCCTTCGTTTTTTCGACCCGTGGATTTTTACGGTAAAACGGGATTACCGTGGTCCGTCTTCAACTCCCCATCGCTGGAGAGTGGTGCACCACGGTACTGTTCCATTTCAAATCCATGTACGGATTTTTAAAAGTCATACGGCACTGTTTCGCCATTTCGGACGGATGTTGCGCCATGCACCGTGGATGTTGCACCCTGTAGATATCGATTATTCGGACGGCCATAACTTCTGGCTCGTTTAGAGTTACGAGAGCCATAACCTGTCAAAACGAAGGCCTCGATGAGTTCTACTGCTTTGACAGCTTTGAGCTGTCAAAGGATAAATTAATGCCCAAAAAGTACAACCCGAATCTCAATCGGGTCTCGTAAGTTTTTTACCCTTCGTTTTTTCGACACGTGGATTTTTACGGTAAAACGGGATTACCGTGGCCCGTCTTCGACTTCCCATCGCTGGAGAGTGGTGCACCATGGTATTGTTCCGTTTCAAATCCATGCACGCATTTCTAAAAGTCGTAAGGCACTGATCGCCATTTCGGACGGATGTTGCACCTTGCACCGTGGATGTTGCACCCTGTAGATATCGATTATTCGGACGGCCATAACTTCTGGCTCGTTTAGAGTTACGGGAGCCATAACCTGTCAAAATGAAGGCCTCGATGTGTTCTACGGCTTTGACAGCTTTCAGCCGTCAACGGATAGATTAATGCCCAAAAAGGACAGCCCGAATCTCAATCGGGTCTCGTAAGTTTTTTACCCTTCGTTTTTTCGACACGTGGATTTTTACGGTAAAACGGGATTACCGTGGCCCGTCTTCGACTTCCCATTGCTGGAGAGTGGTGCACCAAGGTACTGTTCTGTTTCAAATCCATGCACGCATTTCTAAAAGTCGTAAGGCACTGTTTCGCCATTTCGGACAGATGTTGCACCTTGCACCGTGGATGTTGCACCCTGTAGATATCTATTATTCGGACGGCCATAACTTCTGGCTCGTTTAAAGTTACGGTAGCCATAACCTGTCAAAACGAAGGCCTCGATGAGTTCTACGGCTTTGACGGGTTTCAGCCGTCAACGGATAGACTAATGCTCAAAAAGAACAACCCGAATCTCAATCGGGTCTCGTAAGTTTTTTACCCTTCGTTTTTTCGACACGTGATTTTTACGGTAAAACTGGATTACGGTGGCTGGTCTTGGATTTACCATCGCTGGAGAGTGGTGCACCACGGTACTGTTCCGTTTCAAATCCATGCACGCATTTCTAAAGGTCGTACGGCACCGTTTCGCCATTTCGGATGGATGTTGCACCTTGCACCGTGGATGTTGCACCCTGTAGATATCGATTATTCGGACGGCCATACCTTCTGGCTCGTTTAGAGTTACAAAAGCCATAACCTGTCAAAACGAAGGCCTCGATGAGTTCTACGACTTTGACAGCTTTCAGCCGTCAATGGATAGATTAATGCCCAAAAAGGACAGCCCGAATCTCAATCGGGTCTCGTAAGTTTTTTACCCTTCGTTTTTTCGACACGTGGATTTTTACGGTAAAACAGGATTACCGTGGCCCGTCTTCGACTTCCCATTGCTGGAGAGTGGTGCACCATGGTACTATTCCGTTTCAAATCCATGCACGCATTTCTAAAAGTCGTAAGGCACTGTTTCGCCATTTCGGACAAATGTTGCACCTTGCACCGTGGATGTTGCACCCTGTAGATATCTATTATTCGGACGGCCATAACTTCTGGCTCGTTTAAAGTTACGGGAGCCATAACCTGTCAAAATGAAGGCCTCGATGAGTTCTACGGCTTTGACGGCTTTCAGCCGTCAACGGATAGATTAATGCTCAAAAAGGACAACCCGAATCTCAATCGGGTCTCGTAAGTTTTTTACCCTTCGTTTTTTCGATACGTGATTTTTACGGTAAAACTGGATTACGGTGGCTGGTCTTGGATTTACCATCGCTGGAGAGTGGTGCACCACGGTACTGTTCCATTTCAAATCCATGCACGCATTTCTAAAGGTCGTACGACACCGTTTCGCCATTTCGGATGGATGTTGCACCTTGCACCGTGGATGTTGCACCCTGTAGATATCGATTATTCGGACGGCCATACCTTCTGGCTCGTTTAGAGTTACAAAAGCCATAACCTGTCAAAACGAAGGCCTCGATGAGTTCTACGGCTTTGACAGCTTTCAGCCGTCAACGGATAGATTAATGCCCAAAAAGGACAACCCGAATCTCAATCGGGTCTCGTAAGTTTTTTACCCTTCGTTTTTTCGACACGTGGATTTTTACGGTAAAACGGGATTACCGTGGCTCGTCTTCGACTTCCCATCGCTGGTGAGTGGTGCACCATGGTACTGTTCGATTTCAAATCCATGCACGCATTTCTAAAATTCGTTCGGCACTGTTTCGCCATTTCGGACGGATGTTGCACCTTGCACCGTGGATGTTGCACACTGTAGATATCGATTATTCGGACGGCCATAACTTCTGGCTCGTTTAGAGTTACCGGAGCCATAACCTGTCAATACGAAGGCCTCGATGAGTTCTACGGCTTTGACAGCATTCAGCCGTCAACGGATAGATTAATGCCCAAAAAGGACAACCCGAATCTCAATCGGGTCTCGTAAGTTTTTTACCCTTCGTTTTTTCGACACGTGGATTTTTACGGTAAAACGGGATTACGGTGGCTGGTCTTCGACTTCCCATCGCTGAAGAGTGGTGCACCATGGGACTGTTCCGTTTTAAATCCATGCACGCATTTCTAAACGTCGTACGGCACTGTTTCGCCATTTCGGATGGATGTTGCACCTTGCATCGTGGATGTTGCACCCTGTAGATATCGATTATTCGGACGGCCATAACTTCTGGCTCGTTTAGAGTTACGGGAGCCATAACCTGTCAAAACGAAGGCATCGATGAGTTCTACGGCTTGGAAAGCTTTCTGCCATCAATGGATAGATTAATGCCCAAAAAGGACAACCCGAATCTCAATCGGGTCTCGTAAGTTTTTTGCCCTTCGTTTTTTCGACACGTAGATTTTTACGGTAAAATGGGATTACCATGGCCCGTCGTCGACTTTCCATCGCTGAAGAGTGGTGCACCAAGGTACTGTTCCATTTCAAATCCATGCACGTATTTCTAAACGTCGTACGGCACTGTTTCGCCATTTCGGACGGATGTTGCACCTTGCACCGTGGATGTTGCACCCTGTAGATATCGATTATTCGGACGGCCATAACTTCTGGCTCGTTTAGAGTTACGGGAGCCATAACCTGTCAAAACGAATGCCCCGATGAATTCTACTGCCGTGACTGCTTTCAGCCGTCAACGGATAGATTAATGCCCAAAAAGGACAACCCGAATCTCAATCGGGTCTCGTAAGTTTTTTACCCTTCGTTTTTTCGACACGTGGATTTTTACGGTAAAACGGGGTTACGGTGGTCCGTCTTCGACTTCCCATCGCTGGAGAGTGGTGCACCACGGTACTGTTCCGTTTCAAATCCATGCACGCATTTCTAAAAGTCATAAGGCACTGTTTCGCCATTTCGGACGGATGTTGCACCTTGCACCGTGGATGTTGCACCCTGTAGATATCGATTATTCGGACGGCCATAACTTCTGGCTCGTTTAGAGTTACGAGAGCCATAACCTGTCAAAACAAAGGCCTCGATGAGTTCTATGGGTTTGACAGCTTTGAGCCGTCAACGGATAGATTAATGCCCAAAAAGGACAGCCCGAATCTCAATCGGGTCTCGTAAGTTTTTTACCCTTCGTTTTTTCGACACGTGGATTTTTACGATAAAACAGGATTACCGTGGCCCGTCTTCGACTTCCCATTGCTGAAGAGTGGTGCACCATGGTACTATTCCGTTTCAAATCCATGCACGCATTTCTAAAAGTCGTAAGGCACTGTTTCGCCATTTCGGACAGATGTTGCACCTTGCACCGTGGATGTTGCACCCCGTAGATATCTATTATTCGGACGGCCATAACTTCTGGCTCGTTTAAAGTTACGGGAGCCATAACCTGTCAAAACGAAGGCCTCGATGAGTTCTACGGATTTGACGGCTTTCAGCTGTCAACGGATAGATTAATGCTCAAAAAGGACAACCCGAATCTCAATCGGGTCTCGTAAGTTTTTTACCCTTCGTTTTTTCGACACGTGATTTTTACGGTAAAACTGGATTACGGTGGCTGGTCTTGGATTTACCATCGCTGGAGAGTGGTGCACCACGGTACTGTTCCGTTTCAAATTCAAGCACGCATTTCTAAAGGTCGTACGGCACCGTTTCGCCATTTCGGATGGATGTTGCACCTTGCACCGTGGATGTTGCACCCTGTAGATATCGATTATTCGGACGGCCATACCTTCTGGCTCGTTTAGAGTTACAAAAGCCATAACCTGTCAAAACGAAGGCCTCGATGAGTTCTACGACTTTGACAGCTTTCAGCCGTCAACGGATAGATTAATGCCCAAAAAGGACAACCCGAATCTCAATCGGGTCTCGTAAGTTTTTTACCCTTCGTTTTTTCGACACGTGGATTTTTACGGTAAAACGGGATTACCGTGGCCCGTCTTCGACTTCCCATCGCTGAAGAGTGGTGAACCATGGTACTGTTATGTTTCAAATCCATGCACGCATTTCTAAAAGTCATACGACACTGTTTCGCCATTTCGGACGGATGTTGCACCTTGCACCGTGGATGTTGCACCCTGTAGATATCGATTATTCGGACGGCCATAACTTCTGGCTCGTTTAGAGTTACGGGAGCCATAACCTGTCAAAACGAAGGGCTCGATGAGTTCTACGGCTTTGACGGCTTTCAGCCGTCAACGGATAGATTAACGCCCAAAAAGGACAACCCGAATCTCAATCGGGTCTCGTAAGTTTTTTACCCTTCGTTTTTCGACAAGTGGATTTTTACGGTAAAACGAGATTACCGTGGCCCGTCTTCTACTTTGCATCGCTGGAGAGTGGTGAACCATGGTACTGTTCTGTTTCAAATCCATGCAAGCATTTCTAAAGGTCGTATGATACTCTTTTGCCATTTTGGACGGATGTTGCACCTTGCACCGTGGATGTTGCACCCCGTAGATATTGATTATTCGGACGGCCATAACTTCTGGCACGTTTAGAGTTACGGCAGCCATAACCTGTCAAAATGAAGGCCTCAATGAGTTCTACGGCTTTGATAGCTTTGAGCCATCAACGGATAGATTAATGCCCAAAAAGCACAACTCGAATCTCAATCGGCTCTCGTAAGTTTTTTACCCTTCGTTTTTTCGACACGTGGATTTTTACGGTAAAACGGGATTACCGTGGCCCGTCTTCGACTTCCCATCGCTGGAGAGTGGTGCACCATGGTACTGTTCCGTTTCAAATCCATGCACGCATTTCTAAAAGTCGTAAGGCACTGTTTTGCCATTTCGGACGGATGTTGCACCTTGCACCGTGGATGTTGCACCCTGTAGATGTCGATTATTCGGACGGCCATAACTTCTGGCTCGTTTAGAATTACGGGAGCCATAACCTGTCAAAACGAAGGCCTCAATGAGTTCTACGGCTGTGATAGCTTTCAGGCGTCAATGGATAGATTAGTGCCCAAAAAGGACAACCCGAATCTCAATCGGGTCTCGTAAGTTTTTTACCCTTCGTTTTTTCGACGCGTGGATTTTTACGGTAAAACGGGATTACGTTGGCTGGTCTTCGATTTACCATCGCTGGAGAGTGGTACACCACGGTACTGTTCCGTTTCAAATCCATGCACGCATTTCTGAAGGTCGTACGGCACCGTTTCGCCATTTCGGACGGATCTTGCACCTTGCACCGTGGATGTTGCACCCTGTAGATATCGATTATTCGGACGGCCATAACTTCTGGCTCGTTTAGAGTTACGGGAGCCATAACCTGTCAAAACGAAGGCCTCGATGAGTTCTATGGCTTTTACAGCTTTGAGCGTCAACGGACAGATTAATGCCCAAAAAGGACAACCCGAATCTCAATCGGGTCTCATAAGTTTTTTACCCTTCGTTTTTTCGACACGTGGATTTTTACGGTAAAACGGGATTACCGTGGCCCGTCTTCGACTTCCCATCGCTGGAGAGTGGTGCACCATGGTACTGTTCCGTTTCAAATCCATGCATGCATTTCTAAAATTCGTACGGCACTGTTTCTCCATTTCGGACGGATGTTGCACCTTGCACCGTGGATGTTGCACCCTGTAGATATCGATTATTCGGACGGCCATAACTTCTGGCTCGTTTAGAGTTACGGGAGCCATAACCTGTCAAAACGAAGGCCTCGATGAGTTCTACGGCTTTGACAGCTTTGAGCGTCAACGAACAGATTAATGCCCAAAAAGGACAACCCGAATCTCAATCGGGACTCGTAAGTTTTTTACCCTTCGTTTTTTCGACACGTGGATTTTTACGGTAAAACGGGATTACCGTGGCCCGTCTTCGACTTCCCATCGCTGGAGAGTGGTGCACCATGGTACTGTTCCGTTTCAAATCCATGCACGCATTTCTAAAATTCGTACGGCACTGTTTCTCCATTTCGGACGGATGTTGCACCTTGCACCGTGGATGTTGCACCCTGTAGATATCGATTATTCGGACGGCCATAACTTCTGGCTTGTTTAGAGTTACTGGAGCCATAACCAGTCAAAACGAAGGCCTCGATGAGTTCTACGGCTTTTACAGCTTTCAGCTGTCAACGGATAGATTAATGCCCAAAAAGGACAACCCGAATCTCAATCGGGTCTCGTAAGTTTTTTACCCTTCGTTTTTTCGACACGCGGAATTTTACGGTAAAACGGGATTACGTTGGCTGGTCTTCGATTTACCATCGCTGGAGAGTGGTGCACCATGCTACTTTTCTGTTTAAAATCCATGCACGCATTTCTAAAAGTCGTACGACACTGTTTCGCCATTTCAGACGGATGATGCACCTTGCACCGTGGATGTTGCACCCTGTAGATATCGATTATTCGGACGGCCATAACTTCTGGCTCGTTTAGAGTTACGGGAGCCATAACCTGTCAAAACGAAGGCCTCGATGAGTTCTATGGCTTTGAAAGCTTTCAGCCGTCAACGGATAGATTAATGCCCAAAAAGGACAACCCGAATCTCAATCGGGTCTCGTAAGTTTTTTACCCTTCGTTTTTTCGACACGTGGATTTTTATGGTAAAACGGGATTACGTTGGCTGGTCTTCGATTTACCATCGCTGGAGAGTGGTGCACCACGGTACTGTTCCGTTTCAAATCCATGCACGCATTTCTGAAGGTTGTACGGCACCGTTTCGCCATTTCGGACAGATGTTGCACCTTGCACCGTGGATGTTGCACCCTGTAGATATCGATTATTCGGACGGCCATAACTTCTGGCTCGTTTAGAGTTACGGGAGCCATAACCTGTCAAAATGAAGGCCTCGATGAGTTCTACGGCTTTGGCAGCTTTGAGCGTCAACGGATAGATTAATGCCCAAAAAGGACAACCCGAATCTCAATCGGGTCTCGTAAGTTTTTTACCCTTCGTTTTTTCGACACGTGGATTTTTACGGTAAAACGGGATTACCGTGGCCCGTCTTCGACTTCCCATCGCTGGAGAGTGGTGCACCATGGTACTGTTCCATTTCAAATCCATGCATGCATTTCTAAAATTCGTACGGCACTGTTTCGCCATTTCAGACGGATGTTGCTCCTTGCACCGTGGATGTTGCACCCTGTAGATATCGATTATTCGGACGGCCATAACTTCTGGCTCGTTTAGAGTTACGGGAGCCATAACCTGTCAAAACGAAGGCCTCGATGAGTTCTACGGCTTTGACAGCTTTCAGCCGCCAAAGGATAGATTAATGCCCAAAAAGGACAACCCGAATCTCAATCGGGTCTCGTAAGTTTTTTACCCTTCGTTTTTTCGACACGTGGATTTTTACGGTAAAACGGGATTACGGTGGCTGGTCTTCGACTTCCCATCGCTGAAGAGTGGTGCACCAAGGGACTGTTCCGTTTCAAATCCATGCACGGATTTTTAAAAGTCGTACGGCACTGTTTCGCCATTTCGGACGGATGTTGCACCTTGCACCGTGGATGTTGCACCCTGTAGATATCGATTATTCGGACGGCCATAACTTCTGGCTCGTTTAGAGTTACGGGAGCCATAACCTGTCAAAACGAAGTCCTCGATGAGTTCTACGGCTTTGAAAGCTTTCAGCCATCAACGGATAGATTAATATACCCAAAAAGGACAACCCGAACCTCAATCGGGTCTCGTAAGTTTTTTACCCTTCGTTTTTTCGACACGTGGATTTTTACGGTAAAACGGGTTTACCGTGGCCCGTCTTCGACTTCCCATCGCTGAAGAGTGGTGCACCAAGGTACTGTTCCATTTCAAATCCATGCACGCATTTCTAAACGTCGAACGACACTGTTTCGCCATTTCGGACGGATGTTGCACCTTGCACTGTGGATGTCGCACCCTGTAGATATCGATTATCCGGACGGCCATAACTTCTGGCTCGTTTAGAGTTACTGGAGCCATAACCTGTCAAAACGAAGGCCTCGATGAGTTCTACGGCTTTGACAGCTTTGAGCCGTCAACGGATAGATTAATGCCCAAACAGGACAACCCGAATCTCAATCGAGTCTCGTAAGTTTTTTACCCTTCGTTTTTTCGACACGTGGATTTTTACGGTAAAACGGGATTACCGTGGTCCGTCTTCGACTTCCCATCGCTGGAGAGTGGTGCACCACGGTGCTGTTCCGTTTCAAATCCATGCACGCATTTCTAAAAGTCATACGGCACTGTTTCGCCATTTCGGACGGATGTTGCGCCTTGCACCGCGGATGTTGCACCCTGTAGATATCGATTATTCGGACGGCCATAACTTCTGGCTCGTTTAGAGATACGAGAGCCATAACCTGTCAAAACGATGGCCTCGATGAGTTCTACGGCTTTGACAGCTTTGAGCCGTCAACGGATAGATTAATGCCCAAAAAGGACAACCCGAATCTCAATCGGGTCTCGTAAGTTTTTTACCCTTCGTTTTTTCGACACGTGAATTTTTACGGTAAAACGGGATTACCGTGGCCCGTCTTCGACTTCCCATCGCTAGAGAGTTGTGCACCATGGTACTCTTCCGTTTCAAATCCACGCACGCATTTCTAAAGGTCGTACGGCACTGTTTCGCCATTTCGGACGGATGTTGCACCTTGCACCGTGGATGTTGCACCCTGTAGATATCGATTATTCGGACGGCCATAACTTCTGGCTCGATTAGAGTTACGGGAGCCATAACCTGTCAAAACGAAGGCCTCGATGAGTTCTACGGCTTTGACTGCTTTCAGCCATCAACTGATAGACTAATGCCCAAAAAGGACAACCCGAATCTCAATCGGCCCTCGTAAGTTTTTTACCCTTCGTTTTTTCGACACGTGGATTTTTACGGTAAAACGGGATTACGGTGGCTGGTCATCGATTTACCATCGCTGGAGAGTGGTGCACCACGGTACTGTTCCGTTTCAAATCCATGCACGCATTTCTAAAGGTCGTACGGCACCGTTTCGCCATTTCGGACGGATGTTGCACCTTGCACCGTGGATGTTGCACCCTGTAGATATCGATTATTCGGACGGCCATAACTTCTGGCTCATTTAGAGTTACGGGAGCCATAACCTGTCAAAAAGAAGGCCTCGATGAGTTCTACGGCTTTGACAGCTTTGAGCAGTCAACGGATAGATTAATGCCCAAAAAGGACAACCCGAATCTCAATCGGGTCTCGTAAGTTTTTTACCCTTTGTTTTTTCGACACGTGGATTTTTACGGTAAAACGGGATTACCGTGGCCCGTCTTCGACTTCCCATCACTGGAGAGTGGTGGACCATGGTACTGTTCCGTTTCAAATCCATGCATGCATTTCTAAAATTCGTACGGCACTGTTTCGCCATTACGGACGGATGTTGCTCCATGCACCGTGGATGTTGCACCCTGTAGATATCGATTATTCGAACAGCCATAACTTCTGGCTCGTTTAGAGTTACGGGAGCCATAACCTGTCAAAACGAAGGCCTCGATGAGTTCTACGGCTTTGACAGTTTTCAGCCGTCAAGGGATAGATTAATGCCCAAAAAGGACAACCCGAATCTCAATCGGGTCTCGTAAGTTTTTTACCCTTCGTTTTTTCGACACGTGGATTTTTACGGTAAAACGGGATTACGGTGGCTGGTCTTCGACTTCCCATCGCTAAGGAGTGGTGCACCATGGGACTGTTCCGTTTCAAATCCATGCACGGATTTCTAAAAGTCGTACGACACTGTTTCGCCATTACGGACGGATGTTGCACCTTGCACCGTGGATGTTGCACCCTGTAGATATCGATTATTCGGACGGCCATAACTTCTGGCTCGTTCAGAGTTATGGGAGCCACAACCTGTCAAAATGAAGGCCTCGATGAGTTCTACGGCTTTGAAAGCTTTCAGCCGTCAACGGATAGATTAATGCCCAAAAAGGACAACCCGAACCTCAATCGGGTCTCGTAAGTTTTTTACCCTTCGTTTTTTTGACACGTGGATTTTTACGGTAAAACGGGATTACGGAGGCCCGTCTTCGATTTACCATCGCTGGAGAGTGGTGCACCATGGTACTGTTCCGTTTCAAATCCATGCACGCATTTCTAAAGGTCGTACGGCATCGTTTCGCCATTTCGGACGTACGTTGCACCTTGCACTGTGGATGTTGCACCCTATAGATATCGATTATTCGGACGGCCATAACTTCTGGCTCGTTTAGAGTTACGGGAGCCATAACCTGTCAAAACGAAGGCCTCGATGAGTTCTATGGCTTTGACAGCTTTGAGCGTCAACGGACAGATTAATGCCCAAAAAGGACAACCCGAATGTCAATCGGGTCTCTTAAGTTTTTTACCCTTCGTTTTTTCGACACGTGGATTTTTACGGTAACACGGGATTACCGTGGCCCGTCTTCGACTTCCCATCGCTGGAGAGTGGTGCACCATGGTACTCTTCCGTTTCAAATCCATGCACGCATTTCTAAAATTCGTACGGCACTGTTTCTCCATTTCGGACGGATGTTGCACCTTGCACCGTGGATGTTGCACCCTGTAGATATCGATTATTCGGACGGCCATAACTTCTGACTCGTTTAGAGTTACGAGAGCCATAACCTGTCAAAACGAAGGCCTCGATGAGTTCTACGGCTTTGACAGCTTTCAGCCGTCAACGGATAGATTAATGCCCAAAAAGGACAACCCGAATCTCAATCGGGTCTCGTAAGTTTTTTACCCTTCGTTTTTTCGACACGTGGATTTTTACGGTAAAACGGGATTATCGTGGCACGTCTTCGACTTCCCATCGCTGGAGAGTGGTGCACCATGGTACTGTTCCGTTTCAAATCCATGCATGCATTTCTAAAATTCGTACGGCACTGTTTCGCCATTTCGGACGGATGTTGCTCCTTGCACCGTGGATGTTGCACCCTGTAGATATCGATTATTCGGACGGCCATAACTTCTGGCTCGTTTAGAGTTACGGGAGCCATAACCTGTCAAAACGAAGGCCTCGATGAGTTCTACGGCTTTGACAGCTTTCAGCCGTCAAAGGATAGATTAATGCCCAAAAAGGACAACCCGAATCTCAATCGGGTCTCGTAAGTTTTTTACCCTTCGTTTTTTCGACACGTGGATTTTTACGGTAAAACGGGATTACCGTGGCACGTCTTCGACTTCCCATCGCTGGAGAGTGGTGCACCATGCTACTGTTCCGTTTCAAATCCATGCACGCATTTCTAAATTTCGTACGACACTGTTTCTCCATTTCGGACGGATGTTGCACCTTGCACCGTGGATGTTGCACCCTGTAGATATCGATTATTCGGACGGCCATAACTTCTGGCTCGTTTAGAGTTACGGGAGCCATAACCTGTCAAAACGAAGGCCTCGATGAGTTCTACGGCTTTGACAGCTTTCAGCCGTCAACGGATAGATTAATGCTCAAAAAGTACAACCCGAATCTCAATCGGGTCTCGTAAGTTTTTTACCCTTCGTTTTTTCGACACGTGGATTTTTACGGTAAAACGGGATTACCGTGGCCCGTCTTCGACTTCCCGTCGCTGGAGAGTGGTGCACCATTGTACTGTTCCGTTTCAAATCCATGCATGCATTTCTAAAATTCGTACGGCACTGTTTCGCCATTTCGGACGGAGGTTGCTCCTTACACCGTGGATGTTGCACCCTGTAGATATCGATTATTCGAACGGCCATAACTTCTGGCTCGTTTAGAGTTACGGGAGCCATAACCTGTCAAAACGAAGGCCTCGATGAGTTCTACGGCTTTGACAGTTTTCAGCCGTCAACGGATAGATTAATGCCCAAAAAGGACAACTCGAATCTCAATCGGGTCTCGTAAGTTTTTTACCCTTCGTTTTTTCGACACGTGGATTTTTACGGTAAAACGGGATTACGGTGGCTGGTCTTCGACTTCCCATCGCTAAAGAGTGGTGCACCATGGGACTGTTCCGTTTCAAATCCATGCACGGATTTCTAAAAGTCGTACGACACTGTTTCACCATTTCGGACGGATGTTGCACCTTGCACCGTGGATGTTGCACCCTGTAGATATCGATTATTCGGACGGCCATAACTTCTGGCTCGTTTAGAGTTACGGGAGCCATAACCTGTCAAAATGAAGGCCTCAATGAGTTCTACAGCTTTGAAAGCTTTCAGCCGTCAACGGATAGATTAATGACCAAAAAGGACAACTCGGACCTCAATCGGGTCTCGTAAGTTTTTTACCCTTCGTTTTTTTGACACGTGGATTTTTACGGTAAAACGGGATTACCGTGGCCCGTCTTCGACTTCCCATCGCTGAAGAGTGGTGCACCAAGGTACTGTTCCATTTCAAATCCATGCACGCATTTCTAAACGTCGAACGGCACTGTTTCGCCATTTCGGACGGATGTTGCACCTTGCACTGTGGATGTTGCACCCTGTAGTTATCGATTATTCGGACGGCCATAACTTCTGGCTCGTTTAGAGTTACTGGAGCCATAACCTGTCAAAACGAAGGCCTCGATGAGTTCTACGGCTTTGACAGCTTTGAGCCGTCAACGGATAGATTAATGCCCAAAAAGGACAACCCGAATCTCAATCGGGTCTCGTAAGTTTTTTACCCTTCGTTTTTTCGACACGTGGATTTTGACGGTAAAACGGGATTACCGTGGTCCGTCTTCGACTTCTCATCGCTGAAGAGTGGTGCACCAAGGTACTATTCCATTTCAAATCCATGCACGCATTTCTAAATGTCGAACGACACTGTTTCGCCATTTCGGACGGATGTTGCACTTTGCACCGTGGATGTTGCAACCTGTAGATATCGATTATTCGTACGGCCATAACTTCTGGCTCGTTTAGAGTTACGGGAGCCATAACCTGTCAAAATGAAGGCCTCAATGAGTTCTACGGCTTTCACAGCTTTGAGCCGTCAACGGATAGATTATTGCCCAAAATGGACAACCCGAATCTCAATCGGGTCTCGTAAGTTTTTTACCCTTCGTTTTTTCGACAGGTGGATTTTTACGGTAAAGCGGGATTACCGTGGCCCGTCTTCGACTTCCCATCGCTGGAGAATGGTGCACCATGGTACTGTTCCGTTTCAAATCCATGCACGCATTTCTAAAAGTCGTAAGGCACTGTTTCGCCATTTTGGACGGATGTTGCACCTTGCACCGTGGATGTTGCACCCTGTAGATATCGATTATTCGGACGGCCATAACTTCTGGCTCGTTTAGAGTTACGGGAGCCATAACCTGTCAAAACGAAGGCCTCGATGAGTTCTACGGCTTTGACCACTTTCAGCCGTCTACGAATAGATTAATGCCCAAAAAGGACAACCCGAATCTCAATCGGGTCTCGTAAGTTTTTTACCCTTCGTTTTTTCGACACGTGGATTTTTACGGTAAAACGGGATTACTGTGGCTGGTCTTCGATTTACCATCGCTAGAGAGTGGTGCACCACGATACTGTTCCGTTTCAAATCCATGCACGCGTTTCTAAAGGTCGTACGGCACTGTTTCGCCATTTCGGACGTATGTTGCACCTTGCACCGTGGATGTTGCACCCTGTAGATATCGATTATTCGGACGGCCATAACTTCTGGCTCGTTTAGAGTTACGGGAGCCTTTACCTGTCAAAACGATGGCCTCGATGAGTTCTATGGCTTTGACAGCTTTGAGCCGTCAACGGATAGATTAATGCCCAAAAAGGATAACCCGAATCTCAATCGGGTCTCGTAAGTTTTTAACCCTTCGTTTTTTCGACACGTGGATTTTTACAGTAAAACGGGATTACCGTGGCCCGTCTTCGACTTCCCATCGCTGGAGAGTGGTGCACCATGGTACTGTTCCGTTTCAAATCCATGCACGCATTTCTAAACGTCGAACGGCACTGTTTCGCCATTTCGGACGTATGTTGCACCTTGCACCGTGGATGTTGCACCCTGTAGATATCGATTATTCGGACGGCCATAACTTCTGGCTCGTTTAGAGTTATGGGAGCCTTTACCTGTCAAAACGATGGCCTCGATGAGTTCTGTGGCTTTGACAGCTTTGAGCCGTCAACGGATAGATTAATGCCCAAAAAGGACAACCCGTATCTCAATCGGGCCTCGTAAGTTTTTAACCCTTCGTTTTTTCGACACGTGGATTTTTACAGTAAAACGGGATTATCGTGGCCCGTCTTCGACTTCCCATCGCTGGAGAGTGGTGCACCATGGTACTGTTCCGTTTCAAATCCATGCACGCATTTCTAAACGTCGAACGGCACTGTTTCGCCATTTCGGACGGATGTTGCAACTTGCACTGTGGATGTTGCACCCTGTAGATATCGATTATTCGGACGGCCATAACTTCTGGCTCGTTTAGAGTTACTGGAGCCATAACCTGTCAAAACGAAGGCCTCGATGAGTTCTACGGCTTTGACAGCTTTGAGCCGTCAACGGATAGATTAATGCCCAAAAAGGACAACCCGAATCTCAATCGGGTCTCGTAAGTTTTTTAACCTTCGTTTTTTCGACACGTGGATTTTGACGGTAAAACGGGATTACCGTGGTCCGTCTTCGACTTCCCATCGCTAGAGAGAGGTGGACCATGGTACTGTTCCGTTTCAAATCCATGCATGCATTTCTAAAAGTCATACGGCACTGTTTCGCCATTTCGGACGGATGTTGCGCCTTGCACCGTGGATGTTGCACCCTGTAGATATCGATTATTCGGACGGCCATAACTTCTGGCTCGTTTAGAGTTACAAGAGCCATAACCTGTCAAAACGAAGGCCTCGGTGAGTTCTACAGCTTTGACAGCTTTCAGCCGTCAACGGATAGATTAGTGTCCAAAAATGACAACCCGAATCTCAATCGGGTCTCGTAAGTTTTTTACCCTTCGTTTTTTCGACACGTGGATTTTTACGGTAAAACGGGATTACGGTGGCTGGTCCTCGACTTCCCATCGCTGAAGAGTGGTGCACCATGGGACTATTCCGTTTCAAATCCATGCACGGATTTCTAAAAGTCGTACGGCACTGTTTCGCCATTTCGGACGGATGTTGCACCTTGCACCGTGGATATTGCACCCTGTAGATATCGATTATTCGGACGGCCATAACTTCTGGCTCGTTTAGAGTTACGGGAGCCATAACCTGTCAAAACGAAGGCCTCAATGAGTTCTACGGCTTTGAAAGCTTTCAGCCATCAACGGATAGATTAATGCCCAAAAAGGACAACCCGAACCTCAATCGGGTCTCGTAAGTTTTTTACCCTTCGTTTTTTCGACACGTGGATTTTTACGGCAAAACGGGATTACCGTGGCCCGTCTTCGACTTCCCATCGCTGAAGAGTGGTGCACCAAGGTACTTTTCCATTTCAAATCCATGCACGCATTTCTAAACGTTGAACGGCACTGTTTCGCCATTTCGGACGGATGTTGCACCTTGCACCATGGATGTTGCACCCTGTAGATATCGATTATTCGGACGGCCCTAACTTCTGGCTCGTTTAGAGTTACGGGAGCCATAACCTGTCAAAACGAAGGCCTCGATGAGTTCTACGGCTTTGACAGCTTTCAGCCGTCAACGGATAGATTAATGCCCAAAAAGGACATCCCGAATCTCAATCGGGTCTCGTAAGTTTTTTACCCTTCGTTTTTTCGACACGTGGATTTTTACGGTAAAACGGGATTACGGTGGCTGGTCTTCGATTTACCATCGCTAGAGAGTGGTGCACCACGGTACTGTTCCGTTTCAAATCCATGCACGCGTTTCTAAAGGTCGTACGGCACTGTTTCGCCATTTCGGACGGATGTTGCACTTTGCACCGTGGATGTTGCACCCTGTAGATATCGATTATTCGGACGACCATAACTTCAGGCTCGTTTAGAGTTACGGGAGCCATAACCTGTCAAAACGATGGCCTCGATGAGTTCTACGGCTTTGACAGCTTTGAGCCGTCAACGGATAGATTAATGCCCAAAAAGGACAACCCGAATCTCAATCGGGTCTCGTAAGTTTTTTACCCTTCGTTTTTTCGACACGTGGATTTTTACGGTAAAACGGGATTACCGTGGCCCGTCTTCGACTTCCCATCGCTGGAGAGTGGTGCACCATGGTACTGTTCCGTTTCAAATCCATGCACGCATTTCTAAACGTCGAACGGCACTGTTTCGCCATTTCGGACAGATGTTGCACCTTGCACTGTGGATGTTGCACCCTGTAGATATCGATTATTCGGACGGCCATAACTTCTGGCTCGTTTAGAGTTACGAGAGCCATAACCTGTCAAAACGAAGGCCTCGATGAGTTCTACGGCTTTGACAGCTTTCAACCGTCAACGGATAGATTAATGCCCAAAAAGGACAACCCGAATCTCAATCGGGTCTCGTAAGTTTTTTACCCTTCGTTTTTTCGACACGTGGATTTTTACGGTAAAACGGGATTACGGTGGCTGGTCTTCGACTTCCCATGGCTAGAGAGTGGTGCACCACGGTACTGTTCCGTTTCAAATCCATGCACGCGTTTCTAAAGGTCGTACGGCACTGTTTCGCCATTTCGGACGGATGTTGCACCTTGCACCGTGGATGTTCCACCCTGTACATATCGATTATTCGAACGGCCATAACTTCTGGCTCGTTTAGAGTTATGGGAGCCGTAACCTGTCAAAACGAAGGCCTCAATGAGTTCTACGGCTTTGACAGCTTTGAGCCGTCAACGGATAGATTAATGCCCAAAAAGGACAACCCGAATCTCAATCGGGTCTCGTAAGTTTTTTACCCTTCGTTTTTTCGACACGTGGATTTTTACGGTAAAACGGGATTACGGTGGCTGGTCTTCGACTTCCCATGGCTAGAGAGTGGTGCACCACGGTACTGTTCCGTTTCAAATCCATGCACGCGTTTCTAAAGGTCGTACGGCACTGTTTCGCCATTTCGGACGGATGTTGCACCTTGCACCGTGGATGTTGCACCCTGTAGATATCGATTATTCGAACGGCCATAACTTCTGGCTCGTTTAGAGTTACGGGAGCCGTAACCTGTCAAAACGAAGGCCTCGATGAGTTCTACGGCTTTGACAGCTTTGAGCCGTCAACGGATAGATTAATGCCCAAAAAGGACAACCCGAATCTCAATCGGGTCTCGTAAGTTTTTTACCCTTCGTTTTTTCGACACGTGGATTTTTACGGTAAAACGGGATTACGGTGGCTGGTCTTCGATTTACCATCGCTAGAGAGTGGTGCACCACGGTACTGTTCCGTTTCAAATCCATGCACGCGTTTCTAAAGGTCGTACGGCACTGTTTCGCCGTTTCGGACGGATGTTGCACTTTGCAACGTGGATGTTGCACCCTGTAGATATCGATTATTCGGACGACCATAACTTCAGGCTCGTTTAGAGTTACGGGAGCCATAACCTGTCAAAACGATGGCCTCGATGAGTTCTACGGCTTTGACAGCTTTGAGCCGTCAACGGATAGATTAATGCCCAAAAAGGACAACCCGAATCTCAATCGGGTCTCGTAAGTTTTTTACCCTTCGTTTTTTCGACACGTGGATTTTTACGGTAAAACGGGATTACCGTGGCCCGTCTTCGACTTCCCATCGCTGGAGAGTGGTGCACCATGGTACTGTTCCGTTTCAAATCCATGCACGCATTTCTAAACGTCGAACGGCATTGTTTAGCCATTTCGGACAGATGTTGCACCTTGCACCGTGGATGTTGCACCCTGTAGATATCGATTATTCGGACGGCCATAACTTCTGGCTCGTTTAGAGTTACGAGAGCCATAACCTGTCAAAACGAAGGCCTCGATGAGTTCTACGGCTTTGACAGCTTTCAACCGTCAACGGATAGATTAATGCCCAAAAAGGACAACCCGAATCTCAATCGGGTCTCGTAAGTTTTTTACCCTTCGTTTTTTCGACACGTGGATTTTTACGGTAAAACGGGATTACGGTGGCTGGTCTTCGACTTCCCATGGCTAGAGAGTGGTGCACCACGGTACTGTTCCGTTTCAAATCCATGCACGCGTTTCTAAAGGTCGTACGGCACTGTTTCGCCATTTCGGACGGATGTTGCACCTTGCACCGTGGATGTTCCACCCTGTACATATCGATTATTCGAACGGCCATAACTTCTGGCTCGTTTAGAGTTACGGGAGCCGTAACCTGTCAAAACGAAGGCCTCAATGAGTTCTACGGCTTTGACAGCTTTGAGCCGTCAACGGATAGATTAATGCCCAAAAAGGACAACCCGAATCTCAATCGGGTCTTGTAAGTTTTTTACCCTTCGTTTTTTCGACACGTGGATTTTTACGGTAAAGCGGGATTACCGTGGCCCGTCTTCGACTTCCCATCGCTGGAGAGTGGTGCACCATGGTACTGTTCCATTTCAAATCCATGCACGCATTTCTAAAAGTCGTAAGGCACTATTTCGCCATTTCGGACGGATGTTGCACCTTGCACCGTGGATGTTGCACCCTGTAGATATTGATTATTCGGACGGCCATAACTTCTGGCTCGTTTAGAGTTACGAGAGCCATAACCTGTCAAAACGAAGGCCTCGATGAGTTCTATGGCTTTGACCGCTTTCAGCCGTCAACGGATAGATTAATGCCCAAAAAGGACATCCCGAATCTCAATCGGGTCTCGTAAGTTTTTTACCCTTCGTTTTTTCGACACGTGGATTTTTACGTTAAAACGGGATTGCGGTGGCTGGTCTTCGACTTCCCATGGCTGAAGAGTGGTGCACCTTGTGACTGTTCCGTTTCAAATCCTTGCACGGATTTCTAAAAGTCGTACGGCACTGTTTCGCCATTTCGGACGGATGTTGCACCTTGCACCGTAGATGTTGCACCCTGTAGATATCGATTATTCGGACGGCCATAACTTCTGGCTCGTTTAGAGTTACGGGAGCTATAACCTGTCAAAACGAAGGCCTCGATGAGTTCTACGGCTTTTAAAGCTTTCAGCCATCAACGGATAGATTAATGCCCAAAAAAGACAACCCGAATCTCAATCGGGTCTCGTAAGTTCTTTACCCTTCGTTTTTTCGACACGTGGATTTTTACGGTAAAACGGGATTACCGTGGTCCGTCTTCGACTTCGCATCGCTGGAGAGTGGTGCACCACGGTACTGTTCCATTTCAAATCCATGCACGCATTTCTAAAAGTCATACGGCACTGTTTCGCCATTTCGGACAGATGTTGCGCCTTGCACCGTGGATGTTGCACCCTGTAGATATCGATTATTCGGACGGCCATAACTTCTGGCTCGTTTAGAGTTACGAGAGCCATAACCTGTCAAAACGAAGGCCTCGATGAGTTCTACGGCTTTGACTGCTTTCAGCCGTCAACGGATAGATTAATGCCCAAAAAGGACAACCCGAATCTCAATCGGGCCTCGTAAGTTTTTTACCCTTCGTTTTTTCGACACGTGGATTTTTACGGTAAAACGGGATTACGGTGGCTGGTCTTCGACTTCCCATGGCTGAAGAGTGGTGCACCATGGGACTGTTCCGTTTCAAATCCATGACGGATTTCTAAACGTCGAACGGCACTGTTTCGCCATTTCGGACGGATGTTGCACCTTGCACCGTGGATGTTGCACCCTGTAGATATCGATTATTCGGACGGCCATAACTTCTGGCTCGTTTAGACTTACGGGAGCCATAACCTGTCAAAACGAAGGCCTCGATGAGTTCTACGGCTTTGAAAGCTTTCAGCCGTCAACGGATAGATTAATGCCCAAAAAGGACAACCCGAATCTCAATCGGGTCTCGTAAGTTTTTTAACCTTCGTTTTTTCGACACGTGGATTTTGACGGTAAAACGGGATTACCGTGGTCCGTCTTCGACTTCCCATCGCCAGAGAGAGGTGGACCACGGTACTGTTCCGTTTCAAATCCATGCATGCATTTCTAAAAGTCATACGACACTGTTTCGCCATTTCGGACGGATGTTGCGCCTTGCACCGTGGATGTTGCACCCTGTAGATATCGATTATTCGGACGGCCATAACTTCTGGCTCGTTTAGAGTTACAAGAGCCATAACCTGTCAAAACGAAGGCCTCGGTGAGTTCTACGGCTTTGACAGCTTTTAGCCGTCAACGGATAGATTAGTGTCCAAAAATGACAACCCGAATCTCAATCGGGTCTCGTAAGTATTTTACCCTTCGTTTTTTCGACACGTGGATTTTTACGGTAAAACGGGATTACGGTGGCTGGTCTTCGACTTCCCATCGCTGAAGAGTGGTGCACCATGGGACTATTCCGTTTCAAATCCATGCACAGATTTCTAAAAGTCGTACGGCACTGTTTCGCCATTTCGGACGGATGTCGCACCTTGCACCGTGGATATTGCACCCTGTATATATCGATTATTCGGACAGCCATAACTTCTGGCTCGTTTAGAGTTACGGGAGCCATAACCTGTCAAAACGAAGGCCTCAATGAGTTCTACGGCTTTGAAAGCTTTCAGCCATCAACGGATAGATTAATGCCCAAAAAGGACAACCCGAACCTCAATCGGGTCTCGTAAGTTTTTTACCCTTCGTTTTTTCGACACGTGGATTTTTACGGCAAAACGGGATTACCGTGGCCCGTCTTCGACTTCCCATCGCTGAAGAGTGGTGCACCAAGGTACTGTTCCATTTCAAATCCATGCACGCATTTCTAAACGTTGAACGGCACTGTTTCGCCATTTCGGACGGATGTTGCACCTTGCACCGTGGATGTTGCACCCTGTAGATATCGATTATTCGGACGGCCCTAACTTCTGGCTCGTTTAGAGTTACGGGAGCCATAACCTGTCAAAACGAAGGCCTCGATGAGTTCTACGGCTTTGACAGCTTTCAGCCGTCAACGGATAGATTAATGCCCAAAAAGGACAACCCGAATCTCAATCGGGTCTCGTAAGTTTTTTACCCTTCGTTTTTTCGACACGTGGATTTTTACGGTAAAACGGGATTACGGTGGCTGGTCTTCGATTTACCATCGCTAGAGAGTGGTGCACCACGGTACTGTTCCGTTTCAAATCCATGCACGCGTTTCTAAAGGTCGTACGGCACTGTTTCGCCATTTCGGACGGATGTTGCACTTTGCACCGTGGATGTTGCACCCTGTAGATATCGATTATTCGGACGACCATAACTTCAGGCTCGTTTAGAGTTACGGGAGCCATAACCTGTCAAAACGATGGCCTCGATGAGTTCTACGGCTTTGACAGCTTTGAGCCGTCAACGGATAGATTAATGCCCAAAAAGGACAACCCGAATCTCAATCGGGTCTCGTAAGTTTTTTACCCTTCGTTTTTTCGACACGTGGATTTTTACGGTAAAACGGGATTACCGTGGCCCGTCTTCGACTTCCCATCGCTGGAGAGTGGTGCACCATGGTACTGTTCCGTTTCAAATCCATGCACGCATTTCTAAATGTCGAACGGCACTGTTTCGCCATTTCGGACAGATGTTGCACCTTGCACTGTGGATGTTGCACCCTGTAGATATCGATTATTCGGACGGTCATAACTTCTGGCTCGTTTAGAGTTACGAGAGCCATAACCTGTCAAAACGAAGGCCTCGATGAGTTCTACGGCTTTGACAGCTTTCAGCCGTCAACGGATAGATTAATGCCCAAAAAGGACAACCCGAATCTCAATCGGGTCTCGTAAGTTTTTTACCCTTCGTTTGTTCGACACGTGGATTTTTACGGTAAAACGGGATTACGGTGGCTGGTCTTCGACTTCCCATGGCTAGAGAGTGGTGCACCACGGTACTGTTCCGTTTCAAATCCATGCACGCGTTTCTAAAGGTCGTACGGCACTGTTTCGCCATTTCGGACGGATGTTGCACCTTGCACCGTGGATGTTCCACCCTGTACATATCGATTATTCGGACGGCCATAACTTCTGGCTCGTTTAGAGTTACGGGAGCCGTAACCTGTCAAAACGAAGGCCTCAATGAGTACTATGGCTTTGACAGCTTTGAGCCGTCAACGGATAGATTAATGCCCAAAAAGGACAACTCGAATCTCAATCGGGTCTTGTAAGTTTTTTACCCTTCGTTTTTTCGACACGTGGATTTTTACGGTAAAGCGGGATTACCGTGGCCCATCTTCGACTTCCCATCGCTGGAGAGTGGTGCACCACGGTACTGTTCCATTTCAAATCCATGCACGCATTTCTAAAAGTCGTAAGGCACTGTTTCGCCATTTCGGACGGATGTTGCACCTTGCACCGTGGATGTTGCACCCTGTAGATATCGATTATTCGGACGGCCATAACTTCTGGCTCGTTTAGAGTTACGAGAGCCATAACCTGTCAAAACGAAGGCCTCGATGAGTTTTATGGCTTTGACAGCTTTAAGCCGTCAACGGATAGATTAATGCCCAAAAAGGACATCCCGAATCTCAATCGGGTCTCGTAAGTTTTTTACCCTTCGTTTTTTCGACACGTGGATTTTTACGTTAAAACGGGATTACGGTGGCTGGTCTTCGACTTCCCATGGCTGAAGAGTGGTGCACCTTGTGACTGTTCCGTTTCAAATCCTTGCACGGATTTCTAAAAGTCGTACGGCACTGTTTCGCCATTTCGGACGGATGTTGCACCTTGCACCGTAGATGTTGCACCCTGTAGATATCGATTATTCGGACGGCCATAACTTCTGGCTCGTTTAGAGTTACGGGAGCTATAACCTGTCAAAACGAAGGCCTCGATGAGTTCTACGGCTTTTAAAGCTTTCAGCCATCAACGGATAGATTAATGCCCAAAAAAGACAACCCGAATCTCAATCGGGTCTCGTAAGTTCTTTACCCTTCGTTTTTTCGACACGTGGATTTTTACGGTAAAACGGGATTACCGTGGTCCGTCTTCGACTTCGCATCGCTGGATAGTGGTGCACCACGGTACTGTTCCGTTTCAAATCCATGCACGCATTTCTAAAAGTCATACGGCACTGTTTCGCCATTTCGGACAGATGTTGCGCCTTGCACCGTGGATGTTGCACCCTGTAGATATCGATTATTCGGACGGCCATAACTTCTGGCTCGTTTAGAGTTACGAGAGCCATAACCTGTCAAAACGAAGGCCTCGATGAGTTCTACGGCTTTGACTGCTTTCAGCGGTCAACGGATAGATTAATGCCCAAAAAGGACAACCCGAATCTCAATCGGGTCTCGTAAGTTTTTTACCCTTCGTTTTTTCGATACGTGGATTTTTACGGTAAAACGGGATTACGGTGGCTGGTCTTCGACTTCCCATGGCTGAAGAGTGGTGCACCATGGGACTGTTCCGTTTCAAATCCATGACGGATTTCTAAAAGTCGTACGGCACTGTTTCGCCATTTCGGACGGATGTTGCACCTTGCACCGTGGATGTTGCACCCTGTAGATATCGATTATTCGGACGGCCATAACTTCTGGCTCATTTAGACTTACGGGGGCCATAACCTGTCAAAACGAAGGCCTCGATGAGTTCTACGGCTTTGAAAGCTTTCAGCCGTCAACGGATAGATTAATGCCCAAAAAGGACTACCCGAATCTCAATCGGGTCTTGTAAGTTTTTTACCCTTCGTTTTTTCGACACGTGGATTTTTACGGTAAAAAGGGATTACCGTGGTCCGTCTTCGACTTCCCATCGCTAGAGAGTGGTGCACCACGGTACTGTTCCGTTTCAAATCCATGCACGCATTTCTAAAAGTCATACGGCACAGTTTCGCCATTTCGGACGGATGTTGCGCCTTGCACCATGGATGTTGCACCCTGTAGATATCGATTATTCGGACGGCCATAACTTCTGGCTCGTTTAGAGTTACGAGAGTCATAACCTGTCAAAACGAAGGCCTCAATGAGTTCTACGGCTTTGACAGCTTTCTGCCGTCAACGGATAGATCAATGCCCAAAAAGGACAACCCGAATGTCAATCGGGTCTCGTAAGTTTTTTACCCTTCGTTTTTTCGACATGTGGATTTTTACGGTAAAACGGGATTACCGTGGTCCGTCTTCGACTTCCTATCGCTAGAGAGTGGTGCACCACGGTACTGTTCCGTTTCAAATCCATGCACGCATTTCTAAAGGTCGTACGGCACTGTTTCGCCATTTCGGACGGATATTGCACCTTGCACCGTGGATGTTCCACCCTGTACATATCGATTATTCGGACGGCCATAACTTCTGGCTCGTTTAGAGTTACGGGAGCCATAACCTGTCAAAACGAAGGCCTCAATGAGTTCTACGGCTTTGACAGCTTTGAGCCGTCAACGGATAGATTAATGCCCAAAAAGGACAACCCGAATCTCAATCGGGTCTTGTAAGTTTTTTACCCTTCGTTTTTTCGACACGTGGATTTTTACGGTAAAGCGGGATTACCGTGGCCCGTCTTCGACTTCCCATCGCTGGAGAGTGGTGTGTTATCCCGCTTTTTGGCAAAGCTGTGATACCAAAAGATTGATCGAAAACAAAAGACAGTTCGTCTCAGAGATTGGTTATACTTCACTTTACTATGGATATCGATGAATTTTGTCCTAGTCCGGAACGGGCCAAAATTGATAGAGCATGACAATAAAGATCGTATGAGTCGTCATTTCAAATTTCAAGTCAATCCGAGTTCGTATGCTCGAGATAGGATGGATTCAAATTGAGAAAGGTGGTCACTGTCTGTTTCGAACCCATCACACTGGAGTGCTTCGAACCCATCCACTTCGAACCCATCCAATACTCACTGCTTCGAACCCATCACTCCGCTAACTTCGAACCGATCGATTCGAACCGATCAGGCATGATATTGGTCACTTCGAATCGATCGGTTCGTGACCCTTCGGATGGATGTGTTCGAATCCATCATCCTCCATCTACTTCGAACCGATTGCCTTCAAATCCATCGCGGAGCTTCATTTTGTATCCATCACATATGCGAGCTTGACATCGATACGAAGGAAGCTCCCTCCCCTCGGTTCGAACTAGGCAGATGCAGTTGATCGATTCAAACTACGCAACGGTCATCGATACGAAGTCGGCGAAATCCCCGGGTTCGAAGCGGTCAACACGGAGAAAAAGTAGGATCGATGCGAGGAGTGCGCGACACGTCACTAGGTAACATGTGCTTCCATCGATTCGAATGCATGGGTTCGAAGTCATGGGTTCGAACGACACAGCCAACCAAGAAAACACCATTTCGAACCGAGCATATCTCCTCAACCACACATCCAAATGCAACCAAATTTTCACAGTAGCTTCCATACAAGGTAAAGATTGTTCCTGCCAAGTTTCATCTCGATTGGACCATTTCTTGATGGGTTCGAAATGACTTCGAATCGATGTCAGATCGAGACGAAACTTGGTGGGGTCGTTCGCGTGGGCCCACTCACGTGCCAGAAGAGGTCTCCCGAAGTTTCAGCCAGATCTGGGCCTCCAACGCCTATAAATAGCACTCTGAAGCCTTCAGAAAGGGGGGTCTTCCGAGAACTTCTGCCATTGAACGCTGAGACTCTGCCGGATTAACGTCTATTGATCAGAATCACTGTTGTATTCAGATTTCAAAGCCATTATCTACTGTAATCCATTGTAATCGATTGAATCGAGCAAAGCAATAAAGAGAAATCCTTCAAAGTGGACGTAGGCACGAACGCCGAACCACTATAAATCCTGTGTTTGTGATTGTTGCTTGTGAATTACCGTGATTTGTTACTTAGAGCTGAATTCTATATTGATTGTTGCTGAGTTCTGTGTTGATTATTATCGAGTTGAGTACGTAAACGGGTGCTTTCGTGATATTGGGTGTTTGTGACCAATTTTGGCGCAAACATTTTGGTGCTTTCACTGAGAATTGAACTCAGGAGTTCTACCAGTTGATAATTGATTCAGAGAAAGTTTGAAAGTTTAGATTTGAGAAATTATGACGAGACAATCGAGCTGAAGGCCAAGGCCAGAAAGAAGTGAACAGCAAGGAAGTCAGGAGGCTTCCTCAGGAGCGAATCAACCATCGATCTACATCACTAGGGACGAGATGGAGACGATGATGAAGAAGCAAGAGGAGTTGATCCAGAGTTTGTTTCAACAGATAGGACAGCTTGGAGCACAGAATAGAGAAGCCAATGGAGTCCAAAACGAAGCAGGACCATCTGGCGTCGCACCCGGATTAGGGGGCACACCCATGGAGAATGTTGGTCCAATTTCGGAAGGAGAAAGAGGAATATCTGCGCAACCTGGAGACAGCAGAGGAATGAACGCTCAGTCAAGGGGGCACATCTCAAAATTCCCTCGTGAACTCGGGGGGCAGGATGAAAGTGACGAACGAAGGCTGCATCTTGGAGACACCGACAAGTTGGCAGAGATGGTTAGGCGAGCGATGAGAGGCGGTTTGGTGAACAAAGACCTAGAGGATGTCAATAGGAGTCCTTTCACTCCGACAATCAGACGAGCTAGAAACCCACCAGATTTCAAATTACCATTGTTGGATATGTATGACGGGAGAACGGACCCCACGGTCCATCTGACAAAATATATGAGGCATATGGAAGTGCTGGGGGCATCAGAGGAGGTTATGGCCCGGTGCTTTCCACTGTATTTGGCGGATATTGCGGCATTATGGTTCAGGCAATTGGATAGCGGATCCATCGGAACATGGAACGACTTAACTGAGAGGTTTATGAGGCAATTCAGGGTTCACATTACAAGACCTAAGAATGTGATGACACTGGCAACTTTGAAACAGAAGGCTGGAGAAACATTGAGAAGTTTCCTGACACGGTTCAATGCGGCGGCGGCTTCGGTGGATAGACCGGATCCGTCCATGGTTATGATGGCGGCTGTGTCCGGAATAGCAGACGGAACGGAATTCAAAAATTCATTAACTAAGGATCCACCCGTAGATCTGGGAGAATTCTACCACGAGGCGGAAAAGTTTTTACGATTAGAGGATGCGAATGAGGAAAGAGAAGAGGGAGATGGGATAGAAGTTTATGCACTCAAAGATGAAAAGCCCCCTAGAAGGGACTCGGACAAGGATAAAGGTAAAAGAAGAATTGAGAATGACGGAGACAGATCAAAGCGGCAACGGAGGGAGCCGCGATTCACCACCTACACTGAGCTGAACGAGAGCTTGGAACGAATTTATCAGGATACCAAAGAGCAGATTCCGTATCGAAGGCCGATGCGAAGGGACCCTACCTCTGACGAAAGGAAATCAGATAAGTTCTGTGTATTCCATGAATTAAATGGTCATAACACTAATGATTGTAGGCACCTGAAGGACGAGGTGGAAGGGCATATCAGGAACGGTATGCTCCTTCAATATGTAAGGAGGCGAGCTCCTGTGGCGGAAGCAGAACGACCACCGTCCACATCAGCTAGGGGCGATCCTGAACCGAGGCACCGTTTGGTTATCAATTGAGTAAGATAACGATGAACAAGTTGTAAGCTTCCACTAACGCAATCAAATCATTTACACATGTGCGAGATCGCGAAAGATCTCCAGGCATGCTCTGGATGATCATTGACCGTTTCGTAGTGGGAACTTACACTTTGACATCCATGCTTTGCTTTCATATCATTTCAATTTGAACATTTAGACCCTGTTTGTTTGCTGTTTGTTTGGACATTGTTTGTGAAACTCATTCGTTTAATGGACATTTGATTCTGATAACTCTGGAATGGCTAAGCTACTTAGACATGTATGGGGTCGCGAACGATCCTTAGGCATGCTCTGAGATGGCGATGAACCGCCCTGATAAACGATCCAGGATCTCACCCGAACGTGACCCTGACCTCGTTAACATCAAGCCTCCCTGGCACACAATTCGCCTCGAACGGCACTCGACTTCGAACAGTCACAACTCACCACGCCTCAATTGGCTTGATCGCGAACGGTCGTCACTTGAGGTCCAACACCCGACTGCGAACGGTCACAAACTCGCCTCGAACGGCACACGATCGCGAACGATCACTCTCTGCCTTGAACGGCACCGACCACGAACGGTCATGGTTCACTAATTATAAAATCCGATCGCGAACGGTCACCATTAGCCTTGAACGGCACTTGGTCGCGAACGATCATCAATTGCCGCGAACGGCATCGACCGCGAACGGTACCATTCAATCTTTTGCCATGAATAGCATCGACCGCGAACGGTCCTATTCCATCCTATGCCACGAACGGCACAGACCGCGAATGGTCCCAATTCACCTCGAACAGCATACGATCCCGAACGATCAATGCATGGATTTATACGCTCGACCGCGCACGGTCGCACTTCACCTCGAATGACTCGATCACGAACGATCGTCATTTGAAGTTGAGCGCTTGACCGCGAACGGCCGCACTTCATCCCAAATGACTCGATCCCGAACGATCGTCATTTGAGGCCATATGAAACTGTCAAATTCTTTACAGGTCGATGACAGGATAAGAACATCCAACTCAAAGCATTACAAAACACACCTTCCTACCGCAAGGCATGTTTTGGGGGGCAAAATGTTATCCCGCTTTTTGGCAAAGCCGTGATACCAAAAGATTGATCGAAAACAAAAGACAGTTCGTCTCAGAGATTGGTTATACTTCACTTTACTATGGATATCGATGAATTTTGTCCGAGTCCGGAACGGGCCAAAATTGATAGAGCATGACAATAAAGATCGTATGAGTCGTCATTTCAAATTTCAAGTCAATGCGAGTTCGTATGCTCGAGATAGGATGGATTCAAATTGAGAAAGGTGGTCACTGTCTGTTTCGAACCCGTCACACTGGAGTGCTTCGAACCCATCCACTTCGAACCCATCCAATACTCACTGCTTCGAACCCATCACTCCGCTAACTTCGAACCGATCGATTCGAACCGATCAGGCATGATATTGGTCACTTCGAATCGATCGGTTCGTGACCCTTCGGATGGATGTGTTCGAATCCATCATCCTCCATCTACTTCGAACCGATTGCCTTCAAATCCATCGCGGAGCTTCATTTCGTATCCATCACATATGCGAGCTTGACATCGATACGAAGGAAGCTCCCTCCCCTCGGCTCGAACTAGGCAGATGCAGTTGATCGATTCAAACTACGCAACGGTCATCGATACGAAGTCGGCGAAATCCCCGGGTTCGAAGCGGTCAACACGGAGAAAAAGTAGGATCGATGCGAGGAGTGCGCGACACGTCACTAGGTAACACGTGCTTCCATCGATTCGAATGCATGGGTTCGAAGTCATGGGTTCGAACGACACAGCCAACCAAGAAAACACCATTTCGAACCGAGCATATCTCCTCAACCACACATCCAAATGCAACCAAATTTTCACAGTAGCTTCCATACAAGGTAAAGATTGTTCCTGCCAAGTTTCATCTCGATTGGACCATTTCTTGATGGGTTCGAAATGACTTCGAATCGATGTCAGATCGAGACGAAACTTGGTGGGGTCGGTCGCGTGGGCCCACTCACGTGCCAGAAGAGGTCTCCCGAAGTTTCAGCCAGATCTGGGCCTCCAACGCCTATAAATAGCACCCTGAAGCCTTCAGAAAGGGGGGTCTTCTGAGAACTTCTGCCATTGAACGCTGAGACTCTGCCGGATTAACGTCTATTGATCAGAATCACTGTTGTATTCAGATTTCAAAGCCATTATCTACTGTAATCCATTGTACTCGATTGAATCGAGCAAAGCAATAAAGAGAAATCCTTCAAAGTGGACGTAGGCACGAGCGCCGAACCACTATAAATCCTGTGTTTGTGATTTTTGCTTGTGAATTACTGTGATTTGTTACTTAGAGCTGAATTCTATATTGAATGTTGCTGAGTTCTGTGTTGATTATTATCGAGTTGAGTACGTAAACGGGTGCTTTCATGATATTGGGTGTTTGTGACCAATTTTGGCGCAAACAAGGTGCACCACGGTACTGTTCCGTTTCAAATCCATACACGCATTTCTAAAAGTCGTAAGGCACTGTTCCGCCATTTCGGACGGATGTTGCACCTTGCACCGTGGATGTTGCACCCTGTAGATATCGATTATTCGGACGGCCATAACTTCTGGCTCGTTTAGAGTTACGGGAGCCATAACCTGTCAAAACGAAGGCCTCGATGAGTTCTACGGCTTTGACAGCTTTCAGCCATCAATGGATAGATTAATGCCCAAAAAGGACATCCCGAATCTCAATCGGGTCTCGTAAGTTTTTTACCCTTCGTTTTTTCGACACGTGGATTTTTACGGTAAAACGGGATTACGGTGGCTGGTCTTCGACTTCCCATGGCTGAAGAGTGGTGCACCATGGGACTGTTCCGTTTCAAATCCATGCACGGATTTCTAAAAGTCGTACGGCACTGTTTCGCCATTTCGGACGGATGTTGCACCTTGCACCGTGGATGTTGCACCCTGTAGATATCGATTATTCGGACGGCCATAACTTCTGGCTCGTTTAGAGTTACGGGAGCCATAACCTGTCAAAACGAAGGCCTCGATGAGTTCTACGGCTTTTAAAGCTTTCAGCCATCAACGGATAGATTAATGCCCAAAAAGGAAAACCCGAATCTCAATTGGGTCTCGTAAGTTCTTTACCCTTCGTTTTTTCGACACGTGGATTTTTACGGTAAAACGGGATTACCGTGGTCCGTCTTCGACTTCGCATCGCTGGAGAGTGGTGCACCACGGTACTGTTCCGTTTCAAATCCATGCACGCATTTCTAAAAGTCATACGGCACTGTTTCGCCATTTCGGACGGATGTTGCGTCTTGCACCGTGCATGTTGCACCCTGTAGATATCGATTATTCGGACGGCCATAACTTCTGGCTCGTTTAGAGTTACGAGAGCCATAACCTGTCAAAACGAAGGCCTCGATGAGTTCTACGGCTTTGACAGCTTTCAGCCGTCAACGGATAGATTAATGCCAAAAAGGACAACCCGAATCTCAACCGGGTCTCGTAAGTTTTTTACCCTTCGTTTTTTCGACACGTGGATTTTTACGGTAAAACGGGATTACCGTGGCCCGTCTTCGACTTCCCATCACTGGAGAGTGGTGCACCACGGTACTGTTCCGTTTCAAATCCATGCACGGATTTCTAAAAGTCGTACGGCACTGTTTCGCCATTTCGGACGGATGTTGCACCTTGCACCGTGGATGTTGCACCCTGTAGATATCGATTATTCGGACGGCCATAACTTCTTGCTCGTTTAGAGTTACGAGAGCCATAACCTGTCAAAACGAAGGACTCGATGAGTTCTACGGCTTTGACAGCTTTCAGCCGTCAACGGATAGATTAATGCCCAAAAAGGACAACCCGAATCTCAATCGGGTCTCGTAAGTTTTTTACCCTTCGTTTTTTCGACACGTGGATTTTTACGGTAAAACGGGATTACCGTGGCCCGTCTTCGACTTCCCATCGCTGAAGAGTGGTGCACCAAGGTACTGTTCCGTTTCAAATCCATGCACGCATTTCTAAACGTCGAACGGCACTGTTTCGCCATTTCGGACGGATGTTGCACCTTGCACTGTGGATGTTGCACCCTGTAGATATCGATTATTCGGACGGCCATAACTTCTGGCTCGTTTAGAGTTACTGGAGCCATAAACTGTCAAAACGAAGGCCTCGATAAGTTCTACGGCTTTGACAGCTTTGAGCTGTCAACGGATAGATTAATGCCCAAAAAGGACAACCCGAATCTCAATCGGGTCTCGTAAGTTTTTTACCCTTCGTTTTTTCGACACGTGGAGTTTTACGGTAAAACGGGATTACCGTGGTCCGTCTTTGACTTCCCATCGCTGGAGAGTGGTGAACCACAGTACTGTTCCGTTTCAAATCCATGCACGCATTTCTAAAAGTCATACGGCACTGTTTTGCCATTTCGGACGGATGTTGCGCCTTGCACCGTGGATGTTGCACCCTGTAGATATCGATTATTCGGACGGCCATAACTTCTGGCTCGTTTAGAGTTACGAGAGCCATAACCTGTCAAAACGAAGGCCTCGATCAGTTCTACGGCTTTGACAGCTTTGAGCCGTCAAGGATAGATTAATGCCCAAAAAGGACAACCCGAATCTCAACCGGGTCTCGTAAGTTTTTTACCCTTCGTTTTTTCGACACGTGGATTTTTACGGTAAAACGGGATTACCGTGGCCCGTCTTCGACTTCCCATCGCTGGAGAGTGGTGCACCATGGTACTGTTCCGTTTCAAATCCATGCACGCATTTGTAAACGTCGAACGGCACTGTTTCGCCATTTCGGACGGATGTTGCGCCTTGCACTGTGGATGTTGCACCCTGTAGATATCGATTATTCAGACGACCATAACTTCTGGCTCGTTTAGAGTTACTGGGGCCATAACCTGTCAAAACGAAGGCCTCGATGAGCTCTACGGCTTTGACAGCTTTGAGCCGTCAACGCATAGACTAATGCCCAAAAAGGACAACCCGAATCTCAATCGGGTCTCGTAAGTTTTTTACCCTTCGTTTTTTCGACACGTGGATTTTTACGGTAAAACGGGATTGCCGTGGTCCGTCTTCGACTTCCCATCGCTGGAGAGTGGTGCACCATGGTACTGTTCCGTTTCAAATCCATGCACGCGTTTCTAAAGGTCGTACGGCACCGTTTCGCCATTTCGGACGGATGTTGCACCTTGCACCGTGGATGTTGCACCCTGTAGATATCGATTATTCGGACGCCCATAACGTCTGGCTCGTTTAGAGTTACGGGAGCCATAACCTGTCAAAACGAAGGCCTCGATGAGTTCTACGGCTTTGAAAGCTTTCAGCCGTCAACGGATAGATTAATACCCTAAAAGGAAAACCCGAATCTCAATCGGGTCTCGTAAGTTTTTTACCCGTCGTTTTTTCGACACGTGGATTTTTACGGTAAAGCGGGATTACCGTGGTCCGTCTTTGACTTCCCATCGCTGGAGAGTGGTGCACCACGGTACAGTTCCGTTTCAAATCCATGCACGCATTTCTAAAAGTCATACGGCACTGTTTCGCCATTTCGGACGGATGTTGCGCCTTGCACCGTGGATGTTGCACCCTGTAGATATCGATTATTCAGACGGCCATAACTTCTGGCTCGTTTAGAGTTACGAGAGCCATAATCTGTCAAAACGAAGGCCTCGATCATTTCTACGGCTTTGACAGCTTTGAGCCGTCAAGGATAGAGTAATGCCCAAAAAGGACAACCCGAATCTCAACCGGGTCTCGTAAGTTTTTTACCCTTCGTTTTTTCGACACGTGGATTTTTACGGTAAAACGGGATTACCGTGGCCCGTCTTCGACTTCCCATCACTGGAGAGTGGTGCACCACGGTACTGTTCCGTTTTAAATCCATGCAGGCATTTCTAAAGGTCATACGGCACTGTTTCTCCATTTCGGACGGATGTTGCACCTTGCACCGTGGATGTTGCACCCTGTAGATATCGATTATTCGGACGGCCATAACTTCTTGCTCGTTTAGAGTTACGAGAGCCATAACCTGTCAAAACGAAGGACTCGATGAGTTCTACGGCTTTGACGGCTTTTAGCCGTCAACGGATAGATTAATGCCCAAAAAGGACAACCCGAATCTCAATCGGGTCTCGTAAGTTTTTTACCATTCGTTTTTTCGACACGTGGATTTTTACGGTAAAACGGGATTACCGTGGCCCGTCTTCGACTTCCCATCGCTGAAGAGTGGTGCACCAAGGTACTGTTCCGTTTCAAATCCATGCACGCATTTCTAAACGTCGAACGGCACTGTTTCGCCATTTCGGACGGATGTTGCACCTTGCACTGTGGATGTTGCACCCGGTAGATATCGATTATTCGGACGGCTATAACTTCTGGCTCGTTTAGAGTTACTGGAGCCATAACCTGTCAAAACGAAGGCCTCGCTAAGTTCTACGGCTTTGACAGCTTTGAGCTGTCAACGGATAGATTAATGCCCAAAAAGGACAACCTGAATCTCAATCGGGTCTCGTAAGTTTTTTACCCTTCCTTTTTTCGACACGTGGATTTTTACGGTAAAACGGGATTACCGTGGTCCGTCTTTGACTTCCCATCGCTGGAGAGTGGTGCACCACGGTACTGTTCCGTTTCAAATCCATGCATGCATTTCTAAAAGTCATACGGCACTGTTTTGCCATTTCGGACGGATGTTGCGCCTTGCACCGTGGATGTTGCACCCTGTAGATATCGATTATTCGGACGGCCATAACTACTGGCTCGTTTAGAGTTACTAGAGCCATAACCTGTCAAAACGAAGGCCTCGATCAGTTCTACGGCTTTGACAGCTTTGAGCCGTCAAGGATAGATTAATGCCCAAAAAGGACAACCCGAATCTCAACCGGGTCTCGTAAGTTTTTTACCCTTCGTTTTTTCGACACGTGGATTTTTACGGTAAAACGGGATTACCGTGGCCCGTCTTCGACTTCCCATCGCTGGAGAGTTGTGCACCATGGTACTGTTCCGTTTCAAATCCATGCACGCATTTGTAAACGTCGAACGACACTGTTTCGCCATTTCGGACGGATGTTGCACCTTGCACTGTGGATGTTGCACCCTGTAGATATCGATTATTCAAACAACCATAACTTCTGGCTCGTTTAGAGTTACTGGAGCCATAACCTGTCAAAACGAAGGCCTCGATGAGTTCTACGGCTTTGACAGCTTTGAGCCGTCAACGCATAGACTAATGCCCAAAAAGGACAACCCGAATCTCAATCGGGTCTCGTAAGTTTTTTACCCTTCGTTTTTTCGACACGTGGATTTTTACGGTAAAACGGGATTGCCGTGGTCCGTCTTCGACTTCCCATCGCTGGAGAGTGGTGCACCATGGTACTGTTACGTTTCAAATCCATGCACGCGTTTCTAAAGGTCGTACGGCACCGTTTCGCCATTTCGGACGGATGTTGCACCTTGCACCGTGGATGTTGCACCCTGTAGATATCGATTATTCGGACGCCCATAACTTCTGGCTCGTTTAGAGTTACGGGAGCCATAACCTGTCAAAACGAAGGCCTCGATGAGTTCTACGGCTTTGAAAGCTTTCAGCCGTCAACGGATAGATTAATACCCAAAAAGGAAAACCCGAATCTCAATCGGGTCTCGTAAGTTTTTTACCCGTCGTTTTTTCGACACGTGGATTTTTACGGTAAAGCGGAATTACCGTGGCCCGTCTTCGACTTCCCATCGCTAGAGAGTGGTGCACCATGGTACTGTTCTGTTTCAAATCCATGCACGCATTTCTAACGGTCGTACGGCACTGTTTCGCCATTTCGGACGGATGTTGCACCTTGCACCGTGGATGTTGCACCCTGTAGATATCGATTATTCGGACGGACATTACTTCTGGCTCGTTTAGAGTTACGGGAGCCATAACCAGTCAAAACGAAGGCCTTGATGAGTTCTACGGCTTTGAAAGCTTTCAGCCGTCAACGGATAGATTAATGCCCAAAAAGGACAACCCGAAACTCAATCGGGTCTCGTAAGTTTTTTACCCTTCGTTTTTTCGACACGTGGATTTTTACGGTAAAACGGGATTACCGTGGCCCGTCTTCGACTTCCCATCGCTGGAGAGTGGTGCACCAAGGTACTGTTCCGTTTCAAATCCATGCACGCATTTCTAAACGTCGAACGGCACTGTTTCGCCATTTCGGACGGATGTTGCACCTTGCACTGTGGATGTTGCACCCTGTAGATATCGATTATTCGGACGGCCATAACTTCTGGCTCGTTTAGAGTTACTGGAGCCATAACCTGTCAAAACGAAGGCCTTGATGAGTTCTACAGCTTTGACAGCTTTGAGCTGTCAACGGATAGATTATTGCCCAAAAAGGACAACCCGAATCTCAATCGGGTCTCGTAAGTTTTTTACCCTTCGTTTTTTCGACACGTGGATTTTTACGGTAAAACGGGATTACCGTGGTCCATCTTTGACTTCCCATCGCTGGAGAGTGGTGCACCACGGTACTGTTCCGTTTCAAATCCACGCACGCATTTCTAAAAGTCATACGGCACTGTTTCGCCATTTCGGACAGATGTTGCGCCTTGCACCGTGGATGTTGCACCCTGTAGATATCGATTATTCGGACGGCCATAACTTCTGGCTCGTTTAGAGCTACGAGAGCCATAACCTGTCAAAACGAAGGCCTCGATCAGTTCTACGACTTTGACAGCTTTGAGCCGTCAAGGATAGATTAATGCTTAAAAAGGACAACCCGAATCTCAATCGGGTCTCGTAAGTTTTTTACCCTTCGTTTTTTCGACACGTGGATTTTTACGGTAAAACGGGATTACCGTGGCCCGTCTTCGACTTCCCATCGCTGGAGAGTGGTGCACCACGGTACTGTTCCGTTTTAAATCCATGCACGCATTTCTAAAGGTCATACGGCACTGTTTCGCTATTTCGGACGGATGTTGCACCTTGCACCGTTGATGTTGCACCCTGTAGATATCGATTATTCGGACGGCCATAACTTCTGGCTCGTTTAGAGTTACGAGAGGCATAACCTGTCAAAACGAAGGACTCGACGAGTTCTACGGCTTTGACAGCTTTCAGCCGTCAACGGATAGATTAATGCCCATAAAGGACAATCCGAATCTCAATCGGGTCTCGTAAGTTTTTTATCCTTCGTTTTTTCGACACGTGGATTTTTACGGTAAAACGGGATTACCGTGGCCCGTCTTCGACTTCCCATCGCTGGAGAGTGGTGCACCATGGTACCGTTCCATTTCAAATCCATGCACGCATTTCTAAAATTCGTTTGGCACTGTTTCGCCATTTCAGACGGATGTTGCACCTTGCACCGCGGATGTTGCACCCTGTAGATATCGATTATTCGGACGGCCCTAACTTCTGGCTCGTTTAGAGTTACATGAGCCATAACTTGTCAAAACGAAGGCCTCGATGAGTTCTACGACTTTGACAGCTTTCAGCGGATTAACGGATAGATTAATGCCCAAAAAGGACAACCCGAATCTCAATCGGGTCTCGTAAGTTTTTTACCCTTCGTTTTTTCGACACGTGGATTTTTACGGTAAAACGGGATTACCGTGGCCCGTCTTCGACTTCCCATCGCTGGAGAGTGGTGCATCACGGTACTGTTCCGTTTCAAATCCATGCACGCATTTCTAAAAGTCATACGGCACTGTTTGGCCATTTCGGACGGATGTTGCACCTTGCACTGTGGATGTTGCACCCTGTAGATATCGATTATTCCGACGGCCATAACTTCTGGCTCGTTTAGAGTTACGGGAGCCATAACCTATCAAAACGAAGGGCTCAATGTGTTCTACGGCTTTGACACCTTTGAGCCGTCAACGGATAGACTAATGCCCAAAAAGGACAACCCGAATCTCAATCGGGTCTCGTAAGTTTTTTACCCTTCGTTTTTTCGACACGTGGATTTTTACGGTAAAACGGGATTACCGTGGTTCGTCTTCGACTTCCCATCGCTGGAGAGTGGTGCACCACGGAACTGTTCCGTTTCAAATCCATGCACGCGTTTCGAAAGGTCGTACGGCACCGTTTCGCCATTTCGGACGGATGTTGCACCTTGCACCGTGGATGTTGCACCCTGTAGATATCGATTATTCGGTCGGCCATAACTTCTGGCTCGTTTAGAGTTACGGGAGCCATAACCTATCAAAACGAAGGGCTCGATGAGTTCTACGGCTTTGAAAGCTTTCAGCCGTCAACGGATAGATTAATGCCCAAAAAGGACAACCCGAATCTCAATCGGGTCTCGTAAGTTTTTTACCCTTCGTTTTTTCGACACGTGGATTTTTACGGTAAAACGGGATTACCGTGGCCCGTCTTCGACTTCCCATCGCTGGAGAGTGGTGCACCATGGTACCGTTCCATTTCAAATCCATGCACGCATTACTAAAATTCGTATGGCACTGTTTCGCCATTTCAGACGGATGTTGCACCTTGCACCGCGGATGTTGCACCCTGTAGATATCGATTATTCGGACGGCCATAACTTTTGGCTCGTTTAGAGTTACGGGAGCCATAACCTGTCAAAACGAAGGCCTCGATGAGTTCTACGACTTTGACAGCTTTCAGCGGTCAACGGATAGATTAATGCCCAAAAAGGACAACCCGAATCTCAATCGGGTGTCGTAAGTTTTTTACCCTACGTTTTTTCGACACGTGGATTTTTACGGTAAAACGGGATTACCGTGGCCCGTCTTCGACTTCCCATCGCTGAATAGTGGTGCACCAAGGTACTGTTCCGTTTCAAATCCATGCACGCATTTCTAAACGTCGTACGATACTGTTTCGCCATTTCGGACGGATGTTGCACCTTGTACCGTGGATGTTGCACCCTGTAGATATCGATTATTCGGATGGCCATAACTTCTGGCTCGTTTAGAGTTACTGGAGCTATAACCAGTCGAAAGGAAGGCCTCGATGAGTTCTACGGTTTTGACAGCTTTGAGCCGTCAACGGATAGATTAATGCCCAAAAAGGACAACCCGAATCTCAATCGGGTCTCGTAAGTTTTTTACCCTTCGTTTTTTCGACACGTGGATTTTTACGGTAAAACGGGATTACCGTGGTCCGTCTTCGACTTCCCATCGCTGGAGAGTGGTGCACCACGGTACTGTTCCGTTTCAAATCCATGCACGCATTTCTAAAAGTCATACGGCACTGTTTCGCCATTACGGACGGATGTTGCGCCTTGCACCGTGGATGTTGCACCCTGTAGATATCGATTATTCGGACGGACATAACTTCTGGCTCGTTTAGAGTTACGAGAGCCATAACCTGTCAAAACAAAGGCCTCGATGATTTCTAAGGCTTTGACCGCTTGCAGCCGTCAACGGATAGATTAATGCCCAAAAAGGACAACCCGAATCTCAATCGGGTCTCGTAAGTTTTTTACCCTTCGTTTTTTCGACACGTGGATTTTTACGGTAAAACGGGATTACCGTGGCCCGTCTTCGACTTCCCATCACTGGAGAGTGGTGCACCATGGTACTGTTCCATTTCAAATCCATGCATGCATTCCTAAAATTCGTATGGCACTGTTTCGCCATTTCGGACGGATGTTGCACCTTGCACCGCGGATGTTGCACCCTGTAGATATCGATTATTCGGACGGCCATAACTTCTGGCTCGTTTAGAGTTACGGGAGCCATAACCTGTCAAAACGAAGGCCTTGATGAGTTCTATGGCTTTGACAGCTTTCAGCGGTCAACGGATAGATTAATGCAAAAAAAGGACAACCCGAATCTTAATCGGGTATCGTAAGTTTTTTACCCTTCGTTTTTTCGACACGTGGATTTTTACGGTAAAACGGGATTACCGTGGTCCGTCTTCGACTTCCCATCGCTGGAGAGTGGTGCACCATGGTACTGTTCCATTTCAAATCCATGCACGCATTTCTAAAAGTCATACGGCACTGTTTCGCCATTTCGGACGGATGTTGCGCCTTGCACGGTGGATGTTGCACCCTGTAGATATCGATTATTCGGACGGCCATAACTTCTGGCTCGTTTAGAGTTACTGGAGCCATAACCTGTCAAAACGAAGGCCTCGATGAGTTCTACGGCTTTGAGAGCTTTGAGCCGTCAACGGATAGACTAATGCCCAAAAAGGACAAACCGAATCTCAATCGGGTCTCGTAAGTTTTTTACCCTTCGTTTTTTCGACACGTGGATTTTTACGGTAAAAGGGGATTACCGTGGTCCGTCTTCGACTTCCCATCACTGGAGAGTGGTGCACCACGGTACTGTTCCGTTTCAAATCCATGCACACATTTCTAAAAGTCCTACGGCACTGTTTCGCCATTTCGGACGGATGTTGCGCCTTGCACCGTGGATGTTGCACCCTGTAGATATCGATTATTCGGACGGCCATAACTTCTGGCTCGTTTAGAGTTACGAGAGCCATAACCTGTCAAAACCAAGGCCTCGATGAGTTCTACGGCTTTGACAGCTTTCAGCCGTCAACGGATATATTAATGCCCAAAAAGGACATCCCGAATCTCAATCGGGTCTCGTAAGTTTTTTACCCTTCGTTTTTTCGACACGTGGATTTTTACGGCAAAACGGGATTACGGTGGCTGGTCTTCGACTTACCATGGCTGAAGAGTGGTGCACCATGGGACTGTTCCGTTTCAAATCCATGCACGGATTTCTAAAAGTCGTACGGCACTGTTTCGCCATTTCGGACGGATGTTGCACCTTGCACCGTGGATGTTGCACCCTGTAGATATCGATTATTCGGACGGCCATAACTTCTGGCTCGTTTAGAGTTACGGGAGTCATAACCTGTCAAAACGAAGGCCTCGATGAGTTATATGGCTTTGAAAGCTTTCAGCCGTCAACGGATAGATTAATGCCCAAAAAGGACAACCCGAATCTCAATCGGGTCTCGTAAGTTTTTTACCCTTCGTTTTTTTGACACGTGGATTTTTACGGTAAAACGGGATTACCGTGGTCCGTCTTCGACTTCGCATCGCTGGAGAGTGGTGCACCACGGTACTGTTCCGTTTCAAATCCATGCACGCATTTCTAAAAGTCATACGGCACTGTTTCTCCATTTCGGACGGATGTTGCGCCTTGCACCGTGGATGTTGCACCCTGTAGATATCGATTATTCGGACGGCCATAACTTCTGGCTCGTTTAGAGTTACGAGAGCCATAACCTGTCAAAACGAAGGCCTCGATGAGTTCTACGGCTTTGACAGCTTTCAGCCGTCAACGGATAGATTAATGCCCAAAAAGGACAACCTGAATCTCAATCGGGTCTCGTAAGTTTTTTACCCTTCGTTTTTTCGACACGTCGATTTTTACGGTAAAACGGGATTACGGTGGCTGGTCTTCGACTTCCCATGGCTGAAGAGTGGTGCACCATGGGACTGTTCCATTTCAAATCCATGCACGGATTTCTAAAAGTCGTACGGCACTGTTTCGCCATTTCGGACGGATGTTGCACCTTGCACCGTGGATGTTGCACCCTGTAGATATCGATTATTCGGACGGCCGTACTTCTGGCTCGTTTAGACTTATGGGAGCCATAACCTGTCAAAACGAAGGCCTCGATGAGTTCAACGGCTTTGAAAGCTTTCAGCCGTCAACGGATAGATTAATGCCCAAAAAGGACAACCCGAATCTCAATCGGGTCTCGTAAGTTTTTTACCCTTCGTTTTTTCGACACGTGGATTTTTACGGTAAAACGGGATTACCGTGGTCCGTCTTTGACTTCCCATCGCTGGAGAGTGGTGCACCACGGTACTGTTCCGTTTCAAATCCATGCATGCATTTCTAAAAGTCATACGGCACTGTTTCGCCATTTCGGACGGATGTTGCGCCTTGCACCGTGGATGTTGCACCCTATAGATATCGATTATTCGGACGGCCATAACTTCTGGCTCGTTTAGAGTTACGAGAGCCATAACCTGTCAAAACGAAGGCCTCGATGAGTTCTACGGCTTTGACAGCTTTTAGCCGCCAACGGATAGATTAATGCCCAAAAAGGACAACCCAAATCTCAATCGGGTCTCGTAAGTTTTTTACCCTTTGTTTTTTCGACACGTGGATTTTTACGGTAAAACGGGATTACCGTGGCCCGTCTTCGACTTCCCATCGCTTAAGAGTGGTGCACCAAGGTACTGTTCCGTTTCAAATCCATGCACGCATTTCTAAACGTCGAACGACACTGTTTCGCCATTTCCGACGGATGTTGCACCTTGCACTGTGGATGTTGCACCCTATAGATATCGATTATTCAGACGGCCATCACTTCTGGCTCGTTTAGAGTTACTAGAGCCATAACCAGTCGAAACGAAGGCCTCGATGAGTTCTACGGCTTTGACAGCTTTGAGCCATCAACGGATAGATTAATGCCCAAATAGGACAACCCAATCTCAATCGGGTCTCGTAAGTTTTTTACCCTTCGTTTTTTCGACACGTGGATTTTTACGGTAAAACGGGATTACCGTGGTCCGTCTTCGACTTCCCATCGCTGGAGAGTGGTGCACCACGGTACTGTTCCGTTTCAAACCCATGCACGCGTTTCTAAAAGTCATACGGCACTGTTTCGCCATTTCGGACGGATGTTGCGCCTTGCACCGTGGATGTTGCACCCTGTAGATATCGATTATTCGGACGGCCATAACTTCTGGCTCGTTTAGAGTTACGGGAGCCAAAACCTGTCAAAACGAAGGCCTCGATGAGTTCTACGACTTTGAAAGCTTTGAGCCGTCAACGGATAGTTTAATGCCCAAAAAGGACAACCCGAATCTCAATCGGGTCTCGTAAGTTTTTTACCCTTCATTTTTTCGACACATGGATTTTTACGGTAAAACGGGATTACCGTGGTCCGTCTTCGACTTCCCATCGCTGGAGAGTGGTGCACCACGGTACTGTTCCGTTTCAAATCCATGCACGCATTTCTAAAATTCATACGGCACTGTTTCGCCATTTCGGACGGATGTTGCGCCTTGCACCTTGGATGTTGCACCCTATAGATATCGATTATTCGGACGGCCATAACTTCTGGCTCGTTTAGAGTTACGAGAGCCATAACCTGTCAAAACGAAAGCCTCGATGAGTTCTACGGCTTTGAAAGCTTTCAGCCGTCAACGGATAGATTAATGCCCAAAAAGGACAACCCGAATCTCAATCGGGTCTCGTAAGTTTTTTACCCTTCGTTTTTTCGACATGTGGATTTTTACGGTAAAACGGGATTACCGTGGTCCGTCTTCGACTTCCATCGCTGTAGAGTGGTGCACCACGGTACTGTTCCGTTTCAAATCCATGCACGCATTTCTAAAAGTCATACGGCACTGTTTCGCCATTTCGGACGGATGTTGCGCCTTGCACCGTGGATGTTGCACCCTATAGGTATCGATTATTCGGACGGCCAAAACTTCTGGATCGTTTAGAGTTACGAGAGCCATAACCTGTCAAAACGAAGGCCTCGATGATTTCTACGGCTTTGACAGCTTTCAGCCGTCAACGGATAGATTAATGTCCAAAAAGGACAACCCGAATCTCAATCGGGTCTCGTAAGTTTTTTACCCTTCGTTTTTTCGACACGTGGATTTTTACGGTAAAACGGGATTACCGTGGCCCGTCTTCGACTTCCCATCGCTGAAGAGTGGTGCACCAAGGTACTGTTCCGTTTCAAATCCATGCACGCATTTCTAAACGTCGAACGGCGCTGTTTCGCCATTTCGGACGGATGTTGCACCTTGCACCGTGGATGTTGCACCCTGTAGATATCGATTATTCGGACGGCCATAACTTCTGGCTCGTTTAGAGTTACGAGAGCCATAACCTGTCAAAACGAAGGCCTCGATGAGTTCTACGGCTTTGACAGCTTTGAGCCGTCAACGGATAGATTAATGCCCAAAAAGGACAACCCGAATCTCAATCGGGTCTCGTAAGTTTTTTACCCTTCGTTTTTTCGACACGTGGATTTTTACGGTAAAACGGGATTACCGTGGTCCGTCTTCGACTTCCCATCGCTGGAGAGTGGTGCACCACGGTACTGTTCCGTTTCAAACCCATGCACGCGTTTCTAAAAGTCATACGGCACTGTTTCGCCATTTCGGACGGATGTTGCGCCTTGCACCGTGGATGTTGCACCCTGTAGATATCGATTATTCGGACGGCCATAACTTCGGGCTCGTTTAGAGTTACGAGAGTCATAACTTGTCAAAACGAAGGCCTCGATGAGTTCTATGGCTTTGGCAGCTTTGAGCCGTCAACGGATAGATTAATGCCCAAAAAGGACAACCCGAATTTCAATCGGGTCTCGTAAGTTTTTTACCCTTCGTTTTTTCGACACGTGGATTTTTACGGTAAAACGGGATTACCGTGGCCCGTCTTGGACTTCCCATCGCTGGAGAGTGGTGCACCATGGTACTGTTTCGTTTCAAATCCATGCACGCATTTCTAAAGGTCGTACGGCACTGTTTCGCCATTTCGGACGGATGTTGCACCTTGCACCGTGGATGTTCCACCCTGTTCATATCGATTATTCGGACGGCCATAACTTCTGGCTCGTTTAGAGTTACGGGAGCCATAACCTGTCAAAATGAAGGCCTCAATGAGTTCTACGGCTTTGACAGCTTTGAGCCGTCAACGGATAGATTAATGCCCAAAAAGGACAACCCGAATCTCAATCGGGTCTCGTAAGTTTTTTACCCTTCGTTTTTTCGACACATGGATTTTTACGGTAAAGCGGGATTACCGTGGCCCGTCTTCGACTTCCCATCGCTGGAGAGTGGTGCACCATGGTACTGTTCCGTTTCAAATCCATGCATGCATTTCTAAAAGTCGTAAGGCACTGTTCGCCATTTCGGACGGATGTTGCTCCTTGCACCGTGGATGTTGCACCCTGTAGATATCGATTATTCCGACGGCCATAACTTCTGGCTCGTTTAGAGTTACGGGAGCCATAACCTGTCAAAACGAAGGCCTCGATGAGTTATACGACATTGACAGCTTTCAGCCGTCAACGGATAGATTAATGCCCAAAAAGGACAACCCGAATCTCAATCGGGTCTCGTAAGTTTTTTACCCTTCGTTTTTTCGACACGTGGATTTTTACGGTAAAACGGGATTACGGTGGATGGTCTTCGATTTACCATCGCTAGAGAGTGGTGCACCACGGTACTGTTCCGTTTCAAATCCATGCACGCGTTTCTAAAGGTCGTACAGCACCGTTTCGCCATTTCGGATGGATGTTGCACCTCGCACCGTGGATGTTGAACCCTGTAGATATCGATTATTCGGACGGCCATAACTTCTGGCTCGTTTAGAGTTACGGGAGCCATAACCTGTCAAAACGAAGGCCTCGATGAGTTCTATGGCTTTGACAGCTTTGATCCGTCAACGGATAGATTAATGCCCAAAAAGGACAACCCGAATCTCAATCGGGTCTCGTAAGTTTTTTACCCTTCGTTTTTTCGACACGTGGATTTTTACGGTAAAACGGGATTACCGTGGCCCGTCTTCGACTTCCCATCACTGGAGAGTGGTGCACCATGGTACTGTTCCGTTTCGAATCCATGCACGCATTTCTAAAATTCGTATGGCACTGTTTCGCCATTTCGGACGGATGTTGCACCTTGCACCGCGGATGTTGCACCCTGTAGATATCGATTATTCGGACGGCCATAACTTCTGGCTCGTTTAGAGTTACGGGAGCCATAACCTGTCAAAACGAAGGCCTCGATGAGTTCTACGGTTTGAAAGCTTTCAGCCATCAACGGATAGATTAATGCCCAAAAAGGACAACCCGAACCTCAATCGGGTCTCGTAAGTTTTTTACCCTTCGTTTTTTCGACACGTGGATTTTGACGATAAAACGGGATTACCGTGGTCCGTCTTCGACTTCCCATCGCTGGAGAGTGGTGCACCACGGTACTGTTCCATTTCAAATCCATGTACTCATTTCTAAAAGTCATACGGCACTGTTTCGCCATTTCAGACGGATGTTGCGCCTTGCACCGTGGATGTTGCACCCTGTAGATATCGATTATTCGGACGGCCATAACTTCTGGCTCATTTAGAGTTACGAGAGCCATAACCTGTCAAAACGAAGGACTCGATGAGTTCTACGGCTTTGACAGGTTCAGCCGTCAACGGATTGATTAATTCCCAAAAAGGACAACCCGAATCTCAATCGGGTCTCGTAAGTTTATTACCCTTCGTTTTTTCGTCACGTGGATTTTTACGGTAAAACGGGATTACCGTGGCCCGTCTTCGACTTCCCATCGCTGAAGAGTGGTGCACCAAGGTACCATTCCATTTCAAATCCATGCACGTATTTCTAAACGTCGAACGACACTGTTTCGCCATTTCGGACGGATGTTGCACCTTGCACCGTGGATGTTGCACCCTGTAGATATCGATTATTCAGACGACCATAACTTCGGGCTGGTTTAGAGTTACTGGAGCCATAACCTGTCAAAACGAAGGCCTCGATGAGTTCTACGTCTTTGACAGCTTTGAGCTGTCAACCGATAGATTAATGCCCAAAAAGGACAACCCGACTCTCAATCGGGTCTCGTAAGTTTTTAACCCTTCGTTTTTTCGACACGTGGATTTTTACGGTAAAACGGGATTACCGTGGTCCATCTTCGACTTCCCATCGCTGGAGAGTGGTGCACCACGGTACTGTTCCGTTTCAAATCCATGCACGCATTTCTAAAAGTCATACGGCACTGTTTCGCCATTTCGGACGGATGTTGCGCCTTGCACCGTGGATGTTGCACCCTGTAGATATTGATTATTCGGACGGCCATAACTTCTGGCTCGTTCAGAGTTACGAGAGCCCTAACCTGTCAAAATGAAGGACTCGATGAGTTCTACGGCTTTGACAGCTTTCAGCCGTCAACGGATTGATTAATGCCCAAAAAGGACAACCCGAATCTCAATCGGGTCTCGTAAGTTTTTTACCCTTCGTTTTTTCGACACGTGGATTTTTACGGTAAAACGGGATTACCGTGGTCCGTCTTCGACTTCCCATCGCTGGAGAGTGGTGCACCACGGTACTGTTCCGTTTCAAATCCATGCACGCATTTCTAAAAGTCATACGGCACTGTTTCGCAATTTCGGACAGATGTTGCGCCTTGCACAGTGGATGTTGCACCCTGTAGATATCGATTATTCAAACGGTCATAACTTCTGGCTCGTTTAGAGTTACGAGTGCCATAACCTGTCAAAACGAAGGCCTCGATGAGTTCTACGGCTTTGAAAGCTTTCAGCCGTCAACGGATAGATTAATGCCCAAAAAGGACAACCCGAATCTCAATCGGGTCTCGTAAGTTTTTTACCCTTCGTTTTTTCGACACGTGGATTTTTACGGTAAAACGGGATTACCGTGGTCCGTCTTCGACTTCCATCGCTGTAGAGTGGTGCACCACGGTACTGTTCCGTTTCAAATCCATGCACGCATTTCTAAAAGTCATACGGCACTGTTTCGCCATTTCAGACGGATGTTGCGCCTTGCACCGTGGATGTTGCACCCTATAGATATCGATTATTCGGACGGCCAAAACTTCTGGATCGTTTAGAGTTACGAGAGCCATAACCTGTCAAAACGAAGGCCTCGATGATTTCTACGGCTTTGACAGCTTTCAGCCGTCAACGGATAGATTAATGTCCAAAAAGGACAACCCGAATCTCAATCGGGTCTCGTAAGTTTTTTACCCTTCGTTTTTTCGACACGTGGATTTTTACGGTAAAACGGGATTACCGTGGCCCGTCTTCGACTTCCCATCGCTGAAGAGTGGTGCACCAAGGTACTGTTCCGTTTCAAATCCATGCACGCATTTCTAAACGTCGAACGGCGCTGTTTCGCCATTTCGGACGGATGTTGCACCTTGCACCGTGGATGTTGCACCCTGTAGATATCGATTATTCGGACGGCCATAACTTCTGGCTCGTTTAGAGTTACGAGAGCCATAACCTGTCAAAACGAAGGCCTCGATGAGTTCTACGGCTTTGACAGCTTTGAGCCGTCAACGGATAGATTAATGCCCAAAAAGGACAACCCGAATCTCAATCGGGTCTCGTAAGTTTTTTACCCTTCGTTTTTTCGACACGTGGATTTTTACGGTAAAACGGGATTACCGTGGTCCGTCTTCGACTTCCCATCGCTGGAGAGTGGTGCACCACGGTACTGTTCCGTTTCAAACCCATGCACGCATTTCTAAAAGTCATACGGCACTGTTTCGCCATTTCGGACGGATGTTGCGCCTTGCACCGTGGATGTTGCACCCTGTAGATATCGATTATTCGGACGGCCATAACTTCGGGCTCGTTTAGAGTTACGAGAGTCATAACTTGTCAAAACGAAGGCCTCGATGAGTTCTATGGCTTTGACAGCTTTGAGCCGTCAACGGATAGATTAATGCCCAAAAAGGACAACCCGAATCTCAATCGGGTCTCGTAAGTTTTTTACCCTTCGTTTTTTCGACACGTGGATTTTTACGGTAAAGCGGGATTACCGTGGCCCGTCTTCGACTTCCCATCGCTGGAGAGTGGTGCACCATGGTACTGTTCCGTTTCAAATCCATGCATGCATTTCTAAAGGTCGTAAGGCACTGTTCGCCATTTCGGACGGATGTTGCTCCTTGCACCGTGGATGTTGCACCCTGTAGATATCGATTATTCGGACGGCCATAACTTCTGGCTCGTTTAGAGTTACGGGAGCCATAACCTGTCAAAACGAAGGCCTCGATGAGTTCTACGACATTGAAAGCTTTCAGCCGTCAACGGATAGATTAATGCCCAAAAAGGACAACCCGAATCTCAATCGGGTCTCGTAAGTTTTTTACCCTTCGTTTTTTCGACACGTGGATTTTTACGGTAAAACGGGATTACGGTGGATGGTCTTCGATTTACCATCGCTAGAGAGTGGTGCACCACGGTACTGTTCCGTTTCAAATCCATGCACGTGTTTCTAAAGGTCGTACAGCACCGTTTCGCCATTTCGGATGGATGTTGCACCTTGCACCGTGGATGTTGCACCCTGTAGATATCGATTATTCGGACGGCCATAACTTCTGGCTCGTTTAGAGTTACGGGAGCCATAACCTGTCAAAACGAAGGCCTCGATGAGTTCTATGGCTTTGACAGCTTTGAGCCGTCAATGGATAGATTAATGCCCAAAAAGGACAACCCGAATCTCAATCGGGTCTCGTAAGTTTTTTACCCTTCGTTTTTTCGACACGTGGATTTTTACGGTAAAACGGGATTACCGTGGCCCGTCTTCGACTTCCCATCACTGGAGAGTGGTGCACCATGGTACTGTTCCGTTTCAAATCCATGCACGCATTTCTAAAATTCGTATGGCACTGTTTCGCCATTTCGGACGGATGTTGCACCTTGCACCGCGGATGTTGCACCCTGTAGATATCGATTATTCGGACGGCCATAACTTCTGGCTCGTTTAGAGTTACGGGAGCCATAACCTGTCAAAACGAAGGCCTCGATGAGTTCTACGGTTTGAAAGCTTTCAGCCGTCAACGGATAGATTAATGCCCAAAAAGGACAACCCGAACCTCAATCGGGTCTCGTAAGTTTTTTACCCTTCGTTTTTTCGACACGTGGATTTTGACGATAAAACGGGATTACCGTGGTCCGTCTTCGACTTCCCATCGCTGGAGAGTGGTGCACCACGGTACTGTTCCATTTCAAATCCATGTACGCATTTCTAAAAGTCATACGGCACTGTTTCGCCATTTCAGACGGATGTTGCGCCTTGCACCGTGGATGTTGCACCCTGTAGATATCGATTATTCGGACGGCCATAACTTCTGGCTCGTTTAGAGTTACGAGAGCCATAACCTGTCAAAACGAAGGACTCGATGAGTTCTACGGCTTTGACGGCTTTCAGCCGTCAACGGATTGATTAATTCCCAAAAAGGACAACCCGAATCTCAATCGGGTCTCGTAAGTTTATTACCCTTCGTTTTTTCGACACGTGGATTTTTACGGTAAAACGGGATTACCGTGGCCCGTCTTCGACTTCCCATCGCTGAAGAGTGGTGCACCAAGGTACCATTCCATTTCAAATCCATGCACGTATTTCTAAACGTCGAACGGCACTGTTTCGCCATTTCGGACGGATGTTGCACCTTGCACCGTGGATGTTGCACCCTGTAGATATCGATTATTCAGACGACCATAACTTCGGGCTGGTTTAGAGTTACTGGAGCCATAACCTGTCAAAACGAAGGCCTCGATGAGTTCTACGTCTTTGACAGCTTTGAGCCGTCAACCGATAGATTAATGCCCAAAAAGGACAACCCGACTCTCAATCGGGTCTCGTAAGTTTTTAACCCTTCGTTTTTTCGACACGTGGATTTTTACGGTAAAACGGGATTACCGTGGTCCATCTTCGACTTCCCATCGCTGGAGAGTGGTGCACCACGGTACTGTTCCGTTTCAAATCCATGCACGCATTTCTAAAAGTCATACGGCACTGTTTCGCCATTTCAGACGGATGTTGCGCCTTGCACCGTGGATGTTGCACCCTGTAGATATCGATTATTCGGACGGCCATAACTTCTGGCTCGTTTAGAGTTACTGGAACCATAACCTGTCAAAACGCAGGCCTCGATGAGTTCTACGGCTTTGATAGCTTTGAGCCGTGAAAGGATAGATTAATGCCCAAAAAGGACAACCCGAATTTCAATCGGGTCTCGTAAGTTTTTTACCCTTCGTTTTTTCGACACGTGGATTTTGACGGTAAAACGGGATTACCGTGGCCCGTCTTCGACTTCCCATCGCTGGAGAGTGGTGCACCACGGTACTGTTCCGTTTCAAATCCATGCACGCATTTCTAAAAGTCATACGGCACTGTTTCGCCATTTCGGACGGATGTTGCGCCTTGCACCGTGGATGTTGCACCCTGTAGATATCGATTATTCGGACGGCCATAACTTCTGGCTCGTTTAGAGTTACGAGAGCCCTAACCTGTCAAAATGAAGGACTCGATGAGTTCTACGGCTTTGACAGCTTTCAGCCGTCAACGGATTGATTAATGCCCAAAAAGGACAACCCGGATCTCAATCGGGTCTCGTAAGTTTTTTACCCTTCGTTTTTTCGACACGTGGATTTTTACGGTAAAACGGGATTACCGTGGTCCATCTTCGACTTCCCATCGCTGGAGAGTGGTGCACCACGGTACTGTTCCGTTTCAAATCCATGCACGCATTTCTAAAAGTCATACGGCACTGTTTCGCCATTTCGGACGGATGTTGCGCCTTGCACCGTGGATGTTGCACCCTATAGATATCGATTATTCGGACGGCCAAAACTTCTGGATCGTTTAGAGTTACGAGAGCCATAACCTGTCAAAACGAAGGCCTCGATGAGTTCTACGGCTTTGACAGCTTTCAGCCGTCAACGGATAGATTAATGTCCAAAAAGGACAACCCGAATCTCAATCGGGTCTCGTAAGTTTTTTACCCTTCGTTTTTTCGACACGTGGATTTTTACGGTAAAACGGGATTACCGTGGCCCGTCTTCGACTTCCGTTCGCTGAAGAGTGGTGCACCAAGGTACTATTCCGTTTCAAATCCATGCACGCATTTCTAAACGTCGAACGGCGCTGTTTCGCCATTTCGGACGGATGTTGCACCTTGCACCGTGGATGTTGCACCCTGTAGATATCGATTATTCGGACGGCCATAACTTCTGGCTCGTTTAGAGTTACGAGAGCCATAACCTGTCAAAACGAAGGCCTCGATGAGTTCGACGGCTTTGACAGCATTGAGCCGTCAACGGATAGATTAATGCCCAAAAAGGACAACCCGAATCTCAATCGGGTCTCGTAAGTTTTTTACCCTTCGTTTTTTCGACACGTGGATTTTTACGGTAAAACGGGATTACCGTGGTCCGTCTTCGACTTCCCATCGCTGGAGAGTGGTGCACCATGGTACTGTTCCATTTCAAACCCATGCACGTGTTTCTAAAAGTCATACGGCACTGTTTCGCCATTTCGGACGGATGTTGCGCCTTGCACCGTGGATGTTGCACCCTGTAGATATCGATTATTCGGACGGCCATAACTTCGGGCTCGTTTAGAGTTACGAGAGTCATAACCTGTCAAAACGAAGGCCTCGATGAGTTCTATGGCTTTGACAGCTTTGAGCCGTCAACGGATAGATTAATGCCCAAAAAGGACAACCCGAATCTCAATCGGGTCTCGTAAGTTTTTTACCCTTCGTTTTTTCGACACGTGGATTTTTACGGTAAAACAGGATTACCGTGGTCCGTCTTGGACTTCCCATCGCTGGAGAGTGGTGCACCACGGTACTGTTCCGTTTCAAATCCATGCACGCATTTCTAAAAGTCATACGGCACTGTTTCGCCATTTCGGACGGATGTTGCGCCTTGCACCGTGGATGTTGCACCCTATGGATATCGATTATTCGGACGGCCATAACTTCGGGCTGGTTTAGAGTTACTGGAGCCATAACCTGTCAAAACGAAGGCCTCGATGAGTTCTACGTCTTTGACAGCTTTGAGCCGTCAACCGATAGATTAATGCCCAAAAAGGACAACCCGAATTTCAATCGGGTCTCGTAAGTTTTTTACCCTTCGTTTTTTCGACACGTGGATTTTGACGGTAAAACGGGATTACCGTGGCCCGTCTTCGACTTCCCATCGCTGGAGAGTGGTGCACCACGGTACTGTTCCGTTTCAAATCCATGCACGCATTTCTAAAAGTCATACGGCACTGTTTCGCCATTTCGGACGGATGTTGCGCCTTGCACCGTGGATGTTGCACCCTGTAGATATCGATTATTCGGACGGCCATAACTTCTGGCTCGTTTAGAGTTACTGGAACCATAAACTGTCAAAACGAAGGCCTCGATGAGTTCTACGGCTTTGATAGCTTTGAGTCGTGAACGGATAGATTAATGCCCAAAAAGGACAACCCGAATTTCAATCGGGTCTCGTAAGTTTTTTACCCTTCGTTTTTTCGACACGTGGATTTTGACGGTAAAACGGGATTACCGTGGCCCGTCTCCGACTTCCCATCGCTGGAGAGTGGTGCACCACGGTACTGTTCCGTTTCAAATCTATGCACGCATTTCTAAAAGTCATACGGCACTGTTTCGCCATTTCGGACGGATGTTGCGCCTTGCACCGTGGATGTTGCACCCTGTAGATATCGATTATTCGGACGGCCATAACTTCTGGCTCGTTTAGAGTTACGAGAGCCCTAACCTGTCAAAACGAAGGACTCGATGAGTTCTACGGCTTTGACACCTTTCAGCCGTCAACGGATTGATTAATGCCCAAAAAGGACAACCCGAATCTCAATCGGGTCTCGTAAGTTTTTTACCCTTCGTTTTTTCGACACGTGGATTTTTACGGTAAAACGGGATTACCGTGGCCCGTCTTCGACTTCCCATCGCTGAAGAGTGGTGCACCAAGGTACTGTTCCATTTCAAATCCATGCATGCATTTCTAAACGTCGAACGACACTGTTTCGCCATTTCGGACGGATGTTCCACCTTGCACCGTGGATGTTGCACCCTGTAGATATCGATTATTCAGACGGCCATAACTTCGGGCTGGTTTAGAGTTACTGGAGCCATAACCTGTCAAAACGAAGGCCTCGATGAGTTCTACGTCTTTGACAGCTTTGAGCCGTCAATGGATATATTAATGCCCAAAAAGGACAACCCGAATCTCAATCGGGTCTCGTAAGTTTTTTACCCTTCGTTTTTTCGACACGTGGATTTTTACGGTAAAACGGGATTACCGTGGTCCGTCTTCGACTTCCCATTGCTGGAGAGCGGTGCACCACGGTACTGTTTCATTTCAAATCCATGCACGCATTTCTAAAAGTCATACGGCACGGTTTCGCCATTTCGGACGGATGTTGCGCCTTGCACCGTGCATGTTGCACCGTGTAGATATCGATTATTCGGACGGCCATAACTTCTGGCTCGTTTAGAGTTACGAGAGCCATAACCTGTCAAAACGAAGGCCTCGATGAGTTCTACGGCTTTGACATCTTTGAGCCGTCAACGGATAGATTAATGCCCAAAAAGGACAACACGAATCTCAATCGGGTCTCGTAAGTTTTTTACCCTTCGTTTTTTCGACACGTGGATTTTGACGGTAAAACGGGATTACCGTGGTCCGTCTTCGACTTCCCATCGCTGGAGAGTGGTGCACCACGGTACTGTTCCGTTTCAAATCCATGCACACATTTCTAAATGTCATACGACACTGTTTCGCCATTTCGGACGGATGTTGCGCCTTGCGCCGTGGATGTTGCACCCTGTAGATATCGATTATTCGGACGGCCATAACTTCTGGATCGTTTAGAGTTACGAGAGCCATAACCTGTCAAAACGAAGGCCTTAATGAGTTCTACGGCTTTGAAAGCTTTCAGCCGTCAACGGATAGATTAATGCCCAAAAAGGACAACCCGAATCTCAATCGGGTATCGTAAATTTTTTACCCTTCGTTTTTTCGACACGTGGATTTTTACGGTAAAACGGGATTACGGTGGCTGGTATTCGACTTCCCATCGCTGAAGAGTGGTGCACCATGGGACTGTTCCGTTTCAAATCCATGCACGGATTTCTAAAAGTCGTACGGCACTGTTTCGCCATTTCGGACGGATGTTGCACCCTGCACCGTGGATGTTGCACCCTGTGGATATCGATTATTCGGACGTCCATAACTTCTGACTCGTTTAGAGTTACGGGAGCCATAACCTGTCAAAACGAAGGCCTCGATGAGTTCTACGGCTTGAAAGCTTTCAGCCGTCAACGGATAGATTAATGCCCAAAAAGGACAACCCGAATCTCAATCGGGTCTCGTAAGTTTTTTACCCTTCGTTTTTTCGACACGTGGATTTTTACGGTAATACGGGATTACGGTGGCAAGTCATCGATTTACCATCGCTAGAGAGTGGTGCACCACGGTACTGTTCCGTTTCAAATCCATGCACGCATTTCTAAAGGTCGTACGGCACCGTTTCGCCATTTCGGACGGATGTTGCACCTTGCACCGTGGATGTTGCACCCTGTAGATATCGATTATTCGGACGGCCATTACTTCTGGCTCGTTTAGATTTGCGGGAGCCATAACCTGTCAAAACGAAGGTCTCGATGAGTTCTATGGCTTTGACAGCTTTGAGCCGTCAACGGATAGATTAATGCCCAAAAAGGATAACCCGAATCTCAATCGGGTCTCGTAAGTTTTTTACCCTTCGTTTTTTCGACACGTGGATTTTTACGGTAAAACGGGATTACCCTGGCCCGTCTTCGACTTCCCATCGCTGGAGAGTGGTGCACCATGGTACTGTTCCGTTTCAAATCCATGCACGCATTTCTAAAATTGGTATGGCACTGTTTCGCCATTTCGGACGGATGTTGCACCTTGCACCGCGGATGTTGCACCCTGTAGATATCGATTATTCGGACGGCCAAAACTTCTGGCTCGTTTAGAGTTACGGGAGCCATAACCTGTCAAAACGAAGGCCTCGATGAGTTCTACGGCTTTGACGGCTTTTAGCCGTCAACGGATAGATTAATGCCCAAAAAGGACAACCCGAATCTCAATCGGGTCTCGTAATTTTTTTACCCTTCGTTTTTTCGACACGTGGATTTTTACGGTAAAGCGGGATTACCGTGGCCCGTCTTCGACTTCCCATCGCTGGAGAATGGGGCACCATAGTATTGTTCCGTTTCAAATCCATGCACGCATTTCTAAAAGTCGTAAGGCACTATTTCGCCATTTCGGACGGATGTTGCACCTTGCACCATGGATGTTGCACCCTGTAGATATCGATTATTCGGACGGCCATAACTTCTGGCTCGTTTAGAATTACGGGAGCCTTAACCTGTCAAAACGAAGACCTCGATGAGTTCTACGGCTTTGACAGCTTTCAGCCATCAACGGATAGATTAATGCCCAAAAAGGACAACCCGAATCTCAATCGGGTCTCGTAAGTTTTTTACCCTTCGTTTTTTCGACACGTGGATTTTTACGGTAAAACGGGATTACCGTGGCCCGTCTTCGACTTCCCATTGCTGGAGAGTGGTGACCATGGTACTGTTCCATTTCAAATCCATGCGTGCATTTCTAAAAGTCGTATGGCACTGTTTCGCCATTTCGGACGGATGTTGCACCTTGCACCGTGGATGTTGCCCCCTATAGATATCGATTATTCGGACGGCCATAACTTCTGGCTCATTTAGAGTTACGGGAGCCATAACCTGTAAAAACGAAGGCGTCGATGAGTTCTACGGCTTTGACGGCTTTCAGCCGTCAACGGATAGATTAATGCCCAAAAAGGACAACCCGAATCTCAATCGGGTCTCGTAATTTTTTTACCCTTTGTTTTTTCGACAAGTGGATTTTTACGGTAAAGCGGGATTACCGTGGCCCGTCTTCGACTTCCCATCGCTGGAGAGTGGGGCACCATAGTATTGTTCCGTTTCAAATCCATGCACGCATTTCTAAAAGTCGTAAGGCACTATTTCGCCATTTCGGACGGATGTTGCACCTTGCACCGTGGATGTTGCACCCTGTAGATATCGATTATTCGGACGGCCATAACTTCTGGCTCGTTTAGAATTACGGGAGCCATAACCTGTCAAAATGAAGGCCTCGATGAGTTCTACGGATTTGACAGCTTTGTGCCGTCAACGGATAGATTAATGCCCAAAAAGGACAACCCGAATCTCAATCGGGTCTCGTAAGTTTTTTACCCTTCGTTTTTTCGACACGTGGATTTTTACGGCAAAACGGGATTACCGTGGCCCGTCTTCGACTTCCCATTGCTGGAGAGTGGTGACCATGGTACTGTTCCATTTCAAATCCATGCGTGCATTTCTAAAAGTCGTAAGGCACTGTTTCGCCATTTCGGACGGATGTTGCACCTTGCACCGTGGATGTTGCCCCCTATAGATATCGATTATTCGGACGGCCATAACTTCTGGCTCATTTAGAGTTACGGGAGCCATAACCTGTCAAAACGAAGGCCTCGATGAGTTCTACGGCTTTGACAGCTTTCAGCCATCAACGGATATATTAATGCCCAAAAAGGACAACCCGAATCTCAATCGGGTCTCGTAAGTTTTTTACCCTTCGTTTTTTCGACACGTGGATTTTTACGGTAAAACGGGATTACGGTGCCGGTCATCAATTTACCATCGCTAGAGAGTGGTGCACCACGGTACTGTTCCGTTTCAAATCCATGCACGCATTTCTAAAGGTCGTACGGCACCGTTTCGCCATTTCGGACGGATGTTGCACCTTGCACCATGGTTGTTGCACCCTGTAGATATCGATTATTCGGACGGCCATTACTTCTGGCTCGTTTAGAGTTATGGGAGCCATAACCTGTCAAAACGAAGGCCTCGATGAGTTCTATGGCTTTGACAGCTTCGAGCCGTCAACGGATAGATTAATGCCCAAAAAGGAAAACCCGAATCTCAATCGGGTCTCGTAAGTTTTTTACCCTTCGTTTTTTTGACACGTGGATTTTTATGGTAAAACGGGATTACCGTTGCCCGTCTTCGACTTCCCATCGCTGGAGAGTGGTGCACCACGGTACTGTTCCGTTTCAAATCCATGCACTTATTTCTAAAGGTCGTACGGCACCGTTTCGCCATTTTCGGACGGATGTTGCACCTTGCACCATGGATGTTGCACCCTGTAGATATCGATTATTAGGACGGCCATTACTTCTGGCTCGTTTAGAGTTACGGGAGCCATAACCTGTCAAAACGAAGGTCTCGATGAGTTCTATGGCTTTGACAGCTTTGAGCCGTCAACGGATAGATTAATGCCCAAAAAGGATGACCCGAATCTCAATCGGGTCTCGTAAGTTTTTTACCCTTCGTTTTTTCGAGACGTGGATTTTTACGGTAAAACGGGATTACCGTGGCCCGTCTTCGACTTCCCATCGCTGGAGAGTGGTGCACCATGGTACTGTTCCGTTTCAAATCCATGCACGCATTTCTAAAATTGGTATGGCACTGTTTCGCCATTTCGGACGGATGTTGCACCTTGCACCGCGGATGTTGCACCCTGTAGATATCGATTATTCGGAAGGCCATAACTTCTGGCTCGTTTAGAGTTACGGGAGCCATAACCTGTCAAAACGAAGGCCTCGATGAGTTCTACGGCTTTGACGGACAGCTTTGAGCTGTCAACGGATAGATTAATGCCCAAAAAGGACAACCCGAATCTCAATCGGGTCTCGTAAGTTTTTTACCCTTCGTTTTTTCGACACGTGGATTTTTACGGTAAAATGGGATTACCGTGGTCCGTTTTTGACTTCCCATCGCTGGAGAGTGGTGCAACACGGTACTGTTCCATTTCAAATCCATGCATGCATTTCTAAAAGTCATACGGCACTGTTTCGCCATTTCGGACGGATGTTGCGCCTTGCACCGTGGATGTTGCACCCTGTAGATATCGATTATTCGGACGGCCATAACTTCTGGCTCGTTTAGAGTTACGAGAGCCATAACCTGTCAAAACGAAGGCCTCGTTGAGTTCTACGGCTTTGACAGCTTTGAGCCGTCAACGGATAGACTGATGCCCAAAAAGGATAACCCGAATCTCAATCGGGTCTCGTAAGTTTTTTACCCTTCGTTTTTTCGACACGTGGATTTTTACGGTAGAACGGGATTACCGTGGCCTGTCTTTGACTTCCCATCGCTGGAGAGTGGTGCACCATGGTACTGTTCCATTTTAAATCCATGCACGCATTTCTAAAGGTCGTACGGCACTGTTTCGCCATTTCGGACGGATGTTGCACCTTGCACCGTGGATGTTGCACCCTGTTGATATCGATTATTCGGACGGCCATAACTTCTGGCTCGTTTAGAGTTACGGGAGCCATAACCTGTCAAAATGAAGGCCTCAATGAGTTCTACGGCTTTGACAGCTTTGAGCCGTCAATGGATAGATTAATGCCCAAAAAGGACAACCCGAATCTCAATCGGGTCTCGTAAGTTTTTTACCCTTCGTTTTTTCAAACACGTGGATTTTACGGTAAAGCGGGATTACCGTGGCCCTTCTTCGACTTCCCGTCGCTGGAGAGTGGTGCACCATAGTATTGTTCCGTTTCAAATCCATGCACGCATTTCTAAAAGTCGTAAGGCACTGTTTCGCCATTTCGGACGGATGTTGCACCTTGCACCGTGGATGTTGCACCCTGTAGATATCGATTATTCGGACGGCCATAACTTCTGGCTCGTTTAGAATTACGGGAGCCATAACCTGTCAAAACGAAGGCCTCGATGAGTTCTACGGCTTTTATAGCTTTCAGCCGTCAACGGATAGATTAATGCCCAAAAAGAACAACCCGAATATCAATTAGGTCTCGTAAGTTTTTTACTTTACGTTTTTTCGACACGTGGATTTTTACGGTAAAACGGGATTACCGTGGCCCGTCTTCGACTTCCCATTGCTGGAGAGTGGTGCACCATGGTACTGTTCCGTTTTAAATCCATGCACGCATTTCTAAAAGTCGTAAGGCACTGTTTCGCCATTTCGGACGGATGTTGCACCTTGCACCGTGGATGTTGCACCCTATAGATATCGATTATTCGGACGGCCATAACTTCTGGCTCGTTTAGTGTTACGGGAGCCATAACCTGTCAAAACGAAGGCCTCGATGAGTTCTACGGCTTTGACAGCTTTCAGCCGTCAACGGATAGATTAATGCCCAAAAAGGACAACCCGAATCTCAATCGGGTCTCGTAAGTTTTTTACCCTTCGTTTTTTCGACACGTGGATTTTTACGGTAAAACGGGATTACGGTGGCAAGTCATCGATTTACCATCGCTAGAGAGTGGTGCACCACGGTACTGTTCCGTTTCAAATCCATCCACGCATTTGTAAAGGTCGTACGACACCGTTTCGCCATTTCGGACGGATGTTGCACCTTGCACCGTGGATGTTGCACCCTGTAGATATCGATTATTCGGACGACCATTACTTCTGGCTCGTTTAGAGTTGCGGGAGCCATAACCTGTCAAAACGAAGGTCTCGATGAGTTCTATGGCATTGACAGCTTTGAGCCGTCAACGGATAGATTAATGCCCAAAAAGGATAACCCGAATCTCAATCGGGTCTCGTAAGTTTTTTACCCTTCGTTTTTTCGATACGCGGATTTTTACGGTAAAACAGGATTACCGTGGCCCGTCTTCGACTTCCCATCGCTGGAGAGTGGTGCACCATGGTACTGTTCCGTTTCAAATCCATGCACGCATTTCTAAAATTGGTATGGCACTGTTTCGCCATTTCGGACGGATGTTGCACCTTGCACCGCGGATGTTGCACCCTGTAGATATCGATTATTCGGATGGCCATAACTTCTGGCTCGTTTAGAGTTACGAGAGCCATAACCTGTCAAAACGAAGGCCTCGATGAGTTCTACGGCTTTGACGGCTTTCAGCCATCAACGGATAGATTAATGCCCAAAAAGGACAACCCGAATCTCAATCGGGTCTCGTAATTTTTTTACCCTTCGTTTTTTCGACACGTGGATTTTTACGGTAAAGCGGGATTACCGTGGCCCGTCTTCGACTTCCCATCGCTGGAGAGTGGGGCACCATAGTATTGTTCCGTTTCAAATCCATGCACGCATTTCTAAAAGTCGTAAGGCACTATTTCGCCATTTCGGACGGATGTTGCACCTTGCACCGTGGATGTTGCACCCTGTAGATATCGATTATTCAGACTGCCATAACTTCTGGCTCGTTTAGAGTTACGGGAGCCATAACCTGTCAAAACGAAGGCCTCGATGAGTTCTACGGCTTTGACAGCTTTCAGCCGTCAACGGATAGAATAATGCCCAAAAAGGACAACCCGAATCTCAATCGGGTCTCGTAAGTTTTTTACCCTTCGTTTTTTCGACACGTGGATTTTTACGGTAAAACGGGATTACCATGGCCCGTCTTCGACTTCCCATTGCTGGAGAGTGGTGACCATGGTACTGTTCCATTTCAAATCCATGCGTGCATTTCTAAAAGTCGTAAGGCACTGTTTCGCCATTTCGGACGGATGTTGCACCTTGCACCGTGGATGTTGCCCCCTATAGATATCGATTATTCGAACGGCCATAACTTCTGGCTCATTTAGAGTTACGGAAGCCATAACCTGTCAAAACGAAGGCCTCGATGAGTTCTACGGCTTTGACAGCTTTCAGCCATCAACGGATAGATTAATGCCCAAAAAGGACAACCCGAATCTCAATCGGGTCTCGTAAGTTTTTTACCCTTCGTTTTTTCGACACGTGGATTTTTACGGTAAAACGGGATTACGGTGACCGGTCATCGATTTACCATCGCTAGAGAGTGGTGCACCACAGTACTGTTCCGTTTCAAATCCATGCACGCATTTCTAAAGGTCGTACGACACCGTTTCGCCATTTCGGACGGATGTTGCACCTTGCACCATGGATGTTGCACCCTGTAGATATCGATTATTCGGACGGCCATTACTTCTGGCTCGTTTAGAGTTACGGGAGCCATAACCTGTCAAAACGAAGGCCTCGATGAGTTCTATGGCTTTGACAGCTTCGAGCCGTCAACGGATAGATTAATGCCCAAAAAGGAAAACCCGAATCTCAATCGGGTCTCGTAAGTTTTTTACCCTTCGTTTTTTCGACACGTGGATTTTTACGGTAAAACGGGATTACCGTGGCCCGTCTTCGACTTCCCATCGCTGGAGAGTGGTGCACCACGGTACTGTTCCGTTTCAAATCCATGCACGCATTTCTAAAGGTCGTACGGCACCGTTTCGCCATTTTCGGACGGATGTTGCACCTTGCACCATGGATGTTGCACCCTATAGATATCGATTATTCGGACGGCCATTACTTCTGGCTCGTTTAGAGTTACGGGAGCCATAACCTGTCAAAACGAAGGCCTCGATGAGTTCTATGGCTTTGACAGCTTTGAGCCGTCAACGGATAGATTAATGCCCAAAAAGGACAACCCGAATCTCAATTGGGTCTCGTAAGTTTTTTACCCTTCGTTTTTTCGACACGTGGATTTTTACGGTAAAGCGGGATTGCCGTGGCACGTCTTCGACTTCCCATCGCTGGAGAGTGGTGCACCATTGTATTGTTCCATTTCAAATCCTTGCACGCATTTCTAAAAGTCGTAAGGCACTGTTTCGCTATTTCGGACGGATGTTGCACCTTGCACCGTGGATGTTGCACCCTGTAGATATCGATTATTCGCACGGCCATAACTTCTGGCTCGTTTAGAGTTACGGGAGCCATAACTTGTCAAAACGAAGGCCTCGATGAGTTCTACAGCTTTGACAGCTTTCAGCCGTAAACGGATAGATTAATGCCCAAAAAGGACAACCCGAATCTCAATCGGGTCTCGTAAGTTTTTTACCCTTCGTTTTTTCGACACGTGGATTTTTACGGTAAAACGGGATTACCGTGGCCCATCTTCGACTTCCCATCGCTGGAGAGTGGTGCACCATGGTACAGTTCCGTTTCAAATCCATGCACGCATTTCTAAAATTCGTACGGCACTGTTTCGCCATTTCGGACGGATGTTGCACCTTGCACCGTGGATGTTGCACCCTGTAAATATCGATTATTCGGACGGCCATAACTTCTGGCTCGTTTAGAGTTACGTGAGCCATAACCTGTCAAAACGAAGGCCTCGATGAGTTCTACGACTATGACAGCTTTCAGCCGTCGACGGATAGATTAATGCCCAAAAAGGACAACCCAAATCTCAATCGGGTCTCGTAAGTTTTTTACCCTTCGTTTTTTCGATACGCGGATTTTTACGGTAAAACAGGATTACCGTGGCCCGTCTTCGACTTCCCATCGCTGGAGAGTGGTGCACCATGGTACTGTTCCGTTTCAAATCCATGCACGCATTTCTAAAATTGGTATGGCACTGTTTCGCCATTTCGGACGGATGTTGCACCTTGCACCGCGGATGTTGCACCCTGTAGATATCGATTATTCGGACGGCCATAACTTCTGGCTCGTTTAGAGTTACGAGAGCCATAACCTGTCAAAACGAAGGCCTCGATGAGTTCTACGGCTTTGACGGCTTTCAGCCATCAATGGATAGATTAATGCCCAAAAAGGACAACCCGAATCTCAATCGGGTCTCGTAATTTTTTTACCCTTCGTTTTTTCGACACGTGGATTTTTACGGTAAAGCGGGATTACCGTGGCCCGTCTTCGACTTCCCATCGCTGGAGAGTGGGGCACCATAGTATTGTTCCGTTTCAAATCCATGCACGCATTTCTAAAAGTCGTAAGGCACTATTTCGCCATTTCGGACGGATGTTGCACCTTGCACCGTGGATGTTGCACCCTGTAGATATCGATTATTCAGACTGCCATAACTTCTGGCTCGTTTAGAGTTACGGGAGCCATAACCTGTCAAAACGAAGGCCTCGATGAGTTCTACGGCTTTGACAGCTTTCAGCCGTCAACGGATAGAATAATGCCCAAAAAGGACAACCCGAATCTCAATCGGGTCTCGTAAGTTTTTTACCCTTCGTTTTTTCGACACGTGGATTTTTACGGTAAAACGGGATTACCATGGCCCGTCTTCGACTTCCCATTGCTGGAGAGTGGTGACCATGGTACTGTTCCATTTCAAATCCATGCGTGCATTTCTAAAAGTCGTAAGGCACTGTTTCGCCATTTCGGACGGATGTTGCACCTTGCACCGTGGATGTTGCCCCCTATAGATATCGATTATTCGGACGGCCATAACTTCTGGCTCATTTAGAGTTACGGGAGCCATAACCTGTCAAAACGAAGGCCTCGATGAGTTCTACGGCTTTGACAGCTTTCAGCCATCAACGGATAGATTAATGCCCAAAAAGGACAACCCGAATCTCAATCGGGTCTCGTAAGTTTTTTACCCTTCGTTTTTTCGACACGTGGATTTTTACGGTAAAACGGGATTACGGTGACCGGTCATCGATTTACCATCGCTAGAGAGTGGTGCACCACGGTACTGTTCCGTTTCAAATCCATGCACGCATTTCTAAAGGTCGTACGACACCGTTTCGCCATTTCGGACGGATGTTGCACCTTGCACCATGGATGTTGCACCCTGTAGATATCGATTATTCGGACGGCCATTACTTCTGGCTCGTTTAGAGTTACGGGAGCCATAACCTGTCAAAACGAAGGCCTCGATGAGTTCTATGGCTTTGACAGCTTCGAGCCGTCAACGGATAGATTAATGCCCAAAAAGGAAAACCCGAATCTCAATCGGGTCTCGTAAGTTTTTTACCCTTCGTTTTTTCGACACGTGGATTTTTACGGTAAAACGGGATTACCGTGGCCCGTCTTCGACTTCCCATCGCTGGAGAGTGGTGCACCATGGTACTGTTCCGTTTCAAATCCATGCACGCATTTCTAAAGGTCGTACGGCACCGTTTCGCCATTTTCGGACGGATGTTGCACCTTGCACCATGGATGTTGCACCCTATAGATATCGATTATTCGGACGGCCATTACTTCTGGCTCGTTTAGAGTTACGGGAGCCATGACCTGTCAAAACGAAGGCCTCGATGAGTTCTATGGCTTTGACAGCTTTGAGCCGTCAACGGATAGATTAATGCCCAAAAAGGATAACCCGAATCTCAATTGGGTCTCGTAAGTTTTTTACCCTTCGTTTTTTCGACACGTGGATTTTTACGGTAAAGCGGGATTGCCGTGGCACGTCTTCGACTTCCCATCGCTGGAGAGTGGTGCACCATTGTATTGTTCCATTTCAAATCCTTGCACGCATTTCTAAAAGTCGTAAGGCACTGTTTCGCTATTTCGGACGGATGTTGCACCTTGCACCGTGGATGTTGCACCCTGTAGATATCGATTATTCGCACGGCCATAACTTCTGGCTCGTTTAGAGTTACGGGAGCCATAACTTGTCAAAACGAAGGCCTCGATGAGTTCTACAGCTTTGACAGCTTTCAGCCGTAAACGGATAGATTAATGCCCAAAAAGGACAACCCGAATCTCAATCGGGTCTCGTAAGTTTTTTACCCTTCGTTTTTTCGACACGTGGATTTTTACGGTAAAACGGGATTACCGTGGCCCATCTTCGACTTCCCATCGCTGGAGAGTGGTGCACCATGGTACTGTTCCGTTTCAAATCCATGCACGCATTTCTAAAATTCGTACGGCACTGTTTCGCCATTTCGGACGGATGTTGCACCTTGCACCGTGGATGTTGCACCCTGTAGATATCGATTATTCGGACGGCCATAACTTCTGGCTCGTTTAGAGTTACGTGAGCCATAACCTGTCAAAACGAAGGCCTCGATGAGTTCTACGACTATGACAGCTTTCAGCCGTCGACGGATAGATTAATGCCCAAAAAGGACAACCCAAATCTCAATCGGGTCTCGTAAGTTTTTTACCCTTCGTTTTTTCGACACGTGGATTTTTACGGTAAAACTGGATTACGGTGGCTGGTCTTCGACTTCCCATCGCTGAAGAGTGGTGCACCATGGGACTGTTCCGTTACAAATCCATGCACGCATTTCTAAAAGTCGTACGGCACTGTTTCGCCATTTCGGACGGATGTTGCACCCTGTAGATATCGATTATTCGGACGGCCATTACTTCTGGCTCGTTTAGAGTTACAGGAGCCATAACCTGTCAAAACGAAGGCCTCGATGAGTTCTACGGCTTTGAAAGCTTTCAGCCGTCAACGGATAGATTTATGCCCAAAAAGGACAACCCGAATCTCAATCGGGTCTCGTAAGTTTTTTACCCTTCGTTTTTTCGACACGTGGATTTTTACGGTAAAACGGGATTACCGTGGTCCGTCTTCGACTTCCCATCGCTGGAGAGTGGTGCACCACGTTACTGTTCCGTTTCAAATCCATGCACGCATTTCTAAAAGTCATACGGCACTGTTTCGCCATTTCGGACGGATATTGCGCCTTGCACCGTGGATTTTGCACCCCGTAGATATCGATTATTCGAACGGCCGTAACTTCCGGCTCGTTTAGAGTTACGAGAGCCATAACCTATCAAAACGAAGGCCTCGATGAGTTCTACGGCTTTGACAGCTTTGAGCCATCAACGGATAGATTAATGCCTAAAAAGGACAACCCGAATCTCAATCGGGTCTCGTAAGTTTTTTACCCTTCGTTTTTTCGACACGTGGATTTTTACGGTAAAACGGGATTACCGTGGCCCGTCTTCGACTTCCCATCGCTGGAGAGTGGTGCACCATGGTACTGTTCCGTTTCAAATCCATGAACGCATTTCTAAAAGTCGTAAGGCACTATTTCGCCATTTCGGACGGATGTTGCACCTGGCACCGTGGATGTTGCCCCCTGTAGATATCGATTATTCGGACGGCCATAACTTCTGGCTCGTCTAGAGTTACGGGAGCCATAACCTGTCAAACCGAAGGCCTTGATGAGTTCTACGGCTTTGACAGCTTTCAGCCGCCAACAGATAGATTAATGCCCAAAAAGCACAACACGAATCTCAAACGGGTCTCGTAAGTTTTTTACCCTTCGTTTTTTCGACACGTGGATTTTTACGGTAAAACAGGATTACGGTGGCTGGTCTTCGATTTACCATCGCTGGAGAGCGGTGCACCATGGTACTATTCCGTTTCAAATCCATGCACGCATTTCTAAAGGTCGTACGACACCGTTTCACCATTTCGGACGGATGTTGCACCTTGCACCGTGGATGTTGCACCCTGTAGATATCGATTATTCGGACGGCCATAACTTTTGGCTCATTTAGAGTTACAAAAGCCATAACCTGTCAAAACGAAGGCCTCGATGAGTTCTACGGCTTTGATGTCTTTCAGCCGTCAACGGATAGATTAATGCCCAAAAAGGACAGCCCGAATCTCAATCGGGTCTCGTAAGTTTTTTACCCTTCGTTTTTTCGACACGTGGATTTTTACGGTAAAACGGGATTACCGTGGCCCGTCTTCGACTTCCCATCGCTGGAGAGTGGTGCACCATGGTAATGTTCTGTTTCAAATCCATGCACGCATTTCTAAAGGTCGTACGGCACAGTTTCGCCATTTCGGACGAATGTTGCACCTTGCACCGTGGATGTTGCACCCTGTAGATATCAATTATTCGGACGGCCATAACTTCTGGCTCGTTTAGAGTTACGGGAGCCATAACCTGTCAAAACGAAGGCCTCGATGAGTTCTATGGCAATGAAGGCTTTCAGATGTCAACGGATAGATTAATGCCCAAAAAGGACAACCCGAATCTCAATCGGGTCTCGTTAGTTTTTTACCATTCGTTTTTTCGACATGTGGATTTTTACGGTAAAACGAAATTACCATGGCCCGTCTTCGACTTCCCATCGCTTAAGAGTGGTGCACCAAGGTACTGTTTCGTTTCGAATCCATGCACGCATTTCTAAAAGTCGTACGACACTGTTTCGCCATTTCGGACGGATGTTGCACCTTGCACCGTGGATGTTGCACCCTATAGATATCGATTATTCAGACGGCCATAACTTCTGGCTCGTTTAGAGTTACTGGAGCCATAACCTGTCAAAATGAAGGCCTCGATGAGTTCTACGGCTTTGACAGTTGTGAGCCGTCAACCGATAGATTAGTGTCCAAAAAGGACAACCCGAATCTTAATCGGGTCTCGTAAGTTTTTTACCCTTCGTTTTTTCGACACGTGGATTTTTACGGTAAAACGGGGTTACGGTGGCTGGTCATCGATTAACCATCGCTGGAGAGTGGTGCACCATGGTACTATTCCGTTTCAAATCCACGCATGCATTTCTAAAGGTCGTACGGCACTGTTTCGCCATTTCGGACGGATGTTGCACCATGCACCGTGGATGTTCCTCCCTGTAGATATCGATTATTCGGACGGTCATAACTTCTAGCTCGTTTAGAGTTACAGGAGCCATAACCTGTCAAAACGAATGCCTCGATGGGTTCTACGGCTTTGACTGCTTTAAGCCGTCAACAGATAGATTAATGCCCAAAAAGGACAACCCGAATCTTAATCGGGTCTCGTAAGTTTTTTACCCATCGTTTTTTCGACACGTGGATTTTTACGGTAAAATGGGATTACCGTGGCCCATCTTCGACTTCCCATCGCTGAAGAGTGGTGCACCATGGGACTGTTACGTTTCAAATCCATGCACGCATTTCTAAAAGTCGTACGGCACTGTTTCGCCATTTCGGACGGATGTTGCACCTTGCACCGTGGATGTTGCACCCTGTAGATACCGATTATTCGGACGGCCATAACTTCTGGCTCGTTTAGAGTTACGGGAGCCATAACCTGTCAAAATGAAGGCCTCGATGAGTTCTACGGCTTTGACAGCTTTGTGCCGTCAACGGATGATTAATGCCCAAAAAGGACAACCCGAATCTCAATCGGGTCTCGTAAGTTTTTTACCCTTCGTTTTTTCGACAGGGGGATTTTTACGGTAACACGGGATTACCGTGCCCCGTCTTCGACTTCCCATCCATGAAGAGTGGTGCACCATGGTAATGTTTCGTTTCAAATCCATGCACGCAATTCTAAAAGTCGTACGGCACCGTTTCGCCATTTCGGACGGATGTTGCACCTTGCACCGTGGATGTTGCACCCTGTAGATATCGATTATTCGGACGGCCATAACTTCTGGCTCGATTAGAGTTACTGGAGCCATAACCTGTCAAAACGAAGGCCTCGATGAGTTCTACGGCTTTGACAGCTTTCAGCCATCAACGGATAGATTAATGCCCAAAAAGGACAAGACGAATCTCAATCGGTTCTCGTAAGTTTTTTACCCTTCGTTTTTTCGACAGGTGGATTTTTACGGTAAAACGGGATTACCGTGCCCCGTCTTCGACTTCCCATCCATGAAGAGTGGTGCACCATGGTAATGTTTCGTTTCAAATCCATGCACGCAATTCTAAAAGTCGTACGGCACCGTTTCGCCATTTCGGACGGATGTTGCACCTTGCACCGTGGATGTTGCACCCTGTAGATATCAATTATTCGGACGGCCATAACTTCTGGCTCGATTAGAGTTACTGGAGCCATAACCTGTCAAAACGAAGGCCTCGATGAGTTCTATGGCTTTGACAGCTTTCAGCTGTCAACGGATAGATTAATGCCCAAAAAGGACAACCCGAATCTCAATCGGGTCTCGTAAGTTTTTTACCCTTCGTTTTTTCGACACGTGGATTCTTACGGTAAAACGGAATTACCGTGGCCCGTCTTCGACTTCCCATCGCTGGAGAGTGGTGCACCAAGGTACTCTTCCGTTTCAAATCCATGCACGCATTTCTAAAAGTCGTACGGCACTGTTTCGCCATTTCGGACGGATGTTGCACCTTGCACCGTGGATGTTGCACCCTGTAGATATCGATTATTCGGACAGCCATAACTTCTGGCTCGTTTAGAGTTACGGGAGCCATAACCTGTCAAAACGAAGGCCTCTATGAGTTCTACGGCTTTGACAGCTTTCAGCCATCAACGGATAGATTAATGCCCAAAAAGGACAACCCGAATCTCAATCGGGTCTCGTAAGTTTTTTACCCTTCGTTTTTTCGACACGTGGATTTTTGCGGTAAAACGGGATTACGGTGGCTGGTCTTCGATTTACCATCGATGGAGAGTGGTGCACCATGGTACTGTTCCGTTTCAAATCCATGCACGAATTTCTAAAGGTCGTACGACACTGTTTCGCCATTTCGGACGGATGTTGCACCTTGCACCGCGGATGTTGCAACCTGTAGATATCGATTATTCGGACGTCCCTAACTTCTGGCTCGTTTAGAGTTACGGGAGCCATAACCTGTCAAAACGAAGGCCTCGATGAGTTCTACGGCTTTGACCGCTTTCAGCCGTCAACGGATAGAATAATGCCCAAAAAGGACAACCCGAATCTCAATCGGGTCTCGTAAGTTTTTTACCCTTCGTTTTTTCGACACGTGGATTTTTACGGTAAAACGGGATTACCATGGCCCGTCTTCGACTTCCCATTGCTGGAGAGTGGTGACCATGGTACTGTTCCATTTCAAATCCATGCGTGCATTTCTAAAAGTCGTAAGGCACTGTTTCGCCATTTCGGACGGATGTTGCACCTTGCACCGTGGATGTTGCCCCCTATAGATATCGATTATTCGGACGGCCATAACTTCTGGCTCATTTAGAGTTACGGGAGCCATAACCTGTCAAAACGAAGGCCTCGATGAGTTCTACGGCTTTGACAGCTTTCAGCCATCAACGGATAGATTAATGCCCAAAAAGGACAACCCGAATCTCAATCGGGTCTCGTAAGTTTTTTACCCTTCGTTTTTTCGACACGTGGATTTTTACGGTAAAACGGGATTACGGTGACCGGTCATCGATTTACCATCGCTAGAGAGTGGTGCACCACGGTACTGTTCCATTTCAAATCCATGCACGCATTTCTAAAGGTCGTACGGCACCGTTTCGCCATTTCGGACGGATGTTGCACCTTGCACCATGGATGTTGCACCCTGTAGATATCGATTATTCGGACGGCCATTACTTCTGGCTCGTTTAGAGTTACGGGAGCCATAACCTGTCAAAACGAAGGCCTCGATGAGTTCTATGGCTTTGACAGCTTCGAGCCGTCAACGGATAGATTAATGCCCAAAAAGGAAAACCCGAATCTCAATCGGGTCTCATAAGTTTTTTACCCTTCGTTTTTTCGACACGTGGATTTTTACGGTAAAACGGGATTACCGTGGCCCGTCTTCGACTTCCCATCGCTGGAGAGTGGTGCACCACGGTACTGTTCCGTTTCAAATCCATGCACGCATTTCTAAAGGTCGTACGGCACCGTTTCGCCATTTTCGGACGGATGTTGCACCTTGCACCATGGATGTTGCACCCTATAGATATCGATTATTCGGACGGCCATTACTTCTGGCTCGTTTAGAGTTACGGGAGCCATAACCTGTCAAAACGAAGGCCTCGATGAGTTCTATGGCTTTGACAGCTTTGAGCCGTCAACGGATAGATTAATGCCCAAAAAGGACAACCCGAATCTCAATCGGGTCTCGTAAATTTTTTACCCTTCGTTTTTTCGACACGTGGATTTTTACGGTAAAGCGGGATTACCGTGGCACGTCTTCGACTTCCCATCGCTGGAGAGTGGTGCACCATTGTATTGTTCCATTTCAAATCCTTGCACGCATTTCTAAAAGTCGTAAGGCACTGTTTCGCTATTTCGGACGGATGTTGCACCTTGCACCGTGGATGTTGCACCCTGTAGATATCGATTATTCGCACGGCCATAACTTCTGCTTCGTTTAGAGTTACGGGAGCCATAACCTGTCAAAACGAAGGCCTCGATGAGTTCTACAGCTTTGACAGCTTTCAGCCGTAAACGGATAGATTAATGCCCAAAAAGGACAACCCGAATCTCAATCGGGTCTCGTAAGTTTTTTACCCTTCGTTTTTTCGACACGTGGATTTTTACGGTAAAACGGGATTACCGTGGCCCATCTTCGACTTCCCATCGCTGGAGAGTGGTGCACCATGGTACTGTTCCGTTTCAAATCCATGCACGCATTTCTAAAATTCGTACGGCACTGTTTCGCCATTTCGGACGGATGTTGCACCTTGCACCGTGGATGTTGCACCCTGTAGATATCGATTATTCGGACGGCCATAACTTCTGGCTCGTTTAGAGTTACGTGAGCCATAACCTGTCAAAACGAAGGCCTCGATGAGTTGTACGACTATGACAGCTTTCAGCCGTCGACGGATAGATTAATGCCCAAAAAGGACAACCCAAATCTCAATCGGGTCTCGTAAGTTTTTTACCCTTCGTTTTTTCGACACGTGGATTTTTACGGTAAAACTGGATTACGGTGGCTGGTCTTCGACTTCCCATCGCTGAAGAGTGGTGCACCATGGGACTGTTCCGTTACAAATCCATGCACGCATTTCTAAAAGTCGTACGGCACTGTTTCGCCATTTCGGACGGATGTTGCACCCTGTAGATATCGATTATTCGGACGGCCATAACTTCTGGCTCGTTTAGAGTTACAGGAGCCATAACCTGTCAAAACGAAGGCCTCGATGAGTTCTACGGCTTTGAAAGCTTTCAGCCGTCAACGGATAGATTTATGCCCAAAAAGGACAACCCGAATCTCAATCGGGTCTCGTAAGTTTTTTACCCTTCGTTTTTTCGACACGTGGATTTTTACGGTAAAACGGGATTACCGTGGTCCGTCTTCGACTTCCCATCGCTGGAGAGTGGTGCACCACGTTACTGTTCCGTTTCAAATCCATGCACGCATTTCTAAAAGTCATACGACACTGTTTCGCCATTTCGGACGGATATTGCGCCTTGCACCGTGGATTTTGCACCCTGTAGATATCGATTATTCGGACGGCCGTAACTTCCGGCTCGTTTAGAGTTACGAGAGCCATAACCTGTCAAAACGAAGGCCTCGATGAGTTCTACGGCTTTGACAGCTTTGAGCCATCAACGGATAGATTAATGCCCAAAAAGGACAACCCGAATCTCAATCGGGTCTCGTATGTTTTTTACCCTTCGTTTTTTCGACACGTGGATTTTTACGGTAAAACGGGATTACCGTGGCCCGTCTTCGACTTCCCATCGCTGGAGAGTGGTGCACCATGGTACTGTTCCGTTTCAAATCCATGAACGCATTTCTAAAAGTCGTAAGGCACTGTTTCGCCATTTCGGACGGATGTTGCACCTTGCACCGTGGATGTTGCCCCCTGTAGATATCGATTATTCGGACGGCCATAACTTCTGGCTCGTTTAGATTTACGGCAGCCATAACCTGTCATACCGAAGGCCTTGATGAGTTCTACGGCTTTGACAGCTTTCAGCCGCCAACAGATAGATTAATGCCCAAAAAGCACAACACGAATCTCAAACGGGTCTCGTAAGTTTTTTACCCTTCGTTTTTTCGACACGTGGATTTTTACGGTAAAACAGGATTACGGTGGCTGGTCTTCGATTTACCATCGCTGGAGAGTGGTGCACCACGGTACTATTCCGTTTCAAATCGATGCACGCATTTCTAAAGCTCGTACGGCACCGTTTCACCATTTCGGACGGATGTTGCACCTTGCACCATGGATGTTGCACCCTGTAGATATCGATTATTCGGACGGCCATAACTTTTGGCTCATTTAGAGTTACAAAAGCCATAACCTGTCAAAACGAAGGCCTTGATGAGTTCTACGGCTTTGACGTCTTTCAGCCGTCAACGGATAGATTAATGCCCAAAAAGGACAGCCCGAATCTCAATCGGGTCTCGTAAGTTTTTTACCCTTCGTTTTTTCGACACGTGGATTTTTACGGTAAAACGGGATTACCGTGGCCCGTCTTCGACTTCCCATCGCTGGAGAGTGGTGCACCATGGTAATGTTCTGTTTCAAATCCATGCACGCATTTCTAAAGGTCGTACGGCACAGTTTCGCCATTTCGGACGAATGTTGCACCTTGCACCGTGGATGTTGCACCCTGTAGATATCAATTATTCGGACGGCCATAACTTCTGGCTCGTTTAGAGTTACGGGAGCCATAACCTGTCAAAACGAAGGCCTCGATGAGTTCTATGGCAATGAAGGCTTTCAGATGTCAACGGATAGATTAATGCCCAAAAAGGACAACCCGAATCTCAATCGGGTCTCGTTAGTTTTTTACCATTCGTTTTTTCGACATGTGGATTTTTACGGTAAAACGGAATTACCATGGCCCGTCTTCGACTTCCCATCGCTTAAGAGTGGTGCACCAAGGTACTGTTCCGTTTCGAATCCATGCACGCATTTCTAAAAGTCGTACGACACTGTTTCGCCATTTCGGACGGATGTTGCACCTTGCACCGTGGATGTTGCACCCTATAGATATCGATTATTCAGACGGCCATAACTTCTGGCTCGTTTAGAGTTACTGGAGCCATAACCTGTCAAAATGAAGGCCTCGATGAGTTCTACGGCTTTGACAGTTGTGAGCCGTCAACCGATAGATTAGTGTCCAAAAAGGACAACCCGAATCTTAATCGGGTCTCGTAAGTTTTTTACCCTTCGTTTTTCCGACACGTGGATTTTTACGGTAAAACGGGGTTACGGTGGCTGGTCTTCGATTAACCATCGCTGGAGAGTGGTGCACCATGGTACTATTCCGTTTCAAATCCATGCACGCATTTCTAAAGGTCGTACGGCACTGTTTCGCCATTTCGGACGGATGTTGCACCATGCACCGTGGATATTCCTCCCTGTAGATATCGATTATTCGGACGGTCATAACTTCTAGCTCGTTTAGAGTTACAGGAGCCATAACCTGTCAAAACGAATGCCTCGATGGGTTCTACGGCTTTGACTGCTTTAAGCCGTCAACTGATAGATTAATGCCCAAAAAGGACAACCCGAATCTTAATCGGGTCTCGTAAGTTTTTTACCCATCGTTTTTTCGACACGTGGATTTTTACGGTAAAATGGGATTACCGTGGCCCATCTTCGACTTCCCATCGCTGAAGAGTGGTGCACCATGGGACTGTTCCGTTTCAAATCCATGCACGCATTTCTAAAAGTCGTACGGCACTGTTTCGCCATTTCGGACGGATGTTGCACCTTGCACCGTGGATGTTGCACCCTGTAGATACCGATTATTCGGACGGCCATAACTTCTGGCTCGTTTAGAGTTACGGGAGCCATAACCTGTCAAAATGAAGGCCTCGATGAGTTCTACGGCTTTGACAGCTTTGTGCCGTCAACGGATAGATTAATGCCCAAAAAGGACAACCCGAATCTCAATCGGGTCTCGTAAGTTTTTTACCCTTCGTTTTTTCGACACGTGGATTTTTACGGTAAAACGGGATTACCGTGGCCCGTCTTCGACTTCCCATTGCTGGAGAGTGATGCACCATGGTACTGTTTCGTTTCAAATCCATGCACGCATTTCTAAAAGTCATACGGCACTGTTTCGCCATTTCGGACGGATGTTGCACCTTGCACCGTGGATGTTGCACCCTGTAGATATCGATTATTCGGACGGCCATAACTTCGGGCTCGTTTAGAGTTATGGGAGCCATAACCTGTCAAAACGAAGGCCTCGATGAGTTCTACGGCTTTGACAGCTTTCAGCCACCAACGGATAGATTAATGCCCAAAAAGGACAAGACGAATCTCAATCGGTTCTCGTAAGTTTTTTACCCTTCGTTTTTTCGACAGGTGGATTTTTACGGTAAAACGGGATTACCGTGCCCCGTCTTCGACTTCCCATCCATGAAGAGTGGTGCACCATGGTAATGTTTCGTTTCAAATCCATGCACGCAATTCTAAAAGTCGTACGGCGCCGTTTCGCCATTTCGGACGGATGTTGCACCTTGCACCGTGGATGTTGCACCCTGTAGATATCGATTATTCGGACGGGCATAACTTCTGGCTCGTTTAGAGTCACGGGAGCCATAACCTGTCAAAACGAAGGCCTCGATGAGTTCTACGGCTTTGACGGCTTTCAGCCTTCAACGGATATATTAATGCCCAAAAAGGACAACCTGAATCTCAATCGAGTCTCGTAAGTTTTTTACCCTTCGTTTTTTCGACACGTTGATTTTTACGGCAAAACGGGATTACGCTGGCTGGTCTTCGATCTACCATCGCTGGAGAGTGGTGCACCATGATACTGTTCCGTTTCAAATCCATGCATGCATTTCTAAAGGTCGTACGGCACTGTTTCGCCATTTCGGACGGATGTTGCACCGTGCACCGTGGATGTTGCACCCTGTAGATATCGATTATTCGGACGGCCATAACTTCTGGCTAGTTTAGAGTTATGGGAGCCATAACCTGTCAAAATGAAGGCATCGATGAGTTCAACGGCTTTGACAGCTTTCAGCCGTCAACGGATTGATTAATACCCAAAAAGGACAACCCGAATCTCAATCGGGTCTCGTAAGTATTTTATCCTTCGTTTTTTTCGACACGTGGATTTTTACGGTAAAACGGGATTACGGTGGCTGGTCTTCGACTTCCCATCGCTGAAGAGTGGTGCACCATGGTACTGTTCCGTTTCAAATCCATGCACGCATTTCTAAAAGTCGTATGACACTGTTTCGCCATTTCGGACGGATGTTGCACCCTGTAGATATCGATTATTCGGACGGCCATATCTTCTGGCTCGTTTAGAGTTACGGGAGCCATAACCTGTCAAAACGAAGGCCTCGATGAGTTCTACGGCTTTGAATGCTTTCAGCCGTCAACGGATAGATTAATGCCCAAAAACGACAACCCGAATCTCAATCGGGTCTCGTAAGTTTTTTACCCTTCGTTTTTTCGACACGTGGATTTTTACGCTATAACGGGATTACGGTGGCTGGTCTTCGATTTACCATCGCTGGAGAGTGGTACACCATAGTACTGTTCCGTTTCAAATCCATGCACGCATTTCTAAAGGTCGTACGACACTGTTTCGCCATTTCGGACGGATGTTGCACCTTGCACCGTGGATGTTGCACCCTGTAGATATCGATTATTCGGACGGCCATAACTTCTGGCTCGTTTAGAGTTACGGGAGCCATAACCTGTCAAAACGAAGGCCTCGATGAGTTCTATGGCTTTGAACGCTTTCAGACGTCAACGGATAGATTAATGCCCAAAAAGGACAACCCGAATCTCAATCGGGTCTCGTTTGTTTTTTACCATTCGTTTTTTCGACACGTGGATTTTTACGGTAAAACGGAATTACCGTGGCCCGTCTTCGACTTCCCATCGCTGAAGAGTGGTGCACCAAGGTACTGTTCCGTTTCGAATCCATGCACGCATTTCTAAAAGTCGTACGACACTGTTTCTCCATTTCGGACGGATGTTGCACCTCGCACCGTGGATGTTGCACCCTATAGATATCGATTATTTAGACGGCCATAACTTCTAGCTCCTTTAGAGTTACTAGAGCCATAACCTGTCAAAATGAAGGCCTCGATGAGTTCTACGGCTTTGACAGCTTTGAGCCGTCAACCGATAGATTAACGCCCAAAAAGGACAACCCGAATCTCAATCGGGTCTCGTAAGTTTTTTACCCTTCGTTTTTTCGACACGTGGATTTTTACGGTAAAACGGGATTACCGTGGCCAGTCTTCGACTTCCCATCGCTGGAGAGTGGTGCACCATGGTACTGTTCTGTTTCAAGTCCATGCACGCATTTCTAAAAGTCATACAGCACTGTTTCGCCATTTCGGACTGATGTTGCGCCTTGCACCATGGATGTTGCACCCTGTAGATATCGATTATTCAGACGGCCATAACTTCTGGCTCGTTTAGAGTTACGGGAGACATAACCTGTCAAAATGAAGGCTTCGATGAGTTCTACGTCTTTGACAGCTTTGAGCCATCAACGGATAGATTAGTGCCCAAAAAGGACAGCCGAATATCAATCGGGTCTCGTAAGTTTTTTACCCTTCGTTTTTTCGACACGTGGATTTTACGGTAAAACGGGATTACCGTGGCCCGTCTTCGACTTCCCATAGCTGGAGAGTGGTGCATCATGGTACTGTTCCGTTTCAAATCCATTCATGCATTTCTAAAATTCGTACGGCACTGTTTCGCCATTTCGGACGGATGTTGCACCTTGCACCGTGGATGTTGCACCCTGTAGATATCGATTATTCGGACGGCCATAACTACTGGCTCGTTTAGAGTTACGGGAGCCATAACCTGTCAAAACGAAGGCCTCGATGAGTTCTTCGGCTTTGACAGCTTTCAGCTGTCAACGGATATATTAATGCCCAAAAAGGACAACCCGAATCTCAATCGGGTCTCGTAAGTTTTTTACCCTTCGTTTTTTCGACAGGTGGATTTTTACGGTAAAACGGGATTACGGTGGCTGGTCTTCGATTTACCATCGCTGGAGAGTGGTGCACCAGGGTACTGTTCGATTTCAAATCCATGCATGCCTTTCTAAAGGTCGTACGGCACCTTTTCGCCATTTCAGACGGATGTTGCACCTTGCACCATGGATGTTGCACTCTGTAGATATCGATTATTCGGACGGCCATAACTTCTGGCTCGTTTAGAGTTACAGGAGCCATAACCTGTCAAAATGAAGGCCTCGATGAGTTCTAAGGCTTTGACAGCTTTGAGCCGTCAACGGAAAGATTAATGCCCAAAAAGGACAACCCGAATCTCAATCGGGTCTCGTAAGTTTTTTACCCTTCGTTTTTTCGACTCGTGGACTTTACGGTAAAACGAGATTACCGTGGCCCGTCTTCGACTTCCTATCGCTGGAGAGTGGTGCACCAAGGTGCTGTTCCGTTTCAAATCCATGCATGCATTTCTAAAATTCGTACGACACTGTTTCGCCATTTCGGACGGATGTTGCACCTTGCACCGTGGATGTTGCACCCTGTAGATATCAATTATTCAGACGGCCATAACTCCTGGCTCGTTTAGAGTTACGAGAGCCATAACCTGTCAAAATGAAGGCCTCGATGAGTTCTACGGCTTTGACAGCTTTGAGCCGTCAACGGATAGATTAATGCCCGAAAAGGACAACCCGAATCTCAACCGGGTCTCGTAAGTTTTTTACCCTTCGTTTTTTCGACACGTGGATTTTTACGGTAAAACGGGATTACCGTGGCCCGTCTTCGACTTCCCATCGCTGGAGAGTGGTGCACCAAGGTACTGTTCCGTTTCAAATCCATGCACGCATTTCTAAAAGTCGTACAACACTGTTTCGCCATTTCGGACGGATGTTGCACCTTGCACCGTGGATGTTGCACCCTGTAGATATCGATTATTCGGACGGCCATAACTTCTGGCTCGTTTAGAGTTACGAGAGCCATAACCTGTCAAAACGAAGGCCTCGATGAGTTCTACGGCTTTGACAGCTTTCAACCGTCAACGGATAGATTAATGCCCAAAAAAGACAACCCGAATCTCAAACAGGTCTCGTAAGTTTTTTACCCTTCGTTTTTTCGACACGTGGATTTTTATGGTAAAACGGGATTACGGTGGCTGGTCTTCGATTTACCATCGCTGGAGAGTGGTGCATCAAGGTACTGTTTCGTTTCAAATCCATGCACGCATTTCTAAAGGTCGTACGACACCGTTTCGCCATTTCGGACGGATGTTGCACCTTGCACCGTGGATGTTGCACCGTGTAGATATCGATTATTGGGACGGCCATAACTTCTGGCTCGTTTAGAGTTACAAAAGCCATAACCTGTCAAAACGGAGGCCTTGATGAGTTCAACGGCTTTGAAAGCTTTCAGCCGTCAACGGATAGATTGATGCCCAAAAAGGACAACTCGAATCTCAATTGGGTCTCGTAAGTTTTTTACCCTTCGTTTTTTCGGCACGTGGATTTTTACGGTAAAATGGGATTACCATGGCTGGTCTTCCATTTACCATCGCTGGAGAGTGGTTCACCATGGTACTGTTCCGTTTCAAATCCATGCACGTATTTCTAAAGGTCGTACGACACTGTTTCGCCATTTCGGACGGATGTTGCACCCTACAGATATCGATTATTCGGACGGCCATAACTTCTGGCTCGTTTAGAGTTACGGGTGCCATAACCTGTCAAAATGAAGGCCTCGATGAGTTCTACGACTTTGACAGCTTTGAGCCATCAACGGATAGATTAATGCCCAAAAAGGACAACCCGAATCTCAATCGGGTCTCGTAAGTTTTTTACCCTACGTTTTTTCGACACGTGGATTTTTACGGTAAAACGGGATTACCGTGGCCCGTCTTCGACTTCCCATCGCTGGAGAGTGGTGCACCATGGTACTGTTCCGTTTCAAATCCATGCACGCATTTCTAAAATTCGTACGGCACTGTTTCGCCATTTCGGACGGATGTTGCACCTTGCACCGCGGATGTTGCACCCTGTAGATATCGATTATTCGGACGGCCATAACTTCTGGCTCGTTTAGAGTTACGGGAGCCATAACCTGTCAAAATGAAGGCCTCGATGAGTTATACCGCTTTGACAGCTTTCAGCCGTCAACAGATAGATTAATGCCCAAAAAGGACAACCCGAATCTCAATCGGGTCTCGTAAGTTTTTTACCCTTCGTTTTTTCGACACGTGGATTTTTACGGTAAAACGGGATTACGGTGGCTGGTCTTCGATTTACCATCGCTGCAGAGTGGTGCACCATGGTATTGTTCCGTTTCAAATCCGTGCATGCATTTCTAAAGGTCGTACAGCACCTTTTCGCCATTTCGGACGGATGTTGCACCTTGCACCGTGGATGTTGCACCCTGTAGATATCGATTATTCGGACGGCCATAACTTCTGGCTTGTTTAGAGTTACAAAAGCCATAACCTGTCAAAACGAAGGCCTCGATGAGTTCTATGGCTTTGAAAGCTTTCAGCCGTCAACAGATAGATTAATGCCCAAAAAGGATAACCCGAATCTCAATTGGGTCTCGTAAGTTTTTTACCCTTCGTTTTTTCGACACGTGGATTTTTGCGGTAAAACGGGATTACCGTGGCCCGTCTTCGACTTCCTATCGCTGAAGAGTGGTGCACCAAGGTACTGTTCCATTTAAAATCCATGCCCGCATTTCTAAAAGTCGTACGGCACTGTTTCGCCATTTCGGACGGATGTTGCACCTTGCACCGTGGATGTTGCACCCTATAGATATCGATTATTCGGACGGCCATAACTTCTGGCTCGTTTAGAGTTACAGGAGCCATAACCTGTCAAAATGAAGGCCTCGATGAGTTCTAAGGATTTGATAGCTTTGAGCCGTCAACAGATAGATTAATGCCCAAAAAGGACAACCGGAATCTCAATCGGGTCTCGTAAGTTTTTTACCCTTCGTTTTTTCGACTCGTGGACTTTACGGTAAAACGGGATTACCGTGGCCCGTCTTCGACTTCCCATCGCTGGAGAGTGGTGCACCATGGTACTGTTCCGTTTCAAATCCATGCACGCATTTCTAAAAGTCATACAGCACTGCTTCGCCATTTCGGACGGATGTTGCGCCTTGCACCGTGGATGTTGCACCCTGTAGATATCGATTATTCGGACGGCCATAACTTCTGGCTCGTTTAGAGTTACGGGAGCCATAACCTGTCAAAATGAAGGCCTCGATGAGTTCTACGGCGTTGACAGCTTTGAGCCGTCAACGGGTAGATTAATGCCCAAAAAGGACAACCCGAATCTCAATCGGGTCTCGTAAGTTTTTTACCCTTCGTTTTTTCGACACGTGGATTTTTACGGTAAAACGGGATTACCGTGTCCCGTCTTTTACTTCCCATCGCTGGAGAGTGGTGCACCAACGTACTGTTCCGTTTCAAATCCATGCACGCATTTCTAAAAGTCGTACGACACTGTTTCGCCATTTCGGACGGATGTTGCACCTTGCACCGTGGATGTTGCACCCTGTAGATATCGATTATTCGGACGGCCATAACTTCTGGCTCGTTTAGAGTTACGGGAGCCATAACCTGTCAAAACGAAGGCCTCGATGAGTTCTACGGCTTTGACAGCTATCAACCGTCAACGGATAGATTAATGCCCAAAAAGGACAACCCGAATCTCAATCGGGTCTCGTAAGTTTTTTACCCTTCGTTTTTTCGACACGTGGATTTTTGCGTTAAAACGGGATTACGGTGGCTGGTCTTCAATTTACCATCGCTGGAGAGTGGTGCACCATGGTACTGTTCCGTTTCAAATCCATGCATGCATTTCTAAAGGACGTATGGCACCGTTTCGCCATTTCGGACGGATGTTGCACCTTGCACCGTGGATGTTGTACCCTGTAACTATCGATTATTCGGACGGCCATAACTTCTGGCTCGTTTAGAGTTACAAAAGCCATAACCTGTCAAAACGAAGGCCTCGATGAGTTCTACGGCTTTGAAAGCTTTCAGCCATCAACGGATAGATTAATGCCAAAAAAGGACAACCCGAATCTCAATCGGGTCTCGTAAGTTTTTTACCCTTCGTTTTTTCGACACGTGGATTTTTACGTTAAAACGGGATTACCGTGGCCCGTCTTCGACTTCCCATCGCTGAAGAGTGGTGCACCAAGGTACTATTCCGTTTCAAATCCATACACGCATTTCTAAAAGTCGTACGGCACTGTTTCGCCATTTCGGACGAATGTTGCACCTTGCACCGTGGATGTTGCACCCTGCAGATATCGATTATTCGGACGGCCATAACTTCTGGCTCGTTTAGAGTTACAGGAGCCATAACCTGTAAAAATGAAGGCCTCGATGAGTTCTACGGCGTTGACAGCTTTGAGCCGTCAACGGATAGATTAAAGCCCAAAAAGGACAACCGGAATCTCAATCGGGTCTCGTAAGTTTTTTACCCTTCGTTTTTACGACACGTGGACTTTACGGTAAAACGGGATTACCGTGGCCCGTCTTCGACTTCCCATCGCTGGAGAGTGGTGCCAATGGTACTGTTCCGTTTCAAATCCATGCACGCATTTCTAAAAGTTATACGGCACTGTTTCGCCATTTCGGACGGATGTTGCACCTTGCAACGTGGATGTTGCACCCTGTAGATATCGATTATTCGGACGGCCATAACTTTTGGCTCGTTTAGAGTTGCGGGAGCCATAACCTGTCAAAATGAAGGCCTCGATGAGTTCTACGACATTGATAGCTTTGAGCCATCAACGTATAGATTAATGCCCAAAAAGGACAACGCGAATCTCAATCGGGTCTCGTAAGTTTTTTACCCTTCGTTTTTTCGACACGTGGATTGTTATGGTAAAACGGGATTACCGTGGCCCGTCTTCGACTTCCCATCGCTGGAGAGTGGTGCACCATGGTACTATTCCGTTTCAAATTCATGCACGTATTTCTAAAAGTCGAACGGCACTGTTTCGCCATTTCGGACGGATGTTGCACCTTGCACCGTGGATGTTGCACCCTGTAGATATCGATTATTCGGGCGGCCATAACTTCTGGCTCGTTTAGAGTTACAAAAGACATAACCTGTCAAAACGAAGGCCTCGATGAGTTCTACTGCTTTTAAAGCTTTCAGCCGTCAACAGATAGATTAATGCCCAAAAAGGACAACCCGAATCTCAATCGGGTCTCGTAAGTTTTTTACCCTTCGTTTTTTCGACACGTGGATTTTTACGGTAAAACGGGATTACCGTGGCTGGTCTTCGATTTACCATCGTCGGAGAGTGGTGCACCATGGTACTGTTCCGTTTCAAATCCATGCATGCATTTTTAAAGGTCGTACGGCACCGTTTCGCCATTTCGGACGGATGTTGCATGTGACGACCGCCCATGACTCCCGCACCAAAACAAGGAAATAATGCGCTGAAAGGTGTGCCAGGCAGCCATGGACGATAGTCAGGGTAAAACAAAACAAAAGAATCTCTATCGCATAACTCACAGCGCATGGATAAAATACAATAGAGAAATATAATATAGTGAAGCTCCATAGAACAGAAACATCATCATATAAGCATCACAGTAGTTTTATACAATCATCTACACAAATCCATACATGAAAGCCTCACTACAAATCACTCAACCAAATACAGCAGCGGATACCCAGTACATATAGTAAGAAAACTAATATGCAAAGCCTCCTGCTCGTCTTCGTCATCTTTAGCGTAGAACTCCTAGCACAGCACCTGTCACCTGCTACCTAGTCTGCCCATCCCAACATGGATGAACAGCCCAAGGTAATAAGAGGAGACATAAAACCTTGAGTCAGACAAAGTCTTAGTGAGCAGTAAATCAACTATCAAGCATACCAAAAGAGCATAAAGGATAAAAGGAATAGGAACCAAACCATCCCACTCCACCTCTTTCTACAGTGATAGCCCCAGACATACACTAAGGAGAAGCAAGCATAACAACATAGACAATTAAGGTAAAGCGAATACCACTCGAGTCAAGGAAGATGTTTTCCAAATACAAACCCCCAAGGCCTAAACCAAGATCAGATAAGCACCCAGAAAACACCGCTCTTGAAGCCGAATGATAATACAACCAAACATCCATGACTCTGGCTATCACTGTTATCCTTGCCTCGATTTCACCGTTAGTTGAATGACCATCTGTCAAGGGCTAATGGTAACCCCGGTTCTAACCATAACTCCGCACACTGCCTTGTGCCTAGGACTTATCTACTTTGCCCAGAGTACTCAACTACCTACCTGTAGTCTTTTGGGTGTCCCGACTACCTACCTGTAGTCGTTATGGGCGCCCCATGTACTCTTGCTTTTGAGCATGCTAGAACCTTCAACAACGACGAGATCCAAGCCTCCTAGCCATCCTTCTTGACGACTATCCTCATACAAGCTCAAGCTACCTCTTGAACAATCCATTATCAACCAACTTGAACTACTCTTCAAGTTATCAACATGCTTGGAATGATCCCTGCTTGGATTAAGCCAAGACTCACATCATACTTCGCTTCATCGCATCAAAGCAAAGTCTCAACTCAACAACATGGTTTGCCTCATCAAATCATGGCAAAGTCCCATCTCAACATCATCCAATCTATACATATGAGCTTCAACATCCGCTACATATGCCTTAAGCAGCTTTCACCATTCAAGAGCCTTCTTCCATAGCTTTTGAATCCTCTTTCATCATCTTGTTCCAAATCAACTACTAGCTAACTTGGAAACAATCAAATCAATCATACATTCAAATAATCAATCATTCAAACAAGATCTATTAAGCAATTTAAGCAATATCAACTATAATGGGAATTTCGTAAATAAACGAGCAAAAGTCCAACATATGTGAAATCATGGTTTTTAGCATAGATCTATCAATTATAAAACATGGGTTTTGTCTCTAATGCTTATTAAACAAACTTGCATAAGTAAACATCTTCAAAAACCATGGATCTAGACTTAGATCTAAGAAAAATGCATGAAATCTCTAACTTTAACACCCAAACATGCCACCAATCCAATATACTCCTTTGGATCCGCGTGAGAGATAACTACCACTCACCAAATCACCCAAACACTACAAAAACTACACACTTCAGATCTGGACAGCGAAGATCAAGGTTTGATCCGGCAATATCTCGCTCCAATCGATGAATTCTAGCTCGAACGGATGAAGATCTTCAACTTTGGCACTTGGATCTTCGATCTCGATCTTCGATCTTGGATGGATGTTAGAATTAGATTGGAATGGAGAAAAGAAGATGAAGAAATGTTGTAGTCGAGTCTTCAAAATGGCAGCACTTCGTCGCTTCAAAAACCGGTGCCAAAAAGTGAGCCAAACCCCTCTATTTATAGGCTGAATCAACCATGAGTCGTCGCTCTTAGGTCGTCGCCGACCCAACTCCTGAGTCGTCCCCGACTCATCCACATGCTGACTTACCATAAGCCACTCACACGACTCAACAACCCTGCCGACCTACGACTTAATACCAGAGCCGACCTAACTAATCAACGACTCAACACCAAGCTGCCTAACGACTTACGACTCATCGTTAAGTCGTGCCTACCGACTCAGTTGCAAACGACCTAACAACACAGCCTTATGGCCGACCTAAGTCCTAGCCGACTCAACATAAGTCGGTCACGACCTAAAAGCCTCCGACCTAAGACACTGCCGCGTTTTCCCCAAGTCCTAAGTCGTACGACGACTCAACAATACACACTCACGACTCAACTATGATGCCGACTCACGACTCATCAGGCCCTACGACTCAAAACCCTGCCGACTCATTACCCACGACCTAAGCCTAAACCCCTTAAGTCGCTACACCCTTAACCCGTTAACTCCTTAACTCGGCAAACCCTATGAGTCGTAACTCGTTGACTCGGCCACACTTCTTATCTCGGCCCTCTATGAGTCGGTCATCCTATGAGTCGCCTAACTTCTTGAGTCGGTCCATCCTTATCTCGGCCAACACTTTAAACCGCTACCCCTCCTTGAGTCGGTCCCCTATGAGTCGGTCACGACTCATCACCTAACTTAGCTATGCCTATGAGTCGGTCACGACTCATCACTTGCACTCGGGTCAACTCCTAAACGACTCAAGCTAGAAGCAACACAAACAACACTATCGTCCTGCAAATTCTACGATTTATCGACACGTAAAATACGGGTCGTTACATTCTCTCCCCCTTAGGAATTTCGCCCTCGAAATTCCAAGCAAACAACAGCAATCAAAATTATTCCGCATGCCTATCATCCATGGCAATCAACAATCCATGCAACCAATTCTAACCTAGCATGCAGAATTCTAAGACTTAGAACAAGCTACAAATTCATGAGATGTCACGACACTTTAGGGCCATACCTCGAAGAGTCCGGGATGAGCTGCCTTCATCCTCTCTTCCTCCTCCCATGTACAGTCGTTAACATCATCACTCCATTGTACCTTGAGCAACGTAATCGTCTTCCTCCTAAGCTGTTTCGTATCGGTTTCAACAATACGAAGCGGCTTACGAGGTCTCGAAACAACAGGATCAACCTCCAAGTCTTCACAGCTATCAGCAGAAACCACCGTAGTTGGGTCGTGCACATACTTCCGTAGATAAGATACATGAAAAACATTGTGCACACCCGCCATCTTTTCCGGTAACTCCAATCTATAAGCGAGCTTTCCAATACGCTCGATAATCGGGAATGGTCCAACAAATCTCGGAGTCAATTTCCCTTTCTTCCCGAATCTAACAACATTCTTCAATGGGGAAATCTTCACAAAAACCATATCACCTACGTCGAATTCCAAATCCTTACGACGATTATCGGCATAACTTTTCTGACGATCTTGGGCTGCCTTCATTCGTTGCCGAATGATCTCTATACAATCTGAAGTCTGTCGAATCATCTCTGGCCCAAGTATCAGCTTTTCTCCAGTTTCCAACCAACATGTCGGGGAGTTACACGGTCTTCCATACAATGCCTCATATGGTGCCATACCAATACTCGACTGATAACTGTTGTTATAAGCAAACTCCACCAAATGAAGGTGATCTTCCCATGACCCTCCGAAGTCCAAAACACATGCTCTAAGAAGATCTTCCAAAACTCGGTTGACTCTCTCAGTCTGACCATCTGTTTGAGGGTGATAAGCTGTACTCAAACACAACTCGGTTCCCAAAACTTCCTGGAAGCTCTTCCAAAATCTACTAGTGAACAATGGATCTCGATCGCTCACTATACTCTTCGGAACACCATGGAAACGAACTATCCACTTCACATATAGCTCAGCCAACTTCGATGCAGTCCTAGTCGATCGAACAGGAATGAACCTTGCACTCTTGGTCAAACGATCTACTGTGACCCAAATCCCTTCATTCCCTGCTCTTGTCCTAGGTAGACCATCAATAAAATCCATCGACACTTGCTCCCACTTCCATGTAGGAACCTCCAATGGCTGAAGCAATCCACTGGGCTTCTTCTGCTCAGCCTTCACCAACTGGCAATTCATACACTTGGAAATAAAATCTCCAACATCCTTCTTCATACCTTCCCAGTAGTAGGATCTTTTCATATCCCGATACATCTTATTTCCGCCTGGATGAATTGTCAACTTCGAGTGATGACTTTCCCTCAGAACTTCATCTCTCAATCCATCTACATCGGGAACAACTAGTCGCCCTTGCTTTCGAAGCCAACCCTCTCGATCGACCTCGAATCCCTTATCCTTCTCCGGGTCCAATCCAGATTCCAAATCACAGATAATCTTGACAAGCTTATCATCTCTCCTTTGGCTCTCGCCAATTCTTTCCACAAGAGTAGGCCTTATCGATAAGTTTGCCAACATCTCAGGTTCCAATTCACATCTAGGTCTGAAGTCAAATCCAGCCAAATACTCAAGACTCTTCCATTCCGAAAACATGGCTCCTAATCCTGCATGTCTTCGACTTAACGCATCAGCTACTACGTTACCTTTTCCCGGAGTATAGGCTATACCAAAATCATACGATGCTAAGAACTCTAGCCACCGTTGCTGTCGAAGATTCAAATCCTTTTGGGAGAAAAGATACTTCAACGACTTATGATCTGTAAACAACTCGAATCTAACTCCCAATAGATAGTGTCTCCACATCTTCAAAGCAAACACAATCGCCGCTAACTCCAAATCATGAGTCGGATAATTCCTTTCATGCGGCTTTAGTTGTCGACTAGCATACGCAACAACTTTATCCTTCTGCATTAGCACCGCTCCTAGTCCAGTGCCACATGCATCGGTGTAAACCACCATCTCATCATTCCCACTTGGAATAGTCAAAACAGGAGCGCTCGTCAGTCGCTCTTTCAGGATTACGAAAGCTTGCTCACACTTATCATCCCATCTGAACACTTGGTTCTTCTTCGTCAATCCTGTCAATGGTGCAGCTATCTTGGAAAAGTCTTTGATAAACCGTCGATAATATCCTGCTAATCCAAGAAAACTTCTCACATCGGATGCATTCTTAGGTCTAATCCAATCCTGGATCGCTGCCACCTTAGCGGGATCAACCGCTATTCCATTTCCAGAAATAACATGACCTAAGAACCTCACTTCATTCTTCCAGAAGTGACACTTCGAAAACTTAGCCTTCAGCTGATGTTTCCGCAAGATTTCCAAAACAATCCTCAAGTGCGTCTTGTGCTCTTCCTCAGTTCTGGAATAAACCAAAATATCATCCACGAACACAAGCACGAACTTATTCAACTGATCTCTGAACACTCTATTCATAAGATCCACAAAATATGCTGGCGCGTTAGTCAATCCAAACGGCATTACCAGCCACTCATAAAACCCGGATGGTGTCCTGAAAGCAGTCTTCGGCACACTATCCTTCGCCACTCTCAACTGGTGAAATCCCGTTGCCAAATCCATCTGAGAAAACACCTTAGCCTCGTGAAGCTGATCAAACAAGTCATCTATTCTCGGCAATGGATACTTGTTCTTCTTAGTCACCTTATTCAGCTCACGATAATCAACACACACCCTCAACGATCCATCCGCTTTGGTTGCGAACACAACGGGCGCACCCCATTCGGACACACTTCTCCGAATGAATCCTTTCCGCAAAAGGTCATCAACTTGCACCTTCAGCTCTTGCTGCTCCCTCGGTGCCATTCGCCTAAGAGGCATCACAACAGGTCTGGCTCCCTCAATTAGATCGATACGAAACTCGATCTCCCTATGCGGCGGTAACCCTTTGACTTCCTCAAAGACATCACCAAACTCATTCACAATAGGCACTGATGACAGTCCATCCCGTGGAACAACCAGCGAATACATGAAGCTCATGAAGACGCCTTCCTCATGCTTACATCGTATCACAACCTTTCGCCCTTCCACATTTCCGACTGTCACCTCAAGCCTTTCACAATCAATCCTAGCCGCATACTTCCTAAGCCAGTCCATACCCAAAATAATTCCGAACCCCGCAAAGTTCAGAACAAAGAAATCACAAACAAACGAGCAATCATGACTCGACACAACTAGACCACGGCATATCATACTCAAACATGACGAACCCCCAACCGGATTAGTCACAACCAATGGCCTATCAACAATATCCGGTTTCATACCTAACCGGCATACCAAATCATCACAAACAAAAGAATGCGACGCTCCAGTATCAAACAACACTCTAACTGGAACACCACAAATAGAAAGAGTACCTTGAACAACCACACTCTTCCCCTTCTCTTCAGCAGTAGGAGCTTTCGAAGACGATGGAACAGCCCCCAAAGCATAGGCTTGCACAACCTGCCTATCTTTCCTCGGTTCTGGACAATCCTTCTTGATATGTCCCAGCTTATCACAGTTGTAACACTTTCCCGGCACTTTGGGATTCTTACAATCTTTGTAAAGATGGCCCTTCTGCTGGCAGTTATAGCAAGTCACTTCACTCTTCGGCTTCTTCTGGCCATCCCTACCCTTCTGTTGCTGTTGTTTCCTCTTCTTATTGCCACTCTGCTGTGGTTTAGATCCTTCCCTGGTTACAGAAACGACAGAACTTTCCCTAGGAAACAAACTCTCATGCCTAAGAGCTTTTTCCACAAGCTTCTCAAATGGATCGTCCAGATGATCCACTAACTGCCTCCCAAGATAAGCATCCAGACCAGTCACAAACTTTTCATTCTTCTGGTAGGGAGAATCAATATACGATCTGGCATACTTAGACAAAGCTTCGAACTCAGAAATATACTCAAGAACAGGCCTCCCACCTTGCTTGAGCTCCACAAACCTCTTAAACAAGACCGATTTCTGAGCAGTAGAGATGAACTTAGCTTCAAATCTAACTTGGAATTGCTCCCAAGTAATCTCTTCTTCTGGTGTATCTATGGTGATAGAATTCCACCAATCCGCAGCTCTTCCCTGAAGCTGTCTCGATGCAAGCTTCCTCTTAGTTGCATCCTCAATCCCTAAGTCACCAAAGATTCTTTTGCAAGCATCAATCCATCTCTGCACCTCAATAGTCGACTCCGTCCCCAAGAAAACTTTCCCTCCAAGAGCAGTATAATCCTTGCAAAGCTTGGCAAAATCCACCGGTCTCGGAGCTTGGACTTGAACTCCCACATCCACAGATGATCCTGAAGCTGGTATTCTCCTCATGATTGAAGTCATCATGGCCTCAAACATAGGAGCATAATCAACAGCTTCCCTAGCATCACGGCTACCCCTCGCAGCTTGTCTCTCACTTCGACTCATCCTTAATATCTATAAATAAGAATGATTAGAACACCTTAAGAAACAACTGCATAAGGAGTTCAAACCCTTCTAAACTACTATATTATATATAGTAATCATCCATCAAATTACAATTACGTCTCTCTTACGTAGTTACATCAGCGAGCGTTGGCTAAAATCGATTAACCAAAGCTCTGATACCAAATGTGACGACCGCCCATGACTCCCGCACCAAAACAAGGAAATAATGCGCTGAAAGGTGTGCCAGGCAGCCATGGACGATAGTCAGGGTAAAACAAAACAAAAGAATCTCTATCGCATAACTCACAGCGCATGGATAAAATACAATAGAGAAATATAATATAGTGAAGCTCCATAGAACAGAAACATCATCATATAAGCATCACAGTAGTTTTATACAATCATCTACACAAATCCATACATGAAAGCCTCACTACAAATCACTCAACCAAATACAGCAGCGGATACCCAGTACATATAGTAAGAAAACTAATATGCAAAGCCTCCTGCTCGTCTTCGTCATCTTTAGCGTAGAACTCCTAGCACAGCACCTGTCACCTGCTACCTAGTCTGCCCATCCCAACATGGATGAACAGCCCAAGGTAATAAGAGGAGACATAAAACCTTGAGTCAGACAAAGTCTTAGTGAGCAGTAAATCAACTATCAAGCATACCAAAAGAGCATAAAGGATAAAAGGAATAGGAACCAAACCATCCCACTCCACCTCTTTCTACAGTGATAGCCCCAGACATACACTAAGGAGAAGCAAGCATAACAACATAGACAATTAAGGTAAAGCGAATACCACTCGAGTCAAGGAAGATGTTTTCCAAATACAAACCCCCAAGGCCTAAACCAAGATCAGATAAGCACCCAGAAAACACCGCTCTTGAAGCCGAATGATAATACAACCAAACATCCATGACTCTGGCTATCACTGTTATCCTTGCCTCGATTTCACCGTTAGTTGAATGACCATCTGTCAAGGGCTAATGGTAACCCCGGTTCTAACCATAACTCCGCACACTGCCTTGTGCCTAGGACTTATCTACTTTGCCCAGAGTACTCAACTACCTACCTGTAGTCTTTTGGGTGTCCCGACTACCTACCTGTAGTCGTTATGGGCGCCCCATGTACTCTTGCTTTTGAGCATGCTAGAACCTTCAACAACGACGAGATCCAAGCCTCCTAGCCATCCTTCTTGACGACTATCCTCATACAAGCTCAAGCTACCTCTTGAACAATCCATTATCAACCAACTTGAACTACTCTTCAAGTTATCAACATGCTTGGAATGATCCCTGCTTGGATTAAGCCAAGACTCACATCATACTTCGCTTCATCGCATCAAAGCAAAGTCTCAACTCAACAACATGGTTTGCCTCATCAAATCATGGCAAAGTCCCATCTCAACATCATCCAATCTATACATATGAGCTTCAACATCCGCTACATATGCCTTAAGCAGCTTTCACCATTCAAGAGCCTTCTTCCATAGCTTTTGAATCCTCTTTCATCATCTTGTTCCAAATCAACTACTAGCTAACTTGGAAACAATCAAATCAATCATACATTCAAATAATCAATCATTCAAACAAGATCTATTAAGCAATTTAAGCAATATCAACTATAATGGGAATTTCGTAAATAAACGAGCAAAAGTCCAACATATGTGAAATCATGGTTTTTAGCATAGATCTATCAATTATAAAACATGGGTTTTGTCTCTAATGCTTATTAAACAAACTTGCATAAGTAAACATCTTCAAAAACCATGGATCTAGACTTAGATCTAAGAAAAATGCATGAAATCTCTAACTTTAACACCCAAACATGCCACCAATCCAATATACTCCTTTGGATCCGCGTGAGAGATAACTACCACTCACCAAATCACCCAAACACTACAAAAACTACACACTTCAGATCTGGACAGCGAAGATCAAGGTTTGATCCGGCAATATCTCGCTCCAATCGATGAATTCTAGCTCGAACGGATGAAGATCTTCAACTTTGGCACTTGGATCTTCGATCTCGATCTTCGATCTTGGATGGATGTTAGAATTAGATTGGAATGGAGAAAAGAAGATGAAGAAATGTTGTAGTCGAGTCTTCAAAATGGCAGCACTTCGTCGCTTCAAAAACCGGTGCCAAAAAGTGAGCCAAACCCCTCTATTTATAGGCTGAATCAACCATGAGTCGTCGCTCTTAGGTCGTCGCCGACCCAACTCCTGAGTCGTCCCCGACTCATCCACATGCTGACTTACCATAAGCCACTCACACGACTCAACAACCCTGCCGACCTACGACTTAATACCAGAGCCGACCTAACTAATCAACGACTCAACACCAAGCTGCCTAACGACTTACGACTCATCGTTAAGTCGTGCCTACCGACTCAGTTACAAACGACCTAACAACACAGCCTTATGGCCGACCTAAGTCCTAGCCGACTCAACATAAGTCGGTCACGACCTAAAAGCCTCCGACCTAAGACACTGCCGCGTTTTCCCCAAGTCCTAAGTCGTACGACGACTCAACAATACACACTCACGACTCAACTATGATGCCGACTCACGACTCATCAGGCCCTACGACTCAAAACCCTGCCGACTCATTACCCACGACCTAAGCCTAAACCCCTTAAGTCGCTACACCCTTAACCCGTTAACTCCTTAACTCGGCAAACCCTATGAGTCGTAACTCGTTGACTCGGCCACACTTCTTATCTCGGCCCTCTATGAGTCGGTCATCCTATGAGTCGCCTAACTTCTTGAGTCGGTCCATCCTTATCTCGGCCAACACTTTAAACCGCTACCCCTCCTTGAGTCGGTCCCCTATGAGTCGGTCACGACTCATCACCTAACTTAGCTATGCCTATGAGTCGGTCACGACTCATCACTTGCACTCGGGTCAACTCCTAAACGACTCAAGCTAGAAGCAACACAAACAACACTATCGTCCTGCAAATTCTACGATTTATCGACACGTAAAATACGGGTCGTTACATTGCACCTTGCACCGTGGATGTTGCACCCTGTAGATATCGATTATTCGGACGGCCATAACTTCTGGCTCGTTTAGAGTTACTGGAGCCATAACCTGTTAAAACGAAGGGCTCGATGAGTTCTACGGCTTTGACAGCTTTGAGCCGTTAATGGATAGATTAATGCCCAAAAAGGACAGCCCGAATCTCAATCGGGTCTCGTAAGTTTTTTACCCTTCGTTTTTTCGACACATGGATTTTTACGGTAAAACGGGATTACCGTGGCCCGTCTTCGACTTCCCATCGCTGGAGAGTGGTGCACCATGATACTGTTCCGTTTCAAATCCATGCACGCATTTCTAAAAGTAATACGGCACTGTTTCGCCATTTCGGACGGATGTTGCCCCTTGCACCGTGGATGTTGCACCCTGTAGATATCGATTATTCGGACGGCCATAACTTCTGGCTCGTTTAGAGTTACGGGAGCCATAACCTGTCATAACGAAGGCCTCGATGAGTTCTACGGTTTTGACTGCTTTCAGCCGTCAACGGATAGATTAATGCCCAAAAAGGACAACCCGAATCTCAATCGGGTCTCGTAAGTTTTTTTAACCTTCGTTTTTTCGACACGTGGATTTTTACGGTAAAACGGGATTACCGTGGCCCGTCTTCGACTTCCGATCGCTGAAGAGTGGTACACCATGGGACTGTTCCGTTTCAAATCCATGCACGCATTTCTAAAAGTCGTACGGCACTGTTTCTCCATTTCGGACGGATGTTGCACCTTGCACCGTGGATGTTGCACCCTGTAGATAACGATTATTCGGACGGATGTTTCGGCCATAACTTCTGGCTCGTTTGGAGTTATGGGAGCCATAGCCAGTCAAAACGAAGGCCTCGATGAGTTCTACGGCTATGACGGCTTTCAGCCATCAACGGATAGATTAATGCCCAAAAAGGACAACCCGAATCTCAATCGGGTCTCGTAATTTTTTCACCCTTCGTTTTTCGACACGTGGATTTTTACGGTAAAACGGGATTACCGCGGCCCGTCTTAGACTTCCCATTGCTGAAGAGTGATGCAACAAGGTACTGTTCCGTTTCAAATCCATGCACGCATTTGTAAAAGTCGTACGGCACTGTTTCGCCATTTCGGACGGATGTTGCACCTTGCACCGTGGATGTTGCACCCTGTAGATATCGATTATTCAGATGGCCATAACTTATGGCTCGTTTAGAGTTACGGGAGCCATAACCTGTCAAAACGAAGGCCTCGATGAGTTCTACAGCTTTGACTGCTTTTAGCCGTTAATGGATAGATTAATGCCAAAAAAGGACAACCCGAATCTCAATCGGGTCTCGTAAGTTTTTTACCCTTCGTTTTTTCGACACGTGCATTTTTACGGTAAAACGGGATTACGGTGGTTGGTCTTCGATTTACCATCACTAGAGAGTGGTGCACCATGATACCGTTCCGTTTCAAATCCATGCACGCATTTCTAAAGGTCGTAAGGCACTGTTTCGCCATTTCGGACGGATGTTGCACCTTGTACCGTGGATGTTGCACCCTGTAGATATCGATTATTCGGACGGCCATAACTTCTGGCTCGTTTAGAGTTACAAAAGCCATAACTAGTCAAAACGAAGGCCTCGATGAGTTCTACGGCTTTGACAGCTTTCAGCCGTCAACGGATAGATTAATGCCAAAAAAGGACAACCCAAATCTCAATCGGGTCTCGTAAGTTTTTTACCCTTCGTTTTTTCGACACGTGGATTTTTACGGTAAAACGGGATTACCGTGGCCCGTCTTCTACTTCCCATCGCTGGAGAGTGGTCCACCAAGGTACTGTTCCATTTCAAATCCATGCACGCATTTCATAAAGTCGTACGGCACTGTTTAGCCATTTCGGACGGATATTGCACCTTGCACCGTGGATGTTGCACCCTGTAGATATCGATTATTCGGACGGCCATAACTTCTGGCTGGTTTAGAGTTACGGGAGCCATAACCTGTAAAAACGGAGGCCTCGATGAGTTCTACGGCTTTGACAGCTTTGAGCCGTCAACGGATAGATTAATGCCCGAAAAGGACAACCCGAATCTCAATCGGGTCTCGTAAGTTTTTTACCCTTTGTTTTTTCGACACGTGGATTTTTACGGTAAAACGGGATTACGGTGGCTGGTCTTCGATTTACCATCGCTGGAGAGTGGTGCACCACGGTACTATTCCGTTTCAAATCCATGCACGCATTTCTAAAGGTCGTATGGCACTGTTTCGCCATTTCGGACGGATGTTGCACCTTGCACCGTGGATGTTGCACCCTGTAGATATCGATTATTCGGACGGCCATAACTTCTGGCTCGTTTAGAGTTACGGGAGCCATAACCTGTCAAAACGAAGGCCTCGATGAGTTCTACGGCTTTGATAGCTTTGAACCGTCAACCGATAGATTAATGCCCAAAAAGGACAACCCGAATCTCAATCGTGTCTCGTAAGTTTTTTACCCTTCGTTTTTTCGACACGTGGATTTTTACGGTAAAACAGGATTACCGTGGCCCGTCTTCGACTTTCCGTCGCTGGAGAGTGGTGCACCATGGGGCTGTTCCGTTTCAAATCCATGCACGCATTTCTTAAATTCGTACGGCACCGTTTCGCCATTTCGGACGGATGTTGCACCTTGCACCGTGGATGTTGCACCCTATAGATATCGATTATTCGGACGGCCATAACTTCTGGCTCGTTTAGAGTTACTAGAGCCATAACCTATCAAAATGAAGGCCTCGATGAGTTCTACGGCTTTGACAGCTTTGAGCCGTCAATGGATAGATTAATGTCCAAAAAGGACAACCCGAATCTCAATCGGGTCTCGTAAGTTTTTCACCTTTCGTTTTTTCGACACATGGATTTTTACGGTAAAACGGGATTACGGTGGCTGGTCTTCGATTTACCATCGCTGGAGAGCGGTGCACCATGGTACTGTTCCATTTCAAATCCATGCACGCATTTCTAAAGGTCCTACGGCACCGTTTCGCCATTTCGGACGTATGTTGCACCTTGCACCGTGGATGTTGCACCCTGTAGATATCGATTATTCGGACGGCCATAACTTCTGGCTCGTTTAGAGTTACGGGAGCCATAACCTGTCAAAACGAAGGCCTCGATGATTTCTACGGCTTTGACAGCTTTCAGCCGTCAACGGATAGATTAATGCCCAAAAAGGACAACCCGAATCTCAATCGGGTCTCGTAAGTTTTTTACCCTTCGTTTTTTCGACACGTGGATTTTTACGGTAAAACGGGATTACCGTGGCCCGTCTTCGACTTCCCATCGCTGGAGAGTGGTGCACCATGGTAGTGTTCCGTTTCAAATCCATGCACGCATTTCTAAAAGTCGTACGGCACCGTTTTGCCATTTCGGACGGATGTTGCACCTTGCACCGTGGATGTTGCACCCTGTAGATATCGATTATTCGGACGGCCATAACTTCTGGCTCGTTTAGAGTTACTGGAGTCATAATCTGTCACAACGAAGGCCTCGATGAGTTCTACGGCTTTGACAGCTTTGAGCCGTCAACGGATAGATTAATGCCCAAAAAGGACAACCCGAATCTCAATCGGGTCTCGTAAGTTTTTTACCCTTCATTTTTTCGACATGTGGATTTTTACGGTAAAACGGGATTACCGTGGCCCGTCTTCGACTTCCCATCGCTGGAGAGTGGTGCACCACGGAACTGTTCCATTTCAAATCCATGCACGCATTTCTAAAAGTCATACGGCACTGTTTCGCCATTTCGGACGGATGTTGCGCCTTTTACCGTGGATGTTGCACCCTGTAGATATCGATTATTCGGACGGCCATAACTTCTGCCTCGTTTAGAGTTACGAGAGCCATAACCTGTCAAAACGAAGGCCTCGATGAGTTCTACGGCTTTGACAGCTTTGAGCCGTCAACGGATAGATTAATGCCCAAAAAGGACAACCCGAATTTCAATCGGGTCTCATAAGTTTTTTACCCTTCGTTTTTTCGACACATGGATTTTTACGGTAAAACGGGATTACCGTGGCCCATCTTCGACTTCCCATCGCTGGAGAGTGGTGCACCATGGTACTGTTCCATTTCAAATCCATGCACGCATTTCATAAAGTCGTACGACACTGTTTCGCCATTTCGGACGGATGTTGCACCTTGCACCGTGGATGTTGCACCCTGTAGATATCGATTATTCAGACGGCCATAACTTCTGGCTCGTTTAGATTTACGGGTGCCACAACCAGTCAAAATGAAGGCCTCGATGAGTTCTACGGCTTTGATAGCTTTGAGCCATCAACGGATAGATTAATGCCCAAAAAGGACAACCCGAATCTCAATCGGGTCTCGTAAGTTTTTTACCCTTCGTTTTTTCGATACGTGGATATTTACGGTAAAACGGGATTACGGTGGCTGGTCTTCGATTTACCACCTCTGGAGAGTGGTTCACCACGGTACTGTTCCGTTTCAAATTCATGCACGCATTTCTAAAGGTCGTACGGCACCGTTTCGCCATTTCGGACGGATGTTGCACCTTGCACCGTGGATGTTGCACCCTGTAGATATCGATTATTCGGACGGCCATAACTTCTGGCTCGTTTAGAGTTACAAAAGCCATAACCTGTCAAAACGAAGGCCTCGATGAGTTCTACGGTTTTGACCACTTTCAGCCGTCAACGGATAGATTAATGCCCAAAAAGGACAACCCGAATCTCAATCGGGTCTCGTAAGTTTTTTACCCGTCGTTTTTTCGACACGTGGATTTTTACGGTAAAACGGGATTACCGTGGCCCGTCTTCGACTTCCCATCGCTGGAGAGTGGTGTACCATGGTACTGTTCCGTTTCAAATCCATGCACGCATTTCTAAAAGTCATACGGCACTGTTTCGCCATTTCGGACGGATGTTGCACCTTGCACCATGGATGTTGCACCCTGTAGATATCGATTATTCGGACGGCCATAACTTCTGGCTCGTTTAGAGTTACGGGATCCATAACCAGTCAAAACGAAGGCCTCGATGAGTTCTACGGCTTTGACAGCTTTCATCCGTCAACGGATAGATTAATGCCCAAAAAGGACAACCCGAATCTCAATCGGGTCTCATAAGTCTTTTACCTTTCGTTTTTTCGACACGTGGATTTTTACGGTAAAACGGGATTACGGTGGCTAGTCTTTGATTTACCATCGCTGGAGAGTGGTGCACCATGGTACTGTTCCGTTTCAAATCCATGCACGCATTTCTAAAGGTCGTACGACACTGTTTCGCCATTTCGGACGGATGTTGCACCTTGCACCGTGGATGTTGCACCCTGTAGATATCGATTATTTGGACGGCCATAACTTCTAGCTCGTTTAGAGTTACGGGAGCCATAACCTGTCAAAACGAAGGCCTCGATGAGTTCTACGGCTTTGACTGCTTTCAGCCGTCAAAGGATAGATTAATGCCCAAAAAGGACAACCCGAATCTCAATCGGGTCTCGTAAATTTTTTACCCTTCGTTTTTTCGAAACGTGGATTTTTACGGTAAAACGGGATTACGGTGGCTGGTCTTCGACTTCCCATCGCTTAAGAGTGGTGCACCATGGTACTGTTCCGTTTCAAATCCATGCACGCATTTCTAAAAGTCGTACGACACTGTTTTGCCATTTCGGACGGATGTTGCACCTTGCACCGTGGATGTTGCACTCTGTAGATATCGATTATTCGGACGTCCCTAACTTCTGGCTCGTTTAGAGTTACGGGAGCCGTAACCTGTCAAAACGAAGGCCTCGATGAGTTCTACGGCTTTGACGGCTTTTAGCCGTCAACGGATAGATTAATGCCCAAAAAGAACAACCCGAATCTCAATCGGGTCTCGTAAGTTTTTTACCCTTCATTTTTTCGACATGTGGATTTTTACGGTAAACGGGATTATGGTGGATGGTCTTCGATTTACCATTGCTGGAGTGTGGTGCACCATGGTACTGTTCCGTTTCAAATCCATGCACGCATTTCTAAAGGTCGTACAACACTGTTTCTCCATTTGGGACGGATGTTGCACCGTGCACCATGGATGTTGCACCCTGTAGATATCGATTATTCGGACGGCCATAACTTCTGGCTCGTTTAGAGTTACGGGAGCCATAACGTGTCAAAACGAAGGCCTCGATGAGTTCTACGGCTTTGACAGCTTTCAGCCGTCAACGGATAGATTAATCCCCAAAAAGGATAACCCGAATCTCAATCGGGTCTCGTAAGTTTTTTACCCTTCGTTTTGTCGACACGTGGATTTTTACGGTAAAACGGGATTACGGTGGCTGGTCTTCGATTTACCATCGCTGGGGAGTGGTGCACCACGGTACTGTTCCGTTTCAAATCCATGCACGCGTTTCTAAAGGTCGTACGACACCGTTTCGCCATTTCGGACGGATGTTGCACCTTGCACCGTGGATGTTGCACCCCGTAGATATCGATTATTCGGACGGCCATAACTTCTGGCTCGTTTAGAATTACGGGAGCCATAACCTGTCAAAACGAAGGCCTCGATGAGTTCTACGGCTTTGACAGCTTTGAACCGTCAACGGATAGATTAATGCCCAAAAAGGACAACCCGAATCTCAATCGGGTCTCGTAAGTTTTTTACCCTTCGTTTTTTCGACACTTGGATTTTTACGGTAAAACGGGATTACCGTGGCCCGTCTTCGACTTCCCGTCGCTGGAGAGTGGTGCGCCATGGGACTGTTCCGTTTCAAATCCATGCACGCATTTCTAAAATTCGTACGGCACTGTTTCGCCATTTCGGACGGATGTTGCACCTTGCACCGTGGATGTTGCACCCTATAGATATCGATTATTCGGACGGCCATAACTTCTGGCTCGTTTAGAGTTACTAGAGCCATAACCTATCAAAACGAAGGCCTCGATGAGTTCTACGGTTTTGATAGCTTTGAGCCATCAACGGATAGATTAATGCCCAAAAAGGACAACCCGAATCTCAATCGGGTCTCGTAAGTTTTTTACCCTTCGTTTTTTCGACACGTGGATTTTTACGGTAAAACGGGATTACGGTGGCTGGTCTTCGATTTACCATCGCTGGGGAGCGGTGCACCATGGTACTGTTCCATTTCAAATCCATGCACGCATTTCTAAAGGTCCTACGGCACCGTTTCGCCATTTCGGACGTATGTTGCACCTTGCACCGTGGATGTTGCACCCTGTAGATATCGATTATTCGGACGGCCATAACTTCTGGCTCGTTTAGAGTTACAAAGCCACAACCTGTCAAAGCGAAGGCCTCGATGAGTTCTACGGCTTTGAAAGCTTTCAGCCGTCAACGGATAGATTAATGCCCAAAAAGGACAACCTGAATCTCAATCGGGTCTCGTAAGTTTTTTACCCTTCGTTTTTTCGACACGTGGATTTTTACGGTAAAACGGGATTACCGTGGCCCGTCTTCGACTTCCCATCGCTAAAGAGTGGTGCACCAAGGAACTGTTCCATTTCAAATCCATGCATGCATTTCTAAAAGTCGTACGGCACTGTTTCGCCATTTCGGACGGATGTTGCACCTTGCACCGTGGATGTTGCACCCTGTAGATATCGATTATTCGGACGGCCATAACTTCTGGCTCGTTTAGAGTTACGGGAGTCATAACCTGTCAAAATGAAGGCCTCGATGAGATCTATGGCTTTAACAGCTTTGAGCCGTCAACGGATAAATTAATGCCCAAAAAGGACAACCCGAATCTCAATCGGGTCTCGTAAGTTTTTACCCTTCGTTTTTTCGACACGTGGATTTTTACGGTAAAACGGGATTACCGTGGCCCGTCTTCGACTTCCCATCGCTGGAGAGCGGTGCACCATGGTACTGTTCCATTTCAAATCCATGCATGCATTTCTAAAAGTCGTACGGCACAGTTTTGCCATTTCGGACGGATGTTGCACCTTGCACCGTGGATGTTGCACCCTGTAGATATCGATTATTCGGACGGCCATAACTTCTGGCTCGTTTAGAGTTACGGGAGCCATAACCTGTCAAAACGAAGGCCTCGATGAGTTCTACGGCTTTGACAGCTTTCAGCCATCAACGGATAGATTAATGCCCAAAAAGGACAGCCCGAATCTCAATCGGGTCTCGTAAGTTTTTCACCCTACGTTTTTTCGACACGTGGATTTTTACAGTAAAACGGGATTACGGTGGCTGGTCTTTGATTTACCATCGCTGGAGAGTGGTGCACCACGGTACTGTTCCGTTTCAAATCCATGCACGCATTTCTAAAGGTCGTACGGCACCGTTTCGCCGTTTCGCCATTTCGGACGGATGTTGCACCTTGCACCGTGGATGTTGCACCCTGTAGATATCGATTATTCGGACGGCCATAACTTCTGGCTCGTTTAGAGATACAAAAGCCATAACCTGTCAAAACGAAGGCCTCGATGAGTTCTACGGCTTTGACAGCTTTCAGCCGTCAACGGATAGATTAATGCCCAAAAAGGACAACCCGAATCTCAATCGGGTCTCGTAAGTTTTTTACCCTTCGTTTTTTCGACACGTGGATTTTTACGGTAAAACGGGATTACCGTGCCCCGTCTTCGACTTACCATCGCTGGCGAGTGGTGTACCATGGTATTGTTTCGTTTCAAATCCATGCACACATTTCTAAAAGTCATACGACACTGTTTCGCCATTTCGGACGGATGTTGCACCTTGCACCGTGGATGTTGCACCCTATAGATATCGATTATTCGGATGGCCATAACTTCTGGCTCGTTTAGAGTTACGGGAGCCATAACCTGTCAAAACGAAGGCCTCGATGAGTTCTACGGCTTCGACAGTTTTCAGCCGTCAACGGATAGATTAATGCCCCAAAAGGACAACCCGAATCTCAATCGGGTCTCGTAAGTTTTTTACCCTTCGTTTTTTCGACACGTGGATTTTTACGGTAAAACGGGATTACCGTGGCCCGTCTTCGACTTCCCATCGCTAAAGAGTGGTGCACCAAGCAACTGTTCCGTTTCAAATCCATGCACGCATTTCTAAAAGTCGTACGGCACTGTTTCGCCATATCGGACGGATGTTGCACCTTGCACCGTGGATGTTGCACCTTGTAGATATCGATTATTCAGACGGCCATAACTTCTGGCTCGTTTAGAGTTACTGGAGCCATAACCTGTCACAATGAAGGCTTGATGAGTTCTACGGCTTTGACAGCTTTGAGCCGTCAACGGATAGATTAATGCCAAAAAAGGACAACCCGAATCTCAATCGGGTCTCGTTAGTTTTTTACCCTTCGTTTTTTCGACACGTGGATTTTTACGGTAAAACGGGATTACCGTGGCCCGTCTTCGACTTCCCATCGCCGGAGAGTGGTGCACCACGGTACTGTTCCGTTTCAAATCCATGCACGCATTTCATAAAGTCGTACGGCACTGTTTAGCCATTTCGGACGGATGTTGCACCTTGCACCGTGGATGTTGCACCCTGTAGATATCGATTATTCGGACGGCCATAACTTCTGGGTCGTTTAGAGTTACGCGAGCCATAACCTGTAAAAACGGAGGCCTCGATGAGTTCTACGGCTTTGACAGCTTTCAGTCGTCAACGGATAGATTAATGCCCAAAAAGGACAACCCGAATCTCAATCGGGTCTCGTAAGTTTTTTACCCTTCGTTTTTTCGACACGTGGATTTTTACGGTAAAACGGGATTACGGTGGCCGGTCTTCAATTTACCATCGCTGGAGAGTGGTGCACCACGGTACTGTTCCGTTTCAAATCCATGCATGCATTTCTAAAGGTCGTACGACACCGTTTCGCCATTTCATACGGATGTTGCACCTTGCACCGTGGGTGTTGCCCCCTGTAGATATCGATTATTCGGACGGCCATAACTTCTGGCTCGTTTAGAGTTACAAAAGCCATAACCTGTCAAAACGAAGGCCTCGATGAGTTCTACGGCTTTGACAGCTTTCAGCCGTCAACGGATAGATTAATGCCCAAAAAGGACAACCCGAATCTCAATCGGGTCTCGTAAGTTTTTTACCCTTCGTTTTTTCGACACGTGGATTTTTACGGTAAAACGGGATTACCGTGCCCCGTCTTCGACTTACCATCGCTGGCGAGTGGTGTACCATGGTATTGTTCCGTTTCAAATCCATGCACACATTTCTAAAAGTCATACGACACTGTTTCGCCATTTCGGACGGATGTTGCACCTTGCACCGTGGATGTTGCACCCTATAGATATCGATTATTCGGATGGCCATAACTTCTGGCTCGTTTAGAGTTACGGGAGCCATAACCTGTCAAAACGAAGGCCTCGATGAGTTCTACGGCTTCGACAGTTTTCAGCCGTCAACGGATAGATTAATGCCCCAAAAGGACAACCCGAATCTCAATCGGGTCTCGTAAGTTTTTTACCCTTCGGTTTTTCGACACGTGGATTTTTACGGTAAAACGGGATTACCGTGGCCCGTCTTCGACTTCCCATCGCTAAAGAGTGGTGCACCAAGCAACTGTTCCGTTTCAAATCCATGCACGCATTTCTAAAAGTCGTACGGCACTGTTTCGCCATATCGGACGGATGTTGCACCTTGCACCGTGGATGTTGCACCTTGTAGATATCGATTATTCAGACGGCCATAACTTCTGGCTCGTTTAGAGTTACTGGAGCCATAACCTGTCACAATGAAGGCCTCGATGAGTTCTACGGCTTTGACAGCTTTGAGCCGTCAACGGATAGATTAATGCCAAAAAAGGACAACCCGAATCTCAATCGGGTCTCGTTAGTTTTTTACCCTTCGTTTTTTCGACACGTGGATTTTTACGGTAAAACGGGATTACCGTGGCCCGTCTTCGACTTCCCATCGCCGGAGAGTGGTGCACCACGGTACTGTTCCGTTTCAAATCCATGCACGCATTTCATAAAGTCGTACGGCACTGTTTAGCCATTTCGGACGGATGTTGCACCTTGCACCGTGGTTGTTGCACCCTGTAGATATCGATTATTCGGACGGCCATAACTTCTGGCTCGTTTAGAGTTACGGGAGCCATAACCTGTAAAAACGGAGGCCTCGATGAGTTCTACGGCTTTGACAGCTTTCAGTCGTCAACGGATAGATTAATGCCCAAAAAGGACAACCCGAATCTCAATCGGGTCTCGTAAGTTTTTTACCCTTCGTTTTTTCGACACGTGGATTTTTACGGTAAAACGGGATTACGGTGGCCGGTCTTCAATTTACCATTGCTGGAGAGTGGTGCACCACGGTACTGTTCCGTTTCAAATCCATGCATGCATTTCTAAAGGTCGTACGACACCGTTTCGCCATTTCATACGGATGTTGCACCTTGCACCGTGGGTGTTGCCCCCTGTAGATATCGATTATTCGGACGGCCATAACTTCTGGCTCGTTTAGAGTTACAAAAGCCATAACCTGTCAAAACGAAGGCCTCGATGAGTTCTACGGCTTTGACAGCTTTCAGCCGTCAACGGAAAGATTAATGCCCAAAAAGGACAACCCGAATCTCAATCGGGTCTCGTAAGTTTTTTACCCTTCGTTTTTTCGACACGTGGATTTTTGCGGTAAAACTGGATTACCGTGGCCCGTCTTCGACTTCCAATCGCTGGAGAGTGGTGTACCATGGTACTGTTCCATTTCAAATCCATGCACGCATTTCTAAAAGTCATAGGGCACTGTTTCGCCATTTCGGACGGATGTTGCACCTTGCACCGTGGATGTTGCACCCTGTAGATATCGATTATTCGGACGGCCATAACTTCTGGCTCGTTTAGAGTTACTGGAGCCATAACCTGTCAAAACAAAGGCCTCGATGAGTTCTACGGCTTTGACTGCTTTCATCCGTCAACGGATAGATTAATGCCCAAAAAGGACAACCCGAATCTCAATCGGGTCTCTTAAATTTTTTACCCTTCGTTTTTTCAAAACGTGGATTTTTACGGTAAAACGGGATTACGGTGGCTGGTCTTCGACTTCCCATCGCTTAAGAGTGGTGCATCATGGTACTGTTCCGTTTCAAATCCATGCACGTATTTCTAAAAGTCGTACGACACTGTTTTGCCATTTCGGACGGATGTTGCACCAAGCACCGTGGATGTTGCACCCTGTACGTATCGATTATTCGGGCTGCCATAACTTCTGGCTCGTTTAGAGTTACGGGAGCCATAACCGGTCAAAACGAAGTCCTCAATGAGTTCTACGGCTTTGATAGCTTTCAGTTGTCAACGGATAGATTAATGCCCAAAAAGGACAACCCGAATCTCAATCGGGTCTCGTAAGTTTTTTACCCTTCGTTTTTTCGACACGTGGATTTTTACGGTAAACGGGATTATGGTGGATGGTCTTCGATTTACCATCACTGGAGAGTGGTGCACCATGATACTGTTCCGTTTCAAATCCATGCACGCATTTCTAAAGGTCGTACGACACTGTTTCGCCATTTCGGACGGATGTTGCACCTTGCACCGTGGATGTTGCACCCTGCAGATATCGATTATTCGGACGGCCATAACTTCTAGCTCGTTTAGAGTTACGGGAGCCATAACCTTTCAAAACGAAGGCCTCGATGAGTTCTACGGCTTTGACTGCTTTCATCCGTCAAAGGATAGATTAATGCCCAAAAAGGACAACCCGAATCTCAATCGGGTCTCGTAAATTTTTTACCCTTCGTTTTTTCGAAACGTGGATTTTTACGGTAAAACGGGATTACGGTGGCTGGTCTTCGACTTCCCATCGCTTAAGAGTGGTGCACCATGGTACTGTTCCGTTTCAAATCCATGCACGCATTTCTAAAAGTCGTACGACACTGTTTTGCCATTTCGGACGGATGTTGCACCTTGCACCGTGGATGTTGCACTCTGTAGATATCGATTATTCGGTCGTCCCTAACTTCTGGCTCGTTTAGAGTTACGGGAGCCGTAACCTGTCAAAATGAAGGCCTCGATGAGTTCTACGGCTTTGACGGCTTTGAGCCGTCAACGGATAGATTAATGCCCAAAAAGGACAACCCGAATCTCAATCGGGTCTCGTAAGTTTTTTACTCTTCGTTTTTTCGACACGTGGATTTTTACGGTAAAACGGGATTACCGTGGCCCGTCTTTGACTTCCCATCGCTGGAGAGTGGTGCACCATGGTACTGTTCCGTTTCAAATCCATGCACGCATTTCTAAAAGTCGTACGGCACTGTTTCGCCATTTCGGACGGATGTTGCACCTTGCACCGTGGATGTTGCACCCTGTAGATATCGATTATTCGGACGGCCATTACATCTGGCTCGTTTAGAGTTACGGGAGCCATAACCTGTCAAAAAAAAGGCCTCGATGAGTTCTACGGCTTGGACAGCTTTCAGCCGTCAACGGATAGATTAATGCCCAAAAAGGACAACCCGAATGTCAATCGGGTCTCGTAAGTTTTTTACACTTCGTTTTTTCGACACGTGGATTTTTACAGTAAAACGGGATTACAGTGGCTGGTCTTCGATTTACCATCGTTGGAGAGTGGTGCACCACGGTACTGTTCCGTTTCAAATCCATGCACGCATTTCTAAAGGTCGTATGGCACCGTTTCGCCATTTCGGATGGATATTGCACCTTGCACCGTGGATGTTGCACCCTGTAGATATCGATTATTCGGACGGCCATAACTTCTGGCTCGTTTAGAGTTACAAAAGCCATAACCTGCCAAAACGAAGGCCTCGATGAGTACTACGGCTTTGACAGCTTTCAGCCATCAACGGATAGATTAATGCCCAAAAAGGACAACCCGAATCTCAATCGGGTCTCGTAAGTTTTTTACCCTTCGTTTTTTCGACACGTGGATTTTTACGGTAAAACGGGATTACCGTGGCCCGTATTCGACTTACCATCGCTAGAGAGTGGTGTACCATGGTATTGTTCCGTTTCAAATCCATGCACGCATTTCTAAAAGTCGTACAGCACTATTTCGCCATTTCGGACGGATGTTGCACCTTCAACCGTGGATGTTGCACCCTGTAGATATCGATTATTCGGACAGCCATAACTTCTGGCTCGTTTAGAGTTACGGGAGCCATAACCTGTCAAAACGAAGGCCTCGATGAGTTCTACGGATTTAACAGCTTTCAGCCGTCAAAGGATAGATTAATGCCCAAAAAGGACAACCCGAATCACAATCGAGTCTCGTAAGTTTTTTACCCTTCGTTTTTTCGAAACGTGGATTTTTACGGTAAAATGGGATTACGGGGGCTGGTCTTCGACTTCCCATCGCTTAAGAGTGGTGCACCATGGTACTGTTCCGTTTCAAATCCATGCACGCATTTCTAAAAGTCGTACGACACTGTTTCGCCATTTCGGACGGATGTTGCACCTTGCACCGTGGATGTTGCACCCTGTAGATATCGATTATTCGGATGGCCATAACTTCTGGCTGGTTTAGAGTTACGGGAGCCACAACCAGTCAAAACGAAGTCCTCGATGAGTTCTACGGCTTTGATCGCTTTCTGCTGTCAACGGATAGATTAATGCCCAAAAAGGACAACCCGAATCTCAATCGGGTCTCGTAAGTTTTTTACCCTTCGATTTTTCGACACGTGGATTTTTACGGTAAAACGGGATTATGGTGGATGGTCTTTGATTTACCATCGCTGGAGAGTGGTGCACCATGGTACTGTTCCATTTCAAATCCATGCACTCATTTCTAAAGGTCGTACAGCACTGTTTCGCCATTTCGGACGGATGTTGCACCTTGCACCGTGGATGTTGCACACTGTAGATATCGATTATTCGGACGGCCATAACTTCTAGCTCGTTTAGAGTTACGGGAGCCATAACCTGTCAAAATAAAGGCCTCGATGAGTTATACGGCTTCGACTGCTTTCAGCCATCAACGGATAGATTAATGCCTAAAAAGGACAACCGAATCTCAATCGGGTCTCGTAAGTTTTTTACCCTTCGTTTTTTCGAAACGTGGATTTTTACGGTAAAATGGGATTACGGTGGCTGGTCTTCGACTTCCATCGCTTAAGAGTGGTGCACCATGGTACTGTTCCATTTCAAATCCATGCACGCATTTCTAAATGGCGTACGACACTGTTTCGCCATTTCGGACGGATGTTGCACCTTGCACCGTGGATGTTGCACCCTGTAGATATCGATTATTCGGACGGCCATAACTTCTGGCTCGTTTAGAGTTACGGTAGCCACAGCCAGTCAAAACGAAGTCCTCGATGAGTCCTACGGCTTTGATAGCTTTCAGCTGTCAACGGATAGATTAGTGCCTAAAAAGGACAACCCGAATCTCAATCGGGTCTCGTAAGTTTTTTACCCTTCATTTTTTCGACACGTGGATTTTTACGGTAAAACGGGATTATGGTGGCTGGTCTTCGATTTACCATCGCTGGAGAGTGGTGCACCATGGTACTGTTCCGTTTCAAATCCATGCACGCATTTCTAAAGGTCGTACGGCACTGTTTCTCCATTTGGGATGGATGTTGCACCTTGCACCGTGGATGTTGCACCCTGTAGATATCGATTATTCGGACGGCCATAACTTCTGGCTCGTTTAGAGTTACGGGAGCCATAACCTGTCAAAACGAAGACCTCGATGAGTTCTACGGCTTTGACAGCTTTCATCCGTCAACGGATAGATTAATGCCCAAAAAGGACAACCCGAATCTCAATCGGGTCTCGTAAGATTTTTACCCTTCGTTTTTTCGACAGGTGGATTTTTACGGTAAAACGGGATTACCGTGGCCCGTCTTCGACTTCCCATCGCTGAAGAGTGGTGCACCACGGTACTGTTCCATTTCAAATCCATGCATGCATTTTTAAAAGTCGTACGACACTGTTTCGCCATTTCGGACGGATGTTGCACCTTGCACCGTGGATGTTGCACCCTGTAGATATCGATTATTCGGACGGCCATAACTTCTGGCTCGTTTAGAGTTACGGGAGCCATAACCTGTCAAAATGAAAGCCTCGATGAATTCTACGGCTTTGACAGCTTTGAGCCGTCAACGGATAGATTAATGCCCAAAAAGGACAACCTGAATCTCAATCGGGTCTCGTAAGTTTTTTACCCTTCGTTTTTTCGACACGTGGATTTTTACGGTAAAACGGGATTACCGTGGCCCGTCTTCGACTTCCCATCGCTGGAGAGTGGTGCACCATGGTACTGTTCCGTTTCAAATCCATGCACGCATTTCAAAAAGTCGTACGGCACTGTTTCGCCATTTCGGACGGATGTTGCACCTTGCACCGTGGATGTTGCACCCTGTAGATATCGATTATTCGGACGGCCATAACATCTTGCTCGTTTAGAGTTACGGGAGCCATAACCTGTCAAAACGAAGGCCTCGATGAGTTCAACGGCTTTGATAGCTTTCAGCCGTCAACGGATAGATTAATGCCCAAAAAGGACAACCCGAATGTCAATCGGGTCTCGTAAGTTTTTTACCCTTCGTTTTTTCGACACGTGGATTTTTACAGTAAAACGAGATTACGGTGGCTGGTCTTCGATTTACCATCGTTGGAGAGTGGTGCACCACCGTACTGTTCCGTTTCAAATCCATGCATGCATTTCTAAAGGTCGTACGGCACCGTTTCGCCATTTCGGACGGATGTTGCACCTTGCACCGTGGATGTTGCACCCTGTAGATATCGATTATTCGGACGGCCATAACTTCTGGCTCGTTTAGAGTTACAAAAGCCATAACCTGTCAATACGAAGGCCTCGATGAGTTCTACGGTTTTGACAGCTTTCAGCGGTCAACGGATAGATTAATGCCCAAAAAGGACAACCCGAATCTCAATCGGGTCTCGTAAGTTTTTTACCCTTCGTTTTTTCGACACGTGGATTTTTACGGTAAAACGGGATTACCGTGGCCCGTCTTCGACTTACCATCGCTGGAGAGTGGTCTACCATGGTATTGTTCCGTTTCAAATCCATGCACGCATTTCTAAAAGTCGTACGGTACTGTCTAGCCATTTCGGACGGATGTTGCGCCTTCAACCGTGGATGTTGCACCCTGTAGATATCGATTATTCGGACGGCCATAACTTCTGGCTCGTTTAGAGTTACGGGAGCCATAACCTGTGAAAACGAAGGCCTCGATGAGTTCTACGGATTTGACAGCTTTCAGCCGTCAACGGATAGATTAATGCCCAAAAAGGACAACCCGAATCTCAATCGAGTCTCGTAAGTTTTTTAACCTTCGTTTTTTCGAAACGTGGATTTTTACGGTAAAACGGGATTACGGTGGCTGGTCTTCGACTTCCCATCGCTTAAGAGTGGTGCACCATGGTGCTGTTCCGTTTCAAATCCATGCACGCATTTCTAAAAGTCGTACGACACTGTTTCGCCATTTCGGACGGATGTTGCACCTTGCACCGTGGATGTTGCACCCTGTAGATATCGATTATTCGGATGGCCATAAATTCTGGCTCGTTTAGAGTTACGGGAGCCACAACCAGTCAAAATGAAGACCTCGATGAGTTCTACGGCTTTGATCGCTTTCTGCTGTCAACGGATAGATTAATGCCCAAAAAGGACAACCCGAATCTCAATCGGGTCTCGTAAGTTTTTTACCCTTCATTTTTTCGACACGTGGATTTTTACGGTAAAACGGGATTACGGTGGCTGGTCTTTGATTTACCGTCGCTGGAGAGTGGTGCACCATGGTACTATTCCGTTTCAAATCCATGCACTCATTTCTAAAGGTCGTACAGTACTGTTTCGCCATTTCGGACGGATGTTGCACCTTGCACCGTGGATGTTGCACACTGTAGATATCGATTATTCGGACGACCATAACTTCTAGCTCGTTTAGAGTTACGGGAGCCATAACCAGTCAAAATGAAGGCCTCGATGAGTTATACGGCTTTGACTGCTTTCAGCCATCAACAGATAGATTAATGCCCAAAAAGGACAACCCGAATCTCAATCGGGTCTCGTAAGTTTTTTATCCTTCGTTTTTTCGACACGTGGATTTTTACGGTAAAACGGGATTACCGTGGCCAGTCTTCGACTTACCATCGCTGGAGAGTGGTGTACCATGGTATTGTTCCGTTTCAAATCCATGCACGCATTTCTAAAAGTTGTACGGCACTGTTTTGCGATTTCGGACGGATGTTGCACCTTCAACCGTGGATGTTGCACCCTGTAGATATCGATTATTCGGACGGCCATAACTTCTGTCTCGTTGAGAGTTACGGGAGCCATAACCTTTCAAAACGAAGGCCTCGATGAGTTCTACGGATTTGACAGCTTTCAGCCGTCAACGGATAGATTAATGCCCAAAAAGGACAACCCGAATCTCAATCGAGTCTCGCAAGTTTTCTACCCTTCGTTTTTTCGAAACGTGGATTTTTACGGTAAAACGGGATTACGGTGGCTGATCTTCGACATCCCATCGCTTAAGAGTGGTGCACCATGGTACTGTTCCGTTTCAAATCCATGCACGCATTTCTAAAAGTCGTACGACACTGTTTCGCCATTTCGGACGGATGTTGCACCTTGCACCGTGGATGTTGCACCCTGTAGATATCGATTATTCGGATGGCCATAAATTCTGGCTCGTTTAGAGTTACGGGAGCCACAACCAGTCAAAACGAAGTCCTCGATGAGTTCTACGGCTTTGATCGCTTTCTGCTGTCAACGGATAGATTAATGCCCAAAAAGGACAACCCGAATCTCAATCGGGTCTCGTAAGTTTTTTACCCTTCGTTTTTTCGACACGTGGATTTTTACGGTAAAACGGGATTACGGTGGCTGGTCTTTGATTTACCATCGCTGGAGAGTGGTGCACCATGGTACTGTTCTGTTTCAAATCCACGCACTCATTTCTAAAGGTCGTACAACACTGTTTCGCCATTTCGTACGGATGTTGCACCTTGCACCGTGGATGTTGCACACTGTAGATATCGATTATTCGGACGGCCATAACTTCTAGCTCGTTTAGAGTTACGGGAGCCATAACCTGTCAAAATGAAGGCCTCGATGAGTTATATGGCTTTGACTGCTTTCAGCCATCAACGGGTAGATTAATGCCCAAAAAGGACAACCCGAATCTCAATCGGGTCTCGTAAGTTTTTTACCCTTCGTTTTTTCGAAACGTGGATTTTTACGGTAAAATGGGATTACGGTGGCTGGTCTTCGACTTCCCATCGCTTAAGAGTGGTGCACCATGGTACTGTTCCGTTTCAAATCCATGCACGCATTTCTAAATGGCGTACGATACTGTTTCGCCATTTCGGACGGATGTTGCACCTTGCACCGTGGATGTTGCACCCTGTAGATATCGATTATTCGGACGGCCATAACTTCTGGCTCGTTTAGAGTTACGGTAGCCACAACCAGTCAAAACGAAGTCCTCGATGAGTTCTACGGCTTTGATAGCTTTCAGCTGTCAACGGATACATTAATGCCTAAAAAGGACAACCCGAATCTCAATCGGGTCTCGTAAGTTTTTTACCCTTCATTTTTTCGACACGTGGATTTTTACGGTAAAACGGGATTATGGTGGCTGGTCTTCGATTTACCATCGCTGGAGAGTGGTGCACCATGGTACTGTTCCGTTTCAAATCCATGCATGCATTTCTAAAGGTCGTACGGCACAGTTTCTCCATTTGGGACGGATGTTGCACCTTGCACCGTGGATGTTGCACCCTGTAGATATCGATTATTCAAACGGCCATAACTTCTGGCTCGTTTACAGTTACGGGAGCCATAGCCTGTCAAAACGAAGGCCTCAATAAGTTCTACGGCTTTGACAGCTTTCAGCCGTCAACGGATAGTTTAATGCCCAAAAAGGACAACCCGAATCTCAATCGGGTCTCGTAAGTTTTTTACCCTTCGTTTTTTCGACACATGGATTTTTACGGTAAAACGGGATTACCGTGGCCCGTCTTCGACTTCCCATCGCTGAAGAGTGGTGCACCATGGTACTGTTCCGTTTCAAATCCATGCACGCATTTCTAAAAGTCGTACGGCAGTGTTTCTCCATTTCGGACGGATGTTGCACCTTGCACCGTGGATGTTGCAACCTGTAGATATTGATTATTCGGACGGCCATAACTTCTGGCTCGTTTAGAGTTACGGGAGCCATAACCTGTGAAAACGAAGGCCTCGATGAGTTCTACGACTTTGACAGCTTTGAGCCGTCAACGGATAGATTAATGCCCAAAAAGGACAACCCGAATCTCAATCGGGTCTCGTAAGTTTTTTACCCTTCGTTTTTTCGACACGTGGATTTTTACGGTAAAACGGGATTACCGTGGCCCATATTTGACTTCCCATCGCCGGAGAGTGGTGCACCATGGTACTGTTCCGTTTCAAATCCATGCACGCATTCCTAAAAGTCGTACGGCACTGTTTCGCCATTTCGGACGGATGTTGCACCTTGCACCGTGGATGTTGCACCCTATAGATATCAATTATTCGGACGGCCATAACTTCTGGCTCGTTTAGAGTTACGGGAGCCATAACCTGTCAAAACGAAGGCCTCGATGAGTTCTACGACTTTGACAGCTTTCAGCCATCAACGGATAGATTAATGCCCAAAAAGGACAACCCGAATCTCAATCAGGTCTCGTAAGTTTTTTACCCTTCGTTTTTTCGACACGTGGATTTTTACGGTAAAACGGGATTACGGTGGCTGGTCTTCGATTTACCATCGCTGGAGAGTGGTGCACCCGGGTAGTGTTCCGTTTCAAATCCATGCACGCATTTCTAAAGGTCGTACGGCACCGTTTCGCCATTTCAGACGGATGTTGCACCTTGCACCGTGGATGTTGCACCCTGTAGATATCGATTATTGGGACGGCCATAACTTCTGGCTCGTTTAGAGTTACGGGAGCCATCACCTGTCAAAACGAAGGCCTCGATGAGTTCTACGGCTTTGACAGCTTTCAGCCGTCAACAATAGATTAATGCCCAAAAAGGACAACCCGAATCTCAATCGGGTCTCGTAAGTTTTTTACCCTTCGTTTTTTCGACACGTGGATTTTTAAGGTAAAACGGGATTACGGTTGCTGGTCTTTGATTTACCATCGCTGGAGAGTGGTGCACCAAGGTACTGTTCCGTTTCAAATCCATGCACGCATTTCCAAAGGTCGTACGGCACCGTTTCGCCATTTCGGACGGATGTTGCACCTTGCACCGTGGTTGTTGCAACCTGTAGATATCGATTATTCGGACGGCCATAACTTCTGGCTCGTTTAGAGTCACTGGAGCCATAACCTGTCAAAACGAAGGCCTCGATGAGTTCTACGGCTTTGACAGCTTTGAGCCGTCAACGGATAGATTAATGCCCAAAAAGGAGAACCCGAATCTCAATCGGGTCTCGTAAGTTTTTTACCCTTCGTTTTTTCGACACGTGGATTTTTACGATAAAACGGGATTAACGTGGCCCATCTTTGACTTCCCATCGCTGAAGAGTGGTGCACCAAGGTACTGTTCCGTTTCAAATCCATGCACGCATTTCTAAGAGTCGTACGACATTGTTTCGCCATTTCGGATGGATGTTGCACCTTGTAGCGTGGATGTTGCACCCTGTAGATATCGATTATTCGGACGGGCATAACTTCTGGCTCATTTAGAGTCACGGGAGCCATAACCTGTCTAAACGAAGGCCTCGATGTGTTCTACGGCTTTGACGGCTTTCAGCCTTCAACGGATATATTAATGCCCAAAAAGGACAACCCGAATCTCAATCGGGTCTCGTAAGTTTTTTACCCTTCGTTTTTTCGACACGTGGATTTTTACGGCAAAATGGGATTACGGTGGCTGGTCTTCGATTTACCATCGCTGGAGAGTGGTGCACCATGGTACTGTTCCGTTTCAAATCCATGCACGCATTTCTAAAGGTCGTATGGCACTGTTTCGCCATTTCGGACGGATGTTGCACCTTGCACCGTGGATGTTGCACCCTGTAGATATCGATTATTCGGACGGCCATAACTTCTGGCTAGTTTAGATTTACGGGAGCCATATCCTGTCAAAACGAAGGCCTCGATGAGTTCTACGGCTTCGACAGGTTTCAGCCATCAACGGATAGAATAATGCCCAAAAAGGACAACCCGAATCTAAATCGGGTCTCGTAAGTTTTTTACCCTTCGTTTTTTCGACGGGTGGATTTTTACGGTAAAACGAGATTACCGTGCCCCGTCTTCGACTTCCCATTGCTGAAGAGTGGGGCACCATGGTACTGTTCCGTTTCAAATCCATGCACGCATTTCGAAAAGTCGTACGGCACCGTTTCGCCATTTCGAACAGATGTTGCACCTTGCACCATGGATGTTGCACCCTGTAGATATCGATTATTCAGACGGGCATAACTTCTGGCTCGTTTAGAGTCACGGGAGCCATAACCTGTTAAAACAAAGGCCTCAATGAGTTCTACGGCTTTGACGGCTTTCAGCCTTCAACGGATATATTAATGCCCAAAAAGGACAACCCGAATCTCAATCGGGTCTCGTAAGTTTTTTACCCTTCGTTTTTTCGACGGGTGGATTTTTACGGTAAAACGAGATTACCGTGCCCCGTCTTCGACTTCCCATTGCTGAAGAGTGGGGCACCATTGTACTGTTCCGTTTCAAATCCATGCACGCATTTCGAAAAGTCGTACGGCACCGTTTCGCCATTTCGAACAGATGTTGCACCTTGCACCATGGATGTTGCACCCTGTAGATATCGATTATTCAGACGGGCATAACTTCTGGCTCGTTTAGAGTCACGGGAGCCATAACCTGTTAAAACAAAGGCCTCAATGAGTTCTACGGCTTTGACGGCTTTCAGCCTTCAACGGATATATTAATGCCCAAAAAGGACAACCCGAATCTCAATCGGGTCTCGTAAGTTTTTTACCCTTCGTTTTTTCGACACGTGGATTTTTACGGTAAAACGGGATTACGGTGGTCTTCGATTTACCATCGCTGGAGAGTGGTGCACCAAGGTACTGTTCCGTTTCAAATCCATGCACGCATTTCTAAAGGTCGTACGACACCGTTTCGCCATTTCGGACGGATGTTGCACCTTGCTATGTGGATGTTGCACCCTGTAGATATCGATTATTGGGACGGCCATAACTTCTGGCTCGTTTAGAGTTACGGGAGCCCTAACCTGTCAAAACGAAGGCCTCGATGAGTTCTACGGCTTTGATGGCTTTCATCCGTCAAAGGATAGATTAATGCCCAAAAAGGACAACCCGAATCTCAATCAGGTCTCGCAAGTTTTTTACCCTTTGTTTTTTCGACACGTGGATTTTTACAGTAAAACGGGATTACGGTGGCTGTTCTTCGATTTACCGTCGCTGGAGAGTGGTGCACCAAGATACTGTTCTGTTTCAAATCCATGCACGCATTTCTAAAGGTCGTACGACACCGTTTCGCCATTTCGGACGGATGTTGCACCTTGCACCGTGGATGTTGCACCCTGTAGATATCGATTATTGGGACGGCCATGACTTCTGGCTCGTTTAGAGTTACGAGAGCCATAACCTGTCAAAACGAAGGCCTCGATGATTTCGACGGCTTTGACAGCTTTCAGCCATCAACGGATAGATTAATGCCCAAAAAGGACAACCCGAATCTCAATCGGGTCTCGTAAGTCTTTAACCCTTCGTTTTTTCGATAGGTGGATTTTTACGGTAAAACGGGATTACCGTGCCCCATCTTCGACTTCCCATCGCTGAAGAGTGGTGCACCATGGTACTGTTCCATTTCAAATCCATGCACGCAATTCGAAAAGTCGTACGGCACCGTTTCGCCATTTCGGACAGATGTTGCACCTTGCATCGTGGATGTTGCACCCTGTAGATATCGATTATTCGGACGGGCATAACTTCTGGCTCGTTTAGGGTCACGGGAGCCATAACATGTCAAAACGAAGGCCTCGATGAGTTCTACGGCTTCGACGGCTTTCAGCCTTCAACAGATATATTAATGCCCAAAAAGGACAACCCGAATCTCAATCGGGTCTCGTAAGTTTTTTACCCTTCGTTTTTTCGACACGTGGATTTTTACGGCAAAATGGGATTACGGTGGCTGGTCTTCGATTTACCATCGCTGGAGAGTGGTGCACCATGGTACTGTTCCGTTTCAAATCCATGCAAGCATTTCTAAAGGTCGTACGGCACTGTTTCGCCATTTCGGACGGATGTTGCACCTTGCACCGTGGATGTTGCACCCTGTAGATATCGATTATTCGGACGGCCATAACTTCTGGCTAGTTTATAGTTACAGGAGCCATAACCTGTCAAAACGAAGGCCTCGATGAGTTCTACGTCTTTGACAGCTTTCAGCCGTCAACGGATAGATTAATGTTCAAAAAGAACAACCCGAATCTGAATCGGGTCTCGTAAGTTTTTTACCCTTCATTTTTTCGACACGTGGATTTTTACGGTAAAACGGGATTACGGCGGCTGGTCTTCGACTTCCCATCGCTGAAGAGTGGTGCACCATGGTACTATTCTGTTTCAAATCCATGCACGCATTTCTAAAAGTCGTACGCCACTGTTTCGCCATTTCGGACGGATGTTGCACCTTGCACCGTGGTTGTTGCAACTTGTGGATATCGATTATTCGCACGGCCATAACTTCTGGCTCGTTTAGAGTTACTGGAGCCATAACCTGTCAAAACGAAGGCCTCGATGTGTTCTACGGCTTTGATAGCTTTGAGCCGTCAACAGATAGATTAATGCCCAAAAAGGACAACCCGAATCTCAATCGGGTCTCGTAAGTTTTTTACCCTTCGTTTTTTCGACACGTGGATTTTTACGGTAAAACGGGATTACCGTGGCCCATCTTCGACTTCCCATCGCTGAAGAGTGGTGCACCATGTTTGCGCCAAAATTGGTCACAAACACCCAATATCACGGAAGCACCCGTTTGCGTATTCAACTTGATAATAATCAACACATAACTCAGCAACAATCAATATAGAATTCAACTCTAGGTAAATAAATCACAGTAATTCACAGACAACAATCCAAACACAGGATTTATAGTGGTTCGGCGTTCGTGCCTACGTCCACTTTGAAGGATTTCTGTTTATTGCTTTGCTCGATTCAATCGATTACAGCGGATTACAATTGATAATAGCTTTGAAATCTGAATACAACAGTGATTCTGGTGAATAGATTTGAATCCGGCAGAGTCTCAGAGTTCAATGGCAGAAGTTCTCGGGAGAAGATCCCCTTTTCTAAAGGCTTCAGGGTGCTATTTATAGGCGTTGGAGGCCCAGATCTGGCTGAAACTTCGGGAGACCTCTTCTGGCACGTGAGTGGGCCCACGCGACCGACCCCACCAAGTTTCGTCTCGATCTGACATCGATTCGAAGTCATTTCGAACCCATCAAGAAATGGTCCAATCGAGCTGAAACTTGGCAGGAACAATCTTTACCTTGTATGGAAGCTACTGTGAAAATTTGGTTGCATTTGGATCAGTGGTTGAGGAGATATGATCGGTTCGAAATGGTGTTTCTTGGTTGGCTGTGGAGTTCGAACCCATCATCTTCGAAACCATGACTTCGAATCCATGGACACACGTGATTCTGCAGTGACGTGGCGCGTGCTCCTCGAATCGATCCTGTTTTGTCTCCGAGTTGACCGCTTCGCACCCATGGATTTCGCCTCGTTCGTATCGTGGGGCGACACGTCATCCAAGTTAGCTAACTTGGTGGGCACGAACAAGTGAATGTCTCTGGGTTCGAATGCGACCGTTTCGAACCAAGGTGTACTCGTGGGTTCGAACTCGATCGATTCGAACAAGATCGATTCGAAGCGACTTGGATTCGAAGCTGGTGGGCTTGAATGGATTCGAAGATGATGGTTTCGAATGTGATGGAGTCGAAGTTAATGGTTGTGAGTCAGGCACTGGTTGATGGATTCGAACAAGATGGTTTCGAAGGAAGGATGCCGGATGGGCTCGAAGTGGATGGTTTCGAAGTAGGGGTATTGGATGGGTTCGAAGGTGATGGTTTCGAACCAGACAATGGCTACTTCTCTCAAATTGAATCCATCATATCTTGAGCGTACGGACTCGGATTGACATGAAATTTGAAATGACGACTCCTTTGATCTTTCTTGTCATGTCCTATCAATTTTGGCCCGTTCCGGACTTGGACAAAATTCATCGATATCCATAGCAAAGTGAAGTATAACCAATCTTTGAGACGAACTGTCTTTTGTTTTCGATCAATCTTTTGGTATCACGGCTTTGCCAAAAAGCGGGATAACACACCAAGGTACTGTTCCGTTTCAAATCTATGCACGCATTTCTAAAAGTCGTACGACACTGTTTCGCCATTTCGGACGGATGTTGCACCTTGCACGGTGGATGTTGCACCTTGCACCGTGGATGTTGAACCCTGTAGATATCGATTATTCGGACGGCCATAACTTCTGGTTCGTTTAGAGTCACGGGAGCCATAACCTGTCTAAACGAAGGCCTCGATGAGTTCTACGGTTTTGACGGCTTTCAGCCTTCAACGGATATATTAATGCCCAAAAAGGACTACCCGAATCTCAATCGGGTCTCGTAAGTTTTTTACCCTTCGTTTTTTCGACACGTGGATTTTTACGGCAAAACGGGATTACGGTGGCTGGTCTTCGATTTACCATCGCTGGAGAGTGGTGCACCATGGTACTGTTCCGTTTCAAATCCATGCACGCATTTCTAAAGGTCGTACGTCACTGTTTCGCCATTTCGGACGGATGTTGCACCTTGCACCGTGGATGTTGCACCCTGTAGATATCGATTATTCGGACGGCCATAACTTCTGGCTAGTTTAGAGTTACGGGAGCCATAACCTGTCAAAACGAAGGCCTCGATGAGTTCTACGGCTTCGACAGCTTTCAGCCATCAACGGAGAGAATAATGCCCAAAAAGGACTACCCGAATCTGAATCGGGTCTCGTAAGTTTTTTACCCTTCGTTTTTTCGACAGGTGGATTTTTACGGTAAAACGGGATTACTGTGGCTGGTCTTCGAGTTCCCATCGCTGAAGAGTGGTGCACCATGGTACTGTTCCGTTTCAAATTCATGCACGCATTTCTTAAAGTCGTACGACACTGTTTCGCCATTTCGGACGGATGTTGCACCTTGCATCGTGGTTGTTGCAACCTGTAGATATCGATTATTCGGACAGCCATAACTTCTGGCTCGTTTAGAGTTACAAAAGCCATAACCTGTCAAAACGAACGCCTCGATGAGTTCTACGCCTTTGACGGCTTTCAGCCGTCAATGGATAGATTAATGCCCAAAAAGGACAACCCGAATCTCAATCGGGTCTCGTAAGTTTTTTACCCTTCGTTTTTTCAACACGTGGATTTTTACGGTAAAACGAGATTACTGTGGCCCGTCTTCGACTTCCCATTGCTGAAGAGTGGTGCACCAAGGTACTGTTCCATTTCAAATCTATGCACGCATTTTTAAAAGTCGTACGGCACTGTTTCGCCATTTCGGAGGGATGTTGCACCTTGCACTGTGGATGTTGCACCCTGTAGATATCGATTATTCGGACGGCCATAACTTCTGGCTCGTTTAGAGTTACGGGAGCCATAACCTTTCAAAACGAAGGCCTCGATGAGTTCTACGACTTTGACTTCTTTCTGCCGTCAATGGATAGATTAATGCCCAAAAAGGACAACCCGAATCTCAATCGGGTCTCGTAAGTTTTTTACCCTTCGTTTTTTCGACACGTGGATTTTTACGGTAAAACGGGATTACGGTGGCTGGTCTTCGATTTACCATCGCTGGAGAGTGGTGCACCATGGTACTGTTCCGTTTCAAATCCATGCACGCATTTCTAAAGGTCGTACGACACTGTTTTGCCATTTCGGACGGATGTTGCACCTTGCACCGTGGATGTTGCACCCTGTAAATATCGATTATTCGGACGGCTATAACTTCTGGCTCGTTTAGAGTTACGGGAGCCATAACTTGTCAAAATGAAGGCCTCGATGAGTTCCATGGCTTTGAAAGCTTTCAGCCGTCAACGGATAGATTAATGCCCAAAAAGGACAAGCCGAATCTCAATCGGGTCTCGTAAGTTTTTTACCCTTCGTTTTTTTGACACGTGGATTTTTACGGTAAAACGGGATTACCGTGGCCCGTCTTCGACTTCCCATCGCTGAAGAGTGGTGCACCAAGGTACTGTTCCGTTTCAAATCCATGCACGCATTTCTAAAAGTCGTACGGCACTGTTTCGCCATTTCGGACGGATGTTGCACCATGCACCGTGGATGTTGCACCCTGTAGATATCGATTATTCGGACGGCCATAACTTCTGGCTCGTTCAGAGTTACGGAAGACATAACCTGTCAAAACGAAGGCCTCGATGAGTTCTACGGCTTTGACGGCTTTCAGCCGTCAACGGATAGATTAATGCCCAAAAAGGACAACCCGAATCTCAATCGGGTCTCGTAAGTTTTTAACCCTTCGTTTTTTCGACACGTGGATTTTTACGGTAAAACGGGATTACCGTGGCCCGTCATTGATTTCCCAACGCTGGAGAGTGGTGCACCATGGTACTGTTCCGTTTCAAATCCATGCACGCATTTCTAAAGGTCGTATGGCACTGTTTCACCATTTCGGACGGATGTTGCACCTTGCACCATGGATGTTGCACCCTGTAGATATCGATTTTTACGGGAGCCATAACCTATCAAAACGAAGGCCTCGATAAGTTCTACGGCTTCGATGGCTTTCAGCCGCCAACGGATAGATTAATGCCCAAAAAGGACAACCCGAATCTCAATCCGGTCTCGTAAGTTTTTACCCTTCGTTTTTTCGACACGTGGATTTTTACGGTAAAAGGGGATTACGGTGGCTGGTCTTCGACTTCCCATCGCTGAAGAGTGGTTCACCATGGTACTGTACCGTTTCAAATCCATGCATGCATTTCTAAAAGTCGTACGACACTGTTTCACCATTTCGGACGGATGTTGCACCTTGCACCGTGGATGTTGCACCCAGTAGATATCGATTATTCGAACGGCCATAACTTCTGGCTCGTTTAGAGTTACAAAAGCCATAACCTGTCAAAACGAAGGCCTCGATGAGTTCTATGGCTTTGATGGCTTTCAGCCATCAACGGATAGATTAATGCCCAAAAAGGACAACCCGAATCTCAATCGGGTCTCGTAAGTTTTTTACCCTTCGTTTTTTCGACACGTGGATTTTTACGGTAAAACGGGATTACCGTGCCCGGTCTTCGACTTCCCATCGCTGGAGAGTGGTGCACCATGGTACTGTTCCGTTTCAAATCCATGCACGCATTTCTAAAAGTCATATGGCACTGTTTCGCCATTTCGGACGGATGTTGCACCTTGCACCGTGTATGTTGCACCCTGTAGATATCGATTATTCGGACGGCCATAACTTCTGGCTCGTTTAGAGTTACGGAAGCCATAACCTGTCAAAACGAAGGACTCGATGAGTTCTACGGCTTTGACGGCTTTCAGCCGTCAACGGGTAGATTAATGCCCAAAAAGGACAGCCCGAATCTCAATCGGGTCTCGTAAGTTTTTTACCCTTCGTTTTTTCGACACGTGGATTTTTACGGTAAAACGGGATTACCGTGGCCCGTCTTCGACTTACCATCGCTGGAGAGTGGTGCACCATGGTACTGTTCCGTTTCAAATCCATGCACGCATTTCTAAAGGTCGTACGGCACTGTTTCGCCATTTCGGACGGATGTTGCACCTTGCACCGTGGATGTTGCACCCTGTAGATATCGATTATTCAGACGGCCATAACTTCTGGCTCGTTTAGAGTTACGGAAGCCATAACCTGTCAAAACGAAGGACTCGATGAGTTCTACGGCTTTGACAGCTTTCATCCGTCAACGGGTAGATTAATGTCCAAAAAGGACAACCCGAATCTCAATCGGGTCTCGTAAGTTTTTTACCCTTCGTTTTTTCGACACGTGGATTTTTACGATAAAACGGGATTACGGTGGCCCGTCTTCGACTTCCTATCGCTGGAGAGTGGTGCACCATGGTACTGTTCCGTTTCAAATCCATGCACGCATTTCTAAAAGTCGTACGGCACTGTTTCGCCATTTCGGACGGATGTTGCACCTTGCACCGTGGATGTTGCACCCTGTAGATATCGATTTTTCGGACGGCCGTAACTTCTGGCTCGTTTATAGTTACGGGAGCCATAACCTGTCAAAACGAAGGCCTCGGTGAGTTCTACGGCTCTGACTGCTTTCATCCATCAACGGATAGATTATTGCCCAAAAAGGACAACCCGAATCTCAATCGTGTCTCGTAAGTTTTTTACCCTTCGTGTTTTCGACACGTGGATTTTTACGGTAAAACGGGATTACCGTGGCCCGTCTTCGACTTCCCATCGCTGGAGAGTGGTGCACCATGGTATTGTACCGTTTCAAATCCATGCACGCATTTCTAAAAGTCATACGGCACTGTTTCGCCATTTCGGACGGATGTTGCACCTTGCACCGTGGATGTTGCACCCTGTAGATATCGATTATTCGGACGGCCATAACTTCTGGCTCGTTTAGAGTTACGGGAGCCATAACCTGTCAAAACGAAGGCCTCGATGAGTTCTACGGCTTTGACAGCTTTCAGCCGTCAACGGATAGATTAATGCCCAAAAAGGATAACCCGAATCTCAATCGGGTCTCGTAAGTTTTTTACCCTTCGTTTTTTCGAAACGTGGATTTTTACGGTAAAACGGGATTACGGTGGCTGGTCTTCGACTTCCCATCGCTTAAGAGTGGTGCACCATGGTACTGTTGCGTTTCAAATCCATGCACGCATTTCTAAAAGTCGTACGACACTGTTTCGCCATTTCGGACGGATGTTGCACCTTGCACCGTGGTGTTGCACCCTGTAGATATCGATTATTCGGACGGCCATAACTTCTGGCTCGTTTAGAGTTATGTTTGTGCCAAAATTGGTCACAAACCCCGAATACCGTGAAAGCACCAGTATATGAATACAAATCAATAATATTCAAACACAAATCTCAAATCTCAGCAAATATTAAACAGTGATTCCAAAATAAAGAACAGAGACACAAGTTTTATAGTGGTTCGGCTATCTCCGGCCTACGTCCACTCCAAAGTTTTTATCCTTTTATTGATTATCCTTGATGATTACAGATGATTACAGAAGTTACAAAGTCCAAAACTTGAAATAAATAGCAGCAATGATGATATGGAGTGATTCTGGCAGCGTCCGGGCGTGCTTTATCTCTCTAGAATCTCCGACCCTTTTTCTGAATGACCAGGGGCTCTATTTATAAGCGTAGGTGGCTGATATTTCTCCTACAATCCGGGAAGACCGCTTCAGGCACGTGAGGGGGCCCACACGCCCGAAATCTGGAGGTCCGGGCCCACCTTGGGATCGATTCAAAGTAAGGTTCGAATCGATCAAGAAATCATCCAATTGAGCTGAAATTTGGTGAGAACATTATTCAACATGTATGTAAGCTCCTGGTAAAATTTCATTGCATTTGGATCAATGGTTTGGAGGATATGATCGATTCAAGTTCTAAGCTTCGTGTCTTCTGCCTGGTTCGAACCCATATTTCGAATCCATCTCCTTCGAATCCATCTCCTTCGAACCCATCTCCTTCGAACCCATCTCGTTTGAATCCATCGCCTTCGAACCCAATGCTTCGAACCCACCTTCGAATCTAGTGTCTCGAATCCACCTCCTTCGAACCCATCTCCTTCGAATCCATTGCTACGAGCTAACCTGTGTACACCATATGGATACGAAGGAGATCCATGCTGCGATCGAGTCGAAGTCTACCTGTTCTTCATCCTACTTTGCCTTACGAACACCATGAAGTCGACTCCATATTAATCGATACGAGCGGCATCGATACGAAGTCCTCGCCTTTCGATCGATACGAAGTGGCCGTGTCTCGTCCATGCCAATCGATACGAAGTGTATCGATTCGAAGTCCTTCACCTTGCTTCGCCTTTGACCGATACGAACGCTATCGAGTCGAACCAACACCTAACGTGAACTTCTTAGAGCTGAATCCATACCAATCGATACGAAGTGCATCGATTCAAACCTTGTGTGCCTTTGATCGATTCGAACCTGACGGGTTCGAAACGAAAACCTTGATGGATTCGAACAGCATGCCTTTCCTACCTTGAATCGATCATAACTTCTCCATACGAACTCCGATTAACCTGAAATTTGAAACATAGCCTTTTCTAATCCTTATCATCACCTCCAATTAATTTCGTCCAGATCGGAGTTCAACCAAATTTTAGTGATATCGATCGTAGCCTTGATTCCAACCGATCTCCAATCCTGATATCCATAATTCCTTGCCAATTTGTTGGTATTCCAGTTTTGGCCAAAAAATTGGATAACACTTTGCCTCCCAAAACATGCCTTGTGATAACAAGGCGTGTTTTGAATAGTTCCGAATCCAATATCCGAAGTCCATAGCCATATCGCTAGAGTACATCATCCTTGGCCGCTTCGAGTTGATGCCCGATTCCAAATCCCGTAACCAAAGCCTTAGCCAATTCCATATCCATTTGAACTCGACAACTGAGTCCCAATCCATCCTTATCCAATAGCCAATAACCGAATCCATGACCTCACCGGGTTGATATCCAAGTCCATAACCTCTTCGGGTTCTTGCCAAGCGTGATCTACATCTGATGACCGTGGTCCAGTGTCCCTGGATGTTGAGCTAACCTCTCCGGGTTCTTGCCAAGCGTGATCTACATCTGACGACCGTGGTCTAATGTCCTTGGACGTTGAGCTAACCTCTCCGGATTCTTGCCAAGCGTGATCCACACTTGATGACCTTGGTCCAGTGTCCTTGGACGCTGAGCTAAGCCATGACTTAAGTCCTAAGCCGAATCTTGGTCTCTCCGGACCCTTGTTGAGCATAGTACATACTCAACGACCTGAAACAATAACCGATAATGCGGGACCTAAGTCCTAGGCCGAATCTTGGTCACTCTGGACCCTTGCTGAGCATAGTCCATACTCAGCGACCTGAATGAGTCGATCTACCACGTTCGGGAAAAGTGACTCCCCCCTTTCCAGGCATAATCCATACCCGACGACCATTTATCAAAAACCAGATGAAAATCCAATCAAAATCCAATCCAACATCCAAACCCAAAAATCCAAATCCAAAACCAGAAAACCAAACCAGCATTCAAAACCGAAAACAATCATCCAAAGAAAAATCCAAATCAAAAGAAAGCAAAACCAGGAGCTCGATCCAAACTCCAAAACCAAAATCCGAAAAGAAAAGTAGTGTCCAATCCAAAAGCAAAAGATAGATTTCACAAACCATAGCATTGCAGTTTATCATCATTCAAAGCATGCCTAGGGGCTATCTCCGTCGCCGTACATGTGTAAATGACTTGGTTGCTTGCTAATAGTTCGCTACTTATTCCATATTATCCAGGTCAATGGATGATCAATCGACCATCGTCCCTGGGCCTCACATCATCACGGCGTGAGGTGGTCGGTGGTTGCTCCTGCTCCACCGTTGCGTTCCGTGTTCCGACGTATTGCCGTAACTGTCCATTCCTTACATGCTCCTCGATTATATCCTTCAAGTGCCTGCAGCTGTTGGTGTCATGTCCGTCTAAGTCATGGAAGATACAATGCCTCCCTGATGCCCTCTCTCGTTCAGAAGGCTCTCTCCTGGCTGGCCTCCGGTAGGGAAGGCGATTCCGAGTATCCATGTATATCCGCTCCAGCATCTCGTTCAATCCTGTGTATGTGGAAAACTTTGGATCCTTCCATCGCTTCCTAGCGTTTCCAGAATCATTATCCAATTTCCTTTTTCCTTTGTCTTTATCCGAACCACCGCTGGATACTGCCCCAACCTCGATTGCACTAACCTTTTTCATCTTTAAATATGTACTTGCATCTTCTTGCCGAAGGAACCTTTCTGCCTCGTGAAAGAATTCTTCGAGATCTTGTGGGGGATCTCGTATCAGAGATACCTTGAAATCCGAGTTCTCCCTGACTCCTGATACTGCTGCCATTAAAACCATCGATGGATCAGGCCGATCCACCGAAGCGACTGCCGCACTGAATCGAGTTAGAAAAGCTCTAAGCGGTTCATCAATTCTTTGCTTTACCGATGTCAATGTCATCACGTTCTTCGGTCTCTTGACATGAACCCGAAACTGCCCCAAAAACCTTTCCACTAATTCCCTCCAAGTCCTGATAGATCCTTCTTCCAGCTGCCTAAACCACATCGTAGCTAAGTCCGTCAAATACAAAGGGAAGCATCGGGCCATCACTTCCTCCGATGCCCCCAGCACCTCCATGTGTCTGGTGTACCTCATCAAGTGATCTGTTGGATCTGCCTTGCCGTCATATACCTCCACGCTCGGTAGCTTGAACTTAGGTGGATTCTGAGCCATCCTTATTTCCTGAGCGAACGGACTCCTATTCACTCCTTCCAAGTCTCTGTTGGTCAAACCACCTCGCACAGTTCTTCTGATGATTTCTACTAATCCGGTGTTGTCCGTTGGGGGTTGCCCTCCATGCCCCCGAGGGAACTCTGGCACATATTCCTCGTGTGGTTCACTAGCAGCAACGTTAGCTCTAGTCTGTTGGACTCCTTCCAACAGTCCTCCTGTGTTGGATCCCGAGGGCCTGCCCCCAAGCCCTTGTTGATTGCCTTCTGGCTCCATATCTCGTCCTCCATTGGGTTCCACGACCCTAGTCCCCTGTCCTGCATTCACAGCGGCTGTAGCTGTCCCTAGGTTCTGCATCCCTGCAGCTCTCATTTGCTCAAAGAAAGCCTGCATCATTTCCTGTTGACTCTTCAATAATCTCTCTTGCAAAGAATTTTCCATAGCCTCCATCTCATCCCGTGTTATGTAGATCGAAGCCTGTCCTTCCCCAGCTGCGGAGGATGCTTGTTGACTTCCGTCATGTTGGCTTCTCTCAGCACTTTGCCTTCTACTATTTTGCCTAGTCATAGTCCTTGAATCCAAACTCTTCAAAACCTCCAAATCCAACTTTCAAATCCGATGTAGCGGGTGCTAGTCGCTCTCAGTGAAAGCACCAAAGTGTTTGTGCCAAAATTGGCCACAAACCCCGAATACCGTGAAAGCACCAGTATATGAATACAAATCAATAATATTCAAACACAAATCTCAAATCTCAGCAAATATTAAAGAGTGATTCCAAAATAAAGAACAGAGACACAAGTTTTATAGTGGTTTGGCTATCTCCGGCCTACGTCCACTCCAAAGTTTTTATCCTTTTATTGATTATCCTTGATGATTACAGATGATTACAGCAGTTACAAAGTCCAAAACTTGAAATAAATAGCAGCAATGATGATATGGAGTGCTGGCAGCGTCCGGGTGTGCTTTATCTCTCTAGAATCCCCGACCCCTTTTCTGAATGACCAGGGGATCTATTTATAAGCGTAGGAGGCTGATATTTCTCCTACAATCCGGGAAGACCGCTTCAGGCACGTGAGGGGGCCCACACGCCCGAAATCTGGAGGTCCGGGCCCACCTTGGGATCGATACGAAGTAAGGTTCGAATCGATCAAGAAATCATCCAATTGAGCTGAAATTTGGTGAGAAGATTCTTTAACATGTATGCGAGCTCCTGTAAAAATTTCATTGCATTTGGATCAACGGTTTGGAAGATATGATCGATTCAAGTTCAAAGCTTCGTGTGTTCTGCCTGGTTCAAACCCATATTTCGAATCCATCTCCTTCGAATCCATCTCCTTCAAACCCATCTCCTTCGAACCCATCTCGTTCGATTCCATCGCCTTCGAACCCAATGCTTCGAACCCACCTTCGAATCCAGTGTCTCGAATCCACCTCCTTCGAACCCATCTCCTTCGAATCCATTGCTACGAGCTAACCTGTGTACACCATATGGATACGAAGGAGATCCATGCTGCGATCGAGTCGAAGTCTACCTGTTCTTCATCCTACTTTGCCTTACGAACACCATGAAGTCGACTCCATATTGATCGATACGAGCGGCATCGATACGAAGTCCTCGCCTTTCGATCGATATGAAGTAGCCGTGTCTCGTCCATGCCAATCGATACGAAGTGTATCGATTCGAAGTCCTTCACCTTGCTTCGCCTTTGACCGATACGAACGCTATCGAGTCGAACCAACACCTAACGCGAACTTCTTAGAGCCGAACATACCAATCGATACGAAGTGCATCGATGCGAACCTTGTGTGCCTTTGATCGATTCGAACCTGATGGGTTCGAAACGAAAACCTTGATGGATTCGAACAACATGCCTTTCCTACCTTGAATCGATCATAACTTCTCCATACGAACTCCGATTAACCTGAAATTTGAAACATAGCCTTTCCTAATCCTTATCATCACCTCCAATTAATTTCGTCCAGATCGGAGTTCAACCAAATTTTGGTGATATCGATCGTAGCCTTGATTCCAACCGATCTCCAATCCTGATATCAATAATTCCTTGCCAATTTGTTGGTATTATTCCAGTTTTGACCAAAAAATGGGATAACAAGTTACAAAAGCCATAACCTGTCAAAGCGAAGGTCTTGATGAGTTCTACGGCTTTCAGCCGTCAACGGATAGATTAATGCCCAAAAACGACAACCCGAATCTCAATCGGGTCTCGTAAGTTTTTTACCCTTCGTCTTTTCGACACGTGGATTTTTACGGTAAAACGGGATTACCGTGGTCCGTCTTCGACTCCCATCACTGGATAGTGGTGCATCATGGTACTGTTCCGTTTCAAATCCATGCACGCATTTCTAAAAGTCATACGGCACTGTTTCTCCATTTCGGACGGATGTTGCACCTTGCACCGTGGATGTTGCACCCTGTAGATATCGATTATTCGGACGGCCATAACTTCTGGCTCGTTTAGAGTTACGAGAGCCATAACCTGTCAAAACAAAGGCCTCGATGAGTTCTATGGCTTTGATAGCTTTCAGCCGTCAACGGATAGATTAATGCCCAAAAAGGACTACCCGAATCTCAATCGGGTCTCGTAGGTTTTTTACCCTTCGTCTTTTCGACACGTGGATTTTTACGGTAAAACGGGATTACGGTGGCTGGTCTACGATTTACCATCGCTGGAGAGTGGTGCACCATGGTACTGTTCCGTTTCAAATCCATGCACGCATTTCTAAAGGTCGACGACACTGTTTCGCCATTTCGGACGGATGTAGCACCTTGCGCCGTGGATGTTGCACTATGTAGATATCGATTATCCGGACGGCCATAACTTCTGGCTCGTTTAGAGTTACGGGAGCTATAACCTGTCAAAACAAAGGACTCGATGAGTTCTACGGCGTTGACCACTTTCAGCCGTCAACGGATAGATTAATGCCCAAAAAGGACAACCCGAATCTCAATCGGGTCTCGTAAGTTTTTTACCCTTCGTTTTTTGGACCTGTGGATTTTTACGGTAAAACGGGATTACCATGGCCCGTCTTCGACTTCCCATCGCTAAAGAGTGGTGCACCATGGTACTGTTCCGTTTCAAATCCATGCACGCATTTCTAAAAGTCTTACGGCACTGTTTTGCCATTTCGGATGGATGTTGCACCTTGCACCGTGGATGTTGCACCCTGTAGATATCGATTATTCGGACGGCCATAACTTCTGGCTCGTTTATAGTTACGGGAGCCATAACCTATCAAAACGAAGGCCTCGATGAGTTCTACGGCTTTGACTGCTTTGAGCCGTCAACGGATAGATTAATGCCCAAAAAGGACAACTCGAATCTCAATCGGGTCTCGTAAGTTTTTACCCTTCGTTTTTTCGACACGTGGATTTTTACGGTAAAACGGGATTACCGTGGCCCGTCTTCGACTTCCCATCGCTGGAGAGTGGTGCACCATGGTACTGTTCCGTTTCAAATACATGCACGCATTTTTAAAAGTCATACGGCACTGTTTCGCCATTTCGGACGGATGTTGCACCTTGCACCGTGGATGTTGCACCCTATAGAAATCGATTATTCGGACGGCCATAACTTCTGGCTCGCTTAGAGTTACGGGAGGCATAACCTGTCAAAACGAAGGCCTCGATGAGTTCTACGGCTTTAACGGCTTTCAGCCGTCAACGGATAGACTAATGCCCAAAAAGGACAGCCCGAATCTCAATCGGGTCTCGTAAGATTTTTACCCTTCGTTTTTTCGACACGTGGATTTTTACGGTAAAACGGGATTACGGTGGCTGGTCTTCGATTTACCATCGCTGGAGAGTGGTGCACCATGGTACTGTTCCGTTTCAAATCCATGCACGCATTTCTAAAGGTCGTACAGCACTGTTTCGCCATTTCGGACGGATGTTGCACCTTGCACCGTGGATGTTGCACCCTGTAGATATAGATTATTCGGACGGGCATAACTTCTGGCTCGTTTAGAGTTACAGGAGCCATAACCTGTCAAAACGAAGGCCTCGATGAGTTCTACGGCTTTGACAGCTTTCAGCCGTCAACGGATATATTAATGCCCAAAAAGGACAACCCGAATCTCAATCGGGTCTCGTAAGTTTTTTACCCTTCGTTTTTTCGACACGTGGATTTTTACGGCAAAACGGGATTACTGTGGCTGGTCTTCGATTTACCATCGCTGGAGAGTGGTGCACCATGGTACTGTTCCGTTACAATTCCATGCACGCATTTCTAAAAGTCGTACGGCACTGTTTCGCCATTTCGGACGGATGTTGCACCTTGCACCGTGGATGTTGCACCCTGTAGATATCGATTATTCGGACGGCCATAACTTCTGGCTCGTTAAGAGTTACGGGAGCCATAACCTGTCAAAACGAAGGCCTCGATGAGTTCTACGGCTTTGACAGCTTTCAGTCGTCAACGGATAGATTAATGCACAAAAAGGACAACCCGAATCTCAATAGGGTCTCGTAAGTTTTTTACCCTTCGTTTTTTCGACACGTGGATTTTTACGGTAAAACGGGATTACAGTGGCTGGCCTTCGATTTACCATCGTTGGAGAGTGGTGCACCATGGTACTGTTCCGTTTCAAATACATGCACGCATTTCTAAAGGTCATATGGCACTGTTTCGCCATTTCGGACGGATGTTGCACCTTGCACCGTGGATGTCGCACCCTGTAGATATCGATTATTCGGACGGCCATAACTTCTGGCTCGTTCAGAGTTACGGGAGCCATAACCTGTCAAAACGAAGGCCTCGGTGAGTTCTACGGCTTTGACCGCTTTCAGCCGTCAACGGATAGATTAATGCCCAAAAAGGACAACCCGAATCTCAATTGGGTCTCGTAAGTTTTTTACCCTTCGTTTTTTCGACACGTGGATTTTTACGGTAAAACGGGATTACCGTGGCCCGTCTTTGACTTCCCATCGCTGAAGAGTGGTGCACAATGGTACTGTTCTGTTTCAAATCCATGCACGCATTTCTAAAAGTCGTACGGCACTGTTTCTCCATTTCGGATGGATGTTGCACCTTGCACCGTGGATGTTGCACCCTGTAGATAACGATTATTCGGACGGCCATAACTTCTGGCTCGTTTAGAGTTACAGGGGCCATAACCTGTCAAAACGAAGACCTCGATGAGTTCTACAGCTTTGACGGCTTTTAGCCGTCAACGCATAGATTAATGCCCAAAAAGGACTACCCGAATCTCAATCGGGTCTCGTAAGTTTTTTACCCTTCGTTTTTTCGACACGTGGATTTTTACGGTAAAACGGGATTATCGTGGCCCGTCTTCGAATTCCCATCGCTGGAGAGTGGTGCACCATGGTACTGTTCCGTTTCAAATCCATGCACGCATTTCAAAAAGTCATACGGCACTGTTTCGCCATTTCGGACGGATGTTGCACCTTGCACCGTGGATGTTCCACCCTGTAGATATCGATTATTCGGACGGCCATAACTTCTGGCTCGTTTAGAGTTACGGGAGCCATAACCTATCAAAACGAAGGCCTCGATGAGTTCTACGGCTTTGATAGCTTTCAGCCTTCAACGGATAGATTAATGCCCAAAAAGAACAACCCGAATCTCAATCGGGTCTCGTAAGTTTTTTACCCTTCGTTTTTTCGACACGTGAATTTTTACGGTAAAACGGGATTACGTTGGCTGGTCTTCGATTTACCATTGCTGGAGAGTGGTGCACCATGGTACTGTTCCGTTTCAAATCCATGCACGCATTTCTAAAGGTCGTACGACACTGTTTCGCCATTTCGGACGGATGTTGCACCTTGCACCGTGGATGTTGCACCCTGTAGATATCGATTATTCGGACGGCCATAACTTCTGGCTCGTTTAGGGTTACGGGAGCCATAACCTGTCAAAACGAAGGCCTCGATGAGTTCTACGGCTTTGACGGCTATCAGCCGTCAACGGATAGATTAATCCCCAAAAAGGACAACCCGAATCTCAAGCGGGTCACGTAAGTTTTTTACCCTTCGTTTTTTCGACACGTGAATTTTTACGGTAAAACGGGATTACCGTGGCTGGTCTTCGATTTACCATCGCTGGACAGTGGTGCACCATGGTACTATTCCGTTTCAAATCCATGCACGCATTTCCAAAAGTCGTAAGACACTGTTTCTCCATTTCGGACGGATGTTGCACCTTGCACCGTGGATGTTGCACCCTGTAGATATCGATTATTCGGACGGGTATAACTTCTGGCTCGTTAAGAGTTACGGGAGCCATATCCTATCAAAACGAAGGCCTCGATGAGTTCTACGGCATTGCTAGCTTTCAGCCATCAGCGGATATACTAATGCCCAAAAAGGACAACCCCAATCTCAATCGGGTCTCGTAAGTTTTTTACCCTTCGTTTTTTCAACACGTGGATTTTTACGGCAAAACGGGATAACGGTGGCTGGTCTTCGATTTACCATCGCAGGAGAGTGGTGCACCATGGTACTGTTCCGTTTCAAATCCATGCACACATTTCTAAAAGTCGTACGGCACTGTTTCGCCATGTCGGACGGATGTTGCACCTTGCACCGTGGATGTTGCACCCTGTAGATATCGATTATTCGGACGGCCATAACTTCTGGCTCGTTAAGAGTTACGGGAGCCATAACCTGTTAAAACGAAGACCTCGATAAGTTCTACGGCTTTGACAGCTTTCAGTCGTCAACGGATAGATTAATGCCCAAAAAGGACAACCCGAATCTCAATCAGGTCTCGTAAGTTTTTTACCCTTCTTTTTTTCGACACGTGGATTTTTACGGTAAAACGAGATTACGGTGGCTGGTCTTCGATTTACCATCGCTGCAGAGTGGTGCACCATGGTACTGTTCCGTTTCAAAACCATGCACGCATTTCTAAAGGTCATACAGCACTGTTTCGCCATTTCGGACGGATGTTGCACCTTGCACCGTGGATGTTGCACCCTATAGATATCGATTATTCGGACGGCCATAACTTCTGGCACGTTTAGAGTTACGGGAGCCATAACCTGTCAAAACGAAGGCCTCGATGAGTTCTACGGCTTTGACCGATTTCAGCCGTCAATGGATAGATTAATGCCCAAAAAGGACAACCTGAATCTCAATCGGGTCTCGTAAGTTTTTTACCCTTCGTTTTTTCGACACGTGGATTTTTATGGTATAACGGGATTACCGTGGCTCGTCTTCGACTTCCCATCGCTGAAGAGTGGTGCACAATGGTACTGTTCCGTTTCAAATCCATGTATGCATTTCTAAAAGTCGTACGGCACTGTTTCGCCATTTCGGATGGATGTTGCACCGTGCACCGTGGATGTTGCACCCTGTAGATTTCGATTATTCGGACGGCCATAACTTCTGGCTCGTTTAGAGTTACGGGAGCCATAACCTTTCAAGACGAAGGCCTCGATGAGCTCTACAGCTTTTACAGCTTTCAGCCATCAATGCATAGATTAATGCCCAAAAAGGACAACCCGAATCTCAATCGGGTCTCGTAAGTTTTTTCGACACGTGGATTTTTATGGTAAAACGGGATTACCGTGACCCGTCTTTGACTTCCCATCGCTAGAGAGTGATGCACCATGGTACTGTTCCGTTTCAAATCCATGCACACATTTCTAAAAGTCATACGGCACTGTTTCGCCATTTCGGACGGATGTTGCACCTTGCACCGTGGATGTTGCACCCTGTAGATATCGATTATTCGGACGGCCATAACTTCTGGCTCGTTTAGAGTTACGGGAGCCATAACCTGTCAAAACGAAGGCCTCGATGAGTTCTACGGCTTTGACAGCTTTCAGCCTTCAACGGATAGATTAATGCCCAAAAAGGACAACCCGAATCTCAATCGGGTCTCGTAAGTTTTTTAACCTTCGTTTTTTCGACACGTGGATTTTTACGGTAAAACGGGATTACGGTGGCTGGTCTTCGATTTACCATCGCTGGAGAGTGGTGCACCATGGTACTGTTCCGTTTCAAATCCATGCACGCGTTTCTAAAGGTCGTACGACACTGTTTCGCCAGTTCGGACGGATGTTGCACCTTGCACCGTGGATGTTGCACCCTGTAGATATGGATTATTCGGACGGGCATAACTTCTGGCTCGTTTAGAGTTACGGGAGCCATAACCTATCAAAACAAAGGCCTCAATGAGTTCTATGGCTTTGACAGCTTTCAGCCATCAACGGATATATTAATGCCCAAAAAGGACAACCCGAATCTCAATCGGGTCTCGGAAGTTTTTTACACTTCGTTTTTTCGACACGTGGATTTTTACGGCAAAACGGGATTACGGTGGCTGGTCTTCGATTTACCATCGCTGGAGAGTGGTGCACCATGGTACTGTTCCGTTTCAAATCCATGCACACATTTCTAAAAGTCGTACGACACTGTTTCGCCATGTCGGACGGATGTTGCACCTTGCACCGTGGATGATGCACCCTGTAGATATCGATTATTCGGACGGCCATAACTTCTGGCTCGTTAAGAGTTACGGGAGCCATAACCTGTCAAAACAAAGGCCTCGAGGAGTTCTACGGCTTTGACGGCTTTCAGCCGTCAACGGATAGATTAATACCCAAAAAGGACAACTCGAATCTCAATCGGGTCTTGTAAATTTTTTACCCTTCGTTTTTTCGACACGTGGATTTTTACGGTAAAACGGGATTACGGTGGCTGGTCTTCGATTTGCCATCGCTGGAGAGTGGTGCACCATGGTACTGTTCCGTTTCAAATCCATGCACGCATTTCTAAAGGTCGTACGGCATTGTTTCGCCATTTCGGACGGATGTTGCACCTTGCACCGTGGATGTTGCACCCTATAGATATCGATTATTCGGACGGCCATAACTTCTGGCTCGTTCAGAGTTACGGGAGCCATAACCTATCAAAACGAAGGCCTCGATGAGTTCTACGGCTTAGACCGCTTTCAGCCGTCAGCGGATAGCTTAATGCCCAAAAAGGACAACCCGAATCTCAATCAGGGCTCGTAAGTTTTTTACCCTTCGTTTTTTCGACACGTGGATTTTTACGGTAAAACGGGATTACCGTGGTCCGTCTTCGACTTCCCATCGCTGAAGAGTGGTGCACCATGGTACTGTTCCGTTTCAAATCCATGCACGCATTTCAAAAAGTCGTACGACACTGTTTCGCCATTTCGGACGGATGTTGCACCTTGCGCCGTGGATGTTGCACCCTCTAGATATCGATTATTCGGACGGCCATAACTTCTGGCTCGTTTAGAGTTACGGGAGCCATAACCTGTCAAAATGAAGGCCTCGATGAGTTCTACGGCTTTGACCGATTTCAGCCGTCAATGGATAGATTAATGCCCAAAAAGGACAACCCGAATCTCAATCGGGTCTCGTAAGTTTTTTACCCTTCGTTTTTTCGACACGTGGATTTTTATGGTATAACGGGATTACCGTGGCTAGTCTTCGACTTCCCATCGCTGAAGAGTGGTGCACAATGGTACTGTTCCGTTTCAAATCCATGTATGCATTTCTAAAAGTCGTACGGCACTGTTTCGCCATTTCGGATGGATGTTGCACCGTGCACCGTGGATGTTGCACCCTGTAGATATCGATTATTCGGACGGCCATAACTTCTGGCTCGTTTAGAGTTACGGGAGCCATAACTTGTCAAAACGAAGGCCTCGATGAGCTCTACAGCTTTTACAGCTTTCAGCCATCAATGGATAGATTAATGCCCAAAAAGGACAACCCGAATCTCAATCGGGTCTCGTAAGTTTTTTACCCTTCGTTTTTTCGACACGTGGATTTTTATGGTAAAACGGGATTACCGTGACCCGTCTTTGACTTCCCATCGCTAGAGAGTGATGCACCATGGTACTGTTCCGTTTCAAATCCATGCACGCATTTCTAAAAGTCATACGACACTGTTTCGCCATTTCGGACGGATGTTGCACCTTGCACCGTGGATGTTGCAGCCTGTAGATATCGATTATTCGGACGACCATAACTTCTGGCTCGTTTAGAGTTACGGGAGCCATAACCTGTCAAAACAAAGGCCTCGATGAGTTCTACGGCTTTGACAGCTTTCAGCCTTCAACGGATAGATTAATGCCCAAAAAGGACAACCCGAATCTCAATCGGGTCTCGTAAGTTTTTTAACCTTCGTTTTTTCGACACGTGGATTTTTACGGTAAAACGGGATTACGGTGGCTGGTCTTCGATTTACCATTGCTGGAGAGTGGTGCACCATGGTACTGTTCCGTTTCAAATCCATGCACGCGTTTCTAAAGGTCGTACGACACTGTTTCGCCATATCGGACGGATGTTGCACCTTGCACCGTGGACGTTGCACCCTGTAGATATCGATTATTCGGACGGCCATAACTTCTAGCTCAATTAGAGTTACGGGAGACATAACCTATCAAAACGAAGGCCTCGATGAGTTCTACGGCTTTGACAGTTTTCAGCCATCAACGGATAGATTAATGCCCAAAAAGGACAACCCGAATCTCAATCGGGTCACGTAAGTTTTTTGCCCTTCCTTTTTTCGACACATGGATTTTTACGGTAAAACGGGATTACCGTTGCTGGTCTTCGATTTACCATCGCAGTACCATGGTGCACCATGGTACTGTTCCGTTTCAAATCCATGCACGCATTTCCAAAAGTCGTACGGCACTGTTTCGCCATTTCGGACGGATGTTGCACCTTGCACCGTGGATGTTGCACCCTGTAGATATGGATTATTCGGACGGGCATAACTTCTGGCTCGTTTAGAGTTACGGGAGCCATAACCTATCAAAACGAAGGCCTCAATGAGTTCTATGTCTTTGACAGCTTTCAGCCATCAACGGATATATTAATGCCCAAAAAGGACAACCCGAATCTCAATCGGGTCTCGGAAGTTTTTTACACTTCGTTTTTTCGACACGTGGATTTTTACGGCAAAACGGGATTACGGTGGCTGGTATTCGATTTACCATCGCTGGAGAGTGGTGCACCATGGTACTGTTCCGTTTCAAATCCATGCACACATTTCTAAAAGTCGTACGGCACTGTTTCGCCATGTCGGACGGATGTTGCACCTTGCACCGTGGATGATGCACCCTGTAGATATCGATTATTCGGATGGCCATAATTTCTGGCTCGTTAAGAGTTACGGGAGCCATAATCTGTCAAAACAAAGGCCTCGAGGAGTTCTACGGCTTTGACAGCTTTCAGCCGTCAACGGATAGATTAATACCCAAAAAGGACAACTCGAATCTCAATCGGGTCTTGTAAGTTTTTTACCCTTCGTTTTTTCGACACGTGGATTTTTACGGTAAAACGGGATTACGGTGGCTGGTCTTCGATTTGCCATCGCTGGAGAGTGGTGCACCATGGTACTATTCCGTTTCAAATCCATGCACGCATTTCTAAAGGTCGTACGGCATTGTTTCGCCATTTCGGACGGATGTTGCACCTTGCACCGTGGATGTTGCACCCTATAGATATCGATTATTCGGACGGCCATAACTTCTGGCCCGTTCAGAGTTACGGGAGCCATAACCTATCAAAACGAAGGCCTCGATGAGTTCTATGGCTTTGACCGCTTTCAGCCGTCAACAGATAGCTTAATGCCCAAAAAGGACAACCCGAATCTCAATCGGGGCTCGTAAGTTTTTTACCCTTCGTTTTTTCGACACGTGGATTTTTACGGTAAAACGGGATTACCGTGGTCCGTCTTCGACTTCCCATCGCTGAAGAGTGGTGCACCATGGTACTGTTCCGTTTCAAATCCATGCACGCATTTCAAAAAGTCGTACGACACTGTTTCGCCATTTCGGATGGATGTTGCACCTTGCGCCATGGATGTTGCACCTTCTAGATATTGATTATTCGGACGGCCATAACTTCTGGCTCGTTTAGAATTATGGGAGCCATAACCTGTCAAAATGAAGGCCTCGATGATTTCTACGGCATTGACAGCTTTTAGCCGTCAACGGATAGATTAATGCCCAAAAAGGACAACCCGAATCTCAATCGGGTCTCGTAAGTTTTTTACCCTTTGTTTTTTCGAAACGTGGATTTTTACGGTAAAACGGGATTACCGTGGCCCGTCTTCGACTTTCCATCGCTGGAGAGTGGAGCACCATGGTACTGTTCCATTTCAAATCCATCCACGCATTTCTAAAAGTCATACGACACTGTTTCGCCATTTCGGACGGATGTTGCACCTTGCACCGTGAATGTTGCACCCTGTAGATATCGATTATTCGGACGACCATAACTTCTGGCACGTTTAGAGTTATGGGAGCCATAACCTGTCAAAACGAAGGCCTCGATGAGTTCTACGGCTTTGACAGCTTTCAGCCTTCAACGGATAGATTAATGCCCAAAAAGGACAACCCGAATCTCAATCGGGTCTCGTAAGTTTTTTACCCTTTGTTTTTCCGACACGTGGATCTTTACGGTAAAACGGGATTACGGTGGCAATGGTGCACCATGGTACTGTTCCGTTTCAAATCCATGCATGCGTTTCTAAAGGTCGTACGACACAGTTTCGTCATTTCGGATGGATGTGGCACCTTGCACCGTGGATGTTGCACCCTGTAGATATCGATTATTCGGACGGCCATAACTTCTGGCTCGTTTAGAGTTACGGGAGCCATATCCTATCAACACGAAGGCCTCGATGAGTTCTACGGCATTGACAGCTTTCGGCCATCAGTGGATATATTAATGCCCAAAAAGGACAACCCGAATCTCAATCGGGTCTCGTAAGTTTTTTACCCTTCGTTTTTTCGACACGTGGATTTTTACGGCAAAACGGGATAACGGTGGCTGGTCTTCGATTTACCATCGCTGGAGAGTGGTGCACCATGGTACTGTTCCGTTTCAAATCCATGCACACATTTCTAAAAGTCGTACGGCACTGTTTCGCCATGTCGGACGGATGTTGCACCTTGCACTGTGGATGTTGCACCCTGTAGATATCGATTATTCGGACGGCCATAACTTCTGGCTCGTTAAGAGTTACGGGAGCCATAACTTGTTAAAACGAAGACCTCGATGAGTTCTATGGCTTTGAAAGCTTTCAGTCGTCAACGGATAGATTAATGCCCAAAAAGGACAACCCGAATCTCAATCAGGTCTCGTAAGTTTTTTACCCTTCGTTTTTTCGACACGTGGATTTTTACGGTAAAACGGGATTACGGTGGCTGGTCTTCGATTTACCATCGCTGGAGAGTGGTCCACAATGGTACTGTTCCGTTTCAAATCCATGCACGCATTTCTAAAGGTCATACGGCACTGTTTCGCCATTTCGGACGGATGTTGCACCTTGCACCGTGGATGTTGCACCCTATAGATATCGATTATTCGGACGACCATAACTTCTGGCTCGTTTAGAGTTATGGGACCCATAACCTGTCAAAACGAAGGCCTCGATGAGTTCTACGGCTTTGACCGATTTCAGCCGTCAATGGATAGATTAATGCCCAAAAAGGACAACCCGAATCTCAATCGGGTCTCGTAAGTTTTTTACCCTTCGTTTTTTCGACACTTGGATTTTTATGGTAAAACGGGATTACCGTGGCCCGTCTTCGACTTCCCATCGCTGAAGAGTGGTGCACAATGGTACTGTTCCGTTTCAAATCCATGTACGCATTTCTAAAAGTCGTACGACACTGTTTCGCCATTTCGGATGGATGTTGCACCTTGCACCGTGGATGTTGCACCCTGTAGATATCGATTATTCGGACGGCCATAACTTCTGGCTCGTTTAGAGTTACGGGAGCCATAACATGTTGTTATCCCATTTTTGGTCAAAAATGGGATATCAACAAATGGACGAGGAATGATGGATATCAGTACTGGAGATCAGTTGGAATCAAGGCTACGATCGATGTCATCAAAATTTGGTTGAACTCCGATCGGGGCGAAATTGATTGGGGATGATGATAAGGATTAGGGAAGACTATGTTTCAAATTTCAGGATAATCGGAGTTCATATGGAGGAGTTATGATCGATTCAAGATAGGAGAGGCATGCTGTTCGAATCCATCAGGTTCGAACCCATCGGGTTCGAATCGATCGAAGACACGGCGTGCATGGATAGTTCGAATCCAACAAAGGTAGCGGCCACTTCGAATCGATACACTTCGTATCGATCAATATGGATTCGGCTCTGAAGGGTTCGCATTGGATGTTGGTTCGACTTGAAGGATTTCGAATCGATCGAGCTACTGTCTCTAACATGGTTGCTTCGTATCGATACGAAGAGGGCGTTCGAGAAGGGTACGTAGTGGCTCGAAGAGTTGGATTCGAAAGAAGAGGGATTCGAAGGAGATGGATTCGAAGGAAGGATAGAAGTGCAGGTATACGAAGGACTCGGGGAGGACATTCGAATCGATCGTATTCGAACCGATCTTGTTCGAACCGATCGATTCGAAGGAAACAGTTAGGGCAGCTCAGACAAGTGGATACGAGCATGACTGTGGAGTTGTGGATAAGGACATTTCACTGAAAATGGATACGAACGCGTCTTCAGGGAGGGAAGCGCTCAACTCGGCGACAAAGATGGATCAACCCGAAGCATGCGCGCCAGGTCGAACTACTAGCGCGTGCTTGGATCGATTCGAATCAATCGATTCGAAGCGATCGGTTCGAACGAAGCGTAGTCCAGGAAACCCCAAATTCGAACCGATCATATCTTCCAAACCGTTGATCCAAATGCAATGAAATTTTTACAGGATTTTGCTTACATGTTGAAGAATGTTCCCACCAATTTTCAGCTCAATTGGAAAATTTCTAGATCGATTCGAATGGAGTTCGAATCGATCCCAGTGTGGGCCCTCTCACGTGCCTGAAGCGGTCTACCTTGTTTCTAGGAGAAATATCTGCCTTCTACGCCTATAAATAGAGCCCCTGGTCATTCTGAAAAGGGGTCGGAAAATTTGGAGAAGGAAAGCACGCTCGGACGCTGCCAGAATCAATCCTTAACATCATTACCGCCATTTATTTCAAGTTTTGGACTTTGTAGCTGCTGTAATCATCTGTAATCATCAAGGATAACCAATAAAAGGATAAAAACTTTGGAGTGGACGTAGGCCGGAGATAGCCGAACCACTATAAAACTTGTGTCTCTGTTCTTTACTTTGGGATTATTGTTCAATATTTGCTGAGATCTGTTATTTGTGTTTGAATATTGTTAGTCTGTATTCATAAGCTGGTGCTTTCACGGTATTTGGGGTTTGTGACCAATTTTGGCACAAACACTTTGGTGCTTTCACTGAGAAAGACTAGCACCCGCTACATCGGATTTGAAAGTTGGATTTGAAGATTTTAAAGAGTTCGGATTCAAGGACAATGACTAGGCAAAATAGTAGAAGGCAGAGGGCTGAGCGAAGCCAACAGGAAGGAAGTCAACAAGCATCCTCCGGAGCCGGGGAAGGACAGGCCTCAATCTACATAACCCGGGATGAGATGGAGGCTATGGCAAACTCATTGCAGGAGAGATTGTTAAAGAACCAACAAGAAATGATGCAGACTTTCTTTGAGCAAATGAGAGCTGCAGGGATGCAGAACCTAGGGACAGCAACAACCGCTGTGGATGCAGGACAGGGGACTAGGGTTGTGGAACCCAATGGAGGTCGAGATATGGAGCCACAAAGCAATCAACAAGGGCTTGGGGGCAGACCCACAGGATCCAACACAGGAGGACCTCTGGAAGGAGTTCAACAGGCTAGAACCAACGTTGTTACTAACGAGCCACATGAAGAGTATGTGCCGGAGTTCCCTCGGGGGCAACCCCCGACAGACAACGCTGGATTGGTAGAGATGATTAGGAAAACAATGCGAGGTGGTTTGGCCAAAGGAGACTTGGAAGGAGTGAACAGGAGTCCGTTTGCTCGGGAAATAAGGATGGCTCAGAACCCACCTAAGTTTAAGTTGCCTAGCGTGGAGATATATGATGGCAAGACAGATCCAACAGATCACTTGATGAGGTAAACCAGACACATGGAGGTGCTGGGGGCATCGGAGGAAGTGATGGCCCGATGCTTCCCTTTGTATTTGACGGACATAGCTGCGATGTGGTTTAGGCAGCTGGAAGAAGGATCTATCAGGACTTGGAGGGAGTTAGTGGAAAGGTTTTTGGGGCAGTTTCGGGTTCACGTCAAGAGGCCGAAGAATGTGATGACACTAACATCGGTGAAGCAAAGAATGGATGAATCGCTTAGAGCTTTTCTAACTCGATTCAATGCGGCAGTCGCTTCGGTGGATCGGCCCGATCCATCGATGGTTTTAATGGTAGCAGTATCAGGGGTCAGGGAGGACTCTGATTTCAAGGTATCTCTGATACGAGATCCCCCACAAGATCTCGACGAATTCTTTCATGAGGCAGAAAGGTTCCTTCGACAAGAAGATGCAAGTATGGATTTAAAGGTGAAAAAGGTCAGTGCAATCGAGGTTGGAGCAGTATCCAGCGTTGGTTCGGATAAAGACAAAGGAAAAAGGAAATTGGACAATGATTCTGGAAACGCTAGGAAGCGATGGAAGGATCCAAAGTTTTCCACATACACAGGATTGAACGAGACGCTGGAGCGGATATACATGGATACTCGGAACCGCCTTCCCTACCGGAGGCCAGCCAGGAGAGAACCTTCTGAACGAGAGAAGGCATCAGGGAGGCATTGTCTCTTCCATGACTTAGACGGACATGACACCAACAGCTGCAGGCACTTGAAGGATATAATCGAGGAGCACGTAAGAAATGGATAGTTACAGCAGTATGTCGGAGCTCGGAATGCAACGGTGGAGCAGGAGCAACCACCGACAACCTCTCGCCGTAATGATGAGAGACCCAGGGATGGTGGTCGATTGATCATTCACTAATCGGGATAATATGGAATAAGTAACGAACTATTAGGAAGCAACCAAGTCATTTACACATGTACGGGGACGGAGATAGCCCCTAGACATGCTCTGAATGACGACAAAGCTGCAACGCTATGGTTTGTGAAATCTATCTTTCGCTTTTTGATTGGACATTACTTTTCTGTTTGGATTTTAGTTTTGGAGCTTGGATTGAGCCCCCGGTTTTGCTTGCTTTTTGACTTGGATTTTCCTTCGGATGATTGTTTTCAGTTTTGGATGCTGGTTTGGTTTTTTGGTTTCCTGGTTTTGATTTGGATTTTGGATTGGATTTTGATTGGATTTTTATCTAATTCTTGATAAACGGTCGTCGGGTATGGATTATGCCTGGCATGGGGTGAGTCACTTTGCCCGAACGTGGTAAATTGGCTCATTCAGGTCGTCGAGTATGCACTATGCTCGGCAAGGGTCCGGAGTGACCAGGATTCGGCCTAGGACTTAGGCTCTCTATTATCAATTGTTATTTTCAGGTCGTTGAATATGGACTATGCTCAACAAGGGTCCGGAGAGATCAGGATTCGGCTTAGGACTTAAGCCATGGCATTGTTTAGCACCCAGGGACACTGGGCCAAGGTCGTCAAATGTGGATTACGCTTAGCAAGAACCCAGAGAGGTTAGCTCAACGTCCAGGGACACTGGACCAAGGACATCAAATGTGGATTACGCTTGGCAAGAACCCGGAGAGTTTATGGATTTGGATATAGACCCGGAGAGGTCCCGGATTCGGTTATTGGCTATTGGATCTGGAATTGGACATCGACTCGAAGCAGTCAAGGATTATATACTCAGGCAATATGGCTTCGGACTTCGGATATTTGATTCGGAACTATTCAAAACACGTCTTGTTGTCACAAGGCATGTTTTGGGGGGCAAAGTGTTATCCCATTTTTGGTCAAAACTGGGATATCAACAAATGGACGAGGAATGATGGATATCAGGACTGGAGATCAGTTGGAATCAAGGCTACGATCGATGTCGTCAAAATTTGGTTGAACTCCAATCGGGGCGAAATTGATTGGGGATGATGATAAGGATTAGGGAAGACTATGTTTCAAATTTCAGGATAATCGGAGTTCATATGGAGGAGTTATGATCGATTCAAGATAGGAGAGGCATGCTGTTCGAATTCATCAGGTTCGAACCCATCGGGTTCGAATCGATCGAAGACACGGCGTGCATGGATAGTTCGAATCCAACAAAGGTAGCGGCCACTTCGAATCGATACACTTCGTATCGATCAATATGGATTCGGCTCTGAAGGGTTCACATTGGATGTTGGTTCGACATGAAGGATTTCGAATCGATCGAGCTACTGTCTCTAACATGGTTGCTTCGTATCGATACGAAGAGGGCGTTCGAGAAGGGTACGCAGTGGCTCGAAGAGATGGATTCGAAAGAAGAGGGATTCGAAGGAGATGGATTCGAAGGAAGGACAGAAGTGCAGGGATACGAAGGACTCGGGGAGGACATTCGAATCGATCGTATTCGAACCGATCTTGTTCGAACCAATCGATTCGAAGGAAACAGTTAGGGCAGCTCAGACAAGTGGATACGAGCATGACTGTGGAGTTGTGGATAAGGACATTTCACCGAAAATGGATACGAACGCGTCTTCAGGGAGGGAAGCGCTCAACTCGGCGACAAAGATGGATCAACCCGAAGCATGCACGCCACATCGAACTACTAGCGCGTGCTTGGATCGATTCGAATCAATCGATTCGAAGCGATCGGTTCGAACGAAGCGTAGTCCAGGAAACCCCAAATTCGAACCGATCATATCTTCCAAACCGTTGATCCAAATGCAATGAATTTTTTACAGGATTTTGCTTACATGTTGAAGAATGTTCCCACCAATTTTCAGCTCAATTGGAAAATTTCTAGATCGATTCGAATGGAGTTCGAATCGATCCCAGTGTGGGCCCTCTCACGTGCCTGAAGCGGTCTACCTTGTTTCTAGGAGAAATATCTGCCTTCTACGCCTATAAATAGAGCCCCTGGTCATTCAGAAAAGGGGTCGGAAAATTTGGAGAAGGAAAGCACGCTCGGACGCTGCCAGAATCAATCCTTAACATCATTACCGCCATTTATTTCAAGTTTTGGACTTTGTAACTACTGTAATCATCTGTAATCATCAAGGATAACCAATAAAAGGATAAAAACTTTGGAGTGGACGTAGGCCGGAGATAGCCGAACCACTATAAAACTTGTGTCTCTGTTCTTTACTTTGGGATTATTGTTCAATATTTGCTGAGATCTGTTATTTGTGTTTGAATATTGTTAGTCTGTATTCATACACTGGTGCTTTCACGGTATTTGGGGTTTGTGACCAATTTTGGCACAAACACATGTCAAAACGAAGGACTCGATGAGTTCTACAGCTTTTACAGCTTTTAGCCGTCAATGGATAGATAAATGCCCAAAAAGGACAATCCGAATCTCAATCGGGTCTCGTAAGTTTTTTACCCTTTGTTTTTTCGACACGTATATTTTTATGGTAAAACGGGATTACCGTGACCCGTCTTTGACTTCCCATCGCTGGAGAGTGATGCACCATGGTACTGTTCCGTTTCAAATCCATGCACGCATTTCTAAAAGTCATACGACACTGTTTCGCCATTTCGGACGGATGTTGCACCTTGCACCGTGGATGTTGCAGCCTGTAGATATCGATTATTCGGACGGCCATAACTTCTGGCTCGTTTAGAGTTACGGGAGCCATAACCTGTCAAAACGAAGGCCTCGATGAGTTCTACGGCGTTGACAGCTTTCAGCCTTCAACGGATAGATTAATGCCCAAAAAGGACAACCCGAATCTCAATCGGGTCTCGTAAGTTTTTTAACCTTCGTACTTTCGACACGTGAATTTTTACAGTAAAACGGGATTACGGTGGCTGGACTTCGATTTACCATTGCTGGAGAGTGGTGCACCATGGTACTGTTCCGTTTCCAATCCATGCACGCGTTTCTAAAGGTCGTACGACACTGTTTCGCCATTTCGGACGGATGTTGCACCTTGCACCGTGGATGTTGCACCCTGTAGATATCGATTATTCGGACGGCCATAACTTCTGGCTCGTTTAGAGTTACGAGAGCCATAACCTGTCAAAACGAAGGCATCGATGAGTTCTACGGCTTTGACAGTTTTCAGCCGTCAACAGATAGATTAATGCCCAAAAAGGAAAACCCGAATCTCAATCGGGTCACGTAAGTTTTTTCCCTTCGTTTTTTCGACACGTGGATTTTTACGGTAAAACGGGATTACCGTGGCTGGTATTCGATTTACCATCGCTGGACAGTGGTGCACCATGGTACTGTTCCGTTTCAAATCCATGCACGCATTTTCAAAAGTCGTACGTCACTGTTTCGCCATTTCGAACGGATGTTGCACCTTGCACCGTGGATGTTGCACCCTGTAGATATCGATTATTCGGACGGGCATAACTTCTGGCTCGTTTAGAGTTACAGGAGCCATAACCTATCAAAACGAAGGCCTCAATGAGTTCTATGGCTTTGATAGCTTTTAGCCATCAACGGATATATTAATGCCCAAAAAGGACAACCCGAATCTCAATCGGGTCTCGGAAGTTTTTTACACTTCGTTTTTTCGACACGTGGATTTTTACGGCAAAACGGGATTACGGTGGCTGGTCTTCGATTTCCCATCGCTGGAGAGTGGTGCACCATGGAACTGTTCCGTTTCAAATCCATGCACACATTTCTAAGAGTCGTACGGCACTGTTTCGCCATGTCGGACGGATGTTGCACCTTGCACCGTGGATGATGCACCCTGTAGATATCGATTATTCGGACGGCCATAACTTCTGGCTCGTTAAGAGTTACGGGAGCCATAACCTGTCAAAACAAAGGCCTCGAGGAGTTCTACGGCTTTGACAGCTTTCAGCCGTCAACGGATAGATTAATACCCAAAAAGGACAACTCGAATCTCAATCGAGTCTTGTAAGTTTTTTACCCTTCGTTTTTTCAACACGTGGATTTTTACGGTAAAACGGGATTACGGTGGCTGGTCTTCGATTTGCCATCGCTGGAGAGTGGTGCACCATAGTACTGTTCCGTTTCAAATCCATGCACGCATTTCTAAAGGTCGTACGGCATTGTTTCGCCATTTCGGACGGATGTTGCACCTTGCACCGTGGATGTTGCACCCTATAGATATCGTTTATTCGGACGGCCATAACTTCTGGCTCGTTCAGAGTTACGGGAGCCATAACCAATCAAAACGAAGGCCTCGATGAGTTCTACGGCTTTGACCGCTTTCAGCCGTCAACGGATAGATTAATGCCCAAAAAGGACAACCCGAATCTCAATCGGGGCTCGTAAGTTTTTTACCCTTCGTTTTTTCGACACGTGGATTTTTACGGTAAAACGGGATTACCGTGGTCCGTCTTCGACTTCCCATCACTGAAGAGTGGTGCACCATGGTACTGTTCCGTTTCAAATCCATGAATGCATTTCTAAAAGTCGTACGGCACTGTTTCGCCATTTCGGATGGATGTTGCAACTTGTGCCGTGGATGTTGCACCCTCTAGATATCGATTATTCGGACGGCCATAACTTCTTGCTCGTTTAGAATTATGGGAGCAATAACCTGTCAAAATGAAGGCCTCGATGAGTTCTACGGCACTGACAGCTTTCAGCCGTCAACGGATAGATTAATGCCCAAAAAGGAAAACCCGAATCTCAATCGGGTCTCGTAAGTTTTTTACCCTTTGTTTTTTCGACACGTGGATTTTAACGGTAAAACGGGATTACCGTGGCCCGTCTTCGACTTTCCATCGCTGGAGAGTGGTGCACCATGGTACTGTTCCGTTTCAAATCCATGCACGCATTTCTAAAAGTCATACGGCACTGTTTCGCCATTTCGGACGGATGTTGCACCTTGCACCGTGAATGTTGCACCCTGTAGATATAGATTATTCGGACGACCATAACTTCTGGCACGTTTAGAGTTATGGGAGCCATAACCTGTCAAAACGTAAGCCTCGATGAGTTCTACGGCTTTGACAGCTTTCAGCCTTCAACGGATAGATTAATTCCCAAAAAGGACAACCCGAATCTCAATCGGGTCTCGTAAGTTTTTTACCCTTTGTTTTTCCGACACATGGATTTTTACGGTAAAACGGGATTACGGTGGCAATGGTGCACCATGGTAATGTTCCGTTTCAAATCCATGCATGCGTTTCTAAAGGTCGTACGACACAGTTTCGCCATTTCGGACGGATGTTGCACCTTGCACCGTGGATGTTACACCATGTAGATATCGATTATTCGGACGGCCATAACTTCTGGCTCGTTTAGAGTTACGGGAGCCATATCCTATCAAAAAGAAGGCCTCGATGAGTTCTACGGCATTGACAGCTTTCAGCCATCAGCGGATATATTAATGCCCAAAAAGGACAACCCGAATCTCAATTGGGCCTCGTAAGTTTTTTACCCTTCGTTTTTTCGACATGTGGATTTTTACGGCAAAACGGGATAACGGTGGCTGGTCTTCGATTTGCCATCGCTGGAGAGTGGTGCACCATGGTACTGTTCCATTTCAAATCCATGCACACATTTCTAAAAGTCGTACGGCACTGTTTCGCCATGTCGGACGGATGTTGCACCTTGCACCGTGGATGTTGCACCCTGTAGATATCGATTATTCGGACGGCCATAACTTCTGGCTCGTTAAGAGTTACGGGAGCCATAACCTGTTAAAACGAAGACCTCGATGAGTTCTACGGCTTTGACAGCTTTCAGTCGTCAACGGGTAGATTAATGCCCAAAAAGGACAACCCGAATCTCAATCAGGTCTCGTAAGTTTTTTACCCTTCGTTTTTTCGACACGTGGATTTTTACGGTAAAACGGGATTACGGTGGCTGGTCTTCGATTTACCATTGCTGGAGAGTGGTGCACCATGGTACCGTTCCGTTTCAAATCCATGCACGCATTTCTAAAGGTCATACGGCACTGTTTCGCCATTTCGGACGGATGTTGCACCTTGCACCGTGGATGTTGCACCCTATAGATATCGATTATTCGGACGGCCATAACTTCTGGCTCGTTTAGAGTTACGGGAGCCATAACCTGTCAAAACGAAGGCCTCGATGAGTTCTACGGCTTTGACCGATTTCAGCCGTCAATGGATAGATTAATGCCCAAAAAGGACAACCCGAATCTCAATCGGGTCTCGTAAGTTTTTTACCCTTCGTTTTTTCGACACGTGGATTTTTATGGTAAAACGGGATTACCGTGGCCCATCTTCGACTTCCATCGCTGAAGAGTGGTGCACAATGGTACTGTTCCATTTCAAATCCATGTACGCATTTCTAAAAGTCGTACGGAACTGTTTCGCCTTTTCGGATGGATGTTGCACCTTGCACCGTGGATGTTGCACCCCGTAGATATCGATTATTCGGACGTCCATAACTTCTGGCTCGTTTAGAGTTACGGGAGCCATAACATGTCAAAACGAAGGCCTCGATGAGTTCTACAGCTTTTACAGCTTTTAGCCGTCAATGGATAGATTAATGCCCAAATAGGACAACCCGAATCTCAATCGGATCTCGTAAGTTTTTTACCCTTCGTTTTTTCGACACGTGGATTTTTATGGTAAAACGGGATTACCGTGACCCGTCTTTGACTTCCCATTGCTGGAGAGTGATGCACCATGGTGCTAGTCTATTTCAAATCCATGCATGCATTTCTAAAAGTCATACGGCACTGTTTCGCCATTTCGGACGGATGTTGCACCTTGCACCGTGGATGTTGCAGCCTGTAGATATCGATTATTCGGACGTCCATAACCTCTGGCTCGTTTAGAGTTACGGGAGCCATAACCTGTCAAAACGAAGGCCTCGATGAGTTCTATGGCTTTGACAGCTTTCAGCCTTCAACGGATAGATTAATGCCCAAAAAGGACAACCCGAATTTCAATCGGGTCTCGTAAGTTTTTTAACCTTCGTATTTTCGACACGTGGATTTTTACGGTAAAACGGGATTACGGTGGCTGGTCTTCGATTTACCATTGTTGGAGAGTGGTGCACCATGGTACTGTTCCGTTTCAAATCCGTGCACGCGTTTCTAAAGGTCGTACGACACTGTTTCGCCATTTCGGACGGATGTCGCACCTTGCACCATGTATGTTGCACACTGTAGATATCGATTATTCGGACGGCCATAACTTCTGGCTCATTTAGAGTTACGGGAGCCATAACCTGTCAAAACAAAGGCCTCGATGAGTTCTACGGCTTTGACAGTTTTTAGCCGTCAACGGATAGATTAATGCCCAAAAAGGACAACCCGAATATTAATCGGGTCACGTAAGTTTTTTACCCTTCGTTTTTTCGATACGTGGATTTTTACGGTAAAACGGGGTTACCGTGGCTGGTCTTCGATTTACCATCGCTGGACAGTGGTGCACCATGGTACTGTTCCGTTTCAAATCCATGCACGCATTTCCAAAAGTCGTACGGCACTGTTTCGCCATTTCGGACGGATGTTGCACCTTGCACCGTGGATGTTGCACCCTGTTGATATCGATTATTCGGACGGGCATAACTTCTGGCTCGTTTAGAGTTACGGGAGCCATAACCTATCAAAACGAAGGCTTCAATGAGTTCTATGGCTTTGACAGCTTTCAGCCATCAACGGATATATTAATGCCCAAAAAGGACAATCCGAATCTCAATCGGGTCTCGGAAGTTTTTTACACTTCGTTTTTTCGACACGTGGATTTTTACGGCAAAACGGGATTACGGTGGCTGGTCTTCGATTTACCATCGCTGGAGAGTGGTGCACTATGGTACTGTTCCGCTTCAAATCCATGCACACATTTCTAAAAGTCGTACGGCACTGTTTCGCCATGTCGGACGGATGTTGCACCTTGCACCGTGGATGTTGCACCCTGTAGATATCGATTATTCGGACGGCCATAATTTCTGGCTCGTTAAGAGTTACGGGAGCCATAACCTGTCAAAACGAAGGCCTCGAGGAGTTCTACGGCTTTGACAGCTTTCAGCCGTCAACGGATAGATTAATACCCAAAAAGGACAACTCGAATCTCAATCGGGTCTCGTAAGTTTTTTACCCTTCGTTTTTTCGACACGTGGATTTTTACGGTAAAACGGGATTACGGTGGCTGGTCTTCGATTTGCCATCGCTGGAGAGTGGTGCACCATGGTACTGTTCCGTTTCAAATCCATGCACGCATTTCTAAAGGTCGTACGGCATTGTTTCGCCATTTCGGACGGATGTTGCACCTTGCACCGTGGATGTTGCACCCTATAGATATCGATTATTCGGACGGCCATAACTTCTGGCTCGTTAAGAGTTACGGGAGCCATAACCTATCAAAACGAAGGCCTCGATGAGTTCTACGGCTTTGACCGCTTTCAGCCGTCAACGGATAGATTAATGCCCAAAAAGGACAACCCGAATCTCAATCGGGTCTCGTAAGTTTTTTACCCTTCGTTTTTTCGACACGTGGATTTTTAGTGTAAAACGGGATTACCGTGGTCCGTCTTCGACTTCCCATCGCTGAAGAGTGGTGCACCATGGTACTGTTCCGTTTCAAATCCATGCACGCATTTCTAAAAGTCGTATGGCACTGTTTCGCCATTTCGGATGGATGTTGCACCTTGCGCCGTGGATGTTGCACCCTCTAGATATCGATTATTCGGACGGCCATAACTTCTGGCTCGTTTAGAATTATGGGAGCCATAACCTGTCAAAATGAAGGCCTCGATGAGTTCTACGGCATTGACAGCTTTCAGCCATCAACGGATAGATTAATGCCCAAAAAGGACAACCCGAATCTCAATGGGGTATCGTAAGTTTTTTACCCTTTGTTTTTTCGACACGTGGATTTTTACGGTAAAACGGGATTACCGTGGCCCGTCTTCGACTTTCCATCGCTGGAGAGTGGTGCACCATGGTACTGTTCCGTTTCAAATCCATGCACGCATTTCTAAAAGTCATACGGCACTGTTTCGCCATTTCGGACGGATGTTGCACCTTGCACCGTGGATGTTGCACCCTGCAGATATCGATTATACAGACGACCATAACTTCTGTCTCGTTTAGAGTTACGGGAGCCATAACCTGTCAAAATGAAGGCCTCGATGAGTTCTATGGCTTTGACAGCTTTCAGCCGTCAACGGATATATTAATGCCCAAAAAGGACAACCCGAATCTCAATCGGGTCTCGGAAGTTTTTTACACTTCGTTTTTTCGACACGTGGATTTTTGCGGCAAAACGGGATTACGGTGGCTGGTCTTCGATTTACCATCGCTGGAGAGTGGTGCACCATGGTACTGTTCCATTTCAAATCTATGCACACATTTCTAAAACTCGTACGGCACTGTTTCGCCATGTCGGATAGATGTTGCACCTTGCACCGTGGATGATGCACCCTGTAGATATCGATTATTCGGACGGCCATAATTTCTGGCTCGTTAAGAGTTACGGGAGCCATAACCTGTCAAAACAAAGGCCTCGAGGAGTTCTATGGCTTTGACAGCTTTCAGCCGTCAACGGATAGATTAATACCCAAAAAGGACAACTCGAATCTCAATCGGGTCTTGTAAGTTTTTTACCCTTCGTTTTTTCGACACGTGGATTTTTACGGTAAAACGGGATTACGGTGGCTGGTCTTCGATTTGCCATCGCTGGAGAGTGGTGCACCATGGTACTGTTCCGTTTCAAATCCATGCACGCATTTCTAAAGGTCGTACGGCATTGTTTCGCCATTTCGGACGGATGTTGCACCTTGCACCGTGGATGTTGCACCCTATAGATATCGATTATTCGGACGGCCATAACTTCTGGCTCGTTCAGAGTTACGGGAGCCATAACCTATCAAAACGAAGGCCTCGATGAGTTCTACGGCTTTGACCGCTTTCAGCCGTCAACAGATAGCTTAATGCCCAAAAAGGACAACCCGAATCTCAATCGGGGCTCGTAAGTTTTTTACCCTTCGTTTTTTCGACACGTGGATTTTTACGGTAAAACGGGATTACCGTGGTCCGTCTTCGACTTCCCATCGCTGAAGAGTGGTGCACCATGGTACTGTTCCGTTTCAAATCCATGCACGCATTTCAAAAAGTCGTACGACACTGTTTCACCATTTCGGATGGATGTTGCACCTTGCGCCGTGGATGTTGCACCCTCTAGATATTGATTATTCGGACGGCCATAACTTCTGGCTCGTTTACAATTATGGGAGCCATAACCTGTCAAAATGAAGGCCTCGATGATTTCTACGGCATTGACAGCTTTCAGCCGTCAACGGATAGATTAATGCCCAAAAAGGACAACCCGAATCTCAATCGGGTCTCGTAAGTTTTTTACCCTTTGTTTTTTCGAAACGTGGATTTTTACGGTAAAACGGGATTACCGTGGCCTGTCTTCGACTTTCCATCGCTGGAGAGTGGTGCACCATGGTACTGTTCCGTTTCAAATCCATGCACGCATTTCTAAAAGTCATACGGCACTGTTTCGCCATTTCGGACGGATGTTGCACCTTGCACCGTGAATGTTGCACCCTGTAGATATAGATTATTCGGACGACCATAACTTCTGGCACGTTTAGAGTTATGGGAGCCATAACCTGTCAAAACGAAGGCCTCGATGAGTTCTACGGCTTTGACAGCTTTCAGCCTTCAACGGGTAGATTAATGCCCAAAAAGGACAACCCGAATCTCAATCGGGTCTCGTAAGTTTTTTACCCTTTGTTTTTCCGACACGTGGATCTTTACGGTAAAACGGGATTACGGTGGCAATGGTGCACCATGGTACTGTTCCGTTTCAAATCCATGCATGCGTTTCTAAAGGCCGTACGACACAGTTTCGTCATTTCGGACGGATGTGGCACCTTGCACCGTGGATGTTGCACCCTGTAGATATCGATTATTCGGACGGCCATAACTTCTGGCTCGTTTAGAGTTACGGGAGCCATATCCTATCAACACGAAGGCCTCGATGAGTTCTATGGCATTGACAGCTTTCAGCCATCAGCGGATATATTAATGCCCAAAAAGGACAACCCGAATCTCAATCGGGTCTCGTAAGTCTTTTACCCTTCGTTTTTTCGACACGTGGATTTTTACGGCAAAACGGGATAACGGTGGCTGGTCTTCGATTTACCATCGCTGGAGAGTGGTGCACCATAGTACTGTTCCGTTTCAAATCCATGCACACATTTCTAAAAGTCGTACGGCACTGTTTCGCCATGTCGGACGGATGTTGCACCTTGCACTGTGGATGTTGCACCCTGTGGATATCGATTATTCGGACGGCCATAACTTCTGGCTCGTTAAGAGTTACGGGAGCCATAACATGTTAAAATGAAGACCTCGATGAGTTCTATGGCTTTGAAAGCTTTCAGTCGTCAACGGATAGATTAATGCCCAAAAAGGACAACCCGAATTTTAATCAGGTCTCGTAAGTTTTTTACCCTTCGTTTTTTCGACACATGGATTTTTACGGTAAAACGGGATTACGGTGGCTGGTCTTCGATTTACCATCGCTGGAGAGTGGTCCACCATGGTACTGTTCCGTTTCAAATCCATGCACGCATTTCTAAAGGTCATACGGCACTGTTTCGCCATTTCGGACGGATGTTGCACCTTGCACCGTGGATGTTGCACCCTATAGATATCGATTATTCGGGCGGCCATAACTTCTGGCTCGTTTAGAGTTACGGGAGCCATAACCTGTCAAAACGAAGGCCTCGATGAGTTCTACGGCTTTGACCGATTTCAGCCGTCAATGGATAGATTAATGCCCAAATAGGACAACCCGAATCTCAATCGGGTCTCGTAAGTTTTTTACCCTTCGTTTTTTCGACACGTGGATTTTTATGGTAAAACGGGATTACCGTGGCCCGTCTTCGACTTCCCATCGTTGAAGAGTGGTGCACAATGGTACTGTTCCGTTTCAAATCCATGTACGCATTTCTAAAAGTCGTACGACACTGTTTCGCCATTTCGGATGGATGTTGCACCTTGCACCGTGGATGTTGCACCCTGTAGATATCGATTATTCGGACGGCCATAACTTCTGGCTCGTTTAGAGTTACGGGAGCCATAACATGTTGTTATCCCATTTTTGGTCAAAACTGGGATATCAACAAATGGACGAGGAATGATGGATATCAGTACTGGAGATCAGTTGGAATCAAGGCTACGATCGATGTCGTCAAAATTTGGTTGAACTCCGATCGGGGCGAAATTGATTGGGGATGATGATAAGGATTAGGGAAGACTATGTTTCAAATTTCAGGATAATCGGAGTTCATATGGAGGAGTTATGATCGATTCAAGATAGGAGAGGCATGCTGTTCGAATCCATCAGGTTCGAACCCATCGGGTTCGAATCGACCGAAGACACGGCGTGCATGGATAGTTCGAATCCAACAAAGGTAGCGGCCACTTCGAATCGATACACTTCGTATCGATCAATATGGATTCGGCTCTGAAGGGTTCGCATCGGATGTTGGTTCGACTTGAAGGATTTCGAATCGATCGAGCTACTGTCTCTAACATGGTTGCTTCGTATCGATACGAAGAGGGCGTTCGAGAAGGGTACGCAGTGGCTCGAAGAGTTGGATTCGAAAGAAGAGGGATTCGAAGGAGATGGATTCGAAGGAAGGACAGAAGTGCAGGGATACGAAGGACTCGGGGAGGACATTCGAACCGATCGTATTCGAACCGATCTTGTTCGAACCGATCGATTCGAAGGAAACAGTTAGGGCAGCTCAAACAAGTGGATACGAGCATGACTGTGGAGTTGTGGATAAGGACATTTCACTGAAAATGGATACGAACGCGTCTTCAGGGAGGGAAGCGCTCAACTCGGCGACAAAGATGGATCAACCCGAAGCACGCGCGCCACGTCGAACTACTAGCGCGTGCTTGGATCGATTCGAATCAATCGATTCGAAGCGATCGGTTCGAACGAAGCGTAGTCCAGGAAACCCCAAATTCGAACCGATCATATCTTCCAAACCGTTGATCCAAATGCAATGAAATTTTTACAGGATTTTGCTTACATGTTGAAGAATGTTCCCACCAATTTTCAGCTCAATTGGAAAATTTCTAGATCGATTCGAATGGAGTTCGAATCGATCCCAGTGTGGGCCCTCTCACGTGCCTGAAGCGGTCTACCTTGTTTCTAGGAGAAATATCTGCCTTCTACGCCTATAAATAGAGCCCCTGGTCATTCAGAAAAGGGGTCGGAAAATTTGGAGAAGGAAAGCACGCTCGGACGCTGCCAGAATCAATCCTTAACATCATTACCGCCATTTATTTCAAGTTTTGGACTTTGTAACTGCTGTAATCATCTGTAATCATCAAGGATAACCAATAAAAGGATAAAAACTTTGGAGTGGACGTAGGCCGGAGATAGCCGAACCACTATAAAACTTGTGTCTCTGTTCTTTACTTTGGGATTATTGTTCAATATTTGCTGAGATCTGTTATTTGTGTTTGAATATTGTTAGTCTGTATTCATACGCTGGTGCTTTCACGGTATTTGAGGTTTGTGACCAATTTTGGCACAAACACTTTGGTGCTTTCACTGAGAAAGACTAGCACCCGCTACATCGGATTTGAAAGTTGGATTTGAAGATTTTAAAGAGTTCGGATTCAAGGACAATGACTAGGCAAAATAGTAGAAGGCAGAGGGCTGAGCGAAGCCAACAGGAAGGAAGTCAACAAGCATCCTCCGGAGCCGGGGAAGGACAGGCCTCAATCTACATAACCCGGGATGAGATGGAGGCTATGGCAAACTCATTGCAGGAGAGATTGTTAAAAAACCAACAAGAAATGATGCAGATTTTCTTTGAGCAAATGAGAGCTGCAGGGATGCAGAACCTAGGGACAGCAACAACCGCTGTGGATGCAGGACAGGGGACTAGGGTTGTGGAACCCAATGGAGGTCGAGATATGGAGCCACAAAGCAATCAACAAGGGCATGGGGGCAGACCCACATGATCCAACACAGGAGGACCTCTGGAAGGAGTTCAACAGGCTAGAACCAACGTTGCTACTAACGAGCCACATGAAGAGTATGTGCCGGAGTTCCCTCGGGGGCAACCCCCGACAGACAACGCTGGATTGGTAGAGATGATTAGGAAAACAGTGCGAGGTGGTTTGGCCAAAGGAGACTAGGAAGGAGTGAATAGGAGTCCGTTTGCTCGGGAAATAAGGATGGCTCAGAACCCACCTAAGTTTAAGTTGCCTAGCGTGGAGATATATGATGGCAAGACAGATCCAACAGATTACTTGATGAGGTACACCAGACACATGGAGGTGCTGGGGGCATCGGAGGAAGTGATGGCCCGATGCTTCCCTTTGTATTTGACGGACATAGCTGCGATGTGGTTTAGGCAGCTGGAAGAAGGATCTATCGGGACTTGGAGGGAGTTAGTGGAAAGGTTTTTGGGGCAGTTTCGGGTTCACGTCAAGAGGCCGAAGAATGTGATGACACTAACATCGGTGAAGCAAAGAATGGATGAATCGCTTAGACCTTTTCTAACTCGATTCAGTGCGGCAGTCGCTTCGGTGGATCGGCCCGATCCATCGATGGTTTTAATGGCAGCAGTATCAGGGGTCAGGGAGGACTCTGATTTCAAGGTATCTCTGATACGAGATCCCCCACAAGATCTCGACGAATTCTTTCATGAGGCAGAAAGGTTCCTTCGACAAGAAGATGCAAGTATGGATTTAAAGGTGAAAAAGGTCAGTGCAATCGAGGTTGGAGCAGTATCCAGCGGTGGTTCGGATAAAGACAAAGGAAAAAGGAAATTGGACAATGATTCTGGAAACGCTAGGAAGCGATGGAAGGATCCAAAGATTTCCACATACACAGGATTGAACGAGACGCTGGAGCGGATATACATGGATACTCGGAATCGCCTTCCCTACCGGGGGCCAGCCAGGAGAGAACCTTCTGAACGAGAGAAGGCATCAGGGAGGCATTGTCTCTTCCATGACTTAGACGGACATGACACCAACAGCTGCAGGCACTTGAAGGATATAATCGAGGAGCACGTAAGAAATGGATAGTTACAGCAGTATGTCGGAGCTCGGAATGCAACGGTGGAGCAGGAGCAACCACCGACAACCTCTCGCCGTAATGATGAGAGACCCAGGGATGGTGGTCGATTGATCATTCACTAATCGGGATAATATGGAATAAGTAACAAACTATTAGCAAGCAACCAAGTCATTTACACATGTACGGGGACGGAGATAGCCCCTAGACATGCTCTGAATGACGACAAAGCTGCAACGCTATGGTTTGTGAAATCTATCTTTCGCTTTTTGATTGGACATTACTTTTCTGTTTGGATTTTAGTTTTGGAGCTTGGATTGAGCCCCCAGTTTTGCTTGCTTTTTGACTTGGATTTTCCTTCGGATGATTGTTTTCAGTTTTGGATGCTGGTTTGGTTTTTTGATTTCCTGGTTTTGATTTGGATTTTAGATTGGATTTTGATTGGATTTTTATCTAATTCTTGATAAACGGTCGTCGGGTATGGATTATGCCTGGCAAGGGGTGAGTCACTTTTCCCGAACGTGGTAAATTGGCTCATTCAGGTCGTCGAGTATGCACTATGCTCGGCAAGGGTCCGGAGTGACCAGGATTCGGCCTAGGACTTAGGCCCTCTATTATCAATTGTTATTTTCAGGTCGTTGAGTATGGACTATGCTCAACAAGGGTCCGGAGAGATCAGGATTCGGCTTAGGACTTAAGCCATGGCATTGTTTAGCACCCAGGGACACTGGGCCAAGGTCGTCAAATGTGGATTACGCTTAGCAAGAACCCGGAGAGGTTAGCTCAACGTCCAGGGACACTGGACCAAGGACATCAAATGTGGATTACGCTTGGCAAGAACCCGGAGAGTTTATGGATTTGGATATAGACCCGGAGAGGTCCCGGATTCGGTTATTGGCTATTGGATCTGGAATTGGACATCGACTCGAAGCAGTCAAGGATTATATACTCAGGCAATATGGCTTTGGACTTCGGATATTGGATTCGAAACTATTCAAAACACGTCTTGTTGTCACAAGGCATGTTTTGGGGGGCAAAGTGTTATCCCATTTTTGGTCAAAACTGGGATATCAACAAATGGACGAGGAATGATGGATATCAGGACTGGAGATCAGTTGGAATCAAGGCTACGATCGATGTCGTCAAAATTTGGTTGAACTCCGATCGGGGCGAAATTGATTGGGGATGATGATAAGGATTAGGGAAGACTATGTTTCAAATTTCAGGATAATCGGAGTTCATATGGAGGAGTTATGATCGATTCAAGATAGGAGAGGCATGCTGTTCGAATCCATCAGGTTCGAACCCATCGGGTTCGAATCGATCGAAGACACGGCGTGCATGGATAGTTCAAATCCAACAAAGGTAGCGGCCACTTCGAATCGATACACTTCGTATCGATCAATATGGATTCGGCTCTGAAGGGTTCACATTGGATGTTGGTTCGACATGAAGGATTTCGAATCGATCGAGCTACTGTCTCTTACATGGTTGCTTCGTATCGATACGAAGAGGGCGTTCGAGAAGGGTACGCAGTGGCTCGAAGAGATGGATTCGAAAGAAGAGGGATTCAAAGGAGATGGATTCGAAGGAAGGACAGAAGTGCAGGGATACGAAGGACTCGGGGAGGACATTCGAATCGATCGTATTCGAACCGATCTTGTTCGAACCGATCGATTCGAAGGAAACAGTTAGGGCAGCTCAGACAAGTGGATACGAGCATGACTGTGGAGTTGTGGATAAGGACATTTCACTGAAAATGGATACGAACGCGTCTTTAGGGAGGGAAGCGCTCAACTCGGCGACAAAGATGGATCAACCCGAAGCATGCACGCCACGTCGAACTACTAGCGCGTGCTTGGATCGATTCGAATCAATCGATTCGAAGCGATCGGTTCGAACGAAGCGTAGTCCAGGAAACCCCAAATTCGAACCGATCATATCTTCCAAACCGTTGATCCAAATGCAATGAAATTTTTACAGGATTTTGCTTACATGTTGAAGAATGTTCCCACCAATTTTCAGCTCAATTGGAAAATTTCTAGATCGATTCGAATGGAGTTCGAATCGATCCCAGTGTGGGCCCTCTCACGTGCCTGAAGCGGTCTACCTTGTTTCTAGGAGAAATATCTGCCTTCTACGCCTATAAATAGAGCCCCTGGTCATTCAGAAAAGGGGTCGGAAAATTTGGAGAAGGAAAGCATGCTCGGACGCTGCCAGAATCAATCCTTAACATCATTACCGCCATTTATTTCAAGTTTTGGACTTTGTAACTGCTGTAATCATCTGTAATCATCAAGGATAACCAATAAAAGGATAAAAACTTTGGAGTGGACGTAGGCCGGAGATAGCCGAACCACTATAAAACTTGTGTCTCTGTTCTTTACTTTGGGATTATTGTTCAATATTTGCTGAGATCTGTTATTTGTGTTTGAATATTGTTAGTCTGTATTCATACACTGGTGCTTTCACGGTATTTGGGGTTTGTGACCAATTTGGCACAAACACATGTCAAAACGAAGGCCTCGATGAGTTCTACAACTTTTACAGCTTTTAGCCATCAATGGATAGATAAATGCCCAAAAAGGACAATCCGAATCTCAATCGGGTCTCGTAAGTTTTTTACCCTTTGTTTTTTCGACACGTATATTTTTATGGTAAAACGGGATTACCGTGACCCGTCTTTGACTTCCCATCGCTGGAGAGTGATGCACCATGGTACTGTTCCGTTTCAAATCCATGCACGCATTTCTAAAAGTCATACGACACTGTTTCGCCATTTCGGACGGATGTTGCACCTTGCACCGTGGATGTTGCAGCCTGTAGATATCGATTATTCGGACGGCCATAACTTCTGGCTCGTTTAGAGTTACGGGAGCCATAACCTGTCAAAACGAAGGCCTCGATGAGTTCTACGGCGTTGATAGCTTTCAGCCTTCAACGGATAGATTAATGCCCAGAAAGGACAACCCGAATCTCAATCGGGTCTCGTAAGTTTTTTAACCTTCGTACTTTCGACACGTGGATTTTTACAGTAAAACGGGATTACGGTGGCTGGTCTTCGATTTACCATTGCTGGAGAGTGGTGCACCATGGTACTGTTCCGTTTCAAATCCATGCACGCGTTTCTAAAGGTCGTACGACACTGTTTCGCCATTTCGGACGGATGTTGCACCTTGCACCGTGGATGTTGCACCCTGTAGATATCGATTATTCGGACGGCCATAACTTCTGGCTCGTTTAGAGTTACGGGAGCCATAACCTGTCAAAACGAAGGCATCGATGAGTTCTACGGCTTTGACAGTTTTCAGCCGTCAACAGATAGATTAATGCCCAAAAAGGAAAACCCGAATCTCAATCGGGTCACGTAAGTTTTTTCCCTTCGTTTTTTCGACACGTGGATTTTTACGGTAAAACGGGATTACCGTGGCCGGTATTCGATTTACCATCGCTGGACAGTGGTGCACAATGGTACTGTTCCGTTTCAAATCCATGCACGCATTTCCAAAAGTCGTACGGCACTGTTTCGCCATTTCGGACGGATGTTGTACCATGCACCGTGGATGTTGCACGCTGTAGATATCGATTATTCGGACGGGCATAACATCTAGCTCGTTTAGAGTTACGGGAGCCATAACCTATCAAAACGAAGGCCTTAATGAGTTCTATGGCTTTGATAGCTTTCAGCCATCAACGGATATATTAATGCCCAAAAAGGACAACCCGAATCTCAATCGGGTCTCGGAAGTTTTTTACACTTCGTTTTTTCGACACGTGGATTTTTACGGCAAAACGGGATTACGGTGGCTGGTCTTCGATTTCCCATCGCTGGAGAGTGGTGCACCATGGTACTGTTCCGTTTCAAATCCATGCACACATTTCTAAGAGTCGTACGGCACTGTTTCGCCATGTCGGACGGATGTTGCACCTTGCACCGTGGATGATGCACCCTGTAGATATCGATTATTCGGACGGCCATGACTTCTGGCTCGTTAAGAGTTACGGGAGCCATAACCTGTCAAAACAAAGGCCTCGAGGAGTTCTACGGCTTTGACAGCTTTCAGCCATCAACGGATAGATTAATACCCAAAAAGGACAACTCGAATCTCAATCGGGTCTTGTAAGTTTTTTACCCTTCATTTTTTCAACACATGGATTTTTACGGTAAAACGGGATTACGGTGGCTGGTCTTCGATTTGCCATCGCTGGAGAGTGGTGCACCATGGTACTGTTCAGTTTCAAATCCGTGCACGCATTTCTAAAGGTCGTACGGCATTGTTTCGCCATTTCGGACGGATGTTGCACCTTGCACCGTGGATGTTGCACCCTATAGATATCGATTATTCGGACGGCCATAACTTCTGGCTCGTTCAGAGTTACGGGAGCCATAACCTATCAAAACGAAGGCCTCGATGAGTACTACGGCTTTGACCGCTTTCAGCCGTCAACGGATAGATTAATGCCCAAAAAGGACAACCCGAATCTCAATCGGGGCTCGTAAGTTTTTTACCCTTCGTTTTTTCGACACGTGGATTTTTACGGTAAAACGGGATTACCTTGGTCCGTCTTCGACTTCCCATCGCTGAAGAGTGGTGCACCATGGTACTGTTCCGTTTCAAATCCATGAATGCATTTCTAAAAGTCGTACGGCACTGTTTCGCCATTTCGGATGGATGTTGCACCTTGCGCCGTGGATGTTGCACCCTCTAGATATTGATTATTCGGACGGCCATAACTTCTGGCTCGTTTAGAATTGTGGGAGCCATAACCTGTCAAAATGAAGGCCTCGATGAGTTCTACGGCATTGACAGCTTCCAGCCGTCAACGGATAGATTAATGCCCAAAAAGGAAAACCCGAATCTCAATCGGGTCTCGTAAGTTTTTTACCCTTTGTTTTTTCGACACGTGGATTTTTACGGTAAAACGGGATTACCGTGGCCCGTCTTCGACTTTCCATCGCTGGAGAGTGGTGCACCATGGTACTGTTCCATTTCAAATCCATGCACGCATTTCTAAAAGTCATACGGCACTGTTTCGCCATTTCAGACGGATGTTGCACCTTGCACCGTGAATGTTGCACCCTGTAGATATAGATTATTCGGACGACCATAACTTCTGGCACGTTTAGAGTTATGGGAGCCATAACCTGTAAAAACGTAAGCCTCGATGAGTTCTACGGCTTTGACAGCTTTCAGCCTTCAACGGATAGATTAATGCCCAAAAAGGACAACCCGAATCTCAATCGGGTCTCGTAAGTTTTTTACCCTTTGTTTTTCCGACACATGGATTTTTACGGTAAAACGGGATTACGGTGGCAATGGTGCACCATGGCACTGTTCCGTTTCAAATCCATGCATGCGTTTCTAAAGGTCGTACGACACAGTTTCGCCATTTCGGACGGATGTTGCACCTTGCACCGCGGATGTTGCACCCTGTAGATATCGATTATTCGGACGGCCATAACTTCTGGCTCGTTTAGAGTTACGGGAGCCATATCCTATCAAAACGAAGGCCTCGATGAGTTCTACGGCATTGACAGCTTTCAGCCATCAGCCATCAGCGGATATATTAATGCCCAAAAAGGACAACCCGAATCTCAATTGGGTCTCGTAAGTTTTTTACCCTTCGTTTTTTCGACACGTGGATTTTTACGGCAAAACGGGATAACGGTGGCTGGTCTTCGATTTACCATCGCTGGAGAGTGGTGCACCATGGTACTGTTCCATTTCAAATCCATGCACACATTTCTAAAAGTCGTACGACACTGTTTCGCCATGTCGGACGGATGTTGCACCTTGCACCGTGGATGTTGCACCCTGTTGATATCGATTATTCGTACAGCCATAACTTCTGGCTCGTTAAGAGTTACGGGAGCCATAACCTGTTAAAACGAAGACCTCGATGAGTTCTATGGCTTTGACAGCTTTGAGTCATCAACGGGTAGATTAATGCCCAAAAAGGACAACCCGAATCTCAATCAGGTCTCGTAAGTTTTTTACCCTTCGTTTTTTCGACACGTGGATTTTTACGGTAAAACGGGATTACGGTGGCTGGTCTTCGATTTACCATCGCTGGAGAGTGGTGCACCATGGCACCGTTCCATTTCAAATCCATGCACGCATTTCTAAAGGTCATACGGCACTGTTTCGCCCTTTCGGACGGATGTTGCACCTTGCACCGTGGATGTTGCACCCTATAGATATCGATTATTCGGACGGCCATAACTTCTCGCGCGTTTAGAGTTACGGGAGCCATAACCTGTCAAAACGAAGGCCTCGATGAGTTCTACGGCTTTGACCGATTTCAGCCGTCAATGGATAGATTAATGCCCAAAAAGGACAACCCGAATCTCAATCGGGTCTTGTAAGTTTTTTACCCTTCGTTTTTTCGACACGTGGATTTTTATGGTAAAACGGGATTACCGTGGCCCGTCTTCGACTTTCCATCACTGAAGAGTGGTGCACAATGGTACTGTTCCGTTTCAAATCCATGTACGCATTTCTAAAAGTCGTACGGAACTGTTTCGCCATTTCGGATGGATGTTACACCTTGCACCGTGGATGTTGCACCCTGTAGATATCGATTATTCGGACGTCCATAACTTCTGGCTCATTTAGAGTTACGGGAGGCATAACATGTCAAAACGAAGGCCTCGATGAGTTCTACAGCTTTTACAGCTTTTAGCCGTCAATGGATAGATTAATGCCCAAAAAGGACAACCCGAATCTCAATCGGGTCTCGTAAGTTTTTTACCCTTCGTTTTTTCGACACGTGGATTTTTATGGTAAAACGGGATTACCGTGACCCGTCTTTGACTTCCCATCGCTGGAGAGTGATGCACCATGGTACTGTTCCATTTCAAATCCATGCACGCATTTCTAAACGTCATACGGCACTGTTTCGCCATTTCGGACGGATGTTGCACCTTGCACCGTGGATGTTGCAGCCTGTAGATATCGATTATTCGGACGGCCATAACTTCTGGCTCGTTTAGAGTTACGGGAGACATAACCTGTCAAAACGAAGGCCTCGATGAGTTCTACGGCTTTGACAGCTTTCAGCCTTCAACGGATAGATTAATGCCCAAAAAGGACAACCCGAATCTCAATCGGGTCTCGTAAGTTTTTTAACCTTCGTATTTTCGACACGTGGATTTTTACGGTAAAACGGGATTACGGTGGCTGGTCTTCGATTTACCATTGTTGGAGAGTGCTGCACCATGGTACTGTTCCGTTTCAAATCCGTACACGCGTTTCTAAAGGTCGTACGACACTGTTTCGCCATTTCGGACGGATGTTGCACCTTGCACCGTGGATGTTGCACTCTGTAGATATCGATTATTCGGACGGCCGTAACTTCTGGCTCATTTAGACTTACGGGAGCCATAACCTGTCAAAACGAAGGCCTCGATGAGTTCTACGGCTTTGACAGTTTTCAGCCGTCAACGGATAGATTAATGCCCAAAAAGGACAATCCGAATATTAATCGGGTCACGTAAGTTTTTTACCCTTCGTTTTTTCGACACGTGGATTTTTACGGCAAAACGGGATTACCGTGGCTGGTCTTCGATTTACCATCGCTGGACAGTGGTGCACCATGGTACTGTTCCATTTCAAATCCATGCACGCATTTCCAAAAGTCGTACGGCACTGTTTCGCCATTTCGGACGGATGTTGCACCTTGCACCGTGGATGTTGCACCCTGTAGATATCGATTATTCGGACGGGCATAACTTCTGGATCGTTTAGAGTTACGGGAGCCATAACCTATCAAAACGAAGGCTTCAATGAGTTCTATGGCTTTGACAGCTTTCAGCCATCAACGGATATATTAATGCCCAAAAAGGACAATCCGAATCTCAATCGGGTCTCGGAAGTTTTTTACACTTCGTTTTTTCGACACGTGGATTTTTACGGCAAAACGGGATTACGGTGGCTGGTCTTCGATTTACCATCGCTGGAGAGTGGTGCACTATGGTACTGTTCCGCTTCAAATCCATGCACACATTTCTAAAAGTCGTACGGCACTGTTTCGCCATGTCGGACGGATGTTGCACCTTGCACCGTGGATGTTGCACCCTGTAGATATCGATTATTCGGACGGCCATAATTTCTGGCTCGTTAAGAGTTACGGGAGCCATAACCTGTCAAAACGAAGGCCTCGAGGAGTTCTACGGCTTTGACAGCTTTCAGCCGTCAACGGATAGATTAATACACAAAAAGGACAACTCGAATCTCAATCGGGTCTCGTAAGTTTTTTACCCTTCGTTTTTTCGACACGTGGATTTTTACGGTAAAACGGGATTACGGTGGCTGGTCTTCGATTTGGCATCGCTGGAGAGTGGTGCACTATGGTACTGTTCCGTTTCAAATCCATGCACGCATTTCTAAAGGTCGTACGACATTGTTTCGCCATTTCGGACGGATGTTGCACCTTGCACCGTGGATGTTGCACCCTATAGATATCGATTATTCGGACGGCCATAACTTCTGGCTCGTTAAGAGTTACGGGAGCCGTAACCTATCAAAACGAAGGCCTCGATGAGTTCTACGGCTTTGACCGCTTTCAGCCGTCAACGGATAGATTAATGCCCAAAAAGGACAACCCGAATCTCAATCGGGTCTCGTAAGTTTTTTACCCTTCGTTTTTTCGACACGTGGATTTTTAGGGTAAAACGGGATTACCGTGGTCCGTCTTCGACTTCCCATCGCTGAAGAGTGGTGCACCATGGTACTGTTCCGTACCAAATCCATGCACGCATTTCTAAAAGTCGTATGGCACTGTTTCGCCATTTCGGATGGATGTTGCACCTTGCGCCGTGGATGTTGCACCCTCTAGATATCGATTATTCGGACGGCCATAACTTCTGGCTCGTTTAGAATTATGGGAGCCATAACCTGCCAAAATGAAGGCCTCGATGATTTCTACGGCATTGACAGCTTTCAGCCATCAACGGATAGATTAATGCCCAAAAAGGACAACCCGAATCTCAATGGGGTATCGTAAGTTTTTTACCCTTTGTTTTTTCGACACGTGGATTTTTACGGTAAAACGGGATTGCCGTGGCCCGTCTTCGACTTTCCATCGCTGGAGAGTGGTGCACCATGGTACTGTTCCGTTTCAAATCCATGCACGCATTTCTAAAAGTCATACGGCACTGTTTCGCCATTTCGGACGGATGTTGCACCTTGCACCGTGGATGTTGCACCCTGTAGATATCGATTATTCGGACGGCCATAACTTCTGGCTCTTTTAGAGTTACAGGAGCCATAACCTGTCAGAACGAAGGCCTCGATGAGTTCTACGGCTTTGACAGCTTTCAGCCATCAACGGATAGATTAATGTCCAAAAAGGACAACCCGAATCTCAATCGGGTCTCGTAAGTTTTTTACCCTTCGTTTTTTCGACATGTGGATTTTTACGGTAAAACGAGATTACGGTGGCTATGGTGCACCATGGTACTGTTCCGTTTCAAATCCATGCATGCGTTTCTAAAGGTCGTACGACACAGTTTCGCCATTTCGGACGGATGTTGCACCTTGCACCGTGGATGTTGCACCCTGTAGATATCGATTATTCGGACGGCCATAACTTCTGGCTCGTTCAGAGTTACGGGAGCCACAACCTGTCAAAACGAAGGCCTCGATGAGTTCTACAGCTTTGACAGCTTTCAGCCGTCAACGGATAGATTAATGCCCAAAAAGGACAACTCGAACCTCAATCGGGTCACGTAAGTTTTTTACCCTTCGTTTTTTCGACACGTGGATTTTTACGGTAAAACGGGATTACCGTGGCTGGTCTTCGATTTACCATCGCTGGAGAGTGATGCACCATGGTACTGTTCCGTTTCAAATTCATGCACGCATTTGTAAAATTCGTACGGCATTGTTTTGCCATTTTGGACGGATGATGCACCTTGCACCATGGATGTTGCACCCTGTAGACATCGATTATTCGGACGGGCATAACTTCTGGCTCGCTTAGAGTTACGGGAGCCATAACCTATCAAAACGAAGGCCTCGATGAGTTCTACGGCTTTGATAGCTTTCAGCCATCAACGGATATATTAATGCCCAAAAAGGACAACCCGAATCTTAATCGGGTCTCGTAAGTTTTTTACCCTTCGTTTTTTCGACACGTGGATTTTTACGGCAAAACGGGATTACGGTGGCTGGTCTTCGATTTACCATCGCTGGAGAGTGGTGCACCATGGTACTGTTCCGTTTCAAATCCATGCATGCATTTCTAAAAGTCGTACGGCACTGTTTCGCCATGTCGGACGGATGTTGCACCTTGCACCGTGGATGTTGCACCCTGTAGATATCCATTATTCGGACGGCCATAACTTCTGGCTCGTTAAGAGTTACGGGAGCCATAACCTGTCAAAACGAAGGCCTCGATGAGTTCTACGGCTTTCACAGCTTTCATCCGTCAACGGATGGATTAATGCCCAAAAAGGACAACCCGAATCTCAATCGGGTCTCGTAAGTTTTTTACCCTTCGTTTTTTCGACACGTGGAATTTTACGGTAAAATGGGATTACGGTGGCTGGTCTTCGATTTACCATCGCTGGAGAGTGGTGCACCATGGTACTGTTCTATTTCATATCCATGCACGCCTTTCTAAAAGTCATACGGCACTGTTTCGCCATTTCGGACGGATGTTGCATCATGCACCGTGGATGTTGTACCTTGTAGATATCGAATATTCGAACGGCCATAACTTCTGGCTCGTTTAGAGTTACAATAGCCATAACCTGTCAACACGAAGGCCTCGATGAGTTCTACGGGTTTGACGTCTTTCAGCCGTCAACGGATAGATTAATGCCCAAAAAGGACAACCCAAATCTCAATCGGGTCTCGTAAGTTTTTTACCCTTCGTTTTTTCGACACGTGGATTTTTAGTGTAAAACGGGATTACCGTGGCCCGTCTTCGGCTTCCCATTGCTGGAGTGTGGTGCACCATGGTACTGTTCCGTTTCAAATCCATGCACGCATTTCTAAAAGTCATACGGCACTCCTTCGCCATTTCGGACGGATGTTGCACCTTGCACCGTGGATGTTGCACCCTGTAGATATCGATTATTTGGACGGCCATAACTTCTGGCTCGTTTAGAGTTACGGGAGCCATAACCTGTCAAAACGAAGGACTCGATGAGTTCTACGGCTTTGACAACTTTCAGCCGTCAACGGATAGATTAATGCCCAAAAAGGACAACCCGAATCTCAATCGGGTCTCGTAAGTTTTTTACCCTTCGTTTTTTCGACACGTGGATTTTTACGGTAAAACGGGATTACGGTGGCTGGTCTTCGATTTACCATCGCTAGAGAGTGTTGCACCATGGTACTGTTCCGTTTCAAATCCATGCATGCATTTCTAAAGGTCGTACGGCACTGTTTCGCCATTTCGGACGGATGTTGCACCTTGTACCGTGGATGTTGCACCCTGTAGATATCGATTATTCGGACGGCCATAACTTCTGGCTCATTTAGAGTTAAGAGAGCCATAACATGTCAAAACGAAGGCCTCGATGAGGGTCTGCGTCAAAATTGACCACAAACACCCAATAGTCGTGAAAGCACCCGTTTATCAACACAGATCAGCAACAATCAATATAGAATTCATATCTAAGCAATAACAATCACGATAATTCACAGATAACAATCAAAAACACAGGATTTATAGTGGTTCGGCGATCTTGCCTACGTCCACTTTGAAGGTTCTCTCTTTATTGATTCACTTGATGATAATGATTGATGACAATGGATTACAGTTGATGATAGCTTTTAAATCTGAATACAACAGCGATAATGAAGTATGGAATTCAATCCGGCAGAGTCTGTATGTTCAATGGTGGAAGCTCCGAAAGATCCCCTTTTCTGATGGCTTCAGGGTGCTATTTATAGGCGTAAGAGGCCCAGATCTTGCTCAAACTTCGGGAGACTTTTTCTGGCACGTGAGTGGGCCCACGCGACCGACCCCACCAAGTTTCGACTCGATCTGACATTGATTCGAAGTGATTTCTAACCCATCAAGAAATGGTCTGATCGAGCTGAAACTTGGCAGGAACAATCTTTATCATGTATGGAAGCCACTGTGAAAATTTCGTTGCATTTGGAATAGTGGTTTAGGAGATACGATCGATTCGAATTGGAGTTTTTCAGCTGGCTGTGTAGTTCGAATCCATCCCTTCGAATCCATCAGCTCATCGTGGCCTTGTGATGAGGTGGCACGCGTCTTTTGAGTCGATCCGGTCTTCTCTCCTTGTTGAGCACTTTGTCTCCGTGAATCTTGCTGTCTTCGTATCGTGGAGTGACACGTCATCCAAGTTGACTTGGTGGGTACGAACAAATGAATATTCCTGGGTTCGAACGCGACCGATTCGAATCGAGGTGTCCCAATGGGTTCGAACTCGATCGATTCGAACAACATCAGTTCGAAGTGACTTGGATTCGAACCTGTGGGTTTGAATGGATTCGAACATAATCATGCAAGGATGGATTCGAAGTGAGGGCTTGCCTGATGGAGTCGAGGCAAACGAACTTCTCATGGGTTCGAAGCTGATGGAGTCGAACCAAGGCACTCTGATGGGTTCGACTGGATGGATTCGAAGGTGATGGGTTCGAAGTAGGTGAAGTCGAATCAATGGATTCGAACATAGTCTCTGGCCATCGGTTCGAACTATGGGGTATCCTATGGGTTCGAACTGAACATGAGCCATCTTTCTCAAATTGAATCCATCATATCTTGAGCATACGAACTCGGATTAACTTGAAACTTGAAACGCTGGCTCTCGTGGATTTGCTAGTCATGTCTTGTCGATTCTGGCACAATCCGGACTCGGACAAAATTCATCTATATCCATAGCGAAGCGAAGTACAACCAATCTTTGAGATGAACTGTTTCTTGTTCTCGAACAATCTTTTGGTATCACGGCTTCGCCAAAAAGCGGGATAACAATGTGTTCTACGGCTTTGACTGCTCTCAGCCGTCAACGGATAGATTAATGCCCAAAAATTACAACCCGAATCTCAATCGGGTCTCGTAAGTTTTTTACCCTTCATTTTTTCGACACGTGGATTTTTACAGTAAAATGGGATTACCGTGGCCCGTCCTCGACTTTCCATCGCCAAAGAGTGGTGCACCATGGTACTGTTCCGTTTCAAATCCATGCACGCATTTTTAAAAGTCGTACGGCATTGTTTCTCCATTTCGGACGGATGTTGCACCTTGCACCGCGGATGTTGCACCCTGTAGATATCGATTATTCGGACGCCCATAACTTCTGTCTCGTTTAGAGTTACGAGAGCCATAACCTGTCAAAACGAAGGCCTCGATGAGTTCTACGGCTTTGACAGCTTTCAGCCGTCAACGGATAGATTAATACCCAAAAAGGACAACTCGAATCTCAATCGGGTCTCCTCGATGAGTTCTACGGCTTTGACAGCTTTCAGCCGTCAACGGATAGATTAATACCCAAAAAGGACAACTCGAATCTCAATCGGGTCTCGTAAGTTTTTTACCCTTCGTTTTTTCGACACGTGGATTTTTACGGTAAAACGGGATTACGGTGGCTGGTCTTCGATTTGCCATCGCTGGAGAGTGGTGTACCATGGTACTGTTCCGTTACAAATCCATGCACGCATTTCAAAAAGTCATACGGCACTGTTTGGCCATTTCGGACGGATGTTGCACCTTGTACCGTGGATGTTGCACCCTGTAGATATCGATTATTCGGACGGCCATAACTTCTTGCTCGTTTAGTGTTACGGGATCCATAACCTGTCAAAACGAAGGCCTCGATGAGTTCTACGGCTTTAACAGCTTTCAGCCGTCAACGGATAGATCAATGCCCAAAAAGGACAACCCGAATCTCAATCGGGTCTCGTTAGTTTTTTACCCTTCGTTTTTTCGACACGTAGATTTTTACGGTAAAACGGGATTACCGCGGCCCGTCTTCGACTTCCCATCGCTGGAGAGTGGTGCACCATGGTACTATTCCGTTTCAAATCCATGCACGAATTTCTAAAAGTCGTACGGCACTGTTTCGCAATTTCGGACGGATGTTGCACCTTGCACCGTGGATGTTGCACCCTAAAGATATTGATTATTCGGACGGCCATAACTTCTGGCTCGTTTAGAGTTACGGGAGACATAACCTGTCAAAACGAAGGCCTCGATGAGTTCTACGGCTTTCATAGCTTTCAGCCGTCAACGGATAGATTAATGCCCAAAAAGGACAACCCGAATATCAATCGGGTCTCGTAAGTTTTTTACCCTTCGTTTTTTCGACACGTGGATTTTTACGGTAAAACGGGATTACGGTGGCTTGTCTTCGATTTATCATCGCTAGAGAGTGGTGCACTATGGTACTGTTAAATCCATGCATGAATTTCTAAAGGTCGTACGGCACTGTTTCTCCATTTCGGACGAATGTTGCACCTCGCACCGTGGATGTTGCACTCTGTAGATATCGATTATTCGGACGGCCATAACTCCTGGCTCGTTTAGAGTTACGGGAGCCATAACCTGTCAAAACGAAGGCCTCGATGAGTTCTACGGCTTTGACTGCTTTCAGCCGTCAACGGATAGATTAATGTCCGAAAAGGACAACCCGAATCTCAATCGGGTCTCGTAAGTTTTTTTCCCTTCGTTTTTTCGACACGTGGATTTTTACGGTAAAACGGGATTACGGTGGTCCGTCTTCGACTTCCCATCGCTGGAGAGTGGTGCACCATGGTACTGTTCCGTTTCAAATCCATGCACGCACGCATTTCTAAAAGTCGTACGGCACTGTTTCGCCATTTCGGACCGATGTTGCACCTTGCACCGTGGATGTTGCACCCTGTAGATATCGATTATTCGGACGGCCACAACTTCTGGCTCGTTTAGAGTTATGGAAGCCATAACCTGTTAAAACGAAGGCCTCGATGAGTTCTACGGCTTTGACAGCTTTCAGCCGTCAATGGATAGATTAATTCCCAAAAAGGACAACCCGAATCTCAATCGGGTCTCGTAAGTTTTTTACCCTTCGTTTTTTCGACGCGTGGATTTTGGCGCTAAAACGGGATTACGGTGGCTGGTCTTCGATTTACCATCGCTGGAGAGTGGTGCACCATGGTACTGTTCCGTTTCAAATCCATGCACACATTTCTAAAAGTCGTACGGCACTGTTTCGCCATTTCGGACGGATGTTGCACCTTGAACCGTGGATGTTGCACCCTGTAGATATCGATTATTCGGAAGGCCGTAACTTCTGGCTCGTTTAGAGTTACGGGAGCCATAACCTTTCAAAACGAAGGCCTCAATGAGTTCTATGGCGTTGACAGCTTTCAGCCGTCAACGGATAGATTAATGCCCAAAATGGACAACCCGAATCTCAATCGGGTCTCGTAAGTTTTTTACCCTTCGTTTTTTCAACACGTGGATTTTTACGGTAAAACGGGATTACCGTGGCCCGTCTTCGACTTCCCATCGCTGGAGAGTGATGCACCATGGTACTGTTCCGTTTCAAATCCATGTACGCATTTCTAAAAGTCGTACGGCACTGTTTCGTCATTTCGGACGGATGTTGCACCTTGCACCTTGGATGTTGCACCCTGTAGATATCGATTATTCGGACGGCCATAACTTCTGGCTCGATTAGATTTACGGGAGCCATAACCTGTCAAAACGAAAGCCTCGATGAGTTCGACGGCTTTGACAGCTTTCAGCCGACAATGGATAGATTAATGCCCAAAAAGGACAACCCGAATCTCAATCGGGTCTCGTAAGTTTTTTACCCTTCGTTTTTTCGACACGTGGATTTTTACGGTAAAACGGGATTACGGTGGCCCGTCTTCGACTTCCCATAGCTGGAGAGTGGTGCACCATGGTACTGTTCCGTTTCAAATCCATGCATGCATTTCTGAAAGTCCTACGGCACTGTTTCGCCATTTCGGACGGATGTTGCACCTTGCACCGTGGATGTTGCACCCTGTAGATATCGATTATTCGGACGGCCATAACTTCTGGCTCGTTTAGAGTTACGGGAGCCATGACCTGTCAAAACGAAGGCCTCGATGAGTGCTGCGGCTTTGACAGCTTTCAACTGTCAACGGATAGATTACTGCCCAAAAAGGACAACCCGAATCTCAATCGGGTCTCGTAAGTTTTTTACCCTTCGTTTTCTCGACACGTGGATTTTTACAGTAAAACGGGATTACCGTTGCCCGTCTTCGACTTCCCATCGCTAAAGAGTGGTACACCATGGTACTGTTCCGTTTCGAGTCCATGTACGCATTTCTAAAAGTCGTACGACATTGTATCGCCATTTCGGACGGATGTTGCACCTTGCACCGTGGATGTTGCACCCTGTAGATATCGATTATTCGGACGGCCATAACTTCTGGTACGTTTAGAGTTACGGGATCCATAACCTGTCGAAACGAAGACCTCGATGATTTCTACGGCTTTGACTGCTTTCAGCCGTCAACGGATAGATTAATGCCCAAAAAGGACAACCCGAATCTCAATCGGGTCTCGTAAGTTTTTTACCCTTCGTTTTTTCGACACGTGGATTTTTACGGTAAAACGGGATTACCGTGGCCCGTCTTCGACTTCCCATCGCTGGAGAGTGGTGCACCATAGTGCTGTTCCGTTTCAAATCCATGCACGCATTTCTAAAAGTCGTACGATACTGTTTCGCCATTTTGAACGGATGTTGCACCTTGCACCGTGGATGTTGCACCCTGTAGATATCGATTATTCGGACGGCCTTAACTTCTGGCTCGATTAGATTTACGGGAGCCATAACCTGTCAAAACGAAGGCCTTGATGAGTTCTACGGCTTTGACAGCTTTTAGCTGTCAACGGATAGATTAATGCCCAAAAAGGACAACCCGAATCTCAATCCGGTCTCGTAAGTTTTTTACCCTTCGTTTTTTCGACACGTGGATTTTTACGGTAAAATGGGATTACCGTGGACCGTCTTCGACTTCCCGTCGCTGGAGAGTGGTGCACCATGGTACTGTTCCGTTTCAAATCCATGCACGCATTTCAAAAAGTCATACGACACTGTTTCGCCATTTCGGACGGATGTTGCACCTTGCACCGTGGATGTTGCACCCTGTAGATATCGATTATTCGGACGGCCATAACTTCTGGCTCGTTTAGAGTTACGGGAGCCATAACCTGTCAAAACGAAGGCCTCGGTGAGTTCTACGGCTTTGAAGCTTTCAGCCGTCAACGGATAGATTAATGCCCAAAAAGGACAACCCGAATCTCAATCGGGTCTCGTAAGTTTTTTACCCTTCGTTTTTTCGACACGTGGATTTTTACGGTAAAACGGGATTACCGTGGCCCGTCTTCGACTTCCCATCGCTGGAGAGTGGTGCACCAAGGTACTGTTCCGTTTCAAATCCATGCACGCATTTGTAAAAGTCGTACGGCACTGTTTCGCCATTTCGGACGGATCTCGCACCTTGCACCGTGGATGTTGCACCCTGTAGATATCGATTATTCGGACGGTCATAACTTCTGGCTCGATTAGAGATACAGGAGCCATAACCTGTCAAAACGAAGGCCTCGATGAGTTCTACGGCTTTGACAGCTTTCAGCCGTCAACGGATAGATTAATGCCCAAAAAGGACCACCCGAAACTCAATCGGGTCTCGTAAGTTTTTTGCCCTTCGTTTTTTCGACACGTGGATTTGTACGTAAAATGGGATTACCGTGGCCCGTCTTCGACTTCCCATCGCTGGAGAGTGGTACACCATGGTACTGTTCCGTTTCAAATCCATGCACGCATTTCTGAAAGTCGTACGATACTGTTTCCCATTTCGAACGGATGTTGCACCTTGCACCGTGGATGTTGCACCCTGTAGATATCGATTATTCGGACGGCCATAACTTCTGGCTCGATTAGATTTACGGGAGCCATAACCTGTCAAAACGAAGGCCTTGATGAGTTCTACGGCTTTGACAGCTTTTAGCTGTCAACAGATAGATTAATGCCCAAAAAGGACAACCCGAATCTCAATCCGGTCTCGTAAGTTTTTTACCCTTCGTTTTTTCGACACGTGGATTTTTACGGTAAAACGGGATTACCGTGGCCCGTCTTCGACTTCCCGTCGCTGGAGAGTGGTGCACCAAGGTATTGTTCCGTTTCAAATCCATGCACGCATTTCTAAAAGACGTACGGCACTGTTTCGCCATTTCGGACGGATGTTGCACCTTGCACCGTGGATGTTGCACCCTGTAAATATCGATTATTCGGACGGCCATAACTTCTGGCTCGTTTAGGGTTACGGGAGCCATAACCTGTCAAAACGAAGGCCTCGATGAGTTCTACGGCTTTGAAGCTTTCAGCCATCAACGGATAGATTAATGCCCAAAAAGGACAACCCGAATATCAATCGGGTCTCGTAAGTTTTTTACCCTTGTTTTTTCGACACGTGGATTTTTACGGTAAAACGGGATTACCGTGGCCCGTCTTCGACTTCCCATCGCTAGAGAGTGGTGCACCATGGTACTGTTCCGTTTCAAATCCATGCACGCATTTCTAAAAGTCGTACGGCACTGTTTCGCCATTTCGGACGGATCTCGCACCTTGCACCGTGGATGTTGCACCCTGTAGTATCGATTATTCGGACGGTCATAACTTCTGGCTCGATTAGAGTTACAGGAGCCATAACCTGTCAAAACGAAGGCCTCGATGAGTTCTACGGCTTTGACAGCTTTCAGCCGTCAACGGATAGATTAATGCCCAAAAAGGACCACCCGAAACTCAATCGGGTCTCGTAAGTTTTTTGCCCTTCGTTTTTTCGACGCGTGGATTTTTACGGTAAAACGGGATTATCGTGGCCCGTCTTCGACTTCCCATCGCTGGAGAGTGGTGCACCATGGTACTGTTCCGTTTCAAATCCTTGCACGCATTTCTAAAAGTCATACGGCACTGTTTCGCCATTTCGGACGGATGCTGCACCTTGCACCGTGGATGTTGCACCCTGTAGATATCGATTATTCGAACGGCCATAACTTCTGGCTCGTTTAGAGTTAGGGAGCCATAATCTGTCAAAACGAAGGCCTCGATGAGTTCTACGGCTTTGACAGCTTTCAGCCATCAACGGATAGATTAATGTCCAAAAAGGACAACCCGAATCTCTATCGGGTCTCGTAAGTTTTTTACCCTTCGTTTTTTCGACACGTGGATTTTTACGATAAAACGGGATTACCGTGGACCGTCTTCGACTTCCCATCGTTGAAGAGTGGTCCACCATGGTACTGTTCCGTTTTAAATCCATGCACGCATTTCTAAAAGTCGTACGGCACTGTTTCGCCATTTCGGACGGATGTTGCACCTTGCACCGTGGATGTTGCACCTTGTAGATATCGGTTATTCGGACAACCATAACTTCTGGCTCGTTTAGAGTTACGGGAGCCATAATCTGTCAAAACGAAGGCCTCGATGAGTTCTACGGCTTTGACAAATTTGAGCCGTCAACGGATAGATTAATGCCAAAAAAGGACAACCCAAATCTCAATCGGGTCTCGTAAGTTTTTTACCCTTCTTTTTTTCGACACGTGGATTTTTACAGTAAAACGGGATTGCCGTGGCCCGTCTTCGACTTCCCATCGCTGGAGAGTGGTGCACCATGGTACTGTTCCATTTCAAATCCATGAACGCTTTTCTAAAAGTCGTACGACACTGTTTCACCATTTCGGACGGATGTTGCACCGTGCACCGTGGATGTTGCACCCTGTAGATATCGATTATTTGGACGGCCATAACTTTTGGCTCGTTTAGAGTTACGGGAGCCATAACCTGTCAAAACGAAGGCCTCGATGAGTTCTACGGCTTTGACAGCTTTCATCCATCAATGGATTGATTAATGTCCAAAAAGGACAACCCGAATCTCAAACGGGTCTCGTAAGTTTTTGACCCTTTTTTTTTCGACCCGTGGATTTTTAGGTAAAACGGGATTACCGCGGCCCGTCTTCGACTTCCCATCGCTGAAGAGTGGTGCACCATGTTTCTGTTCCGTTTCAAATCCATGCACGGATTTCTAAAAGTCGTACGGCACTTTTTCGCAATTTCGAACGGATGTTGCACCTTGCACCGTGGATGTTGCACCCTGTAGATATCGATTATTCGGACGGCCATAACTTCTGGCTCGTTTAGAGTTACGGGAGCCATAACCTTTCAAAACGAAGGCCTCGATGAGTTTTACGGCTTTGATAGCTTTCAGCCGTCAACGGATAGATAAATGCCCAAAAAGGACAACCCGAATCTCAATCGGGTCTCGTAAGTTTTTTACCCTTCGTTTTTTCGACACGTGGATTTTTACGGTAAAACGGGATTACCGTGGCCCGTCTTCGACTTCCCATCGCTAGAGAGTGGTGCACCATGGTACTGTTCCGTTTCAAATTCATGTACGCATTTCTAAAGTCGAACGGCACTGTTTCGCCATTTCGGACGGATGTTGCACCTTGCACCGTGGATGTTGCACCCTGTAGATATCGATTATTCGGACGGCCATAACTTCTGGCTCGATTTGAGTTATGGGAGCCATAACCTGTCAAAGCAAAGGCCTCGATGAGTTCTACGATTTTGACAGCTTTCAGCCGACAACGGATAGATTAATGCCCGATAAGGACAACCCGAATCTCAATCGGGTCTCGTAAGTTTTTTACCCTTCGTTTTTTCGACACGTGGATTTTTACGGTGAAACAGGATTACGGTGGCTGGTCTTCGATTTACCAACGTTGGAGAGTGGTGCACCATGGTACAGTTCCGTTTCAAATCCATGCATGCATTTCTAAAGGTCGTACGGCACTGTTTCGCCATTTCGGACGGATGTTGCACCTTGCACCATGGATGTTGCACCCTGTAGATATCGATTATTCGGACGGTCATAACTTCTGGCTCGTTTAGAGTTAAGGGAGCCATAACCTGTCAAAACGAAGGCCTCGATGAGTTCTACGGCTTTGACAGCTTTCAACCGTCAACGGATAGATTACTACCCAAAAAGGACAACCCGAATCTCAATTCGGTCTCATAAGTTTTTTACCATTCGTTTTTTCGACATGTGGATTTTTACGGTAAAACGGGATTACCGTGGCCCATTTTCGACTTCCCATCGCTGAAGAGTGGTGCACCATGGTACTGTTCCATTTCAAATCCATGCACGCATTTCTAATAGTCGTACGGCACTGTTTCGCCATTTCAGACGGATGTTGCACCTTGCACCGTGGATGTTGCACCCTGTAGATATCGATTATTCGGACGGCCATAACTTCTGGCTCGTTTAGAGTTACGGGAGCCATAACCTGTCAAAACAAAGGCCTCGATGAGTTCTACGGCTTTGGCAGCCTTAAACCGTCAACGGATAGATTAATGCCCAAAAAGGACAACCCGAATCTCAATCGGGTCTCGTAAGTTTTTTACCCTTCGTTTTTTCGACACGTGGATTTTTACGGTAAAACGGGATTACCATGGCCCGTCTTCGACTTCCCATCGCTGGAGAGTGGTGCACCATGGTACTGTTCCGTTTCAAATCCACGCACGCATTTCTAAAAGTCGTACGGCACTGTTTCGCCATTTCGGACGGATGTTGCACCTTGCACCGTGGATGTTGCACCCTGTAGATATCGATTATTCGGACGGCCATAACTTCTGGCTCGATTAGAGTTACGGGAGCCATAACCTGTCAAAACGAAGGCCTCGATGAGTTCTACGGCTTTGACAGCTTTTAGCCATCAACGAATTGATTAATGTCCAAAAAGGACAACCCGAATCTCAATCGAGTCTCGTAAGTTTTTTACCCTTCGTTTTTTCGACACGTGGATTTTTACGATAAAACGGGATTACCATGGCCCGTCTTCGACTTCCCATCGTTGAAGAGTGGTGCACCATGGTATTTTTACGTTTCAAATCCATGCACGCATTTCTAAAACTCATACGGCACTGTTTCGCCATTTCGGATGGATGTTGCACCTTGCACCGTGGATGTTGCACCCTGTAGATATCGATTATTCGGACGGCCATAACTTCTGGCTCGTTTAGAGTTACGGGAGCCATAACCTTTCAAAACGAAGGCCTCGATGAGTTCTACGGCTTTGATAGCTTTCAGCCGTCAACGGATAGATTAATGTCCAAAAAGGACAACCCAAATCTCAATCGAGTCTCGTAAGTTTTTTACCCTTCGTTTTTTCGACACATGGATTTTTACGGTAAAACGGGATTACCGTGGCCCGTATTCGAATTCCAATCACTGGAGAGTGGTGCACCATGGTACTGTACCGTTTCAAATCCATGCACGCATTTCTAAAAGTCGTACGGCACAGTTTCGCCATTTCGGACGGTTGTTGCACCTTGCACCGTGGATGTTGCACCCTGTAGATATCAATTATTCGGACGGCCATAACTTCTGGCTCGATTAGAGTCACGGGAGCCATAACCTGTCAAAATGAAGGCCTCGATGAGTTCTACGATTTTGACAGCTTTCAGCCGACAACGGATAGATTAATGCCCAAAAAGGACAACCCGAATCTCAATCGGGTCTCGTAAGTTTTTTACCCTTCGTTTTTTCGACACGTGGATTTTTACGGTAAAACGGGATTACGGTGGTTGGTCTTCGATTTACCATCGCTGGAGAGTGGTGCACCATGGTACTGTTCTGTTTCAAATCCATGCACGCATTTCTAAAGGTCGTACGACACTGTTTCACCATTTCGGACGGATGTTGCACCTTGCACCGTGGATGTTGCACCCTGTAGATATCGATTATTCGGAAGGCCATAACTTCTGGCTCGTTTAGAGTTACGGGAGCCATAATCTGTCAAAACGAAGGCCTCGATGAGTTCTACGGCTTTGACAGCTTTCAGCCGTCAACGGATAGATTAATGTCCAAAAAGGACAACCCGAATCTCAATCGGGTCTCGTAAGTTTTTTACCCTTCGATTTTTCGACACGTGGATTTTTACGGTAAAACGGGATTACCGTGGACCGTCTTCGACTTCCCATCGCTGAAGAGTGGTGCACCATGGTACTGTACCATTTCAAATCCATGCACGCATTTCTAAAAGTCGTACGGCACTGTTTTGCCATTTCGGACGGATGTTGCACCTTGCACCTTGGATGTTCCACCCTGTAGATGTCGGTTATTCTGACGGCCATAACTTCTGGCTCGTTTAGAGTTACGGGAGCCATAACCTGTCAAAACGAAGGCCTCGATGAGTTCTACGGCTTTGACAGCCCTAAACTGTCAATGGATAGATTAATGCCCAAAAAGGACAACCCGAATCTCAATCGGGTCTCGTAAGTTTTTTACCCTTCGTTTTTTCGACACGTGGATTTTTACGGTAAAACGGGATTACCGTGGCCCGTCTTCGACTTCCCATCGCTGGAGAGTGGTGCACCATGGTACTGTTCCGTTTCAAATCCACGCACGCATTTCTAAAAGTCGTACGGCACTGTTTCGCCATTTCGGATGGATGTTGCACCTTGCACCGTGGATGTTGCACCCTGTAGATATCGATTATTCGGACGGCCATAACTTCTAGCTTGATTAGAGTTACGGGAGCCATAACCTTTCAAAACGAAGGCCTCGATGAGTTCTACGGCTTTGACAGCTTTTAGCCATCAACGGATAGATTAATGCCCAAAAAGGACAACCCGAATCTCAATCGAGTCTCGTAAGTTTTTTACCCTTCTTTTTTTCGACACGTGGATTTTTACGGTAAAACGGGATTACCGTGGCCCGTCTTCGACTTCCCATCGCTGATGAGTGGTGCACCATGGTACTTTTCCTTTCAAATCCATGCACGCATTTCTAAAAGTCGTACGGCACTATTTCGCCATTTCGGACGGATGTTGCACCTTGAACCGTGGATGTTGCACCCTATAGATATCGATTATTCGGACGACAATAACTTCTGGCTCGTTTAGAGTTACGGGAGCCATAACCTTTCAAAACGAAGGCCTCGATGAGTTCTACGGCTTTGATAGCTTTTAGCCGTCAACGGATAGATTAATGTCCAAAAAGGACAACCCGAATCTCTATCGAGTCTCGTAAGTTTTTTACCCTTCGTTTTTTCCACGCATGGATTTTTACGGTAAAATGGGATTACCGTGGCCCGTCTTCGACTTCCCATCAATGTAGAGTGGTGCACCATGGTACTGTTCCGTTTCAAATCCATGCACGCATTTCTAAAAGTCGTACGGCACTGTTTCGCCATTTCGGACGGATGTTGCACCTTGCACCGTGGATGTTGCACCCTGTAGATATCGATTATTCGGACGGCCATAACTTCTGGCTCGATTAGAGTCACAGGAGTCATAACCTGTCAAAACGAAGGCCTCGATGAGTTCTACGATTTTGACAGCTTTCAGCTGACAATGGGTAGATTAATGCCCAAAAAGGACAACCCGAATCTCAATCGGGTCTCGTAAGTTTTTTACCCTTCGTTTTTTCGACACGTGGATTTTTACGGTAAAACGGGATTACGGTGGCTGGTCTTCGATTTACCATCGCTGGAGAGTGGTGCACCATGGTACTGTTCCGTTTCAAATCCATGCACGCATTTCTAAAAGTCGTACGACACTGTTTCGCCATTTCGGACGGATGTTGCACCTTGCACCGTGGATGTTGCACCCTGTAGATATCGATTATTTGGACGGCCATAACTTTTTCCTCGTTTAGAGTTACGGGAGCCATAACCTGTCAAAACGAAGGCCTCGATGAGTTCTACGGCTTTGACAGCTTTCAGCCATCAACGGAAAGATTAATGTCCAAAAAGGACAACCCGAATCTCAATCGGGTCTCGTAAGTTTTTTACCCTTCGTTTTTTCGACACGTGGATTTTTACGGTAAAACGGGATTACCGTGGCCCTTCTTCGACTTCCCGTCACTGAAGAGTGGGGCACCATGGTTCTGTTCCGTTTCAAATCCATGCACGCATTTCTAAAAGTCGGACGGCACTTTTTCGCCATTTCGGACGGATGTTGCACCTTGCACCGTGGATGTTGCACCCTGTAGATATCGATTATTCGGACGGCCATAACTTTTGGCTCGTTTAGAGTTACGGGAGCCTTAACCTTTCAAAACGAAGGCCTCGATGAGTTCTACGGCTTTGATAGCTTTCAGCCGTCAACGGATAGATAAATGCCCAAAAAGGACAACCCGAATCTCAATCGGGTCTCGTAAGTTTTTTACCCTTCGTTTTTTTGACACGTGGATTTTTACGGTAAAACAGGATTACGGTGGCTGGTCTTCGATTTACCATCGCTGCAGAGTGGTGCACCACGGTACAGTTCCGTTTCAAATCCATGCACGCATTTCTAAAGGTCGTACGGCACTGTTTCGCCATTTCGGACGGATGTTGCACCTTGCACCGTGGATGTTGCACCCTGTAGATATCGATTATTCGGACGGCCATAAGTTCTGGCTCGTTTAGAGTTAAGGGAGCCATAACCTGTCAAAACGAAGGCCTCGATGAGTTCTACGGCTTTGACAGCTTTCAGCCATCAACGGATAGATTACTACCCAAAAAGGACAACCCGAATCTCAATCCGGTCTCGTAAGTTTTTTACCCTTCGTTTTTTCGACATGTGGATTTTTACGGTAAAACGGGATTACCGTGGCCCATCTTCGACTTCCCATCGCTGAAGAGTGGTGCACCATGGTACTGTTCCATTTCAAATCCATGCACGCATTTCTAAAAGTCGTACGACACTGTTTCGCCATTTCGGACGGATGTTGTACCTTGCACCGTGGATGTTGCACCCTGTAGATATCGATTATTCAGACGGCCATAACTTCTGGCTCGTTTAGAGTTACGGGAGCCATAACCTGTCAAAACGAAGGCCTCGATGATTTCTACGGCTTTGACAGCCTTAAAATGTCAATGGATAGATTAATGCCCAAAAAGGACAACCCGAATCTCAATCGGGTCTCGTAAGTTTTTTACCCTTCGTTTTTTCGACACGTGGATTTTTACGGTAAAACAGGATTACCGTGGCCCGTCTTCGACTTCCCATCGCTGGAGAGTGGTGCACCATGGTACTGTTCCGTTTCAAATCCATGCACGCATTTCTAAAAGTCGTACGGCACTGTTTCGCCATTTCGGACGGATGTTGCACCTTGCACCGTGGATGTTGCACCCTGTAGATATCGATTATTCGGACGGCCATAACTTCTGGCTCGATTAGAGTTACGGGAGCCATAACCTTTCAAAACGAAGGCCTCGATGAGTTCTACGGCTTTGACAGCTTTTAGCCATCAACGGATAGATTAATGCCCAAAAAGAACAACCCGAATCTCAATCGAGTCTCGTAAGTTTTTTACCCTTCGTTTTTTCGACACGTGGATTTGTACGGTAAAACGGGATTACCGTGGCCCGTCTTCGACTTCCCATCGCTGATGAATGGTGCACCATGGTACTTTTCCATTTCAAATCCATGCACGCATTTTTAAAAGTCGTACGGCACTGTTTCTCCATTTCGGACGGATGTTGCACCTTGAACCGTGGATGTTGCACCCTGTAGATATCGATTATTCGGACGGCCATAACTTCTGGCTCGTTTAGAGTTACGGGAGCCATAACCTTTCAAAACGAAGGCCTCGATGAGTTCTACGGCTTTGATAGCTTTTAGGCGTCAATGGATAGATTAATGTCCAAAAAGGACAACCCGAATCTCAATCGAGTCTCGTAAGTTTTTTACCCTTCGTTTTTTCCACACATGGATTTTTACGGTAAAATGGGATTATCGTGGCCCATCTTCGACTTCCCATCAATGTAGAGTGGTGCACTACGGTACTGTTCCGTTTCAAATCCATGCACGCATTTCTAAAAGTCGTACGGCACTGTTTCGCCATTTCGGACGGATGTTGCACCTTGCACCGTGGATGTTGCACCCTATAGATATCGATTATTCGGACGGCCATAACTTCTGGCTCGATTAGAGTCATGGGAGTCATAACCTGTTAAAACGAAGGCCTCGATAAGTTCTACGATTTTGACAGCTTTCAGCCGACAATGGATAGATTAATGCCCAAAAAGGACAACCCGAATCTCAATCGGGTCTCGTAAGTTTTTTACCCTTCGTTTTTTCGACACGTGGATTTTTACGGTAAAACGGGATTACGGTGGCTGGTCTTCGATTTACCATCGCTGGAGAGTGGTGCACCATGGTAATGTTCCGTTTCAAATCCATGCACGCATTTCTAAAAGTCGTACGACACTGTTTCGCCATTTCGGACGGATGTTGCACCTTGCACCGTGGATATTGCACCCTGTAGATATCGATTATTTGGACGGCCATAACTTTTGGATCGTTTAGAGTTACGGGAGCCATAACCTCTCAAAACGAAGGCCTCGATGAGTTCTACGGCTTTGACAGCTTTTATCCATCAACAGATAGATTAATGTCCAAAAAGGACAACCCGAATCTCAATCGGGTCTCGTAAGTTTTTTACCCTTTGTTTTTTCGACACGTGGATTTTTACGGTAAAACGGGATTACCGTGGCACCTCTTCGACTTCCCATCACTGAAGAGTGGTGCACCATTGTTCTGTTCCGTTTCAAATCCATGCACGCATTTCTAAAAGTCGTACGGCACTTTTTCGCCATTTCGGACGGATGTTGCACCTTGCACCGTGGATGTTGCACCCTGTAGATATCGATTATTCGGACGGCCATAACTTCTGGCTCGTTTAGAGTTACGGGAGCCATAACCTTTCAAAACGAAGGCCTCGATGAGTTCTACGGCTTTGATAGCTTTCAGCCGTCAACGGATAGATAAATGCCCAAAAAGGACAACCCGAATCTCAATCGGATCTCGTAAGTTTTTTACCCTTCGTTTTTTCGACACGTGGATTTTTACGGTAAAACGGGATTACCGTGGCCCGTCTTCGACTTCCCATCGCTGGAGAGTGGTGCACCATGGTACTGTTCCGTTTCAAATGCATGCACGCATTTCTAAAAGTCGAACGGCACTGTTTCGCCATTTCGGACGGATGTTGCACCTTGCATCGTGGATGTTGCACCCTGTAGATATCGATTATTCGGACGGCCATAACTTCTGGCTCGATTAGAGTTACGGGAGCCATAACCTCTCAAAACATAGGCCTCGATAAGTTCTATGATTTTGACAGCTTTCAGCCGACAACGGATAGATTAATGCCCAAAAAGGAGAACCCGAATCTCAATCGGGTCTCGTAAGTTTTTTACCCTTCGTTTTTTCGACATGTGGATTTTTACGGTAAAACAGGATTACGGTGGCTGGTCTTCGATTTACCATCGCTGGAGAGTGGTGCACCATGGTACAGTTCCGTTTCAAATCCATGCACGCATTTCTAAAGGTCGTACGGCACTGTTTCGCCATTTCGGACGGATGTTGCACCTTGCACCGTGGATGTTGCACCTTGTAGATATCGATTATTCGGACGGCCATAACTTGTGGCTTGTTTAGAGTTAAGGGAGCCATAACCTGTCAAAACAAAGGCCTCGATGAGTTCTACGGCTTTGACAGCTTTCAGCCATCAACGGATAGATTACTACCCAAAAAGGACAACCTGAATCTCAATCCGGTCTCGTAAGTTTTTTACCCTTCGTTTTTTCGACATGTGGATTTTTACGGTAAAACGGGATTACGGTGGCTGGTCTTCGATTTACCATCGCTGGAGAGTGGTGCACTATGGTACAGTTCCGTTTCAAATCCATGCACGCATTTCTAAAGGTCGTTCGGCACTGTTTCGCTATTTCGGACGGATGTTGCACCTTGCACCGTGGATGTTGCACCCTGTAGATATCGATTATTCGGACGGCCATAACTTCTGGCTCGTTTAGAGTTAAGGGAGCCATAACCTGTCAAAACAAAGGCCTCGATGAGTTCTACGGCTTTGACAGCTTTCAGCCGTCAACGGATAGATTACTACCCAAAAAGGACAACCTGAATCTCAATCGGGTCTCGTAAGTTTTTTACCCTTCGTTTTTTCGACACGTGGATTTTTACGGTAAAACGGGATTACCATTGCCCGTCTTCGACTTCCCATCGCTGATGAGTGGTGCACCATGGTACTGTTCTGTTTCAAATCCATGCACGCATTTCTAAAAGTCGTACGGCACTGTTTCGCCATTTCGGACGGATGTTGCACCTTGAACCGTGGATGTTGCACCCTGTAGATATCGATTATTCGGACGGCCATAACTTCTGGCTCGTTTAGAGTTACGGGAGCCATATCCTTTCAAAACGAAGGCCTCGATGAGTTCTACGGCTTTGATAGCTTTTAGCCGTCAACGGATAGATTAATGTCCAAAAAGGACAACCCGAATCTTAATCGAGTCTCGTAAGTTTTTTACCCTTCGATTTTTCGACACGTGGATTTTTACGGTAAAACGGGATTACCGTGGCACCTCTTCGACTTCCCATCACTGAAGAGTGGTGCACCATTGTTCTGTTCCGTTTCAAATCCATGCACGCATTTCTAAAAGTCGTACGGCACTTTTTCGCCATTTCGGACGGATGTTGCACCTTGCACCGTGGATGTTGCACCCTGTAGATATCGATTATTCGGACGACCATAACTTCTGGCTCGTTTAGAGTTACGGGAGCCATAACCTTTCAAAACGAAGGCCTCGATGAGTTCTACGGCTTTGATAGCTTTCAGCCGTCAACGGATAGATAAATGCCCAAAAAGGACAACCCGAATCTCAATCGGATCTCGTAAGTTTTTTACCCTTCGTTTTTTCGACACGTGGATTTTTACGGTAAAACGGGATTACCGTGGCCCGTCTTCGACTTCCCATCGCTGGAGAGTGGTGCACCATGGTACTGTTCCGTTTCAAATGCATGCACGCATTTCTAAAAGTCGAACGGCACTGTTTCGCCATTTCGGACGGATGTTGCACCTTGCATCGTGGATGTTGCACCCTGTAGATATCGATTATTCGGACGGCCATAACTTCTGGCTCGATTAGAGTTACGGGAGCCATAACCTCTCAAAACAAAGGCCTCGATGAGTTCTATGATTTTGACAGCTTTCAGCCGACAACGGATGGATTAATGCCCAAAAAGGAGAACCCGAATCTCAATCGGGTCTCGTAAGTTTTTTACCCTTCGTTTTTTCGACATGTGGATTTTTGCGGTAAAACAGGATTACGGTGGCTGGTCTTCGATTTACCATCGCTGGAGAGTGGTGCACCATGGTACAGTTCCGTTTCAAATCCATTCATGCATTTCTAAAGGTCGTACGGCACTGTTTCGCCATTTCGGACGGATGTTGCACCTTGCACCGTGGATGTTGCACCTTGTAGATATCGATTATTCGGACGGCCATAACTTGTGGCTTGTTTAGAGTTAAGGGAGCCATAACCTGTCAAAACGAAGGCCTCGATGAGTTCTACGGCTTTGACAGCTTTCAGCCATCAACGGATAGATTACTACCCAAAAAGGACAACCCGAATCTCAATCCGGTCTCGTAAGTTTTTTACCCTTCGTTTTTTCGACATGTGGATTTTTACGGTAAAACGGGATTACGGTGGCTGGTCTTCGATTTACCATCGCTGGAGAGTGGTGCACTATGGTACAGTTCCGTTTCAAATCCATGCACGCATTTCTAAAGGTCGTGCGGCACTGTTTCGCTATTTCGGACGGATGTTGCACCTTGCACCGTGGATGTTGCACCCTGTAGATATCGATTATTCGGACGGCCATAACTTCTGGCTCGTTTAGAGTTAAGGGAGCCATAACCTGTCAAAACAAAGGCCTCGATGAGTTCTACGGCTTTGACAGCTTTCAGCCGTCAACGGATAGATTACTACCCAAAAAGGACAACCTGAATCTCAATCGGGTCTCGTAAGTTTTTTACCCTTCGTTTTTTCGACACGTGGATTTTTATGGTAAAACGGGATTACCATTGCCCGTCTTTGACTTCCCATCGCTGATGAGTGGTGCACCATGGTACTGTTCCGTTTCAAATCCATGCACGCATTTCTAAAAGTCGTACGGCACTGTTTCGCCATTTCGGACGGATGTTGCACCTTGAACCGTGGATGTTGCACCCTGTAGATATCGATTATTCGGACGGCCATAACTTCTGGCTCGTTTAGAGTTACGGGAGCCATAACCTTTCAAAACGAAGGCCTCGATGAGTTCTACGGCTTTGATAGCTTTTAGCCGTCAACGGATAGATTAATGTCCAAAAAGGACAACCCGAATCTCAATCGAGTCTCGTAAGTTTTTTACCCTTCGTTTTTTCCACACATGGATTTTTACGGTAAAATGGGATTACCGTTGCCCGTCTTCGATTTCCCCTCACTGTAGAGTGGTGCACCATGGTACTGTTCCGTTTCAAATCCATGCACGCATTTCTAAAAGTCGTACGGCACTGTTTCGCCATGTCGGACGAATGTTGCACCTTGCACCGTGGATGTTTCACCCTGTAGATATCGATTATTCGGACAGCCATAACTTCTGGCTCGATTAGAGTCACGGGAGTCATAACCTGTCAAAACGAAGGCCTCGATGAGTTCTACGATTTTGAAAACTTTCAGCCGACAATGGATAAATTAATGCCCAAAAAGGACAACCCGAATCTCAATCGGGTCTCGTAAGTTTTTAACCCTTCGTTTTTTCGACACGTGGATTTTTACGGTAAAACGGGATTACGGTGGCTGGTCTTCGATTTACCATCGCTGGAGAGTGGTGCACCATGGTACTGTTCCGTTTCAAATCCATGCACGCATTTCTAAAGGTCGTACGGCACTGTTTCGCCATTTCGGACGGATGTTGCACCTTGCACCGTGGATGTTGAACCCTGTAGATATAGATTATTCGGACGACCATAACTTATGGCTCGTTTAGAGTTAAGGGAGCCATAACGTGTCAAAACGAACGCCTCGATGAGTTCTACGGCTTTGACAGCTTTCAGCCATCAACGGATAGATTACTGCCCAAAAAGGACAACCCGAATCTCAATCGGGTCTCGTAAGTTTTTTACCCTTCGTTTTTTCGACACATGGATTTTTACGGTAAAACGGGATTACCGTGGCCCATCTTCGACTTCCCATTACTGAAGAGTGGTGCACCATGGTACTGTTTCGTTTCGAATCCACGCACGTATTTCTAAAAGTCATACGGCACTGTTTCGCCATTTCGGACGGATGTTGCACCTTGCACCGTGGATGTTGCACCCTGTAGATATCGATTATTCGGACGGCCATTACTTCTGGCTCGTTTAGGGTTATGGGAGCCATAACCTGTCAAAACGAAGGCCTGGATGAGTTCTACGGTTTTGACAGCTTTAAGCCGTCAACGGATCGATTAATGCCCAAAAAGGTTAACCCGAATCTCAATCGGATCTCGTAAGTTTTTTACCCTTCGTTTTTTCGACACGTGGATTTTTACGGTAAAACGGGATTACAGTGGCCCGTTGTTATCCCGCCTTTTGGCAAGGCCGTGACACCAAGAACTTGACTAGAAACCAAGGATGGTTCGTCTTGGAGATCAGTTATACATAGGTCTACTATGGATGTCGGTGAAAATTTTTTCAAATTCGGATCGAGCTACAATTTATATGACATGACAAGAAAAGCTGAGAAAGCCAATATTCCAAATTTCAAGTCAATCGGAGTTCGTATGCTCAAGATATTGATGGATCACTGTTGAGAAATCCAAAATTGCATCGATCATAACTTGAGATCTACAAGTCCAAATGCCACCAAATTTGGACAAGAGCCGACTGGCAACCTATGGAATGTTCACGCCAAATTTCAGCTCGATCGGATCAAATCTTGATCGATTCGAAATTGCTTCGTATCGATCACGGACCAACTTGCATCGATCATATCTCATGATCTACAGGTCCAAATGCTATGAAATTTTCACAGTAGCTTACTGCCAACATGAGGGATGTTGGTGCCAAATTTCAGCTCCATCGGATGAATTCTTGATCGATTCGAAGTAGCGTCGTAGCGATCACGGACCAACTTGCATCGATCATATCTCGAGATCTACAAGTCCAAATGATACGAAATTTTCAAAGTAGCTTACTGCCAACATGAGGAATGTTCATGCCAAATTTCAGCTCCATCGGATGAATTCTTGATCGATTCGAAGTTGCGTCGTATCGATCACGGACCAACTTGCATCGATCATATCTCGAGATCTACAAGTCCAATGACCAACTTGCACCAAAATTGGTCACAAACCCCGATGAATGTGAAAGCACCAGTGTTGGAATATAAATCAGCAATATCCAAACACAAATCGCAGATCTAAGTAGCAAAATAGTAAATGTAAACAAGAACACACGATTTTATAGTGGTTCGGCTATCTCCGGCCTACGTCCACTTCAAGGGTTTTTCCTTTTATTGATGTTCTTCGCTGATTACAATCGATTACAGCGGATTACAATGAATTGTAGTTCTGAAATTCAAGTACAACGGTGGTTCTGATAGTTAAACTTGAATCCGGCAGAGTCTTGGCATTCAATCGCGGAAAGCTCCCTTTTCTGAATGACCTGGAGGCCTATTTATAGGCGTAGGCTGCTGCCATCTCGCTGGAAACTTGGGAGACCACTTCTGGCACGTGAGGGGACCCACATGTACGGTCTCGGGAAGTTTGGGCCCACTTTGGCATCGGTTCGAACTCCATTCGAACCGATCAAGAATTCATCCAATCGAGGTGAAATTTGGCGTGGACATTCTTCATCATGTATGCAAGCATCTGTGAAAATTTCACGGCATTTGGATCAGTAGGTTAGGAGATATGTTGGGTTCGAAATTGACTTCATAGCCAGGCTGTTAATTTCGAACCCCTGTTACTCGAAACGATGGTTTCGAAACCAGTGTGGCACGCGACTTCGTGGTGTCGTGGAGCGCAAGCTTCGAATCGATCCGGACTTCTCTCCGTGTTGACCGCTTCGACTCCATATATCTCGGCGCATTCGAACCGATGGAAGACACGTCATCGTGATTGGTTGACTCAGTCGGTTCGAATGAAGCTACACAGGTTGGGTTCGAAGACGACATCATGGATGGGTTCGAAGTGTGGCTCTGTGATGGGTTCGAAGCGGAGTCGAGGCTAATGGATGCGAACTAGGTGGACTCGAACCCGATGGGTTCGAGTGTGACGTGGCTGGGCTATCAGTTCGAACGCAGGTGGGTTCGAACTAGATGGCTTCGAACCGATGGGTACGAACTCCATCGATTCGAACTGGGGCAAATGCTTATGGATTCGAGGCGCGGACCTATTTCTTGGGTTCGAAACAGACGGTTTCGAATGTGATGGGTTCGAACACAATGGGTTCGAAACGAACAATGTCAGTCCCCCTTATCTTGAATCCATCATAACTTGAGCATACGACTTCGGATTGACTTGAAATTTGGAATGCAGATTCCTATGGTCTTTCTTGTCATGCCCTATCAATTGTGGCCCGTTCCGGACTCGGACAATATTCATTGATATCCATGGTTATCCTGCAATGCATGGTTGATATTCATGAATAGTAATCATTGATTTTTAGTAAATTTTGGATATCTCAACTTTGCCAAGAGTTGGGATAACAGTATCGATCACGGACCAACTTGCATCGATCATATCTCGAGATCTACAAGTCCAAATGATACGAAATTTTCATAGTAGCTTACTGCCAACATGAGGAATGTTCATGACAAATTTCAGCTCCATCGGATGAATTCTTAATCGATTCGAAGTTGCGTCGTATCGATCACGGACCAACTTGCATCGATCATATCCCGAGATCTACAAGTCCAAATGATACGAAATTTTCACAGTAGCTTACTGCCAACATGAGGAATGTTCATGCCAAATTTCAGCACAATCTGATCAAATCCTGATCGATTCGAAATTGAGTTCGAATCGATCCCGGAACGGGCCCCAATCTCCTAAGGCCGGGCTTGTGGGCCCCCTCACGTGCTAGAAGTGGTCTCCCTAGATTTTAGGCGAAATATCAGCCTCCAACACCTATAAATAGAGCCCCTGGTCATTCAGAAAGGGGGTCGGAGAATTTTGAGAGTAAAAGAGCGCCCGGACTCTGCCACGTTCACTCCAGAATGCCATTACTGCCATTGATCTCGAATTTAAGCTTATTATCTGCCGTACTTCGTTATCAAAAACCTGTAATCTTCAAGTATCAAGAAATAAAGTGATAAAACTTCATAGTGGACGTAGGCAATACGCCGAACCACTCTAAAACTCTGTGTTTCTATGCATTTTCTTATATGTTTATTGGTGTGTTTGTTAGATCCGCTTCATTTTACAAATTTTATCTTCATTTTATCTCTTCAAACACATCAGAAGAGTGTTGTGCCCAATTTTGGTACAAACACTTTGGTGCTTTCACTGAGAAAAACCCAGTTTTTCTCCCGTTCCTTGGATCTACTTTCGATATCGGATTGCATAAATCTAAGGAGAAGATCCAGATCTATCGTTCGATGGTTCCTTATATTCTATTCAGATTGCTGCAGATCTAAGAGGAACCATATTCATCATGAATTTCGTACCCATGTTTTCGAACCCAGAAAATATGGTCATTTTCGAACCCATGTTTTCGAACCCAGAAAATATGGTCATTTTCGTACCCATGTTTTCGAACCCAGAAAATATGGTCATTTTCGAACCCATTTAATAAAGGAACATTCTGATCGTTCCATGACTGGACGGGAAGTAGGAGATTACAATAGCAATTTTTGAGTTGCAATCAAGGAATGGGTATTGAAATACTATTCAGCTGGTGCTCCCAGAGGCTGGAGAACCTAGCTAATATGCCAAGAACTAGAGTTGATTAATGTATCATGCTTCTAAGGTGGACTGCAACTTCCTCCAATTGACCAGCTTTTAAAACTCCTAAACTGACAATTATGGTGCGATGGCTAGTATAACGACTACCCTACCTTGTCTACTCTGCCAACTCAAAACATAGCTGTTCACCGCATCTTAATCATTCCACGTCCATATGACTAAAAGCATGACATACAACTCTAAGAGGACTTCCTAACTATCTTATGCGAGCCTCCTTCCTGGTGAAAATTAGAAATAATCACCAATCTATGAGCCCATATTAATCTACTCACCATCCAATCGACATTACCAACCACTCGAACATTAGGCAGTCGGGAATACATCATTCAACAGTATCACAAGACCCCGTAACCATAAAATGGACTTTGTAATGTTGATTCGAGTATCGTTCCCAGTCAGGACCTATTCATTGAGACTATCCCACACGTAGAATTTCCAACTAAAATTCAACATGCCGACTATGTCCTTGTACTATGGAAATTCAACCTCCGCCACTACCTCATGAAGTGAGAATGGTGAATGAAGTCCACGAAAAGTGATGAATGCCATCAAATGCGTTGTATCCCCTATTCCTCAAAGAAGACTGTCAATCGTAGTTAGGCATATCATTTCTACTTCTCATATTGCTAAAGGGAATAAAGAAGCTGGCAGCCAATGAACTGATCAAAATCCACAGCCCATTGCTGCCAACACTGATAAATGAAATCAGCACAAAAGCTTATTTCCAGAGTTTGATAACTGAACTGGTGGATAGTCGCCGACGACTACACCAACATGTCCAGGCCAACATTACGTTGATGAATCAGACGAAGGATCAACTTGGCGACATAAAAGGAACCTACTCCATACTCTAAATCGAGAAGCTCCTCTTCTTTATATGACTATCATGGATGCCAACGCCATAAGGCTGCTCCAGAAAGGATAGCTCTGGCAATATGTTCAAGCCCCATAAAATGAAGAGCCGGGAACCCCCGACTTCAATCGAAACTTTGATCAAACTGAACCATTTGCGTTAGACTCCCAACTGTGAAAGGCTGGACCAAAGTGCAATAGCGAGCATACGACGCCGCTTCACTTATCAATGAGATTTTATCCTATCTCTTTTGAATTATTTCTATTTCGTTTATGTTGCAAAATATAATCGACTTGAATTAAACTACTTGCAAATGATGCAGGTAACCGAGTACTTAAGGATGGGTGCAAAACAATCTCCGTGGACTATGATAAAGTCATTTAGATATCATCATGATAAGCATGATTCAACCACTCGTCGGCTGCTATATGCACCTGACATGGGGGCAGGGTATTAAAGCATAAAAGACTGAAAAAGTTGGGACTCCAGTACAAAGTGGATGCAACCGACCATCCACCCATTTTCCTATGCAGTTTAATTAGGAGATTTGAAAAAGACTTGTAGTTATATGTCCCAACAATGCACTCTCCATCTCGTACTTGAAGCTCGCCAAAATACTTATGCTTCTTCTGATGCCCAGTAGAATCAGAATCATACCAAGGGTGGACGTGACCGTCCTTGCATCCAATCCTGCGTTGGACACTTGGGGTTTTTTTAAGAGCACATATTTATAGTGGATATGCTTTGACCATTCACTCCCCAGTTTGCATCAATGATTCGACAAAACAATCATGCCTCAAACCGACTTTGTCAAGGGCCAACCCTCAGTTTATAGTCATCAACAACCGACTACTTACTCGCTAATCATCATGAGCCATCATTCCAACTCTCTTCCTCAACTCGACTGGAAGAGCGCAAAGCGTAAAGTGGACGTAGCTCGACCGTCTACTCTCCAACTCTTGCCCCCAACTTAAGGGAAAATACACAACTCAAAGTAGATGTAGTTCAGCCATCCTCTCCTCTGCTCGAGCTCAAAGCTTGCCAGAACACTAATCTTACTCCTTAGGCTTGGCAGAAGCAGGATCCATATGAACACGGATGCGATTCATCCGTCCATAAACTAAGTCTCATCCTTCATTGATGGCAGATAAGTGGAAAGTAATTGAGATCCCACCGATCATTTGCTAAGCGAAACCCTCAGCTCGGGGGCAAGCCATCGCATCAAAGGCTGAACCGGACCGACACACGACAGTCCTACAATCAACTCTAGGTTCCCAGAGTGCGAACCGGAGTATAAACACTAACTCCACTTTCCCAGAGTGCGAATTAGAGTATAAACATCAAATCCATCGTTCCCAGAGTGCGAACGGACTCCAACTTCCTAGAGTGTGAATTGGAGTATAAACATCCAATAAATCGTTCCCAGAGTGCGAACGGACTCCAACTTCCCAGAGTGCGAATTTGAGTATAAACATCAAATCCATCGTTCCCAGAGTGCGAACGGACTCCAACTTCCCAGAGTGTGAATTGGAGTATAAACATCCAATAAATCGTTCACAGAGTGCGAACGGAGTCCAACTTCCCAGAGTGTGAATTGGAGTATAAACATCCAATAAATCGTTCACAGAGTGCGAACGGACTCCAACTTCCCAGAGTGGGAATTGGAGTATAAACATCCAATAAATCGTTCCCAGAGTGCGAACGGACTCCAAATTCCCAGAGTGCGAATTGGAGTATAAACATCCAATAAATCGTTCCCAGAGTGCGAACGGACTCCAACTTCCCAGAGTGTGAATTGGAGTATAAACATCCAATAAATCGTTCCCAGAGTGCGAACGGACTCCAAATTCCCAGAGTGCGAATTGGAGTATAAACATCCAATAAATCGTTCCCAGAGTGTGAACGGACTCCAAATTCCCAGAGTGCGAATTGGAGTATAAACATCAAATCCATCGTTCCCAGAGTGCGAACGAATTCCTAAAAAGCCCAAATAGGTGTGACTGACCATCTGTTGGCTGATTCCAACTTCCCAGAGTGTGAATTGGAGTATAAACATCTATTCCAGGTTCCCGGAGTGCGAACCAACCCATCAATGCGAACTCCAAGTTCCCAAAGCATGAATTGGAGTATAAACATAAATTTCAGGTTCCCGGACCGCGAACCGAAGCATCGTGCTAACTCCAAGTTCCCAAAGCATGAATTGGAGTATAAACATCAATTCTAGATTCCTGGAGTACGAACCAAAATGCGAATGCTAACTCCAGATTCCCAAAGCGCGAATTGGAGTATAAACATCTATTCCAGGTTCCCAGAGTGCGAACCAAAAACACAAATGCTAACTCCAGGTTCCCAGAGCGTGAATCGAAGCATTAACATCGATTCCAGATTCCCGGAGGGCGAACCGGAAAATACAAATGTCAACTCCAACTCCCTAAAGCATGAATTGGAGTATAAACATCTACTTCAGGTTCCCGGAGCATGGACCAAAATACAAATGTCAACTCCAAATTCTCAGAGTGTGAATTAGAGTGCGAATGCCAAGTCGAAGTTCCTAGAGTGCGAACTAGAGTATGAACATTTAATAACTCTAAGTTCCCAGAGTGCGGACTGGAGTATAAACACTAAAATGGGTGTGATCGACCATACATCAACTAACTCCAGGTTCCCAGAGTGCGAACAGGAGTATAAACATCAACAAACTCCAGATTCCTAGAGCATGAATTAGAATATAAAACACCGACTCACTCTAGTCCCGAGAGCGCGGACTGGAGCACGAATGCCAAATGGGTGTGACTAACCACCTATCAAGTAATTCCAGATTCCCAAAGTGTGACCTGGATTGTAAACATCAACTAACTCTGGTCCCGAAAGCACAGACTGGAGTATAAAGGCCTAATGGGTGTGAAATACCACCCATCAACCAACTCCAATCCTCGAAGCATGGATTGGGATATAAATACCAGAAGGGATGCGATTTGATTGTCCATCTATCAACTCTAATTCCGCAGCAAGTTCTATAGTACAAAAAGCGGATGTGGTTTGACTTTCTTCTTTACAACTCTTCCCCTGACATAGGGGCACACATATCATAAAAAATCGGATGTGATCCGACTATCTAGCACTAAGCGGGCACGACATGACCATTCATGCATCAACACTTATCCCCGGCACGGGACCTATAACATAATTTAATAGAGATGCACTCCTTCCCAGCAAGACAAAATTTCTTCCCTGATTCGACAGGGAGATGTAGATTCTAAATGGATGTGATTACCCATCCTAACGCAAATGAACGTGACACGACCGTTCATCCGCTAACTTTAGCCAATGATCTGGCGAGTTGTGCATGCAACGTGGACGGATGTGACCCAACCATCCTCCAATCAACTTCTTTCTGCAATTCAGTAGGACAAACATCAAATTAAAGTTGTCGCGATGTGATCGACTACACTCCGACTTTCGCCATTGACAAGTGCCAGAGGAATTAATCGAGGAAAATGCGGTTGACCGGTTTCTGCTAAAATTCTTAGTCCCCAGAGTGGGGACGAGGGTATAAACATCAAACAGGTGTGACTAATGGCACTACAACTGCCTCTGGTCCCCAGAGTGCGACTACGACCATGGACAGATAAAGAATGTGATTCGACCATCCATTTACCAACTCCGACCTAAAGTCAATGAGAGGAGTATAAACTCACTACAGATGCAACTAGACCGTCCACAAACTAACTCTGCTAACCCAAGAGTGGGGGCAGAAGAACAAATCAGTGAAAGAAGAGAAATGAGACTCGCTACATTGCTAGCTATTCAGATTCCTTTACAACTTAAGGCAGTGACTGGAAGGAGGCCTTAATGCTAATCAATCAGAATGATGCTTGAAGTTACGAGAAGCCAATTATATCGTACCGCCAGATCGACGGGCAATATTGATCTGCACCTTTCATACCAAATAATGGATCAATAGGAAATGTGGTCCGTACATTTTGCATTGTGTCGCTAAATCGACGGCCAATATCGATCCTCTTCGACTACCATTCGATGTGACACGAGCGCCCATCGAATACCTTCGGCCACCGGAGCATGGATAAAACCATGAATGAGCGTGACTTGACCATTCATCCTCCATCGCCTTCCTTCGATCCACCAGGAAGAGCATGAGACTGGATGACCATGACCTGACAGCATTTGTGCTGACTTTATCCCTAGATTTGACGGGAGAACGTAAACCGAAACGGACGTGGTTGATCGCCCAGCTCCAAAAGAATGCAATACGACCATTCATTCTTTGACTCCTACCACGATCCGACTAAACGAGCTATTCACAACGAGTGAAACCTAACTGTCCACGTACCGATTCTTTCCTTCGATTCGACAAGGGAAGCATCAATCCTATATTGGATCTTACTAGACGATTCACTCTTCAGTTTATGCCCGGAGTATGACGACATAAGAAGCAAAATGAATGTCGACGAGGCAACGAAGTATTCTGCCTAGAGGAAAGAACTAGGATAGAATGCAGAATACGGCACAACTCAGCCTTCCATCGGTTAACTCGATCCTATGGTTCAACGGTATAGAATGCAAAATTGAAGCGAACATTATCTACCTTGCCGCTTATCGAAATTTTCCCCTGACTTGGGGGTACGCACGAAAAATAAGTTGAAAATAATTTGATCATTCATCAAACAGCTTTGACTCTTATGGCTTGGACTACAGTATAAATACAGCAGAAGCTAGGCTCGATCATTCGCATAATACATCCATCAACCCAAGACTGGGGGCATGAATGTGATCATCCAAGAACTGGATATGACTACTCAATCCTATAGCTCGTGCCTAGTATTCATAACAACTTTAAGTTACGACCGAAAGGATGCTTAGACATACAATCATCAGATCGACGCCTGGACTTATGGGAAACTAATCATCATTCTGACCCTTCCGATGAGCAATGGATTGCAAGTACATTGAATGGAAAGCGCATTGCTCGGAAACACAAGTAGATTCCAACCAGCTATGCTGCAGCATGCGACACAGGGCTAAACTCTACTATGCCTTTAATTCCACATCCCTACGAGCCTGATCATTTACCATTGCAAATAAGCACATGAAGTGCCTACAACCCATCACAGGTTTTGTAGATCAAATCACAACTCTTCGCAAGGATGATGCAAGAGTCAACTGCATTGCTCCAGGTGAATTTGATATGTCCGCTTGGACTCGATCTCATATATACATATGGACCCTTACCAACTATTGAGAACCTTGCATTAAATGTCAACCCGAAGCATGTCTCGGTGAATAAAAACGAAGCGACACGGATCTAGAAAGATCTGCTGCACTAAAGGAGGAGGCGAATCTACTCAAAACCAATAGGTTTATCCATGATGCGCTCTACCCAAAATGAGTATCCGATCCTTTACTTACAAAAGAAACAAAAGGAGAGTGGTGGAGTATGCTGACTACTCAGATTTGCATGAGGCAGGTCAAAGAATAGCTTTCCACTTCCAATAATCAACCAACTAAATAGACTCGACCATCGGACATGAATTACTCTCATCCATGGACGTAAACTCCAGCTACAATCAGATACTGAAACATGTCCTAGACCAGGAATACAACTATTCCATTACTGATCCGGGCCTATAGTGCTATGCTGCATTCTTTGGATTCAAACTTGAGAACGCTAGATCCAATGGCAACCTTAGATGTCTAGAAGGTTACTCAAATGGAATATCGAGCTAAGCTAATTTGATATCTCTTATCTCCTTCAGAGAGCTATCCATGGTCAAACGTTAGCATACATCATATCTGAACTCACTTCATCAGACGGTTATCAGAAGAATAGTAGAGAACCATCCAACCGATGGAGAACATACATAGATGGAACTTCCGATAATCGGTTTTCTAACATCGAAATTGCGTTAACGACTCCTATCAAAGACTATCCACCATGGGGAATTCTTCTTGAATATAGGAATGAGAGATGGCATATCCTCCGCGAAGCATCACTGCATGATTACATCTGGATCGTTCGACTCCATCGACACAAAGCATTACTTTTGAATCCACCAATGTGAGACCCAATATTACGTATCCATCGATGCGAAGCACACCTTATGTGAGTCCATTTCGTATCAATAACCATCGATACGAAGTCTACCTTAGTGCATGCCAGATCGATCCAAGACAGGATCAATGCGAAGGAATGAATCCAAAACAACCATCAAGTGTTGTTGCAACTCGAATCTCACATCGATTCAGGAGAGGATCGATACAAAATTCGATACGAGAAGACTGACAATGACTTGTTAACGTGCGAACGTTAACAAGAGTCAGGTTAACGTATATGCAGAGTGAAGATGGTAGTTTTCAAAGCACGTCATGTTCACACAAGACGTACTTTGGGGGGCAAATGTTATCCCGCCTTTTGGCAAGGCCGTGACACCAAGAACTTGACTAGAAACCATGGATGGTTCGTCTTGGAGATCAGTTATACATAGGTCTACTATGGATGTCGGTGAAAATTTTTTCAAATTCGGGTCGAGCTACAATTTATATGACATGACAAGCAAAGCTGAGAAAGCCAATATTCCAAATTTCAAGTCAATCGGAGTTCGTATGCTCAAGATATTGATGGATCACGGTTGAGAAATCCAAAATTGCATCGATCATAACTTGAGATCTACAAGTCCAAATGCCACCAAATTTGGACAAGAGCCGACTGGCAACCTATGGAATGTTCACGCCAAATTTCAGCTCGATTGGATCAAATCTTGATCGATTCGAAATTGCTTCGTATCGATCACGGACCAACTTGCATCGATCATATCTCATGATCTACATGTCCAAATGCTATGAAATTTTCACAGTAGCTTACTGCAAACATTAGGGATGTTCATGCCAAATTTCAGCTCCATCGGATGAATTCTTGATCGATTCGAAGTTGCGTTGTAGCGATCACGGACCAACTTGCATCGATCATATCTCGAGATCTACAAGTCCAAATGATACGAAATTTTCACAGTAGCTTACTGCCAACATGAGGAATGTTCATGCCAAATTTCAGCTCCATCGGATGAATTCTTGATCGATTCGAAGTTGCATCGTATCGATCACGGACCAACTTGCATCGATCATATCTCGAGATCTACAAGTCCAAATGATACGAAATTTTCATAGTAGCTTACTGCCAACATGAGGAATGTTCATGCCAAATTTCAGCTCCATCGGATGAATTCTTAATCGATTCGAAGTTGCGTCGTATCGATCACGGACCAACTTGCATCGATCATATCTCGAGATCTACAAGTCCAAATGATACGAAATTTTCACAGTAGCTTACTGCCAACATGAGGAATGTTCATGCCAAATTTCAGCACAATCTGATCAAATCCTGATTGATTCGAAATTGAGTTCGAATCGATCCTGGAACGGGCCCCAATCTCCTAAGGCCGGGCTTGTGGGCCCCCTCACATGCTAGAAGCGGTCTCCCTAGATTTTAGGCGAAATATCAGCCTCCTACACCTATAAATAGAGCCCCTGGTCATTCAGAAAGGGGGTCGGAGAATTTTGAGAGTAAAAGAGCGCCCGGACTCTGCCACGTTCACTCCAGAACGCCATTACTGCCATTGATCTCGAATTTAAGCTAATTATCTGCCGTACTTCGCTCTAAAAAACTTGTAATCTTCAAGTATCAAGCAATAAAGTGATAAAACTTCATAGTGGACGAAGGCAATACGCCGAACCACTCTAAAACTCTGTGTTTCTATGCATTTTCTTATATGTTTATTGGTGTGTTTGTTAGATCTGCTTCATTTTGCAAATTTTATCTTCATTTTATCTCTTCAAACACATCCGAAGAGTGTTGTTCCCAATTTTGGTACAAACTCCCGTCTTCGACTTCCCATCGCTGGAGAGCGGTGCACCATGGTACTGTTCCATTTCAAATCCATGCACGCATTTCTAAAAGTCGTACGGCACTGTTTCGCCATTTCGGACGGATGTTGCACCTTGCACCGTGGATGTTGCACCCTGTAGATATCGATTATTCGGACGGCCATAACTTCTGGCTCGATTAGAGTTACGGGAGCCATAACCTGTCAGAACGAAGGCCACGATGAGTTCTACGGCTTTGACAGCTTTCAGCCGTCAACGGAAAGATTAATGCCCAAAAAGGACAACATGAATCTCAATCGGGTCTCGTAAGTTTTTTACCCTTCGTTTTTTCGACACATCGATTTTTATGGTAAAACGGGATTACCGTGGCCCGTCTTCGACTTCCCATCGCTGGAGAGTGGTGCACCATGGTACTGTTCCATTTCAAATCCATGCACGCATTTCTAAAAGTCATACGGCACTGTTTCGCCATTTCGGACGGATGTTGCACCTTGCACCGTGGATGTTGCACCCTGTAGATATCGATTATTCGGACGGCCATAACTTCTGGCTCGATTAGAGTTACGGGAGCCATAACCTGTCAAAACGAAGGCATCGATGAGTTCTACGGCTTTGACATCTTTTAGCCATCAACGGATAGATTAATGCCCAAAAAGGACAACCCGAATCTCAATCGAGTCTCGTAAGTTTTTTACCCTTCGTTTTTTCGACACGTGGATTTTTACGGTAAAACGGGATTACCGTGGCCCGTCTTCGACTTCCCATCGCTGATGAGTGGTGCACCATGGTACTGTTCCATTTCAAATCCATGCATGCATTTCTAAAAGTCGTACGGCACTGTTTCGCCATTTCGGACGGATGTTGCACCTTGAACCGTGGATGTTGCACCCTGCAGATATCGATTATTCGGACGGCAATAACTTCTGGCTCGTTTAGAGTTACGGGAGCCATAACCTTTCAAAACGAAGGCCTCGATGAGTTCTACGGCTTTGATAGCTTTTAGCCGTCAACGGATAGATTAATGTCCAAAAAGGACAACCCGAATCTCAATCGAGTCTCGTAAGTTTTTTACCCTTCGTTTTTTCCACACATGGATTTTTACGGTAAAATGGGATTACCGTGGCCCGTCTTCGACTTCCCATCACTGTAGAGTGGTGCACCATGGTACTATTCCGTTTCAAATCCATACACGCATTTCTAAAAGTCGTACGACACTGTTTCGCCATTTCGGACGGATGTTGCACCTTGCACCGTGGATGTTGCACCCTGTAGATATCGATTATTCGGACGGCCATAACTTCTGGCTCGATTAGAGTCACGGGAGTCATAACCTGTCAAAACGAAGGCGTCGATGAGTTCTACGATTTTGACAGCTTTCAGCCGACAATGGATAGATTAATGCCCAAAAAGGACAACCCGAATCTCAATCGGGTCTCGTAAGTTTTTTACCCTTCGTTTTTTCGACACGTGGATTTTTACGGTAAAACGGGATTACGGTGGCTGGTCTTCGATTTACCATCGCTGGAGAGTGGTGCACCATGGTACTGTTCCATTTCAAATCCATGCACGCATTTCTAAAGGTCGTATGGCACTGTTTCGCCATTTCGGACGGATGTTGCACCTTGCACCGTGGATGTTGCACCCTGTAGATATCGATTATTCGGACGGCCATAACTTATGGCTCGTTTAGAGTTAAGGGAGCCATAACGTGTCAAAACGAACGCCTCGATGAGTTCTACGGCTTTGACAGCTTTCAGCCGTCAACGGATAGATTACTGCCCAAAAAGGACAACCCGAATCTCAATCGGGTCTCGTAAGTTTTTTACCCTTCGTTTTTTCGACACGTGGATTTTTACGGTAAAACGGGATTACCGTGGCCCATCTTCGACTTCCCATCACTGAAGAGTGGTGCACCATGGTACTGTTTCGTTTCAAATCCATGCACGGATTTCTAAAAGTCATACGGCACTGTTTCGCCATTTCGGACGGATGTTGCACCTTGCACCGTGGATGTTGCACCCTGTAGATATCGATTATTCGGACGGCCATAACTTCTGGCTCGTTTAGAGTTACGGGAGCCATAACCTATCAAAACGAAGGCATCGATGAGTTCTACGGCTTTGACAGCTTTAAGCCGTCAACGGATAGATTAATGCCCAAAAAGGTCAACCCGAATCTCAATCAGATCTCGTAAGTTTTGTACCCTTCGTTTTTTCAACACGTGGATTTTTACGGTAAAACGGGATTACCGTGGCCCGTCTTCGACTTCCCATCACTGGAGAGTGGTGCACCATGGTACTGTTCCATTTCAAATCCATGCACGCATTTCTAAAAGTCGTACGGCACTGTTTCGCCATTTCGGACGGATGTTGCACCTTGCACCGTGGATGTTGCACCCTGTAGATATCGATTATTCGGACGGCCATAACTTCTGGCTCGATTAGAGTTACGGGAGCCATAACCTGTCAGAATGAAGGCCTCGATGAGTTCTACGGCGTTGACAGCTTTCAGCCGTCAACGGATAGATTAATGCCCAAAAAGGACAACATGAATCTCAATCGGGTCTCGTAAGTTTTTTACCCTTCGTTTTTTCGACACATCGATTTTTACGGTAAAACGGGATTACCGTGGCCCGTCTTCGACTTTCCATCGCTAGAGAGTGGTGCACCATGGTACTGTTCCATTTCAAATCCATGCACGCATTTCTAAAACACAGACGGCACTGTTTCGCCATTTCGGACGGATGTTGCACCTTGCACCATGGATGTTGCACCCTGTAGATATCGATTATTCGGACGACCATAACTTCTGGCTCGTTTAGAGTTACAGGAGCCATAACCTGTCAAAACGAAGGCCTCGATGAGTTCTACCACTTTGACAGCTTTCAGCCGTCAACGGATAGATTAATGCCCAAAAAGGACAATCCGAATCTCAATCGGGTCTCGTAAGTTTTTTACCCTTCGTTTTTTCGACAGGTGAATTTTTACGGTAAAACGGGATTACGGTGGCTGGTCCTCGATTTGCCATCACTGGAGAGTGGTGCACCATGGTACTGTTCCAATTCAAATCTATGCACGAATTTCTAAAGGTCGTACGGCACTGTTTCGCCATTTCGGACGGATGTTGCACCTTGCACCGTGGATGTTGCACCCTGTAGATATCGATTATTCGGACGGCCATAACTTATGGCTCGTTTAGAGTTAAGGGAGCCATAACCTTTCAAAACGAAGGCCGCGATGAGTTCTACGGCTTTGAGAGCTTTCAGCGGTCAACGGATAGATTACTGCCCAAAAAGGACAACCCGAATCTCAATCGGGTCTCGTAAGTTTTTTACCCTTCGTTTTTTTGACACGTGGATTTTTACGGTAAAACGGGATTACCGTGGCCCGTCTTCGACTTTCCATCGCTGAAGAGTGGTGCACCATGGTACTGTTCCGTTTCAAATCCATGCACGCATTTCTAAAAGTCGTACGGCACTGTTTCGCCATTTCGGACGGATGTTGCACCTTGCACCGTGGATGTTGCACCTCATAGATATCGATTATTCGGACGGTCATAACTTCTGGCTCGTTTAGAGTTACGGGAGCCATAACCTGTCAAAAAGAAGGCCTCGATGATTTCTACAGCTTTGACAGCTTTCAGCCGTCAACGGTTAGATTAATGCCCAAAAAGGACAACCCGAATCTCAATCGGGTCTCGTAAGTTTTTTACCCTTCGTTTTTTCGACACGTGGATTTTTACGGTAAAACGGGATTACCGTGGCCCGTCTTCGACTTCCCATCGCTGGAGAGTGGTGCACCATGGTACTGTTCCGTTTCAAATCCATGCACGTGTTATCCCGCTTTTTGGCAAAGCCGTGATACCAAAAGATTGGCCGAAAACGAAAGACAGTTCGTCTCAGAGATTGGTCATACTTCACTTTACTATGGATATCGATGAATTTTGTCCGAGTCCGGAACGGGCCACAATTGATAGGACATGAGAAGAGAGGTCGTAGGAGTCATCATTTCAAATTTCAAGACAATCCGAGTTCGTATGCTCGAGATATGATGGATTCAAATTGAGGAAGGTGGTCACTGTCTTTTTCGAACCCATCGCTCTGGAGTACTTCGAACCCATCACCTTCGAAACCATCTCCTTCGAACCCACATAGCTCGAACCCATCCACGCGCTTGCCTTCGAAACCGTGAAGTTCGAACCCAAGCCACGTTCGAACCCATCAGCTAGTACCTGCTTCGACTCCATCGCCTTCGACTCCATCGCCTTCGACTCCATTGCCTTCGACTCCACCACAATGGCCTACCTTCGAATCCATGGCGCCGCTCAGCTTCGCATCCTTACTCCGAACCCATGCAAGCTCTTATTTCGAACCCATCGAGCGACCCAGTTCGAACCGATCAAGTTCGAACCCATAGGGATTCCTTGATTCGAATCGGTCACCTTCGAAGCCAGGAATGCTCCTTATTTCGAATCCACCGAGTCAGTTGGTTTGGATGACGTGTTCGCCGTAGTTCATGGAGTAGAAGCGGTCCATTCGGAGATAAGTTAGGATCGATTCGAGAGATACGCGCCACGTCACTGCAAACCCACGTGCACTCATGGGTTCGAAACCATGGGTTCGAAATGAAGGGTTCGAACGACACAGCCAACCAAGAAAACCCCATTTCGAACCGAGCATATCTCCTTAACCACAAATCCAAATGCAACCAAACTTTCACAGTAGCTTCCATATGAGGTAAAGATTGTCCCTGCCAAGTTTCAGCTCGATTGGACCAATTCTTGATGGGTTCGAAATCACTTCGAACCGATGTCAGATCGAGACGAAACTTGGTGGGATCGGTCGCGTGGGCCCACTCACGTGCCAGAAGAAGTCTCACGAAGTTTCTGCCAGATCTGGGCTTCCAACGCCTATAAATAGCACCCCGAAGCTTTCAGAAAGGGGGATCTTCGAACAACTTCTGCCATTGAACGCCAAGACTCTGCCGGATTCAAGTCTATCTACCATAATCACTGTTGTATTCAGATTTCAAAGCTATCATCTACTGTAATCCATTGTAATCGATTGAATCGAGCAAAGCAATAAAGAGAAATCCTTCAAAGTGGACGTAGGCACGAACGCCGAACCACTATAAATCCTGTGTTTGTGATTATTGTTTGTGAATAACTGTGATTTGTTACGTAGAGCTGAATTTTATATTGATTGTTGCTGAGTTCTGTGTTGATTATTATCAAGTTGAATACGCAAACGGGTGCTTTCGTGATATTGGGTGTTTGTGACCAATTTGGCGCAAACATTTTGGTGCTTTCACCGAGAAACTGAACTCAGGAGTTCTGCCAGTTGATAATTGATTCAGAGAAAGTTTGGAAGTTTAAATTTGAGAAGTTATGACGAGACAATCGAGTAGAAGGCCAAGGCCAGAAAGGAGTGAACAACAAGGAAGTCAGGAGTCTTCCTCAGGAGCGAATCAACCATCGATCTACATCACTAGAGACGAGATGGAGACGATGATGAAGAAGCAGGAGGAGTTGATCCAGAGTTTGTTTCAACAGATAGGACAGCTTGGAGCGCAGAATAGGGAAACCAATGGAGTTCAGAACGAAGCAGGACCATCTGGCGTCGCACCCGGATTAGGGGGCACACCCATGGAGAATGTTGGTCCAACTTCGGAAGGAGAAAGAGGAATATCTGCACAACCTGGAGACAGCACAGGAATGAACGCTCAGTCAAGGGGGCACATCTCAGAATTCCCTCGTGAACTCGGGGGTCAGGATGAAAGTGACGAACGAAGGCTGCATCTTGGAGACACCGACAAGCTGGCAGAGATGGTTAGGCGAGCAATGAGAGGCGGTTTGGTGAACAAGGACCTAGAGGATGTTAATAGGAGTCCTTTCACTCCGGCAATCAGACGAGCTAGAAACCCACCAGATTTCAAACTACCATCGTTGGACATGTATGACGGGAGAACGGACCCCACGGTCCATCTGACAAAATATATGAGGCATATGGAAGTGCTGGGGGCATCAGAGGAAGTTATGGCCCGGTGCTTTCCACTGTACTTGGCGGATATTGCGGCGTTATGGTTCAAGCAATTAGATAGTGGGTCCATCGGAACATGGAACGATTTAACTGAGAGGTTTATGAGGCAGTTCAGGGTTCACATTACAAGACCTAAGAATATGATGACACTGGCAACTTTGAAACAGAAGGCTGGAGAAACATTGAGAAGTTTCCTGACACGGTTCAATGCAGCGGCGGCTTCCGTGGATAGACCGGATCCATCCATGGTTATGATGGCGGCTGTGTCCGGAATAGCGGACGGAACAGAATTCAAAAATTCGCTAACTAAGGATCCACCTATGGATCTAGGAGAATTTTATCACGAGGCGGAAAAGTTTTTACGATTAGAGGATGCGAGTGCAGAAAGAGAAGAAGGAGACGGGATAGAAGTTTATGCACTCAAAGACGAAAAGCCCCCTAGAAGGGATTCAGACAAGGATAAAGGTAAAAGAAGGATTGAGAATGACAGAGACAGATCAAAGCGGCAACGGAGGGAGCCGCGATTCACCACCTACACTGAGCTGAATGAGAGCCTGGAGCGAATTTATCAAGATACCAAAGAACAGATTCCGTACCGTAGGCCGATGCGAAGGGATCCTACCTCTGACGAAAGGAAATCAGATAAGTTCTGTGTATTCCATGAATTAAATGGTCATAACACTAACGATTGTAGGCACCTGAAGGACGAGGTGGAAGGGCATATCAGGAACGGTATGCTCCTTCAATATGTAAGGAGACGAGCTCCTGTGGCGGAACCAGAACGACCACCGTCCACATCAGCTAGGGGCGATCCTGAATCAAGGCACCGTTTGGTTATCAATTGAGTAAGATAACGATGAACAAGTTGTAAGCTTCCACTAACGCAATCAAATCATTTACACATGTGCGAGAGCGCGAACGGTCTCCAGGCATGCTCTGAATGATCATTGACCGTCTCGTAGTGGGAACTTACGCTTCGACATCCATGCTTTGCTTTCATATCATTTTGATTTGAACATTTAGTCCCTGTTTGTTTGCTGTTTGTTTGGACATTGTTTTTGAAACTCATCCGTGTAATAGATATTTGATTCTGATAACTCTGGAATGGCTAAGCTACTTACACATGTACGGGGTCGCGAACGATCCTTAGGCATGCTCTGAGATGGCGATGAACCGCCCTGACAAACGATCCAGGATCTCACCCGAAAGTGACCCTGACATCGATAATATCAAGCCCTCCCGAGCACACAACTCGCCTCGAACGGCACCCGATCGCGAACGATCACCACTCGACTTCGAACAGTCACAACTCACCACGCCTCAAACGGCTTGATCGTGAACGGTCGTCACTTGAGGTCCAACACACGACCGCGAACGGTCACAAAACCGCCTCGAACGGCACACGATCGCGAACGATCACTCTCTGCCGCGAACGGCATCGACCGCGAACGGTCCCATTCAATCTTTTTGCCATAAATAGCATCGACCGTGAACGGTCCTATTCTCATCATTTGTCGCGAACGGCATCGACCGCGAACGGTCTTATTTCATCCTATGCCGCGAACGGCACGGACCGCGAACGGTCCCACTTCACCTCAAACAGCATATGATCCCGAACGATCGATGCATGGACTTATACGCTCGACCGCGCACGGTCGCACTTCACCTCGAATGACTCGATCACGAACGATCGTCATTTGACGTTAAGCGCTCGACCATGAACGACCGCGCTTCATCCCAAATGGCTTGATCCCGAACGATCGTCATTTGAGGCCATATGAAAACTATCAAGTTCTTTGCAGGTTGATGATCGGATACGAACAACCAACTCGAGGCATTACAAAACACACCTTCCTACCGCAAGGCATGTTTTGGGGGGCAAAATGTTATCCCGCTTTTTGGCAAAGCCGTGATACCAAAAGATTGGCCGAAAACGAAAGACAGTTCGTCTCAGAGATTGGTCATACTTCACTTTACTATGGATATCGATGAATTTTGTCCGAGTCCGGAACGGGCCACAATTGATAGGACATGACAAGAGAGGTCGTAGGAGTCATCATTTCAAATTTCAAGACAATCCGAGTTCGTATGCTCGAGATATGATGGATTCAAATTGAGGAAGGTGGTCACTGTCTGTTTCGAACCCATCGCTCTGGAGTACTTCGAACCCATCACCTTCGAAACCATCTCCTTCGAACCCACATAGTTCGAACCCATCCACGCGCTTGCCTTCGAAACCGTGAAGTTCGAACCCAAGCCACGTTCGAACCCATCAGCTAGTACCTGCTTCGACTCCATCGCCTTCGACTCCATCGCCTTCGACTCCATTGCCTTCGACTCCACCACAATGGCCTACCTTCGAATCCATGGTGCCGCTCAGCTTCGCATCCTTACTCCGAACCCATGCAAGCTCTTATTTCGAACCCATCGAGCGACCCAGTTCGAACCGATCAAGTTCGAACCCATAGGGATTCCTTGATTCGAATCGGTTACCTTCGAAGCCAGGAATGCTCCTTATTTCGAATCCACCGAGTCAGTTGGTTTGGATGACGTGTTCGCCGTAGTTCATGGAGTAGAAGCGGTCCATTCGGAGATAAGTTAGGATCGATTCGAGAGATACGCGCCACGTCACTGCAAACCCACGTGCACTCATGGGTTCGAAATCATGGGTTCGAAATGAAGGGTTCGAACGACACAGCCAACCAAGAAAACCCCATTTCGAACCGAGCATATCTCCTTAACCACAAATCCAAATGCAACCAAACTTTCACAGTAGCTTCCATATGAGGTAAAGATTGTCCCTGCCAAGTTTCAGCTCGATTGGACCAATTCTTGATGGGTTCGAAATCACTTCGAACCGATGTCAGATCGAGACGAAACTTGGTGGGATCGGTCGCGTGGGCCCACTCACGTGCCAGAAGAAGTCTCACGAAGTTTCAGCCAGATCTGGGCTTCCAACGCCTATAAATAGCACCCTGAAGCCTTCAGAAAGGGGGATCTTCGAACAACTTCTGCCATTGAACGCCAAGACTCTGCCGGATTCAAGTCTATCTACCATAATCACTGTTGTATTCAGATTTCAAAGCTATCATCTACTGTAATCCATTGTAATCGATTGAATCGAGCAAAGCAATAAAGAGAAATCCTTCAAAGTGGACGTAGGCACGAACGCCGAACCACTATAAATCCTGTGTTTGTGATTATTGTTTGTGAATAACTGTGATTTGTTACGTAGAGCTGAATTTTATATTGATTGTTGCTGAGTTCTGTGTTGATTATTATCAAGTTGAATACGCAAACGAGTGCTTTCGTGATATTGGGTGTTTGTGACCAATTTGGCGCAAACATTACCGTGGCCCGTCTTCGACTTCCCATCGCTGGAGAGTGGTGCACCATGGTACTGTTCCGTTTCAAATCCATGCACGCATTTCTAAATGTCGTACGGCACTGTTTCGCCATTTCGTACGGATGTTGCACCTTGCACCGTGGATGTTGCACCCTGTAGATATCGATTATTCGGACGGCCATAACTTCTGGCTCGTTTAGAGTTAAGGGAGCCATAACCTTTCAAAACGAAGGCCTCGATGAGTTCTACGGCTTTGACAGCTTTCAGCCATCAACGGATAGATTACTGCCCAAAAAGGATAACCCGAATCTCAATCGGGTCTCGTAAGTTTTTTACCCTTCGTTTTTTCGACACGTGGATTTTTACGGTAAAACGGGATTACCGTGGCCCGTCTTCGACTTTCCATCGCTGAAGAGTGGTGCACCATGGTACTATTCCATGTGAAATCCATGCACGCATTTCTAAAAGTCGTACGGCACTGTTTCGCCATTTCAGACGGATGTTGCATCTTGCACCGTGGATGTTGCACCCTGTAGATATCGATTATTCGGACGGCCATAACTTCTGGCTCGTTTAGAGTTACGGGAGCCATAACCTGTCAAAACGAAGGCCTCGATGAGTTCTACGGCTTTGACAGCTTTCAGCCGTCAACGGATAGATTAATGCCCAAAAAGGACAACCCGAATCTCAATCGGGTCTCGTAAGTTTTTTACCCTTCGTTTTTTCGACACGTGGATTTTTACAGTATAACGGGATTACCGTGGCCCGTCTTCGACTTCCCATCGCCGGAGAGTGGTGCACCATGGTTGTAACAACCCACAAATCCGTGCCCCTTGAGTCAACTCTATTCGACAACAATCAACTCAAGTTGTACAGAAATACGAACCATTTGGGTTTAAGAAGAAGAGGTAGAAGAAGAGAAAACAAGTTCAACATTAGAATCTAACCATCGCAGCGGAATAAAATATAATAGATAATAAATAATCTTTACTCAATCAAATTTATCTCTGTTTATATATATTACATCAATCCGAGTACATCAATCATAACTCAACATCAATATCATACAAATGGATACTCAACAACTCAACACAGCGGAATGTGTGTGTATATACAAGTACGGGAGTACGTATTGCCATCCTGCTCGTCTCCTGAGCTTCACAGCATCATATCCTGTATTCTATAATACTCGGTCTGACCCGAGCATTATAGTTAAATAATACCCGAGTCAGTCTGGAATACCAGCGTGAGAAAATCACACCCAATTGATTATTAAAGTTTAAAAAATCCTTTGAAAACAAAAGCATCTCGTAAGACCACGCCACAAATAAACATGTCGGGTTTTTAACTTACGATTGCTAAAACAATTTTTATAGAAATCCTCTGATATTATAATAGGGTCTATATACAAATACTTATAAAATAGCCGAAATTGTTGCATGATTAAATTCCAGCTACTAGCCACAGAGTGGGTAATACAAACAAAACTCGTACAAGGCTCGTAGGGAAAATGGATTTCCAACTAATGACTAGGCACTGGGGTACCACCTGTCACAGTATGGGGCCTAGATCACCATACCGAGGATTACTCCCTTCATCCCCTGCAACACAAGGCCGGAACCATCCCTTACTGGACAGTCCCGAGTGAGATCACACCGCGGTTGGGATCAACAACCGCCCACTAAGCCGAAATAAAAATGGACATCTAGACTGGAATGACCTCACCCTGCTTGGGTGCTACCCACCTAGCCTTGCCGCATAACCCCTAATTTTCAGTCATTCCCATTTGATGAGGATTGAGGCTTAGCGTTACCTTTAGAACGTTTCACTTAGAATGCCTATCGTCCATCTGACGATGTTTCGAAAGCATTCATCCATACAAGTCCGTCCCGGGTTCGAACGGAACCGAAGGCACTATTCCTACTACATCCATTTTGGAATTATCCTCAGGATTAGTAGCGACTAGCCCTTGCACTTAACTGCTCCATCTTCGACTCCGAACACGTTTTTCGCACGAAACGTACAAACCGGATCGAAGTGGTTTTCGAGAAATAAATCTCGATCCCGGTCTCTTCGAAACGATCAACGCAGTTGGCCAAAATTGATAGTCGGTTATTTAACTATCAATTAATATTCACAAACAACCATCCAACTATAAATAATTTTCCAAATTATTTATTACCCTAAAAAATATCTTCACAAGATATATTTCTATTTTCAACCCTTGAAAACAGTTTCAATACCATCTTTCTTTCCAGAATAAACTTTCCCATATATTTTCTATCCCCATTGAAATTACCAAGCACAAAACTAGATTTTAAAAATAATTTTAAAACACTTTACTTTGAAATATATACTTTTAAAACATTTAAATTAAAAACTGTTTTAATAGTTTGTTAAAAATACATACTATACGAATATTTGAAAACAAAGTTACAAAATAAATAAATAAAAACTTGTTTTTCACTTTTACAAAAAAAAACACCAAATCACTTTTTAAATAATTACTGCTATAATAAATTAAAAGGAAATACTTACTTTAGACTTTAAATATTAGAAATAATAAATTTTTCAAAACATACCTTTTAAAAAAATTTAAAACTATTAACTTATACTTAAAAATTTACTTAAAAACGTTCTTGGTTATTCAGGGAGAATTTCCAACTTCAATCAATTGAATCAATTTTCCAAATTGATTCCATTTGAAATAAATTTCTTTAATTACTCAATTCATTTCAAATTTCATTTATTATGGACTTTATTATTATTGTTACTATTTCTCGTTTGATTTAAAATTCTTTAAATGAAATATACAAATCTCGGCTACTTCCCAATTTCATTCTTATTCTTTCAATAATTTAAATCTTTAAATTTTAAATAAATGTTTTGTTCTTTAAAAATAATAATACTGAAATTTAAAATTCATTAATCTTCTATTTATTTAAAATTACCCTTTCTATACTCAAGATTTATTCATTAGAAATTTTTACATTACTTTACTTCTTTTCCCAATTCATTCTTAAATTTATTCAAATTTTTTATAATTGTTTCACTTACAAATTCACTTCTTTTATTTTCTTTCCAACAATCCAATTTATATATATTTTTTTGGAATTAATTATATCAAATATATCAAAGCAAACCATAACATTTAATATTATAATATAACTCATCATAGAATATCAATATCCACAGCAGAGAATATTAAATAATTTAAATAAATGTTGAGGGGTCCAGTTGGATCCCTCCAACATGTTTTCCCTGCATCCACAGATGTTAGCACAGTATAAAATTCCAATTCCAGAATATACCATAATATAGCACAACAATCACCTTCAACCATTCAAACAATTATATAAATTTAATCATTTAAATTTAAATTAACTGAGTGAGATTAACTCACCTTTGCATTCGTTTGCAGTCCACTTTAATTTTGTCTTGGTTTTCTCGGTTTATAACCTTGTATACACAGTTATACAGTTTATATATATTTGAACTAATTAAATAACCAATTACCATGTACTAATTTATTTTAAATTAACAAATTTGGTTTTGAATGATTAATTCAGTTTCAACTAATTGTTTATAATTAATTATTTTTAAGAACTCATACAAATTAAATAATTTATTTAAACAAGTTAATCACCGTAATACTTTAATTAAAAATAAACTAGTAAATTTAGAATGCATATAAGTTTTTCAATTAGAAACTACATATATACAATGTTTCAAAACAATCCATATAGGCTTTAAAAGTCGAATTTTATATGAATCCCTATATTTTCCATTTACTGAAAATAATACTTTACTGACTAGACTTACAAATTGAAGAAATAAATTGCTTTGTAAACTTACTGCACTATTATTTTTATTTTTATTTCCTGTTTGTTCCAATATACATACTCACATAGATGTGTTATAAGTTTTAAATCAACAACCGTAACATCTAAGATAATTTAAATCAAAATGTTAAAATTTTAACTTCTATCGAAATTTTCCTGAACTACATCAGGATTTGAAAACAATAACATGGGTAAATTAAATTTGCAAAATAGGTCGAGAAATCGCTGCACCTGATTCGTGACCACCACCACCCTACTCGCGATTCCCTTCTGCCGTGCCCGTCCAAGCCCTAGCCCCGCCATCACGAGACCAAGTCGACAACATCGCACCCAACTGCACTTCATCATTCTCCGCCTGCAGGTGCGAATCGTCCATGGAACCCTCGAACTCGAACGCGCGACACACGATTCCAATGCGCGCCTCAAAGATAGGCTCTGACGAACAAAAAGGGAAGCACATCTGGATCTTCTTCGAATAGATCTGAGCGAATCTCGAATGAATTGCGACACAAGTAGGCCACGGCCATTGCATCTCGAAGAAATGAATTCGATTTTTAGAAAGGGGAAACGACTATTTTTTTTTCGAACTGATTGGTAGAGGGGAAGAGAGGAACTCGACTTCTTTTTTTTCGGCCATTAGTTTCGTTTGAACGAGATGATTTTTTTTTAAAGGATTCGAACAAAGAGGTTTTTATTTTCTTAAAGGAAGAGGAGAATGATATTTCTTCGGCTGTGAACATGAGGTAGAGGAGGAATGTTGTCTGCTTTGAAAAGGCTGGAGGCGTGTTATTGAAGACAAGGTAGGTCGGCTGAGAAAAATAGGGTGACGGCTGAGAAGAAGGCTAATGGGAAAGAATATCTGTTTTGTTGCCTTAGGTTATATAAATAAATATATGTTAAATTTTCAACAAGTTTACTTACCGTACGCTCACACTGCTACTCCAAATGCTACGAAATTTGAAATCCGATAATAATACACTATTTCGGATCCAATGGAACTGGTTTCGTCGAATTCCGAGACGGTGCCTCGGAAGGCTATTTTTAAATACAATTTAAACGATATAATTTTAAACGGAACAAATAAGTGTTAAATTCAAATTTTAAAACTTCTATTATCCTCAGCATTATCAATATAAATTTTTCGAGCCTTCAAATTATTTTTAACAGGCTTACAACTCCAGATTCAACATTTTACCCAACTTCAATTATTAAATTCAATGATTCGATTATCAAATAAATAGAGATATTTGTAATTCAAGTTAAAATTTCTCTATTGAATATTTAAAATAAATTAAATATCCCCATTTTAAAAGCTTGAAAATTCTGGGTCGTCACATTCCTCCCCCCTTAAAAGAATTTCGTCCCCGAAATTACTAATTAGGAAGAATGGCCCAATTCCCGTTACTTATCCCAAAAACGAAACAATCCAACATCCTACCAACTATCTTTTTATAGAAGACTCATTACCATTCTAATTAACTTCTCAACTCTCCTATAGTTTCAAACTATACTATTTGTTTAACCATTCAAGTTTCAATTTAAAACCAAATTTTGAATTATCAAAATTTTCTCACTTTTTTTTTTCTAACTCTCTAAATTTCCGAAAATTTTTGCCAGCGTCTCCTTTGCGCAGCTAGCTCGGTACAACTACAAAATGGCTCTACGGCCTCCCAAATCCAAAAGAAAACAAAAGCCAAGTGGCTCGATCCAAAAATCCAATCAAATTCCATACGGAAATTTAAACACATACCCTTTTGTCGGGCAATTCAATTTATCTTTTGGAATCAAAAATATCAATTTCCATTTTTCACTTTATCCATTGCTTTTATACACCTGTATATCTTGTTTAGCAATAATATCCAATCACAACATTCCAAAAACATTTTATCGCCTCCCTTACAAAATGTCAATACTTATTCATTTAAATATTAACTTAGAATATAATTGCAGTTTCAATTTCCAACTAAGAGTTGACCATTCTTTTTCTAAGTTTAGTATAAGCATTTAATATGCTTCTTTACTGATTTTCACCTTACTGTTATAGTTTATATCTATTTCCATTTACTACGCCTTTACAACCCAATTTGAATTCAATTGGCTTCAATTTACTAATTACTTTCAAATCTAAATACTTTTTCAAATTTCCATTTAGATTTCCATCTTCCAATTCCACTTGAATTCAATTTTGTCTTCAAACTTTGAATATTGAATTGTATTCATCTTATCTCAACCCACATGTAATTAACCATTTCCTTTTATTAGTTTCGCTTACTAATTTGTTTATTTCAAATAAAAGTTTACTTGCAAACTTTTTCTTCCTTTAGCTTCTTCAACAATTTCTTCAATTTCACTTTACTTTATATTCACACTTTTAAATTAGGGTTCTATATTCAGTTTTAAATCTATTTGCTTACTAATTTTAAATCCTTTATTGTTAGTGAAATTTTTTAAAAAAAATAATAATTCTAACTCCCAAAATTTTCGAAAATTTTTGGCAGAGTCTCCTTTGTACGGAGGGACTTTTGCGATATCGCAGGATACACAAATATATATATACATCGGCCTCAGGACGGAAATCACAATATATATCAATATATGCAGTTCATATCTCCTATTTTGAATTCTTTTGCGTAAGCGTACCTTTATTTAGCATTTTGAAGCAAGCGGCTTATTTAATTTGCATTTTGCGCGATCAAATCCATCCATATAGCTTCCCTGAACCTGTACTTACTCAATTAAAATATGTAAGTACCAAATATAAGCAATTTATTAACATTTCAATTACTTTCAATAGCAAACACACAGATTTTACCCATAAATCATGTTATATAATTTCCATAAGCATATATGCAAGGTTCCGACACTTACTATAATTGATTACAACCAATTCCCAAACCATTTCATTCAGTTTTAGCGATTTACAACTTACTCGCTTATATTTAATTTGTTTTAAGCAAAACAAATCCATATTCATTCCAATTGATGCCATCATCAATTTATTAAACTGCTATTGATTCATATAATTTGTTTACTTCCGTCTACAGCAAATGACAAATTTTCTAAAGCAATTCGACAATATTTATGTGAATAAATAATAACAAAAGCTTTATAACCAATTTACATTGATTCCAATTCAACGTACACTTAATCCTATTTTACATTTATTCACAAACTTCTATTGCATTTCTTCCATATCCAAAAAGATTTGATCCAAACTATTTTATTAAACCCGAAAACCAATAACCATCTCATAATTTACTTAAGTTATTAATTTTCCTCAAAGTGTCCTACCCAATAACTTAAGTTTATTCTATTCAGCCAACTTCTATTAACTTTAAACTTAAGTTAATTTACTTCCATTCACTACCATTTCATAACTTATGTTTCAATCCCATTTTTAATTTATTCATACTCGAATTGGATTTATTTTCATCTCAAAATATTTTTATTTGAATCCAATTCCATACAATTCAAGCTTTATTTCCAAACTTTATTACCCATTTACAATCTTTGATTTGATTTTCCTTTGATCAAATCCTAACCATTTCACTATTTTATTCAATTAGTTTATTCTTTTATCCATTTTAAATTTCAATCAACAATTCATTGTTGAACTCATTAATAATAAGGCAATTCAATTTATGCTTGAATTGGATTTGTTTATATTTCACACTATATCCATTTTAGCCCAATTCAAATTGTTTTTCAACAACACTTCCAACTATAATCCAATTTCAATCCAATATTGATTTTCTGTTTCATTTATCTTGAAAATCATTTTATTTCATTTCTTTGAGTTCAATCTTATTTTATATCCCAAGTTTGGATTTTTACGTTTATTTGTTTGAGTAGAATTTTATTCCATTCATTATTATCTATACTCGGCTAAATTTATTTCAATCCAATTTAATTTAGCTTACTTCCCGTTAATATCATTTCAATATACAAATTTTCAACTCATGTGCTTACTCACACGACTCAATTAGCACTTACAAATTTTTAATCCCAATACATTGTTGAATTTAGTCCATCCCGACCAATTTTCCCATTTCACGTAACTTCACACAATTAAATTTTAAATTCCAGTATTCAATTTTCACCTTACTTTTACAAATTTAAATAAATTTGTCCTCTCACAATTTACTTACAGAATATTTACTTTTATTTATTAGATTTAATTACATTCCATTCACAATTCTTTTTTAATTCAGTCCATTGTATTGGTTACTAACTTATTTTATTTCCTACTTCATTTATTCAACTCTTTCAAGTTGAAATTTTTTTTTCAACAAATTCCAAATTTACAAGTTACGCAACTTTTATATGCCATAACATTCTTAATTAAGATTCTAGAGTTTAAACAATCATTCAACATCTCAAAATTCCCTTTGAAATCACATATATCTAAAATTCCTGGCATTTCTAAAACCAATTTATCTTTTGCAAACAATTTCAATTCAAAACAATTTGGTAGCAATTTCTCTTCTGGAAACTCGAAAATGGACATCGATGATGCTGCAGTCATCACCGAAGTTATTCTATAGCGACCAAAAGATTTCAATGCTTTTATTCTCTTGCTAAAATCCTTTCAAAAATTCCAAACTCCCCTAGAGTTCAAATCCAATTCAAAATTTTTACCAAAACTCCAAATTTGAAATCCATACAACACGTTACTCTGGACCTTCCAAAAACATTTTCAAGTTCAAGGAAATTACAATTTCCAATTTTTATTTTCCAAATTCCAAATTCTTTAAATTTATATTTAAACATTACTTTGGAATTTCATCTTATTTTAATTTTCGATCACACTATAATTTACATTTATCATTTATACTTATCAATTTCATTTGTATATGTTTTGTTTCTTAGTTTGTAAATTATAGTTTCAATTCCGTATTCAATTATGAATCACATTTACAAATTCCATTTATTTTATTGATTTATTCCTTAATCTTTGGTTATTAGTTCAATTTCATATTCAATTCACATACCATAATGATAATAATTTAATATTATCACCTTCTAATAACCAAGCATCCATATATACTATAATGATTTAAGAAAAAATATTTCCTTTATATATAAAAATAATTTGGGTAAAATTATTTCATTTACCCTATTTAAAACAATACTGTGTCGGTTTATCTTGTATAAGAGTTTAGAACTCCCTATCGATAACATGGTGCTAACGCTAAAATTTGAACGCTAACACCCCGGTGTATGAGTTATAGTTGTGAAAGCACCACCCGATTAGTCGGGAACAGATTACAAGCAGATAATGGCGGAAAAGCAGTAAACAACGACAATTTTATAGTGGTTCGGCTTAAGGGTATAGCCTACGTCCACTTTAAGTACTTTTATTGATGATCTCGTTACAAGCTGATACAATTCTTTCCAAGTACAATACACTTTGGATTACAAGTCACTTAGAACAAGTAGCCTAAACTTCAATGGAGATTAGAATCTTCAAATCCTTGTTGGATGTGTGTGATCTTTTTCTCGAAGTTGTTTGTAACGTTCTTCGTGTCTTGAGAGCTTTGAGTGTTGGATTGGTTTGGAATGCAGCAGAGTAACAGCGCTTGAAGAGAATGAACCACAAGTCCCTTGAATGTTGGAGGTGGCCATGTATTTATAGGCAAATTTCTGGGCTGGAATTGTTTAAGTCATGAGTCGTGACCGACTCAGGATGAGTCGTAAGTCGTGACCGACTTAAATATCACGAGTCAGCAAGCAGCGACATAAGGGAAGCGGCATTGAGTTTGCTCCTTGTTGCTTAGGTCGCCAGTGACTTATAATAGGTCATTAGACATCTTAAGTCACTTAAGTCGTTTGAAAACTTAGGTCAGTCTGCCACATGAGTTGTTAACTCCATGAGTCGTTAACCCGTTGAGTCGGCCATTACTTTTAAGTCGCTAAGGCTATAACCCGGTGAGTCGCTCTCCCTCCTGAGTCGTTGAGTCGTAACCCTTCAAGGCCGTTGAGTCGGTAACTCCTTAAGGACGTTGAGTCGGACTATTCTCTTTAGCTGCTAAGGTTACTAAGTCATTCGCCTGTTGACTCGTAACCCTTCAAGGTCGTTGAGTCGTAACCCTTCAAGGTCGTTGAGTCGGTAACTCCTTTGAGCCGTAACCCTTTAAGTCGCTTTGAGCTTTAGGTCATTAGCTTAGTGAGTCGGTGATTCGATGAGTCGTGAGGCTTCCTGAGTCGTAGATCCTTCCTGAGCCGTTAAACACCTTAAGTCGTGGCTCACCCCAGGCCTTAACTCGTTGATTTCTTTGACTCGTGAGCTGGAACAGGGTTAACATTTGCCCCTCGAAGCGCACGCTTAAGTCGTAAGTCGTGTGCTTCGACTTATCATAACTCGGGCGAGCCGATTCAAGTTCCAGCTCTTCCAGGTATAAAGCGCTTGACTCGTTCCTCCTATCTCCCACTTTTTACTTCTTATCCTTTGAACCATGTCTGCCATTAACGCATCTTCGAGCTCTCAAAGGCGATTCCAACCTGATTTTTCTTCGATTATCTTTAGCATCACACCGTGTAAGAGATTTTGCATCTTTTTTCAATTGCTGATGATTGCCGATCTCCGTCTCTGTTTTTCCCCCTTGATCCTTGCGAATATTATTACATCGGACATTGATGGATTAAAGGCAGGCGGTTTGATCTTACTTGTAACGATTCGAGATTTGAGGCGACCTAATGGTGTGATGGAACTGGGGTTAACCATTGCGAGGTTATTGGGTTATCGGGTTATGGATTAGATGGTTAATGGGTGAGGAGTTAGATGGTTAATGGGTCAGATTGATTCGAATATTGCCGTAGGTTTGACTCGGCTATTTTTGTACGATCCAGCGACCTTTGCGATTTAACCATGATACGACTCAACATGCTCCACGACCTAAGCCTTGAGTCGTGGCCGAGATAAAACCCTTGAGTCGTGACCGAGATAAAACCCTTGAGTCGTGGCCGAGATAAGACTCTTGAGTCGTGGCCGAGATAAGACTTGGAGATTTTCTTATTATTTTGAACCAGAGCTTCTTTAACATACTCCACGACCTAAACCTTGAGTCGTGGCCGAGATAAGACTTGGAGATAATCTCCTTATTTCTATGACTCAAGGCTCAGGGTACTGCCGACTCAGAACTTTTGAACCGTTGACGAGCTATGACTTGTGTGAATTCTGTTTGAACTTTGGACCATTGCATTAACTTTTAACTGTTGAATTTTATTGCATTCATTCACAGGTTATTTTGACTTGCAGGCTAACAACCTGTTCAATACAACATTCACAGAAAACTGGGATGAATATACTGTCATTGATTGCCCATATCAAATGACAGATTAGTTAATAACAGATAATTAACTTAAACAAATCGTGTGAACGAAGTGCTATCGATTTCAAGTAGAATATTAAAGCAACACTGAAACAATCAATTGAAACTGACCAGCCTGCACTAATATTATGCTTGAACTCTAAATTAACAAGTTCTGAAATTACCATAGTCGATCAATCGTCAACCAGTTTAATTCCAGTTATATTTACTTGTTATTTTCATTAGTTCTGCACAACACTTCACACTTTTAGGAAACGTGCACCTTCGCATTTGAACACCCAGTTGCTTGTGTAGAATGACATCTCAACAAGAAGAACCGATGGGCCGGGCTGAGGATGTCTTCCCAGTAGCCAACTTGTTGGATAATCCTCCGGAGAGAACTCCCACCACTCTGAATCAGCGGGTGTTTAATCAATTGCTCACCCAATTTGGCATTGCCGAAGCTGATGCCTTACTGCCGGGGCCAAATGATACTGCAGATAGGCCCCCTTCTGGCTTTATTGCCGTCAACCGCCAAATGTGCTTGAGCGGTTCCATACCACCTTTCAATGACTTCCTTCAGCAGTTCTTGCTTCGATTATCTATCTCTCCATTCCAATTGCACCCCAATGGTCATGCCATTCTGATGGGGTTATGTGTACTATTTAATAGAGTTCTGGGCCGATTACCGAGCTTCGAGGAAGTCTGCTACTTTTGCTCATTCACAAAAATTAAAGATCACCCCTCTATCGTAGTTATAAGGAGTGCTCGAAACCGCAAGCTCATCACCGATCTTCCTGAAAGTGTTCATGGATTTCTAAACCAGTATTTCTTTGTTCGTTGTCCTCCGGGGTTTTATGCCATCTGGAGAGTAGGAAGTAAGATTTTCCTATTTTCATTTCACCATTCTTGGGCTTTTCGAAATCTGAGTTGCTAAATGCTAACTTGGCTTCTTTATTTTTTCCTGTTTTAGCGCTTCCTCCTCCCTCTAGAGATCCATGCTATAAACAAACTTTCGAAAGATTGAACGCCGTGACGGCAGAAGAGAGGAGTATCAAGTTTTTGTTAAATGATGAATTTTTACATCAATACGGGCTTCTTCATTCTTCTCGCTTTACTCAACTTCGTGAAGTTCCAACTGAAATTCCCGATTCTCCGACGGAAACTCCTGATGCCCCGGTCTCTATTAAAGAGCACATGCAGGGAGGAACCTCTATGGAAACTCCACTAGTGAGATGTTCAATTCCGAAGGACGTTGCGGGGCCGTCTGATAAGTCTGCACTTGCCCCTGTTATCGAAGAGGAAGAAACTCCACGATATTCCGGAAGATCTGTCGACGAAGGAGTTGAAAAAGCCAGTCCCAAAAAACATGATGGCGATGATGTTTTCGAGGGGTTGAGCGATTTAATTGTGACTTCCCAAGAACTTTTCAAAGATGATGCTTCCAAAACCATCTCTTCTGTAATCGAGGCGACATCTTCTCTACAACAAATGTCAACTCCTTCTACTCAAGTTATCACTACCTCTATTACACAGAGTGGTCTGTAACTTGATGCGTATAGTTTACACGTTACACAACACTTAGGATTTTTCATAACTTCTACGCGTTTATCTTCTTGTACTTTAAAGATTTCTAAAGCTTATTATTTTTATTCCAGATTCTCCTATGGGGCGCAGCGGCTCGTACTATGATGATTTCCAGCGCTACGGGAGGCGTAGCCAGTATGATTACAGGCGTTACCTCCCTTCTTACAGAGAATCGGATGAAGAGAGGGCTATCAGGAAAGCCGACGAGAGACGAGCATATGAAGAACGTCACCGAAGGGAACAAGAAAGACATGACCCTCCCCACAGAGATGATGATACTCAAAAGAGAAAAGCTCACGATGAGAGAGGTAAAGGTCACATAGACGATTCTTCTAGCAAGCGGGCTAGACTTACCGAAGAAACAATGCCGACAGCTTCTGAACATGTTCCTGCTCAATCTCCTGCTCCCGTTCGCTCCGACATTCAAGCAATCATCAACCGGCCTGCATACCAAGTCGGGCAAGGTCCTCCCACTCTTCAAAGTCGATTTCCTTAGTGGTGCTTGAGAGGGGTTCGATTTGATCTCGACTTGGTTCCTCTCGACAAACTGGCTATGCTGCGAAATCTTGATACTGTCAGGACCGATATTGAAAGAATGTCGAACTGGCAAAAACTTGTCGACGAACTTCAGAGGGTTAACCGAGCCAATCTCGAGGCCATGCTCACAATGGAGAACGATAAGGCTGAGTGGCAGAAGACTCTCGAACAGCATGACGCCGAAATGAGAAGTATTGCTTCCTATAATGAAAAGCTGGAAGCGGAAGTAGAAAAGCTTAAGGAAGAATTAGCTACTTCATCTACTTTCCATTCTCAAAAGGAGAGCATGCTTCAGCAACAAGTACGAGATGCGCATGCCAGTCAAAGGGCGGTCGAAGATAGGCTTGCATACAAAGAGAAGGTCATAGAAGAATATCGCACTGAAGCTTCACAGCTGCGAGAACAGACTGGCTCTCAAGGCTTGGAGATAGAGTTGTTAAAAATTCGACTTGCTATGGCCGAAAAGGAGCGTGACGAGGCTGTTGCTGGTAAACTTGCGGCCGAAGAGGCCCATCAAGCAACCAAAGCTGACGTTAGCTCCACATTATTCGATTTTTATCTGCACAGCATTTTGGGGCGTGGCAGCCTTGCCTTTCTAGGCCCTAAATATGAAATTACGCTAGCTGAAGTTTGGGAGGCAGCGCTTGATATGCTCGGTGGTAAAGGTGCCGGCTACGCTGAGTCTGCTCTTGAAGAGCATTATCTTGATGATGATGCCCGCGCCGCTCTTGCCAAGGGAAAAGAGCAACTCGCCAGGGTACGGGCCGGAATGGCGGAAGGGGAACGTTTTGAGAAAGAAATACCACCTACCACTTCTGAATGTCCTTTAGTTTCTTCCGAAGTGGACATTACAGGTTCCAGTGCTCATTCGCTGCCTCCTACAAGAACTGGGGTAATCACCCCCTACTGATGATGAAGCTTTGGAGGATATCGGGGCTCAGAATTATGAGATTGAACTAACGAAGCCAACATCTTCAGGTAATTTCGACATTGGTCCGATTCAGGTGGATTGCCTGCTTATTCCTCAAAAATTTGATGAGCTTCTCGATTACTTCTTGAATCTCGATGAACCCATATCTCCCTTCTTTTGGGAAGATACTAGCATTTTCAATTTCTCTTCTTCTGCAGTTGAAACAACAAGTGCTGTGCAGACTTCGCCTCCTCTGGTTATTCCTCCTCCATCTCTTCAGGCGACTCCTCCTTCTGCTTCACAACCCGGGTCACAAGAGGAGAAAATTGAGGCTCTTCATGGCTTGGATGACCCTATTGCTTCGCAGGAGCAAAAAGATGAGGGACTTGAAGGAGGCGAGATCTCTCCGGAGCGGACTCCTTCTGACGACGTAGTTTTGTCCGCTCTTGTTACTCCAGGGAGTGAGTCTTCTTCGAAGAGAAGAAAGAAGCACGGGACATCGAAGAGGAGGGGGAAGAAAATTATCACTACTGAAGAGGAACCGGAAGTCGCACCGGTTGCACCTCCCTCTCCTTCTTCCCTTATGCCTATAGATAGACCTAAAAAACTAATCATTCAGCCAGGCAAAGGGTCCAAGGGTGGCAAGAAGAAATGAAGACTTCAGCTTTTAGCTTCTCGTCTTTTGCATGTATTGGTCGAGAATTGTGCGGGTATCGGCACCCCGCTTTTCTTTTGTTGAAACTTGTACCTGTATATAAAGTAATGTTGAATAAAATGATTCCTCTTTCTTTGTATAAACTCCTGTTTGAATTTGAGAATGCATTTATTATTCATTTTTGCACAAGTTTATTTATATGACATTGCAGTGAGCTTATGGTATGTTGTTTGAGCGTACTTTACCGATGTAGCTATATCATATCGTATACAACTATACCATGCTGCCCCCATATCATAAGCTTACTGCAATTTCCTATACTTCGAGGGGACTCGCACTCTTATTTTCTGTAGAATGACTATTTCATTCGTGAAAAGATTTTTCATAGAGTACAACTCCTTTCATATAAGTTTTTACGCTTTGTCCTTTGAAGAAGTCACTTTTTCCTTTTGCGTATGTATACATTTTGCCAAGTGAATTCTTCTATGTGGTGAAGCGTGCCTTTGAAGGGTACTTTAACTTTAATTCTTCCTTTGAAAGTTAAAGTATGCCCTTGATGAGGTTTTTTTTTTTTTAAAAATAGAAATTTGTTCCTCTGAGGAGGGATTTTTTCACGTTTCAACACTTGGAAGTTTTATTTCAATCTTGGTGAAACGTGTTCCTCCAAAGAGTTGTGCCTTTGAAGAAAGCCTTTTCACGTTTCAACACTTGGAAGTTTTATTTCAATCTCGGTGAAACGTGGGCTTCTGAAGAGGTCTTTCCTTTTAATTGTGTCCCCGGGAGGGGGTTGTACCTCTAGGGAGGGATTTTTCACGTTTCGACACTTGGAAGTTTTATTTCAGTCTTGGTGAAACGTGTACCTCCAAAGAGTTGTGCCTTCGAAGAAAGCCTTTTCACGTTTCAACACTTGGAAGTTTTATTTCAATCTCAGTGAAACGTGGGCTTCCAGGAAGGTCTTTATTTTTAATTGTGTCCCCGGGAGGGGGTTGTACCTCTAGGGAGGGATTTTTCACGTTTCGACACTTGGAAGTTTTATTTCAATCTTGGTGAAACGTGTACCTCCAAAGAGTTGTGCCTTCGAAGAAAGCCTTTTCACGTTTCAACACTTGGAAGTTTTATTTCGATCTCGGTGAGACGTGGGCTTCCAGGAAGGTCTTTATTTTTAATTGTGTCCCCGGGAGGGGGTTGTACCTCTAGGGAGGGATTTTTCACGTTTCGACACTTGGAAGTTTTATTTCAATCTTGGTGAAACGTGTACCTCCAAAGAGTTGTGCCTTCGAAGAAAGCCTTTTCACGTTTCAACACTTGGAAGTTTTATTTCGATCTTGGTGAAACGTGGGCTTCCAGGAAGGTCTTTATTTTTTTTTGCATTTCAACTTTGGTGAAGTGAAATTCCGAAGAGCGGTTGTTACACTTCAACTCCTGGTGAAATGTGCCTCCGAAGAGGTCTTTTATTTTGTTTGCATTTCAACTCTGGTGAAGTGAAATTCCGAAGAGCGGTCGTAACACTTCAACTCCTGGTGAAATGTGCCTCCGAAGAGGTCTTTTATTTTGTTTGCATTTCAACTCTGGTGAAGTGAAATTCCGAAGAGCGGTCGTAACACTTCAACTCCTGGTGAAATGTGCCTCAGAGAGGGTTTTCATCGCCTGGAAGTTACTCTCTCATGGTTGGAGGGTCATGACTCCTCCAATCTTTTTTGTTGAGTAGAGAACTTTCTTTTTTGTGGCGTATGACCCATTAAAGGTCTTTATCCTCCGAAGAGTTGTGCCTCCGAAGAGGACTTGTGCTGCCGATGATGGCTTTGGTTGTTCCTCTATCCACTTGCTTATGCCTTTTTCAATGATCCTCTGCTTCCTCTCTTTTTTTTTTCTTTTTTTTTAGCTTTCATTCCCTTTTCTCACAAGTAACTTGTTTAATCCAAGGAAGTGTGCTTCATTGTCAGGCGATTTCGTGAGAACGAGCATTAGCTTCTTAATTGGATGTTTGTTTGTTCAAACGATCTCAATTTATTAGCAAAGACCCGTTTCTGTCGAAATCATAGGCCGTTCAATTGAAGTACTTCCTATCTAGGATTTGAATTCGGGGCTTTTTTGAAATTTGGCGAGGATCACTTGGTCTTTTTATGTGCAAGTTTCACTTCCATTGTCTGCAAAAATTCAAATCGACATTTCAGTAATATATTCTATGTACTTTTTTATATCGAAAATAAAGCAAACATGTAATAATAATAAGGAACACAAGATTTATAGTGGTTCGGCCAGGAAATTGGGCCTACATCCACTCTATATTCTTTCATTATTTACTTGCATCAGTTTTACAATTGCCTTCAATTACAAGAATCATACATTCATAATTCTTTTTACAATATTTCAACAAAATTTTCAAGTATAGTATGGACGCAAATGGTTGCTGTTCCATGCCCTTGGAATTTGATCTCCTTCAACAGTGGTGAGTTTGAATGTGCCGTCAAGAAGCTTCTGACCTATGACATATGGTCCATCCCAATTTGGCCCAAACACACCTGTCACTGTCATAATTCTCTTCAGGACTAGGTCTCCAATCTCAAAGCTGCGCTGGCGAACTTTGGAATTGAAATGTCTGGCTATTCTTTGTTGATGAGCTGCAATTCTGAGATTAGCCTCATCTCTTTTTTCATCAAGGAGATCTAGCGCTTCAAGCTGTAGCTTTTCGTTTTCTGCTTGATTGAAATGGATTCTTCTGTGTGAAGGGACCTCTATTTCTACCGGAATCATTGCCTCTGACCCGTATGCCAATGAAAACGGGGTGTGCCCAGTCGCAGTTTTGTGAGTGGTTCTGTATGCCCATAGTGCTAGTGGTAGCTTATCGACCCAACCACCTTTTGCTCTTTCAAGTTGCTTCTTGATGGTTGACTTAATAATTTTGTTCACGGCTTCCACTTGCCCGTTTGCCTGCGGATGAGCCACTGCTGAGAAGCTTTTCCGGATTTTGAATCGCTTGCAAAAATCTTGGAATTCTTCACTTTCAAACTGAGTTCCGTTGTCCGTAATTATTTTTTGAGGCACACCGTATCTGCAAATGATGTTTTTAGTCACAAAAATTATCATCTTTTTTGAGGTGATAGTAGCCAGTGGTTCAGCTTCTGCCCACTTAGTAAAATAATCTACAGCAACAGTGGCGTATTTAATTCCAGATTTGGCAGTTGGCAACGGTCCTACAAGGTCTATTCCCCATATTGCAAACGGCCATGGACTGACCATCTGTGTGAGTTCAGTGGAAGGAGCTCTAGGAATTTTGGTGAATCTTTGACATCTGTCACATTTTCGGGAATACTCTGCTGCATCTCGATTAATTTCTGGCCAAAAATATCCGTATCGGAGAATTTTCTTTGCTAATGTTTGGCCACCTGAATGATCACCACATTCTCCTCCGTGTACCTCTGCTAGGATTGCTTTAGACTCTTCCCTGGATACACATCGAAGTAATGGCATTGAGAATCCCCGTCTGTATAATCGGCCATCCTGGATTATGTATCGAGAGGCTTTTCTCAGTAACTTTTGTCGTTCTTTTGAGTTCCCTGGTAAGGATCCATTGAGCAGATATTCTGTTATCGGAGCCATCCATGATTTTTGCTCCTGAGACATGCTCATGATCCAATCAATGTCCATCTCATCAATGCTAGGAGTCGACAGGACCTCCACTGGAGTTAGCCCCAGAAATTGAGCTTCACCTGTGCTAGAATACTTTGCGAGAGAATCTGCTTTCGTGTTTTCCTCTCGAGGAATGTGACTTATCATATAATGATCGAAATCACCCAGGAGCTCCCAAGCCTTTGACAAGTAGGCGGGCAGATTCCCCCCTTTTGCTTGGAATTCCTTTTTGACTTGGCATACAATAAGCTGAGAATCACTGAATATCTGTAACGCTCGGATGTTTAATTCTTTAGCAATCTTTAAACCAGCGACAAGGGCTTCGTATTCTGCTTCGTTGTTTGTTGAAGGAAATTCCAATCTTAGCGCATAGCATAATGATCGGCCTTCTGGGGTCTCAAGTACGACTCCGGCTCCAGAACAATAGTCGTTTTTCGCACCATCGACATATAACTTCCATTGGATTGGGGAATCGTCGACTGTTTCCTCCTCACTGTTACCCTTATCTGTGAATTCTGCAATGAAATCTGCTAAAGCTTGTCCATTGATTGCTTTTCGGGGATGATAAGTGATGTCATACTGACTGAGTTCGATATTCCATTTTAGAAGACGACCCGAAGTTTCAGGGCGAAACAGGACTTGCTTTAAAGGTTGATCAGTGAGGACTTTGATAGGATGAGCTTGAAAATATTGCCTCAACTTCCTAGACGCAATTAGTAAGCAATAGGCGAGTTTTTCCAACTTAGAGTAATTCATCTCTGCCCCAGTGAGTCTTTTGCTGATATAGTAAACTGGATGTTGAATCCTTTTGTCTTCCCGTATCAGCGCTGCACTTAAAGCATGAGATGATACTGCCAAGTATATAAGAAGATCCTCGCCATCGCCAGGCCTAGAAAGTATTGGAGGCATCTCCATATGGCGAATCAATTCATCGAAGGCTTTTTGACATTCGGGAGTCCAATCGAAATTTTTCTTTCCTTTCTTTAGGGCGTCAAAGAATGGGATGCATTTAGATGTGGCTTTGGAAATGAACCGACTCAAGGCGGCAACTTTTCCATTGAGACTTTGCAATTCCTTCTTTGTTCTAGGGGGCTTTGACTTCTTTCAATGCAGTAATTTGAGCTGGACTGGCCTCAATGCCCCTAGCGCTCACGATGAAACCTAAAAACTTGTCGGATTCCACTCCAAATGAACATTTTAAAGGATTGAGCTTCATTCCGTATCTTCGGAGGACTGCGAACATGTCTGCTAAGTGTTCTATGTGATCCACCGCTTTCTTAGACTTTACAAACATGTCATCGACGTAGACTTCCATAGTCTTGCCCAGTTGCGGTTTGAACATAGCATTAACGAGTCTTTGGTATGTCGCCCCTGCATTCTTCAACCCGAAGGGCATAACTCTGTAGCCGTAAAGACCAGTGTCGGTGATAAAGCTCGTGTCCTCCTGATCTGGCTCATGCATCATGATCTGGTTATATCCGGAGTAAGCATCCATAAAAGATAACAATTCGTGTCCCGCTGTTCCGTCTACCAGTTGGTCGATTCTGGGTAATGGGAAGCAGTCTTTGGGGCAGGCCTTGTTCAGATCTGAAAAATCGATGCATACTCTCCATTTTCCGTTGGCTTTCTTAACCAGCACTGGGTTTGAAACCCAATTCGGATAGGTAGATTCTTTGATAAAATTATTCTCCATGAGTCGATCAACTTCTTCTTTTAATGCCGCTGACCTTTCTGGACCTAGAGTTCTCCTTTTCCGCTTCACAGGTGTAAATTTTGGATCAATATTTAGAGCATGCACTGCAACTTCTGGAGATATTCCGCACGTATCAGCATGAGTCCAAGCAAAAACATCCAGATTTGCCTTTAAAAAAGATATTAAGACATCCTGAATTGATGCATTAAGTTGTGAACCCACATTCAACACTTTGTTTGGGTCCTTTGGGTCAACAGGTATTGGAATTGTCGTTTCCACCGGTACCACTCTATTTTCCCCTGCACTGACTTTTCTAGGGTCCATCTCTTTCCTTGCTCCGCTGTGCTCGCCAGTGCAGGGTCCGCCCTGTAATTGCTACAAGGCTGGTTCTTTGATGCGGACTGGGGCTGCCGCATTCTTTCCTTCTCCAAGTTCCACAAACAAATCAATGGTTCCTACTGGCTGTTTTGGCTCCCCAGTGAAGCCAGCAATTTTATGCGATGAAGCTTGCACATCAGCCATAGGGATCTTCATTTGGTCGAATGTTTTCTTGAAGAGGATATTGCAGGATGCGCCACAATCAATGAGAACTCTTCTGACAATAGCTGGCCCGATACCAGCCGAGATGACTAAGGGATCCAAGGTAGGAGCTTCAATACCTGCGGAATCCCTAGCTTTGAATACAATATCATCATCGAAAGTTCTTTGTTGCTTCAATGGCGTAGCACCTTCCAAAACAAATACATCTTCCTCAGCCGGTACATACTTTAAAGCTCGGGTATACCTTTCCATCTCGCCCCAGCTTCTGCCTGCTGGGTGAGGTCCTCCTGTAATGACATTAATAATGGGCCTTCCAGATTCATGCTCTGCAGCCTTCTCAATCGTCCTAGGCTGTTGAGTAGGAGCCTGTTGCCCCTGACTAGATGAAGCAGGATTGTTGCTATTCTTTTTCACAAATTGCTGCAGTTTGTTTTCCCTTAGCAACTCTTCAATCAGATTTTTCAACTGGCGGCATTCGTCGGTTTCGTGACCGGGTTGATTATGGAAGCGGCAGAACTTCCCACTCTGTATAGCTTTTTTCCCGGTCCTTAGAGGAGGAGGTTTAGGAAAGTCAACAGAATCTTTAATGGCAAGGTAGATACGCTCCGGCGTATCTGATAAAGGAGTATACTCTGATGGCTTGAAGGATCGGGGCTTCTTCAGATTACTCTGCTTCTTCCCATTGTTATTTTCCCTTTTTTGCCCGACATATTCATTCTTGCGTGGAGCAACAGTGTTATCTTCAGCTTTTTCCAACACTGCCTTTACCGGTACGGGACGGCTTTCTAAGCGTATGAATTCATCTGCTTTTTTATAGATTTTTTCAAGGGAATTTGGTTCCTTCATGTTTAGCCATTTCCCAAATTCGCTCGACTTGTCAATACCCTTCATCAGATAAGTCAATATCATTCGCGGTTCTGCATTGTCCACCTCAGCTAACGCTATATTAAAGCGGTTCAAGAAGGATCTGATAGTCTCTCCTGGATTCTGTTCCAAACTTGACAATGACATGATATCCTTGGCTTTTGAGGCATATAGTCTGAACTGCTCCTTGAACTTCCGGGTTAAGTCAGAAAACTGATCGATAGATCGGACTGGCAGCTTGGTGAACCATAGCAGAGCTACGCCTTCGAGATACACAGGGAAATATCGGCACTTTATTTCATCAGAGGCTCTGGCACCTGTCATGTGCCAATCATATTTGTATATAAATTCGTTCGGATCACTTGTCCCTTTGTAAGCTGGAATGGTTGGAGGGACAAACTTCCTTGGGAATTCAGCCTTCAAGATTTTCTCAGTAAATGGAGTCTTACTTGGGGCGAAACCCCATTCTTTCTCGTCTTCAACCCTCTGCATACTCTCTTTCATGATTTGTCGGACCATTCCAGAAAGATACTCCTTATCATGTCGAGTTCTAGATCCACCAACCTCTGGAAGTGTTTGTTCAAAGGGGCTAGCAGCCCTTTCAGAAGCATTTCTCTCTTCAGCATCATAAAGGTTGCCAGCAAAATTCCTCTCATTACCTGTTGGTTGACGGTTTGCCCCAAGCAAATCGTTCAACCTATTTAGAATTAGGGCATTCTGGGCATTTTGAGCCTCGAGTTGTGCATTTTGGGCATTGATCTGTTGGTTCAGCCCTAAAATTGCAGCATCCAGCTCTGCCTTTGTAACTCCGACAGTTGGAGTGGCTTGATTCGATATAGGGGAAGCGGAGGTTCCCTCTTGAATATTCCCAGATCTGACAGATCTACTCTTCCTTCCAAGAGCCATAATCTCGGATAGACTTCTGGTTTTCAAGGAAATTCTCTCTACAAACCTCTGTGAAGCAATGATGATAACTCGCATGAGTTCAATTCTCAGTGAAAGCACCAAAAATGTTAACGCTAAAATTTGAACGCTAACACCCCGGTGTATGAGTTATAGTTGTGAAAGCACCACCCGATTAGTCGGGAAAAGATTACAAGCAGATAATAGCGGAAAAGCAGTAAACAACGACAATTTTATAGTGGTTCGGCTTAAGGGTATAGCCTACGTCCACTTTAAGTACTTTTATTGATGATCTCGTTACAAGCTGATACAATTCTTTCCAAGTACAATACACTTTGGATTACAAGTCACTTAGAACAAGTAGCCTAAACTTCAATGGAGATTAGAATCTTCAAATCCATGTTGGATGTATGTGATCTTTTTCTCGAAGTTGTTTGTAACGTTCTTCGTGTCTTGAGAGCTTTGAGCGTTGGATTGGTTTGGAATGCAGCAGAGTAACGGCGCTTGAAGAGAATGAACCAAAAGTCCCTTGAATGTTGGAGGTGGCCATGTATTTATAGGCAAATTTCTGGGCTGGAATTGTTTAAGTCATGAGTCGTGACCGACTCAGGATGAGTCGTAAGTCGTGACCGACTTAAATATCACGAGTCAGCAGGCAGCGACATAAGGGAAGCGGCATTGAGTTTGCTCCTTGTTGCTTAGGTCGCTAGCGACTTATAATAGGTCATTAGACATCTTAAGTCACTTAAGTCGTTTGAAAACTTAGGTCAGTCTGCCACATGAGTTGTTAACTCCATGAGTCGTTTACCCGTTGAGTCGGCCGTTACTTTTAAGTCGCTAAGGCTATAACCCGGTGAGTCGCTGTCCCTCCTGAGTCGTTGAGTCGTAACCCTTCAAGGCCGTTGAGTAGGTAACTCCTTAAGGACGTTGAGTGGGACTATTCTCTTAAGCTGCTAAGGTTACTAAGTTGTTTGCCTGTTGAGTCATAACCCTTCAAGGTCGTTGAGTCGTAACCCTTCAAGGTCGTTGAGTCGGTAACTCCTTTGAGCCGTAACCCTTTAAGTCGCTTTGAGCTATAGGTCATTAGCTTAGTTAGTCGGTGATTCGATGAGTCCTGAGGCTTCCTGAGTCGTAGATCCTTCCTGAGCCGTTAAACAACTTAAGTCGTGGCTCACCCCAGGCCTTAACTCGTTGATTTCTTTGACTCGTGAGCTGGAACGGGGTTAACACATGGCGTCCCACATATCGACCAGAATCCATAAACACTCTACCGATAAGTCAACACAATATAAAACAAATTTTTATTCACTAACAAATACGCGCTCATATCTATTAATACTCTCAAACTCATTCTAGAGTACTATAGACTCTATTCTATGAGTAATTCCCACCAGAGCCAAGGTTGTCGCCAACCCAAGCTCTGATACCAAGTGTATTGACCCGCAAATCCATACCCCTTGAGTCAACACTATTCTACGACAATCAACTCAAGTTGTACATAAATACGAACCATTTGGGTTTAAGAAGAAGAGGTAGAAGAAGAGAAAACAAGTTCAACATCAGAATCTAACCATCGCAGCGGAATAAAATATAATAGATAATAAATAATCTTTACTCAATCAAATTTATCTCTGTTTATATATATTACATAAATCCGAGTACATCAATCACAACTCAACATCAATATCATACAAATGGATACTCAACAACTCAACACAGCGGAATATGTATATATATACAAGTACGGGAGTACGTATTGCCATCCTGCTCGTCTCCTGAGCTTCACAGCATCATATCCTGTATTCTATAATACTCGGTCTGACCCGAGCATTATAGTTAAATAATACCCGAGTCAGTCTGGAATACCAGCGTGAGAAAATCACACCCAATTGATTATTAAAGTTTCAAAAATCCTTTGAAAACAAAAGCATCTCGTAAGACCACGCCATAAATAAACATGTCGGGTTTTTACCTTACGATAGCTAAAACAATTTTTATAGAAATCCTTTGATATTATAATAGGGTCTATATTCAAATACTTATAAAATAGCCGAAATTGTTACATGATTAAATTCCAGCTACTAGCCACAGAGTGGGTAATACAAACAAAACTCGTACAAGGCTCGTAGGGAAAATGGATTTCCAACTAATGACTAGGCACTGGGGTACCACCTGTCACAGTACGGGGCCTAGATCACCGTACCGAGGATTACTCCCTTCATCCCCTGCAACACAAGGCGGAACCATCCCTTACTGGACAGTCCCGAGTGAGATCACCCCGCGATTGGGATCAGCAACCGCCCACTAAGCCGAAATTAAAAGGGACATCTAGACTGGAATGATCTCACCCTGCTTGGGTGCTACCCACCTAGCCTTGCTGCATAACCCCTGATTTTCAGTCATTCCCATTTGATGAGGCTTGAGGCTTAGCGTTACCTTTAGAACGTTTCACTTAGAATGCCCATCGTCCACCTGACGATGTTTCGCAAGCATTCATCCATACAAGTCCGTCCCGGGTTCGAACGGAACCGAAGGCACTATTCTTACCACATCCATTTTGGAATTATCCTCAGGATTAGTAGCGACTAGCCCTTGCACTTCACTGCTCCATCTTCGACTCCGAACACGTTTTTCGCACGAAACGTACAAACCGGATCGAAGTGGTTTTCGAGAAATAAATCTCGATCCTGGTCTCTTCGAAACGATCAACGCAGTTGGCCAAAATTGATAGTCGGTTATTTAACTATCAATTAATATTCACAAACAACCATCCAACTATAAATAATTTTCCAAATTATTTATTACCCTAAAAAATATCTTCACAAGATATATTTCTATTTTCAACTCTTGAAAACAGTTTCAATACCATCTTTCTTTCCAGAATAAACTTTCCCATATATTTTCTATCCCCATTGAAATTACCAAGCACAAAACTAGATTTTAAAAATAATTTTAAAACACTTTACTTTGAAATATATACTTTTAAAACATTTAAATTAAAAACTATTTTAATAGTTTGTTAAAAATACATACTATACGAATATTTAAAAATAAAGTTACTAAATAAATAAATAAAAACTAGTTTTTCACTTTTACAAAACAAAACACCAAATCACTTTTTAAATAATTACTTCTATAATAAATTAAAAGGAAATACTTACTTTAGACTTTAAATATTAGAAATAATAAATTTTTCAAAACATACCTTTTAAAAAAAATTAAAACTATTAACTTATACTTAAAAATTTACTTAAAAACGTTCTTGGTTATTCAGGGAGAATTTCCAACTTCAATCAATTGAATCAATTTTCCAAATTGATTCCATTTGAAATAAATTTCTTTAATTACTCAATTCATTTCAAATTTCATTTATTATGGACTTTATTATTATTGTTACTATTTCTCGTTTGATTTAAAATTCTTTAATTGAAATATACAAATCTCGGCTACTTCCAAATTTCTTCCTTATTCTTTCAATAATTTAAATCTTTAAATTTTAAATAAATGTTTTGTTCTTTAAAAATAATAATACTGAAATTTAAAATTCATTAATCTTCTATTTATTTAAAATTACCCTTTCTATACTCAAGATTTATTCATTAGAAATTTTTACATTACTTTATTTCTTTTCCCAATTCATTCTTAAATTTATTCAAATTTTCTATAATTGTTTCACTTACAAATTCACTTCTTTTATTTTCTTTCCAACAATCCAATTTATATATATTTTTTTGGAATTCATTATATCCAAATATATCAAATCAAACCATAACATTTAATAGTATAATATAACTCATCATAGAATATCAATATTCACAGCAGAGAATATTAAGTAATTTAAATAAATGTTGAGGGGTCCAGTTGGATCCCTCCAACCTGTTTTCCCTGCATCCACAGACGTTAGCACAGTATAAAATTCCAATTCCAGAATATACCATAATATAGCACAACAATCAATTTCAACCATTCAAACAATTATATAAATTTAATCATTTAAATTAACTGGGTGAGATTAACTCACCTTTGCATTCGTTTGCAGTCCACTTCAATTTTGTCTTGGTTTTCCCGATTTATAACCTTGTATACATAGTTATACAGTTTATATATATTTGAACTATTCAAATAACCAATTACCATGTACTAATTTATTTTAAATTAACAAATTTGGTTATGAATGATTAATTCAATTTCAACTAATTATTTATAATTAATTATTTTTAAGAACTCATACAAATTAAATAATTTATTTAAACAAGCTAATCACCGTAATACTTTAATTAAAAATAAACTAGTAAATTTAGAATGGATATAAGTTTTTCAATTAGAAACTACATATATACAATGTTTTAAAACAATCCATATAGACTTTAAAAGTCGAATTTTATATGAATCCCTATATTTTCCATTTACTGAAAATAATACTTTACTGACTAGACTTACAAATTGAAGAAATAAATTGCTTTGTAGACTTACTGCACTATTATTTTTATTTTTATTTCCTATTAGTTCCAATATACGTACTCACATAGATGTGTTATAAGTTTTAAATCAACAACCGTAACATCTAAGATAATTTAAATCAAAATGTTAAATTTTTAACTTTTGTCGAAATTTTCCCGAACTACATCAGGATTTGAAAACAATAACATGGGTAAATTAAATTTGGAGAATAGGTCGAGAAATCGCTGCACCTGATTCGTGACCACCGCCACCCTACTCGCGATTCCCTTCTACCGTGCCCGTCCAAACCCTAGCCCCGCCATCACGAGACCCAAGTCGACAACATCGCACCCAAATGCACTTCATCATTCTCCGCCTGCAGGTGCGAATCGTCCATGGCACCCTCGAACTCGAACGCGCGACACACGATTCCAATGCGCGCCTCAAAGATAGGCTCCGACGAACAAAAAGGGAAGCACATCTGGATCTGCTTCGAACAGATCTGAGCGAATCTCGAATGAATTGCGACACAAGAAGGCCACGGCCATTGCATCTCGAAGAAATGAATTCGATTTTTAGAAAGGGGAAATGACTATTATTATTTTTCGCACTGAATGGTAGAGGGGAGGAGAGGAACTCGACTTCTTTTTGTTCGGCCATTAGTTTCGTTTGAACGAGATGATTTTTTTTTAAAGGATTCGAACAAAGAGATTTTTATTTTCTTCAAGGAAGAGGAGAATGATATTTCTTCGGCTGTGAACATGAGGTAGAGGAGGAATGTTGTCTGCTTTGAAAAGGCAGGAGGCGTGTTATTAAAGACAAGGTAGGTCGGCCGAGAAAAATAGGGTGACGGCTGAGAAGAAGGCTGATGGGAAAGAATATCTGTTTTGTTGCCTTAGGTTATATAAATAAATATATGTTAAATTTTCTACACGTTTACTTACCGTACGCTCACACAACTACTCCAAATGCTACGAAATTTGAAATCTGATAATAATACACTATTTCGGATCCAATGGAACTAGTTTCGTCGAATTCCGAGACGGTGCGTCGGAAGGCTATTTTTAAATACAATTTAAACGATATATTTTTAAACGGAACAAATAAGTGTTAAATTCAAATTTTAAAACTTCTATTATCCTCAGCATTATCAATATAAATTTTTCGAGCCTTCAAATTATTTTTAACAGGCTTACAACTCCAGATTCAACATTTTACCCAACTTCCATTATTAAATTCAATGATTCGATTATCAAATAAATAGAGATATTCGAAATTCAAGTTAAAATTTCTCTATTGAATATTTAAAATCAATTAAATATCCCCATTTTAAAAGCTTGAAAATTCTGGGTCGTCACAATGGTACTGTTCCGTTTCAAATCCATGCACGCATTTCTAAAAGTCGTACGGCACTGTTTCGCCATTTCGGACGGATGTTGCACCTTGCACCGTGGATGTTGCACCATTTAGATATCGATTATTCGGACGGCCATAACTTCTGGCTCGATTAGAGTTACGGGAGCCATAACCTGTCAAAATGAAGGCCTCGATGAGTTCTACGGCTTTGACAGCTTTCAGCCGTCAACGGATAGATTAATGCCCAAAAAGGACAACCCGAATCTCAATAGGGTCTCGTAAGTTTTTTACCCTACGTTTTTTCGACACGTGGATTTCTACGGTAAAGCGGGATTACCGTGGCCCGTCTTCGACTTCCCATCGCTAGAGAGTGGTGCACCATGGTACTGTTCCGTTTCAAATCCATGCACGCATTTCTAAAAGTCATACGACACTGTTTCGCCATTTCGGACGGATGTTGCACCTTGCACCGTGGATGTTGCACCCTGTGGATATCGATTATTCGGACGGCCATAACTTCTAGCTCGTTTAGAGTTACGGGAGCCATAACTTGTCAAAACGAAGGCCTCGATGAGTTCTACGGCTTTGACAGCTTTTAGCTGTCAATGGATAGATTAATGCCCAAAAAGGACAACACGAATCTCAATCGGGTCTCGTAAGTTTTTTACCCTTCGTTTTTTCGACACGTGGATTTTTACGGTAAAAAGGGATTACGGTGGCTGGTCTTCGATTTACCATAACTTGAGAGTGGTGCACCATGGTACTGTTCCGTTTCAAATCTATGCACGAATTTCTAAAGGTCGTACGACACTGTTTCGCCATTTCGGACGGATGTTGCACCTTGCACCGTGGATGTTGCACCCTGTAGATATCGATTATTCGGACGGCCATAAAGTCTGGCTCAATTAGAATTACGGGAGCCATAACCTGTCAAAATGAAGGCCTCGATGAGTTCTACGGCTTTGACAGCTTTCAACCGTCAACGGATAGATTAATGCCCAAAAAGGACAACCAGAATCTCAATCAGGTCTCGTAAGTTTTTTAACCTTCGTTTTTTCGACACGTGGATTTTTACGGTAAAACGGGGTTACCGTGGCCCGTCTTCGACTTCCCATCACTGAAGAGTGATGCACCATGGTACTGTTCTGTTTCAAATCGATGCACGCATTTCTAAAAGTCGTACGACACTGTTTCTCCATTTCGGACGGATGTTGCACCTTGCACCCTGGATGTTGCACCCTGTAGATATCGATTATTCGGACGGCCGTAACTTCTGGCTCGTTTAGAATTACGGGAGCCATAACCTATCAAAACGAAGGCCTCGATGAGTTCTACGGCTTTATCAGCTTTTATCCGTCAACAGATAGATTAATGCCCAAAAAGGACAACCCGAATCTCAATCGGGTCTCGTAAGTTTTTTACCCGTCGTTTTTTCGACACGTGGATTTTTACGGTAAAACGGGATTACGGTGGCATGTCTTCGATTTACCATCGCTGGAGAGTGGTGCATCATGGTGCTGTTCCGTTTCAAATCCATGCACGAATTTCTAAAGGTCGTACGACACTGTTTCGCCATTTCGGACGGATGTTGCACCTTGCACCGTGGATGTTGCACCCTGTAGATATCGATTATTCGGAAGGCCATAACTTCTGGTTCGTTTAGAGTTACGGGAACCATAACCTGTCAAAACAAAGGCCTCGATGAGTTCTACGGCTTTGACAGCTTTCAGCCGTCAACGGATAGATTAATGCCCAAAAAGGACAACCCAAATCTCAATCGGGTCTCGTAAGTTTTTTACCCTTCGTTTTTTCGACACGTGGATTTTTACAGTAAAACGGGATTACGGTGGCCGGTCGTCGATTTACCATCGCTGGAGAGTGGTGCACCATGGTACTGTTCCGTTTCAAATCCATGCACGAATTTCTAAAGGTCGTACGGCACTGTTTCGCCATTTCGGACGGATGTTGCAGCTTGCACCGTGGATGTTGCACCCTGTAGATATCGATTATTCGGACGGCCATAACTTCTGGCTCGTTTAGAGTTACAGGAGCCATAACCTGTCATAACGAAGGCCTCGATGAGTTCTACGGCTTTGACAGCTTTCAGCCGTGAACGGATAGATTAATGCCCAAAAAGGACAACCCGAATCTCAATCGGGTCTCGTAAGTTTTTACCCTTCGTTTTTTCGACACGTGGATTTTTACGGTAAAACGGGATTACGGTGGCTGGTCTTCGACTTACCATCACTGGAGAGTGGTGCACCATGGTACTGTTCCGTTTCAAATCTATGCACGAATTTCTAAAGATCGTACGGCACTGTTTCGCCATTCCGGACAGATGTTGCACCTTGCACCGTGGATGTTGCACCCTGTAGATATCGATTATTCCGACGGCCATAACTTCTGGATCGTTTAGAGTTACGGGAGCCATAACCTGTCAAAATGAAGGCCTCGATGAGTTCTACGGCTTTGATAGCTTTCAGCCGTCAACGGATAGATTAATGCCCAAAAAGGACAACCCGAATCTCAACCGGGTCTCGTAAGTTTTTTACCCTTCGTTTTTTCGACACGTGGATTTTTACGGTAAAACGGGATTACAGTGGCTGGTCTTCGATTTACCATTGCTGGAGAGTGGTGCACCATGGTACTGTTCCGTTTCAAAACCATGCACGAATTTCTAAAGGTCGTACGGCAGTGTTTCGCCATTTCGGACGGATGTTGCACCTTGCACCGTGGATGTTGCACCCTGTAGATATCGATTATTCGGACGGCCATAACTTCTGGCTCGTTTAGAGTTACGGGAGCCATAACCTGTAAAAACGAAGGCCTCGATGAGTTCTACGGCTTTGACAGCTTTCAGCCGTCAACGGACAGATTAATGCCCAAAAAGGACAACCCGAATCTCAATCGGGTCTCGTAAGTTTTTTACCCTTCGTTTTTCGACACGTGGATTTTTACGGTAAAACGGGATTACGGTGGATGGTCTTCGATTTACCATCGCTGGAGAGTGGTGCACCATGGTACTGTTCCGTTTCAAATCCATGCACGAATTTCTAAGGGTCGTACGACACTGTTTCTCCATTTCGGACGGATGTTGCACCTTGCACCGTGGATGTTGCACCCTGTAGATATCGATTATTCGGACGGCCATAACTTCTGGCTCGTTTAGAGTTACGGGAGCCATAAACTGTCAAAACGAAAGCTTCGATGAGTTCTATGGCTTTGACAGCTTTCAACCGTCAACGGATAGATTAATGCCCAAAAAGGACAACCCGAATCTCAATCGGGTCTCGTAAGTTTTTTACCCTTCGTTTTTTCGACACATGGATTTTTACGGTAAAACGGGATTACGGTGGCTGGTCTTCGATTTACCATCGCTGGAGAGTGGTGCACCATGGTACTATTCCATTTCAAATCCATGCAAGAATTTCTAAAGGTCGTACGGCACTGTTTCGCCATTTCGGACGGATGTTGCACCTTGCACCGTGGATGTTGCACCCTGTAGATATCGATTATTAGGACGGCCATAACTTCTGGCTCGTTTAGAGTTACGGGAGCCATAACCTGTCAAAACGAAGTCCTCGATGAGTTCTACGGCTTTGACAGCTTTCAGCCATCAATGGATAGATTAATGCCCAAAAAGGACAACCCGAATCTCAATCGGGTCTCGTAAGTTTTTTACCCTTCGTTTTTCGACACGTGGATTTTTACGGTAAAACGGGATTACGGTGGATGGTCTTCGATTTAACATCGCTGGAGAGTGGTGCACCATGGTACTGTTCCGTTTCAAATCCATGCATGAATTTCTAAAGGTCGTACGGCACTGTTTCGCCATTTCGGACGGATGTTGCACCTCGCACCGTGGATGTTGCACCCTGTAGATATCGATTATTCGGACGACCATAACTTCTGGCTCGTTTAGAGTTATGGGAGCCATAACCTGTCAAAACGAAGGCATCGATGAGTTCTACGGCTTTGACAGCTTTCAGCCGTTAACGGATAGATTAATGCCCAAAAAGGACAACCCGAATCTCAATCGGGTCTCGTAAGTTTTTTGCCCTTCGTTTTTTCGACACGTGGATTTTTACGGTAAAACGGGATTACGGTGGCTGGTCTTCGCTTTATCATCGCTGGAGAGTGGTGTACCATGGTCCTGTTCCGTTTCAAATCCATGCACGAATTTCAAAAGGTCGTACGGCACTGTTTCGCCATTTCGGACGGATGTTGCACCTTGCACCGCGGAAGTTGCACCCTGTAGATATCGATTATTCGGACGGCCATAACTTCTGGCTCGTTTAGAGTTACGGGAGCCATAACCTGTCAAAACGAAGGCCTTGATGAGTTCTACGGCTTTGACCGCTTTAGCCATCAATGGATAGATTAATGCCCAAAAAGGACAACCCGAATCTCAATCGGGTCTCGTAAGTTTTTTACACTTCGTTTTTTCGACACGTGGATTTTTACGGTAAAACGGGATTACGGTGGATGGTCTTCGATTTACCATCGCTGGAGAGTGGTGCACCATGGTACTGTTCCGTTTCAAATCCATGAATGCATTTCTAAAGGTCGTACGACACTGTTTCGCCATTTTGGACGGATGTTGCACCTTGCACCGTGGATGTTGCACCTTGTGGATATCGATTATTCGGACGGCCATAACTGCTGGCTCGTTTTGAGTTACGGGAGCCATAACCTGTCAAAACGAAGGCCTCGATAAGTTCTACGGCTTTGACAGCTTTCAGCCATCAACGGATAGAGTAATGCCCAAAAAGGACAACCCGAATCTCAATCCGGTCTCGTAAGTTTTTACCCTTCGTTTTTTCGACACATGGATTTTTACGGTAAAACGGGATTACGGTGGCTGGTCTTTCGATTCACCATCGCTAGAGAGTGGTGTACCATGGTACTGTTCCATTTATAATCTATGCACGAATTTCTAAAGGTCGTACGGCACTGTTTCGCCATTTCGGACGGATGTTGCACCTTGCACCGTGGATGTTGCACCCTGTAGATATCTATTATTCGGACGGCCATAACTTCTGGATCGTTTAGAGTTACGGGAGATATAACCTGTCAAAACGAAGGCCTCGATGAGCTCTACGGCTTTGACAGCTTTCAGCCGTCAACGGATAGATTAATGCCCAAAAAGGACAACCTGAATCTCGATCGGGTCTCGTAAGTTTTTTACCCTTCGTTTTTTCGACACGTGGATTTTTACGGTTAAACGTGATTACGGTGGCTGGTCTTCGATTTACCATCGCTGAAGAGTGGTGCACCATGGTACTGTTCCGTTTCAAATCCATGCACGAATTTCTAAAGGTCTTACGACATAGTTTCGCCATTTCGGACGGATGTTGCACCTTGCACCGTGGATGTTGCACCCTGCAGATATCGATTATTTGGACGGCCATAACTTCTGGCTTGTTTAGAGTTACGGGAGCCATAATCTGTCAAAACGAAGGCCTCGATGAGTTCTACGGCTTTGACAGCTTTCAGCCGTCAACGGATAGATTAATGCCCAAAAAGGACAACCCGAATCTCAATCGGGTCTCGTAAGTTTTTTACCCTTCGTTTTTTCGACACGTGGATTTTTACGGTAAAACGTGATTACGGTGGCTGGTCTTCGATTTACCATCGCTGGAGAGTGGTGCACCATGGTACTGTTCCGTTTCAAATCCATGCACGAATTTCTAAAGGTCGTACGGCACTGTTTCGCCATTTTGGACGGATGTTGCACCATGCACCGTGGATGTTGCACCCTGTAGATATCGATTATTCGGACGGCCATAACTTCTGGCTCGTTTAGAGTTACGGGAGCCATAACCTGTCAAAACGAAGGCCTCGATGAGTTCTACGGGTTTGACCGCTTTCAGCCGTCAACGGATAGATTAATGCCCAAAAAGGACAACCCGAATCTCAATCGGGTCTCGTAAGTTTTTTACCCTTCGTTTTTTCGACACGTGGATTTTTACGGTAAAACGGGATTACGGTGGCTGGTCTTCGGTTTACCATCGCTGGAGAGTGGTGCACCGTGGTACTGTTCCGTTTCAAATCCATGCACGAATTTCTAAAGGTCGTACGACACTGTTTCGCCATTTCGGACGGATGTTGCACCTTGCACCGTGGATGTTGCACCCTGTAGATATTGATTACTCGGAGGACCATAACTTTTGGCTCGTTTAGAGTTACGGGTGCCATAACCTGTCAAAACGAAGGCCTCGATGAGTTCTACGGCTTTGACAGCTTTCAGCCGTCAACGGATAGATTAATGCTCAAAAAGGACAACCCGAATCTCAATCGGGTCTCGTAAGTTTTTTACCCTTCGTTTTTTCGACAAGTGGAATTTTACGGTAAAACGGGATTACGGTGGCTGGTCTTCGATTTACCATCGTTGGAGAGTGGTGCACCATGGTACTGTTCCGTTTCAATTCATGAATGCATTTCTAAAGGTCGTGCGGCTCTGTTTCGCCATTTTTGACGGATGTTGCACCTTGCACCGTGGATGTTGCACCCGGTGGATATCGATTATTCGGACGGCCATAACTTCTGGCTCGTTTTGAGTTACGGGAGCCATAACCTGTCAAAACGAAGGCATCGACATGTTCTACGGGTTTGATAGCTTTCAGCGATCAACGGATAGATTAATGCCCAAAAAGGACAACCCGAATCTCAATCGGGTCTCGTAAGTTTTTTACCCTTCGTTTTTTCGACACATGGATTTTTACGGTAAAACGGGATTACCGTGGCCCATCTTCGACTTCCTATTGCTGGAGAGTTGTGCACCATGGTACTGTTCCGTTTCAAATCCATGCACGCATTTCTAAAAGTCGTACGGCACTGTTTCGCCATTTCGTACGGATGTTGCACCTTGCATCGTGAATGTTGCACCCTGTAGATATCGATTATTCGGACGGCCATAACTTCTGGCTCGATTAGTGTTACGGGAGCCATAACCTGTCAAAACGAAGGCCTCGATGAGTTCTACGGCTTTGACTGCTTTCAGCCGTCAACTGATCGATTAATGCCCAAATAGGACAACCCGAATCTCAATCGGGTCTCGTAAGTTTTTTACCCTTCGTTTTTTCGACATGTGGATTTTTACGGTAAAACGGGATTATCGTGGCCCGTCTTCGACTTCCCATCGCTGGAGAGTGGTTCACCAGGTACTGTTCCGTTTCAAATCCATGCACGCATTTCTAAAAGTCATACGGCACTATTTCGCCATTTCGGACGGATGTTGCACCGTGCACCGTGGATGTTGCACCCTGTAGATATCGATTATTCGGACGGCCATAACTTCTGGCTCGTTTAGAGTTACGGGAGCCATAACCTGTCAAAACGAAGGCCTCGATGAGTTCTACGGCTTTGACAGCTTTCAGCCGTTAAAGGATAGATGACTGCCAAAAAAGGACAACCCGAATCTCAATCGGGTCTTGTAAGTTTTTTACCCTTCGTTTTTTCGACACGTGGATTTTTACGGTAAAACGGGATTACCGTGGCCCGTCTTCGACTTTCCATCGCTGACGAGTGGTGCACCATGGTACTGTTCTGTTTCAAATCCATGCGTGCATTTCTCCAAGTCGTACGACACTGTTTCGCCATTACGGACGGATGTTGCACCTTGCACCGTGGATGTTGCACCCAATGGATATTGATTATTCGGACGGCCATAACTTCTGGCTCGTTTAGAGTTACGGGAGCCATAACCTGTCGAAACGAAGGCCTCGATGAGTTCTACGGCTTTGATAGCTTTCAGCCGTCAACGGATAGATTAATGCCCAAAAAGGACAACCCGAATCTCTATCGGGTCTCGTAAGTTTTTTACCCTTCGTTTTTTCGACACGTGGATTTTTACGGTAAAACGGGATTACCGTGGCCCGTCTTCGACTTCCCATCGCTGGAGAGTGGTGCACCATGGTACTATTCCGTTTCAAATCCATGCACGCATTTCTAAAAGTCGTACGGCACTGTTTCGCCATTTCGGACGGATGTTGCACCTTGCACCGTGGATGTTGCACCCTGTAGATATCAATTATTCGGACGGCCATGACTTCTGGCTCGATTAGAGTTACGGGAGCCATAACCTGTCAAAATGAAGGCCTCGATGAGTTCTATGGCTTTGACAGCTTTCAGCCGTCAACGGACAGATTAATGCCCAAAAAGGACAACCCGAATCTCAATCGGGTCTCGTAAGTTTTTACCCTACGTTTTTTCGACACATGGATTTTTACGGTAAAACGGGATTACCGTGGCCCGTCTTCGACTTCCCATCGCTGGAGAGTGGTGCACCATGGTACTGTTCCGTTTCAAATCCATGCACGCATTTCTAAAAGTCATACGGCACTGTTTCGCCATTTCGGACGGATGTTGCACCTTGCACCGTGGATGTTGCACCCTAAAGATATCGATTATTCGGACGGCCATAACATCTGACTCGTTTAGAGTTACGGGAGCCATAACCTGTCAAAACGAAGGCCTCGATGAGTTCTACGGCTTTGACGGCTTTCAGCCGTCAACGGATAGATTAATGCCCAAAAAGGACAACCCGAATCTCAATCGGGTCTCGTAAGTTTTTTACCCTTCGTTTTTTCGACACGTGGATTTTTACGGTAAAACGTGATTACGGTGGCCGGTCTTCGATTTACCATCGCTGGAGAGTTGTGCACCATGGTACTGTTCCGTTTCAAATCCATGCACGAATTTCTAAAGGTCGTACGGCACAGTTTTGCCATTTCGGACGGATGTTGCACCTTGCACCGTGGATGTTGCACCCTGTAGATATCGATTATTCGGACGACCATAACTTCTGGCTCATTTAGAGTTACGGGAGCCATAACCTGTCAAAACGAAGGCCTCGATGAGTTCTACGGGTTTGACTGCTTTCAGCCGTCAACGGATAGATTAATGCTCAAAAAGGACAACCCGAATCTCAATCAGGTCTCGTAAGTTTTTTACCCTTCGTTTTTTCGACACGTGGATTTTTATGGTAAAACGGGATTACGGTGGCTGGTTTTCGACTTACCATCACCGGAGAGTGGTGCACCATGGTACTGTTCCGTTTCAAATCTATGCATGAATTTCTAAAGGTTGTACGGCACTGTTTCACCATTTCGGACGGATGTTGCACCTTGCACCGTGGATGTTGCACCCTGTAGATATCGATTATTCGGACGGCCATAACTTCTGGTTCGTTTAGAGTTACGAGAGCCATAACCTGTCAAAACGAAGGCCTTGATGAGTTCTACGGCTTTGACAGCTTTCAGTCGTCAACGGATAGATTAATGGCCAAAATGGACAACCCGAATCTTAATCGGGTCTCGTAAGTTTTTTACCCTTCATTTTTTCGACACGTGGTTTTTACGGTAAAACGGGATTACCGTGACCCGTCTTCGACTTCCCATCGCTGGAGAGTTGTGCACCATGGTACTATTCCGTTTCTAATCCATGCACGCATTACTAAAAGTCGTACGGCACTGTTTCGTCATTTCGGACGGATGTTGCACCTTGCACCGTGGAGTTGCACCCTGTAGATATCGATTATTCGGACGGCCATAACTTCTGGCTCGTTTAGAGTTACGGGAGCCATAAACTGTCAAGACGAAGGCCTCGATGAGTTCTACGGCTTTGACAGCTTTCAGCCGTCAACGGATAGATTAATGCCCAAAAAGGAAAACCCGAATCTCAATCGGGTCTCGTAAGTTTTTTGCCCTTCGTTTTTTCGACACGTGGATTTTTACGGTAAAACGGGATTACCGTGGCCCGTCTTCGACTTCCCATCGCTGGAAAGTGGTGCACCATGGTACTGTTCCGTTTCAAATCCATGCACACATTTCTAAAAGTCGTACGGCACTGTTTCTCCATTTCGGACGGATGTTGCACCTCGCACCGTGGATGTTGCACCCTGTAGATATCGATTATTCGGACGGCCATAAATTCTGGCTCGTTTAGAGTTACGGGAGCCATAACTGTCAAAACGAAGGCCTCGATGAGTTCTACGGCTTTAACAGTTTTCAGCCGTCAACGGATAGATTAATGCCCAAAAAGGACAACCCGAATCTCAATCGGGTCTCGTAAGTTTTTTACCCTTCGTTTTTTCGACACGTGGATTTTTATGGTAAAACGGGATTACCGTGGCCCGTCTTCGACTCCCCATCGCTGGAGAGTGGTGCACCATGGTACTGTTCCGTTTCAAATCCATGCACACATTTCTAAAAGTCGTACGGCACTGTTTCTCCATTTCGGACGGATGTTGCATCTTGCACCGTGGATGTTGCACCCTATAGATATCGATTATTCGGACGGCCATAACTTCTGGCTCGATTAGAGTTACGGGAGCCATAACCTGTTAAAATGAAGGCCTCGATGAGTTCTATGGCTTTGACAGCTTTCAGCCGTCAACGGATAGATTAATGCGCAAAAAGGATAACCCGAATCTCAATCGGGTCTCGTAAGTTTTTTACCCTACGTTTTTTCGACACGTGGATTTTTACGGTAAAACGGGATTACCGTGGCCCGTCTTCGACTTCCCATCGCTGGAGAGTGGTGCACCATGGCACTGTTCCGTTTCAAATCCATGCACGCATTTCTAAAAGTCATATGGCACTGTTTCGCCATTTCGGACGGATGTTGCACCTTGCACCGTGGATGTTGCACCCTGTAGATATCGATTATTCGGACGGCCATAACTTCTTGCTCGTTTAGAGTTACAGGAGCAATAACCTGTCAATACGAAGGCCTCGATGAGTTCTACAGCTTTGACAGCTTTCAGCCGTCAACGGATAGATTAATGCCCAAAAAGGACAACTCGAATCTCAATCGGGTCTCGTAAGTTTATTTACCCTTCGTTTTTTCGACACGTGGATTTTTACGGTAAAACAGGATTTCGGTGGCTGGTCTTCGATTTACCATAACTGGAGAGTGGTGCACCATGGTACTATTTCGTTTCAAATCTATGCATGAATTTCTAAAGGTCGTACGGCACTGTTTCGCCATTTCCGACGGATGTTGCACCTTGCACCATGGATTTTGCACTCTGTAGATATCGACTATTCGGACGGCCATAACTTCTGGATCGTTTAGAGTTACGGGAGCCATAACCTTTCAAAACGAAGGCCTCGATGAGTTCTACGGCTTTGACAGCTTTCAGCCGTTAAAGGATAGATTACTGCCCAAAAAGGACAACCCGAATCTCAATCGGGTCTCGTAAGTTTTTTACCCTTCGTTTTTTCGACACGTGGATTTTTACGGTAAAACGTGATTACGGTGGCCGGTCTTCGATTTACCATCGCTGGAGAGTGGTGCACCATGATACTGTTCCGTTTCAAATCCATGCACGAATTTCTAAAGGACGTATGGCACAGTTTTGCCATTTCGGACGGATGTTGCACCTTGCACCGTGGATGTTGCACCCTGTAGATATCGATTATTCGGACGGCCATAACTTCTGGCTCATTTAGAGTTACGGGAGCCATAACCTGTCAAAACGAAGGCCTCGATGTGTTCTACGGCTTTGACTGCTTTCAGCCGTCAACTGATCGATTAATGCCCAAATAGGACAACCCGAATCTCAATCGGGTCTCGTAAGTTTTTTACCCTTCGTTTTTTCGACATGTGGATTTTTACGGTAAAACGGGATTGTCGTGGCCCGTCTTCGACTTCCCATCGCTGGAGAGTGGTTCACCATGATACTGTTCCGTTTCAAATCCATGCACGCATTTCTAAAAGTCATACGGCACTATTTCGCCATTTCGGACGGATGTTGCATCGTGCACCGTAGATGTTGCACCCTGTAGATATCGATTATTCGGACGGCCATAACTTCTGGCTCGTTTAGAGTTACGGGAGCCATAACCTGTCAAAACGAAGGCCTCGATGAGTTCTATGGCTTTGACAGCTTTCAGCCGTTAAAGGATAGATTACTGCCCAAAAAGGACAACCCGAATCTCAATCGGGTCTCGCAAGTTTTTTACCCTTCGTTTTTTCGACACGTGGATTTTTACGGTAAAACGGGATTACCGTGGCCCGTCTTCGACTTTCCATCGCTGTCGAGTGGTGCACCATGGTACTGTTCTGTTTCAAATCCATGCGTGCATTTCTCCAAGTCGTACGACACTGTTTCGCCATTACGGACGGATGTTGCACCTTGCACCGTAGATGTTGCACCCTATAGATATTGATTATTCGGACGGCCATAACTTCTGGCTCGTTTAGAGTTACGGGAGCCATAACCTGTCGAAACGAAGGCCTCGATGAGTTCTACGGCTTTGATAGCTTTCAGCCGTCAACGGATATATTAATGCCCAAAAAGGACAACCCGAATCTCTATCGGGTCTCGTAAGTTTTTTACCCTTCGTTTTTTCGACACGTGGATTTTTACGGTAAAACGGGATTACCGTGGCCCGTCTTCGACTTCCCATCGCTGGAGAGTGGTGCACCATGGTACTGCTCCGTTTCAAATCCATGCACGCCTTTCTAAAAGTTGTACGGCACTGTTTCGCCATTTCGGACGGATGTTGCACCTTGCACCGTGGATGTTGCACCCTGTAGATATCAATTATTCGGACGGCCATGACTTCTGGCTCGATTAGAGTTACGGGAGCCATAACCTGTCAAAATGAAGGCCTCGATGAGTTCTATGTCTTTGACAGCTTTCAGCCGTCAACGGATAGATTAATGCCCAAAAAGGACAACCCGAATCTCAATCGGGTCTCGTAAGTTTTTACCCTACGTTTTTTCGACACATAGATTTTTACGGTAAAACGGGATTACCGTGGCCCGTCTTCGACTTCCCATCGCTGGAGAGTGGTGCACCATGGTACTGTTCCATTTCAAATCCATGCACGCATTTCTAAAAGCCATACGGCAATGTTTCGCCATTTCGGACGGATGTTGCACCTTGCACCGTGGATGTTGCACCCTAAAGATATCGATTATTCGGACGGCCATAACATCTGGCTCGTTTAGAGTTACGGGAGCCATAACCCGTCAAAACGAAGGCCTCGATGATTTCTACGGCTTTGACGGCTTTCAGCCGTCAACGGATAGATTAATGCCAAAAAAGGACAACCCGAATCTCAATCGGGTCTCGTAAGTTTTTTACCCTTCGTTTTTTCGACACGTGGATTTTTACGGTAAAACGTGATTACGGTGGTCGGTCTTCGATTTACCATCGCTGGAGAGTGGTGCACCATGGTACTGTTCCGTTTTAAATCCATGAACGAATTTCTAAAGGTCGTACGACACAGTTTTGCCATTTCGGACGGATGTTGCACCTTGCACCGTGGATGTTGCACCCTGTAGAAATCGATTATTCGGACGGCCATAACTTCTGACTCATTTAGAGTTACGGGAGCCATAAACTGTCAAAACGAAGGCCTCGATGAGTTCTACGGGTTTGACTGCTTTCAGCCGTCAACGGATAGATTAATGCTCAAAAAGGACAACCCGAATCTCAATCAGGTCTCGTAAGTTTTTACCCTTCGTTTTTTCGACACGTGGATTTTTATGGTAAAACGGGATTACAGTGGCTGGTTTTCGACTTACCATCACCAGAGAGTGGTGCACCATGGTACTGTTCCGTTTCAAATCGATGCATGAATTTCTAAAGGTCGTACGGCACTGTTTCACCATTTCGGACGGATGTTGCACCTTGCACCGTGGATGTTGCACCCTGTAGATATCCATTATTCGGACGGCCATAACTTCTGGTTCGTTTAGAGTTACGGGAGCCATAACCTGTCAAAACGAAGGCCTCGATGAGTTCTACGGCTTTGATAGCTTTCAGTCGTCAACGGATAGATTAATGCCCAAAATGGACAACCCGAATCTCAATCGGGTCTCGTAAGTTTTTTACCCTTCGTTTTTTCGACACGTGGTTTTTACGGTAAAACGGGATTACCGTGGCCCGTCTTCGACTTCCCATCGCTGGAGAGTTGTGCACCATGGTACTATTCCGTTTCAAATCCATGCACGGATTACTAAAAGTCGTACGGCACTGTTTCGTCATTTCGGACGGATGTTGCACCTTGCACCGTGGAGTTGCACCCTGTAGATATCGATTATTCGGACGGCCATAACTTCTGGCTCGTTTAGAGTTACGGGAGCCATAAACTGTCAAGACGAAGGCCTCGATGAGTTCTACGGCTTTGACAGCTTTCAACCGTCAACGGATAGATTAATGCCCAAAAAGGAAAACCCGAATCTCAGTCGGGTCTCGTAAGTTTTTTGCCCTTCGTTTTTTCGACACGTGGATTTTTACGGTAAAACGGGATTACCGTGGCCCGTCTTCGACTTCCCTTCGCTGGAAAGTGGTGCACCATGGTACTGTTCCGTTTCAAATCCATGCACACATTTCTAAAAGTCGTACGGCACTGTTTCGCCATTTCGGACGGATGTTGCACCTTGCACCGTGGATGTTGCACCCTGTAGATATCGATTATTCGGACGGCCATAACTTCTGGCTCGTTTAGAGTTACGGGAGCCATAACTGTCAAAACGAAGGCCTCGATGAGTTCTACGGCTTTAACAGTTTTCAGCCGTCAACGGATAGATTAATGCCCAAAAAGGACAACCCGAATCTCAATCGGGTCTCGTAAGTTTTTTACCCTTCGTTTTTTCGACACGTGGATTTTTACGGTAAAACGGGATTACCGTGGCCCGTCTTCGACTTCCCATCGCTGGAGAGTGGTGCACCATGGTACTGTTCTGTTTCAAATCCATGCACGCATTTCTAAAAGTCGTACGGCACTGTTTCTCCATTTCGGACGGATGTTGCATCTTGCACCGTGGATGTTGCACCCTGTAGATATCGATTATTCGGACGGCCATAACTTCTGGCTCGATTAGAGTTACGGGAGCCATAATCTGTCAAAATGAAGGCCTCGATGAGTTCTACGGGTTTGACAGGTTTCAGCCGTCAACGGATAGATTAATGCGCAAAAAGGATAACCCGAATCTCAATCGGGTCTCGTATGTTTTTTTACCCTACGTTTTTTCGACACGTGGATTTTTACGGTAAAACGGGATTACCGTGGCCCGTCTTCGACTTCCCATCGCTGGAGAGTGGTGCACCATGGTACTGTTCCGTTTCAAATCCATGCACGCATTTCTAAAAGTCATACGGCACTGTTTCGCCATTTCGGACGGATGTTGCACCTTGCACCGTGGATGTTGCACCCTGTAGATATCGATTATTCGGACGGCCATAACTTCTGGCTCGTTTAGAGTTACGGGAGCAATAACCTGTCAATACGAAGGCCTCGATGAGTTCTACGGCTTTGACAGCTTTCAGCCGTCAACGGATAGATTAATGCCCAAAAAGGACAACCCGAATCTCAATCGGGTCTCGTAAGTTTATTTACCCTTCGTTTTTTCGACACGTGGATTTTTACGGTAAAACAGGATTTCGGTGGCTGGTCTTCGATTTACCATCCCTGGAGAGTGGTGCACCATGGTACTGTTCCGTTTCAAATCCATGCACGAATTTCTAAAGGACGTACGACACTGTTTCGCCATTTCGGACGGATGTTGCACCTAGCACCATGGATTTTGCACTCTGTAGATATCGATTATTCGGACGGCCATAACTTCTGGATCGTTTAGAGTTACGGGAGCCATAACCTTTCAAAACGAAGGCCTCGATGAGTTCTACGGCTTTGATAGCTTTCAGCCGTCAACGGATAGATTAATGCCCAAAAAGGACAACCCGAATCTCAATCGGGTCTCATAAGTTTTTTACCCTTCGTTTTTTCGACACGTGGATTTTTACGGTAAAACGGGATTACGGTGGCCGGTCTTCGATTTACCATCGCTGGAGAGTGGTGCACCATGGTACTGTTCCGTTTCAAATCCATGCACGAATTTCTAAATGTCGTACGACAGTGTTTCGCCATTTCGGACGGATGTTGCACCTTGCACCGTGGATGTTGCACCCTGTAGATATCGATTATTCGGGCAGGCGTCAACGGATCGATTAATGCCCAAAAAGGACAATCCAAATCTTAATCGGGGCTCGTAAGTTTTTTACCCTTCGTTTTTTCGACACGTGGATTTTTATGGTAAAACGGGATTACGGTGGCTGGTCTTCGACTTACCATCACTGGAGAGTGGTGCACCATGGTACTGTTCCATTTCAAATCCATGCACACATTTCTAAAGGTCGTACGGCACTGTTTCGCCATTTCGGACGGATGTTGCACCTTGCAAGGTGGATGTTGCACCCTGTAGATATCGATTATTCGGACGGCCATAACTTCTGGCTCGATTAGAGTTACGGGAGCCATAATCTGTCAAAATGAAGGCCTCGATGAGTTCTACGGGTTTGACAGGTTTCAGCCGTCAACGGATAGATTAATGCGCAAAAAGGATAACCCGAATCTCAATCGGGTCTCGTATGTTTTTTTACCCTACGTTTTTTCGACACGTGGATTTTTACGGTAAAACGGGATTACCGTGGCCCGTCTTCGACTTCCCATCGCTGGAGAGTGGTGCACCATGGTACTGTTCCGTTTCAAATCCATGCACGCATTTCTAAAAGTCATACGGCACTGTTTCGCCATTTCGGACGGATGTTGCACCTTGCACCGTGGATGTTGCACCCTGTAGATATCGATTATTCGGACGGCCATAACTTCTGGCTCGTTTAGAGTTACGGGAGCAATAACCTGTCAATACGAAGGCCTCGATGAGTTCTACGGCTTTGACAGCTTTCAGCCGTCAACGGATAGATTAATGCCCAAAAAGGACAACCCGAATCTCAATCGGGCCTCGTAAGTTTTTTACCCTTCGTTTTTTCGACACGTGGATTTTTACGGTAAAACGGGATTACGGTGGCTGGTCTTCGATTTACCATCGCTGGAGAGTGGTGCACCATGGAACTGTTTCGTTTCAAATCCATGCACAAATTTCTAATGGTCGTACGGCAGCGTTTCGCCATTTCGGACGGATGTTGTACCTTGCACCGTGGATGTTGCACCCTGTAGATATCGATTATTCGGACGGCCATAACTTCTGGCTCGTTTAGAGTTACGGGAGCGATAACCTGTCAAAACGAAGGCCTCGATGAGTTCTACGGCTTTGACAGCTTTCAGCCGTCAACGGACAGATTAATGCCCAAAAAAGACAACCCGAATCTCAATTGGGTCTCGTAAGTTTTTTACCCTTCGTTTTTTCGACACGTGGATTTTTACGGTAAAACGGGATACCGGTGGCCGGTCTTCGATTTACCATCGCTGGACAGTGGTGCACCATGATACAGTTCCGTTTCAAATCCATGCACGAATTTCTAAAGGTCGTACGTCACTGTTTCGCCATTTCGGACGGATGTTGCACCTTGCACCGTGGATGTTGCACCCTGTAGATATCGATTATTCGGACGGCCATAAGTTCTGGCTCGTTTAGAGTTACGGGAGCCATAACCTGTCAAAACGAAGGCTTCAATGAGTTCTATGGCTTTGACAGCTTTCAGCCGTCAACGGATAGATTAATGCCCAAAAAGGACAACCCGAATCTCAATCGGGTCTCGTAAGTTTTTTACCCTTCGTTTTTTCGACACGTGGATTTTTACGGTAAAACGGGATTACGGTGGCTGGTCGTCGATTTACCATCGCTGGAGAGTGGTGCACCATGGTACTATTCCGTTTCAAATCCATTCACGAATTTCTAAAGGTCGTACGACACTGTTTCGCCATTTCGGACGGATGTTGCACCTTGCACCGTGGATGTTGCACCCTGTAGATATCGATTATTCGGACGGCCATAACTTCTGGCTCGTTTAGAGTTACGGGAGCCATAACTGTCAAAACGAAGGCCTCGATGAGTTCTATGGCTTTGACAGCTTTCAGCCGTCAACGGATAGATTAATGCCCAAAAAGGACAACCCGAATCTCAATCGGGTCTCGTAAGTTTTTTACCCTTCGTTTTTTCGACACGTGGATTTTTACGGTAAAACGGGATTACGGTGGCTGGTCGTCGATTTACCATCGCTGGAGAGTGGTGCACCATGGTACTATTCCGTTTCAAATCCATTCACGAATTTCTAAAGGTCGTACGACACTGTTTCGCCATTTCGGACGGATGTTGCACCTTGCACCGTGGATGTTGCACCCTGTAGATATCGATTATTCGGACGGCCATAACTTCTGGCTCGTTTAGAGTTACGGGAGTCATAACCTGTCAAAACGAAGGCCTCGATGAGTTCTACGGCTTTGACAGCTTTCAGCCATCAACGGATAGATTAATGCCCAAAAAGGACAACCCGAATCTCAATCGGGTCTCTTAAGTTTTTTACCCTTCGTTTTTTCGACACGTGGATTTTTACGGTAAAACGGGATTACGGTGGCTGGTCTTCGACTTCCCATCGCTGAAGAGTGGTGCACCATGGGACTATTCCGTTTCAAATCCATGCACGCATTTCTAAACGTCGTACGGCACTGTTTCGCCATTTCGGACGGATGTTGCACCTTGCACCGTGGATGTTGCACCCTGTAGATATCGTTTATTCGGACGGCCATAACTTCTGGCTCGTTTAGAGTTACGGGAGCCATAACCTGTCAAAACGAAGGCCTCGATGAGTTCTATGGCTTTGATAGCTTTCAGCCGTCAACGGATAGATTAATGCCCAAAAAGGACAACCCGAATATCAATCGGGCCTCGTAAGTTTTTTACCCTTCGTTTTTTCGACACGTGGATTTTTACGGTAAAACGGGATTACGGTGGCTGGTCTTCGATTTACCATCGCTGGAGAGTGGTGCACCATGGTACTGTTCCGTTTCAAATCCATGCACGAATTTCTAATGGTCGTACGGCAGTGTTTCGCCATTTCGGACGGGTCTTGCACCTTGCACCGTGGATGTTGCACCCTGTAGATATCGATTATTCGGACGGCCATAACTTCTGGCTCCTTTAGAGTTACGGGAGCCATACCTGTCAAAACGAAGGCCTCGATGAGTTCTACGGCTTTGACAGCTTTCAGCCGTCAACGGACAGATTAATGCCCAAAAAGGACAACCCGAATCTCAATCGGGTCTTGTAAGTTTTTTACCCTTCGTTTTTTCGACACGTGGATTTTTACGGTAAAACGGGATTACGGTGGCCGGTCTTCAATTTACCATCGCTGGAGAGTGGTGCACCATGATACTGTTCCGTTTCAAATCCATGCACGAATTTCTAAAGGTCGTACGTCACCGTTTCGACATTTCGGACGAATGTTGCACCTTGCACCGTGGATGTTGCACCCTGTAGATATCGATTATTCCGACGGCCATAAGTTCTGGCTCGTTTAAAGTTACGGGAGCCATAACCTGTCAAAACGAAGGCTTCAATGAGTTCTATGGCTTTGACAGCTTTCTGCTGTCAACGGATAGATTAATGCCCAAAAAGGATAACCCGAATCTCAATCGGGTCTCGTAAGTTTTTTACCCTTCGTTTTTTCGACACGTGGATTTTTACGGTAAAACGGGATTACGGTGGCTGGTCTTCGATTTACCATCGCTGGAGAGTGGTGCACCATGGTACTATTCCGTTTCAAATCCATTCACGAATTTCTAAAGGTCGTACGGCACTGTTTCGCCATTTCGGATGGATGTTGCACCTTGCACCGTGGATGTTGCACCCTGTAGATATCGATTATTCGGACGGCCATAACTTCTGGCTCGTTTAGAGTTACGGGAGCCATAACCTGTCAAAACGAAGGCCTCCATGAGTTCTACGGCTTTGACAGCTTTCAGCCGTCAACGGACAGATTAATGCCCAAAAAAGACAACCCGAATCTCAATTAGGTCTCGTAAGTTTTTTACCCTTCGTTTTTTCGACACGTGGATTTTTACGGTAAAACGGGATACCGGTGGCCGGTCTTCGATTTACCATCGCTGGACAGTGGTGCACCATGATACTGTTCCGTTTCAAATCCATGCACGAATTTCTAAAGGTCGTACGTCACTGTTTCGCCATTTCGGACGGATGTTGCACCTTGCACCGTGGATGTTGCACCCTGTAGATATCGATTATTCGGACGGCCATAACTTCTGGCTCGTTTAGAGTTACGGGAGCCATAACCTTTCAAAACGAAGGCTTCAATGAGTTCTATGGCTTTGACAGCTTTCAGCCGTCAACGGATAGATTAATGCCCAAAAAGGACAACCCGAATCTCAATCGGGTCTCGTAAGTTTTTTACCCTTCGTTTTTTCGACACGTGGATTTTTACGGTAAAACGGGATTACGGTGGCTGGTCGTCGATTTACCATCGCTGGAGAGTGGTGCACCATGGTACTATTCCGTTTCAAATCCATTCACGAATTTCTAAAGGTCGTACGACACTGTTTCGCCATTTCGGACGGATGTTGCACCTTGCACCGTGGATGTTGCACCCTGTAGATATCGATTATTCGGACGGCCATAACTTCTGGCTCGTTTAGAGTTACGGGAGCCATAACCTGTCAAAACGAAGGCTTCAATGAGTTCTATGGCTTTGACAGCTTTCAGCCGTCAACGGATAGATTAATGCCCAAAAAGGACAACCCGAATCTCAATCGGGTCTCGTAAGTTTTTTACCCTTCGTTTTTTCGACACGTGGATTTTTACGGTAAAACGGGATTACGGTGGCTGGTCTTCGACTTCCCATCGCTGAAGAGTGGTGCACCATGGGACTATTCCGTTTCAAATCCATGCACGCATTTCTAAACGTCGTACGGCACTGTTTCGCCATTTCGGACGGATGTTGCACCTTGCACCGTGGATGTTGCACCCTGTAGATATCGATTATTCGGACGGCCATAACTTCTGGCTCGTTTAGAGTTACGGGAGTCATAACCTGTCAAAACGAAGGCCTCGATGAGTTCTACGGCTTTGACAGCTTTCAGCCATCAACGGATAGATTAATGCCCAAAAAGGACAACCCGAATCTCAATCGGGTCTCTTAAGTTTTTTACCCTTCGTTTTTTCGACACGTGGATTTTTACGGTAAAACGGGATTACGGTGGCTGGTCTTCGACTTCCCATCGCTGAAGAGTGGTGCACCATGGGACTATTCCGTTTCAAATCCATGCACGCATTTCTAAACGTCGTACGGCACTGTTTCGCCATTTCGGACGGATGTTGCACCTTGCACCGTGGATGTTGCACCCTGTAGATATCGTTTATTCGGACGGCCATAACTTCTGGCTCGTTTAGAGTTACGGGAGCCATAACCTGTCAAAACGAAGGCCTCGATGAGTTCTATGGCTTTGATAGCTTTCAGCCGTCAACGGATAGATTAATGCCCAAAAAGGACAACCCGAATATCAATCGGGCCTCGTAAGTTTTTTACCCTTCGTTTTTTCGACACGTGGATTTTTACGGTAAAACGGGATTACGGTGGCTGGTCTTCGATTTACCATCGCTGGAGAGTGGTGCACCATGGTACTGTTCCGTTTCAAATCCATGCACGAATTTCTAATGGTCGTACGGCAGTGTTTCGCCATTTCGGACGGATCTTGCACCTTGCACCGTGGATGTTGCACCCTGTAGATATCGATTATTCGGACGGCCATAACTTCTGGCTCCTTTAGAGTTACGGGAGCCATACCTGTCAAAACGAAGGCCTCGATGAGTTCTACGGCTTTGACAGCTTTCAGCCGTCAACGGACAGATTAATGCCCAAAAAGGACAACCCGAATCTCAATCGGGTCTCGTAAGTTTTTTACCCTTCGTTTTTTCGACACGTGGATTTTTACGGTAAAACGGGATTACGGTGGCCGGTCTTCAATTTACCATCGCTGGAGAGTGGTGCACCATGATACTGTTCCGTTTCAAATCCATGCACGAATTTCTAAAGGTCGTACGTCACCGTTTCGACATTTCGGACGAATGTTGCACCTTGCACCGTGGATGTTGCACCCTGTAGATATCGATTATTCCGACGGCCATAAGTTCTGGCTCGTTTAAAGTTACGGGAGCCATAACCTGTCAAAACGAAGGCTTCAATGAGTTCTATGGCTTTGACAGCTTTCAGCCGTCAACGGATAGATTAATGCCCAAAAAGGACAACCCGAATCTCAATCGGGTCTCGTAAGTTTTTTACCCTTCGTTTTTTCGACACGTGGATTTTTACGGTAAAACGGGATTACGGTGGCTGGTCGTCGATTTACCATCGCTGGAGAGTGGTGCACCATGGTACTATTCCGTTTCAAATCCATTCACGAATTTCTAAAGGTCGTACGACACTGTTTCGCCATTTCGGACGGATGTTGCACCTTGCACCGTGGATGTTGCACCCTGTAGATATCGATTATTCGGACGGCCATAACTTCTGGCTCGTTTAGAGTTACGGGAGCCATAACCTGTCAAAACGAAGGCTTCAATGAGTTCTATGGCTTTGACAGCTTTCAGCCGTCAACGGATAGATTAATGCCCAAAAAGGACAACCCGAATCTCAATCGGGTCTCGTAAGTTTTTTACCCTTCGTTTTTTCGACACGTGGATTTTTACGGTAAAACGGGATTACGGTGGCTGGTCGTCGATTTACCATCGCTGGAGAGTGGTGCACCATGGTACTATTCCGTTTCAAATCCATTCACGAATTTCTAAAGGTCGTACGGCACTGTTTCGCCATTTCGGATGGATGTTGCACCTTGCACCGTGGATGTTGCACCCTGTAGATATCGATTATTCGGACGGCCATAACTTCTGGCTCGTTTAGAGTTACGGGAGCCATAACCTGTCAAAACGAAGGCCTCCATGAGTTCTACGGCTTTGACAGCTTTCAGCCGTCAACGGACAGATTAATGCCCAAAAAAGACAACCCGAATCTCAATTGGGTCTCGTAAGTTTTTTACCCTTCGTTTTTTCGACACATGGATTTTTACGGTAAAACGGGATACCGGTGGCCGGTCTTCGATTTACCATCGCTGGACAGTGGTGCACCATGATACTGTTCCGTTTCAAATCCATGCACGAATTTCTAAAGGTCGTACGTCACTGTTTCGCCATTTCGGACGGATGTTGCACCTTGCACCGTGGATGTTGCACCCTGTAGATATCGATTATTCGGACGGCCATAACTTCTGGCTCGTTTAGAGTTACGGGAGCCATAACCTGTCAAAACGAAGGCTTCAATGAGTTCTATGGCTTTGACAGCTTTCAGCCGTCAACGGATAGATTAATGCCCAAAAAGGACAACCCGAATCTCAATCGGGTCTCGTAAGTTTTTTACCCTTCGTTTTTTCGACACGTGGATTTTTACGGTAAAACGGGATTACGGTGGCTGGTCGTCGATTTACCATCGCTGGAGAGTGGTGCACCATGGTACTATTCCGTTTCAAATCCATTCACGAATTTCTAAAGGTCGTACGACACTGTTTCGCCATTTCGGACGGATGTTGCACCTTGCACCGTGGATGTTGCACCCTGTAGATATCGATTATTCGGACGGCCATAACTTCTGGCTCGTTTAGAGTTACGGGAGCCATAACCTGTCAAAACGAAGGCTTCAATGAGTTCTATGGCTTTGACAGCTTTCAGCCGTCAACGGATAGATTAATGCCCAAAAAGGACAACCCGAATCTCAATCGGGTCTCGTAAGTTTTTTACCCTTCGTTTTTTCGACACGTGGATTTTTACGGTAAAACGGGATTACGGTGGCTGGTCGTCGATTTACCATCGCTGGAGAGTGGTGCACCATGGTACTATTCCGTTTCAAATCCATTCACGAATTTCTAAAGGTCGTACGGCACTGTTTCGCCATTTCGGATGGATGTTGCACCTTGCACCGTGGATGTTGCACCCTGTAGATATCGATTATTCGGACGGCCATAACTTCTGGCTCGTTTAGAGTTACGGGAGCCATAACCTGTCAAAACGAAGGCCTCCATGAGTTCTACGGCTTTGACAGCTTTCAGCCGTCAACGGACAGATTAATGCCCAAAAAAGACAACCCGAATCTCAATTGGGTCTCGTAAGTTTTTTACCCTTCGTTTTTTCGACACATGGATTTTTACGGTAAAACGGGATACCGGTGGCCGGTCTTCGATTTACCATCGCTGGACAGTGGTGCACCATGATACTGTTCCGTTTCAAATCCGTGCACGAATTTCTAAAGGTCGTACGTCACTGTTTCGCCATTTCGGACGGATGTTGCACCTTGCACCGTGGATGTTGCACCCTGTAGATATCGATTATTCGGACGGCCATAACTTCTGGCTCGTTTAGAGTTACGGGAGCCATAACCTGTCAAAACGAAGGCTTCAATGAGTTCTATGGCTTTGACAGCTTTCAGCCGTCAACGGATAGATTAATGCCCAAAAAGGACAACCCGAATCTCAATCGGGTCTCGTAAGTTTTTTACCCTTCGTTTTTTCGACACGTGGATTTTTACGGTAAAACGGGATTACGGTGGCTGGTCGTCGATTTACCATCGCTGGAGAGTGGTGCACCATGGTACTATTCCGTTTCAAATCCATTCACGAATTTCTAAAGGTCGTACGACACTGTTTCGCCATTTCGGACGGATGTTGCACCTTGCACCGTGGATGTTGCACCCTGTAGATATCGATTATTCGGACGGCCATAACTTCTGGCTCGTTTAGAGTTACGGGAGCCATAACCTGTCAAAACGAAGGCTTCAATGAGTTCTATGGCTTTGACAGCTTTCAGCCGTCAACGGATAGATTAATGCCCAAAAAGGACAACCCGAATCTCAATCGGGTCTCGTAAGTTTTTTACCCTTCGTTTTTTCGACACGTGGATTTTTACGGTAAAACAGGATTACGGTGGCTGGTCTTCGATTTACCATCGCTGGAGAGTGGTGCACCATGGTACTATTCCGTTTCAAATCCATTCACGAATTTCTAAAGGTCGTACGGCACTGTTTCGCCATTTCGGATGGATGTTGCACCTTGCACCGTGGATGTTGCACCCTGTAGATATCGATTATTCGGACGGCCATAACTTCTGGCTCGTTTAGAGTTACGGGAGCCATAACCTGTCAAAACGAAGGCCTCCATGAGTTCTACGGCTTTGACAGCTTTCAGCCGTCAACGGACAGATTAATGCCCAAAAAAGACAACCCGAATCTCAATTGGGTCTCGTAAGTTTTTTACCCTTCGTTTTTTCGACACATGGATTTTTACGGTAAAACGGGATACCGGTGGCCGGTCTTCGATTTACCATCGCTGGACAGTGGTGCACCATGATACTGTTCCGTTTCAAATCCATGCACGAATTTCTAAAGGTCGTACGTCACTGTTTCGCCATTTCGGACGGATGTTGCACCTTGCACCGTGGATGTTGCACCCTGTAGATATCGATTATTCGGACGGCCATAACTTCTGGCTCGTTTAGAGTTACGGGAGCCATAACCTGTCAAAACGAAGGCTTCAATGAGTTCTATGGCTTTGACAGCTTTCAGCCGTCAACGGATAGATTAATGCCCAAAAAGGACATGTGACGACCGCCCATGACTCCCGCACCAAATCAAGGAAATAATGCGCTAAAAGGTGTGCCAGGCAGCCATGGACGATAGTCAGGGTAAAACAAAACAGAAGAATCTCTATCGCATAACTCACAGCGCATGGATAAAATACAATAGAGAAATATAATATAGTGAAGCTCCATAGAACAGAACATCATCATATAAGCATCACAGTAGTTTCATACAATCATCTACTCAAATCCATACATGAAAGCCTCACTACAAATCACTCAACCAAATACAGCAGCGGATACCCAGTACATATAGTAAGAAAACTAATATGCAAAGCCTCCTGCTCGTCTTCGTCATCTTTAGCGTAGAACTCCTAGCACAGCACCTGTCACCTGCTACCTAGTCTGCCCATCCCGACATGGATGAACAGCCCAAGGTAATAAGAGGAGACATAAAACCTTGAGTCAGACAAAGTCTTAGTGAGCAGTAAATCAACTATCAAGCATACCAAAAGAGCATAAAGGATAAAAGAAATAGGAACCAAACCATCCCACTCCACCTCTTTCTACAGTGATAGCCCCAGACATACACTAAGGAGAAGCAAGCATAACAACATAGACAATTAAGGTAAAGCGAATACCACTCGAGTCAAGGACGATGTTTTCCAAATACAAACCCCCAAGGCCTAAACCAAGATCAGATAAGCACCCAGAAAACACCGCTCTTGAAGCCGAATGATAATACAACCAAACATCCATGACTCTGGCTATCACTGTTATCCTTGCCTCGATTTCACCGTTAGTTGAATGACCATCTGTCAAGGGCTAATGGTAACCCCGGTTCTAACCATAACTCCGCACACTGCCTTGTGCCTAGGACTTATCTACTTTGCCCAGAGTACTCAACTACCTACCTGTAGTCTTTTGGGTGTCCCGACTACCTACCTGTAGTCGTTATGGGCGCCCCATGTACTCTTGCTTTTGAGCATGCTAGAACCTTCAACAACGACGAGATCCAAGCCTCCTAGCCATCCTTCTTGACGACTATCCTCATACAAGCTCAAGCTACCTCTTGAACAATCCATTATCAACCAACTTGAACTACTCTTCAAGTTATCAACATGCTTGGAATGATCCCTGCTTGGATTAAGCCAAGACTCACATCATACTTCGCTTCATCGCATCAAAGCAAAGTCTCAACTCAACAACATGGTTTGCCTCATCAAATCATGGCAAAGCCCCATCTCAACATCATCCAATCTATACATATGAGCTTCAACATCCGCTACATATGCCTTAAGCAGCTTTCACCATTCAAGAGCCTTCTTCCATAGCTTTTGAATCCTCTTTCATCATCTTGTTCCAAATCAACTACTAGCTAACTTGGAAACAATCAAATCAATCATACATTCAAATAATCAATCATTCAAACAAGATCTATTAAGCAATTTAAGCAATATCAACTATAATGGCAATTTCGTAAATAAACGAGCAAAAGTCCAACATATGTGAAATCATGGTTTTTAGCATAGATCTATCAATTATAAAACATGGGTTTTGTCTCTAATGCTTATTAAACAAACTTGCATAAGTAAACATCTTCAAAAACCATGGATCTAGACTTAGATCTAAGAAAAATGCATGAAATCTCTAACTTTAACACCCAAACATGCCACCAATCCAATATACTCCTTTGGATCCGCGTGAGAGATAACTACCACTCACCAAATCACCAAAACAACCTAAAATCAATCAACTTCAGATCTGGACAGCAAAGATCAAGGCTTGATCCGGCAATATCTCGTCTCAATCGATGAAATCTAGCTCAAACGGATGAAGATCTTCAACTTTGGCACTTGAATCTTCAATCTAAATCTTCGATCTTGGATGGATGTTAGAACTAGATTGGAATAGAGAAAAGAAGGTGAAGAAATGTTGTAGTCGAGTCTTCAAAATGGCAGCACTTCGTCGCTTCAAAAACCGGTGCCAAAAAGTGAGCCAAACCCCTCTATTTATAGGCTGGATCAACCATGAGTCGTCGTCCCTATGAGTCGTCCACGACTCATCATGAGTCGTTGCCGACTTATCAGCCCTTACCGACTCAACATAACACTGCCTACTTACCATGAGTCGTTCACGACTCATTGCCATGACGACCTACCCCAGCCGACTCAACTGCACAGCCTTCCGACTCAAGCCAACGACTCAATACACCAAGGCACAAGGTCATACGACTCAAACCCAAACCGACTCAACACCTACCGACTCACGACTCAAGACCAGTGCCGACTCAACATAAGTCGGTCACGACCTAAAAGCCTCCGACCTAAGACACTGCCGCGTTTTCCCCAAGTCCTAAGTCGTACGACGACTCAACAATACACACTCACGACTCAACTATGATGCCGACTCACGACTCATCAGGCCCTACGACTCAAAACCCTGCCGACTCATTACCCACGACCTAAGCCTAAACCCCTTAAGTCGCTACACCCTTAACCCGTTAACTCCTTAACTCGGCAAACCCTATGAGTCGTAACTCGTTGACTCGGCCACACTTCTTATCTCGGCCCTCTATGAGTCGGTCATCCTATGAGTCGCCTAACTTCTTGAGTCGGTCCATCCTTATCTCGGCCAACACTTTAAACCGCTACCCCTCCTTGAGTCGGTCCCCTATGAGTCGGTCACGACTCATCACTTGTACCCGGGTTAACTTCTAAACGACTCAAGCTAGAAGCAACACAAACAACACTATCGACCTGCAAATTCTACGATTTATCGACTCGTAAAATACGGGTCGTTACATTCTCTCCCCCTTAGGAATTTCGCCCTCGAAATTCCAAGCAAACAACAGCAATCACAATTATTCCGCATGCCTACCATCCATAGCAATCAACAAACCATGCATCCAATTCTAACCTAGCATGCAGAATTCTATGACTTAGAACAAGCTACAAATTCATGAGATGTCACGACACTTTAGGGCCATACCTCGAAGAGTCCGGGATGAGCTGCCTTCATCCTCTCTTCCTCCTCCCATGTACAGTCGTTAACATCATCACTCCATTGTACCTTGAGCAACGTAATCGTCTTCCTCCTAAGCTGTTTCGTATCGGTTTCAACAATACGAAGCGGCTTACGAGGTCTCGAAACAACAGGATCAACCTCCAAGTCTTCACAGCTATCAGCAGAAACCACCGTAGTTGGGTCGTGCACATACTTCCGTAGATAAGATACATGAAAAACATTGTGCACACCCGCCATCTTTTCCGGTAACTCCAATCTATAAGCGAGCTTTCCAATTCGCTCGATAATCGGAAATGGTCCAACAAATCTCGGAGTCAATTTCCCTTTCTTCCCGAATCTAACAACATTCTTCAATGGGGAAATCTTCACAAAAACCATATTACCCACGTCGAATTCCAAATCCTTTCGACGATTATCTGCATAACTTTTCTGACGATCTTGGGCTGCCTTCATTCTTTGCCGAATGTTCTCTATACGATCCGAAGTCTGTCGAATCATCTCTGGCCCAAGTATCAGCTTTTCTCCAGTTTCCAACCAACATGTCGGAGAGTTACACGGTCTTCCATATAATGCCTCATATGGTGCCATACCAATACTCGACTGATAACTGTTATTATAAGCAAATTCCACCAAATGAAGGTGATCTTCCCATGATCCTCCGAAGTCCAAAACACATGCTCTAAGAAGATCTTCCAAAACTCGGTTGACTCTCTCAGTCTGACCATATGTTTGAGGGTGATAAGCTGTACTCAAACACAATTCGGTTCCCAGGACTTCCTGGAAGCTCTTCCAAAACCTACTAGTGAACAATGGGTCTCGATCGCTCACTACACTCTTCGGAACACCATGGAATCGAACAATCCACTTCACATAAAGCTCAGCCAACTTCGATGCGGTCCTAGTCGATCGAACAGGAATGAATCTTGCACTCTTGGTCAAACGATCTACTATGACCCAAATCCCTTCATTCCCTGCTCTTGTCCTAGGTAGACCATCGATAAAATCCATCGACACTTGCTCCCACTTCCATGTAGGAACTTCTAATGGCTGAAGTAATCCACTGGGCTTCTTCTGCTCAGCCTTCACCAACTGGCAGTTCATACACTTGGAAATAAAATTTCCAACATCTTTCTTCATACCTTCCCAGTAATAAGCTCTCTTCATATCCCGATACATCTTATTTCCACCTGGATGAATTGTCAACTTTGAGTGATGACTTTCCCTCAGAACTTCATCTCTCAATCCATCTACATCGGGAACAACCAGTCGTCCTTGCTTTCGGAGCCAACCCTCTCGATCGACCTCGAATCCCTTATCCTTCTCCGGGTCCAATCCAGATTCCAAATCACAGATAATCTTGACAAGCTTATCATCTCCCTTTTGGCTCTCGCCAACCCTTTCCACAAGAGTAGGCCTTATCGATAAGTTTGCCAACATCTTAGGTTCCAATTCACATCTAGGCCTGAAGTCAAATCCAGCCAAATACTCAAGACTCTTCCATTCCGAAAACATGGCTCCCAAACCTGCATGTCTTCGACTTAACGCATCTGCCACTACGTTACCTTTTCCTGGAGTATAGGCTATACCAAAATCATAAGATGCTAGGAACTCTAGCCATCGTTGCTGTCGAAGATTTAAATCCTTTTGGGAGAACAGATACTTCAACGACTTATGATCTGTAAACAACTCGAATCTAACTCCCAATAGATAATGTCTCCACATCTTCAAAGCAAACACAATTGCCGCTAACTCCAAATCATGAGTCGGATAGTTCCTCTCATGCGGCTTCAGTTGTCGACTTGCATATGCAACAACTTTATCCTTCTGCATTAGCACTGCTCCAAGTCCAGTACCACATGCATCGGTGTAAACCACCATCTCATCATTCCCACTTGGAATAGTCAAAACAGGAGCACTCGTCAGTCGCTCTTTCAGGATTATGAAAGCTTGTTCACACTTATCATTCCATCTGAACACTTGATTCTTCTTCGTCAATCCTGTCAACGGTGCAGCTATCTTGGAAAAGTCTTTGATAAATCGACGATAATATCCTGCTAATCCAAGAAAACTTCTTACATCAGATGCATTCTTAGGTCTAATCCAATCCTGGATCGCTGCCACCTTAGCGGGATCAACCGCTATTCCATTTCCAGAGATAACATGGCCTAAGAACCTCACTTCACTCTTCCAGAAGTGGCACTTCGAAAACTTAGCCTTCAGCTGATGTTTCCGCAAGATTTCCAAAACAATCCTCAAGTGCGTCTTGTGCTCTTCTTCAGTTCTGGAATAAATCAGAATATCATCCACGAACACAAGCACGAACTTATCTAACTGATCTCTGAATACTCTATTCATAAGATCCACAAAATATGCTGGTGCGTTAGTCAATCCAAACGGCATTACCAGCCACTCATAAAACCCGGATGGTGTCCTAAAAGCAGTCTTCGGCACACTATCCTTTGCCACTCTCAACTGGTGAAATCCCGTTGCCAAATCCATCTGAGAAAACACCTTAGCCTCGTGAAGCTGATCAAACAAGTCATCTATTCTCGGCAATGGATACTTGTTCTTCTTAGTCACCTTATTCAGCTCACGATAATCGACACACAACCTCAACGATCCATCCGCTTTGGTTGCGAACACAACTGGTGCACCCCATTCGGACACACTTCTCCGAATGAATCCTTTCCTCAAAAGGTCATCAACTTGCACCTTCAGCTCTTGCTGCTCCCTCGGTGCCATCCGCCTAAGAGGCATCACAACAGGTCTGGCTCCCTCAACTAGATCGATACGAAACTCGATCTCCCTATGCGGCGGCAACCCTTTGACTTCGTCAAAGACATCCTCAAATCCATTCACAATAGGCACTGATGACAGTCCATCCCGTGGAACAACCAGCGAATACATGAAGCTCATGAAGACGCCTTCCTCATGCTTACATCGTATCACAACCTTTCGCCCTTCCACATTCCCGACTGTCACCTCCAGCCTCTCACAATCAATCCTAGCCGCATACTTCCTAAGCCAGTCCATACCCAAAATAATTCCGAACCCCGCAAAGTTCAGAACAAAGCAATCACAAACAAACGAGCAATCATGACTCGACACAACTAGACCACGACATAACATACACAAACATGACGAACCCCCTACCGGATTAGTCACAACCAATGGCCTATCAACAATATCCGGTTTCATACCTAACCGGCTTACCAAATCATCACAAACAAAAGAATGCGACGCTCCAGTATCAAACAACACTCTAACTGGAACACCACAAATAGAAAGAGTACCTTGAACAACCACACTCTTCCCCTTCTCTTCAGCAGTAGGAGCTTTCGAAGACGATGGAACAGCCCCCAAAGCATAGGCTTGCACAACCTGCCTATCTTTCCTCGGTTCTGGACAATCCTTCTTGATATGTCCCAGCTTATCACAGTTGTAACACTTTCCCGGCAATTTGGGATTCTTACAATCTTTGTAAAGATGGCCCTTCTGCTGGCAGTTATAGCAAGTCACTTCACTCTTCGGCTTCTTCTGGCCATCCCTACCCCTCTGTTGCTGTTGTTTCCTCTTCTTATTGCCACTCTGCTGTGGTTTAGATCCTTCCCTGGTTACAGAAACGACAGAACTTTCCCTAGGAAACAAACTCTCATGCCTAAGAGCTTTTTCCACAAGCTTCTCAAATGGATCGTCCAGATGATCCACTAACTGCCTCCCAAGATAAGCATCCAGACCAGTCACAAACTTTTCATTCTTCTGGTAGGGAGAATCAATATACGATCTGGCATACTTAGACAAAGCTTCAAACTCAGAAATGTACTCAAGAACAGGCCTTCCCCCTTGCTTGAGCTCCACAAACCTCTTAAACAAGACAGATTTCTGGGAAGTAGAGATGAACTTAGCTTCAAATCTAACTTGGAATTGCTCCCAAGTAATCTCTTCTTCTGGAGTATCGATGGTGATAGAATTCCACCAATCAGCAGCTCTTCCCTGAAGCTGTCTCGATGCAAGCTTCCTCTTAGTTGCATCCTCAATCCCTAAGTCACCAAAGATTCTTTTGCAAGCATCAATCCATCTCTGCACCTCAATAGTCGACTCCGTCCCCAAGAAAACTTTCCCTCCAAGAGCAGTATAATCCTTGCAAAGCTTGGCAAAATCCACCGGTCTCGGAGCTTGGACTTGAACTCCCACATCCACAAATGATCCTGAAGCTGGTATTCTCCTCATGATTGAAGTCATCATGGCCTCAAACATAGGAGCATAATCAACAGCTTCCCTAGCATCACGGCTACCCCTCGCAGCTTGTCTCTCACTTCGACTCATCCTTAATATCTGTAAATAAGAATGATTAGAACACCTTAAGAAACAACTGCATAAGGAGTTCAAACCCTTCTAAACTACTATATTATATATAGTAATCATCCATCAAATTACAATTACGTCTCTCTTACGTAGTTACATCAGCGAGCGTTGGCTAAAATCGATTAACCAAAGCTCTGATACCAAATGTGACGACCGCCCATGACTCCCGCACCAAATCAAGGAAATAATGCGCTAAAAGGTGTGCCAGGCAGCCATGGACGATAGTCAGGGTAAAACAAAACAGAAGAATCTCTATCGCATAACTCACAGCGCATGGATAAAATACAATAGAGAAATATAATATAGTGAAGCTCCATAGAACAGAACATCATCATATAAGCATCACAGTAGTTTCATACAATCATCTACTCAAATCCATACATGAAAGCCTCACTACAAATCACTCAACCAAATACAGCAGCGGATACCCAGTACATATAGTAAGAAAACTAATATGCAAAGCCTCCTGCTCGTCTTCGTCATCTTTAGCGTAGAACTCCTAGCACAGCACCTGTCACCTGCTACCTAGTCTGCCCATCCCGACATGGATGAACAGCCCAAGGTAATAAGAGGAGACATAAAACCTTGAGTCAGACAAAGTCTTAGTGAGCAGTAAATCAACTATCAAGCATACCAAAAGAGCATAAAGGATAAAAGAAATAGGAACCAAACCATCCCACTCCACCTCTTTCTACAGTGATAGCCCCAGACATACACTAAGGAGAAGCAAGCATAACAACATAGACAATTAAGGTAAAGCGAATACCACTCGAGTCAAGGACGATGTTTTCCAAATACAAACCCCCAAGGCCTAAACCAAGATCAGATAAGCACCCAGAAAACACCGCTCTTGAAGCCGAATGATAATACAACCAAACATCCATGACTCTGGCTATCACTGTTATCCTTGCCTCGATTTCACCGTTAGTTGAATGACCATCTGTCAAGGGCTAATGGTAACCCCGGTTCTAACCATAACTCCGCACACTGCCTTGTGCCTAGGACTTATCTACTTTGCCCAGAGTACTCAACTACCTACCTGTAGTCTTTTGGGTGTCCCGACTACCTACCTGTAGTCGTTATGGGCGCCCCATGTACTCTTGCTTTTGAGCATGCTAGAACCTTCAACAACGACGAGATCCAAGCCTCCTAGCCATCCTTCTTGACGACTATCCTCATACAAGCTCAAGCTACCTCTTGAACAATCCATTATCAACCAACTTGAACTACTCTTCAAGTTATCAACATGCTTGGAATGATCCCTGCTTGGATTAAGCCAAGACTCACATCATACTTCGCTTCATCGCATCAAAGCAAAGTCTCAACTCAACAACATGGTTTGCCTCATCAAATCATGGCAAAGCCCCATCTCAACATCATCCAATCTATACATATGAGCTTCAACATCCGCTACATATGCCTTAAGCAGCTTTCACCATTCAAGAGCCTTCTTCCATAGCTTTTGAATCCTCTTTCATCATCTTGTTCCAAATCAACTACTAGCTAACTTGGAAACAATCAAATCAATCATACATTCAAATAATCAATCATTCAAACAAGATCTATTAAGCAATTTAAGCAATATCAACTATAATGGCAATTTCGTAAATAAACGAGCAAAAGTCCAACATATGTGAAATCATGGTTTTTAGCATAGATCTATCAATTATAAAACATGGGTTTTGTCTCTAATGCTTATTAAACAAACTTGCATAAGTAAACATCTTCAAAAACCATGGATCTAGACTTAGATCTAAGAAAAATGCATGAAATCTCTAACTTTAACACCCAAACATGCCACCAATCCAATATACTCCTTTGGATCCGCGTGAGAGATAACTACCACTCACCAAATCACCAAAACAACCTAAAATCAATCAACTTCAGATCTGGACAGCAAAGATCAAGGCTTGATCCGGCAATATCTCGTCTCAATCGATGAAATCTAGCTCAAACGGATGAAGATCTTCAACTTTGGCACTTGAATCTTCAATCTAAATCTTCGATCTTGGATGGATGTTAGAACTAGATTGGAATAGAGAAAAGAAGGTGAAGAAATGTTGTAGTCGAGTCTTCAAAATGGCAGCACTTCGTCGCTTCAAAAACCGGTGCCAAAAAGTGAGCCAAACCCCTCTATTTATAGGCTGGATCAACCATGAGTCGTCGTCCCTATGAGTCGTCCACGACTCATCATGAGTCGTTGCCGACTTATCAGCCCTTACCGACTCAACATAACACTGCCTACTTACCATGAGTCGTTCACGACTCATTGCCATGACGACCTACCCCAGCCGACTCAACTGCACAGCCTTCCGACTCAAGCCAACGACTCAATACACCAAGGCACAAGGTCATACGACTCAAACCCAAACCGACTCAACACCTACCGACTCACGACTCAAGACCAGTGCCGACTCAACATAAGTCGGTCACGACCTAAAAGCCTCCGACCTAAGACACTGCCGCGTTTTCCCCAAGTCCTAAGTCGTACGACGACTCAACAATACACACTCACGACTCAACTATGATGCCGACTCACGACTCATCAGGCCCTACGACTCAAAACCCTGCCGACTCATTACCCACGACCTAAGCCTAAACCCCTTAAGTCGCTACACCCTTAACCCGTTAACTCCTTAACTCGGCAAACCCTATGAGTCGTAACTCGTTGACTCGGCCACACTTCTTATCTCGGCCCTCTATGAGTCGGTCATCCTATGAGTCGCCTAACTTCTTGAGTCGGTCCATCCTTATCTCGGCCAACACTTTAAACCGCTACCCCTCCTTGAGTCGGTCCCCTATGAGTCGGTCACGACTCATCACTTGTACCCGGGTTAACTTCTAAACGACTCAAGCTAGAAGCAACACAAACAACACTATCGACCTGCAAATTCTACGATTTATCGACTCGTAAAATACGGGTCGTTACAGGACAACCCGAATCTCAATCGGGTCTCGTAAGTTTTTTACCCTTCGTTTTTTCGACACGTGGATTTTTACGGTAAAACGGGATTACGGTGGCTGGTCGTCGATTTACCATCGCTGGAGAGTGGTGCACCATGGTACTATTCCGTTTCAAATCCATTCACGAATTTCTAAAGGTCGTACGACACTGTTTCGCCATTTCGGACGGATGTTGCACCTTGCACCGTGGATGTTGCACCCTGTAGATATCGATTATTCGGACGGCCATAACTTCTGGCTCGTTTAGAGTTACGGGAGCCATAACCTGTCAAAACGAAGGCTTCAATGAGTTCTATGGCTTTGACAGCTTTCAGCCGTCAACGGATAGATTAATGCCCAAAAAGGACAACCCGAATCTCAATCGGGTCTCGTAAGTTTTTTACCCTTCGTTTTTTCGACACGTGGATTTTTACGGTAAAACGGGATTACGGTGGCTGGTCGTCGATTTACCATCGCTGGAGAGTGGTGCACCATGGTACTATTCCGTTTCAAATCCATTCACGAATTTCTAAAGGTCGTACGACACTGTTTCGCCATTTCGGACGGATGTTGCACCTTGCACCGTGGATGTTGCACCCTGTAGATATCGATTATTCGGACGGCCATAACTTCTGGCTCGTTTAGAGTTACGGGAGTCATAACCTGTCAAAACGAAGGCCTCGATGAGTTCTACGGCTTTGACAGCTTTCAGCCATCAACGGATAGATTAATGCCCAAAAAGGACAACCCGAATCTCAATCGGGACTCTTAAGTTTTTTACCCTTCGTTTTTTCGACACGTGGATTTTTACGGTAAAACGGGATTACGGTGGCTGGTCTTCGACTTCCCATCGCTGAAGAGTGGTGCACCATGGGACTATTCCGTTTCAAATCCATGCACGCATTTCTAAACGTCGTACGGCACTGTTTCGCCATTTCGGACGGATGTTGCACCTTGCACCGTGGATGTTGCACCCTGTAGATATCGATTATTCGGACGGCCATAACTTCTGGCTCGTTTAGAGTTACGGGAGCAATAACCTGTCAATACGAAGGCCTCGATGAGTTCTACGGCTTTGACAGCTTTCAGCCGTCAACGGATAGATTAATGCCCAAAAAGGACAACCCGAATCTCAATCGGGTCTCGTAAGTTTATTTACCCTTCGTTTTTTCGACACGTGGATTTTTACGGTAAAACAGGATTTCGGTGGCTGGTCTTCGATTTACCATCGCTGGAGAGTGGTGCACCATGGTACTGTTCCGTTTCAAATCCATGCACGAATTTCTAAAGGACGTACGACACTGTTTCGCCATTTCGGACGGATGTTGCACCTAGCACCATGGATTTTGCACTCTGTAGATATCGATTATTCGGACGGCCATAACTTCTGGATCGTTTAGAGTTACGGGAGCCATAACCTTTCAAAACGAAGGCCTCGATGAGTTCTACGGCTTTGATAGCTTTCAGCCGTCAACGGATAGATTAATGCCCAAAAAGGAGAACCCGAATCTCAATCGGGTCTCATAAGTTTTTTCCCCTTCGTTTTTTCGACACGTGGATTTTTACGGTAAAACGGGATTACGGTGGCCGGTCTTCGATTTACCATCGCTGGAGAGTGGTGCACCATGGTACTGTTCCGTTTCAAATCCATGCACGAATTTCTAAATGTCGTACGACAGTGTTTCGCCATTTCGGACGGATGTTGCAACTTGCACCGTGGATGTTGCACCCTGTAGATATCGATTATTCGGGCAGGCGTCAACGGATCGATTAATGCCCAAAAAGGACAATCCAAATCTTAATCGGGGCTCGTAAGTTTTTTACCCTTCGTTTTTTCGACACGTGGATTTTTATGGTAAAACGGGATTACGGTGGCTGGTCTTCGACTTACCATCACTGGAGAGTGGTGCACCATGGTACTGTTCCATTTCAAATCCATGCACACATTTCTAAAGGTCGTACGGCACTGTTTCGCCATTTCGGACGGATGTTGCACCTTGCAAGGTGGATGTTGCACCCTGTAGATATCGATTATTCGGACGGCCATAACTTCTGGCTCGATTAGAGTTACGGGAGCCATAATCTGTCAAAATGAAGGCCTCGATGAGTTCTACGGGTTTGACAGGTTTCAGCCGTCAACGGATAGATTAATGCGCAAAAAGGATAACCCGAATCTCAATCGGGTCTCGTATGTTTTTTTACCCTACGTTTTTTCGACACGTGGATTTTTACGGTAAAACGGGATTACCGTGGCCCGTCTTCGACTTCCCATCGCTGGAGAGTGGTGCACCATGGTACTGTTCCGTTTCAAATCCATGCACGCATTTCTAAAAGTCATACGGCACTGTTTCGCCATTTCGGACGGATGTTGCACCTTGCACCGTGGATGTTGCACCCTGTAGATATCGATTATTCGGACGGCCATAACTTCTGGCTCGTTTAGAGTTACGGGAGCAATAACCTGTCAATACGAAGGCCTCGATGAGTTCTACGGCTTTGACAGCTTTCAGCCGTCAACGGATAGATTAATGCCCAAAAAGGACAACCCGAATCTCAATCGGGCCTCGTAAGTTTTTTACCCTTCGTTTTTTCGACACGTGGATTTTTACGGTAAAACGGGATTACGGTGGCTGGTCTTCGATTTACCATCGCTGGAGAGTGGTGCACCATGGAACTGTTTCGTTTCAAATCCATGCACAAATTTCTAATGGTCGTACGGCAGTGTTTCGCCATTTCGGACGGATGTTGTACCTTGCACCGTGGATGTTGCACCCTGTAGATATCGATTATTCGGACGGCCATAACTTCTGGCTCGTTTAGAGTTACGGGAGCGATAACCTGTCAAAACGAAGGCCTCGATGAGTTCTACGGCTTTGACAGCTTTCAGCCGTCAACGGACAGATTAATGCCCAAAAAAGACAACCCGAATCTCAATTGGGTCTCGTAAGTTTTTTACCCTTCGTTTTTTCGACACGTGGATTTTTACGGTAAAACGGGATACCGGTGGCCGGTCTTCGATTTACCATCGCTGGACAGTGGTGCACCATGATACTGTTCCGTTTCAAATCCATGCACGAATTTCTAAAGGTCGTACGTCACTGTTTCGCCATTTCGGACGGATGTTGCACCTTGCACCGTGGATGTTGCACCCTGTAGATATCGATTATTCGGACGGCCATAACTTCTGGCTCGTTTAGAGTTACGGGAGCCATAACCTGTCAAAACGAAGGCTTCAATGAGTTCTATGGCTTTGACAGCTTTCAGCCGTCAACGGATAGATTAATGCCCAAAAAGGACAACCCGAATCTCAATCGGGTCTCGTAAGTTTTTTACCCTTCGTTTTTTCGACACGTGGATTTTTACGGTAAAACGGGATTACGGTGGCTGGTCGTCGATTTACCATCGCTGGAGAGTGGTGCACCATGGTACTATTCCGTTTCAAATCCATTCACGAATTTCTAAAGGTCGTACGACACTGTTTCGCCATTTCGGACGGATGTTGCACCTTGCACCGTGGATGTTGCACCCTGTAGATATCGATTATTCGGACGGCCATAACTTCTGGCTCGTTTAGAGTTACGGGAGCCATAACCTGTCAAAACGAAGGCTTCAATGAGTTCTATGGCTTTGACAGCTTTCAGCCGTCAACGGATAGATTAATGCCCAAAAAGGACAACCCGAATCTCAATCGGGTCTCGTAAGTTTTTTACCCTTCGTTTTTTCGACACGTGGATTTTTACGGTAAAACGGGATTACGGTGGCTGGTCGTCGATTTACCATCCCTGGAGAGTGGTGCACCATGGTACTATTCCGTTTCAAATCCATTCACGAATTTCTAAAGGTCGTACGACACTGTTTCGCCATTTCGGACGGATGTTGCACCTTGCACCGTGGATGTTGCACCCTGTAGATATCGATTATTCGGACGGCCATAACTTCTGGCTCGTTTAGAGTTACGGGAGTCATAACCTGTCAAAACGAAGGCCTCGATGAGTTCTACGGCTTTGACAGCTTTCAGCCATCAACGGATAGATTAATGCCCAAAAAGGACAACCCGAATCTCAATCGGGTCTCTTAAGTTTTTTACCCTTCGTTTTTTCGACACGTGGATTTTTACGGTAAAACGGGATTACGGTGGCTGGTCTTCGACTTCCCATCGCTGAAGAGTGGTGCACCATGGGACTATTCCGTTTCAAATCCATGCACGCATTTCTAAACGTCGTACGGCACTGTTTCGCCATTTCGGACGGATTGTGCACCTTGCACCGTGGATGTTGCACCCTGTAGATATCGTTTATTCGGACGGCCATAACTTCTGGCTCGTTTAGAGTTACGGGAGCCATAACCTGTCAAAACGAAGGCTTCAATGAGTTCTATGGCTTTGACAGCTTTCAGCCGTCAACGGATAGATTAATGCCCAAAAAGGACAACCCGAATCTCAATCGGGTCTCGTAAGTTTTTTACCCTTCGTTTTTTCGACACGTGGATTTTTACGGTAAAACGGGATTACGGTGGCTGGTCTTCGATTTACCATCGCTGGAGAGTGGTGCACCATGGTACTGTTCCGTTTCAAATCCATGCACGAATTTCTAATGGTCGTACGGCAGTGTTTCGCCATTTCGGACGGATCTTGCACCTTGCACCGTGGATGTTGCACCCTGTAGATATCGATTATTCGGACGGCCATAACTTCTGGCTCCTTTAGAGTTACGGGAGCCATACCTGTCAAAACGAAGGCCTCGATGAGTTCTACGGCTTTGACAGCTTTCAGCCGTCAACGGACAGATTAATGCCCAAAAAGGACAACCCGAATCTCAATCGGGTCTCGTAAGTTTTTTACCCTTCGTTTTTTCGACACGTGGATTTTTACGGTAAAACGGGATTACGGTGGCCGGTCTTCAATTTACCATCGCTGGAGAGTGGTGCACCATGATACTGTTCCGTTTCAAATCCATGCACGAATTTCTAAAGGTCGTACGTCACCGTTTCGACATTTCGGACGAATGTTGCACCTTGCACCGTGGATGTTGCACCCTGTAGATATCGATTATTCCGACGGCCATAAGTTCTGGCTCGTTTAAAGTTACGGGAGCCATAACCTGTCAAAACGAAGGCTTCAATGAGTTTTATGGCTTTGACAGCTTTCTGCTGTCAACGGATAGATTAATGCCCAAAAAGGATAACCCGAATCTCAATCGGGTCTCGTAAGTTTTTTACCCTTCGTTTTTTCGACACGTGGATTTTTACGGTAAAACGGGATTACGGTGGCTGGTCTTCGATTTACCATCGCTGGAGAGTGGTGCACCATGGTACTATTCCGTTTCAAATCCATTCACGAATTTCTAAAGGTCGTACGGCACTGTTTCGCCATTTCGGATGGATGTTGCACCTTGCACCGTGGATGTTGCACCCTGTAGATATCGATTATTCGGATGGCCATAACTTCTGGCTCGTTTAGAGTTACGGGAGCCATAACCTGTCAAAACGAAGGCCTCCATGAGTTCTATGGCTTTGACAGCTTTCAGCCGTCAACGGATAGATTAATGGCCAAAAAGGACAACCCGAATCTCAATCGGGTCTCGTAAGTATTTTACCCTTCGTTTTTTCGACAAGTGGATTTTTACGGTAAAACGGGATTATGGTGGATGGTCTTCCACTTACCATCGCTGGAGAGTGGTGCACCGTGGTACTGTTCCGTTTCAAATCCGTGCACGAATTTCTAAAGGTCGTACGACACTGTTTCGCCATTTCGGACGGATGTTGCACCTTGCACCGTGGATGTTGCACCCTGTAGATATCGATTATTCGGACGTCCATAACTTCTGGCTCGTTTAGAGTTACGGGAACCATATCCTGTCAAAACGAAGGCCTCGATGAGTTCTACGGCTTTGACAGCTTTCAGCCGTCAACGTATAGATTAATGCCCAAAAAGGACAACCCAAATCTCAATCGGGTCTCGTAAGTTTTTTACCCTTTGTTTTTTCGACACGTGGATTTTTACGGTAAAACGTGATTACGGTGGCCGGACTTCGATTTACCATCGCTAGAGAGTGGTGCACCATGGTACTGTTCCGTTTCAAATCCACGCACGAATTTCTAAAGGTCGTACGACACTGTTTCGCCATTTCGGACGGATGTTGCACCTTTAACCGTGGATGTTGCACCCTGTAGATATCGATTATTCGGACGGCCATAACTTCTGGCTCGTTTAGAGTTACGGGAGCCATAACCTGTCATAACGAAGGCCTCGATGAGTTCTACGGCTTTGACAGCTTTCAGCCGTCAACGGATTGATTAATGCCCAAAAAGGACAGCCCGAATCACAATCGGGTCTCGTAAGTTTTTTACCCTTCGTTTTTTCGACGAGTGGATTTTTACGGTAAAACGGGATTACCTTGGCTCGTCTTCGACTTCCCATCGCTGGAGAGTGGTGCACCATGGTACTGTTCCGTTTCAAATCGATACGCATTTCTAAAATTCGTACGGCACTGTTTCGCCATTTCGGACGGATGTTGCACCTTGCACCGTTGATGTTGCACCCTGTAGATATCGATTATTCGGACGGCCATTACTTCTGGCTCGTTTAGAGTTACGGGAGCCATAACCTGTCAATACGAAGGCCTCGATGAGTTCTACGGCTTTGACAGCTTTCAGCCGTTAATGGATAGATTAATGCCCAAAAAGGACAACCCGAATCTCAATCGGGCCTCGTAAGTTTTTTACCCTTCGTTTTTTCGACACGTGGATTTTTACGGTAAAACGGGATTACGGTGGCTGGTCTTTGATTTACCATCGCTGGAGAGTGGTGCACCATGGTACTGTTCCGTTTCAAATCCATGCACGAATTTCTAAAGGACGTACGGCACTGTTTCGCCATTTCGGACGGATGTTGCACCTTGCACCGTGTATGTTGCACCCTGTAGATATCGATTATTCGGACGGCCATAACTTCTGGCTCGTTTAGAGTTACGGGAACCATAACCTGTCAAAACGAAGGCCTCGATGAGTTCTACGGCTTTGACCGCTTTCAGCCGTCAACGGACAGACTAATGCCCAAAATAAACAACCCGAATCTCAATCGGGTCTCGTAAGCTTTTTACCCTTCGTTTTTTCGACACGTGGATTTTTACGATAAAACGGGTACGGTGGCCGGTCTTCGATTTACCATCGCTGGAGAGTGGTGCACCATGGTATTGTTCCGTTTCAAATCCATGCACGAATTTCTAAAGGTCATACGGCACTGTTTCGCCATTTCGGACGGATGTTGCACCTTGCACCGTGGATGTTGCACCCTGTAGATATCGATTATTCGGACGGCCATAACTTTTGGCTCGTTTAGAGTTACAGGAGCCATAACCTGTCAAAACGAAGGCCTCGATGAGTTCTACGGCTTTGACAGCTTTCAGCCGTCAACGGACAGATTAATGCCCAAAAAGGACAACCCGAATCTCAATCGGGTCTCGTAAGTTTTTTACCCTTCGTTTTTTCGACACGTGGATTTTTACGGTAAAACGGGATTACGGTGGCCGGTCTTCGATTTACCATCGCTGGAGAGTGGTGCACCATGATACTGTTCCGTTTCAAATCCATGCACGAATTTCTAAAGGTCGTACGTCACTGTTTCGCCATTTCGGACGGATGTTGCACCTTGCACCGTGGATGTTGCACCCAGTAGATATCGATTATTCGGACGGCCATAACTTCTGGCTCGTTTAGAGTTACGGGAGCCATAACCTGTCAAAACGAAGGCCTCGATGAGTTCTACGGCTTTGACAGCTTTCAGCCGTCAACGGATAGATTAATGCCAAAAATGGCAACCCGAATCTCAATCGGGTCTCGTAAGTATTTTACCCTTCGTTTTTTCGACACGTGGATTTTTACGGTAAAACGAGATTACGGTGGATGGTCTTCGATTTACCATCGCTGGAGAGTGGTGCACCATGGTACCGTTCCGTTTCAAATCCATGCACGAATTTCTAAAGGTCGTACGGCACTATTTCGCCATTTCGGACGGATGTTGCACCTTGCACCGTGGATGTTGCACCCTGTAGATATCGATTATTCGGACGGCCATAACTTCTGGCTCGTTTAGAGTTACGGGAACCATAACCTGTCAAAACGAAGGCCTCGATGAGTTCTACGGTTTTGACGGCTTTCAGCCGTCAACGGATAGATTAATGCCCAAAAAGGACAACCCAAATCTCAATCGGGTCTCGTAAGTTTTTTACCCTTCGTTTTTTCGACACGTGGATTTTTACAGTAAAACGTGATTACGGTGGCCGGTCTTCGATTTACCATCGCTGGAGAGTGATGCACCATGGTATTGTTCCGTTTCAAATCCATGCACGAATTTCTAAAGGTCGTACGGCACTGTTTCGCCATTTCGGACGGATGTTGCACCTTGCACCGTGGATGTTGCACCCTGTAGATTTCGATTATTCGAATGGCCATAACTTCTGGCTCATTTAGAGTTACGGGAGCCATAACCTGTCATAACGAAGGCCTCGATGAGTTCTACCGCTTTGACAGCTTTCAGCCGTCAACGGATAGATTAATGCCCAAAAAGGACAACCCGAATCTCCATCGGGTCTCGTAAGTTTTTTACCCTTCGTTTTTTCGACACGTGGATTTTTACGGTAAAACGGGATTACGGTGGCTTGTCTTCGACTTACCATCACTGGAGAGTGGTGCACCATGGTACTGTTCCGTTTCAAATCTATGCACGAATTTCTAAAGGTCGTACGGCACTGTTTCGCCATTTCGGACGGATGTTGCACCTTGCACCGTGGATGTTGCACCCTGTAGATATCGATTATTCGGACGGCCATAACTTCTGGATCGTTTAGAGTTACGGGAGCCATAACCTGTCAAAACGAAGGCCTCGATGAGTTCTACGGCTTTGACAGCTTTCAGCCGTCGACGGATAGATTAATGCCCAAAAAGGGCAACCCGAATCTCAATCGGGTCTCGTAAGTTTTTTACCCCTCGTTTTTTCGACACGTGGACTTTTACGGTAAAACGGGATTACCGTGGCTCGTCTTCGACTTCCCATCGCTGGAGAGTGGTGCACCATGGTACTGTTCCGTTTCAAATCCATGCACGCATTTCTAAAATTCGTGCGGCACTGTTTCGCCATTTCGGACGGATGTTGCACCTTGCACCGTGGATGTTGCACCCTGTAGATATCGATTATTCGGACGGCCACAACTTCTTGCTCGTTTAGAGTTACGGTAGCCATAACCTGTCAATACGAAGGCCTCGATGAGTTCTACGACTTTGACAGCTTTCAGCCGTCAACAAATAGATTAATGACCAAAAAGGACAACCCGAATCTCAATCGGGTCTCGTAAGTTTTTTACCCTTCGTTTTTTCGACACGTGGATTTTTACGGTAAAACGGGATTACGGTGGATGGTCTTCGACTTCCCATCGCGGAAGAGTGGTGCACGATGGGACTGTTCCGTTTCAAATCCTTGCACGCATTTCTAAACGTCGTACGGCACTGTTTCGCCATTTCGGACGGATGTTGCACCTTGCACCGTGGATGTTGCATCCTGTAGATATCGATTATTCGGACGGCCATAACTTCTGGCTCGTTTAGAGTTACGGGAGCCATAACCTGTCAAAACGAAGGCCTCGATGAGTTCTATAACTATAATAGCTTTCAGTTGTCAACGGATAGATTAATGACCAAAAAGGACAACCGGAATCTCAATCGGGTCTCGTAAGTTTTTTACCCTTCGTTTTTTCGACACGTGGATTTTTACGGTAAAACGGGATTACGGTGGATGGTCTTCGATTTACCATCGCTGGAGAGAGGTGCACCATAGTACTGTTCGGTTTCAAATCCACGCACGAATGTCTAATGGTCGTACGGCAGTGTTTCGCCATTTCGGACGGATGTTGCACCTTGCACCGTGGATGTTGCACCCTGTAGATATCGATTATTCGGACGGCCATAACTTCTGGCTCGTTTAGTGTTACGGGAGCCATAACCTGTCAAAACGAAGGCCTCGATGAGTTCAACGGCTCTGACAGCTTTCAGCCGTCAACGGACAGATTAATGCCCAAAAAGGACAACCCGAATCTCAATCGGGTCTCGTAAGTTTTTTACCCTTCGTTTTTTCGACACGTGGATTTACGGTAAAACGGAATTACGGTGGCCGGTCTTCGATTTACCATCGCTGGAGAGTGGTGCACCATGATACTGTTCCGTTTCAAATCCATGCACGAATTTCTAAAGGTCGTACGTCACTGTTTCGCCATTTCGGACGGATGTTGCACCTTGCACCGTGGATGTTGCACCCTGTAGATATCGATTATTCGGACGGCCATAACTTCTGGCTCGTTTAGAGTTACGGGAGCCATAACCTGTCAAAACGAAGGCCTCGATGAGTTCTACGGCTTTGATAGCTTTTAGCCGTCAACGGATAGATTAATGCCCAAAAAGGACAACCCGAATCTCAATCGGGTCTCGTAAGTATTTTACCCTTCGTTTTTTCGACACGTGGATTTTTACGGTAAAACGGGATTACGGTGGATGGTCTTCGATTTACCATCGCTGGAGAGTGGTGCACCATGGTACTGTTCCGTTTCAAATCCATGCACGAATTTCTAAAGGTCGTACGGCACTGTTTCGCCATTTCGGACGGATGTTGCACCTTGGACCGTGGATGTTGCACCCTGTAGATATCGATTATTCGGACGGCCATAACTTCTGGCTCGTTTAGAGTTACGGGAACCATAACCTGTCAAAACGAAGGCCTCGATGAGTTCTACGGCTTTGACGGCTTTCAGCCGTCAACGGATAGATTAATGCCCAAAAAGGACAACCCAAATCTCAATCGGGTCTCGTAAGTTTTTTACCCTTCGTTTTTTCGACACGTGGATTTTTACAGTAAAACGTGATTACGGTGGCCGGTCTTCGATTTACCATCGCTGGAGAGTGATGCACCATGGTACTGTTCCGTTTCAAATCCATGCACGAATTTCTAAAGGTCGTACGGCACTGTTTCGCCATTTCGGACGGATGTTGCACCTTGCACCGTGGATGTTGCACCCTGTAGATTTCGATTATTTGGACGGCCATAACTTCTGGCTCGTTTAGAGTTACGGGAGCCATAACCTGTCAAAACGAAGGCCTCCATGAGTTCTATGGCTTTGACAGCTTTCAGCCGTCAACGGATAGATTAATGGCCAAAAAGGACAACCCGAATCTCAATCGGGTCTCGTAAGTATTTTACCCTTCGTTTTTTCGACAAGTGGATTTTTACGGTAAAACGGGATTATGGTGGATGGTCTTCCACTTACCATCGCTGGAGAGTGGTACACCGTGGTACTGTTCCGTTTCAAATCCGTGCACGAATTTCTAAAGGTCGTACGGCACTGTTTCGCCATTTCGGACGGATGTTGCACCTTGCACCGTGGATGTTGCACCCTGTAGATATCGATTATTCGGACGGCCATTACTTCTGGATCGTTTAGAGTTACGGGAGCCATAACCTGTCAAAACGAAGGCCTCGATGAGTTCTACGGCTTTGACAGCTTTCAGCCGTCGACGGATAGATTAATGCCCAAAAAGGGCAACCCGAATCTCAATCGGGTCTCGTAAGTTTTTTACCCTTCGTTTTTTCGACACGTGGACTTTTACGGTAAAACGGGATTACGGTGGCTTGTCTTCGACTTACCATCACTGGAGAGTGGTGCACCATGGTACTGTTCCGTTTCAAATCTATGCACGAATTTCTAAAGGTCGTACGGCACTGTTTCGCCATTTCGGACGGATGTTGCACCTTGCACCGTGGATGTTGCACCCTGTAGATATCGATTATTCGGACGGCCATTACTTCTGGGTCGTTTAGAGTTACGGGAGCCATAACCTGTCAAAACGAAGGCCTCGATGAGTTCTACGGCTTTGACAGCTTTCAGCCGTCAACGGATAGATTAATGCCCAAAAAGGACAACCCGAATCACAATCGGGTCTCGTAAGTTTTTTACCCTTCGTTTTTTCGACACGTGGATTTTTACGGTAAAACGGGATTACCTTGGCTCGTCTTCGACTTCCCATCGCTGGAGAGTGGTGCACCATGGTACTGTTCCGTTTCAAATCGATACGCATTTCTAAAATTCGTACGGCACTGTTTCGCCATTTCGGACGGATGTTGCACCTTGCACCGTTGATGTTGCACCCTGTAGATATCGATTATTCGGACGGCCATTACTTCTGGCTCGTTTAGAGTTACGGGAGCCATAACCTGTCAATACGAAGGCCTCGATGAGTTCTACGGCTTTGACAGCTTTCAGCCGTTAATGGATAGATTAATGCCCAAAAAGGACAACCCGAATCTCAATCGGGCCTCGTAAGTTTTTTACCCTTCGTTTTTTCGACACGTGGATTTTTACGGTAAAACGGGATTACGGTGGCTGGTCTTTGATTTACCATCGCTGGAGAGTGGTGCACCATGGTACTGTTCCGTTTCAAATCCATGCACGAATTTCTAAAGGACGTACGGCACTGTTTCGCCATTTCGGACGGATGTTGCACCTTGCACCGTGTATGTTGCACCCTGTAGATATCGATTATTCGGACGGCCATAACTTCTGGCTCGTTTAGAGTTACGGGAACCATAACCTGTCAAAACGAAGGCCTCGATGAGTTCTACGGCTTTGACCGCTTTCAGCCGTCAACGGACAGACTAATGCCCAAAATAAACAACCCGAATCTCAATCGGGTCTCGTAAGCTTTTTACCCTTCGTTTTTTCGACACGTGGATTTTTACGATAAAACGGGTACGGTGGCCGGTCTTCGATTTACTATCGCTGGAGAGTGGTGCACCATGGTATTGTTCCGTTTCAAATCCATGCACGAATTTCTAAAGGTCATACGGCACTGTTTCGCCATTTCGGACGGATGTTGCACCTTGCACCGTGGATGTTGCACCCTGTAGATATCGATTATTCGGACGGCCATAACTTTTGGCTCGTTTAGAGTTACAGGAGCCATAACCTGTCAAAACGAAGGCCTCGATGAGTTCTACGGCTTTGACAGCTTTCAGCCGTCAACGGACAGATTAATGCCCAAAAAGGACAACCCGAATCTCAATCGGGTCTCGTAAGTTTTTTACCCTTCGTTTTTTCGACACGTGGATTTTTACGGTAAAACGGGATTACGGTGGCCGGTCTTCGATTTACCATCGCTGGAGAGTGGTGCACCATGATACTGTTCCGTTTCAAATCCATGCACGAATTTCTAAAGGTCGTACGTCACTGTTTCGCCATTTCGGACGGATGTTGCACCTTGCACCGTGGATGTTGCACCCAGTAGATATCGATTATTCGGACGGCCATAACTTTTGGCTCGTTTAGAGTTACGGGAGCCATAACCTGTCAAAACGAAGGCCTCGATGAGTTCTACGGCTTTGACAGCTTTCAGCCGTCAACGGATAGATTAATGCCAAAAATGGCAACCCGAATCTCAATCGGGTCTCGTAAGTATTTTACCCTTCGTTTTTTCGACACGTGGATTTTTACGGTAAAACGGGATTACGGTGGATGGTCTTCGATTTACCATCGCTGGAGAGTGGTGCACCATGGTACCGTTCTGTTTCAAATCCATGCACGAATTTCTAAAGGTCGTACGGCACTGTTTCGCCATTTCGGACGGATGTTGCACCTTGCACCGTGGATGTTGCACCCTGTAGATATCGATTATTCGGACGGCCATAACTTCTGGCTCGTTTAGAGTTACGGGAACCATAACCTGTCAAAACGAAGGCCTCGATGAGTTCTACGGTTTTGACGGCTTTCAGCCGTCAACGGATAGATTAATGCCCAAAAAGGACAACCCAAATCTCAATCGGGTCTCGTAAGTTTTTTACCCTTCGTTTTTTCGACACGTGGATTTTTACAGTAAAACGTGATTACGGTGGCCGGTCTTCGATTTACCATCGCTGGAGAGTGATGCACCACGGTACTGTTCCGTTTCAAATCCATGCACGAATTTCTAAAGGTCGTACGGCACTGTTTCGCCATTTCGGACGGATGTTGCACCTTGCACCGTGGATGTTGCACCCTGTAGATTTTGATTATTCGGATGGCCATAACTTCTGGCTCATTTAGAGTTACGGGAGCCATAACCTGTCATAACGAAGGCCTCGATGAGTTCTACCGCTTTGACAGCTTTCAGCCGTCAACGGATAGATTAATGCCCAAAAAGGACAACCCGAATCTCCATCGGGTATCGTAAGTTTTTTACCCTTCGTTTTTTCGACACGTGGATTTTTACGGTAAAACGGGATTACGGTGGCTTGTCTTCGACTTACCATCACTGGAGAGTGGTGCACCATGGTACTGTTCCGTTTCAAATCTATGCACGAATTTCTAAAGGTCGTACGGCACTGTTTCGCCATTTCGGACGGATGTTGCACCTTGCACCGTGGATGTTGCACCCTGTAGATATCGATTATTCGGACGGCCATAACTTCTGGATCGTTTAGAGTTACGGGAGCCATAACCTGTCAAAACGAAGGCCTCGATGAGTTCTACGGCTTTGACAGCTTTCAGCCGTCGACGGATAGATTAATGCCCAAAAAGGGCAACCCGAATCTCAATCGGGTCTCGTAAGTTTTTTACCCCTCGTTTTTTCGACACGTGGACTTTTACGGTAAAACGGGATTACCGTGGCTCGTCTTCGACTTCCCATCGCTGGAGAGTGGTGCACCATGGTACTCTTCCGTTTCAAATCCATGCACGCATTTCTAAAATTCGTGCGGCACTGTTTCGCCATTTCGGACGGATGTTGCACCTTGCACCGTGGATGTTGCACCCTGTAGATATCGATTATTCGGACGGCCATAACTTCTTGCTCGTTTAGAGTTACGGTAGCCATAACCTGTCAATACGAAGGCCTCGATGAGTTCTACGACTTTGACAGCTTTCAGCCGTCAACAAATAGATTAATGACCAAAAAGGACAACCCGAATCTCAATCGGGTCTCGTAAGTTTTTTACCCTTCGTTTTTTCGACACGTGGATTTTTACGGTAAAACGGGATTACGGTGGATGGTCTTCGACTTCCCATCGCGGAAGAGTGGTGCACGATGGGACTGTTCCGTTTCAAATCCTTGCACGCATTTCTAAACGTCGTACGGCACTGTTTCGCCATTTCGGACGGATGTTGCACCTTGCACCGTGGATGTTGCATCCTGTAGATATCGATTATTCGGACGGCCATAACTTCTGGCTCGTTTAGAGTTACGGGAGCCATAACCTGTCAAAACGAAGGCCTCGATGAGTTCTATAACTATGATAGCTTTCAGTTGTCAACGGATAGATTAATGACCAAAAAGGACAACCGGAATCTCAATCGGGTCTCGTAAGTTTTTTACCCTTCGTTTTTTCGACACGTGGATTTTTACGGTAAAACGGGATTACGGTGGATGGTCTTCGATTTACCATCGCTGGAGAGAGGTGCACCATAGTACTGTTCGGTTTCAAATCCATGCACGAATGTCTAATGGTCGTACGGCAGTGTTTCGCCATTTCGGACGGATGTTGCACCTTGCACCGTGGATGTTGCACCCTGTAGATATCGATTATTCGGACGGCCATAACTTCTGGCTCGTTTAGTGTTACGGGAGCCATAACCTGTCAAAACGAAGGCCTCGATGAGTTCAACGGCTCTGACAGCTTTCAGCCGTCAACGGACAGATTAATGCCCAAAAAGGACAACCCGAATCTCAATCGGGTCTCGTAAGTTTTTTACCCTTCGTTTTTTCGACACGTGGATTTACGGTAAAACGGAATTACGGTGGCCGGTCTTCGATTTACCATCGCTGGAGAGTGGTGCACCATGATACTGTTCCGTTTCAAATCCATGCACGCATTTCTAAACGTCGTACGACACTGTTTCGCCATTTCGGACGGATGTTGCACCTTGCACCGTGGATGTTGCACCCTGTAGATATCGATTATTCGGACGACCATAACTTCTGGCTCGTTTAGAGTTACGGGAGCCATAACCTGTCAAAACGAAGGCCTCGATGAGTTCTACGGCTTTGATAGCTTTTAGCCGTCAACGGATAGATTAATGCCCAAAAAGGACAACCCGAATCTCAATCGGGTCTCGTAAGTATTTTACCCTTCGTTTTTTCGACACGTGGATTTTTACGGTAAAACGGGATTACGGTGGATGGTCTTCGATTTACCATCGCTGGAGAGTGGTGCACCATGGTACTGTTCCGTTTCAAATCCATGCACGAATTTCTAAAGGTCGTACGGCACTGTTTCGCCATTTCGGACGGATGTTGCACCTTGGACCGTGGATGTTGCACCCTGTAGATATCGATTATTCGGACGGCCATAACTTCTGGCTCGTTTAGAGTTACGGGAACCATAACCTGTCAAAACGAAGGCCTCGATGAGTTCTACGGCTTTGACGGCTTTCAGCCGTCAACGGATAGATTAATGCCCAAAAAGGACAACCCAAATCTCAATCGGGTCTCGTAAGTTTTTTACCCTTCGTTTTTTCGACACGTGGATTTTTACAGTAAAACGTGATTACGGTGGCCGGTCTTCGATTTACCATCGCTGGAGAGTGATGCACCATGGTACTGTTCCGTTTCAAATCCATGCACGAATTTCTAAAGGTCGTACGGCACTGTTTCGCCATTTCGGACGGATGTTGCACCTTGCACCGTGGATGTTGCACCCTGTAGATTTCGATTATTCGGACGGCCATAACTTCTGGCTCGTTTAGAGTTACGGGAGCCATAACCTGTCAAAACGAAGGCCTCCATGAGTTCTATGGCTTTGACAACTTTCAGCCGTCAACGGATAGATTAATGGCCAAAAAGGACAACCCGAATCTCAATCGGGTCTCGTAAGTATTTTACCCTTCGTTTTTTCGACAAGTGGATTTTTACGGTAAAACGGGATTATGGTGGATGGTCTTCCACTTACCATCGCTGGAGAGTGGTGCACCGTGGTACTGTTCCGTTTCAAATCCGTGCACGAATTTCTAAAGGTCGTACGGCACTGTTTCGCCATTTCGGACGGATGTTGCACCTTGCACCGTGGATGTTGCACCCTGTAGATATCGATTATTCGGACGGCCATTACTTCTGGATCGTTTAGAGTTACGGGAGCCATAACCTGTCAAAACGAAGGCCTCGATGAGTTCTACGGCTTTGACAGCTTTCAGCCGTCGACGGATAGATTAATGCCCAAAAAGGGCAACCCGAATCTCAATCGGGTCTCGTAAGTTTTTTACCCTTCGTTTTTTCGACACGTGGACTTTTACGGTAAAACGGGATTACGGTGGCTTGTCTTCGACTTACCATCACTGGAGAGTGGTGCACCATGGTACTGTTCCGTTTCAAATCTATGCACGAATTTCTAAAGGTCGTACGGCACTGTTTCGCCATTTCGGACGGATGTTGCACCTTGCACCGTGGATGTTGCACCCTGTAGATATCGATTATTCGGACGGCCATTACTTCTGGGTCGTTTAGAGTTACGGGAGCCATAACCTGTCAAAACGAAGGCCTCGATGAGTTCTACGGCTTTGACAGCTTTCAGCCGTCGACGGATAGATTAATGCCCAAAAAGGGCAACCCGAATCTCAATCGGGTCTCGTAAGTTTTTTACCCTTCGTTTTTTCGACACGTGGACTTTTACGGTAAAACGGGATTACCGTGGCTCGTCTTCGACTTCCCATCGCTGGAGAGTGGTGCACCATGGTACTGTTCCGTTTCAAATCCATGCACGCATTTCTAAAATTCGTGCGGCACTGTTTCGCCATTTCGGACGGATGTTGCACCTTGCACCGTGGATGTTGCACCCTGTAGATATCGATTATTCGGACGGCCATAACTTCTTGCTCGTTTAGAGTTACGGTAGCCATAACCTGTCAATACGAAGGCCTCGATGAGTTCTACGACTTTGACAGCTTTCAGCCGTCAACAAATAGATTAATGACCAAAAAGGACAACCCGAATCTCAATCGGGTCTCGTAAGTTTTTTACCCTTCGTTTTTTCGACACGTGGATTTTTACGGTAAAACGGGATTACGGTGGATGGTCTTCGACTTCCCATCGCGGAAGAGTGGTGCACGATGGGACTGTTCCGTTTCAAATTCTTGCACGCATTTCTAAACGTCGTACGGCATTGTTTCGCCATTTCGGACGGATGTTGCACCTTGCACCGTGGATGTTGCATCCTGTAGATATCGATTATTCGGACGGCCATAACTTCTGGCTCGTTTAGAGTTACGGGAGCCATAACCTGTCAAAACGAAGGCCTCGATGAGTTCTATAACTATGATAGCTTTCAGCTGTCAACGGATAGATTAATGACCAAAAAGGACAACCGGAATCTCAATCGGGTCTCGTAAGTTTTTTACCCTTCGTTTTTTCGACACGTGGATTTTTACGGTAAAACGGGATTACGGTGGATGGTCTTCGATTTACCATCGCTGGAGAGAGGTGCACCATAGTACTGTTCGGTTTCAAATCCATGCACGAATGTCTAATGGTCGTACGGCAGTGTTTCGCCATTTCGGATGGATGTTGCACCTTGCACCGTGGATGTTGCACCCTGTAGATATCGATTATTCGGACGGCCATAACTTCTGGCTCGTTTAGTGTTACGGGAGCCATAACCTGTCAAAACGAAGGCCTCGATGAGTTCAACGGCTCTGACAGCTTTCAGCCGTCAACAGACAGATTAATGCCCAAAAAGGACAACCCGAATCTCAATCGGGTCTCGTAAGTTTTTTACCCTTCGTTTTTTCGACACGTGGATTTACGGTAAAACGGAATTACGGTGGCCGGTCTTCGATTTACCATCGCTGGAGAGTGGTGCACCATGATACTGTTCCGTTTCAAATCCATGCACGCATTTCTAAACGTCGTACGACACTGTTTCGCCATTTCGGACGGATGTTGCACCTTGCACCGTGGATGTTGCACCCTGTAGATATCGTTTATTCGGACGGCCATAACTTCTGGCTCGTTTAGAGTTACGGGAGCCATAACCTGTCAAAACGAAGGCCTCGATGAGTTCTATGGCTTTGATAGCTTTCAGCCGTCAACGGATAGATTAATGCCCAAAAAGGACAACCCGAATATCAATCGGGCCTCGTAAGTTTTTTACCCTTCGTTTTTTCGACACGTGGATTTTTACGGTAAAACGGGATTACGGTGGCTGGTCTTCGATTTACCATCGCTGGAGAGTGGTGCACCATGGTACTGTTCCGTTTCAAATCCATGCACGAATTTCTAATGGTCGTACGGCAGTGTTTCGCCATTTCGGACGGATCTTGCACCTTGCACCGTGGATGTTGCACCCAGTAGATATCGATTATTCGGACGGCCATAACTTCTGGCTCGTTTAGAGTTACGGGAGCCATACCTGTCAAAACGAAGGCCTCGATGAGTTCTACGGCTTTGACAGCTTTCAGCCGTCAACGGACAGATTAATGCCCAAAAAGGACAACCCGAATCTCAATCGGGTCTCGTAAGTTTTTTACCCTTCGTTTTTTCGACACGTGGATTTTTACGGTAAAACGGGATTACGGTGGCCGGTCTTCAATTTACCATCGCTGGAGAGTGGTGCACCATGATACTGTTCCGTTTCAAATCCATGCACGAATTTCTAAAGGTCGTACGTCACCGTTTCGACATTTCGGACGAATGTTGCACCTTGCACCGTGGATGTTGCACCCTGTAGATATCGATTATTCCGACGGCCATAAGTTCTGGCTCGTTTAAAGTTACGGGAGCCATAACCTGTCAAAACGAAGGCTTCAATGAGTTCTATGGCTTTGACAGCTTTCTGCTGTCAACGGATAGATTAATGCCCAAAAAGGATAACCCGAATCTCAATCGGGTCTCGTAAGTTTTTTACCCTTCGTTTTTTCGACACGTGGATTTTTACGGTAAAACGGGATTACGGTGGCTGGTCTTCGATTTACCATCGCTGGAGAGTGGTGCACCATGGTACTATTCCGTTTCAAATCCATTCACGAATTTCTAAAGGTCGTACGGCACTGTTTCGCCATTTCGGATGGATGTTGCACCTTGCACCGTGGATGTTGCACCCTGTAGATATCGATTATTCGGACGGCCATAACTTCTGGCTCGTTTAGAGTTACGGGAGCCATAACCTGTCAAAACGAAGGCCTCCATGAGTTCTATGGCTTTGACAGCTTTCAGCCGTCAACGGATAGATTAATGGCCAAAAAGGACAACCCGAATCTCAATCGGGTCTCGTAAGTATTTTACCCTTCGTTTTTTCGACAAGTGGATTTTTACGGTAAAACGGGATTATGGTGGATGGTCTTCCACTTACCATCGCTGGAGAGTGGTGCACCGTGGTACTGTTCCATTTCAAATCCGTGCACGAATTTCTAAAGGTCGTACGACACTGTTTCGCCATTTCGGACGGATGTTGCACCTTGCACCGTGGATGTTGCACCCTGTAGATATCGATTATTCGGACGGCCATAACTTCTGGCTCGTTTAGAGTTACGGGAACCATATCCTGTCAAAACGAAGGCCTCGATGAGTTCTACGGCTTTGACAGCTTTCAGCCGTCAACGTATAGATTAATGCCCAAAAAGGACAACCCAAATCTCAATCGGGTCTCGTAAGTTTTTTACCCTTTGTTTTTTCGACACGTGGATTTTTACGGTAAAACGTGATTACGGTGGCCGGACTTCGATTTACCATCGCTGGAGAGTGGTGCACCATGGTACTGTTCCGTTTCAAATCCACGCACGAATTTCTAAAGGTCGTACGACACTGTTTCGCCATTTCGGACGGATGTTGCACCTTTAACCGTGGATGTTGCACCCTGTAGATATCGATTATTCGGACGGCCATAACTTCTGGCTCGTTTAGAGTTACGGGAGCCATAACCTGTCATAACGAAGGCCTCGATGAGTTCTACGGCTTTGACAGCTTTCAGCCGTCAACGGATTGATTAATGCCCAAAAAGGACAGCCCGAATGTCAATCGGGTCTCGTAAGTTTTTTACCCTACGTTTTTTCGACACGTGGATTTTTACGGTAAAACGGGATTACGGTGGCCGGTCTTCGACTTACCATTACTGGAGAGTGGTGCACCATGGTACTGTTCCGTTTCAAATCTATGCACGATTTTCTAAAGGTCGTACAGCACTGTTTCGCCATTTCGGACGGATGTTGCACCTTGCACCGTGGATGTTGCACCCTGTAGATGTCGATTATTCGGACGGCCATAACTTCTGGATCGTTTAGAGTTACGGGAGCCATAACCTGTCAAAACGAAGGCCTCGATGAGTTCTATGGCTCTGACAGCTTTCAGCCGTCAACGGATAGATTAATGCCCAAAAAGGACAACCCGAATCACAATCGGGTCTCGTAAGTTTTTTACCCTTCGTTTTTTCGACACGTGGATTTTTACGGTAAAACGGGATTACCTTGGCTCGTCTTCGACTTCCCATCGCTGGAGAGTGGTGCACCATGGTACTGTTCCGTTTCAAATCGATACGCATTTCTAAAATTCGTACGGCACTGTTTCGCCATTTCGGACGGATGTTGCACCTTGCACCGTTGATGTTGCACCCTGTAGATATCGATTATTCGGACGGCCATTACTTCTGGCTCGTTTAGAGTTACGGGAGCCATAACCTGTCAATACGAAGGCCTCGATGAGTTCTACGGCTTTGACAGCTTTCAGCCGTTAATGGATAGATTAATGCCCAAAAAGGACAACCCGAATCTCAATCGGGCCTCGTAAGTTTTTTACCCTTCGTTTTTTCGACACGTGGATTTTTACGGTAAAACGGGATTACGGTGGCTGGTCTTTGATTTACCATCGCTGGAGAGTGGTGCACCATGGTACTGTTCCGTTTCAAATCCATGCACGAATTTCTAAAGGACGTACGGCACTGTTTCAACATTTCGGACGGATGTTGCACCTTGCACTGTGTATGTTGCACCCTGTAGATATCGATTATTCGGACGGCCATAACTTCTGGCTCGTTTAGAGTTACGGGAACCATAACCTGTCAAAAGGAAGGCCTCGATGAGTTCTACGGCTTTGACCGCTTTCAGCCGTCAACGGACAGACTAATGCCCAAAATAAACAACCCGAATCTCAATCGGGTCTCGTAAGCTTTTTACCCTTCGTTTTTTCGACACGTGGATTTTTACGATAAAACGGGTACGGTGGCCGGTCTTCGATTTACCATCGCTGGAGAGTGGTGCACCATGGTATTGTTCCGTTTCAAATCCATGCACGAATTTCTAAAGGTCATACGGCACTGTTTCGCCATTTCGGACGGATGTTGCACCTTGCACCGTGGATGTTGCACCCTGTAGATATCGATTATTCGGACGGCCATAACTTTTGGCTCGTTTAGAGTTACAGGAGCCATAACCTGTCAAAACGAAGGCCTCGATGAGTTCTACGGCTTTGACAGCTTTCAGCCGTCAACGGACAGATTAATGCCCAAAAAGGACAACCCGAATCTCAATCGGGTCTCGTAAGTTTTTTACCCTTCGTTTTTTCGACACGTGGATTTTTACGGTAAAACGGGATTACGGTGGCCGGTCTTCGATTTACCATCGCTGGAGAGTGGTGCACCATGATACTGTTCCGTTTCAAATCCATGCACGAATTTCTAAAGGTCGTACGTCACTGTTTCGCCATTTCGGACGGATGTTGCACCTTGCACCGTGGATGTTGCACCCAGTAGATATCGATTATTCGGACGGCCATAACTTCTGGCTCGTTTAGAGTTACGGGAGCCATAACCTGTCAAAACGAAGGCCTCGATGAGTTCTACGGCTTTGACAGCTTTCAGCCGTCAACGGATAGATTAATGCCAAAAATGGCAACCCGAATCTCAATCGGGTCTCGTAAGTATTTTACCCTTCGTTTTTTCGACACGTGGATTTTTACGGTAAAACGGGATTACGGTGGATGGTCTTCGATTTACCATCGCTGGAGAGTGGTGCACCATGGTACCGTTCCGTTTCAAATCCATGCACGAATTTCTAAAGGTCGTACGGCACTGTTTCGCCATTTCGGACGGATGTTGCACCTTGCACCGTGGATGTTGCACCCTGTAGATATCGATTATTCGGACGGCCATAACTTCTGGCTCGTTTAGAGTTACGGGAACCATAACCTGTCAAAACGAAGGCCTCGATGAGTTCTACGGTTTTGACGGCTTTCAGCCGTCAACGGATAGATTAATGCCCAAAAAGGACAACCCAAATCTCAATCGGGTCTCGTAAGTTTTTTACCCTTCGTTTTTTCGACACGTGGATTTTTACAGTAAAACGTGATTACGGTGGCCGGTCTTCGATTTACCATCGCTGTAGAGTGATGCACCATGGTACTGTTCCGTTTCAAATCCATGCACGAATTTCTAAAGGTCGTACGACACTGTTTCGCCATTTCGGACGGATGTTGCACCTTGCACCGTGGATGTTGCACCCTGTAGATTTCGATTATTCGGATGGCCATAACTTCTGGCTCATTTAGAGTTACGGGAGCCATAACCTGTCATAACGAAGGCCTCGATGAGTTCTACCGCTTTGACAGCTTTCAGCCGTCAACGGATAGATTAATGCCCAAAAAGGACAACCCGAATCTCCATCGGGTCTCGTAAGTTTTTTACCCTTCGTTTTTTCGACACGTGGATTTTTACGGTAAAACGGGATTACGGTGGCTTGTCTTCGACTTACCATCACTGGAGAGTGGTGCACCATGGTACTGTTCCGTTTCAAATCTATGCACGAATTTCTAAAGGTCGTACGGCACTGTTTCGCCATTTCGGACGGATGTTGCACCTTGCACCGTGGATGTTGCACCCTGTAGATATCGATTATTCGGACGGCCATAACTTCTGGATCGTTTAGAGTTACGGGAGCCATAACCTGTCAAAACGAAGGCCTCGATGAGTTCTACGGCTTTGACAGCTTTCAGCCGTCGACGGATAGATTAATGCCCAAAAAGGGCAACCCGAATCTCAATCGGGTCTCGTAAGTTTTTTACCCCTCGTTTTTTCGACACGTGGACTTTTACGGTAAAACGGGATTACCGTGGCTCGTCTTCGACTTCCCATCGCTGGAGAGTGGTGCACCATGGTACTGTTCCGTTTCAAATCCATGCACGCATTTCTAAAATTCGTGCGGCACTGTTTCGCCATTTCGGACGGATGTTGCACCTTGCACCGTGGATGTTGCACCCTGTAGATATCGATTATTCGGACGGCCATAACTTCTTGCTCGTTTAGAGTTACGGTAGCCATAACCTGTCAATACGAAGGCCTCGATGAGTTCTACGACTTTGACAGCTTTCAGCCGTCAACAAATAGATTAATGACCAAAAAGGACAACCCGAATCTCAATCGGGTCTCGTAAGTTTTTTACCCTTCGTTTTTTCGACACGTGGATTTTTACGGTAAAACGGGATTACGGTGGATGGTCTTCGACTTCCCATCGCGGAAGAGTGGTGCACGATGGGACTGTTCCGTTTCAAATCCTTGCACGCATTTCTAAACGTCGTACGGCACTGTTTCGCCATTTCGGACGGATGTTGCACCTTGCACCGTGGATGTTGCATCCTGTAGATATCGATTATTCGGACGGCCATAACTTCTGGCTCGTTTAGAGTTACGGGAGCCATAACCTGTCAAAACGAAGGCCTCGATGAGTTCTATAACTATGATATCTTTCAGTTGTCAACGGATAGATTAATGACCAAAAAGGACAACCGGAATCTCAATCGGGTCTCGTAAGTTTTTTACCCTTCGTTTTTTCGACACGTGGATTTTTACGGTAAAACGGGATTACGGTGGATGGTCTTCGATTTACCATCGCTGGAGAGAGGTGCACCATAGTACTGTTCGGTTTCAAATCCATGCACGAATGTCTAATGGTCGTACGGCAGTGTTTCGCCATTTCGGACGGATGTTGCACCTTGCACCGTGGATGTTGCACCCTGTAGATATCGATTATTCGGACGGCCATAACTTCTGGCTCGTTTAGTGTTACGGGAGCCATAACCTGTCAAAACGAAGGCCTCGATGAGTTCAACGGCTCTGACAGCTTTCAGCCGTCAACGGACAGATTAATGCCCAAAAAGGACAACCCGAATCTCAATCGGGTCTCGTAAGTTTTTTACCCTTCGTTTTTTCGACACGTGGATTTACGGTAAAACGGAATTACGGTGGCCGGTCTTCGATTTACCATCGCTGGAGAGTGGTGCACCATGATACTGCTCCGTTTCAAATCCATGCACGAATTTCTAAAGGTCGTACGTCACTGTTTCTCCATTTCGGACGGATGTTGCACCTTGCACCGTGGATGTTGCACCCTGTAGATATCGATTATTCGGACGGCCATAACTTCTGGCTCGTTTAGAGTTACGGGAGCCATAACCTGTCAAAACGAAGGCCTCGATGAGTTCTACGGCTTTGATAGCTTTTAGCCGTCAACGGATAGATTAATGCCCAAAAAGGACAACCCGAATCTCAATCGGGTCTCGTAAGTATTTTACCCTTCGTTTTTTCGACACGTGGATTTTTACGGTAAAACGGGATTACGGTGGATGGTCTTCGATTTACCATCGCTGGAGAGTGGTGCACCATGGTACTGTTCCGTTTCAAATCCATGCACGAATTTCTAAAGGTCGTACGGCACTGTTTCGCCATTTCGGACGGATGTTGCACCTTGGACCGTGGATGTTGCACCCTGTAGATATCGATTATTCGGACGGCCATAACTTCTGGCTCGTTTAGAGTTACGGGAACCATAACCTGTCAAAACGAAGGCCTCGATGAGTTCTACGGCTTTGACGGCTTTCAGCCGTCAACGGATAGATTAATGCCCAAAAAGGACAACCCAAATCTCAATCGGGTCTCGTAAGTTTTTTACCCTTCGTTTTTTCGACACGTGGATTTTTACAGTAAAACGTGATTACGGTGGCCGGTCTTCGATTTACCATCGCTGGAGAGTGATGCACCATGGTACTGTTCCGTTTCAAATCCATGCACGAATTTCTAAAGGTCGTACGGCACTGTTTCGCCATTTCGGACGGATGTTGCACCTTGCACCGTGGATGTTGCACCCTGTAGATTTCGATTATTCGGACGGCCATAACTTCTGGCTCGTTTAGAGTTACGGGAGCCATAACCTGTCAAAACGAAGGCCTCCATGAGTTCTATGGCTTTGACAGCTTTCAGCCGTCAACGGATAGATTAATGGCCAAAAAGGACAACCCGAATCTCAATCGGGTCTCGTAAGTATTTTACCCTTCGTTTTTTCGACAAGTGGATTTTTACGGTAAAACGGGATTATGGTGGATGGTCTTCCACTTACCATCGCTGGAGAGTGGTGCACCGTGGTACTGTTCCGTTTCAAATCCGTGCACGAATTTCTAAAGGTCGTACGGCACTGTTTCGCCATTTCGGACGGATGTTGCACCTTGCACCGTGGATGTTGCACCCTGTAGATATCGATTATTCGGACGGCCATTACTTCTGGATCGTTTAGAGTTACGGGAGCCGTAACCTGTCAAAACGAAGGCCTCGATGAGTTCTACGGCTTTGACAGCTTTCAGCCGTCGACGGATAGATTAATGCCCAAAAAGGGCAACCCGAATCTCAATCGGGTCTCGTAAGTTTTTTACCCTTCGTTTTTTCGACACGTGGACTTTTACGGTAAAACGGGATTACGGTGGCTTGTCTTCGACTTACCATCACTGGAGAGTGGTGCACCATGGTACTGTTCCGTTTCAAATCTATGCACGAATTTCTAAAGGTCGTACGGCACTGTTTCGCCATTTCGGACGGATGTTGCACCTTGCACCGTGGATGTTGCACCCTGTAGATATCGATTATTCAGACGGCCATTACTTCTGGGTCGTTTAGAGTTACGGGAGCCATAACCTGTCAAAACGAAGGCCTCGATGAGTTCTACGGCTTTGACAGCTTTCAGCCGTCGACGGATAGATTAATGCCCAAAAAGGGCAACCCGAATCTCAATCGGGTCTCGTAAGTTTTTTACCCTTCGTTTTTTCGACACGTGGACTTTTACGGTAAAACGGGATTACCGTGGCTCGTCTTCGACTTCCCATCGCTGGAGAGTGGTGCACCATGGTACTGTTCCGTTTCAAATCCATGCACGCATTTCTAAAATTCGTGCGGCACTGTTTCGCCATTTCGGACGGATGTTGCACCTTGCACCGTGGATGTTGCACCCTGTAGATATCGATTATTCGGACGGCCATAACTTCTTGCTCGTTTAGAGTTACGGTAGCCATAACCTGTCAATACGAAGGCCTCGATGAGTTCTACGACTTTGACAGCTTTCAGCCGTCAACAAATAGATTAATGACCAAAAAGGACAACCCGAATCTCAATCGGGTCTCGTAAGTTTTTTACCCTTCGTTTTTTCGACACGTGGATTTTTACGGTAAAACGGGATTACGGTGGATGGTCTTCGACTTCCCATCGCGGAAGAGTGGTGCACGATGGGACTGTTCCGTTTCAAATCCTTGCATGCATTTCTAAACGTCGTACGGCATTGTTTCGCCATTTCGGACGGATGTTGCACCTTGCACCGTGGATGTTGCATCCTGTAGATATCGATTATTCGGACGGCCATAACTTCTGGCTCGTTTAGAGTTACGGGAGCCATAACCTGTCAAAACGAAGGCCTCGATGAGTTCTATAACTATGATAGCTTTCAGCTGTCAACGGATAGATTAATGACCAAAAAGGACAACCGGAATCTCAATCGGGTCTCGTAAGTTTTTTACCCTTCGTTTTTTCGACACGTGGATTTTTACGGTAAAACGGGATTACGGTGGATGGTCTTCGATTTACCATCGCTGGAGAGAGGTGCACCATAGTACTGTTCGGTTTCAAATCCATGCACGAATGTCTAATGGTCGTACGGCAGTGTTTCGCCATTTCGGACGGATGTTGCACCATGCACCGTGGATGTTGCACCCTGTAGATATCGATTATTCGGACGACCATAACTTCTGGCTCGTTTAGTGTTACGGGAGCCATAACCTGTCAAAACGAAGGCCTCGATGAGTTCAACGGCTCTGACAGCTTTCAGCCGTCAACAGACAGATTAATGCCCAAAAAGGACAACCCGAATCTCAATCGGGTCTCGTAAGTTTTTTACCCTTCGTTTTTTCGACACGTGGATTTACGGTAAAACGGAATTACGGTGGCCGGTCTTCGATTTACCATCGCTGGAGAGTGGTGCACCATGATACTGTTCCGTTTCAAATCCATGCACGAATTTCTAAAGGTCGTACGTCACTGTTTCGCCATTTCGGACGGATGTTGCACCTTGCACCGTGGATGTTGCACCCTGTAGATATCGATTATTCGGACGGCCATAACTTCTGGCTCGTTTAGAGTTACGGGAGCCATAACCTGTCAAAACGAAGGCCTCGATGAGTTCTACGGCTTTGATAGCTTTTAGCCGTCAACGGATAGATTAATGCCCAAAAAGGACAACCCGAATCTCAATCGGGTCTCGTAAGTATTTTACCCTTCGTTTTTTCGACACGTGGATTTTTACGGTAAAACGGGATTACGGTGGATGGTCTTCGATTTACCATCGCTGGAGAGTGGTGCACCATGGTACTATTCCGTTTCAAATCCATGCACGAATTTCTAAAGGTCGTACGGCACTGTTTCGCCATTTCGGACGGATGTTGCATCTTGCACCGTGGATGTTGCACCCTGTAGATATCGATTATTCGGACGGCCATAACTTCTGGCTCGTTTAGAGTTACGGGAACCATAACCTGTCAAAACGAAGGCCTCGATGAGTTCTACGGCTTTGACGGCTTTCAGCCGTCAACGGATAGATTAATGCCCAAAAAGGACAACCCAAATCTCAATCGGGTCTCGTAAGTTTTTTACCCTTCGTTTTTTCGACACGTGGATTTTTACAGTAAAACGTGATTACGGTGGCCGGTCTTCGATTTACCATCGCTGGAGAGTGATGCACCATGGTACTGTTCCGTTTCAAATCCATGCACGAATTTCTAAAGGTCGTACGGCACTGTTTCGACATTTCGGACGGATGTTGCACCTTGCACCGTGGATGTTGCACCCTGTAGATTTCGATTATTCGGACGGCTATAACTTCTGGCTCGTTTAGAGTTATGGGAGCCATAACCTGTCATAATAAAGGCCTCGATGAGTTCTACGGCTTTGACAGCTTTCAGCCGTCAACGGATAGATTAATGCCCAAAAAGGACAACCCGAATCTCAATCGGGTCTCGTAAGTTTTTTACCCTTCGTATTTTCGACACGTGGATTTTTACGGTAAAACGGGATTACGGTGGCTGGTCTTCGACTTACCATCACTGGAGCGTGGTGCACCATGGTACTGTTCCATTTCAAATCTATGCACGAATTTCTAAAGGTCGTACGACACTGTTTCGCCATTTCGGACGGATGTTGCGCCTTGCACCGTGGATGTTGCACCCTGTAGATATCGATTATTCGGACGGCCATAACTTCTGGATCGTTTAGAGTTACGGGAGCCATAACCTGTCAAAACGAAGGCCTCGATGAGTTCTACGGCTATGACAGCTTTCAGCCGTCGACGGATAGATTAATGCCCAAAAAGGGCAACCCGAATCCCAATCGGGTCTCGTAAGTTTTTTACCCTTCGTTTTTTCGACACGTGGACTTTTACGGTAAAACGGGATTACCGTGGCTCGTCTTCGACTTCCCATCGCTGGAGAGTGGTGCACCATGGTACTGTTCCGTTTCAAATCCATGCACGCATTTCTAAAATTCGTGCGGCACTGTTTCGCCATTTCGGACGGATGTTGCACCTTGCACCGTGGATGTTGCACCCTGTAGATATCGATTATTCGGACGGCCATAACTTCTTGCTCGTTTAGAGTTACGGTAGCCATAACCTGTCAATACGAAGGCCTCGATGAGTTCTACGACTTTGACAGCTTTCAGCCGTCAACAAATAGATTAATGACCAAAAAGGACAACCCGAATCTCAATCGGGTCTCGTAAGTTTTTTACCCTTCGTTTTTTCGACACGTGGATTTTTACGGTAAAACGGGATTACGGTGGATGGTCTTCGACTTCCCATCGCGGAAGAGTGGTGCACGATGGGACTGTTTCGTTTCAAATCCTTGCACGCATTTCTAAACGTCGTACGGCACTGTTTCGCCATTTCGGACGGATGTTGCACCTTGCACCGTGGATGTTGCATCCTGTAGATATCGATTATTCGGACGGCCATAACTTCTGGCTCGTTTAGAGTTACGGGAGCCATAACCTGTCAAAACGAAGGCCTCGATGAGTTCTATAACTATGATAGCTTTCAGCTGTCAACGGATAGATTAATGACCAAAAAGGACAATCGGAATCTCAATCGGGTCTCGTAAGTTTTTTACCCTTCGTTTTTTCGACACGTGGATTTTTACGGTAAAACGGGATTACGGTGGATGGTCTTCGATTTACCATCGCTGGAGAGAGGTGCACCATAGTACTGTTCGGTTTCAAATCCATGCACGAATGTCTAATGGTCGTACGGCAGTGTTTCGCCATTTCGGACGGATGTTGCACCTTGCACCGTGGATGTTGCACCCTGTAGATATCGATTATTCGGACGGCCATAACTTCTGGCTCGTTTAGTGTTACGGGAGCCATAACCTGTCAAAACGAAGGCCTCGATGAGTTCAACGGCTCTGACAGCTTTCAGCCGTCAACGGACAGATTAATGCCCAAAAAGGACAACCCGAATCTCAATCGGGTCTCGTAAGTTTTTTACCCTTCGTTTTTTCGACACGTGGATTTACGGTAAAACGGAATTACGGTGGTCGGTCTTCGATTTGCCATCGCTGGAGAGTGGTGCACCATGATACTGTTCCGTTTCAAATCCATGCACGAATTTCTAAAGGTCGTACGTCACTGTTTCGCCATTTCGGACGGATGTTGCACCTTGCACCGTGGATGTTGCACCCTGTAGATATCGATTATTCGGACGGCCATAACTTCTGGCTCGTTTAGAGTTACGGGAACCATAACCTGTCAAAACGAAGGCCTCGATGAGTTCTACGGCTTTGACGGCTTTCAGCCGTCAACGGATAGATTAATGCCCAAAAAGGACAACCCAAATCTCAATCGGGTCTCGTAAGTTTTTTACCCTTCGTTTTTTCGACACGTGGATTTTTACAGTAAAACGTGATTACGGTGGCCGGTCTTCGATTTACCATCGCTGGAGAGTGATGCACCATGGTACTGTTCCGTTTCAAATCCATGCACGAATTTCTAAAGGTCGAACGGCACTGTTTCGACATTTCGGACGGATGTTGCACCTTGCACCGTGGATGTTGCACCCTGTAGATTTCGATTATTCGGACGGCCATAACTTCTGGCTCGTTTAGAGTTATGGGAGCCATAACCTGTCATAACGTAGGCCTCGATGAGTTCTACGGCTTTGACAGCTTTCAGCCGTCAACGGATAGATTAATGCCCAAAAAGGACAACCCGAATCTCAATCGGGTCTCGTAAGTTTTTTACCCTTCGTATTTTCGACACGTGGATTTTTACGTTAAAACGGGATTACGTGGCTGGTCTTCGACTTACCATCACTGGAGCGTGGTGCACCATGGTACTGTTCCATTTCAAATCTATGCACGAATTTCTAAAGGTCGTACGACACTGTTTCGCCATTTCGGACGGATGTTGCACCTTGCACCGTGGATGTTGCACCCTGTAGATATCGATTATTCGGATGGCCATAACTTCTGGATCGTTTAGAGTTACGGGAGCCATAACCTGTCAAAACGAAGGCCTCGATGAGTTCTACGGCTTTGACAGCTTTCAGCCGTCAACGGATAGATTAATGCCCAAAAAGGACAACCCGAATCTCAATCAGGTCTCGTAAGTTTTTTACCCTTCGTTTTTTCGACACGTGGATTTTTACGGTAAAACGGGATTACCGTGGCTCGTCTTCGACTTCCCATCGCTGGAGAGTGGTGCACCATGGTACTGTTCCGTTTCAAATCCATGCACACATTTCTAAAATTCGTGCGGCACTGTTTCGCCATTTCGGACGGATGTTGCACCTTGCACCGTGGATGTTGCACCCTGTAGATTTCGATTATTCGGACGGCCATAACTTCTGGCTCGTTTAGAGTTACGGGAGCCATAACCTGTCAATACGAAGGCCTCGATGAGTTCTACGGTTTTGACAGCTTTCAGCCGTCAACGGATAGATTAAGGCCCAAAAAGGACAACCCGAATCTCAATCGGGTCTCGTAAGTTTTTTACCCTTCGTTTTTTCGACGCGTAGATTTTTACGGTAAAACGGGATTACGGCGGCTGGTCTTCGACTTCCCATCGCTGAAGAGTGGTGCACCATGGGACTGTTCCATTTCAAATCCATGCACGCATTTCTAAACGTCGTACGGCACTGTTTCGCCATTTCGGACGGATGTTGCACCTTGCACCGTGGATGTTGCACCCTGTAGATATCGATTATTCGGACGACCATAACTTCTGGCTCGTTTAGAGTTACAGGAGCCATAACCTGTCAAAACGAAGGCCTCGATGAGTTCTATCGCTTTGATAGCTTTCAGCCGTCAACGGATAGATTAATGCCCAAAAAGGACAACCGGAATCTCAATCGGGTCTCGTAAGTTTTTTACCCTTCGTTTTTTCGACACGTGGATTTTTACGGTAAAACGGGATTACGGTGGCCGGTCTTCGATTTACCATCGCTGGAGAGTGGTGTACCATGATACTGTTCCGTTTCAAATCCATGCACGAATTTCTAAAGGTCGTACGTCACTGTTTCGCCATTTCGGACGGATGTTGCACCTTGCACCATGGATGTTACACCCTATAGATATCGATTATTCGAACGGCCATAACTTCTGGCTCGTTTAGAGTTACGGGAGCCATAACCTGTCAAAACGAAGGCCTCGATGAGTTCTACGGCTTTGATAGCTTTTAGCCGTCAACGGATAGATTAATGCCCAAAAAGGACAACCCGAATCTCAATCGGGTCTCGTAAGTATTTTACCCTTCGTTTTTTCGACACGTGGATTTTTACGGTAAAACGGGATTACGGTGGATGGTCTTCGATTTACCGTCGCTGGAGAGTGGTGCACCATGGTACTGTTCCGTTTCAAATCCATGCATGAATTTCTAAAGGTCGTACGGCACTGTTTCGCCATTTCGGACGGATGTTGCACCTTGCACCGTGGATGTTGCACCCTGTAGATATCGATTATTCGGACGGCCATAACTTCTGGCTCGTTTAGAGTTACGGGAACCATAACCTGTCAAAACGAAGGCCTCGATGAGTTCTACGGCTTTGATGGCTTTCAGCCGTCAACAGATAGATTAATGCCCAAAAAGGACAACCCAAATCTCAATCGGGTCTCGTAAGTTTTTTACCCTTCGTTTTTTCGACACGTGGATTTTTACAGTAAAACGTGATTACGGTGGCCGGTCTTCGATTTACCATCGCTGGAGAGTGATGCACCATGGTACTGTTCCGTTTCAAATCCATGCACGAATTTCTAAAGGTCGTAAGGCACTGTTTCGATATTTCAGACGGATGTTGCACCTTGCACCGTGGATGTTGCACCCTGTAGATTTCGATTATTCGGACGGCCATAACTTCTGGCTCGTTTAGAGTTATGGGGGTCATAACCTGTCATAACGAAGGCCTCGATGAGTTCTACGGCTTTGACAGCTTTCAGCCGTCAACGGATAGATTAATGCCCAAAAAGGACAACCCGAATCTCAATCGGGTCTCGTTAGTTTTTTACCCTTCGTATTTTCGACACGTGGATTTTTACGGTTAAACGGGATTATGGTGGCTGGTCTTCGACTTACCATCACTGGAGCGTGGTGCACCATGGTACTGTTCCATTTCAAATCTATGCACGAATTTCTAAAGGTCGTACGACACTGTTTCGCCATTTCGGACGGATGTTGCACCTTGCACCGTGGATGTTGCACCCTGTAGATATCGATTATTCGGACGGCCATAACTTCTGGATCGTTTGGAGTTACGGGAGCCATAACCTGTCAAAACGAAGGCCTCGATGAGTTCTACGGCTATGACAGCTTTCAGCCGTCAACGGATAGATTAATGCCCAAAAAGGACAACCCGAATCTCAATCAGGTCTCGTAAGTTTTTTACCCTTCGTTTTTTCGACACGTGGATTTTTACGGTAAAACGGAATTACCGTGGCTCGTCTTCGACTTCCCATCGCTGGAGAGTGGTGCACCATGGTACTGTTCCGTTTCAAATCCATGCACACATTTCTAAAATTCGTGCAGCACTGTTTCGCCATTTCGGACGGATGTTGCACCTTGCACCGTGGATGTTGCACCCTGTAGATATCGATTATTCGGACGGCCATAACTTCTGGCTCGTTTAGAGTTACGGGAGCCATAACCTGTCAATAAGAAGGGCTCGATGAGTTCTACGGTTTTGACAGCTTTCAGCCGTCAACGGATAGATTAAGGCCCAAAAAGGAAAACCCGAATCTCAATCGGGTCTCGTAAGTTTTTTACCCTTCGTTTTTTCGACACGTAGATTTTTACGGTAAAACGGGATTACGGTGGCTGGTCTTCGACTTCCCATCGCTGAAGAGTGGTGCACCATGGGACTGTTCCGTTTCAAATCCATGCACGCATCTCTAAACGTCGTACGACACTGTTTCGCCATTTCGGACGGATGTTGCACCTTGCACCGTGGATGTTGCACCCTGTAGATATCGATTATTCGGACGACCATAACTTCTGGCTCGTTTAGAGTTACAGGAGCCATAACCTGTCAAAACGAAGGCCTCGATGAGTTCTATCGCTTTGATAGCATTCAGCCATCAACGGATAGATTAATGCAAAAGGACAACCGGAATCTCAATCGGGTCTTGTAAGTTTTTTACCCTTCGTTTTTTCGGCACGTGGATTTTTACGGTAAAACGGGATTACGGTGGCTGGTCATCGATTTACCATCGCTGGAGAGTGGTGCACCATGGTACTGTTCCGTTTCAAATCCATGGACGAATTTCTAAAGGTCGTACGGCACTGTTTCGCCATTTCGGACGGATGTTGCACCTTGCACCGTGGATGTTGCACCCTGTAGATATCGATTATTCGGACGGCCATAACTTCTGGCTCGTTTAGAGTTACAGGAACCATAACCTGTCAAAACGAAGGCCTCGATGAGTTCTACGGCTTTGATGGCTTTCAGCCGTCAACGGATAGATTAATGCCCAAAAAGGACAACCCAAATCTCAATCGGGTCTCGTAAGTTTTTTACCCTTCGTTTTTTCGACACGTGGATTTTTACAGTAAAACGTGATTACGGTGGCCGGTCTTCGATTTACCATCGCTGGAGAGTGATGCACCATGGTACTGTTCCGTTTCAAATCCATGCACGAATTTCTAAAGGTCGTACGGCACTGTTTCGCCATTTCGGACGGATGTTGCACCTTGCACCGTGGATGTTGCACCCTGTAGATTTCGATTATTCGGACGGCCATAACTTCTGGCTCGTTTAGAGTTACGGGAGCCATAACCTGTCATAACGAAGGCCTCGATGAGTTCTACGGCTTTGACAGCTTTCAGCCGTCAACGGATAGATTAATGCCCAAAAAGGACAGCCCGAATCTCAATCAGGTCTCGTAAGTTTTTTACCCTTCGTTTTTTCGACATGTGGATTTTTACGGTAAAACGGGATTACGGTGGCTGGTCTTCGACTTACCATCACTGGAGAGTGGTGCACCATGGTACTGTTCCGTTTCAAATCCATGCACGAATTTCTAATGGTCGTACGGCAGTGTTTCGCCATTTCGGACGGATGTTGCACCTTGCACCGTGGATGTTGCACCCTGTAGATATCGATTATTCGGACGGCCATAACTTCTAGCTCGTTTAGAGTTACGGGAGCCATAACCTGTCAAAACGAAGGCCTCGATGAGTTCTACGGCTTTGACAGCTTTCAGCCGTCAACGGACAGATTAATGCCCAAAAAGGACAACCCGAATCTCAATTGGGTCTCGTAAGTTTTTTACCCTTCGTTTTTTCGACACGTGGATTTTTACGGTAAAACGGGACTACGGTGGACGGTCTTTGATTTACCATCGCTGGAGAGTGGTGCACCATGATAATGTTCCGTTTCAAATCCATGCACGAATTTCTAAAGGTCGTACGTCACTCTTTCTCCATTTCGGAAGGATGTTGCACCTTGCACCGTGGATGTTAAACCCTGTAGATATCGATTATTCGGACAGCCATAACTTCTGGCTCGTTTAGAGTTACGAGAGCCATAACCTGTCAAAACGAAGGCTTCGATTAGTTCTATGGCTTTGACAGCTTTCAGCCGTCGACGGATAGATTAATGCCCAAAAAGGACAACCCGAATCTCAATCGGGTCTCGTAAGTTTTTTACCCTTCGTTTTTTCGACACGTGGATTTTTACGGTAAAACGGGATTACGGTGGCTGGTCTTCGATTTACCATCGCTGGAGAGTGGTGCACCACGGTACTATTCCGTTTCAAATCCATTCACAAATTTCTAAAGGTCGTACGGCACTGTTTCGCCATTTCGGATGGATGTTGCACCTTGCACCGTGGATGTTGCACCCTGTAGATATCGATTATTCGGACGGTCATAACTTCTGGCTCGTTTAGAGTTACGGGAGCCATAACCTGTCAAAACGAAGGCCTCGATGAGTTCTATAGCTTTGATAGCTTTTAGCTGTCAACGGATAGATTAATGCCCAAAAAGGACAACCCGAATCTCAATCGGGTCTCGTAAGTATTTTACCCTTCGTTTTCTCGACACGTGGATTTTTACGGTAAAACGGGATTATGGTGGATGGTCTTCGATTTACCATCGCTGGAGAGTGGTGCACCATGGTACTGTTCCGTTTCAAATCCATGCACGAATTTCTAAAGGTCGTACGGCACTGTTTCGCCATTTCGGACGGATGTTGCACCTTGCACCGTGGATGTTGCACCCTGTAGATATCGATTATTCGGACGGCCATAACTTCTGGCTCGTTTAGAGTTACGGGAGCCATAACCTGTCAAAACGAAGGCCTCGATGAGTTCTACAGCTTTGACAGCATTCAGCCGTCAACGGATAGATTAATGCCCAAAAAGGACAACCCGAATCTCAATCGGGTCTCGTAAGTTTTTTACCCTTCTTTTTTCGACACGTGGATTTTTACGGTAAAACGGGATTACGGTGGCTGGTCTTCGATTTACCATCGCTGGAGAGTGGTGCCCCATGGTACAGTTCCGTTTCAAATCCATGCACGAATTTCTAAAGGTCGTACGACATTGTTTCTCCATTTCGGACGGATGTTGCACCTTGCACCGTGGATGTTGCACCCTGTAGATATCGATTATTCGGACGGCCATAACTTCTGGCTCGTTTAGAGTTACAGGAGCCATAACCTGTCAAAACGAAGGTCTTGATGAGTTCTACGGCTTTGACCGCTTTCAGCCATCAACGGATAGATTAATGCCCAAAAAGGACAACCCGAATCTCGATCGGGTCTCGTAAGTTTTTTACCCTTCGTTTTTTTGACATGTGGATTTTTACGGTAAAACGGGATTACGGTGGATGGTCTTTGATTTACCATCGCTGGAGAGTGGTGCACCATGGTACTGTTCCGTTTCAAATCCACGAATGCATTTCTAAAGGTCGTACGGCACTGTTTCGCCATTTTGGACGGATGTTGCACCTTGCACCGTGGATGTTGCACCCTATGGATATCGATTATTCGGACGGCCATAACTTCTGGCTCGTTTTGAGTTACAGGAGCCATAACCTGTCAAAATGAAGGCCTCGACAAGTTCTACGGCTTTGACAGCTTTCAGCCATCAACGGATAGATTAATGCCCAAAAAGGACAACCCGAATCTCAATCGGGTCTCGTAAGTTTTTTACCCTTCGTTTTTTCGACACATGGATTTTTACGGTAAAACGGGATTACGGTGGTTGGTCTTCGATTTACCATCGCTGGAGAGTAGTGCACCATGGTACTGTTCCGTTTCAAATCTATGCATGAATTTCTAAAGGTCGTACGGCACTGTTTCGCCATTTCGGACGGATGTTGCACCTTGCACCGTGGATGTTGCACCCTGTAGATATCGATTATTCGGACGGCCATAACTTCTGGATCGTTTAGAGTTACGGGAGCTATAACCTGTCAAAACGAAGGCCTCGATGAGTTCTACGGCTTTGACAGCTTTCAGCCGTCAACGGATAGATTAATGCCCAAAAAGGACAACCCGAATCTCAATCGGTTCTCGTAAGTTTTTTACCCTTCGTTTTTTTGACATGTGGATTTTTAGGGTAAAACATGCTGTCAAAACGAAGGCCTCGATGAGTTCTACGGCTTTGATACCATTCAGCCATCAACGGATAGATTAATGCCCAAAAAGGACAATCCGAATCTCAATCGGGTCTCGTAAGTTTTTTACCCTTCGTTTTTTCGACACGTGGATTTTTACGGTAAAACGGGATTACCGTGGCCCGTCTTCGACTTCCCATCGCTGGAGAGTGGTGTACCATGGTACTGTTCCGTTTCAAATCCATGCACGCATTTCTAAAAGTCCTACGGCACTGTTTCGCCATTTCGGACGGATGTTGCACCTTGCACCGTGGATGTTGCACCCTGTAGATATCGATTATTCGGACGGTCATAACTTCTGGCTCGTTTAGAGTTACGGGAGACATAACCTGTCAAAACGAAGGCCTCTATCAGTTCTACGACTTTGACAGCTTTCAGCCATCAACGAATAGATTAATGCCCAAAAAGGACAACCCGAATCTCAATCGGGTATCGTATGTTTTTTACCCTTCGTTTTTTCGACACGTGGATTTTTACTGTAAAATGGGATTACCGTGGCTGGTCTTCGATTTACCATCGCTGGAGAGTGGTGCACCGTGGTACCGTTCCGTTTCAAATCCATGCACGCATTTCTAAATGTCGTACGCCACTGTTTCGCCATTTCGGACGGATGTTGCACCTTGCACCGTGGATGTTGCACCCTGTAGATATCGATTATTCGGACGGCCATAACTTCTGGCTCGTTTAGAGTTACGGGAGCCATAACCTGTCAAAACGAAGGCCTCGATGAGTTCTACAGCTTTGACCGCTTTCAGCCGTCAGCGGATAGATTGATGTCCAAAACGGACAACCCGAATCTCAATCGGGTCTCGTAAGTTTTTTACCCTTCGTTTTTTCGACACGTGGATTTTTACGGTAAAACGGGATTACCGTGGCTGGTCTTCGATTTACCATCGCTGGTGAGTGGTGCACCATGGTACTGTTCTGTTTCAGGTCAACGCACGCATTTCTAAAAGTCGTACGGCACTGTTTTGCCATTTCGGTCGGATGTTGCTCCTTGCACCGTGGATGTTGCACCCTGTAGATATCGATTATTCGGACAGCCATAACTTCTGGCTCGTTTAGAGTTACGGGAGCCATAACCTGTCAAAACGAAGGCCTCGATGAGTTCTACGGCTTTGACAGCTTTCAGGCATCAACGGATAGATTGATGCCCAAAAAGGACAACCCGAATCTCAATCGGGTCTCGTAAATTTTTTACCCATCGTTTTTTCGACACGTGGATTTTTACGGTAAAACGGGATTACCGTGACTAGTCTTCGATTTACCATCGCTGGAGAGTGGTGCACCATGGTACTATTCCATTTCAAATCCATGCACGCATTTATAAAAGCCTTACGGGACTGTTTCGCCATTTCAGACGGAAGTTGCACCATGCACCGTGGATGTTGCACCCTGCAAATATCGATTATTCGGACGGCCATAACTTCTGGCTCGTTTAGAGTTACGGGTGCCATAACCTGTCAAAACGTAGGCCTCGATGATTTCTATGGCTTTGATACCATTCAGCCATCAACGGATAGATTAATGCCCAAAAAGGACAACCCGAATCTCAATCGGGTATCGTAAGTTTTTTACTCTTCGTTTTTTCGACACGTGGATTTTTACGGTAAAACGGGATTACCGTGGCTGGTCTTCGATTTACCATCGCTGGAGAGTGGTGCACCATGGTACTGTTCCGTTTCAAATCAATGCACGCATTTCTAAATGTCGTACGCCACTGTTTCGCCATTTCGGACGGATATTGCACCTTGCACCGTGGATGTTGCACCCTGTAGATATCGATTATTCGGACGGCCATAACTTCTGGCTCGTTTAGAGTTACGGGAGCCATAACCTGTCAAAACGAAGGCCTCGATGAGTTCTACAGCTTTGACCGCTTTCAGCCGTCAACGGATAGATTGATGCCCAAAAAGGACAACCCGAATCTCAATCGGGTCTCGTAAGTTTTTTACCCTTCGTTTTTCGACACGTGGATTTTTACGGTAAAACGTGATTACCTTGGCTGGTCTTCGATTTACCATCGCTGGTGAGTGGTGCACCATGGTACTGTTCTGTTTCAGATCAATGCACGCATTTCTAAAAGTCGTACGACACTGTTTCGCCATTTCGGTCGGATGTTGCTCCTTGCACCGTGGATGTTGCGCCCTGTAGATATCGATTATTCGGACAGCCATAACTTCTGGCTCGTTTAGAGTTACGGGAGCCATAACCTGTCAAAACGAAGGCCTCGATGAGTTCTACGGTTTTGACAGCTTTCAGCTATCAACGGATAGATTGATGCCCAAAAAGGACAACCCGAATCTCAATCGGGTCTCGTAAGTTTTTTTACCCATCGTTTTTTCGACACGTGGATTTTTACGGTAAAACGGGATTACCGTGACTAGTCTTCGATTTACCATCGCTGGAGAGTGGTGCACCATGGTACTATTCCATTTAAAATCCATGCACGCATTTCTAAAAGCCGTACGGGACTGTTTCGCCATTTCAGACGGATGTTGCACCATGCACCGTGGATGTTGCACCCTGTAAATATCGATTATTCGGACGGCCATAACTTCTGGCTCATTTAGAGTTACGGGTGCCATAACCTGTCAAAACAAAGGCCTCGATGAGTTCTATGGCTCTGATACCATTCAGCCATCAATGGATGGATTAATGCCCAAAAAGGACAACCCGAATCTCAATCGGGTATCGTAAGTTTTTTACCCTTTGTTTTTTCGACACGTGGATTTTTACGGTAAAACGGGAAACCGTGGCTGGTCTTCGATTTACCTTCGCTGGAGAGTGGTGCACCATTGTACTGTTCCGTTTCAAATCCATGCACGCATTTCAAAATGTCGTACGCCACTGTTTCGCCATTTCGGACGGATGTTGCACCTTGCACCGTGGATGTTGCACCCTGTAGATATCGATTATTCGGACGGCCATAACTTCTGGCTCGTTTAGAGTTACGGGAGCCATAACCTGTCAAAACGAAGGCCTCGATGAGTTCTACAGTTTGACCGCTTTCAGCCGTCAACGGATAGATTGATGCCCAAAAAGGACAACCCGAATCCCAATCAGGTCTCGTAAGTTTTTTACCCTTCGTTTTTCGACACGTGGATTTTTACGGTAAAACGGTATTACCGTGGCTGGCCTTCGATTTACCATCGCTGGTGAGTGGTGCACCATGGTACTGTTCTGTTTCAGATCAATGCACGCATTTCTAAAAGTCGTACGGCACTGTTTCGCCATTTCGGTCGGATGTTGCTCCTTGAACCGTGGATGTTGCACCCTGTAGATATCGATTATTCGGACAGCCATAACTTCTGGCTCGTTTAGACTTACGGGAGCCATAAACTGTCAAAACGAAGGGCTCGATGAGTTCTACGGCTTTGATAGCTTTCAGCCATCAACGGATAGATTGATGCCCAAAAAGGACAACCCGAATCTCAATCGGGTCTCGTAAGTTTTTTTACCCATCGTTTTTTCGACACGTGGATTTTTACGGTAAAACGGGATTACCGTGACTAGTCTTCGATTTACCATCGCTGGAGAGTGGTGCACCATGGTACTATTTCATTTCAAATCCATGCGCGCATTTCTAAAAGCCGTACGGGACTGTTTCGCCATTTCAGACGGATGTTGCACCATGCACCGTGGATGTTGCACCCTGTAAATATCGATTATTCGGACGGCCATAACTTCTGGCTCGTTTAGAGTTGCGGGTGCCATAACCTGTCAAAACGAAGGCCTCGATGAGTTCTATGGCTTTGATACCATTCAGCCATCAACGGATAGATTAATGCCCAAAAAGGACAATCCGAATCTCAATCGGGTCTCGTAAGTTTTTTACCCTTCGTTTTTTCGACACGTGGATTTTTACGGTAAAACGGGATTACCGTGGCCCGTCTTCGACTTCCCATCGCTGAAGAGTGGTGCACAGTGGTACTGTTCCGTTTCAAATCCATGCACGCATTTCTAAAAGCCGTACGGCACTGTTTCGCCATTTCGGACGGATGTTGCACCTTGCACCGTGGATGTTGCACCCTGTAGATATCGATTATTCGAACGGCCATAACTACTGGCTCGTTTAGATTTACGGGAGCCATAACCTGTCAAAACGAAGGCCTCGATGAGTTCTACGGATTTGACAGCTTTCGGCCATCAACGGATAGAATAATTCCCAAATATGACAACCCGAATCTCAATAGGGTCTCGCAAGTTTTTTATACTTCGTTTTTTCGACACGTGGATTTTTACGGAAAAACGGGATTACCATGGCTGGTCTTCGATTTACCATCGCTGGAGAGTGGTGCACCATGGTACTGTTCCGTTTCAAATCCATGCACGCATTTCTAAAAGTCGTACGGCACTGTTTCCCCATTTCGGACGGATGTTGCACCTTGCACCGTGGATGTTGCACCCTGTAGATATCGATTATTCGGACGGCCATAACTTCTGGCTCGTTTAGATTTACGGGAGCCATAAGCTGTCAAAACGAAGGCCTCGATGAGTTCTACGGCTTTGATAGCTTTTATACGTCGACGGATAGATTAACGCCCAAAAAGGACAACCCGAATCTCAATCGGGTCTCGTAAGTATTTTACCCTTTGTATTTTCGACACGTGGATTTTTACGGTAAAACGGGATTACCGTGGCCCGTCTTCGATTTATTATCGCTGGAGAGTGGTGCACCATGATACTGTTCCGTTTCAAATCCACGCACGCATTTCTAAAAGTCGTACGGCACTTTTTCGCCATTTCGGACGGATGTTGCACCTTGCACCGTGGATGTTCCACCCCGTAGATATCGATTATTCGGACGGGCATAACTTCTGGCTCGTTTAGAGTTACGGGAGCCATAACCTGTCAAAACAAAGGCCTCGATGAGTTCTACGGCTTTGATAGCTTTTAGCCGTCAACGGATAGATTAATGCCCAAAAAGGACAACCCGAATCTCAATCGGGTCTCGTAAGTTTTTTACCCTTCGTTTTTTCGACACGTGGATTTTTACGGTAAAACGGGATTACCGTGCTTCCCATCGCTGGAGAGTGGTGCACCATGGTACTGTTCCGTTTCAAATCCATGTACGCATTTCTAAAAGTCGTACGGCACTGTTTCGCCATTTCGGACGGATGTTGCACCTTGCACCGTGGATGTTGCACACTGTAGATATCGATTATTCGGACGGCCATAACTTCTGGCTCGTTTAGAGTTACAAAAGCCATAACCTGTCAAAACGAAGGCCTCGATGAGTTCTAGAGCTTTGATAACTTTCAGCCGTCAACGGATACATTAATTCCCAAAAAGGACAACCCAAATCTCAATCGGGTCTCGTAAGTTTTTTACCCTTCGTTTTTCGACACGTGGATTTTTACGGTAAAACGGGATTACCGTGGCTGGTCTTCGATTTACCATCGCTGGAGAGTGGTGCACCATGGTACTATTCCGTTTCAAATCCATGCACGCATTTCTAAAAGTCGTAAGGCACTGTTTCGCCATTTCGGACGAATGTTGCACCTTGCACCGTGGATGTTGTACCCTGTAGATATCGATTATTCGGACGGCCATAACTTCTGGCTCGTTTAGAGTTACGGGAACCATAACCTGTCAAAACGAAGGCCTCGATGAGTTGTACGGCTTTGACAGCTTTCAGCCGTCAACGGATAGATTGATGCCCAAAAAGGACAACCCGAATCTCAATCGGGTCTCGTAAGTTTTTTACCCTTCGTTTTTCCGACACGTGGATTTTTACGGTAAAATGGGATTACCGTGGCCCGTCTTCGACTTCCCATCGCTGGAGAGTGGTGCACCATGGTACTGTTCCGTTTCAAATCCATGCACGCATTTCTAAAAGTCGTACGACACTGTTTCGCCATTTCGGACGGATGTTGCCTCTTGCACCGTGGATGTTGCACCTTGTAGATATCGATTATTCGGACGGCCATAACTTCTGGCTCATTTAGATTTACGGGAGCCAATACCTGTCAAAACGAAGGCCTCGATGAGTTCTATGGCTTTGACAGCTTTCAGCCGTCAACGGATAGATTAATGCCCAAAAAGGACAACCCGAATCTCAATTGGGTCTCGTAAGTCTTTTAACCTTCGTTTTTTCGACACGTGGACTATTACGGTAAAACGGGATTACCGTGGCCCGTCTTCTACTTCCCATCGCTGGAGAGTGGTGCACCATGGTACTGTTCCGTTTCAAATCCATGCATGCATTTCTAAAAGTTGTACGGCACTATTTCGCCATTTCGGACGGATGTTGCACCTTGCATCGTGGATGTTGCACCCTGTAGATATCGATTATTCGGATGGCCATAACTTCTGGCTCGTTCAGAGTTATGTGAGCAATAATCTGTCAAAACGAAGGCCTCGATGAGTTCTACGGATTTGACAGGTTTCAGCCGTCAACGGATAGACTAATGGCCAAAAAGGACAACCCGAATCTCAATCGGGTCTCGTATGTTTTTTACCCTTCGTTTTTAGACACGTGGATTTTTACGGTAAAACGGGATTACGGTGGCTGGTCTTCAATTTACCATCGCTGGAGAGTGGTGAACCAAGGTACTGTTCCATTTCAAATCCATACACACATTTCTAAAAGTCGTACGGCACTGTTTCGCCATTTCAGACGGATGTTGCACCCTGCACCGTGGATGTTGCACCCTGTAGATATCGATTATTCGGACGGCCATAACTTCTGGCTCGTTTAGAGTTACAAAAGCCATAACCTGTCCAAACGAAGGCCTCGATGAGTTCTACGGCTTTGACAGCTTTCAGCCATCAATGGATAGATTGATGCCCAAAATGGACAACCCGAATCTCAATCGGGTCTCGTAAGTTTTTTACCCTTCGTTTTTTCGACACATGGATTTTTACGGTAAAACGGGATTACCGTGGCCCGTCTTCGACTTTCCATCACTGGAGAGTGGTGCACCATGGTACTGTTCCATTTCAAATCCATGCACACATTTTTAAAAGTTGTACGGCACTGTTTTTCCATTTCGGACGGATGTTGCACCTTGCATCGTGGATGTTGCATCCTGTAGATATCGATTATTCGGACGGCCATAACTTCTGGCTCGTTTAGAGTTACGGGGGCCAATACCTGTCAAAACGATGGCCTCGATGAGTTCTATGGCTTTGACCGCTTTCAGCCGTCAACGGATAGATTAATGCCCTAAAAGGACAACCCGAATCTCAATCGGGTCTCGTAAGTTTTTTACACTTCGTTTTTTCGACACGTGGATTTTTACGGTAAAACGGGATTACGATGGCTGGTCTTCGATTTACAATCGCTGGAGAGTGGTGCACCATGGTACTGTTCCGTTTCAAATCCACTCACGCATTTCTAAAAGACGTACGGCACTGCTTCGCCATTTCGGTCGGATGTTCCCCTTGCACCGTGGATGTTGCACCCTGTATATATATAGATTATTCGGACGGCCATAACTTCTGGCTCGTTTAGAGTTACGGGAGCCAATACCTGTCAAAACGAAGGCCTCGATGAGTTCTACATCTTTGACAGCTTTCAGCCGTCAATGGATAGATTAATGTCCAAAAAGGACAACCCGAATCTCAATCGGGTCTCGTAAGTTTTTTACCCTTTGTTTTTTGGACACGTGGATTTTTACGGTAAAACTGGATTACCGTGGCCCGTTTTCGACATCCCATCACTGGAGAGTGGTGCACCATGGTACTTTTCCGTTTCAAATCCATGTACGCATTTCTAAAAGTCGTACGGCACTGTTTCGCCATTTCGGACGGATGTTGCACCTTGCATCGTGGATGTTGCACCCTGTAGATATTGATTATTCAGACGGCCATAACTTCAGACTCGTTTAGAGTTACAGAGCCAATACCTGTCAAAACGAAGGCCTCGATGAGTTCTACGGCTTTGACAGCATTCAGCCGTCAATGGATAGATTAATGCCAAAAAAGGGCAACCCCAATCTCAATCGGGTCTCGCAAGTTTTTTACCCTTCGTTTTTTCGACACGTGGATTTTTACGGTAAAACGGGATTACGATGGCTGGTCTTCGATTTACAATCACTGGAGAGTGGTGCACCATGGTACTGTTCCGTTTCAAATCCATTCACTCATTTCTAAAAGTCGTACGGCACTGTTTCGCCATTTCGGTCGGAAGTTGCACCTTGCACCGTGGATGTTGCACCCTGTAGATATCGATTATTCGGACGGCCATAACTTCTGGCTCGTTTAGAGTTACGGAAGCCATAACCTGTCAAAACGAAGGCCTCGATGAGTTCTACGGCTTTGATAGCTTTTAGCCGTCAACGGATAGATTAATGCCCAAAAAGGACAACCCGAATCTCAATCGGGTCTCGTAAGTTTTTTACCCGTCGTTTTTTCGACACGTGGATTTTTACGGTAAAACGGGATTACCGTGCTTCCCATCGCTGGAGAGTGGTGCACCATGGTACTTTTCCATTTCAAATCCATGCACGCATTTCTAAAAGTCGTACGGCACTGTTTCGCCATTTCGGACGGATGTTGCACCTTGCACCGTGGATGTTGCACACATTTAGATATCGATTATTCGGACGGCCATAACTTCTGGCTCGTTTAGAGTTACAAAAGCCATAACCTGTCAAAACGAAGGCCTCGATGAGTTCTACGGCTTTGACAGCTTTCAACCGTCAACGGATACATTAGTGCCCAAAAAGGACAACCCGAATCTCAGTCGGGTCTCGTAAGTTTTTTACCCTTCGTTTTTTCGACACGTGGATTTTTACGGTAAAACGGGATTACCGTGGCTGGTCTTCGATTTACCATCGCTGGAGAGTGGTGCACCATGGTACTATTCCGTTTCAAATCCATGCACGCATTTCTAAAAGTCGTAAGGCACTCTTTCGCCATTTCGGAGGGATGTTGCACCTTGCACCGTGGATGTTGTACCCTGTAGATATCGATTATTCGGACGACCATAACTTCTGGCTCGTTTAGAGTTACTGGAGCGATAACCTGTCAAAACGAAGGCCTCGATGAGTTCTACGGCTTTGACAGCTTTCAGCCGTCAACGGATTGATTAATGCCCAAAAAGGACAACCCGAATCTCAATCGGGTCTCGTAAGTTTTTTACCCTTCGTTTATTCGACACGTGGATTTTTACGGTAAAACGGGATTACGATGGCTGGTCTTCGATTTACCATCGCTGGAGAGTGGTTCACCATGGTACTATTCCGTTTCAAATCCATGCACGCATTTCTAAAAGTCGTACGGCAATGTTTCTCCATTTCGGACGGATGTTGCACCTTGCACCGTGGATGTTGCACCCTGTAGATATCGATTATACGGACGGCCATAACTTCTGGCTCGTTTAGAGTTACGGAAGCCATAACCTGTCAAAACGAAGGCCTCGATGAGTTGTACGGTTTGACAGCTTTTAGCCGTCAATGGATAGATTGATGCCCAAAAAGGACAACCCGAATCTCAATCGGGTCTCGTAAATTTTTTACCCTTCGTTTTTTCGACACGTGGATTTTTACGGTAAAACGGGATTACCGGGGCTGGTCTTCGACTTACCATCGCTGGAGAGTGGTGCACCATGGTACTGTTCTGTTTCAAATCCATGCACGCATTTCTAAAAGTCGTACGGCGCTGTTTCGCCATTTCGGACGGATGTTGCACCTTGCACCGTGGATGTTGCACCCTGTAGATATCGATTATTCGGACGGCCATAACTTCTGGCTCGTTTAGAGTTACGCGAGCCATAACCTGTTAAAACGAAGGCCTCGATGAGTTCTACGGCTTTGATATCTTTCAGCCATCAGCGAATAGATTAATGCCCAAAAAGGACAACCCGAATCTCAATCGGGTCTCGTCAGTTTTTTTACCCTTCGTTTTTTCGACACGTGGATTTTTACGGTAAAACGGGATTACCGTGGCCCGTCTTTGATTTACCATCGCTGGAGAGTGGTGCACCATGGTACTGTTCCGTTTCAAATCCATGCACGTATTTCTAAAATTCGTACGGCACTGTTTCGCCATTTCGGACGGACGTTGCACCTTGCACCGTGGATGTTGCACCCTGTTGATATCGATTATTCGGACGGCCATAACTTCTGGCTCGTTTAGAGTTACAAAAGCCATAACCTGTCAAAACGAAGGCCTCGATGAGTTCTACGGCTTTGATAACTTTCAGACGTTAACAGATAGATTAATGCCCAAAAAGGACAACCCGAATTTCAATCAGGTCTCGTAAGTTTTTTTACCCTTCGTTTTTTCGACACGTGGATTTTTACGGTAAAACGGGATTACCGTGGCCCATCTTCGATTTACCATCGCTGGTGAGTGGTGCACCATGGTACTGTTCCGTTTCAAATCCATTCACACATTTCTAAAAGTCGTACGACACTGTTTCGCCATTTCGGACGGATGTTGCACCTTGCACCGTGGATGTTGCACCCTGTAGATATCGATTATTCGGACGGCCATAAGTTCTGGCTCGTTTAGAGTTACGGGAGCCATAATCTATCAAAACAAAGGCCTCGGTGAGTTCTATGGCTTTGAAAGGTTTCAGCCGTCAACGGATAGACTAATGCCCAAAAAGGACAACCCGAATCTCAATCGCGTCTCGTATGTTTTTTACCCTTCGTTTTTTAGACACGTGGATTTTTATGGTAAAACGGGATTACGGTGGCTGGTCTTCGATTTACCATCGCTAGAGAGTGGTGCACCAAGGTACTGTTCCATTTCAAATCCATGCACGCATTTCTAAAAGTCGTACGACACTGTTTCGCCATTTCGGACGGATGTTGCACCTTGCACCGTGGATGTTGCACCCTGTAGATATCGATTATTCGGACGACCATAACTTCTGGCTCGTTTAGAGTTACAAAAGCCATAACCTGTCAAAACGAAGGCCTCGATGAGTTCTACGGCTTTGATAGCTTTCATCCGTCAACGGATAGATTGATGCCTTAAAAGGACAACCCGAATCTCAATCGGGTCTCCTAAGTTTTTAACCCTTCGTTTTTTCGACACGTGGATTTTTACGGTAAAACGGGATTACCGTGGCCCGTCTTCGACTTTCCATCGCTGGAGAGTGGTTCACCATGGTACTGTTCCGTTTCAAATCCATGCACGCATTTCTAAAAGTCGTACGGCACTGTTTTGCCATTTCGGACAGATGTTGCACCTTGCACCGTGGATGTTGCACCCTGTAGATATCGATTATTCGGACGGCTATAACTTCTTGCTCGTTTAGAGTTACGGGAGCCATAACTTGTCAAAATGAAGGCCTCGATGAGCTGTACGGCTTTGACAGCTTTAAGCCATCAACGGATAGATTGATGCCTAAAAAGGACAACCCGAATCTCAATCGGGTCTCCTAAGTTTTTTACCCTTCGTTTTTTCGACACGTGGATTTTTACGGTCAAACGGGATTACGATGGCTGGTCTTCGATTTACTATCGTTGGAGAGTGGTGCACCATGGTACTGTTCCCTTTCAAATCCATTCACGCATTTCTAAAAGTCGTACGGCACTGTTTCGCCATTTCGGTCGAATGTTCCACCTTGCACCGTGGATGTTGCACCCTGTAGATATCGATTATTTGTACGGCCATAACTTCTGGCTCGTTTAGAGTTACAAAAGCCATAACCTGTCAAACCGAAGGCCTCGATGAGTTCTACGTCTTTGACAGCTTTCACCCGTCAACGGATAGATTAATGCCCAAAAAGAACAACCCGAATCTCAATCGGGTCTCGTAAGTTTTTTACCCTTCGTTTTTTCGACACGTGGATTTTTACAGTAAAACGGGATTACCGTGGCCGTCTTCGACTTCCCATCGCTGGAGAGTGGTGCACCATGGTACTGTTCCATTTCAAATCCATGCACGCATTTATAAAAGTCGTACGGCACTGTTTCGCCATTTCGGACGGATGTTGCCCCTTGCACCGTGGATGTTGCACCCTGTAGATATCGATTATTCGGACGGCCATAACTTCTGGCTCGTTTAGAGTTACGGAAGCCAATACCTGTCAAAACGAAGGCCTCGATGAGTTCTACGGCTTTGACAGCTTTCAGCCGTCAACGTATAGATTAATGCACAAAAAGGACAACCCGAATCTCAATCGGGTCTCGTAAGTTTTTTACCCTTCGTTTTTTCGACACGTGGATTTTTACGGTAAAACGGGATTACCGTGGCCCGTCTTCGACTTCCCATCGCTGAAGAGTGGTGCACCATGGTACTGTTCCGTTTTAAATCCATGCACGCATTTCTAAAAGTCGTACGGCACTGTTTCGACATTTCGGATGGATGTTGCACCTTGCATCGTGGATGTTGCACCCTGTAGATATCGATTATTCGGACGGCCATAACTTCTGGCTCGTTTAGAGTTACGGGAGCCATATCCTGTCAAAACGAAGGCCTCGATGAGTTCTACGGCTTTGACAAGTTTCAGCCGTCAACGGATAGACTAATGCCCAAAAATGACAACCCGAATCTCAATCGGGTCTCGTATGTTTTTTACCCTTCGTTTTTTTGACACGTGGATTTTTACGGTAAAACGGGATTACGGTGGCTGGTCTTCGATTTACCATCGCTGGAGAGTGGTGCACCAAGGTACTGTTCTAGTTCAAATCCATACACGCATTTCTAAAAGTCGTACGGCACTGTTTCGCCATTTCGGACGGATGTTGCCTCTTGCACCGTGGATGTTGCACCTTGTAGATATCGATTATTCGGACGGCCATAACTTCTGGCTCGTTTAGATTTACGGGAGCAATAACCTGTCAAAACGAAGGCCTCGATGAGTTCTATGGCTTTGACAGCTTTCAGCCGTCAACGGATAGATTAATGCCCAAAAAGGACAACCCGAATCTCAATTGGGTCTCGTAAGTCTTTTAACCTTCGTTTTTTCGACACGTGGACTATTACGGTAAAACGGGATTACCGTGGCCCGTCTTCTACTTCCCATCGCTGGAGAGTGGTGCACCATGGTACTGTTCCGTTTCAAATCCATGCATGCATTTCTAAAAGTTGTACGGCACTATTTCGCCATTTCGGACGGATGTTGCACCTTGCATCGTGGATGTTGCACCCTGTAGATATCGATTATTCGGATGGCCATAACTTCTGGCTCGTTCAGAGTTATGTGAGCAATAATCTGTCAAAACGAAGGCCTCGATGAGTTCTACGGATTTGACAGGTTTCAGCCGTCAACGGATAGACTAATGCCCAAAAAGGACAACCCGAATCTCAATCGGGTCTCGTATGTTTTTTACCCTTCGTTTTTAGACACGTGGATTTTTACGGTAAAACGGGATTACGGTGGCTGGTCTTCAATTTACCATCGCTGGAGAGTGGTGAACCAAGGTACTGTTCCATTTCAAATCCATACACACATTTCTAAAAGTCGTACGGCACTGTTTCGCCATTTCAGACGGATGTTGCACCTTGCACCGTGGATGTTGCACCCTGTAGATATCGATTATTCGGACGGCCATAACTTCTGGCTCGTTTAGAGTTACAAAAGCCATAACCTGTCCAAACGAAGGCCTCGATGAGTTCTACGGCTTTGACAGCTTTCAGCCATCAATGGATAGATTGATGCCCAAAATGGACAACCCGAATCTCAATCGGGTCTCGTAAGTTTTTTACCCTTCGTTTTTTCGACACATGGATTTTTACGGTAAAACGGGATTACCGTGGCCCGTCTTCGACTTTCCATCACTGGAGAGTGGTGCACCATGGTACTGTTCCATTTCAAATCCATGCACACATTTTTAAAAGTTGTACGGCACTGTTTTTCCATTTCGGACGGATGTTGCACCTTGCATCGTGGATGTTGCATCCTGTAGATATCGATTATTCGGACGGCCATAACTTCTGGCTCGTTTAGAGTTACGGGGGCCAATACCTGTCAAAACGATGGCCTCGATGAGTTCTATGGCTTTGACCGCTTTCAGCCGTCAACGGATAGATTAATGCCCTAAAAGGACAACCCGAATCTCAATCGGGTCTCGTAAGTTTTTTACACTTCGTTTTTTCGACACGTGGATTTTTACGGTAAAACGGGATTACGATGGCTGGTCTTCGATTTACAATCGCTGGAGAGTGGTGCACCATGGTACTGTTCCGTTTCAAATCCACTCACGCATTTCTAAAAGACGTACGGCACTGCTTCGCCATTTCGGTCGGATGTTCCCCTTGCACCGTGGATGTTGCACCCTGTATATATATAGATTATTCGGACGGCCATAACTTCTGGCTCGTTTAGAGTTACGGGAGCCAATACCTGTCAAAACGAAGGCCTCGATGAGTTCTACATCTTTGACAGCTTTCAGCCGTCAATGGATAGATTAATGTCCAAAAAGGACAACCCGAATCTCAATCGGGTCTCGTAAGTTTTTTACCCTTTGTTTTTTCGACACGTGGATTTTTACGGTAAAACTGGATTACCGTGGCCCGTTTTCGACTTCCCATCACTGGAGAGTGGTGCACCATGGTACTTTTCCGTTTCAAATCCATGTACGCATTTCTAAAAGTCGTACGGCACTGTTTCGCCATTTCGGACGGATGTTGCACCTTGCATCGTGGATGTTGCACCCTGTAGATATTGATTATTCAGACGGCCATAACTTCAGACTCGTTTAGAGTTACAGAGCCAATACCTGTCAAAACGAAGGCCTCGATGAGTTCTACGGCTTTGACATCATTCAGCCGTCAATGGATAGATTAATGCCAAAAAAGGGCAACCCCAATCTCAATCGGGTCTCGCAAGTTTTTTACCCTTCGTTTTTTCGACACGTGGATTTTTACGGTAAAACGGGATTACGATGGCTGGTCTTCGATTTACAATCACTGGAGAGTGGTGCACCATGGTACTGTTCCGTTTCAAATCCATTCACTCATTTCTAAAAGTCGTACGGCACTGTTTCGCCATTTCGGTCGGAAGTTGCACCTTGCACCGTGGATGTTGCACCCTGTAGATATCGATTATTCGGACGGCCATAACTTCTGGCTCGTTTAGAGTTACGGAAGCCATAACCTGTCAAAACGAAGGCCTCGATGAGTTCTACGGCTTTGATAGCTTTTAGCCGTCAACGGATAGATTAATGCCCAAAAAGGACAACCCGAATCTCAATCGGGTCTCGTAAGTTTTTTACCCTTCGTTTTTTCGACACGTGGATTTTTACGGTAAAACGGGATTACCGTGCTTCCCATCGCTGGAGAGTGGTGCACCATGGTACTGTTCCATTTCAAATCCATGCACGCATTTCTAAAAGTCGTACGGCACTGTTTCGCCATTTCGGACGGATGTTGCACCTTGCACCGTGGATGTCGCACACATTTAGATATCGATTATTCGGACGGCCATAACTTCTGGCTCGTTTAGAGTTACAAAAGCCATAACCTGTCAAAACGAAGGCCTCGATGAGTTCTACGGCTTTGACAGCTTTCAACCGTCAACGGATACATTAGTGCCCAAAAAGGACAACCCGAATCTCAATCGGGTCTCGTAAGTTTTTTACCCTTCGTTTTTTCGACACGTGGATTTTTACGGTAAAACGGGATTACCGTGGCTGGTCTTCGATTTACCATCGCTGGAGAGTGGTGCACCATGGTACTATTCCGTTTCAAATCCATGCACGCATTTCTAAAAGTCGTAAGGCACTCTTTCGCCATTTCGGAGGGATGTTGCACCTTGCACCGTGGATGTTGTACCCTGTAGATATCGATTATTCGGACGGCCATAACTTCTGGCTCGTTTAGAGTTACTGGAGCGATAACCTGTCAAAACGAAGGCCTCGATGAGTTCTACGGCTTTGACAGCTTTCAGCCGTCAACGGATAGATTAATGCCCAAAATGGACAACCCGAATCTCAATCGGGTCTCGTAAGTTTTTTACCCTTCGTTTATTCGACACGTGGATTTTTACGGTAAAACGGGATTACGATGACTGGTCTTCGATTTACCATCGCTGGAGAGTGGTTCACCATGGTACTATTCCGTTTCAAATCCATGCACGCATTTCTAAAAGTCGTACGGCAATGTTTCTCCATTTCGGACGGATGTTGCACCTTGCAACGTGGATGTTGCACCCTGTAGATATCGATTATTCGGACCGCCATAACTTCTGGCTCGTTTAGAGTTACGGAAGCCATAACCTATCAAAACGAAGGCCTCGATGAGTTGTACGGTTTGACAGCTTTTAGCCGTCAATGGATAGATTGATGCCCAAAAAGGACAACCCGAATCTCAATCGGGTCTCGTAAATTTTTTACCCTTCGTTTTTTCGACACGTGGATTTTTACGGTAAAACGGGATTACCGGGGCTGGTCTTCGACTTACCATCGCTGGAGAGTGGTGCACCATGGTACTGTTCTGTTTCAAATCCATGCACGCATTTCTAAAAGTCGTACGGCGCTGTTTCGCCATTTCGGACGGATGTTGCACCTTGCACCGTGGATGTTGCACCCTGTAGATATCGATTATTCGGACGGCCATAACTTCTGGCTCGTTTAGAGTTACGCGAGCCATAACCTGTTAAAACGAAGGCCTCGATGAGTTCTACGGCTTTGATATCTTTCAGCCATCAGCGAATAGATTAATGCCCAAAAAGGACAACCCGAATCTCAATCGGGTCTCGTCAGTTTTTTTACCCTTCGTTTTTTCGACACGTGGATTTTTACGGTAAAACGGGATTACCGTGGCCCGTCTTTGATTTACCATCGCTGGGGAGTGGTGCACCATGGTACTGTTCCGTTTCAAATCCATGCACGTATTTCTAAAATTCGTACGGCACTGTTTCGCCATTTCGGACGGACGTTGCACCTTGCACCGTGGATGTTGCACCCTGTTGATATCGATTATTCGGACGGCCATAACTTCTGGCTCGTTTAGAGTTACAAAAGCCATAACCTGTCAAAACGAAGGCCTCGATGAGTTCTACGGCTTTGATAACTTTCAGACGTTAACAGATAGATTAATGCCCAAAAAGGACAACACGAATTTCAATCGGGTCTCGTAAGTTTTTTTACCCTTCGTTTTTTCGACACGTGGATTTTTACGGTAAAACGGGATTACCGTGGCCCGTCTTCGATTTACCATCGCTGGTGAGTGGTGCACCATGGTACTGTTCCGTTTCAAATCCATTCACACATTTCTAAAAGTCGTACGGCACTGTTTCGCCATTTCGGACGGATGTTGCACCTTGCACCGTGGATGTTGCACCCTGTAGATATCGATTATTCGGACGGCCATAAGTTCTGGCTCGTTTAGAGTTACGGGAGCCATAATCTATCAAAACAAAGGCCTCGGTGAGTTCTATGGCTTTGAAAGGTTTCAGCCGTCAACGGATAGACTAATGCCCAAAAAGGACAACCCGAATCTCAATCGCGTCTCGTATGTTTTTTACCCTTCGTTTTTTAGACACGTGGATTTTTATGGTAAAACGGGATTACGGTGGCTGGTCTTCGATTTACCATCGCTAGAGAGTGGTGCACCAAGGTACTGTTCCATTTCAAATCCATGCACGCATTTCTAAAAGTCGTACGGCACTGTTTCGCCATTTCGGACGGATGTTGCACCTTGCACCGTGGATGTTGCACCCTGTAGATATCGATTATTCGGACGACCATAACTTCTGGCTCGTTTAGAGTTACAAAAGCCATAACCTGTCAAAACGAAGGCCTCGATGAGTTCTACGGCTTTGATAGCTTTCATCCGTCAACGGATAGATTGATGCCTTAAAAGGACAACCCGAATCTCAATCGGGTCTCCTAAGTTTTTAACCCTTCGTTTTTTCGACACGTGGATTTTTACGGTAAAACGGGATTACCGTGGCCCGTCTTCGACTTTCCATCGCTGGAGAGTGGTTCACCATGGTACTGTTCCGTTTCAAATCCATGCACGCATTTCTAAAAGTCGTACGGCACTGTTTTGCCATTTCGGACAGATGTTGCACCTTGCACCGTGGATGTTGCACCCTGTAGATATCGATTATTCGGACGGCTATAACTTCTTGCTCGTTTAGAGTTACGGGAGCCATAACTTGTCAAAATGAAGGCCTCGATGAGCTGTACGGCTTTGACAGCTTTAAGCCATCAACGGATAGATTGATGCCTAAAAAGGACAACCCGAATCTCAATCGGGTCTCCTAAGTTTTTTACCCTTCGTTTTTTCGACACGTGGATTTTTACGGTCAAACGGGATTACGATGGCTGGTCTTCGATTTACTATCGTTGGAGAGTGGTGCACCATGGTACTGTTCCCTTTCAAATCCATTCACGCATTTCTAAAAGTCGTACGGCACTGTTTCGCCATTTCGGTCGAATGTTCCACCTTGCACCGTGGATGTTGCACCCTGTAGATATCGATTATTTGTACGGCCATAACTTCTGGCTCGTTTAGAGTTACAAAAGCCATAACCTGTCAAACCGAAGGCCTCGATGAGTTCTACGTCTTTGACAGCTTTCACCCGTCAACGGATAGATTAATGCCCAAAAAGAACAACCCGAATCTCAATCGGGTCTCGTAAGTTTTTTACCCTTCGTTTTTTCGACACGTGGATTTTTACAGTAAAACGGGATTACCGTGGCCGTCTTCGACTTCCCATCGCTGGAGAGTGGTGCACCATGGTACTGTTCCATTTCAAATCCATGCACGCATTTATAAAAGTCGTACGGCACTGTTTCGCCATTTCGGACGGATGTTGCCCCTTGCACCGTGGATGTTGCACCCTGTAGATATCGATTATTCGGACGGCCATAACTTCTGGCTCGTTTAGAGTTACGGAAGCCAATACCTGTCAAAACGAAGGCCTCGATGAGTTCTACGGCTTTGACGGCTTTCAGCCGTCAACGTATAGATTAATGCACAAAAAGGACAACCCGAATCTCAATCGGGTCTCGTAAGTTTTTTACCCTTCGTTTTTTCGACACGTGGATTTTTACGGTAAAACGGGATTACCGTGGCCCGTCTTCGACTTCCCATCGCTGAAGAGTGGTGCACCATGGTACTGTTCCGTTTTAAATCCATGCACGCATTTCTAAAAGTCGTACGGCACTGTTTCGACATTTCGGATGGATGTTGCACCTTGCATCGTGGATGTTGCACCCTGTAGATATCGATTATTCGGACGGCCATAACTTCTGGCTCGTTTAGAGTTGCGGGAGCCATAACCTGTCAAAACGAAGGCCTCGATGAGTTCTACGGCTTTGACAAGTTTCAGCCGTCAACGGATAGACTAATGCCCAAAAATGACAACCCGAATCTCAATCGGGTCTCGTATGTTTTTTACCCTTCGTTTTTTTGACACGTGGATTTTTACGGTAAAACGGGATTACGGTGGCTGGTCTTCGATTTACCATCGCTGGAGAGTGGTGCACCAAGGTACTGTTCCAGTTCAAATCCATACACGCATTTCTAAAAGCCGTACGGCACTGTTTCGCCATTTCGGACGGATGTTGCACCTTGCACCGTGGATGTTGCACCTTGTAGATATCGATTATTCGGACGGCCATAACTTCTGGCTCGTTTAGATTTACGGGAGCCAATACCTGTCAAAACGAAGGCCTCGATGAGTTCTATGGCTTTGACAGCTTTCAGCCGTCAACGGATAGATTAATGCCCAAAAAGGACAACCCGAATCTCAATTGGGTCTCGTAAGTCTTTTAACCTTCGTTTTTTCGACACGTGGACTATTACGGTAAAACGGGATTACCGTGGCCCGTCTTCTACTTCCCATCGCTGGAGAGTGGTGCACCATGGTACTGTTCCGTTTCAAATCCATGCATGCATTTCTAAAAGTTGTACGGCACTATTTCGCCATTTCGGACGGATGTTGCACCTTGCATCGTGGATGTTGCACCCTGTAGATATCGATTATTCGGATGGCCATAACTTCTGGCTCGTTCAGAGTTATGTGAGCAATAATCTGTCAAAACGAAGGCCTCGATGAGTTCTACGGATTTGACAGGTTTCAGCCGTCAACGGATAGACTAATGCCCAAAAAGGACAACCCGAATCTCAATCGGGTCTCGTATGTTTTTTACCCTTCGTTTTTAGACACGTGGATTTTTACGGTAAAACGGGATTACGGTGGCTGGTCTTCAATTTACCATCGCTGGAGAGTGGTGAACCAAGGTACTGTTCCATTTCAAATCCATACACACATTTCTAAAAGTCGTACGGCAATGTTTCGCCATTTCAGACGGATGTTGCACCTTGCACCGTGGATGTTGCACCCTGTAGATATCGATTATTCGGACGGCCATAACTTCTGGCTCGTTTAGAGTTACAAAAGCCATAACCTGTCCAAACGAAGGCCTCGATGAGTTCTACGGCTTTGACAGCTTTCAGCCATCAATGGATAGATTGATGCCCAAAATGGACAACCCGAATCTCAATCGGGTCTCGTAAGTTTTTTACCCTTCGTTTTTTCGACACATGGATTTTTACGGTAAAACGGGATTACCGTGGCCCGTCTTCGACTTTCCATCACTGGAGAGTGGTGCACCATGGTACTGTTCCATTTCAAATCCATGCACACATTTTTAAAAGTTGTACGGCACTGTTTTTCCATTTCGGACGGATGTTGCACCTTGCATCGTGGATGTTGCATCCTGTAGATATCGATTATTCGGACGGCCATAACTTCTGGCTCGTTTAGAGTTACGGGGGCCAATACCTGTCAAAACGATGGCCTCGATGAGTTCTATGGCTTTGACCGCTTTCAGCCGTCAACGGATAGATTAATGCCCTAAAAGGACAACCCGAATCTCAATCGGGTCTCGTAAGTTTTTTACACTTCGTTTTTTCGACACGTGGATTTTTACGGTAAAACGGGATTACGATGGCTGGTCTTCGATTTACAATCGCTGGAGAGTGGTGCACCATGGTACTGTTCCGTTTCAAATCCACTCACGCATTTCTAAAAGACGTACGGCACTGCTTCGCCATTTCGGTCGGATGTTCCCCTTGCACCGTGGATGTTGCACCCTGTATATATATAGATTATTCGGACGGCCATAACTTCTGGCTCGTTTAGAGTTACGGGAGCCAATACCTGTCAAAACGAAGGCCTCGATGAGTTCTACATCTTTGACAGCTTTCAGCCGTCAATGGATAGATTAATGTCCAAAAAGGACAACCCGAATCTCAATCGGGTCTCGTAAGTTTTTTACCCTTTGTTTTTTCGACACGTGGATTTTTACGGTAAAACTGGATTACCGTGGCCCGTTTTCGACTTCCCATCACTGGAGAGTGGTGCACCATGGTACTTTTCGTTTCAAATCCATGTACGCATTTCTAAAAGTCGTACGGCACTGTTTCGCCATTTCGGACGGATGTTGCACCTTGCATCGTGGATGTTGCACCCTGTAGATATCGATTATTCGGACGGCCATAACTTCAGACTCGTTTAGAGTTACAGAGCCAATACCTGTCAAAACGAAGGCCTCGATGAGTTCTACGGCTTTGACAGCATTCAGCCGTCAATGGATAGATTAATGCCAAAAAAGGGCAACCCCAATCTCAATCGGGTCTCGCAAGTTTTTTACCCTTCGTTTTTTCGACACGTGGATTTTTACGGTAAAACGGGATTACGATGGCTGGTCTTCGATTTACAATCACTGGAGAGTGGTGCACCATGGTACTGTTCCGTTTCAAATCCATTCACTCATTTCTAAAAGTCGTACGGCACTGTTTCGCCATTTCGGTCGGAAGTTGCACCTTGCACCGTGGATGTTGCACCCTGTAGATATCGATTATTCGGACGGCCATAACTTCTGGCTCGTTTAGAGTTACGGAAGCCATAACCTGTCAAAACGAAGGCCTCGATGAGTTCTACGGCTTTGATAGCTTTTAGCCGTCAACGGATAGATTAATGCCCAAAAAGGACAACCCGAATCTCAATCGGGTCTCGTAAGTTTTTTACCCTTCGTTTTTTCGACACGTGGATTTTTACGGTAAAACGGGATTACCGTGCTTCCCATCGCTGGAGAGTGGTACACCATGGTACTGTTCCATTTCAAATCCATGCACGCATTTCTAAAAGTCGTACGGCACTGTTTCGCCATTTCGGACGGATGTTGCACCTTGCACCGTGGATGTTGCACACATTTAGATATCGATTATTCGGACGGCCATAACTTCTGGCTCGTTTAGAGTTACAAAAGCCATAACCTGTCAAAACGAAGGCCTCGATGAGTTCTACGGCTTTGACAGCTTTCAACCGTCAACGGATACATTAGTTCCCAAAAAGGACAACCCGAATCTCAATCGGGTCTCGTAAGTTTTTTACCCTTCGTTTTTTCGACACGTGGATTTTTACGGTAAAACGGGATTACCGTGGCTGGTCTTCGATTTACCATCGCTGGAGAGTGGTGCACCATGGTACTATTCCGTTTCAAATCCATGCACGCATTTCTAAAAGTCGTAAGGCACTCTTTCGCCATTTCGGAGGGATGTTGCACCTTGCACCGTGGATGTTGTACCCTGTAGATATCGATTATTCAGACGGCCATAACTTCTGGCTCGTTTAGAGTTACTGGGGCGATAACCTGTCAAAACGAAGGCCTCGATGAGTTCTACGGCTTTGACAGCTTTCAGCCGTCAACGGATAGATTAATGCCCAAAAAGGACAACCCGAATCTCAATCGGGTCTCGTAAGTTTTTTACCCTTCGTTTATTCGACACGTGGATTTTTACGGTAAAACGGGATTACGATGGCTGGTCTTCGATTTACCATCGCTGGAGAGTGGTTCACCATGGTACTATTCCGTTTCAAATCCATGCACGCATTTCTAAAAGTCGTACGGCAATGTTTCTCCATTTCGGACGGATGTTGCACCTTGCACCGTGGATGTTGCACCCTGTAGATATCGATTATTCGGACGGCCATAACTTCTGGCTCGTTTAGAGTTACGGAAGCCATAACCTGTCAAAACGAAGGCCTCGATGAGTTGTACGGTTTGACAGCTTTTAGCCGTCAATGGATAGATTGATGCCCAAAAAGGACAACCCGAATCTCAATCGGGTCTCGTAAATTTTTTACCCTTCGTTTTTTCGACACGTGGATTTTTACGGTAAAACGGGATTACCGGGGCTGGTCTTCGACTTACCATCGCTGGAGAGTGGTGCACCATGGTACTGTTCTGTTTCAAATCCATGCACGCATTTCTAAAAGTCGTACGGCGCTGTTTCGCCATTTCGGACGGATGTTGCACCTTGCACCGTGGATGTTGCACCCTGTAGATATCGATTATTCGGACGGCCATAACTTCTGGCTCGTTTAGAGTTACGCGAGCCATAACCTGTTAAAACGAAGGCCTCGATGAGTTCTACGGCTTTGATATCTTTCAGCCATCAGCGAATAGATTAATGCCCAAAAAGGACAACCCGAATCTCAATCGGGTCTCGTCAGTTTTTTTACCCTTCGTTTTTTTGACACGTGGATTTTTACGGTAAAACGGGATTACCGTGGCCCGTCTTTGATTTACCATCGCTGGAGAGTGGTGCACCATGGTACTGTTCCGTTTCAAATCCATGCACGTATTTCTAAAATTCGTACGGCACTGTTTCGCCATTTCGGACGGACGTTGCACCTTGCACCGTGGATGTTGCACCCTGTTGATATCGATTATTCGGACGGCCATAACTTCTGGCTCGTTTAGAGTTACAAAAGCCATAACCTGTCAAAACGAAGGCCTCGATGAGTTCTACGGCTTTGATAACTTTCAGACGTTAACAGATAGATTAATGCCCAAAAAGGACAACCCGAATTTCAATCGGGTCTCGTAAGTTTTTTTACCCTTCGTTTTTTCGACACGTGGATTTTTACGGTAAAACGGGATTACCGTGGCCCGTCTTCGATTTACCATCGCTGGTGAGTGGTGCACCATGGTACTGTTCCGTTTCAAATCCATTCACACATTTCTAAAAGTCGTACGGCACTGTTTCGCCATTTCGGACGGATGTTGCACCTTGCACCGTGGATGTTGCACCCTGTAGATATCGATTATTCGGACGGCCATAAGTTCTGGCTCGTTTAGAGTTACGGGAGCCATAATCTATCAAAACAAAGGCCTCGGTGAGTTCTATGGCTTTGAAAGGTTTCAGCCGTCAACGGTAGACTAATGCCCAAAAAGGACAACCCGAATCTCAATCGCGTCTCGTATGTTTTTTACCCTTCGTTTTTTAGACACGTGGATTTTTATGGTAAAACGGGATTACAGTGGCTGGTCTTCGATTTACCATCGCTAGAGAGTGGTGCACCAAGGTACTGTTCCATTTCAAATCCATGCACGCATTTCTAAAAGTCGTACGGCACTGTTTCGCCATTTCGGACGGATGTTGCACCTTGCACCGTGGATGTTGCACCCTGTAGATATCGATTATTCGGACGACCATAACTTCTGGCTCGTTTAGAGTTACAAAAGCCATAACCTGTCAAAACGAAGGCCTCGATGAGTTCTACGGCTTTGATAGCTTTCATCCGTCAACGGATAGATTGATGCCTTAAAAGGACAACCCGAATCTCAATCGGGTCTCCTAAGTTTTTAACCCTTCGTTTTTTCGACACGTGGATTTTTACGGTAAAACGGGATTACCGTGGCCCGTCTTCGACTTTCCATCGCTGGAGAGTGGTTCACCATGGTACTGTTCCGTTTCAAATCCATGCACGCATTTCTAAAAGTCGTACGGCACTGTTTTGCCATTTCGGACAGATGTTTCACCTTGCACCGTGGATGTTGCACCTTGTAGATATCGATTATTCGGACGGCTATAACTTCTTGCTCGTTTAGAGTTACGGGAGCCATAACTTGTCAAAATGAAGGCCTCGATGAGCTGTACGGCTTTGACAGCTTTAAGCCATCAACGGATAGATTGATGCCTAAAAAGGACAACCCGAATCTCAATCGGGTCTCCTAAGTTTTTTACCCTTCGTTTTTTCGACACGTGGATTTTTACGGTCAAACGGGATTACGATGGCTGGTCTTCGATTTACTATCGTTGGAGAGTGGTGCACCATGGTACTGTTCCCTTTCAAATCCATTCACGCATTTCTAAAAGTCGTACGGCACTGTTTCGCCATTTCGGTCGAATGTTCCACCTTGCACCGTGGATGTTGCACCCTGTAGATATCGATTATTCGTACGGCCATAACTTCTGGCTCGTTTAGAGTTACAAAAGCCATAACCTGTCAAAACGAAGGCCTCGATGAGTTCTACGTCTTTGACAGCTTTCACCCGTCAACGGATAGATTAATGCCCAAAAAGAACAACCCGAATCTCAATCGGGTCTCGTAAGTTTTTTACCCTTCGTTTTTTCGACACGTGGATTTTTACAGTAAAACGGGATTACCGTGGCCGTCTTCGACTTCCCATCGCTGGAGAGTGGTGCACCATGGTACTGTTCCATTTCAAATCCATGCACGCATTTATAAAAGTCGTACGGCACTGTTTCGCCATTTCCGACGGATGTTGCCCCTTGCACCGTGGATGTTGCACCCTGTAGATATCGATTATTCGGACGGCCATAACTTCTGGCTCGTTTAGAGTTACGGAAGCCAATACCTGTCAAAACGAAGGCCTCGATGAGTTCTACGGCTTTGACAGCTTTCAGCCGTCAACGTATAGATTAATGCACAAAAAGGACAACCCGAATCTCAATCGGGTCTCGTAAGTTTTTTACCCTTCGTTTTTTCGACACGTGGATTTTTACGGTAAAACGGGATTACCGTGGCCCGTCTTCGACTTCCCATCGCTGAAGAGTGGTGCACCATGGTACTGTTCCGTTTTAAATCCATGCACGCATTTCTAAAAGTCGTACGGCACTGTTTCGACATTTCGGATGGATGTTGCACCTTGCATCGTGGATGTTGCACCCTGTAGATATCGATTATTCGGACGGCCATAACTTCTGGCTCGTTTAGAGTTACGGGAGCCATAACCTGTCAAAACGAAGGCCTCGATGAGTTCTACGGCTTTGACAAGTTTCAGCCGTCAACGGATAGACTAATGCCCAAAAATGACAACCCGAATCTCAATCGGGTCTCGTATGTTTTTTACCCTTCGTTTTTTTGACACGTGGATTTTTACGGTAAAACGGGATTACGGTGGCTGGTCTTCGATTTACCATCGCTGGAGAGTGGTGCACCAAGGTACTGTTCCAGTTCAAATCCATACACGCATTTCTAAAAGCCGTACGGCACTGTTTCGCCATTTCGGACGGATGTTGCACCTTGCACCGTGGATGTTGCACCCTGTAGATATCGATTATTCGGATGGCCATAACTTCTGGCTCGTTTAGAGTTACGGGAGCCATAACCTGTCAAAACGAAGGCCTCGATGAGTTCTACGGCTATGACAGCTTTCAGCCGTCAACGGATAGATTGATGCCCAAAAAGGACATCCGAATCTCAATCGGGTCTCGTAAGTTTTTTACCCTTCGTTTTTTTTGACACGTGGATTTTTACGGTCAAACGGGATTACGATGGCTGGTCTTCGATTTACCATCGCTGGAGAGTGGTGCACCATGGTACTGTTCCCTTTCAAATCCATTCACGCATTTCTAAAAGTGCTACGGCACTGTTTCGCCATTTCGGTCGAATGTTCCACCTTGCACCGTGGATGTTGCACCCTGTACATATCGATTATTCGGACGGCCATAACTACTGGCTCGTTTAGAGTTACGGGAGCTATAACCTGTCAAAACGAAGGCCTCGATGAGTTCTACGGCTTTGATAGCTTTCAGCCGTCGACGGATAGATTAATGCCCAAAAAGGACAACCCGAATCTCAATCGGGTCTCGTAAGTTTTTTACCCTTCGTTTTTTCGACATGTGGATTTTTACGGTAAAACGGGATTACCGTGGCCCGTCTTCGACTTCCCAACGCTGGAGAGTGGTGCAACATGGTACTGTTCCGTTTCAAATCCATGCACGCATTTCTAAAGGTCGTACGTCACTGTTTCGCCATTTCGGACGAATGTTGCACCTTGCACCGTGGATGTTGCACCCCGTAAATATCGATTATTCGGACGGCCATAACTTCTAGCTCGTTTAGAGTTATGGGAGCCATAACCTGTCAAAACGAAGGCCTCGATGATTTCTACGGCTTTGACTGCTTTCAGCCGTCAACGGATAGATTAATGCCCAAAAAGGAAAACCCGAATCTCAATCGGGTCTCGTAAGTTTTTTACCCTTCGTTTTTTCGACACGTGGTTTTTTACGGTAAAACGGGATTACCGTGGCCCGTCTTTGACTTTCCATCGCTGGAGAGTGGTGTACCATGGTACTGTTCCGTGTCAAATCCATGCACGCATTTCTAAAATTCGTACGGCACTGTTTCGCCATTTCGGACGGATGTTGCACCTTGCACCGTGGATGTTGCACCCTGTAGATATCGATTATTCGGACGGCCATAACTTCTGGCTCGATTAGAGTTACGGGAGCCATAACCTGTCAAAACGAAGATCTCGATGAGTTCTATGGCTTTGATAGCTTTCAGCCATCAACGGATAGATTAATGCCCAAAAAGGACAACCCGAATCTCAATCGGGTCTCGTAAGTATTTTACCCTTCGTTTTTTCGACACGTGGATTTTTACGGTAAAACGGGATTACGGTGGCTGGTCTTCGATTTACCATCGCTGGAGAGTGGCGCACCATGGTACTGTTCCGTTTCAAATCCATGCACGAATTTCTAAAGGTTGTACGACACTGTTTCGCCATTTCGGACGGATGTTGCACCTTGCACCGTGGATGTTGCATCCTGCAGATATCGATTATTCGGACGGCCATAACTTCTGGCTCGTTTAGAGTTACAGGAGCCATAACCTGTCAAAACGAAGGTCTTGATGTGTTCTACGGCTTTGACCGCTTTCAGCCGTCAACGGATAGATTAATGCCCAAAAAGGACAACCCGAATCTCAATCGGGTCTCGTAAGATTTTTACCCTTCGTTTTTTTGACATGTGGATTTTTACGGTAAAACGGGATTACGGTGGATGGTCTTTGATTAACCACCGCTGGAGAGTGGTGCACAATGGCACTGTTCCGTTTCAAATCCATGAATGCATTTCTAAAGGTCGTACGGCACTGTTTCGCCATTTTGGACGGATGTTGCACCTTGCACCGTGGATGTTGCACCCCGTGGATATCGATTATTCGGACGGCCATAACTTCTGGCTCGTTTTGAGTTACGGGAGCCATAACCTGTCAAAATGAAGGCCTCGAGAAGTTCTACGGCTTTGACAGCTTTCAGCCATCAACGGATAGATTAATGCCCAAAAAGGACAACCCGAATCTCAATCGGGTCTCGTAAGTTTTTTACCCTTCGTTTTTTCGACACATGGATTTTTACGGTAAAACGGGATTACGGTGGTTGGTCTTCGATTTACCATCGCTGGAGAGTGGTGCACCATGGTACTGTTCCGTTTCAAATCTATGCACGAATTTCTAAAGGTCGTACGACACTGTTTCGCCATTTCGGACGGATGTTGCACCTTGCACCGTGGATGTTGCACCCTTTAGATATCGATTATTCAGACGGCCATAACTTCTGGATCATTTAGAGTTACGGGAGCTATAACCAGTCAAAACGAAGGCCTCGATGAGTTCTACGGCTTTGACAGCTTTCAGCCGTCAACGGATAGATTAATGCCCAAAAAGGACAACCCGAATCTCAATCGGTTCTCGTAAGTTTTTTACCCTTCGTTTTTTCGACATGTGGATTTTTACGGTAAAACGTGCTGTCAAAACGAAGGCCTCGATGAGTTCTACGGATTTGATACCATTCAGCCATCAACGGATAGATTAATGCCCAAAAAGGACAATCCGAATCTCAATCGGGTCTCGTAAGTTTTTTACCCTTTGTTTTTTCGACACGTGGATTTTTACGGTAAAATGGGATTACCGTGGCCCGTCTTCGACTTCCCATCGCTGGAGAGTGGTGCACCATGGTACTGTTCCATTTCAAATCCATGCACGCATTTCTAATAGTCCTACGGCACTGTTTCTCCATTTCGGACGGATGTTGCACCTTGCACCGTGGATGTTGCACCCTGTAGATATCAATTATTCGGACGGTCATAACTTCTGGCTCGTTTAGAGTTACGGGAGCCATAACCTGTCAAAACGAAGACCTCGATGAGTTTTACGGCTTTGACAGCTTTTAGCCATCAACGGATAGATTAATGCCCAAACAGGACAACCCGAATCTCAATCGGGTATCGTAAGTTTTTTACCCTTCGTTTTTTCGACACGTGGATTTTTACGGTAAAACGGGATTACCGTGGCTGGTCTTCGATTTACCATCGCTGGAGAGTGGTGCACCATGGTACTGTTCCATTTCAAATCCATGCACGCATTTCTAAATGTCGTACGCCACTGTTTCGCCATTTCGGACGGATGTTGCACCTTGCACCGTGGATGTTGCACCCTGTAGATATCGATTATTCGGGCGGCCATAACTTCTGGCTCGTTTAGAGTTACGGGAGCCATAACCTATCAAAACGAAGGCCTCGATGAGTTCTACATCTTTGACCGCTTTCAGCCGTCAACGGATAGATTGATGCCCAAAAAGGACAACCCGAATCTCAATCGGGTCTCGTAAGTTTTTCACCCTTCGTTTATCGACACGTGGATTTTTACGGTAAAACGGGATTACCGTGGCTGGTCTTCGATTTACCATCGCTGGTGAGTGGTGCACGATGGTACTGTTCTGTTTCAGATCAATGCACGCATTTCTAAAAGTCGTACGACACTGTTTCGCCATTTCGGTCGGATGTTGCTCCTCGCACCGTGGATGTTGCACCCTGTAGATATCGATTATTCGGACAGCCATAACTTCTGGCTCGTTTAGAGTTACGGGAGCCATAACCTGTCAAAACGAAGGCCTCGATGAGTTCTACGGCTTTGACAGCTTTCAGCCATCAACGGATAGATTGATGCCCAAAAAGAACAACCCGAATCTCAATCGGGTCTCGTAAGTTTTTTTACCCATCGTTTTTTCGACACGTGGATTTTTACGGTAAAACGGGATTACCGTGACTAGTCTTCGATTTACCATCGCTGGAGAGTGGTGCACCATGGTACTATTCCATTTCAAATCCATGCACGCATTTCTAAAAGCCGTACGGGACTGTTTCGCCATTTCAGACGGATGTTGCACCATGCACCGTGGATGCTGCACCCTGTAAATTTCGATTATTCGGACGGCCACAACTTCTGGCTCGTTTAGAGTTACGGGTGCCATAACCTGTCAAAACGAAGGCCTCGATGAGTTCTATGGCTTTGATACCATTAAGCCATCAACGGATAGATTAATGCCCTAAAAGGACAACCCGAATCTCAATCGGGTATCGTATGTTTTTTACCCTTCGTTTTTTCGATACTACGGTAAAACGGGATTACCGTGGCTGGTCTTCGATTTACCATCGCTGGAGAGTGGTGCACCATGGTACTGTTCCGTTTTAAATCCATGCACGCATTTCTAAATGTCGTACGCCACTGTTTCGCCATTTCGGACGGATGTTGCACCTTGCACCGTGGATGTTGCACCCTGTAGATATCGATTATTCGGACGACCATAACTTCTGGCTCGTTTAGAGTTACGGGAGCCATAACCTGTCAAAACGAAGGCCTCGATGAGTTCTACAGCTTTGACCGCTTTCAGCCGTCAACGGATAGATTGATGCCCAAAAAGGACAACCCGAATCTCAATCGGGTCTCGTAAGTTTTTCACCCTTCGTTTTTCGACACGTGGATTTTTACGGTAAAACGGGATTACCGTGGCTGGTCTTCGATTTACCATCGCTGGTGAGTGGTGCAACATGGTACTGTTCTATTTCAGATCAATGCACGCATTTCTAAAAGTCGTACGACACTGTTTCGCCAATTTCGGTTGGATGTTGCTCCTTGCACCGTGGATGTTGCACCCTGTAGATATCGATTATTCGGACAGCCATAACTTCTAGCTCGTTTAGAGTTACGGGAGCCATAACCTGTCAAAACGAAGGCCTCGATGAGTTCTACGGCTTTGACAGCTTTCAGCCATCAACGGATAGATTGATGCCCAAAAAGGACAACCCGAATCTCAATCGGGTCTCATAAGTTTTTTTACCCATCGTTTTTCCGACACGTGGAATTTTACGGTAAAACGGGATTACCGTGACTAGTCTTCGATTTACCATCGCTGGAGAGTGGTGCACCATGGTACTATTCCATTTCAAATCCATGCACGCATTTCTAAAAGCCGTACGGGACTGTTTCGCCATTTCAGACGGATGTTGCACCATGCACCGTGGATGTTGCACCCTGTAAATATCGATTATTCGGACGGCCATAACTTCTGGCTCGTTTAGAGTTACGGGTGCCATAACCTGTCAAAACGAAGGCCTCGATGAGTTCTATGGCTTTGATACCATTTAGCCATCAACGGATAGATTAATGCCCAAAAAGGACAATCCGAATCTCAATTGGGTCTCGTAAGTTTTTTACCCTTCGTTTTTTCGACACGTGGATTTTTAGGGTAAAACGGGATTACCGTGGCCCGTCTTCGACTTCCCATCGCTGAAGAGTGGTGCACAATGGTACTGTTCCGTTTCAAACCCGTGCACGCATTTCTAAAAGTCGTACGGCACTGTTTCGCCATTTCGGACGGATGTTGCACCTTGCACCGTGGATGTTGCACCCTGTAGATATCGATTATTTGGACGGCCATAACTTCTGACTCGTTTAGAGTTACGGGAGCCATAACCTATCAATACGAAGGCCTCGATGAGTTCTACGGCTTTGACAGCTTTCAGCCGTCAACGGATAGATTAATGCCCAAAAAGGACAACCCGAGTCTCAATCGGGTCTCGTAAGTTTTTTACCCTTCGTTTTTTCGACACGTGGATTTTTACGGTAAAATGGAATTACCGTGGCCGGTCTTCGACTTACCATCGCTGGAGAGTGGTGCACCATGGTACTGTTCCATTTCAAATCCATGCACGCATTTCTAAAAGTCGTACGACACTTTTCGCCATTTCGGTCGGATGTTGCACCTTGCACCGTGGATGTTGCACCCTGTAGATATCAATTATTCGAACGGCCATAACTTCTGGCTCGTTTAGAGTTACGGGAGCCATAACCTATCAAAATGAAGGCCTCAATGAGTTCTACGGATTTGACAGCTTTCGACCATCAACGGATAGATTGAAGCCCAAAAAGGACAACCCGAATCTCAATCGGGTCTCGTAAGTTTTTTACCCTTCGTTTTTTCGACACGTGGATTTTTACGGTAAAACGGGATTACCGTGGCTGGTCTTCGATTTACCATCGCTGGAGAGTGGTGCACCATGGTACTGTTCCGTTTCAAATCTATGCATGCATTTCTAAAAGTCGTACGGCACTGTTTCGCCATTTCGGACGGATGTTGCACCTTGCACCGTGGATGTTGCACCCTATAGATATCGATTATTCGGACGGCCATAACTTCTGGCTCGTTTAGATTTACGGGAGCCATAAGCTGTCAAAACGAAGGCCTCGATGAGTTCTACGGCTTTGATAGCTTTTAGACGTCGACGAATAGAGTAATGCCCAAAAAGGACAACCCCAATCTCAATCGGGTCTCGTAAGTATTTTACCCTTTGTTTTTTCGACACGTGGATTTTTACGGTAAAACGGGATTACCGTGGCCCGTCTTCGATTTACCATCGCTGGAGAGTGGTGCACCATGGTACTGTTCCGTTTCAAATCCATGCACGCATTTCTGAAAGTCGTACGGCGCTGTTTCGCCATTTCGGACGGATGTTGCACCTTGCACCGTGGATGTTGCACCCCGTAGATATCGATTATTCGGACGGGCATAACTTCTGGCTTGTTTAGAGTTACGGGAGCCATAACCTGTCAAAACGAAGGCCTCGATGAGTTCTACGGCTTTGACATCTTTCCGCCGTCAACGGATAGATTAATGCCCAAAAAGGACAACCCGAATCTCATAGGGTCTCGTAAGTTTTTTACCCTTCGTTTTTTCGACACGCGGATTTTTTCGGTAAAAAGGAATTACCGTGGCCGGTCTTCGACTTACCATCGCTGGAGAGTGGTGCACCATGGTACTGTTCCATTTCAAATCCATGCACGCATTTCTAAAAGTCGTACGGCACTTTTCGCCATTTCGGTCGGATGTTGCACCTTGCACCGTGGATGTTGCACCCTGTAGATATCGATTATTCGAACGGCCATAACTTCTGGCTCGTTTAGAGTTACGGGAGCCATAACCTGTCAAAATGAAGGCCTCGATGAGTTCTACGGATTTGACAGCTTTCGGCCATCAACGGATAGATTGAAGCCCAAAAAGGACAACCCGAATCTCAATCGGGTCTCGTATGTTTTTTACCCTTCGTTTTTTCGACACGTGGATTATTACGGTAAAACGGGATTACCGTGGCCCGTCTTCTACTTCCCATCGCTGGAGAGTGGTGCACCATGGTACTGTTCCGTTTCAAATCCATGCATGCATTTCTAAAAGTTGTACGGCACTGTTTCGCCATTTCAGACGGATGTTGCACCTTGCATCGTGGATGTTGCACCCTGTAGATATCGATTATTCGGACGGCCATAACTTCTGGCTCGTTCAGAGTTACGTGAGAAATAATCTGTCAAAACAAAGGCCTCGATGAGTTCTACGGATTTGACAGGTTTCAGCCGTCAACGGATAGACTAATGCCCAAAAAGGACAACCCGAATCTCAATCGGGTCTCGTATGTTTTTTACCCTTCGTTTTTAGACACGTGGATTTTTACGGTAAAACGGGATTACGGTGGCTGGTCTTCGATTTACCATCGCTGGAGAGTGGTGCACCAAGGTACTGTTCCATTTCAAATCCATACACGCATTTCTAAAAGTCGTACGGCACTGTTTCGCCATTTCGGACGGATGTTGCACCTTGCACCGTGGATGTTGCACCCTGTAGATATCGATTATTCGGACGGCCATAACTTCTGGATCGTTTAGGGTTACAAAAGCCATAACCTGTCCAAATGAAGGCCTCGATGAGTTCTACGGCTTTGACAGCTTTCAGCCGTCAATGGATAGGTTGATGCCCAAAATGGACAACCCGAATCTCAATCGGGTCTCGTAAGTTTTTTACCCTTCTTTTTTTCGACACGTGGATTTTTACGGTAAAACGGGATTACCGTGGCCCGTCTTCGACTTTCCATCACTGGGGAGTGGTGCACCATGGTACTGTTCCATTTCAAATCCATGCACACATTTTTAAAAGTCGTACGGCACTGTTTCGCCATTTCGGACGGATGTTGCACCTTGCATCGTGGATGTTGCACCCTGTAGATATAGATTATTCGGACGGGCATAACTTCTGGCTCGTTTAGAGTTACGGGAGCCAATACCTGTCAAAACGAAGGCCTCGATGAGTTCTACGGCTTTGACAGCTTTCAGCCGTCAACGGATAGATTAATGCCCAAAAAGGACAACCCGAATATCAATCGGGTCTCGTAAGTTTTTTACCCTTCGTTTTTTCGACACGTGGATTTTTACGGTAAAACGGGATTACGATGGATGGTCTTCGATTTACAATCGCTGGAGAGTGGTGCATCATGGTACTGTTCCGTTTCAAATCCACTCACGCATTTCTAAAAGTCGTACGGCACTGTTTCGCCATTTCGGTCGGATGTTGCCCCTTGCACCGTGGATGTTGCACCCTGTATATATATATATCGATTATTCGGACGGCCATAACTTCTGGCTCGTTTAGAGTTACGGGAGCCAATACCTGTCAAAACGAAGGCCTCGATGAGTTCTACATCTTTGACAGCTTTCAGCCATCAACGGATAGATTAATGTCCAAAAAGGACAACCCGAATCTCAATCGGGTCTCGTAAGTTTTTTACCCTTGGTTTTTTCGACACGTGGATTTTTACGGTAAAACGGGATTACCGTGGCCCGTTTTCGACTTCCAATCGCTGGAGAGTGGCGCACTATGGTACTTTTCCGTTTCAAATCCATGTGCGCATTTCTAAAAGTCGTACGACACTGTTTTGCCATTTCGGACGGATGTTGCACCTTGCATCGGGGATGTTGCACCCTGTAGATATCGATTATTCGGACGGCCATAACTTCAGGCTCGTTTAGAATTACGGGAGCCAATACCTGTCAAAACGAAGGCCTCGATGAGTTCTATGGCTTTGACAGGTTTCAGCCGTCAACGGATAGATTAATGCCCAAAAAGGACAACCCGAATCTCAATCGGGTCTCGTAAGTTTTTTACCCTTCGTTTTTTCGACACGTGGATTTTTACGGTAAAACGGGATTACGATGGCTGGTCTTCGATTTACAATCGCTAGAGAGTGGTGCACCATGGTACTGTTCCGTTTCAAATCCATTCACGCATTTCTAAAAGTCGTACGACACTGTTTCGCCATTTCGGTCGGAAGTTGCACCTTGCACCGTGGATGTTGCACCCTGTAGATATCGATTATTCGGATGGCCATAACTTCTGGCTCGTTTAGAGTTACGGGAGCTATAACCTGTCAAAACGAAGGCCTCGATGAGTTCTACGGCTTTGATAGCTTTTAGCCGTCAACGGATAGATTAATGCCCAAAAAGGACAACCCGAATCTCAATCGGGTCTCGTAAGTTTTTTACCCTTCGTTTTTTCGACACGTGGATTTTTACGGTAAAACGGGATTACCGTGCTTCCCATCACTGGAGAGTGGTGCACCATGGTACTGTTCCGTTTCAAATCCATGCACGCATTTCTAAAAGTCGTACGGCATTGTTTCGCCATTTCGGACGGATGTTGCACCTTGCACCGTGGATGTTGCACACTGTAGATATCGATTATTCGGACGGCCATAACTTCTGGCTCGTTTAGAGTTACAAAAGCCATAACCTGTCAAGACGAAGGCCTCGATGAGTTCTACAGCTTTGATAACTTTCAGCCGTCAACGGATACATTAATGCCCAAAAAGGACAACCCGAATTTCAATCGGGTCTCGTAAGTTTTTTACCCTTCGTTTTTTCGACACGTGGATTTTTACGGTAAAACAAGATTACCGTGGCTGGTCTTCGATTTACATGGCTGGAGAGTGGTGCACCATGGCACTATTCCGTTTCAAATCCATGCACGCATTTCTAAAAGTCGTAAGGCACTGTTTCGCCATTTCGGACGGATGTTGCACCTTGCACCATGGATGTTGTACCCTGTAGATATCGATTATTTGGACGGCCATAACTTCTGGCTCGTTTAGAGTTATGGGAGCCATAACCTGTCAAAATGAAGGCCTCGATGAGTTCTACGGCTTTGATAGCTTTCAGACGTCAACGGATAGATTAATGCCCAAAAAGGACAACCCGAATCTCAATCGGGTCTCGTAAGTTTTTTACCCTTCGTTTTTTCGACACGCGGATTTTTACGGTAAAACGGGATTACGATGGCTGGTCTTCGATTTACCATCGCTGGAGAGTGGTGCACCGTGGTACTATTACATTTCAAATCCATGCACGCATTTCTAAAAGTCGTACGGCACTGTTTCGCCATTTCGGACGGATGTTGCACCTTGCACCGTGGATGTTGCACCCTGTAGATATCGACTATTCGGACGGCCATAACTTCTGGCTCGTTTAGAGTTACGGGAGCCATAACCTGTCAAAACGAAGGCCTCGATGAGTTGTACGGTTTGACAGCTTTCAGCCGTCAATGGATAGAGTGATGCCCAAAAAGGACAACCCGAATCTCAATCGGGTCTCGTAAATTTTTTACCCTTCGTTTTTTCGACACGTGGATTTTTACGGTAAAACTGGATTACCGTGGCCCGTCTTCGATTTACCATCGCTGGAGAGTGGTGCACCATGGCACTGTTCCGTTCCAAATCCACGCACGTATTTCTAAAATTCGTACGGCACTGTTTCGCCATTTCGGACGGATGTTGCACCTTGCACCGTGGATGTTGCACCCTGTAGATATCGATTATTCGGACGGCCATAACTTCTGGCTCGTTTAGAGTTACGGGAGCCATAACCTGTCAAAACAAAGGGTTCGATGAGTTCTACGGCTTTGTTATATTTCAGCCATCAACGAATAGATTAATGCCCAAAAAGGACAACCCGAATCTCAATCGGGTCTCGTAAATTTTTTACCCTTCGTTTTTTCGTCACGTGGATTTTTACGGTGAAACGGGATTACCGTGGCTGGTCTTCGATTTACCATCGCTGGAGAGTTGTGCACCATGGTACTGTTCTGTTTCAAATCCATGCACGCATTTCTAAAAGTCGTACGGCACTGTTTCGCCATTTCGGACGGATGTTGCACCTTGCACTATGGATGTTGCACCCTGTAGATATCGATTATTCGGACGGCCATAACTTCTGGCTCGTTTAGAGTTACGAGAGCCATAACCTGTCAAAACAAAGGCCTCGATGAGTTCTGTTATCCCATTTTTTGGTCAAAGCTAGGATATCCATGTTGAGCGCATCTCCACCACGACCAAACCAAGAAGAAGCAAGCAAGCGTATACAAGTCGAAGATTTCATTCATAACCCAAGTGCAAAAGCTCATTCGATATTAAGAAGTTTAAGGTTTCATCCGGCAAAGCCTTATTCGGCGGTTTCATCCGGCAAAGCCTTATTCGGCAATTCAAGCGAACAGTCCCATTCGGCATTCACTTGCACCAGTTCATTCGGCATAAGCTACCGAACCAACTCCCTGCTGCCCCATGCCGAACCAACCACGAGAACTCACCATCAACCGAACCAGGCGACCACCGGACCACCATTCAACCTACCACCGGACCGACACTCCACACAACCTATCGCCGGTCCAAACATCTCAGCCCAGCCTGCCGAATCAACCTCTATTACTCCATCACCGAGCCAAACAACTACTGAACCAAACTCCAACTTCTCCAAGCATGACCGAATGAAGCTCCGCCGAGCCAGAAGTTGCCAGTCCAGATTGCTTCAGCCCAGGCCCACCAGCAGCTATAAACATCCAAGACCCCTGCCCCCAGCCTCACTCTATAAATAGAGGGGATGGGGTACAACAATGGCGGACAAGTTTTAAGACAATTTTGAGAGCTCAAGCCTGGAAGGAACTCTCAAACAACTTTAGATACTTGCAATCACAGCTTTGTACTTGTAATCTAAAGAAAAAAGGAGAATAACATATAAAGTGGACGTAGGCACGTTCTGGCCGAACCACTATAAATCCGTGTGTCTTTTACAGTTTAGTCCCTGCTTTTTATATATTTGCATAAATCACCCAAATCACTAAATACAACATAAAATCAACCAACTCATACGACTTTGGGTGTTTGTGACCATTTTTTACGCAAACATTTTGGTGCTTTCACTGAGAAAAACCAGCTTCCGCTACATCGGATAGAAGTTGAATTTGAAAATCTAAGAGTTCAGATCTAAGAGTTATGACGAGACAAACAAGTAGAAGGCAAAGGCCAGAGAGAAGTGAACACCAAGGAAGTCAAGAGGCTTCCTCAGGAGGGAATCAAGCGTCGATCTTCATCACTAGGGATGAGATGGAGGCCATGATGAGAAGACAAGAAGAGATGATCCAGAACTTACTTCAACAAATTGGGCAAATTGGAGCACAAATCCAAGGAGCAACTGGGATTCATAACGGGGCAGGACCATCTGGCGCAGCACCAGAGCTAGGGGGCACTCACGCAGAGCATGTTGATCCGACCCCGGGAAGTGAGATGGGGGCATCCGAACCACCTGGTAGCAATAGAGGAATGAACGTTCAGCCAGGGAGGCGTACACATGAAAACTCCCGCGGACTTGGGGGGCAGGTCGAAGACAGTGAACGAGAACTACAGCTTGGAGACAATGAAAGATTAGCATAGATGGTTAGAAGAGCTATGAGAGGCGGTTTAGTAAACAGAGACTTGGAAGATGTAAACAGGAGTCCTTTTTCTTCTGCGATTAGGATGGCTAGGAACCCACCAGAATTCAAGCTACCATCATTGGACATGTACAACGGGAAAACGGACCCCACGGTCCATCTAACGAAGTATATGAGACATATGGAAGTGCTGGGGGCATCAGAGGAGGTTATGGCCCGGTGCTTTCCACTGTATTTGACGGACATTGCAGCGTTATGATTTAGGCAACTGGAGAGCGGCTCCATAGGAACATGGGCAGATTTAACTGAGAGATTCATGAGGCAATTCAGGGTTCATATTGCGAGACCCAAGAATGTGATGACTTTGGCAACCTTGAAACAGAAAACTGGAGAGACTTTGAGGAGCTTTCTAACGCGATTTAATGCGGCGGCAGCATCAGTGGATCGACCAGATCCATCTATGGTCATGATGGCGGCTGTATCTGGAATAGCTGGTAATACAGAGTTCAAGAATTCATTAACCAAGGACCCGCCTATGAATCTGGGAGAGTTCTATCATGAGGCTGAAAAGTTTCTGCGTTTGGAAGATGCTAGTGCAGAAAGAGAGGAAGAAGATGACGTTTACGTAATCAAGAACGGAAACCCACCTGGAAAGGGTGCGGAAACTAGCAAAGGAAAAAGAAAGGCTGAGGATAATGATGACAGGACAAAGTGGCTACGAAGAGAACCACGCTTCACCACCTATTCAGAGCTGAATGAGAGTTTGGAACGGATTTATCAGGATACCAAGGGGCAGGTTCCGTATTGTAGACCAATGCGAAGGGATCCAACCTCTGACGAAAGAAAATCAGATAAGTTTTGTGTATTTCATGAATTGAATGGTCATAACACTAATGATTGTAGGCATTTGAAGGACGAGGTAGAAGGGCATATCAGGAACGGTATGCTCCTTCAGTATGTGAGGAGGCGAACTCCAGCGGTGGAGCCAGAGCGACCGCCCTCTACGTCAGCTAGAGGTGACCCTGGATCAAGGCACCATTTGATTATCCATTGATTGCTTGATTAAAATAACGATGAACAGGTCGTAAGCTTCCACTAACGCAATTAAATCGTTTACACATGTACGAGATCGCGAACGATCTCCAGGCATGCTCTGCATGATCATTGACTGCTTCGGAGTGGAAACTTACACTTTGACATCCTTGCTTTGCTTTTGTTTCGATTTGAACATTTGAATTCTTCCTGTTTGGGCATTTCTTCTGTAAGGTACTATTGCTTTAACATTTACAATTCTATGAAAAAATTATTTACTTCTACGCCCGTTGGATCGCGAACGGTCCACGAGCACCTATTATATGGCAACGAACTGCCGAAGTCTTTGATTCGAAAAATTCCCCCAAACAATGACTCCAACACTGATAATATTAAGTCCCCCCCGGGCACACTCATTCGCCTCGAACGGCACCCGACTTCGAACAGTCACAATTCGCCTCGAACGGCACCCGACTCCGAACAGTCACAATTCGCCTCGAACGGCACCCGACTTCGAACAGTCACAATTCGCCTCGAACGGCACTCGACTTCGAACAGTCACAATTCGCCTCGAACGGCACCCGACCGCAAACGGTCACAAACTCGCCTCGAACGGCACAACTCGCCTCGAACGGCACAACTCGCCTTACCTCAAATGGCTCGATCGCGAACGGTCGTCATTTGAGGTCCGCCACCTGATCACTGACTGTTACACCTTATCTCAAATGGCTTGATCGCGTACGGTCGTCATTCGAGGACCACCACTTGACCGCGCACTGTCGCACTTTACCTCGAATGACTCGATCACGAACGATCGTCATTTGAAGTTAAGCGCTTGACCTTGAACGGTCCCCCACTCGACCGCGCACTGTCGCACTTGACCTCAAATGACTCGATCCCGAACGGTCATCATTTGAAGTTAAGCGCTTGACCTTGAACGGTCACATTTCACTGTAGATGACTCGATCCCGAACGATCGACGCACGGATTTAGACGCTTGACCGCGCAGGGTCGCACTTTCCCTCGAATGACTCGATCGTGAACGGTCGTCATTTGAAGTTAGGCGCTTGACCATGAACGGCCGCGCTTCATCCCGAATAGCTCGATCCCGAACGGTCGTCATTTGGGGCCACATAAACTATCAAATTCTTTACAGGTTGATGACAGGATATGAACATCCAGCTCATGGCATTACAAAACACGCCTTCCTACCGCAAGGCATATTTTGGGGGGGCAAAGTGTTATCCCATTTTTTGGTCAAAGCTAGGATATCCATGTTGAGCGCATCTCCACCACGACCAAACCAAGAAGAAGCAAGCAAGCGTATACAAGTCGAAGATTTCATTCATAACCCAAGTGCAAAAGCTCATTCGATATTAAGAAGTTTAAGGTTTCATCCGGCAAAGCCTTATTCGGCGGTTTCATCCGGCAAAGCCTTATTCGGCAATTCAAGCGTACAGTCCCATTCGGCATTCACATGCACCAGTTCATTCGGCATAAGCTACCGAACCAACTCCCTGCTGCCCCATGCCGAACCAACCACGAGAACTCACCATCAACCGAACCAGGCGACCACCGGACCACCATTCAACCTACCACCGGACCGACACTCCACACAACCTATCGCCGGTCCAAACATCTCAGCCCAGCCTGCCGAATCAACCTCTATTACTCCATCACCGAGCCAAACAACTACTGAACCAAACTCCAACTTCTCCAAGCATGACCGAATGAAGCTCCGCCGAGCCAGAAGTTGCCAGTCCAGATTGCTTCAGCCCAGGCCCGCCAGCAGCTATAAACATCCAAGACCCCTGCCCCCAGCCTCACTCTATAAATAGAGGGGATGGGGTACAACAATGGCGGACAAGTTTTAAGACAAGTTTGAGAGCTCAAGCCTGGAAGGAACTCTCAAACAACTTTAGATACTTGCAATCACAGCTTTGTACTTGTAATCTAAAGAAAAAAGGAGAATAACATATAAAGTGGACGTAGGCACGTTCTGGCCGAACCACTATAAATCCGTGTGTCTTTTACAGTTTAGTCCCTGCTTTTTATATATTTGCATAAATCACCCAAATCACTAAATACAACATAAAATCAACCAAATCATACGACTTTGGGTGTTTGCGACCATTTTTTACGCAAACAAGTTCTACGGCTTTGATATCTTTCAGCCATCAACGAATAGATTAATGCCCAAAAAGGACAACCCGAATCTCAATCGGGTCTCGTCAGTTTTTTGACCCTTCGTTTTTTCGACACGTGGATTTTTACGGTAAAACGGGATTACCGTGGCCCGTCTTCGATTTACCATCACTGGTGAGTGGTGCACGATGCTACTGTTCCGTTTCAAATCCATGCATGCATTTCTAAAAGTCGTACGACACTGTTTCGCCATTTCGGACGGATGTTGCACCTTGCACCGTGGATGTTGCACCCTGTAGATATCGATTATTCGGACGGCCATAAGTTCTGGCTCGTTTAGAGTTACGGGAGCCATAATCTATCAAAACAAAGGCCTCGATGAGTTCTACGGCTTTGACAGGTTTCAGCCGTCAACGGATAGACTAATGCCCAAAAAGGACAACCCGAATCTCAATCGGGTCTCGTATGTTTTTTACCCTTCGTTTTTTAGACACGTGGATTTTTATGGTAAAACGGGATTACGGTGGCTGGTCTTCGATTTACCATCGCTGGAGAGTGGTGCACCAAGGTACTGTTCCATTTCAAATCCATGCACGCATTTATAAAAGTCGTACGGCACTGTTTCGCCATTTCGGATGGATGTTGCACCTTGCACCGTGGATGTTGCACCCTGTAGATATCGATTATTCGGACGGCCATAACTTCTGGCTCGTTTAGAGTTACAAAAGCCATAACCTGTCAAAACGAAGGCCTCGATGAGTTTTACGGCTTTGACAGCTTTCAGCCGTCAACTGATAGATTGATGCCTTAAAAGGACAACCCGAATCTCAATCCGGTCTCGTAAGTTTTTAACCCTTCGTTTTTTCGACACGTGGATTTTTACGGTAAAACGAGATTACCATGGCCCGTCTTCGACTTCCCATCGCTGGAGAGTGGTTCACCATGGTACTGTTCCGTTTCAAATCCATGCACGCATTTCTAAAAGTCGTACGACACTGTTTCGCCATTTCAGACGGATGTTGCACCTTGCACCGTGGATGTTGCACCCTGTAGATATCGATTATTCGGACGGCCATAACTTCTTGCTCGTTTAGAGTTACGGGAGCCATAACTTGTCAAAACGAAGGCCTCGATGAGCTGTACGGCTTTGACAGCTTTCAGCCATCAACGGATATATTAATGCCCAAAAAGGACAACCTGAATCTCAATCGGGTCTCGTAAGTTTTTTACCCTTCGTTTTTTCGACACGTGGATTTTTACGGTCAAACGGGATTACGATGGCTGGTCTTCGATTTACCATCGTTGGAGAGTGGTGCACCATGGTACTGTTCCCTTTGAAATCCATTCACGCATTTCTAAAAGTCGTATGGCACTGTTTCGCCATTTCGGTAGAATGTTCCACCTTGCACCGTGGATGTTGCACCCTGTAGATATCGATTATTCGGACGGCCATTACTTCTGGCTCGTTTAGAGTTAGAAAAGCCATAACCTGTCAAAACGAAGGCCTCGATGAGTTCTACGGCTTTGATAGCTTTTAGCCGTCAACGGATAGATTAATGCCCAAAAAGGACAACCCGAATCTCTATTGGGTCTCGCAAGTTTTTTACCCTTCGTTTTTTCGACACGTGGATTTTTAAAGTAAAACGGGATTACCGTGGCCCGTCTTCGACTTCCCATCGTTGGACAGTGGTGCACCATGGTACTGTTCCATTTCAAATCCATGCACGCATTTGTAAAAGTCGTACGGCACTGTTTCGCCATTTCGGACGGATGTTGCCCCTTGCACCGTGGATGTTGCACCCTGTAGATATCGATAATTCGGACGGCCATAACTTCTGGCTCGTTTAGAGTTACGGGAGCCAATACCTGTCAAAACGAAGGCCTCGATGAGTTCTACGGCTTTGACAGCTTTCAGCCGTCAACGTATAGATTAATGCACAAAAAGGACAACCCGAATCTCAATCGGGTCTCGTAAGTTTTTTACCCTTCGTTTTTACGACACGTGGATTTTTACGGTAAAACGGGATTACCGTGGCCCGTCTTCGACTTCCCATCGCTGGAGAGTGGTGCACCATGGTACTGTTCCATTTCAAATCCATGCACGCATTTCTAAAAGTCGTATGGCACTGTTTCGTCATTTCGGATGGATGTTGCACCTTGCATCGTGGATGTTGCACCCTGTAGATATCGATTATTCGGACGGCCATAAATTCTGGCTCGTTTAGAGTTACGGGAGCCATAATCTGTCAAAACAAAGGCCTCGATGAGTTCTACGGCTTTGACAGGTTTCCGCCGTCAACGGATAGACTAACGCCCAAAAATGACAACCCGAATCTCAATCGGGTCTCGTATGTTTTTTACCCTTCGTTTTTTAGACACGTGGATTTTTACGGTAAAACAGGATTACGGTGGCTGGTCTTCGATTTACCATCGCTAGAGAGTGGTGCACCAAGGTACTGTTCCAGTTCAAATCCATGCACGCATTTCTAAAAGCCGTACGGCACTGTTTCGCCATTTCGGACGGATGTTGCACCTTGCACCGTGAATGTTGCACCCTGTAGATATCGATTATTCGGACGGCCATAACTTCTGGCTCGTTTAGAGTTACGGGAGCCACAACCTGTCAAAACGAAGGCCTCGATGAGTTCTACGGCTTTGACAGTTTTCAGCCATCAACGGATAGATTGATGCCCAAAAAGGACAACCCGAATCTCAATCGGGTCTCGTAAGTTTTTTACCCTTCGTTTTTTTGACACGTGGATTTTTACGGTCAAACGGGATTACGATGGCTGGTCTTCGATTTACCATCGCTGGAGAGTGGTGCACCATGGTACTGTTCCCTTTCAAATCCATTCACGCATTTCTAAAAGTGGTACGGCACTGCTTCGCCATTTCGGTCAAATGTTCCACCTTGCACCGTGGATGTTGCACCCTGTACATATCGATTATTCGGACGGCCATAACTTCTGGCTCGTTTAGAGTTACGGGAGCCATAACCTGTCAAAACGAAGGCCTCGATGAGTTCTACGGCTTTGATAGCTTTCAGCCGTCGAAGGATAGATTAATGGCCAAAAAGGACAACCCGAATCTCAATCGGGTCTCGTAAGTTTTTTACCCTTCGTTTTTTCGACACGTGGATTTTTACGGTAAAACGGGACTACCGTGGCCCGTCTTCGACTTTCCATCGCTGGAGAGTGGTGCACCATGGTACTGTTCCATTTCAAATCCATGCACGCATTTCTAAAGGTCGTACGTCACAGTTTCGCCATTTCGGACGGATGTTGCACCTAACACCGTGGATGTTGCACCCTGTAGATATCGATTATTCGGACGGCCATAACTTCTAGCTCGTTTAGAGTTACGGGAGCCATAACCTGTCAAAACGAAGGCCTCGATGATTTCTACGGCTTTGACTGCTTTCAGCCGTCAACGGATAGTTTAATGCCCAAAAAGGAAAACCCGAATCTCAATCGGGTCTCGTAAGTTTTTTACCCTTCGTTTTTTCGACACGTGGTTTTTTATGGTAAAACGGGATTACCGTGGCCCGTCTTCGACTTTCTATCGCTGGAGAGTGGTGTACCATGGTACTGTTCCGTTTCAAATCCGTGCACGCATTTCTAAAATTCGTACGGCACTGTTTCGCCATTTCGGACGGATGTTGCACCTTGCACCGTGGATGTTGCACCCTGTAGATATCGATTATTCGGACGGCCATAACTTCTGGCTCGTTTAGAGTTACAAAAGCCATAACCTGTCAAAACGAAGGCCTCGATGAGTTCTACAGCTTTGATAACTTTCAGCCGTCAACGGATACATTAATGCCCAAAAAGGACAACCCGAATCTCAATCGGGTCTCGTAAGTTTTTTGCCCTTCGTTTTTTCGACACGTGGATTTTTACGGTAAAACGGGATTACCGTGGCTGGTCTTCGATTTACCATCGCTGGAGAGTGGTGCACCATGGTACTATTCCGTTTCAAATCCATGCACGCATTTCTAAAAGTCGTAAGGCACTGTTTCGCCATTTCGGACGGATGTTGCACCTTGCACCGTGGATGTTGTACCCTGTAGATATCGATTATTCGGACGGCCATAACTTCTGGCTCGTTTAGAGTTACGGGAGCCATAACCTGTCAAAATGAAGACCTCGATGAGTTCTACGGCTTTGACAGCTTTCAGCCGTCAACTGATAGATTAATGCCCAAAAAGGACAACCCGAATCTCAATCGGGTCTCGTAAGTTTTTTACCCTTCGTTTTTTCGACACGTGGATTTTTACGGTAAAACGGGATTACGATGGCTGGTCTTCGATTTACCATCGCTGGAGAGTGGTGCACCATGGTACTATTCCGTTTCAAATCCATGCACGCATTTCTAAAAGTCGTACGGCACTGTTTCGCCATTTCGGACGGATGTTGCACCTTGCACCGTGGATGTTGCACCCTGTAGATATCGATTATTCGGACGGCCATAACTTCTGGCTCGTTTAGAGTTACGGGAGCCATAACCTGTCAAAACGAAGGCCTCAATGAGTTGTACGGTTTGACAGCTTTCAGCCGTCAGCGGATAGATTGATGCCCAAAAAGGACAACCCGAATCTCAATCGGGTCTCGTAAATTTTTTACCCTTCGTTTTTTCGACACGTGGATTTTTACGGTAATACGGGATTACCGTGGCTGGTCTTCGATTTACCATCGCTGGAGAGTGGTGCACCATGGTACTGTTCTGTTTCAAATCCATGCACGCATTTCTAAAAGTCGTACGGCACTGTTTCGCCATTTCGGACGGATGTTGCACCTTGCACCGTGGATGTTGCACCCTGTAAATATCGATTATTCGGACGGCCATAACTTCTGGCTCTTTTAGAGTTACGGGAGGCATAACCTGTCAAAACAAAGGCCTCGATGAGTTCTACGGCTTTGATATCTTTCAGCCATCAACGAATAGATTAATGCCCAAAAAGGACAACCCGAATCTCAATCGGGTCTCGTCAGTTTTTTTACCCTTCGTTTTTTCGACACGTGGATTTTTACGGTAAAACGGGATTACCGTGGCCCGTCTTCGATTTACCATCGCTGGAGAGTGGTGCACCATGGTACCGTTCCGTTCCAAATCCATGCACATATTTCTAAAATTCGTACGGCACTTTTTCGCCATTTCGGACGGATGTTGCACCTTGCACCGTGGATGTTGCACCCTGTAGATATAGATTATTCGGACGGCCATAACTTCTGGCTCGTTTAGAGTTACGGGAGCCATAACCTGTCAAAACGAAGGGCTCGATGAGTTCTACGGCATTGACAGCTTTCAGATGTCAACGGATAGATTAATGCCCAAAAAGGACAACCCGAATTTCAATCGGGTCTCGTAAGTCTTTTTACCCATCGTTTTTTCGACACGTGGATTTTTACGGTAAAACGGGATTACCGTGGCCCGTCTTCGATTTACCATCGCTGGTGAGTGGTGCACCATGGTACTGTTCCGTTTCAAATCCATGCACGCATTTCTAAAAGTCGTACGGCACTGTTTCGCCATTTCGGACGGATGTTGCACCTTGCACCGTGGATGTTGCACCCTGTAGATATCGATTATTCGGACGGCCATAAGTTCTGGCTCGTTTAGAGTTACGGGAGCCATAATCTATCAAAACAAAGGCCTCGATGAGTTCTACGGCTTTGACAGGTTTCAGCCGTCAACGGATAGACTAATGCCCAAAAAGCACAACCCGAATCTCAATCGGGCCTCGTATGTTTTTTACCCTTCATTTTTTAGACACGTGGATTTTTATGGTAAAACGGGATTACGGTGGCTGGTCTTCGATTTACCATCGCTGGAGAGTGGTGCACCAAGGTACTGTTCCATTTCAAATCCATGCACACATTTCTAAAAGTCGTACGGCACTGTTTCGCCATTTCGGACGGATGTTGCACCTTGCACCGTGGATGTTACACCCTGTAGATATCGATTATTCGGACGGCCATAACTTCTGGCTCGTTTAGAGTTACAAAAGCCATAACCTGTCAAAACGAAGGCCTCGATGAGTTCTACAGCTTTGACAGCTTTCAGCCGTTAACGGATAGATTGATGCCTTCAAAGGACAACCCGAATCTCAATCGGGTCTCGTAAGTTTTTAACCCTTCGTTTTTTCGACACGTGGATTTTTACGGTAAAACGGGATTACCGTGGCCCGTCTTCGACTTCCCATCGCTGGAGAGTTGTTCACCATGGTACTGTTCCATTTCAATTCCATGCACGCATTTATAAAAGTCGTGCGGCACTGTTTCGCCATTTCGGACGGATGTTGCACCTTGCACCGTGGATGTTGCACCCTGTAGATATCGATTATTCGGACGGCCATAACTTCTTGCTCGTTTAGAGTTACGGGAGCCATAACTTGCCAAAACGAAGGCCTCGATGAGCTGTATGGCTTTGAAAGCTTTCAGCCATCAACGGATAGATTGATGCCTAAAAAGGACAACCCGAATCTCAATCGGGTCTCGTAAGTTTTTTACCCTTCGTTTTTTCGACACGTGGATTTTTACGGTCAAACGGGATTACGATGGCTGGTCTTCGATTTACCATCGTTGGAGAGTGGTGCACCATGGTACTGTTCCCTTTCAAATCCATTCACGCATTTCTAAAAGTCGTACGGCACCGTTTCGCCATTTCGGACAGATGTTGCACCTTGCACCGTGGATGTTGCACCCTGTAGATATCGATTATTCGGACGGCCATAACTTCTGGCTCGTTTAGAGTTACAAAAGCCATAACCTGTCAAAACGAAGGCCTCGATGAGTTCTACGGCTTTGATAGCTTTTAGCCGTCAACGGATAGATTAATGCCCAAAAACGACAAAGCGAATCTCAATTGGGACTCGTAAGTTTTTTACCCTTCGTTTTTTCGACACGTGGATTTTTACAGTAAAACGGGATTACCATGTCCCGTCTTCGACTTCCCATCACTGGAGAGTGGTGCACCATGGTACTGTTCCGTTTCAAATCCATGCACGCATTTCTAAAAGTCGTACGGCACTGTTTCGCCATTTCGGACGGATGTTGCCCCTTGCACCGTGGATGTTGCACCCTGTAGATATCGATTATTCGGACGGCCATAACTTCTGGCTCGTTTAGAGTTACGGGAGCCAATACCTGTCAAAATGAAGGCCTCGATGAGTTCTATGGCTTTGACAGCTTTCAGCCGTCAACGTATAGATTAATGCACAAAAAGGACAACCCGAATCTCAATCGGGTCTCGTAAGTTTTTTACCCTTCGTTTTTACGACACGTGGATTTTTACGGTAAAACGGGATTACCGTGGCCCGTCTTCGACTTCCCATCGCTGGAGAGTGGTGCACCATGGTACTGTTCCGTTTCAAATCCATGCATGCATTTCTAAAAGCCGTACGGCACTGTTTCGCCATTTCGGATGGATGTTGCACCTTGCATCGTGGATGTTGCACCCTGTAGATATCGATTATTCGGACGGCCATAAATTCTGGCTCTTTTAGAGTTACGGGAGCCATAATCTGTCAAAACAAAGGCCTCGATGAGTTCTACGGCTTTGACAGGTTTCAGCCGTCAACGGATAGACTAATGCCCAAAAATGACAACCCGAATCTCAATCGGGTCTCGTATGTTTTTTACCCTTCGTTTTTTAGACACGTGGATTTTTACGGTAAAACGGGATTACGGTGGCTGGTCTTCGATTTACCATCGCTGGAGAGTGGTGCCCCAAGGTACTGCTCCAGTTCAAATCCATGCACGCATTTCTAAAAGCCGTACGGCACTGTTTCGCCATTTCGGACGGATGTTGCACCTTGCACCGTGGATGTTGCACCCTGTAGATATCGATTATTCGGACGGCCATAACTTCTGGCTCTTTTAGAGTTACGGGAGCCATAACCTGTCAAAACAAAGGCCTAGATGAGTTCTACGACTTTGATATCTTTCAGCTATCAACGGATAGATTGATGCCCAAAAAGGACAACCCGAATCTCAATCGGGTCTCGTAAGTTTTTTACCCTTCGTTTTTTTGACACGTGGATTTTTACGGTAAAACGGGACTACCGTGGCCCGTCTTCGACTTCCCATCGCTGGAGAGTGGTGCACCATGGTACTATTCCCTTTCAAATCCATTCACACATTTCTAAAAGTGGTACGGCACTGTTTCGCCATTTCGGTCGAATGTTCCACCTTGCACCGTGGATGTTGCACCCTGTACATATCGATTATTCGGACGGCCATAACTTCTGGCTCGTTTAGGTTACGGGAGCCATAACCTGTCAAAACGAAGGCCTCGATGAGTTCTACGGCTTTGATAGTTTTCAGCCGTCGACGGATAGATTAATGCCCAAAAAGGACAACCCGAATCTCAATCGGGTCTCATAAGTTTTTTACCCTTCGTTTTTTCGACACGTGGATTTTTACGGTAAAACGGGACTACCGTGGCCCGTCTTCGACTTCCCATCGCTGGAGAGTTGTGCACCATGGTACTGTTCCGTTTCAAATCCATGCACGCATTTCTAAAGGTCGTACGTCACTGTTTCTCCATTTCGGACGGAAGTTGCACCTAACACCGTGGATGTTGCACCCTGTAGATATCGATTATTCGGACGACCATAACTTCTAGCTCGTTTAAAGTTTCGGGAGCCATAACCTGTCAAAACGAAGGCCTCGATGATTTCTACGGCTTGGACTGCTTTCAGCCGTCAACGGATAGATTAATGCCAAAAAAGGAAAACCCGAATCTCAATCGGGTCTCGTAAGTTTTTTACCCTTCGTTTTTTCGACACGTGATTTTTTACGGTAAAACGGGATTACCGTGGCCCGTCTTCGACTTTCCATCGCTAAAGAGTGGTGTACCATGGTACTGTTCCGTTTCAAATCCATGCACGCATTTCTAAAATTCGTACGGCACTGTTTCGCCATTTCGGACGGATGTTGCACCTTGCACCGTGGATGTTGCACCCTGTAGATATCGATTATTCGGACGGCCATAACTTCTGGCTCGTTTAGAGTTACGGGAGCCATAACCTGTCAAAAAGAAGGCCTCGATGAGTTCTACGGCTTTGACAGCTTTCAACCGTCAACGAATAGATTAATGTCCAAATGGGAAACCCGAATCTCAATCGGGTCTCGTAAGTTTTTTACCCTACGTTTTTTCGACACGTGGTTTTTACGCTAAAACGGGATTACGGTGGCTGGTCTTCGATTTACCATCGCTGGAGAGTGGTGCACCATGGTACTGTTCCGTTTCAAACCCATGCACGCATTTCTAACGGTCGTACGGCACTGTTTCGCCATTTCGGATGGATGTTGCACCTTGCACCGTGGATGTTGCACCCTGTGGATATCGGTTATTCGGACGGCCATAACTTCTGGCTCGTTTAGAGTTACGGGAGCCATAACCTGTCAAAACGAAGGCCTCGATGAGTTCTACGGCTTTGATAGCTTTCATCCGTCAACGGATAGATTAAATCCCAAAAAGGACAACCCGAATCTCGATCGGGTCTCGTAAGTTTTTTACCCTTCGTTTTTTCGACACGTGGATTTTTACGGTAAAACGGGATTACGGTGGCTGGTCTTCGATTTACCATCGCTGGAGAGTGGTGCACCATGGTACTGTTCCGTTTCAAACCCATGCACGCATTTCCAAAGGTCGTACGGCACTGTTTCGCCATTTCGGATGGATGTTGCTCCTTGCACCGTGGATGTTGCACCCTGTAGATATCGGTTATTCGGACGGCCATAACTTCTGGATCGTTTAGAGTTACCGGAGCCATAACCTGTCAAAACGAAGGCCTCGATGAGTTCTACGGCTTTGACAGCTTTCAACCGTCAATGAATAGATTAATGCCCAAATGGAAAACCCAAATCTCAATCGGGTCTCGTAAGTTTTTTACCCTTCGTTTTTTCGACACGTGGATTTTTACGATAAAACGGGATTACCGTGGCCCGTCTTCGATTTACCATCGCTGGAGAGTGGTGCACCATGGTACTGTTCTGTTTCAAATCCATGCACGCATTTCTAAAGGACGTACGGCACCGTTTTGCCATTTCGGACGGATGTTGCACCTTGCACCGTGGATGTTGCACCCTGTAGATATCGATTATTCGGACGACCATAACTTCTGGCTCGTTTAGAGTTACAAAAGCCATAACCTGTCAAAACGAAGGCCTCGATGAGTTCTACGGCTTTGACAGCTTTCAGCCATCAACGGATAGATTAATGCCCAAAAAGGACAACCCGAATCTCAATCGGGTCTCGTAAGTTTTTTACCCTTCGTTTTAGCGACACGTGGATTTTTACGGTAAAACGGGATTACCGTGGCCCGTCTTCGACTTCCCATCGCTGGAGAGTGGTGCACCATGGTACTGTTCCGTTTCAAATCCATGCACGCATTTCTAAAGGTCGCACGTCACTGTTTCGCCATTTCGGACGGATGTTGCACCTTGCACCGTGGATGTTGCCCCCTGTAGATATCGATTATTCGGACGGCCATAACTTCTTGCTCGTTTAGAGTTACGGGAGCCATATCCTGTCAAAACGAAGGCCACGGTGAGTTCTACGGCTTTGACCGCTTTCAACCGTCAACGGATAGATTAATGCCCAAAAAGGACAACCCGAATCTCAATCGGGTCTCGTAAGTTTTTTACCCTTCGTTTTTTCGACACGTGGTTTTTTAGAGTAAAACGGGATTACCGTGGCCCGTCTTCGACTTCCCATCGCTGGAGAGTGGTGTACCATGGTACTGTTCCGTTTCAAATCCATACACGCATTTCTAAAAGTCGTACGGCACTGTTTCGCCATTTCGGACGGATGTTGCACTTTGCACCGTGGATGTTGCACCCTGTAGATATCGATTATTCGGACGACCATAACTTCTGGCTCGTTTAGAGTTACGGGAGCCATAACCTGTCAAAACGAAGGCCTCGACGAGTTCTATGACTTTGACAGCTTTCAACCGTCAACGAATAGATTAATGCCCAAATGGAAAACCCGAATCTCAATCGGGTCTCGTAAGTTTTTTACCCTTCGTTTTTTCGACACGTGGATTTTTACGGTAAAACGGGATTACGGTGGCTGGTCTTCGATTTACCATCGCTAGAGAGTGGTGCACCATGGTACTGCTCCGTTTCAAACCCACGCACGCATTTCTAAAGGTCGTACGGCACTGTTTCGCCATTTCGGATGGATGTTGCACCTTGCACCGTGGATGTTGCACACTGTAGATATCCGTTATTCGGACGGCCATAACTTCTGGCTCGTTTAGAGTTACGGGAGCCATAACCTGTCAAAACGAAGGCCTCGATGAGTCCAACGGCTTTGATAGCTTTCAGCCGTCAACGGATAGATTAATGCCCAAAAAGGACAACCCGAATCTCAATCGGGTCTCGTAAGTTTTTTACCCATCGTTTTTTCGACACGTGGATTTTTACGGTAAAACGGGATTACCGTGGCCCCTCTTCGACTTCCCATCGCTGGAGAGTGGTGCACCATGGTACTATTCCGTTTCAAATCCATGCACATATTTCTAAAGGTCGTACGGCACTGTTTCGCCATTTCGGACGGATGTTGCACCTTGCACCGTGGATGTTGCGCCCTGTCGATATCGATTATTCGGATGGCCATATCTTCCGGCTCGTTTAGAGTTACGGGAGCCATGACCTGTCAAAACGAAGGCCTCGATGAGTTCTGCGGCTTTGACAGCTTTCAGCCATCAACGGATAGATTAATGCCCAAAAAGGACAACCCGAATCTCAATCGGGTCTCGTAAGTTTTTTACCCTTCTTTTTTTGACCCGTGGATTTTTACGGTAAAACGGGATTACGCTGGCTGGTCTTCGATTTACCATCACTGGAGAGTGGTGCTCTATGGTACTGTTCCATTTCAAATCCATGCACGCATTTCTAAAGTTCGTACGGCACCGTTTCGCCATTTCGGACGGATGTTGCACCATGCACCGTGGATGTTGCACCCTGTAGATATCGATTATTCGGACGGCCATAACTTCTGGCTCGTTTAGAGTTAAAAAAGCCATAACCTGTCAAAACGAAGGCCTCGATGAGTTCTATGGCTTTGACAGCTTTTAGCCGTCAACGGATAGATTAATGCTCAAAAAGGACAACCTGAATCTCAATCGGGTCTCGTAAGTTTTTACCCTTCGTTTTTTCGACACGTGGATTTTTACGGTAAAACGGGATTACCGTGGCCCGTCTTCGACTTCCCATCGCTGAAGAGTGGTGCACCATGGTACTGTTCCGTTTCAAATCCATGCATGCATTTCTAAAAGACGTACGGCACTGTTTCGTCATCTCGGACGGATGTTGCACCTTGCACCGTGGATGTTGCACCCTGTAGATAACGATTATTCGGACGGCCATAACTTCTGGCTCGTTTAGAGTTACGGGAGCCATAACCTGTCAAAACGAAGGCCTCGACGATTTCTACGGCTTTGACAGCTTTCAGCCGTCAACGGATAGATTAATGCCCAAAAAGGACAACCCGAATCTCAATCGGGTCTCGTAAGTTTTTTACCCTTCGTTTTTTCGACACGTGGATTTTTACGGTAAAACGGGATTACGGTGGCTGGTCTTCGATTTACCATCGCTGGAGAGTGGTGCACCATGGTACTGTTCCGTTTCAATCCCATGCACGCATTTCTAAAGGTCGTACGGCACTGTTTCTCCATTTCGGATGGATGTTGCACCATGCACCGTGGATGTTGCACCCTGTAGATATCGATTATTCGGACGGCCATAACTTCTGGCTCGTTTAGAGTTACGGGAGCCATAACTTGTCAAAACGCAGGCCTCGATGAGTTCTACGGCTTTGACAGCTTTCAGCTGTCAACGGATAGATTAATTCCCAAAAAGGACAACCCGAATCTCAATCGGGTCTCGTAAGTTTTTTACCCTTCGTTTTTTCAACAGGTGGATTTTTACGGTAAAACGGGATTACCGTGGCCCGTCTTCGTCTTTCCATCGCTGAAGAGTGGTGCACCATGGTACTGTTCCATTTCAAATCCATGCACGCATTTCTAAAAGTCGTACGGCACTGTTTCGATATTTCGGACAGATGTTGCACCTTGCACCGTGGATGTTGCACCCCGTAGATATCGATTATTCGGACGGCCATAACTTCTGGCTCGTTTAGAGTTACGGGAGCCATAACCTCTCACAACGAAGGCCTCGATGAGTTCTACGGCTTTGACAGCTTTCAACCGTCAACGGATAGATTAATGCCCAAATGGACATCCCGAATCTCAATCGGGTCTCGTAAGTTTTTTACCCTTCGTTTTTTCGACACGTTGATTTTTACGGTAAAACGGGATTACGGTGGCTGGTCTTCGATTTACCATCCCTGGAGAGTGGTGCACCAAGGTACTGTTCCGTTTCAAACCCATGCACGCATTTCTAGAGGTCGTACGACACTGTTTCTCCATTTCGGACGCATGTTGCACCTTGCACCGTGGATGTTGCACGCTGTAGACATCGATTATTCGGACGGCCATAACTTCTGGCTCGTTTAGAGTTACGGGAGCCATAACCTGTCAAAATGAAGGCCTCGATTAGTTCTATGGCTTTGACAGCTTTCTGCCGTCAACGGATAGATTAATTCCCAAAAAGGACAACCCGAATCTCAAACGGGTCTCGTAAGTTTTTTACCCTTCGTTTTTTCGACAGGTGGATTTTTACGGTAAAACGGGATTACCGTGGCCCATCTTCGACTTCCCATCGCTGAAGAGTGGTGCACCATGGTACTATTCCGTTTCAAATCCATGCACGCATTTCTAAAAGTCGTACGGCACTGTTTCGCCATTTCGGACGGATGTTGCACCTTGCACCGTGGATGTTGCACCCTGTAGATATCGATTATTCGGACGGCCATAACTTCTGGCTCGCTTAGAGTTACTTGAGCCATAACCTGTCAAAACGAAGGCCTCATTGGGTTCTACGGCTTTGACAGCTTTGAGCCGTCAACGGATAGATTAATGCCCAAAAAGGACAACCCGAATCTCAATCGGGTCTCGTAAGTTTTTTACCCTTCGTTTTTTCGACACGTGGATTTTTACGGTAAAACGGGATTACCGTTGCCCGTCTTCGACTTCCCATCGCTGGAGAGTGGTGCACCATGGCACTGTTCCGTTTCAAATCCATGCATGCATTTCTAAAAGTCGTACGGCACTGTTTCGTCATCTCGGACGGATGTTGCACCTTGCACCGTGGATGTTGCACCCTGTAGATAACGATTATTCGGACGGCCATAACTTCTGGCTCGTTTAGAGTTACGGGAGCCATAACCTGTCAAAACGAAGGCCTCGACGATTTCTACGGCTTTGACAGCTTTCAGCCGTCAACGGATAGATTAATGCCCAAAAAGGACAACCCGAATCTCAATCGGGTCTCGTAAGTTTTTTACCCTTCGTTTTTTCGACACGTGGATTTTTACGGTAAAACGGGATTACCATGGACCGTCTTCGACTTCCCATCGCTGGAGAGTGGTGTACCATGGTACTGTTCCGTTTCAAATCCATGCACGCATTTTTAAAAGTCGTACGGCACTGTTTCGCCATTTCGGACGGATGTTGCACCTTGCACCATGGATGTTGCACCTTGTAGATATCGATTATTCGGACGGCCATAACTTCTAGCTCATTTAGAGTTACGGGAGCTGTAACCTGTCAAAACGAAGGGCTCGATGAGTTCTACGGCTTTGACAGCTTTCAACCGTCAACGAATAGATTAATGCCCAAATGGAAAACCCGAATCTCAATCGGGTCTCGTAAGTTTTTTACCCTTCGTTTTTTCGACACGTGGATTTTTACGGTAAAACAGGATTACGGTGGCCCGTCTTCAACTTCCCATCGCTGAAGAGTGGTGCACCATGGTACTGTTCCGTTTCAAATCCATGCACGCATTTCTAAACGTCGTACGGCACAGTTTCGCCATTTCGGACGGATGTTGCACCTTGCACCGTGGTTGTTGCACCCTGTAGACATCGATTATTCGGACGGCCATAATTTCTGGCTCGTGTAGAGTTACGGGAGCCATAACCTGTCAAAACGAAGGCCTCGATGCGTTCTACGGCTTTGACAGCTTTCAACCGTCAACGAATAGATTAATGCCCAAATGGAAAACCCGAATCTCAATCGGGTCTCGTAAGTTTTTTACCCTTCGTTTTTTCGACACGTGGATTTTTACGGTAAAACTGGATTACGGTGGCTGGTCTTCGATTTACCATCGCTGGAGAGTGGTGCACCATGGTACTATTCCGCTTCAAATCCATGCACGAATTTCTAAAGGTCGTACGGCACCGTTTCGCCATTTCGGACGGATATTGCACCTTGCACCGTGGATGTTGCACCCTGTAGATATCGATTATTTGGACGGCCATAACTTCTGGCTCGATTAGAGTTACGGGAGCCATAACCTGTCAAAACGAATGCCTCGATGAGTTCTACGGCTTTGATAGCTTTCATCCGTCAACGGATAGATTAATGCCCAAAAAGGACAACCCGAATCTCAATCGGGTCTCGTAAGTTTTTTACCCTTCGTTTTTTCGACACGTGGATTTTTACGGTAAAACTGGATTACGGTGGCTGGTCTTCGATTTACCATCGCTGGAGAGTGGTGCACCATGGTACTATTCCGCTTCAAATCCATGCACGAATTTCTAAAGGTCGTACGGCACCGTTTCGCCATTTCGGACGGATGTTGGACCTTGCACCGTGGATGTTGCACCCTGTAGATATCGATTATTTGGACGGCCATAACTTCTGGCTCGATTAGAGTTACGGGAGCCATAACCTGTCAAAACGAATGCCTCGATGATTTCTACGGCTTTGATAGCTTTCATCCGTCAACGGATAGATTAATGCCCAAAAAGGACAACCCGAATCTCAATCGGGTCTCGTAAGTTTTTTACCCTTCGTTTTTTCGACACGTGGAATTTTACGGTAAAACGGGATTACGGTGGCTGGTCTTCGACTTACCATCGCTGGAGAGTGGTGCACCATGGTACTGTTTCGTTTCAAATCCGTGCACGAATTTCTCAAGGTCGTACGGCACTGTTTCGCCATTTCGGACGGATGTTTCACCTTGCACCGTGGATGTTGCACCCTTTAGATATCGATTATTCGGACGGCCATAACTACTGGCTCGTTTAGAGTTACGGGAGCCATAACCTGTCAAAACGAAGGCCTCGATGTGTTCTACGGCTTTGATAGCTTTCAGCTGTCAACGGATAGATTAATGCCCAAAAAGTACAACCCGAATCTCAATCGGACCTCGTAAGTTTTTTACCCTTTGTTTTTTCGACACGTGGATTTTTACGGTAAAACGGGATTACGGTGGCTGGTCTTCGATTTACCATCGCTGGAGAGTGGTGCACCATGGTACTGTTCCGTTTCAAATCCATGCACGAATTTCTAAAGGTCGTACGGCATTGTTTCGCCATTTCGGACGGATGTTGCACCTTGCACCGTGGATGTTGCACCCTGTAGATATCGATTATTCGGACGGCCATAACTTCTGGCTCGTTTAGAGTTACGGGAGCCATAACCTGTAAAAACGAAGGCCTCGATGAGTTCTACTGCTTTGACAACTTTCACCCGTCAACGGATAGATTAATGCCCAAAAAGGACAACCCGAATCTCAATCGGGTCTCGTAAGTTTTTTACCCTTCGTTCTTTCGACACGTGGATTTTTACGGTAAAACGGGATTACCGTGGCCCGTCTTCGACTTCCCATCGCTGGAGAGTGGTGCACTATTGTACTGTTCCGTTTCAAATCCATGCACGTATTTCTAAAAGTCATACGGCACTGTTTCGCCATTTCGGACGGATGTTGCACCTTGCACCGTGGATGTTGCACCCTGTAGATATCCATTATTCGGACGACCATAACTTCTGGCTCGTTTAGAGTTACGGGAGCCATAACCTGTCAAAATGAAGGCCTCGATGAGTTCTATGGCTTTGACAGCTTTCAGGCGTCAACGGATAGATTAATGCCCAAAAAGGACAACTTGAATCTCAATCGGGTCTCGTAAGTTTTTTACCCTTCGTTTTTTCGACACGTGAATTTTTACGGTAAACCGGGATTACAGTGGCTGGTCTTCGATTTACCATCGCTGGAGAGTGGTGCACCATGGTACTGTTCCGTTTCAAATCCATGCACGAATTTCTCAAGGTCGTACGGCACTGTTTCGCCATTTCGGACGGATGTTGCACCTTGCACCATGGATGTTGCACCCTGTAGATATCGATTATTCGGACGGCCATAACTTCTGGCTCGTTTAGAGTTACGGGAGCCATAACCTGTCAAAATGAAGGCCTCGATGAGTTCTACGGCTTTGACAATTTTCAGCCATCAACGGATTGATTAATGCCCAAAAAGGACAACCCGAATCTCAATCGGGTCTCGAAAGTTTTTTACCCTTCGTTTTCTCGACACGTGGATTTTTACGGTAAACCGGGATTTCGGTGGCTGGTCTTCGATTTACCATCGCTGGAGAGTGGTGCACCATGGTACTGTTCCGTTTCAAATCCATGCACGAATTTCTCAAGGTCGTACGACACTGTTTCACCCTGTAGACATCGATTATGCGGACGGCCATAACTTCTGGGTCGATTAGAGTTACGGGAGCCATAACCTGTCAAACGAAGGCCTCGATGAGTTCTACGGCTTTGTCAGCTTTCAGCCGTCAACGGATAGATTAATGCCCAAAAAGGACAACCCGAATCTCAATCGGGCCTCGTAAGTTTTTTACCCTTCGTTTTTTCGACACGTGGATTTTTACGGTAAAACGGGATTACGGTGGCTGGTCTTCGATCTACCATCGCTGGAGAGTGGTGCACCATGGTACTGTTCCGTTTCAAATCCATGCACGAATTTCTAAAGGTCGTACGACACTGTTTCGCCATTTCGGACGGATGTTGCACCTTGCACCGTGGATGTTGCACCCTGTAGATATCGATTATTCGGACGGCCATAACTTCTGGCTCGTTTAGAGTTACGGGAGCAATAACCTGTAAAAACGAAGGCCTCGATGAGTTCTACGGCTTTGAAAGCTTTCAGCCGTCAATGGATAGATTAATGCCCAAAAAGGACAACCTGAATCTCAATCGGGTCTCGTAAATTTTTTACCCTTCGTTCTTTCGACGCGTGGATTTTTATGGTAAAACGGGATTACCGTGGCCCGTCTTCGACTTCCCATCGCTGGAGAGTGATGCACCATGGTACTGTTCCGTTTCAAATCCATGCACGTATTTCTAAAAGTCATACGGCACTGTTTTGCCATTTCGGACGGATGTTGCACCTTGCACCGTGGATGTTGCACCCTGTAGATATCCATTATTCGGACGGCCATAACTTCTGGCTCGTTTAGAGTTACGGGAGCCATAACCTGTCAAAACGAAGGGCTCGATGAGTTCTACGGCTTTGACAGCTTCCAGGCGTCAACGGATAGATTAATGCCCAAAAAGGACAACCCGAATCTCAATCGGGTCTCGTAAGTTTTTTACCCTTCGTTTTTTCGAAACGTGGATTTTTACGGTAAAACGGGATTAGAGTGGCTGGTCTTCGATTTACGATCGCTGGAGAGTGGTGCACCATGGTACTGTTCCGTTTCAAATCCATGCACGAATTTCTCAAGGTCGTACGGCACTGTTTCGCCATTTCGGACGGATGTTGCACCTTGCACCGTGGATGTTGCACTCTGTAGATATCGATTATTCGGACGGCCATAACTTCTGGCTCGTTTAGAGGTACGGGAGCCATAACCTGTCAAAACGAAGGTCTCGATGGGTTCTACGGCTTTGACAGCTTTCAGCCGTCAACGGATTGATTAATGCCCAAAAAGGACAACCCGAATCTCAATCGGGTCTCGTAAGTTTTTTACCCTTCGTTTTTTCGACACGTGGATTTTTACGGTAAAACGGGATTACGGTGGCTGGTCTTCGATTTACCATCGCTGGAGAGTGGTGCACCATGGTACTGTTCCGTTTCAAATCCATGCACGAATTTCTAAAGGTCGTACGACACGGTTTCACCATTTCGGACGGATGTTGCACCTTGCACCGTGGATGTTGCACCCTGTAGATATCGATTATTCGGACGGCCATAACTTCTGGCCCAATTAGAGTTACGGGAGCCATAACCTGTCAAAACAAAGGCCTCGATGAGTTCTACGGCTTTGACATCTTTCAGCCGTCAACGGATAGATTAATACCCTAAAAGGACAACCCGAATCTCAATCGGGTCTCGTAAGTTTTTTACCCTTCGTTTTTTCGACACGTGGATTTTTACGGTAAAACGGGATTACGGTGGCCGGTCTTCGATTTACCATCGCTGGAGAGTGGTGCACCATGGTACTGTTCCGTTTCAAATCCATGCACGAATTTCTCAAGGTCGTACGGCACTGTTTCGCCATTTCGGACGGATGTTGCACCTTGCACCATGGATGTTGCACCCTATACACATCGATTATTCGGACGGCCATAACTACTGGCTCGTTTAGAGTTACGGGAGCCATAACCTGTCAAAACGAAGGCCTCGATGAGTTCTACGGCTTTGACAGCTTTCAGCCATCAACGGATAGATTAATGCCCAAAAAGGACAACCCGAATCTCAATCGGGCCTCGTAAGTTTTTTACCCTTCGTTTTTTCGACACGTGGATTTTTACGGTAAAACGGGATTACGGTGGCTGGTCTTCGATTTACCATCGCTAGAGAGTGGTGCACCATGGTACTGTTACGTTTCAAATCCATGCACGAATTTCTAAAGGTCGTATGACACTGTTTCGCCTTTTCGGACGGATGTTGCAACTTGCACCGTGGATGTTGCACCCTGTAGATATCGATTATTCGGAAGGCCATAACTTCTTTCTCGTTTAGAGTTACGGGAGCCATAACCTGTAAAAACGAAGGCCTCGATGAGTTCTACGGCTTTGACAGCTTTCAGCCGTCAACGGATAGATTAATGCCCAAAAAGGACAACCCGAATCTCAATCGGGTCTCGTAAGTTTTTTACCCTTCGTTCTTTCGACACGTGGATTTTTACGGTAAAACGGGATTACCGTGGCCCGTCTTCGACTTCCCATCGCTGGAGAGTGGTGCACCATGGTACTGTTCCGTTTCAAATCCATGCACGTATTTCTAAAAGTCATACGGCACTGTTTCGCCATTTCGGACGGATGTTGCACCTTGCACCGTGGATGTTGCACCCTGTAGATTTCCATTATTCGGACGGCCATAACTTCTGGCTCGTTTAGAGTTACGGGAGCCATAACCTGTAAAAACGAAGGCCTCGATGAGTTCTACGACTTTGACATGTTTCAGGCATCAACCGATAGATTAATGCCCAAAAAGGACAACCCGAATCTCAATCGGGTCTCGTAAGTTTTTTACCCTTCGTTTTTTCGACACGTGGATTTTTACGGTAAAACGGGATTACAGTGGCTGGTCTTCGATTTACCATCGCTGGAGAGTGGTGCACCATGGTACTGTTCCGTTTCAAATCCATGCACGAATTTCTCAAGGTCGTACGGCACTATTTCGCCATTTCGGACGGATGTTGCACCTTGCACTGTGGATGTTGCACCCTGTAGATATCGATTATTCGGACGGCCATAACTTCTGGCTCGTTTAGAGTTACGGGATCCATAACCTGTCAAAACGAAGGCCTCGATGGGTTCTACGGCTTTGACAGCTTTCAGCCGTCAATGGATAGATTAATGCCCAAAAAGGACAACCCGAATCTCAATCGGGTCTCGTAAGTTTTTTACCCTTCATTTTTTCGACACGTGGATTTTTACGGTAAAACGGGATTACAGTGGCTGGTCTTCGATTTACCATCGCTGGAGAGTGGTGCACCATGGTACTATTTCGTTTCAAATCCATGCACGAATTTCTAAAGGTCGTACGACACGGTTTCACCATTTCGGACGGATGTTGCACCTTGCACCGTGGATGTTGCACCCTGTAGATATCGATTATTCGGACGGCCATAACTTCTGGCCCAATTAGAGTTACGGGAGCCATAACCTGTCAAAACAAAGGCCTCGATGAGTTCTACGGCTTTGACATCTTTCAGCCGTCAACGGATAGATTAATACCCTAAAAGGACAACCCGAATCTCAATCGGGTCTCGTAAGTTTTTTACCCTTCGTTTTTTCGACACGTGGATTTTTACGGTAAAACGGGATTACGGTGGCCGGTCTTCGATTTACCATCGCTGGAGAGTGGTGCACCATGGTACTGTTCCGTTTCAAATCCATGCACGAATTTCTCAAGGTCGTACGACACTGTTTCGCCATTTCGGACGGATGTTGCACCTTGCACCATGGATGTTGCACCCTATACACATCGATTATTCGGACGGCCATAACTACTGGCTCGTTTAGAGTTACGGGAGCCATAACCTGTCAAAACGAAGGCCTCGATGAGTTCTACGGCTTTGACAGCTTTCAGCCATCAACGGATAGATTAATGCCCAAAAAGGACAACCCGAATCTCAATCGGGCCTCGTAAGTTTTTTACCCTTCGTTTTTTCGACACGTGGATTTTTACGGTAAAACGGGATTACGGTGGCTGGTCTTCGATTTACCATCGCTGGAGAGTGGTGCACCATGGTACTGTTCCGTTTCAAATCCATGCACGAATTTCTAAAGGTCGTATGACACTGTTTCGCCTTTTCGGACGGATGTTGCAACTTGGACCGTGGATGTTGCACCCTGTAGATATCGATTATTCGGAAGGCCATAACTTCTTTCTCGTTTAGAGTTACGGGAGCCATAACCTGTAAAAACGAAGGCCTCGATGAGTTCTACGGCTTTGACAGCTTTCAGCCGTCAACGGATAGATTAATGCCCAAAAAGGATAACCCGAATCTCAATCGGGTCTCGTAAGTTTTTTACCCTTCGTTCTTTCGACACGTGGATTTTTACGGTAAAACGGGATTACCGTGGCCCGTCTTCGACTTCCCATCGCTGGAGAGTGGTGCACCATGGTACTGTTCCGTTTCAAATCCATGCACGTATTTCTAAAAGTCATACGGCACTGTTTCGCCATTTCGGACGGATGTTGCACCTTGCACCGTGGATGTTGCACCCTGTAGATTTCCATTATTCGGACGGCCATAACTTCTGGCTCGTTTAGAGTTACGGGAGCCATAACCTGTAAAAACGAAGGCCTCGATGAGTTCTACGACTTTGACATGTTTCAGGCATCAACCGATAGATTAATGCCCAAAAAGGACAACCCGAATCTCAATCGGGTCTCGTAAGTTTTTTACCCTTCGTTTTTTCGACACGTGGATTTTTACGGTAAAACGGGATTACAGTGGCTGGTCTTCGATTTACCATCGCTGGAGAGTGGTGCACCATGGTACTGTTCCGTTTCAAATCCATGCACCAATTTCTCAAGGTCGTACGGCACTATTTCGCCATTTCGGACGGATGTTGCACCTTGCACTGTGGATGTTGCACCCTGTAGATATCGATTATTCGGACGGCCATAACTTCTGGCTCGTTTAGAGTTACGGGATCCATAACCTGTCAAAACGAAGGCCTCGATGGGTTCTACGGCTTTGACAGCTTTCAGCCGTCAATGGATAGATTAATGCCCAAAAAGGACAACCCGAATCTCAATCGGGTCTCGTAAGTTTTTTACCCTTCATTTTTTCGACACGTGGATTTTTACGGTAAAACGGGATTACGGTGGCTGGTCTTCGATTTACCATCGCTGGAGAGTGGTGCACCATGGTACTATTTCGTTTCAAATCCATGCACGAATTTCTAAAGGTCGTACGGCACTGTTTTGCCATTTCGAACGGATGTTGCACCTTGCACCGTGGATGTTGCACCCTGTAGATATCGATTATTCGGATGGCCATAACTTCTTGCTCGTTTAGAGTTACGGGAGCCATAACCTGTCAAAACAAAGGCCTCGATGATTTCAATGGCTTTGACAGCTTTCAGCCGTCAACGGATTGACTAATGCCCAAAAAGGACAACCCGAATCTCAATCGGGTCTCGTAAGTTTTTTACCCTTCGTTTTTTCGACACGTGTATTTTTACGGTAAAACGGGATTACCGTGGCCCGTCTTCTACTTCCCAACCCTGGAGAGTGGTGCACCATGGTACTGTTCCGTTTCAAATCCATGCACCCATTTCGAAAAGTGGTACGGCACTGTTTCGCCATTTCGGACGGATGTTTCACCTTGTACCGTGGATGTTGCACCCTATAGATATCGATTATTCGGACGGCCATAACTTCTGGCTCGTTCAGAGTTACGGGAGCCATAACCTGTCAAAACGAAGGCCTCGATGGGTTCTACGGCTTTGATAGCTTTCAGCCGTCAACGGATAGATTAATGCCCAAAAAGGATAACCCGAATCTCAATCAGGTCTCGTAAGTTTTTTACCCTTCGTTTTTTCGACACGTGGATTTTTACGGTAAAACGGGATAACTGTGGCCCGTCTTCGACTTCCCATCGCTGGAGAGTGGTGCACCATGGTACTGTTCCATTTCAAATCCATGCACGCATTTCTAAAAGTCCTACGGCACTGTTTCGCCATTTCGGACGGATGTTGCACCTTGCACCGTGGATGTTGCACCCTGTAGATATCGATTATTCGGACGGGCATAACTTCAGGCTCGTTTAGAGTTACTGGAGCCATAACCTGTCAGAACGAAGGCTTCGATGAGTTCTACGGCTTTGACAGCTTTCAGTCGTCAACGGATAGATTAATGCCCAAAAAGGACAACCCGAATCTCAATCGGGTCTCGTAAGTTTTTTACCCTTCGTTTTTTCGACACGTGGATTTTTACGATTAAACGGGATTACCGTGGCCCGTCTTCGACTTCCCATCGCTGGAGAGTGGGGCACCATGGTACTGTTCCGTTTGAAATCCATGCACGTATTTCTAAAAGTCGTACGACACTGTTTCGCCATTTCGGACGGATGTTGCACCTTGCACCGTGGATGTTGCACCCTGTAGATATCGATTATTCGGACGGCCATAACTTCTTGCTCGTTTAGAGTTACGGGAGCCATAACCTGTCAAAACGAAGGCCTCGATGAGTTCTACTGCTTTGACAGCTTTCAGCCGTCAACGGATGGATTAATGCCCAAAAAGGACAACTCGATTCTCAATCGAGTCTCGTAAGTTTTTTCCCCTTCGTTTTTTCGACACGTGGATTTTTACGGTAAAACGGGATTACGGTGCCCCGTCTTCGACTTCCCTGATATCCCGCTTTTTGGCAAAGCCGTGATACCAAAAGATTGGCCGAAAACGAAAGACAGTTCGTCTCAGAGATTGGTCATACTTCAGTTTGCTATGGATATCGATGAATTTTGTCCGAGTCCGAAACGGGCCACAATTGATAGGACATGACAAGAGAGGTCGTAGGAGTCATCATTTCAAATTTCAAGACAATCCGAGTTCGTATGCTCGAGATATGATGGATCCAATTTAAGAAAAGTAGTCATTGTCTGGTTCGAAACCGTCACCTTCGAACCCATCCAATACCCCTACCTCGAAACCATCGGCTTGTTGAGAGGACGCCCGTTTCGAACCGATGGAGTTCGAACCCATCAGTAACCCCTCTATTCGAACCCATCAGTCTGCACATACTTCGAATCGAACGAGTTCGAACCGATCAGGCATGATAATTGTTCGCTTCGAACCCAACGGTTCGAACCCATCAGAAAGGCATCATCTCAACAAGTTCGAACCCATCAAGCTTCATGTACTTCGAACCGATCAGTTCGAACCCATCACCTGAGCGCTGTTTCATTTGTCCGGAGTACTTCGAACCCATCACCATGTACCCTACTTCGTATCGATCAACCTCGCCTCCATCAAAAATGCCAGATCGTTCTTTCGTATCCATGAATTCTGCCATGTTCGAATCCACTCGGCTCGCCTTGATCCCCTTCGTATTGATCTATTTCGAATCCATTGATGCGAGCTGGGTCGCGGCGCACGATACGAACGAGGCAAAATCCATGGGTGCGAAGCGGTCAACTCGGAGATAAAGTAGGGTCGATTCGAGAGATACGCGCCACGTCACTGCAGAATCACGTGCGTCCATGGGTTCGAAGTCGTGGTTTCGAAGTGATCGGTTCGAACTCCACAGCCAACCGAGAATCCCCATTTCGAACCGAGTATATCTCCTCAACCACACATCCAAATGCAACCAAATTTTCACAGTAGCTTCCATATGAGGTAAAGATTGTCCCCGCCACGTTTCAGCTCGATTGGACCAATTCTTGATGGGTTCGAAATCACTTCGAACCGATGTCAGATCGAGACGAAACTTGGTGGGATCGGTCGCGTGGGCCCACTCACGTGCCAGAAGAAGTCTCAGGAAGTTTCAGCCAGATCTGGGCCTCCAACGCCTATAAATAGCACCCTGAAGCCTTTAGAAAGGGGGATCTTCGAACAACTGCTGCCATTGAACGCCAAGTCTCTGCCGGATTCAAGTCTATCTACCATAATCACTGTTGTATTCAGTTTTCAAAGCTATCATCTACTGTAATCCATTGTAATCGATTGAATCGAGAAAAGCAATAAAGAGAAATCCTTCAAAGTGGACGTAGGCACGAACGCCGAACCACTATAAATCCTGTGTTTGTGATTGTTGTTTGTGAATAACTATGATTTGTTACGTAGAGCTGAATTTTATATTGATCGTTGCTGAGTTCTGTGTTGATTATTATCAAGTTGAATACGCAAACGGGTGCTTTCGTGATATTGGGTGTTTGTGACCAATTTTGGCGCAAACATTTTGGTGCTTTCACTGAGAATTTGAACTCAGGAGTTCTGCCAGTTGATAATTGATTCAGAGAAAGTTTGGAAGTTTAAATTTGAGAAGTTATGACGAGACAATCGAGTAGAAGGCCAAGGCCAGAAAGGAGTGAACAACAAGGAAGTCAGGAGGCTTCCTCAGGAGCGAATCAACCATCGATCTACATCACTAGAGACGAGATGGAGACGATGATGAAGAAGCAGGAGGAGTTGATCCAGAGTTTGTTTCAACAGATAGGACAGCTTGGAGCGCAGAATAGGGAAACCAATGGAGTTCAGAACGAAGTAGGACCATCCGGCGTAGCGCCAGAGCTAGGGGGCACGCGTATGGAAAATGTTGACCCAATCTTAGAAAGAGAGAGAGAAGGATCTGTGCAACCCGGTAGTAGTAGAGGAGCGAACGCTCAGTCAAGGGGGCAGATCCCGGAGTTACCTCGTGAACTCGAGGGACAGGATGAAAGTGACGAACGAAGGCTGCATCTTGGAGACACCGACAGGCTGGCAGAGATGGTTAGGCGAGCAATGAGAGGCGGTTTGGTGAACAAGGACCTAGAGGATGTTAATAGGATTCCTTTCACTCCGGCAATCAGACGAGCTAGAAACCCACCAGATTTCAAACTACCATCGTTGGACATGTATGACGGGAGAACGGACCCCACGGTCCATTTGACAAAATATATGAGGCATATGGAAGTGCTGGGGGCATCAGAGGAAGTTATGGCCTGGTGCTTTCCACTGTACTTGGCGGATATTGCGGCGTTATGGTTCAGGCAATTAGATAGTGGGTCCATCGGAACATGGAACGATTTAACTGAGAGGTTTATGAGGCAGTTCAGGGTTCACATTACAAGACCTAAGAATGTGATGACACTGGCAACTTTGAAACAGAAGGCTGGAGAAACATTGAGAAGTTTCCTGACACGGTTCAATGCAGCGGCGGCTTCCGTGGATAGACCGGATCCATCCATGGTTATGATGGCGGCTGTGTCCGGAATAGCGGACGGAACAGAATTCAAAAATTCGCTAACTAAGGATCCACCTATGGATCTAAGAGAATTTTATCACGAGGCGGAAAAGTTTTTACGATTAGAGGATGCGAGTGCAGAAAGAGAAGAAGGAGACAGGATAGAAGTTTATGCACTCAAAGACGAAAAACTCCCTAGAAGAGACTCGGACAAGGATAAAGGTAAAAGAAGGATTGAGAATAATGGAGACAGATCAAAGCGGCAACGGAGGGAGCCGCGATTTACCACCTACACTGAGCTGAACGAGAGCCTGGAGCGAATTTACCAGGATACCAAAGAACAGATTCCGTATCGTAGGCCAATGCGAAGGGATCCTACCTCTGACGAAAGGAAATCAGATAAGTTCTGTGTATTCCATGAATTAAATGGTCATAACACTAATGATTGTAGGCACCTGAAGGACGAGGTGGAAGGGCATATCAGGAACGGTATGCTCCTTCAATATGTAAGGAGGCGGGCTCCTGTGGCGGAACCAGAATGACCACCGTCCACATCAGCTAGAGGCGACCCCGAATCCAGGCACCGTTTGGTTATCAATTGAGTGAGATAACGATGAACAAGTTGTAAGCTTCCACTAACGCAATCAAATCATTTACACATGTGCGAGATCGCGAACGATCTCCAGACATGCTCTGGATGATCATTGACCGTTTCGTAGTGGGGACTTACACTTCGACATCCATGCTTTGCTTTCATATCATTTTGATTTGAACATTTAGACCCTGTTTGTTTGCTGTTTGTTTGGACATTGTTTTTGAAACTCATCCGTGTAATAGATATTTGATTCTGATAACTCTGGAATGGCTAAGCTACTTACACATGTATGGGGTCGCGAACGGTCCTTAGGCATGCTCTGAGATGGCGATGAACCGCCCTGACAAACGATCCAGGATCTCACCCGAACGTGACCCTGAAATCGATAACATCAAGCCCTCCCGGGCACACAACTCGCCTCGAACGGCACCCGATCGCGAACGATCACCACTCGACTTCGAACAGTCACAACTCACCACGCCTCAAACGGCTTGATCGCGAACGGTCGCCACTTGAGGTCCAACACCCGACCGCGAACGGTCACAAAACCGCCTCGAACGGCACACGATCGCGAACGATCACTCTCTGCCTTGAACGGCACCGACCGCGAACGGTCATGATTCACTAATCATAAAATCCGACCTCGAACGGTCACCCTTCGCCTTGAACGGCACTTGGTCGCGAACAATCATCAATTGCCGCGAACGGCATCGACCGCGAACGGTCCCATTCAATCTTTTTGCCATAAATAGCATCGACCGCGAACGGTCCTATTCTCATCATTTGCCGCGAACGGCATCGACCGCGAACGGTCCTATTCCATCCTATGCCGCGAATGGCACGGACCGCGAACGGTCCCAATTCACCTCAAACAGCATATGATCCCGAACGATCGATGCATGGATTTATACGCTCGACCGCGCACGGTCGCACTTCACCTCGAATGACTCGATCACGAACGATCGTCATTTGAAGTTAAGCGCTCGACCATGAACGGCCGCGCTTCGTCCCAAATGGCTTGATCCCGAACGATCGTCATTTGAGGCCATATGAAAACTATCAAGTTCTTTGCAGGCTGATAATCGGATACGAACATCCAACTCGAGGCATTACAAAACACACCTTCCTACTGCAAGGCATGTTTTGGGGGGCAAAATGTTATCCCGCTTTTTGGCAAAGCCGTGATACCAAAAGATTGGCCGAAAACGAAAGACAGTTCGTCTCAGAGATTGGTCATACTTCACTTTGCTATGGATATCGATGAATTTTGGCCGAGTCCGGAACGGGCCACAATTGATAGGACATGACAAGAGAGGTCGTAGGAGTCATCATTTCAAATTTCAAGACAATCCGAGTTCGTATGCTCGAGATATGATGGATCCAATTTAAGAAAAGTAGTCATTGTCTGGTTCGAAACCGTCACCTTCGAACCCATCCAATACCCCTACCTCGAAACCATCGGCTTGTTGAGAGGACGCCCGTTTCGAACCGATGGAGTTCGAACCCATCAGTAACCCCTCTATTCGAACCCATCAGTCTGCACATACTTCGAATCGAACGAGTTCGAACCGATCAGGCGTGATAATTGTTCGCTTCGAACCCAACGGTTCGAACCCATCAGAAAGGCATCGTCTGAACAAGTTCGAACCCATCAAGCTTCGTGTACTTCGAACCGATCAGTTCGAAACCATCACCTGAGCGCTGTTTCATTTGTCCGGAGTACTTCGAACCCATCACCATGTACCCTACTTCGTATCGATCAACCTCGCCTCCATCAAAAATGCCAGATCGTTCTTTCGTATCCATGAATTCTGCCATGTTCGAATCCACTCGGCTCGCCTTAATCCCCTTCGTATTGATCCATTTCGAATCCATTGATGCGAGCTGGGTCGCGGCGCACGATACGAACGAGGCGAAATCCATGGGTGCGAAGCGGTCAACTCGGAGATAAAGTAGGGTCGATTCGAGAGATACGCGCCACGTCACTGCAAAATCACGTGCGTCCATGGGTTCGAAGTCGTGGTTTCGAAGTGATCGGTTCGAACTCCACAGCCAACCGAGAATCCCCCTTTCGAACCGAGTATATCTCCTCAACCACACATCCAAATGCAACCAAATTTTCACAGTAGCTTCCATATGAGGTAAAGATTGTCCCTGCCACGTTTCAGCTCGATTGGACCAATTCTTGATGGGTTCGAAATCACTTCGAACCGATGTCAGATCGAGACGAAACATGGTGGGATCGGTCGCGTGGGCCCACTCACGTGCCAGAAGAAGTCTCACGAAGTTTCAGCCAGATCTGGGCCTCCAACGCCTATAAATAGCACCCTGAAGCCTTCAGAAAGGGGGATCTTCGAACAACTGCTGCCATTAAACGCCAAGACTCTGCCGGATTCAAGTCTATCTACCATAATCACTGTTGTATTCAGTTTTCAAAGCTATCATCTACTGTAATCCATTGTAATCAATTGAATCGAGAAAAGCAATTAAGAGAAATCATTCAAAGTGGACGTAGGCACGAACGCCGAACCACTATAAATCCTGTGTTTGTGATTGTTGTTTGTGAATAACTGTGATTTGTTACGTAGAGCTGAATTTTATATTGATCGTTGCTGAGTTCTGTGTTGATTATTATCAAGTTGAATACGCAAACGGGTGCTTTCGTGATATTGGGTGTTTGTGACCAATTTTGGCGCAAACATTCCCATCGCTGAAGAGTGGTGCACCATGGTACTGTTCCGTTTCAAATCCATGCATGAATTTCTAAAGGTCGTACGGCACTGTTTCGCCATTTCGGACGGATGTTGCACCTTGCACCATGGATGTTGCACCCTGTAGATATCGATTATTCGGACGGCCATAACTTCTGGCTCGATTAGAGTTACGGGAGCCATAACCCTTCGTTTTTTTTTTACCCTTCGTTTTTTCGACACGTGGATTTTTACGGTAAAACTGGATTACGGTGGCTGGTCTTCGATTTACCATTGCTGGAGAGTGGTGCACCATGGTACTGTTCCGCTTCAAATCCATGCACGAATTTCTAAAGGTCGTACGACACCGTTTTGCCATTTCGGACGGATGTTGCACCTTGCACAGTGGATGTTGCAACCTGTAGATATCGATTATTTGGACGACCATAACTTCTGGCTCGATTAGAGTTACGGGAGCCATAACCTGTCAAAACGAAGGCCTCGATGAGTTCTACGACTTTGATAGCTTTCAGCCGTCAACGGATAGATTAATGCCCAAAAAGGACAACCCGAATCTCAATCGGGTCTCGTAAGTTTTTTACCCTTCGTTTTTTCGACACGTGGATTTTTACGGTAAAACGGGATTACGGTGGCTGGTCTTCGATTTACCATCGCTGGAGAGTTGTGCACCATGGTACTGTTCCGTTTCAAATAGATGCACGAATTTCTCAAGGTCGTACGGCACTGTTTCGCCATTTCGGACGGATGTTGCACCTTGCACCGTGGATGTTGCACCCTATAGACATCGATTATTCGGACGGCCATAACTACTGGCTCGTTTAGAGTTACGGGAGCCATAACCTGTCAAAACGAAGGCCTCGATGTGTTCTACGGCTTTGACAGCTTTCAGCCTTCAACGGATAGATAATGCCCAAAAAGGACAACCCGAATCTCAATCGGGCCTCGTAAGTTTTTTACCCTTTGTTTTTTCGACACGTGGATTTTTACGGTAAAACGGGATTACGGTGGCTGGTCTTCGATTTACCATCGCTGGAGAGTGGTGCACCATGGTACTGTTCCATTTCAAATCCATGCACGCATTTCTAAATGTCCTACGGCCCTGTTTCGCCATTTCGGACGGATGTTGCACCTTGCACCGTGGATGTTGCACCCTGTAGATATCGATTATTGGGACGGCCATAACTTCTGGCTCATTAAGAGTTACGGGAGCCATAACCTGTGAAAACGAAGGCCTCGATGAGTTCTACGGCTTTGACAGCTTTCAGCCGTCAACGGATAGATTAATGCGCAAAAAGGACAACCCGAATCTCAATCGGGTCTCGTAAGTTTTTTACCCTTCGTTTTTTCGACACGTGGATTTTTACGGTAAAACGGGATTACGGTGGTTGGTCTTCGATTTAACATCGCTGGAGAGTGGTGCACCATGGTACTTTTCCGTTTCAAATCCATGCACGCATTTCGAAAAGTCGTACGACACTGTTTCGCCATTTCGGACGGATGTTGCACTTTGCACTGTGGATGTTGCACCCTGTAGATATCCATTATTCGGACGACCATAACTTCTGGCTCGTTTAGATTTACGGGAGCCATAACCTGTCAAAACGAAGGCCTCGATGAGTTCTACGGCTTTGACAGCTTTCAGGCGTCAACGGATAGATTAATGCCCAAAAAGGCCAACCCGAATCTCAATTGGGTCTCGTAAGTTTTTTACCCTTCGTTTTTTCGACACGTGGATTTTTACGGTAAAACGGGATTACGGTGGCTGGTCTTCGATTTACCATCGCTGGAGAGTGGGGCACCATGGCACTGTTCCGTTTCAAATCCATGCACGAATTTCTCAATGTCGTACGGCACTGTTTCGCCATTTCGGACGGATGTTGCACCTTGCAACGTGGATGTTGCACCCTGTAGATATCGATTATTCGGACGGCCATAACTTCTGGCTCGTTTAGAGTTACAGGAGCCATAACCTGTCAAAACGAATGCCTCGATGGGTTCTACGGCTTTGATAGCTTTCAGCCGTCAACGGATAGATTAATGCCCAAAAAGGACAACCCGAATCTCAATCGGGTCTCGTAAGTTTTTTACCCTTCGTTTTTTCGACACGTGGATTTTTACGGTAAAACGGGATTACGGTGGCTGGTCTTCGATTTACCATCGCTGGAGAGTGGTGCACCATGGTACTGTTCCATTTCAAATCCATGCACGAATTTCGCAAGGTCGTACGGCACTGTTTCGCCATTTCGGACGGATGTTGCACCTTGCACCGTGGATGTTGCACCCTGTAGATATCGATTATTCGGACGGCCATATCTTCTCGCTCGTTTAGAGTTACGGGAGCCATAACCTGTCAAAACGAAGGCCTCGATGAGCTCTACGGCTTTGACAGCTTTCCGCCCTCAACGGATAGATTAATGCCCAAAAAGGACAACCCGAATCTCAATCGGGTCTCGTAAGTTTTTTACCCTTCGTTTTTTCGACATGTGGATTTTTACGGTAAAACGGGATTACCGTGTCCTGTCTTCGACTTTGCATCGCTGGAGAGTGGTGCACCATGGTACTGTTCCGTTTCAAATCCATGCACGCGTTTCTAAAAGTCATGCGGCACTGTTTTGCCATTTCGTACGGATGTTGCACCTTGCACCATGGATGTTGCACCCTGTAGATATCGATTATTCGGACGGCCATAACTTCTGGCTCGTTAAGAGTTACGGGAGCCATATCCTGTCAAAACGAAGGCCTTTATGGGTTCTACGGCTTTAACAGCTTTCAGCCGTCAACGGATAGATTAATGCCCAAAAAGGACAAACCGAATCTCAATCGGGTCTCGTAAGTTTTTTACCCTTCGTTTTTTCGACACGTGGATTTTTACGGTAAAACGGGATTACCGTGGCCCGTCTTCGACTTCCCATCGCTGAAGAGTGGTGCACCAAGGTACTGTTCCGTTTCAAATCAATGCACGCATTCCTAAAAGTCGTACGGCACTGTTTCGCCATTTCGGACGGATGTTGCACCTTGCACCGTGGATGTTGCACCCTGTAGATATCGATTATTCGGACGGCCATAACTTCTGGCTCGTTAAGAGTTACGGGAGCCATAACCTGTCAAAACGAAGACCTCGATGAGTTCTACGGCTTTGACTGCTTTCAGCCGTCAACGGATAGATTAATGCCCAAAAAGGACTACCCGAATCTCAATGGGGTCTCCTAAGTTTTTTACCCTTCGTTTTTTCGACACGTGGATTTTTACGGTAAAACGGGATTACCGTGGCCCGTCTTCGACTTGTCGTCGCTGGAGAGTGGTGCACCATGGTACTGTTCCGTTTCAAATCCATGCACGCATTTCTAAAAGTCATACGGCACTGTTTCACCATTTCGGACGGATGTTGCACCTTGCACCGTGGATATTGCACCCTGTAGTTATCGATTATTCGGACGGCCATAACTTCTGGCTCGTTTAGAGTTACGGGAGCCATAACCTGTCAAAACGAAGGCCTCGATGATTTCTACGGCTTTGACAGCTTTCAGCTGTCAACGGATTGATTAATGCCCAAAAAGGACAACCCGAATCTCAATCGGGTCACGTAAGTTTTTTACCCTTCGTTTTTTCGACACGTGGATTTTTACGGTAAAACGGGATTACGGTGGCTGGTCTTCGATTTACCATCGCTGGAGAGTGGTGCCCCATGGTACTATTCCGTTTCAAATCCATGCACGAATTTCTAAAGGTCGTATTGCGCTGTTTCGCCATTTCGGACAGATGTTGCACCTTGCACCGTGGATGTTGCACCCTGTAGATATCGATTATTCGGACGGCCATAACTTCTGGCTCGATTAGAGTTACGGGAGCCATAACCTGTCAAAACGAAGGCCTCGATGAGTTCTACGGCTTTGACTGCTTTCAGCCGTCAACGGATAGATTAATTCCCAAAAAGGACAACCCGAATCTCAATCGGGTCTCGTAAGTTTTTTACCCTTCATTTTTTCGACGCGTGGATTTTTACGGTAAAACGGGAATACGGTGGCTGGTCTTCGATTTACCATCGCTGGAGAGTGGTGCACCATGGTACTGTTCCATTTCAAATCCATGCACGAATGTCTCAAGGTCGTACGGCACTGTTTCGCCATTTCGGACGGATGTTGCACCTTGCACCGTGGATGTTGCACAATGTAGATATCGATTATTCGGACGGCCATAACTTCTAGCTCGTTTAGAGCTGCGGGAGCCATAACCTGTCAAAACGAAGGCCTCGATGAGTTCTACGGATTTGACAGCTTTCAGCCATCAACGGATAGATTAATGCCCAAAAAGGACAACCCGAATCTCATTCGGGTCTCGTAAGTTTTTTACCCTTCGTTTTTTCGACACGTGGATTTTTACGGTAAAACGGGATTACGGTGGCTGGTCTTCAATTTACCATCGCTGGAGAGTGGTGCACCATGGTACTGTTCCATTTCAAATCCTGTACCATGTTGCACCCTGTAGATATCTATTATTCGGACGGCCATAACTTCTGACTCGTTAAGAGTTACGGGAGCCATAACCTGTCAAAACGAAGGCCTCGATGAGTTCTACGGCCTTTACAGCTTTCAGCTGTCAATGGATGGATTAATGCCCGAAAAGGACAACCCGAATCTCAATCGGGTCTCGTAAGTTTTTTACCCTTCGTTTTTTCTACACGTGGATTTTACGGTAAAACGGGATTACAGTGCCCCATCTTCGACTTCCCATCACTGAAGAGTGGCACACCATGGTACTGTTCTGTTTCAAATCCATGAACGCATTTCTAAAGGTCATACGACATTGTTTCGCCATTTCGGACGGATGTTGCACCTTGCACCATGGATGTTGCACCGTGTAGATATCGATTATTCGGACGGCCATAACTTCTGGCTCGTTTAGAGTTACAGGAGCCGTAACCTGTCAAAATGAAGGCCTCGATGAGTTATACAGCTTTGACAGCTTTCAGCCATCAACGGATAGATTAATGCCCAAAAAGGACAACCCGAATCTCAATCGGGTCTCGTAAGTTTTTTACCCTTCGTTTTTTCGACATGTGGATTTTTACTGTAAAACGGGAGTACCGTGGCCCGTCTTCGACTTCCCATCGCTGGAGAGTGGTGCACCATGGTACTGTTCCATTTCAAATCCATGCACGCATTTCTAAAAGTCATACGACACTGTTTCGCCATTTCGGACGGATGTTGCACCTTGCACCGTGGATGTTGCACCCTGTAGATATCGATTATTCGGACGGCCATAACTTCTGGCTCGTTTAGAATTACGGGAGCCATAACCTATCAAAACGAAGGCCTCGATGAGTTCTGCGGCTTTGTCAGCTTTTAGCCGTCATCGGATAGATTAAAGCCCAAAAAGGACAACACGAATTTCAAACGGGTCTCGTAAGACTTTTACCCTTCGTTTTTTCGACACGTAGATTTTTACGGTAAAACGGGATTACTGTGCCCCATCTTCGACTTCCCATCGCTGAAGAGTGGTGCACCATGGTACTGTTCCGCTTCAAATCCATGCATGCATTTCTAAAGTTCATACGACACTGTTTCGCCATTTCGGTCGGATGTTGCACCTTGCACCGTGGATGTTGCACCCTGTAGATATCGATTATTCCGACGGCCATAACTTCTGTCTCGTTTAGAATTACGGGAGCCATAAACTATCAAAACGAAGGCCTCGATGAGTTCTACGGCTTTGTCAGCTTTTATCCGTCAACGGATAGATTAATGCCCAAAAAGGACAACCCGAATCTCAATCGGGTCTCGTAAGGTTTTTACCCTTCGTTTTTTCGACTCGTAGATTTTTACAGTAAAACGGGATTACGGTGCCCCATCTTCGACTTCCCATCGCTGAAGAGTGGTGCACCATGGTACTATTCCGTTTCAAATCCATGCATGCATTTCTAAAGGTCGTACGACACTGTTTCGCCATTTCGGACGGATGTTGCACCGTGCACCGTGGATGTTGCACCCTGTAGATATCGATTATTCGAACGGCCATAACTTCTGTCTCGTTTAGAGTTACGGGAGCCATAACCTGTCAAAACGAAGGCCTCGATGAGTTCCACGGCTTTGACTGCTTTCAGCCGTCAACGGATAGATTAATGCCCAAAAAAAAACAACCCGAATCTCAATCGGGTCTCGTAAGTTTTTTACCCTTCGTTTTTTGACCCGTGGATTTTTACGGTAAAACGGGATTACCGTGGCCCATCTTCGACTTCCGATCGCTAAAGAGTGATGCACCATGGTACTGTTCCATTTCAAATCCATGCACGCATTTCTAAAAGTCGTACGACACTGTTTCTCCATTTCGGACGGATGTTGCACCTTGCACCGTGGATGTTGCACATTGTAGATATCGATTATTCGAACGGCCATAACTTCTGGCTCGTTTAGAGTTACGGGAGCCATAACATGTCAAAACGAAGGCCTCGATGAGTTCTACGGCTTTGACGGCTTTCAGCCGTCAACGGATAGATTAATGCCCAAAAAGGACAACCCGAATCTCAATCGGGTCTCGTAAGTTTTTTACCCTTCGTTTTTTCGACACGTGGATTTTTACGGTAAAACGGGATTACGGTGGCTGGTCTTCGATTTACCATCGCTGGAGAGTGGTACACCATGGTACTGTTCCGTTTAAAATCCATGCACGCATTTCTAAAGGTCGTACGGCACTGTTTCGCCATTTCGGACGGATGTTGCACCTCGCACCGTGGATGTTGCATCCTGTAGATATCGATTATTCGGACGGCCATAACTTCTGGCTCGTTTAGAGTTACGGGAGCCATAACCTGTCAAAACGAAGACCTCGATGAGTTCTACGGCTTTGACAGCTTTCAGCCGTCAACGGATAGATTAATGCCCAAAAAGGACAACCCGAATCTCAATCGGGTCTCGTAAGTTTTTTACCCTTCGTTTTTTCGACACGTGGATTTTTACGGTAAAACGGGATTACGGTGGCTGGTCTTCGATTTTCCATCGCTGGAGAGTGGTACACCATGGTACTGTTCCGTTTCAAATCCATGCACGCATTTCTAAAAGTCATACGGCACTATTTCGCCATTTCGGACGGATGTTGCACCTTGCACCGTGGATGTTGCACCCTGCAAATATCGATTATTCGGACGGCCATAATTTCTGGCTCGTTTAGAGTTACGGGAGCCATAACCAGTAAAAATGAAGGCCTCGATGAGTTGTACGGCTTTGACAGCATTCATCCGTCAACGGATAGATTAATGCCTAAAAAGGACAACCCGAATCTCAATCAGGTCTCGTAAGATTTTTAACCTTCGTTTTTTCGACACGTGGATTATTACGGCAAAACGGGATTACGGTGGCCGGTCTTCGATTTACCATCGCTGGAGAGTGGTGCACCATGGTACTGTTCCGTTTCAAACCCATGCACGCATTTCGAAAAGTCGTACGGCACTGTTTCGCCATGTCGGACGGATGTTGCACCTTGCACCGTGGATGTTGCACCCTGTAGATATCGATTATTCGGATGGCCATAACTTCTGGCTCGTTAAGAGTTACGGGAGCCATAACCCGTCAAAACGAAGGCCTCGATGAGTTCTACGGCTTTGACAGCTTTCAGCCGTCAATGGATGGATTAATGCCCGAAAAGGACAACCCGAATCTCAATCGGGTCTCGTAAGTTTTTTACCCTACATTTTTTCTACACGTGGATTTTTACGGTAAAACGGGATTACAGTGCCCCATCTTCGACATCCCATCACTGAAGAGTGGCACACCATGGTACTGTTTCAAATCCATGAACGCATTTCTAAAGGTCGTACGGCATTGTTTCGCCATTTCGGACGGATGTTGCACCTTGCACCGTGGATGTTGCACCGTGTAGATATCGATTATTCGGACGGCCATAACTTCTGGCTCGTTTAGAATTACGGGAGCCATAACCTGTCAAAATGAAGGCCTCGATGAGTTATACGGCTTTGACAGCTTTCAGCCATCAACGGATAGATTAATGCCCAAAAAGGACAACCCAAATCTCAATCGGGTCTCGTAAGTTTTTTACCCTTCGTTTTTTCGACACGTGGATTTTTACGGTAAAACGGGATTACCGTGGCCCGTCTTCGACTTCCCATCGCTGGAGAGTGCTGCACTATGGTACTGTTCCATTTCAAATCCATGCACGCATTTCTAAAAGTCATACGGCACTGTTTCGCCATTTCGGACGGATGTTGCACCTTGCACCGTGGATGTTGCACCCTGTAGATATCGATTATTCGGACGGCCATAACTTCTGGCTCGTTTAGAATTACGGGAGCCATAACCTATCAAAACGAAGGCCTCGATGAGTTCTGCGGCTTTGTCAGCTTTTAGCCGTCATCGGATAGATTAATGCCCAAAAAGGACAACCCGAATCTCAATCGGGTCTCGTAAGGTTTTTACCCTTCGTTTTTTCGACACGTAGATTTTTACGGTAAAACGGGATTACGGTGCCCCATCTTCGACTACCCATCGCTGAAGAGTGGTGCACCATGGTACTATTCCGTTTCAAATCCATGCATGCATTTCTAAAGGTCGTACGACACTGTTTCGCCATTTCGGACGGATGTTGCACCTTGCACCGTGGATGTTGCACCCTGTAGACATCGATTATTCGGACGGCCATAACTTCTGTCTCGTTTAGAATTACGGGAGCCATAATCTATCAAAACGAAGGCCTCGATGAGTTCTACGGCTTTGTCAGCTTTTAGCAGTCAACGGATAGATTAATGCCCAAAAAGGACAACCCGAATCTCAATCGGGTCTCGTAAGGTTTTTACCCTTCGTTTTTTCGACACGTAGATTTTTATGGTAAAACGGGATTACGGTGCCCCATCTTCGACTTCCCATCGCTGAAGAGTGGTGCACCATGGTACTGTTCCGTTTCAAATCCATGCATGCATTTCTAAAGGTCGTACGACCCTGTTTCGCCATTTTGGACGGATGTTGCACCGTGCACCGTGGATGGTGCACCCTGTAGATATCGATTATTCGGACGGCCATAACTTCTGTCTCTTTTAGAGTTACGGGAGCCATAACCTGTCAAAACGAAGGCCTCGATGAGTTCTACGGCTTTGACTACTTTCAGCCGTCAACGGATAGATTAATGCCCAAAAAAAACAACCCGAATCTCAATCGGGTCTCGTAAGTTTTTTACCCTTCGTTTTTTGACCCGTGGATTTTTACGGTAAAACGGGATTACCGTGGCCCGTCTTCGACTTCCCATCGCTAAAGAGTGATGCACCATGGTACTGTTCCGTTTCAAATCCATGCACGCATTTCTAAAAGTCGTACGGCACTGTTTCTCCATTTCGGACGGATGTTGCACCTTGCACCGTGGATGTTGCACATTGTAGATATCGATTATTCGGACGGCCATAACTTCTGGCTCGTTTAGAGTTACAGGAGCCATAACATGTCAAAACGAAGGCCTCGATGAGTTCTACGGCTTTGACAGCTTTCAGCCGTCAACGGATAGATTAATGCCCAAAAAGGACAACCCGAATCTCAATCGGGTTTCGTAAGTTTTTTACCCTTCGTTTTTTCGACACGTGGATTTTTATGGTAAAACGGGATTACCGTGGCCCGTCTTCGGCTTCCCATCACTGAAGAGTGGTGCACCATGGTACTGTTTCGTTTCAAATCCATGCACGCATTTCTAAAAGTCATACGGCACTGTTTCGCCATTTCGGACGGATGTTGCACCTTGCACCGTGGATGTTGCACCCTGTGGATATCGATTATTCGGACGGCCATAACTTCTGGCTCGTTTAGAGTTACGGGAGCCATAACCTGTCAAAACGAAGACCTCGATGAGTTCTACGGCTTTGACAGCTTTCAGCCATCAACGGATAGATTAATGCCCAAAAAGGACAACCTGAATCTCATTCGGGTCTCGTAAGTTTTTTACCCTTCGTTTTTTCGACACGTGGATTTTTACGGTAAAACGGGATTACCGTGGCCCGTTTTCGACTTCCCATCGCTGAAGAGTGATGCACCATGGTACTGTTCCGTTTCAAATCCATGCACGCATTTCTAAAAGTCGTACGGCACTGTTTCTCCATTTCGGACGGATGTTGCACCTTGCACCGTGGATGTTGCACCCTATAGATATCGATTATTCGGACGGCCATAACTTCTGGCTCGTTTAGAGTTATGGGAGCCACAACCTGTCAAAACGAAGGCCTCGATGAGTTCTAAGGCTTTGACAGCTTTCAGCCATTAACGGATAGATTAATGCCCAAAAAGGACAACCCGAATCTCAATCGGGTCTCGTAAGTTTTTTACCCTTCGTTTTTTCGACAAGTGGATTTTTACGGTAAAACGGGATTACCGTGGCCCGTCTTCAACTTCCCATCGCTGGATAGTGGTGCAGCATGGTACTGTTCCATTTCAAATCCATGCACGCATTTCTAAAAGTCATACGGCACTGTTTGGCCATTTCGGACGGATGTTGCACCTTGCACCGTGGATGTTGCGCCCTGTAGATATCGATTATTCGGACGGCCATAACTTCTGGCTCGTTTCGAGTTACGGGAGCCATAACCTGTCAAAACGAAGACCTCGATGAGTTCTACGGCTTTGACAGCTTTCAGCCATCAACGGATAGATTAATGCCCAAAAAGGACAACCCGAATCTCAATTGGGTCTCGTAAGTTTTTTACCCTTCGTTTTTTCGACATGTGGATTTTTACGGTAAAACGGGTGTGACGACCGCCCATGACTCCCGCACTAAAACAAGGGAATGGTGCGCTGAAAGGCGTGCCAGGCAGCCATGGACGATAGTCAGGGTAAGATAAAACAGCAGACTCTATCGTATTACTCACAGCGCATGGATATAATACAATAGAAAATATACACAGCGAAGCTTTATAGAACAAAAGTCTTATCATATAAACTCATAATAGTTTTATATAATCATCTGGATAGTCAATACATCAAGCCTCACTACATAACACTCAGAGTATCAAACAAACAACGGAATATCCAGTCCATATAGTAAGAAAACAATATGCAAAAAGCCTCCAACTCGTTTTCGTCACCAACCACGTTGGTAGCCAAGAACAGCACCTGTCACCTGCTACCTAGTCTGCCCATCCCAACATGGATGAACAGCCCAAGGTAATAAGAGTTGAACATAAAACCTTGAGTCAGACAACAGTCTTAGTGAGCAGTAAATTAACTATCAAACATACCAAAAGAGCATAAAGGATAAGAGGAATAGGAACTCAACCATCCCACTCCACCTCATTCTACGGTGATAGCCCCCAGACCCACTAAGCAGAAACAAGCATAACAAAGCGGACATTTAAAGTAAAGTAATTATCACTCGAGTCAAGGTCGATGTTTTCCAAATACAAACCCCCAAGGCCTAAACCAAGATCAGATAAGCGCCCAGAAAACACCGCTCTTGAGACCGAATGATGGTACAATCAAACATCCATGACTCTGGCTATCACTGTTAACATTGCCTCGATATCATCGTTAATTGAATGACCGGCACCTTCTTTCAGCCGTCCGTCAAGGGCTAATGGCAACCCCGGTTCTAGACATAACTCCGCACGTCATCATGACCCGTGCCTAGGACTATCGCATCTGCCCAGAGTACTAACACGTCATCATGACCCGTGTCTGGAACGTCATCGTGACCCGTTCCAACATACTCTTGCTTTGATCATGCTAGAACCTTCAATAACGATAAGATCCAAGCCTCCTAGTCATCCTCCTCGACGACTATTCTCACACTAGCCCAAGCGCCTCTCGAGCCCACCATTATCAACCAACCCGGACCGCATCACCGAGTTATCAACATACTTGGGATGATCCCGTCTGGATTAAACCAAGGCTTTCACACATCATGCTTTGCTTCAACGCATCATAGCAAAGTCCTATCTCACATCATGGTTTGCCTCATCGCATCATGGCAAAGTCCATCATCATCGAATCTATCCATATGAGCTTCCACATCCGCTTCATATGCCACAAGCAGCTTTCACCATTCAAGAGCCTTTCCACTTAGCTTTTGAATCATCTTAGACCAACTTGTTCAAATCAACTACTAGCTAATTTGAAATAATCAAATCAATCATAAACCAATCATTAATCCAAGGAATCAAACATTCAACAAGATCTAATAAGCAATTACAACAATAATGGCAATTTGGTAATTAAAGTGTCCAAATCTAACAAGTATGAATCATAGGCAAATGTCTCTATAACTTGATGAATGAACTTGCATAAGTGAACATGTAGTAAAATAGATATCAAAACTTCATAGGTTATAGATCTACATGCAGACTTAAGGAAAATGCAAGAAATCACTATCTTCAACACATAAACAAGCCACCAATCCAATATACTCCCTTGGGTCCGTGTGAGAGATAACTACCACTCACCGAATCACCTAAACACCTCAAAAACACCCAACTCTAGATCTGGACAGCAAAGATGTAAGCTTGATCCGGCAAAATCTCACTTCAATCGATGAAATCTCTCTTTGTTGGACGAAGATCTTCAACTTCGGCTCTTGAATCTTTGATCTTGATCTTCGATCTTGGATGGATGTTAGCACTAGATTAGAGTGGAGAAAAGAAGTGAAGTAATGTTGTAGTCGAGCTCTCAAAATGGCAGCACTTCGTCGCTTCAAAATCCGGTGCCAAAAAGTGAGCCAAACCCCTCTATTTATGGGCTGAAATCTCCCTGAGTCGCGCATCCATATGGCGCCGCCGACCTATACCATGAGTCGTCCACGACTCAAGCCCCTAACGACTCAACGACTCAACTACCTACGACTTAGCCAAGACACCGACCCAACAACACAACACACACACAGTTAAGCACGCGCACGACTCAACTATACGCAGTGTAACGACATAGCCCCCCCCCTCCCCGCGACCTAACACTAAGTCGCTCACACGACTCAAAAAACCACCGACCTAAAACAGATACGACTTAACGACCCAACACAGAGGTACACGACTTAACTAAGCACACAGCCTAACTATAACACTGCATAGCCACTAGGTCGCTACCTTCTCTAACTTGCTAACCCGTAAGTCGTAACTCTCTTAGGTCGACAACTAACTTAGGTAAGCTAACTTCCTTAAGTCGTTCAACCTATGAGTCGGCCATGCCTTAAGCCGTTAACTACTACCACTAGCTTCCTTAACTCGGCCACCTTCCTTAAACCGTAAACCCTACCACTTAAGTTCAAAACGACTCAAGCAATACTAACGACTTGATGGCAACTATTTTACGATATGTCGACACGTAAAATACGGGTCGTTACATTCTCTCCCCCTTAGGAATTTCGCCCCCGAAATTCCAAACAAACAAGAGTAATCAAAGTTATTCTGCATGCCTACCATCCACAGCAATCAACAAACCATGCATCCAATTTCTAGCCTAGCATGCAGAATTCTAAGACTTAGAACAAGCTACAAATTCGTGGGATGTCAAGACACCTTAGGTTCATACCTTGAAGAGTTCAGGATGAGCTGCCTTCATCCTCTCTTCCTCTTCCCACGTACAGTCGTCAACATCATCACTCCATTGTACCTTGAGCAACGTAATTGTCTTCCTCCTAAGCTGTTTCATGTCGGTTTCAACAACACGAAGCGGCTTACGAGGTCTCGTAACAACTGGATCAACCTCTAAATCTTCACAGCTATCAGCAGAAACCACCGTATTCGAGTCGTGCACATACTTCCGTAGATAAGATAATGAAAAACATTGTGCACACCCGCCATCTTTTCCAGTAACTCCAATCTATAAGCGAGCTTTCCAATTCGCTCGATGATCGGGAATGGTCCAACAAATCTCGGAGTTAACTTTTCTTTCTTCCCGAATCCAATAACGTTCTTCAGTGGTGAAATCTTCACAAAAACCATATCGCCTACGTCGAATTCCAAATCCTTACGACGATTATCGGCATAACTTTTCTGACGGTCTTGAGCTGCCTTCATTCATCGCCGAATGATCTCTATACAAGCCATCGTCTGTCTAATCATCTCTGGCCCAAGTATCAACTTTTCTCCCGTTTCCAACCAACATGTCGGAGAATTGAACGGTCTTCCATACAATGCTTCATACGGTGCCATACCAATACTTGACTGGTAATTGTTATTATATGCAAATTCCACCAAATGAAGATGATCTTCCCATGATCCTCCGAAATCCAAAACACATGCCCTCAGGAGATCTTCCAAAACTCGGTTGACTCTCTCGGTCTGACCGTCTGTTTGGGGGTGATAGGCTGTACTCAAACACAAATCGGTTCCCAAAACTTCTTGGAAGCTCTTCCAAAATCCACTAGCGAACAATGGGTCTCGATCGCTCACTATACTCTTCGGAACACCATGGAATCGAACTATCCACTTAACATACAACTCAGCCAACTTCGATGCAGTCCTAGTTGATCGAACAGGAATGAATCTTGCACTCTTAGTCAAACCATCTACAATGACCCAAATCCCTTCATTTCTTGCCCTGGTTCTAGGTAAACCATCAATAAAATCCATCGATACTTGCTCCCACTTCCATGTAGGAACTTCCAATGGCTGAAGCAATCCACTAGGCTTCTTCTGCTCGGCTTTTACCAACTGGCAGTTCATACGTTTGGAAATAAAATTTCCAACATCCTTCTTCATAACCTCCCAGTAGTAGGTTCTCTTCATATCCCGATACATCTTATTTCCACTTGGATGAATCGTCAACTTCGAGTGATGACTCTCCCTTAGAACTTCATCTCTCAATTCATCTATATCGGGAACAAATAGTTGCCCTTGCTTCCGAAGCCAACCTTCTCGATCGACTTCAAATCCTTTATCCTTTTCTGGGTCCAATCCAGATTCCAAATCGCGGATAATCTTGACAAGCTTATCATCTCGCTTTTGGCCCTCTCCAATTCTTTCCATAAGAGTAGGTCTTATTGATAAGTTTGCCAACATCTCAGGTTCCATTTCGCATCTAGGCCTGAAGTCAAATCCCGCCAAATACTCAAGATTCTTCCATTCCGAAAACATGGCTCCCAATCCTGCATGTTTTTGACTTAACGCATCTGCCACTGCGTTACCTTTTCCCGGAGTATAGGCTATACCAAAATCATATGATGCCAAAAACTCTAGCCACCTTTGCTGCCGAAGATTCAAATCCTTTTTGGAGAACAGATACTTCAACGACTTATGATCCGTAAACAACTCGAATCGAACTCCCAATAGATAATGTCTCCACATCTTCAGAGCAAAAACAATCGCCGCTAACTCCAAATCATGAGTCGGGTAATTCCTTTCATGCGGCTTCAGTTGTCGACTTGCATATGCAACAACTTTATCCTTTTGCATCAGTACTGCCCCAAGTCTAGTACCATATGCATCGGTGTAAACCACCATCTCATCATTCCCACTTGGAATAGTCAAAACAGGAGCACTTGTCAGTCGCTCTTTCAGGATTACGAAAGCTTGCTCACACTTATCATCCCATCTGAACACTTGGTCCTTTTTCGTCAATCCTGTTTATGGTGCAGCTATCTTGGAAAAGTCTTTGATAAACCGACGATAATATCCTGCTAATCCAAGAAAACTTCTCACATCAGATGCATTCTTAGGTCTAACCCAATCCTGGATCGCTGCCACCTTAGCGGGATCACCGCTATTCCATTTCCAGAAATAACATGGCCTAAGAACCTCACTTCACTCTTCCAGAAGTGACACTTTGAAAACTTAGCCTTCAGCTAATGTTTCCACAAGATTTCCAAAACAATATGCAAGTGTGTCTTGTGCTCTTCCTCAGTTCTGGAATAAATCAGAATATCATCCACGAACACAAGTACAAACTTGTTCAACTGATCTCTGAACACTTTATTCATAAGATCTACAAAATATGCTGGTGCATTGGTCAATCCAAACGGCATTACCAGCCACTCATAAAAACCGGATGGTGTCCTAAAAGCAGTCTTCGGCACACTATCCTTAGCCACTCTCAACTGGTGAAATCCCGTTGCCAAATCCATCTGAGAAAACACCCTAGCTTCGTGAAGCTGATCAAACAAGTCATCTATACTCGGCAATGGATACTTGTTCTTCTTAGTCACCTTATTCAGCTCACGATAATCCACACACAACCTCAACGATCCATCCGCTTTGGTTGCGAACAAAACTGGTGCACCCCATTCGGACACGCTACGCCGAATGAATCCTTTCCGTAAAAGGTCATCAACTTGCACCTTCAGCTCTTGTTGTTCCCTAGGTGCCATCCGTCTAAGAGGCATCACAACAGGTCTGGCTCCCTCAACTATATCGATACGAAACTCGATCTCCCTATGCGGCGGTAACCCTTTGACCTCGTCAAAGACGTCCTCAAATCCATTCACAACCGGCATCGATGACAGTCCATCCCGTGGAACAACCAGCGAATACATGAAGCCCATGAAGACGCCTTCTTCATGCTTACATCGTATCACAACCTTTCGCCCTTCCACATTCCCGACTGTCACCTCCAGTTTCTCACAATCAACCTTTGCCGCATACTTCCTAAGCCATTCCATACCCAAAATAATTCCGAACCCCGCAAAGTTCAGAACAAAGCAATCACAAACAAAAGAGCAATCATGACTCGATACAACTAGACCACGGCATACCATACACAAACAAGACGAACCCCCAACTGGATTAGTCGCAACCAATGGTCTATCAAAAATTTCCGGTTCCAAACCCAACCGGCCTACCAAAACATCACAAACAAACGAATGCGACGTCCCAGTATCAAACAACACTCTAACTGGAACACCACAAATGGAAAGAGTACCTTGAACCACCACACTCTTCCCCTTTTCTTCTACAGTAGGAGCTTTCGAAGATGATGGAACAGCCCCCAAAGCATAAGCTTGCACAATCTGCTTATCTTTCCTTGGTTCTGGACAGTCCTTCTTGATATGTCCAGCTTATCACAGTTGTGGCACTTCAACTGCACCTTTGGATTCTTGCAATCCCTAGAAAAATGGCCCTTCTGCCCACAATTGTAGCAGGTCACTTCACTCTTTGGCTTCTTCTGGCCATCCTTACCCTTCTGTTACTGCTGCTTCCTCTTCTTGTTTCCACCCTGTTGTGGTTTGGGCTCTTCCTTAGTCACAGCAACAACAGACTCTTCCTTAGGAAACAAACTCTCATGTCTGAGAGCTTTCTCCACAAGCTTCTCAAATGGATCGTCCAGATGATCCACCAACTGTCTCCCAAGATAACTGTCCAAGCCTGTCACAAACTTCTCATTCTTCTGATAGGGAGATTCAATATACGACCGAGCATACTTGGACAAAGCTTCAAACTCAGAAACATACTCAAGAACTGGTCTCCCACCTTGCTTGAGCTCCACAAACTTCTTAAACAGAACAGATTTCTGAGCCGTAGAAATGAACTTAGCTTCAAATCTAACTTGGAATTGCTCCCAAGTAATCTCTTCCTCTGGGGTATCAATGGTGATAGAATTCCACCAATCAGAAGCTCTCCCTTGAAGATGTCTTGATGCAGGCTTCCTCTTAGTTGCATCCTCAATCCCCAAATCACCAAAGATCCTTCTACAAGCATCAATCCATCTCTACACTTCAATGGTTGATTCTGTCCCCAAGAAAACCTTCCCTCCAAGAGCAGTATAATCCTTACACAACTTAGCAAAATCCACTGGTCTTGGAGCTTGAACTTGAACTCCAACGTCTACTGACGGTCCTGAAATTGGTATCCTTCTCATGATCGAAGTCATCATAGCTTCGAACATTGCAGCATAGTCAGTAGCTCCCCCAGCAGCACGGCTTACTCTAGCAGCTTGTCTCTCACTTCGACTCATCCTTAATATCTACAAAAAGGAATGTTTAGAACACCTTGAGAAACAACTACATAAGGAGTTCAAATCCTTCTAAACTACTATATTATATATAGTAATCATCCATCAAAATACAATTACGTCTCTCATACGTAGTTACGTCAGCGAGCGCTGGCTAAAATCGATTAACCAAGGCTCTGATACCAAATGTGACGACCGCCCATGACTCCCGCACTAAAACAAGGGAATGGTGCGCTGAAAGGCGTGCCAGGCATCCATGGACGATAGTCAGCGTAAGATAAAACAGCAGACTCTATCGTATTACTCACAGCGCATGGATAAAATACAATAGAAAATATACATAGCAAAGCTTTATAGAACAAAAGTCTTATCATATAAACTCATAATAGTTTTATACAATCATCTGGATAGTCAATACATCAAGCCTCACTACATAACACTCAGAGTATCAAACAAACAGCGGAATATCCAGTACATATAGTAAGAAAACAATATGCAAAAAAGCCTCCAGCTCGTCTTCGTCACCAACCACGTTGGTAGCCAAGAACAGCACCTGTCACCTGCTACCTAGTCTGCCCATCCCAACATGGATGAACAGCCCAAGGTAATAAGAGTTGAACATAAAACCTTGAGTCAGACAACAGTCTTAGTGAGCAGTAAATTAACTATCAAACATACCAAAAGAGCATAAAGGATAAAAGGAATAGGAACTCAACCATCCCACTCCACCTCATTCTACAGTGATAGCCTCCAGACCCACTAAGCAGAAACAAGCATAACAAAGCGGACATTTAAAGTAAAGTAATTGTCACTCGAGTCAAGGTCGATGTTTTCCAAATACAAACCCCCAAGGCCTAAATCAAGATCAGATAAGCACCGAGAAAGCACCGCTCTTGAGACCGAATGATGGTTCAATCGAACATCCATGACTCTGGCTATCACTGTTAACATTGCCTCGATATCATCGTTAATTGAATGACCGGCACCTTCTTTCAACCGTCCGTCAAGGGCTAATGGCAACCCCAGTTCTAGACATAACTCCGCACGTCATCATGACCCGTGCCTAGGACTATCGCATCTGCCCAGAGTACTAACACGTCATCATGACCCGTGTCTGGAACGTCATCGTGACCCGTTCCTACGTACTCTTGCTTTAATCATGCTAGAACCTTCAATAACGATAAGATCCAAGCCACCTAGTCATCCTCCTCGACGACTATTCTCATACTGGCCCAAGCGCCTCTCGAGCCCACCATTATCAACCAACCCGGACCGCATCACCGAGTTATCAACATACTTGAGATGATCCCGTCTGGATTAAACCAAGGCTTTCACACATCATGCTTTGCTTCAACGCATCATAGCAAAGTCCCATATCACATCATGGTTTGCCTCATCGCATCATGGCAAAGTCCATCATCATCGTATCTATCCGTATGAGCTTCCACATCCGCTTCATATGCCACGAGCAGCTTTCACCATTCAAGAGCCTTTCCACTTAGCTTTTGAATCATCTTCGACCAACTTGTTCAAATCAACTACTAGCTAATTTGAAACAATCAAATCAATCATAAATCAACCATTAATCCAAGCAATCAAACATTCAACAAGATTGTTTGCGTAAAAAATGGCCGCAAACACCCAAAGTCGTATGAGTTGGTTGATTTTATGTTGTATTTAGTGATTTGGGTGATTTATGCAAATATATAAAAAGCAGGGACTAAACTGTAAAAGACACACAGATTTATAGTGGTTCAGCCAGAACGTGCCTACGTCCACTTTATATGTTATTTTCCTTTTTTCTTTAGATTACAAGTACAAAGCTTTGATTACAAGTATCTAAAGTTGTTTGAGAGTTCCTTCCAGGCTTGAGCTCTCAAACTTGTCTCCCATTGTTGTACCACTGCCCCTCTATTTATAGAGTGAGGCTGGGGGCAGGGGACCTGGATGTTTATAGCTGCTGGTGGGCTTGGGCTGAAGCAATCTGGCCTGGCAGAGTTGGTTCGGCAGCACCTTGGTTCGGCGGTGAGTGGTATGTTGTTTGGACCGGTGGTAGGTTGGACCGGCAGTAGTATGGTGAGGTTGGAGCTGGTCCGGTAGTTGTAGTGGGGAGATGGTTGGTTCGGTGGTGTTGGATCGGTACTACCGAATGGAGAGAATGCCGAATAAACACTTGTATTTGGGAGTGCCGGATGAACCTGTGTGTTCTGAGTGCCGAATGAGGCCTTGCTTCATATTGCCGAATGGGCTATGCCGAATGGAACTTTTATATTTGATCTTTGAGCGAAACCCCTGACTTATGTACGCTTGCTGGCTTCTTCCTGTTCCGGTCGTGGTGGAAACGCACACAACATTGATATTCCAGTTTTGTCCAAAAAATGGGACAACACTTTGCCCCCCAAAATATGCCTTGCGGTAGGAAGGCGTGTTTTGTAATGCCATGAGATGGATGTTCGCATCCTGTTGACAACCTGTAAAGAGCTTGATATTTTATATGGCCCTAAATGACGGCCGTTCGGGATCGAGCTATTTGGGATGAAGCGCGGCCGTTCATGGTCAAGCGCCTAACTTCAAATGACGATCATTCGTGATCAAGTCATTTGAGGTGAAGTGCGACCGTGCGCGGTCAAGCGCATAAATCCGTGCGTCGATCGTTCGGGATCGAGTCATCTGCAGTGAAATGTGACCGTTCAAGGTCAAGCGCTTTACTTCAAATGACGACCGTTCGGGATCGAGTCATTCGAGGTAAAGTGCGACAGTGCGCGGTCGAGTGGGGACCGTTCAAGGTCAAGCGCTTAACTTCAAATGACGATCGTTCGTGATCAAGTCATTCGAGGTAAAGTGAGACAGTACGCGGTCAAGTGGTGGTCCTCAAATGACGACCGTACGCGATCAAGTCATTTGAGGTAAGGCGTAACAGTCAGTGATCAGGTGGCGGACCTCAAATGACGACCGTTCGCGATCGAGCCATTTGAGGTAAGGTGAGTTGTGCCGTTCGAGGCGAGTTGTGCCGTTCGAGGCGAGTTGTGCCGTTCGAGGCGAGTTGTGCCGTTCGAGGCGAGTTGTGCCGTTCGAGGCGAGTTTGTGACCGTTCGCGGTCGGGTGCCGTTCGAGGCGAGTTGTGACTGTTCAAAGTCGGGTGCCGTTCGAGGCGAATTGTGACTGTTCGAAGTCGAGTGCCGTTCGAGGCGAATTGTGACTGTTCGAAGTCGGGTGCCGTTCGAGGCGAATGAGTGTGCCCGGGGGGGACTTAATATTATCAGTGTTGGAGTCATTATTTGGGGGAATTTTTCGAATCAAAGACTTCGGCAGCACATTGCCATGCAATAGGTGCTCGTGGACCGTTCGCGATCCAACGGGCATACAAGTAAATAATTTTTTCATAGAATTGTAAATGTTAAAGCAATAGTACCTTACAGCAGAAATGTCCAAACAGGAAGAATTCAAATGTTCAAATCGAAAAAAAAGCAAAGCAAGGATGTCAAAGCGTAAGTTCCCACTCCGAAGCAGTTAATGATCATTCAGAGCATGCCCGAAGATCGTTCGCGATCTCGTACATGTGTAAACGATTTAATTGCGTTAGTGGAAGCTTACGACCTGTTCATCGTTATTTTAATCAAGCAATCAATGGATAATCAAATGGTGCCTTGATCCAGGGTCACCTCTAGCTGACGTAGAGGGCGGTCGCTCTGGCTCCACCGCTGGAGTTCGCCTCCTCACATACTGAAGGAGCATACCGTTCCTGATATGCCCTTCTACCTCGTCCTTCAAATGCCTACGATCATTAGTGTTATGACCATTCAATTCATGAAATACACAAAACTTATCTGATTTTCTTTCGTCAGAGGTTGGATCCCTTCGCATTGGTCTACGATACGGAACCTGCCCCTTGGTATCCTGATAAATCTGTTCCAAACTCTCATTCAGCTCTGAATAGGTGGTGAAGCGTGGTTCTCTTCGTAGCCACTTTGTCCTGTCATCATTATCCTCAGCCTTTCTTTTTCCTTTGCTAGTCTCCGCACCCTTTCCAGGTGGGTTTCCGCTCTTGATTACGTAAACGTCATCTTCTTCCTCTCTTTCTGCACTAGCATCTTCCAAACGCAGAAACTTTTCAGCCTCATGATAGAACTCTACCAGATTCATAGGCGGGTCCTTGGTTAATGAATTCTTGAACTCTGTATTACCAGCTATTCCAGATACAACCGCCATCATGACCATAGATGGATCTGGTCGATCCACTGATGCTGCCGCCGCATTAAATCGCGTTAGAAAGCTCCTCAAAGTCTCTCCAGTTTTCTGTTTCAAGGTTGCCAAAGTCATCACATTCTTGGGTCTCGCAATATGAACCCTGAATTGCCTCATGAATCTCTCAGTTAAATCTGCCCATGCTCCTATGGAGCCGCTCTCCAGTTGCCTAAACCATAACGCTGCAATGTCCGTCAAATACAGTGGAAAGCACCGGGCCATAACCTCCTCTGATGCCCCCAGCACTTCCATATGTCTCATATACTTCGTTAGGTGGACCGTGGGGTCCGTTTTCCCGTTGTACATGTCCAATGACGGTAGCTTGAATTCTGGTGGGTTCCTAGCCATCCTAATCGCAGAAGAAAAAGGACTCCTGTTTACATCTTCCAAGTCTCTGTTTACTAAACCGCCTCTCATAGCTCTTCTAACCATCTCTGCTAATCTGTCATTGTCTCCAAGCTGTAGTTCTCGTTCACTGCCTTCGACATGCCCCCCAAGTCCGCGGGAGTTTTCATGTGTATGCCTCCCTGGCTGAACGTTCATTCCTCTATTGCTACCACGTGGTTCGGATGCCCCCATCTCATTTCCCGGGGTCGGATCAACATGCTCTGCGTGAGTTCCCCCTAGCTCTGGTGCTGCGCCAGATGGTCCTGCCCCGTTCTGAATCCCAGTTGCTCCTTGGATTTGTGCTCCAATTTGCCCAATTTGTTGAAGTAAGTTCTGGATCATCTCTTCTTGTCTTCTCATCATGGCCTCCATCTCATCCCTAGTGATGAAGATCGACGATTTATTCCCTCCTGAGGAAGCCTCTTGACTTCCTTGGTGTTCACTTCTCTCTGGCCTTTGCCTTCTACTTGTTTGTCTCGTCATAACTCTTAGATCTGAACTCTTAGATTTTCAAATTCAACTTCTACCCGACGTAGCGGGAGCTGGTTCTTCTCAGTGAAAGCACCAAAATATTTGCGTAAAAAATGGCCGCAAACACCCAAAGTCGTATGAGTTGGTTGATTTTATGTTGTATTTAGTGATTTGGGTGATTTATGCAAATATATAAAAAGCAGGGACTAAACTGTAAAAGACACACAGATTTATAGTGCTTCGGCCAGAACGTGCCTACGTCCACTTTATATGTTATTCTCCTTTTTTCTTTAGATTACAAGTACAAAGCTTTGATTACAAGTATCTAAAGTTGTTTGAGAGTTCCTTCCAGGCTTGAGCTCTCAAACTTGTCTCCCATTGTTGTACCCCTGCCCCTCTATTTATAGAGTGAGGCTGGGGGCAGGGGACCTGGATGTTTATAGCTGCTGGTGGGCTTGGGCTGAAGCAATCTGGCCTGGCAGAGTTGGTTCGGCAGCACCTTGGTTCGGTGGTGAGTGGTATGTTGTTTGGACCGGTGGTAGGTTGGACCGGCAGTAGTATGGTGAGGTTGGAGCTGGTCCGGTAGTTGTAGGGGGGAGATGGTTGGTTCGGTGGTGTTGGATCGGTACTACCGAATGGAGAGAATGCCGAATGAACACTTGTATTTGGGAGTGCCGGATGAACCTGTGTGTTCTGAGTGCCGAATGAGGCCTTGCTTCATATTGCCGAATGGGCTATGCCGAATGGAACTTTTATATTTGATCTTTGAGCGAAACCCCTGACTTATGTACGCTTGCTGGCTTCTTCCTGTTCCGGTCGTGGTGGAAACGCACACAACATTGATATTCCAGTTTTGTCCAAAAAATGGGATAACAAAGATCTAATAAGCAATTACAACAATAATGGCAATTTGTAATTAAAGTGTCCAAATCTAACAAGTATGAATCATAGGCAAATGTCTCTATAACTTGATGAATGAACTTGCATAAGTGAACATGTAGTAAAATAGATATCAAAACTTCATAGGTGATAGATCTACATGCAGACTTAAGGAAAATGCAAAAAATCACTATCTTTAACACATAAACAAGCCACCAATCCAATATACTCCCTTGGGTCCGTGTGAGAGATAACTACCACTCACCGAATCACCTAAACACCTCAAAAACACCCAACTCCAGATCTGGACAGCAAAGATCTAAGCTTGATCCGGCAAAATCTCACTTCAATCGATGAAATCTCTCTTTGTTGGATGAAGATCTTCAACTTCGGCTCTTGAATCTTTGATCTTGATCTTCGATCTTGGATGGATGTTAGCACTAGATTAGAGTGGAGAAAAGAAGTTAAGAAATGTTGTAGTCGAGCTCTCAAAATGGCAGCACTTCGTCGCTTCAAAATCCGGTGCCAAAAAGTGAGCCAAACCCCTCTATTTATAGGCTGAAATCTCCCTGAGTCGCGCATCCATATGTCGCCGCCGAACTATACCATGAGTCGTCCACGACTCAAGCCCCTAACGACTCAACGACTCAACTACCTACGACTTAGCCAAGACACCGACCCAACAACACAACACACACAGTTAAGCACGCGCACGACTCAACTATACGCAGCGTAACGACATAGCCCCCCCCTCCCCCCCCCCACCGACCTAACACTAAGTCGCTCACACGACTCAAAAAACCTCTGACCTGAAATAGATACGACTTAACGACCTAACACAGAGGTACACGACTTAACTAAGCACACAGCCTAACTATAACACGGCATAGCCACTAGGTCGCTACCTTCTCTAACTTGCTAACCCGTAAGTCGTAACTCTCTTAGGTCGGCAACTAACTTAGGTACGCTAACTTCCTTAAGTCGTTCAACCTATGAGTCGGCCATGCCTTAAGCCGTTAACTACTACCACTAGCTTCCTTAACTCGGCCACCTTCCTTAAACCGTAAACCCTACCACTTAGGTTCAAAACGACTCAAGCAATACTAACGACTTGATGGCAACTATTTTACGATATGTCGACACGTAAAATACGGGTCGTTACAACGGGATTACGGTGGCTGGTCTTCGATTTACCATCGCTGGAGAGTGGTGCACCATGGCACTATTCCGTTTCAAATCCATGCTCGCATTTCTAAAGGTCGTACGGCAATGTTTCGCCATTTCGGACGGATGTTGCACCTTGCACCGTGGATGTTGCACCCTGTAGATATCGATTATTCGGACGGCCATAACTTCTGGCTCGTTAAGAGTTACGAGAGCCATAACATGTCAAAACGAAGGCCTCGATGAGTTCTACGGCTTTGATAGCTTTCAGCCGTCAACGGATAGATTAATGCCCAAAAAGGACAACCCGAATCTCAATCGGGTCTCGTAAGATTTTTACCCTTCGTTTTTTCGACACGTGGATTTTTACGGGAAAACGGGATTACGGTGGTCGGTCTTCGATTTACCGTCGCTGGAGAGTGGTGCACCATGGCACTGTTCCGTTTCAAATCCATGCACGCATTTTTAAAAGTCGTACGGCACTGTTTCGCCATGTCGGACGGATGTTGCACCTTGCACCATGGATGTTGCACCCTATAGATATCGATTATTCGGACGTCCATAACTTATGGCTCGTTAAGAGTTACGGGAGCCATAAACTGTCAAAACGAAGGCCTCGATGAGTTCTACGGCTTTGACAGCTTTCAGCCGTCAACGGATAGATTAATGCCCAAATAGGACAACCCGAATCTCAATCGGGTCTCGTAAGTTTTTTACCCTTCGTTTTTTGGACACGTGGATTTTTACGGTAAAACGGTATTACGGTGCACCATCTTCGACTTCCCATCGCTGAAGAGTGGTGCACCAAGGTATTGTTCCGTTTCAAATCCATGCATGCATTTCTAAAGGTCGTACGACACTGTTTCGCCATTTCGGACGGATGTTGCACCTTGCACCGTGGATGTTGCACCTTGTATACATCGATTATTCGGTCGGCCATAACTTCTGGCTCGTTTAGAGTCACGGGAGCCATAACTTGTCGAAACGAAGGCCTCGATCAGTTCTACGGCTCTGACAGCTTTCAGCCGTCAACGGATAGATTAATGCCCAAAAAGGACAACCTAAATCTCAATCGGGTCTCGTAAGTTTTTTACCCTTCGTTTTTTCGACACGTGGATTTTTACGGTAAAACGGGATTACAGTGGCCCGTCTTCGACTTCCCATCGCTAAAGAGTGATGGACCATGGTACCGTTCCGTGTCAAATCCATGCACGGATTTCTAAAAGTCGTACGGCACTGTTTGTCCATTTCGGACGGATGTTGCACCTTGCACCGTGGATGTTGCACCCTGTAGATATCGATTATTCGGACGGCCATAACTTATGGCTCGTTTAGAGTTACGGGAGCCATAACCTGTAAAAATGAAGGCCTCGATGAGTTCTACGGCTTTCACAGCTTTCAGCCGTCAACGGATAGATTAATGCCCAAAAAGGACAACCCGAATCTCAATCGGGTCTCGTAAGATTTTTACCCTTCGTTTTTTCGACACGTGGATTTTTACGGCAAAACGGGATTACGGTGGCCGGTCTTCGATTTACCATCGCTGGAGCGTGGTGCACCATGGTACTGTACTGTTTCAAATCCATGCACGCATTTCTAAAAGTCCTACGGCACTGTTTCGCCATGTCGGACTGATGTTGCACCTTGCACCATGGATGTTGCACCCTATAGATATCGATTATTCGGACGGCCATAACTTCTGGCTCTTAAGAGTTACGGGAGCCATAACCTGTCAAAACGAAGGCCTCGATGAGTTCTACGGCTTTGATAGCTTTCAGCCGTCAACGGATAGATTAATGCCCAAAAAGGACAACCCGAATCTCAATCCGGTCTCGTAAGTTTTTTACCCTTCGTTCTTTCGACACGTGGATTTTTACGGTAAAACGGGATTACGGTGCCCCATCTTCGACTTCCCATCGCTGAAGAGTGGTGCACCATGGTACTGTTCCGTTTCAAATCCATGCACGCATTTCTAAAGGTCGTACGACACTGTTTCGCCATTTCGGACGGATGTTGCACCTTGCACTGTGGATGTTGCACCCTGTAGATATCGATTATTCGGACGACCATAACTTCTGGCTCGTTCAGAGTTACGGGAGCCATAACCTGTCACAACGAAGGCCTCGATGAGTTCTACGGCTTTGACGGCTTTCAGCCATCAACGGGTAGATTAATGCCCAAAAAAACAACCCGAATCTCAATCGGGTCTCGTAAGTTTTTTATCCTTCGTTTTTTGACCCGTGGATTTTAACGGTAAAACGGGATTACCGTGGCCCGTCTTTGACTTCCCATCGCTAAAGAGTGATGCACCATGGTACTATTCCGTTTCAAATCCACGCACGCATTTCTAAAAGTCGTACGGCTCTGTTTCTCCATTTCGGACGGATGTTGCACCTTGCATCGTGGATGTTGCACCCTGTAGATATCGATTATTAGGACGGCCATAACTTCTGGCTCCTTTAGAGTTACGGGAGCCATAACATGTCAAAACGAAGGCCTCGATGAGTTCTACGGCTTTGATAGCTTTCAGCCGTCAACGGATAGATTAATGGCCAAAAAGGACAACCCGAATCTCAATCGGGTCTCGAAAGTTTTTTACCCTTCGTTTTTTCGACACGTGGATTTTTACGGTAAAACGGGATTACGTTGGCTGGTCTTCGATTTACCATCGCTGGAGAGTGGTGCACCATGGTACTGTTCCATTTCAAATCCATGCACGCATTTCTAAAAGTCTTACGACACTGTTTCTCCATTTCGGACGGATGTTTCACCTTGCACCGTGGATGTTGCACCCTGTAGATATCGATTATTCGGACGGCCATAACTTCTGGCTCGTTTAGAGTTACGGGAGCCATAACCTGTCAAAACGAAGACCTCGATGAGTTCACGGCTTTGATAGCTTTCAGCCGTCAACGGATAGATTAATGCCCAAAAAGGGCAACCCGAATCTCAATCGGGTCTCGTAAGTTTTTTACCCTTCGTTTTTTCGACACGTGGATTTTTACGGTAAAATGGGATTACCGTGGCCCGTCTTCGACTTCCCATCGCTGAAGAGTGATGCACCGTGGTACTGTTCCGTTTCAAATCCATGCACGCATTTCTAAAAGTCGTACGACACTGTTTCTCCATTTCGGACGGATGTTTCACCTTGCACCGTGGATGTTGCACCCTGTAGATATCGATTATTCGGACGGCCATAACTTCTGGCTCGTTTAGAGTTACGGGAGCCATAACCTGTCAAAACGAAGGCCTCGATGAGTTCTACGGCTTTGACAGCTTAGCCGTCAACGGATATATTAATCCCCAAAAAGGACAACCCAAAACTCAATCGGGTCTCGTAAGTTTTTTACCCTTCGTTTTTTCGACACGTGGATTTTTACGGTAAAACGGGATTACCGTGGCCCGTCTTCGACTTCCCATCGCTGGAGAGTGGTGCACCATGGTACTGTTCCGTTTCAAATCCATGCACGCATTTCTAAAAGTCATACGGCACTGTTTGGCCATTTCGGACGGATGTTGCACCTTGCACCGTGGATGTTGCACCCTGTAGATATCGATTATTCGGACGGCCATAACTTCTGGCTCGTTTAGAGTTACGGGAGCCATAACCTGTCAAAAAAAAGACCTCGATGAGTTCTACGGCTTTGACAACTTTCAGCCGTCAACGGATAGATTAATGCCCAAAAAGGACAACCCGAATCTCAATCGGGTCTCGTAAGTTTTTTACCCTTCCTTTTTTCGACACGTGGATTTTTACGGTAAAACGGGGTTACGGTGGCTGGTCTTCGATTTACCATCGCTGGAGAGTGGTGCACCATGGTACTGTTCCGTTTCAAATCCATGTACGCATTTCTAAAGGTCGTACGCACTGTTTCGCCATGTCGGACGGATGTTGCACCTTGCACCGTGGATGTTGCACCATGTAGATATCGATTATTCGGACGGCCCTAACTTCTGCTCGTTAAGAGTTACGGGAGCTATAACCTGTCAAAACGAAGGCCTCGATGAGTTCTACGGTTTTGACAGCTATCAGCCTTCAACGGATAGATTAATGCCCAAAAAGGACAACCCGAATCTCAATCGGGTCTCGTAAGTTTTTTACCCTTCGTTTTTTCGACACGTGGATTTTTACGGTAAAACGGGATTACGGTGCCCCATCTTCGACTTCCCATCGCTGAAGAGTGGTGCACCATGGTACAGTTCCATTTCAAATCCATGCACGCATTTCTAAAGGTCGTACGACACTGTTTCGCCATTTCGAACGGATGTTGCACCTTGTACCGTGGATGTTGCACCCTGTAGATATCGATTATTCGAACGGCCATAACTTCTGGCTCGTTTAGAGTTACGGGAGCCATAACCTGTGAAAACGAAGGCCTCGATGAGTTCTACGGCTTTGACAACTTTCAGCCGTCAACGAATAGATTAATGCCCAAAAAAACAACCCGAATCTCAATCGGGTCTCGTAAGTTTTTTACCCTTCGTTTTTTCGACACGTGGATTTTTAACTTTAAAACGGGATTACCGTGGCCCGTCTTCGACTTCCCATCGCTGAAGAGTGATGCACCATGGTACTGTTCCGTTTCAAATCCATGCACGCATTTCTAAAAGTCGTACGGCACTGTTTCTCCATTTCGGACGGATGTTGCACCTTGCACAGTGGATGTTGCACCCTGTAGATATCGATTATTCGGACGGCCATAACTTCTGGCTCGTTTAGAGTTACGGGAGCCATAACCTGTCAAAACGAAGGCCTCGATGAGTTCTGCGGTTTGACAGCTTTCATCCTTCAACGGATAGATTAATACCCAAAAAGGACAACCCGAATCTCAATCGGGTCTTGTAAGTTTTTTACCCTTCGTTTTTTCGACACGTGGATTTTTACGGTAAAACGGGATTACCGTGGCCGGTCTTCGACTTCCCATCGCTGGAGAGTGGGGCACCATGGTACTGTTCCGTTTCAAATCCATGTACGCATTTCTAAAAGTCATACGACACTGTTTCGCCATTTCGGACGGATGTTGCACCTTGCACCGTGGATGTAGCACCCTGTAGATATCGATTATTCGGACGGCCATAACTTCTGGCTCGTTTAGAGTTACATGAGCCATAACCTGTCAAACGAAGGCCTCGCTGAGTTCTATGACTTTGACAGCTTTCAGCCGTCAACGGATAGATTAATGCCCAAAAAGGACAACCCGAATCTCAATCGGGTCTAGTAAGTTTTTTACCCTTCGTTTTTTCGACACGTGGATTTTTACGGTAAAACGGGATTACCGTGGCCCGTCTTTGACTTCCCATCGCTGAAGAGTGGTGCACCATGGTACTGTTCCGTTTCAAATCCATGCACGCATTTCTAAAGGTCGTACGACACTGTTTCGCAATTTTGGACGGATGTTGCACCGTTCACCGTGGATGTTGCACCCTGTAGATATCGATTATTCGGACGGCCATAACTTCTGGCTCGTTTAGAGTTACGGGATCCATAACCTGTCAAAACAAAGGCCTCGATGAGTTCTACGGCTTTGACAACTTAGCCGTCCACGGATATATTAATGCCCAAAAAAACAACCCGAATCTCAATCGGGTCTCGTAAGTTTTTTACCCTTCGTTTTTTCGACACGTGGATTTTTAACTTTAAAACGGGATTACCGTGGCCCGTCTTCGACTTCCCATCGCTGAAGAGTGATGCACCATGGTACTGTTCCGTTTCAAATCCATGCATGCATTTCTAAAAGTCGTACGGCACTGTTTCTCCATTTCGGACGGATGTTGCACCTTGCACAGTGGATGTTGCACCCTGTAGATATCAATTATTCGGACGGCCATAACTTCTGGCTCGTTTAGAGTTACGGGAGCCATAACCTGTCAAAACGAAGGCCTCGATGAGTTTTATGGCTTTGACAGCTTTCAGCCTTCAACGGATATATTAATACCCGTGATGGACAACCCGAATCACAATCGGGTCTCATAAGTTTTTTACCCTTCGTTTTTTCGACACGTGGATTTTTACGGTAAAACGGGATGCCGTGGCCCGTCTTCGACTTCCCATCGTTGGAGAGTGGTGCACTATGGTACTGTTCCGTTTCAAATCCATGAACGTATTTCTAAAAGTCATACGGCACTGTTTCGCCATTTCGGACGGATGTTGCACCTTGCACCGTGGATGTTGCACCCTGTAGATATCGATTATTCGGACGGCCATAACTTCTGGCTCGTTTGTAGTTACGGGAGCCATAACCTGTCAAAACGAAGACCTCGATGAGTTCTACGGCTTTGACAGCTTTCGACCGTCAACGGATAGATTAATGCCCAAAAAGGACAACCCGAATCTCAATCAGGTCTCGTAAGTTTTTTAACCTTCGTTTTTTCGACACGTGGATTTTTACGGTAAAACGGGATTACCGTGGCCCGTCTTCGACTTCCCATCGCTGAAGAGTGATGCACCATGGTAATGTTCTGTTTCAAATCCATGCATGCATTTCTAAAAGTCGTACGACACTGTTTCTCCATTTCGGACGGATGTTGCACCTTGCACCGTGGATGTTGCACCCTGTAGATATCGATTATTCGGACGGCCTTAACTTCTGGCTCGTTTAGAATTACGGGAGCCATAACCTATCAAAACGAAGGCCTCGATGAGTTCTACGGCTTTGTCAGCTTTCAGCCGTCAACGGATAGATTAATGCCCCAAAAGGACAACCCGAATCTCAATCGGGTCTCGTAAGTTTTTTACCCTTCGTTTTTTCGACACGTGGATTTTTACGGTAAAACGGGATTATCGTGGCCCGTCTTCGACTTCCCATCGCTGGAGAGTGGTGCACCATGGTACTGTTCCGTTTCAAATCCATGCACACATTTCTAAAGGTCGTACGACACTGTTTCGCCATTTTGGACGGATGTTGCACCGTTCACCGTGGATGTTGCACCCTGTAGATATCGATTATTCGGACGGCCATAACTTCTGGCTCGTTTAGAGTTACGGGAGCCATAACCTGTCAAACGAAGGCCTCGATGAGTTCTACGGCTTTGACCGCTTTCAGCCGTCAACGGATAGATTAATGCCCAAAAAGGACAACCCGAATCTCAATCGGGTCTCGTAAGTTTTTTACCCTTCGTTTTTTCGACACATGGATTTTTACGGTAAAACGGGATAACCGTGGCCCGTCTTCGACTTCCCATCACTGAAGAGTGGTGCACCATGGTACTGTTCCGTTTCAAATCCAGGCACGCATTTCTAAAGGTCGTACGACACTGTTTCGCCATTTCGGACGGATGTTGCACCTTGCACTGTGGATGTCGCACCCTGTAGATATCGATTATTCGGACGGCCATAAATTCTGGCTCGTTTAGAGTTACGGGAGCCATAACCTGTCAAAACGAAGGCCTCGATGTGTTCTACGGCTTTGACAGCTTTCAGCCTTCAACGGATAGATAATGCCCAAAAAGGACAACCCGAATCTCAATCGGGCCTCGTAAGTTTTTTACCCTTCGTTTTTTCGACACGTGGATTTTTAACTTTAAAACGGGATTACCGTGGCCCGTCTTCGACTTCCCATCGCTGAAGAGTGGTGCACCATGGTACTGTTCCGTTTCAAATCCATGCACGCATTTCTAAAAGTCGTACGGCACTGTTTCTCCATTTCAGACGGATGTTGCACCTTGCACAGTGGATGTTGCACCCTGTAGATATCGATTATTCGGACGGCCATAACTTCTGGCTCGTTCAGAGTTACGGGAGCCATAACCTGTCAAAACGAAGGCCTCGATGAGTTCTACGGCGTTGACAGCTTTCAGCGTTCAACGGATATATTAATACCCAAAAAGGACAACCCGAATCTCAATCGGGTCTCGTAAGTTTTTTTCCCTTCGTTTTTTCGATACGTGGATTTTTACGGTAAAACGAGATTACCGTGGCCCGTCTTCGACTTCCCATCGCTGGAGAGTGGTGCACCATGGTACTGTTCCATTTCAAATCCATGCACGCATTTCTAAAAGTCATACGGCACTGTTTCGCCATTTCGGACGGATGTTGCACCTTGCACCGTGGATGTTGCACCCTGTAGATATCGATTATTCGGACGGCCATAACTTCTGGCTCGTTTAAAGTTACGGGAGCCATAACCTCAAAACGAAGATCTCGATGAGTTCTACAGCTTTGACAGCTTTCAACCATCAACGGATAGATTAATGCCCAAAAAGGACAACCCGAATCTCAATCAGGTCTCGTAAGTTTTTTAACCTTCGTTTTTTCGACACGTGGATTTTAACGGTAAAACGGGATTACCGTGGCCTGTCTTCGACTTCCCATCGCTGGAGAGTGGTGCACCATGGTACTGTTCCGTTTCAAATCCATGCACGCATTTCTAAAGGTCGTACGACACTGTTTCGCCATTTTGGACGGATGTTGCACCTTGCACCGTGGATGTTGCACCCTGTAGATATCGATTATTCGGACGGTCATAACTTCTGGCACGTTTAGAGTTACGGGAGCCATAACTTGTCAAACGAAGGCCTCGATGAGTTCTACGGCTATGACAGCTTTCAGCCGTCAACGGATAGACTAATGCCCAAAAAGGACAACCCGAATCTCAATCGGGTCTCGTAAGTTTTTTACCCTTCGTTTTTTTGACACGTGGATTTTTACGGTAAAACGGGATTACCGTGGCCCGTCTTCGACTTCCCATCGCTGAAGAGTGGTGCACCATGGTACTCTTCCGTTTCAAATCCACGCACGCATTTCTAAAGGTCGTACGACACTGTTTCGCCATTTCGGACGGATGTTGCACCTTGCACCGTGGATGTTGCACCCTGTAGATATCGATTATACGGACGGCCATAACTTCTGGCTCGTTTAGAGTTACGGGAGTCATAACCTGTGAAAACGAAGGCCTCGATGAGTTCTACAGCTTTGACAGCTTTCAGCCGTCAACGAATAGATTAATGCCCAAAAAAACAACCCGAATCTCAATCCGGTCTCGTAAGTTTTTTACCCTTCGTTTTTTCGACACGTGGATTTTTAACTTTAAAATGGGATTACCGTGGCCCGTCTTCGACTTCCCATCGCTGAAGAGTGATGCACCATGGTACTGTTCCGTTTCAAATCCATGCACGCATTTCTAAAAGTCGTACGACACTGTTTCTCCATTTCGGACGGATGTTGCACCTTGCACAGTGGATGTTGCACCCTGTAGATATCGATTATTCGGACGGCCATAACTTCTGGCTCGTTTAGAGTTACGGGAGCCATAACCTATCAAAACGAAGACCTCGATGAGTTCTACGGCTTTGACAGCTTTCAGCCTTCAACGGATATATTAATACCCAAAAAGAGGGTAACCCGAATCTCAATCGGGTCTCGTAAGTTTTTTACCCTTCGTTTTTTCGACACGTGGATTTTTACGGTAAAACGAGATTACCGTGGCCCGTCTTCGATTTTCCATCGCTGGAGAGTGGTGCACCATGGTACTGTTCCGTTTCAAATCCATGCACGCATTTCTAAAAGTCATACGACACTGTTTCGCCATTTCGGACGGATGTTGCACCTTGCACCGTGGATGTTGCACCCTGTAGATATCGATTATTCGGACGGCCATAACTTCTGGCTCGTTTATAGTTACGGGAGCCATAACCTGTCAAAACGAAGATCTCGATCAGTTCTACGGCTTTGATAGCTTTCAACCATCAACGGATAGATTAAGGCCCAAAAAGGACAACCCGAATCTCAATCAGGTCTCGTAAGTTTTTTAACCTTCGTTTTTTCGACACGTGGATTTTTACGGTAAAACGGGATTACCGTGGCCCGTCTTCGACTTCCCATCGCTGGAGAGTGGTGCACCATGGTACTGTTCCGTTTCAAATCCATGCACGCATTTCTAAAGGTCGTACGACACTGTTTCGCCATTTTGGACGGATGTTGCACCTTGCACCGTGGATGTTGCACCCTGTAGATATCGATTATTCGGACGGCCATAACTTCTGGCTCGTTTAGAGTTACGGGAGCCATAACCTGTCAAACGAAGGCCTCGTTGAGTTCTACGGCTTTGACAGCGTTCAGCCGTCAACGGATAGACTAATGCCCAAAAAGGACAACCCGAATCTCAATCGGGTCTCGTAAGTTTTTTACCCTTCGTTTTTTTGACACGTGGATTTTTACGGTAAAACGGGATTACCGTGGCCCGTCTTCGACTTCCCATCGCTGAAGAGTGGTGCACCATGGTACTGTTCCGTTTCAAATCCACGCACGCATTTCTAAAGGTCGTACGACACTGTTTCGCCATTTCGGACGGATGTTGCACCTTGCACCGTGGATGTTGCACCCTGTAGATATCGATTATACGGACGGCCATAACTTCTGGCTCGTTTAGAGTTACGGGAGTCATAACCTGTGAAAACGAAGGCCACGATGAGTTCTACGGCTTTGACCGCTTTCAGCCGTCAACAAATAGATTAATGCCCAAAAAAACAACCCGAATCTCAATTGGGTCTCGTAAGTTTTTTACCCTTCGTTTTTTCGACACGTGGATTTTTAACTTTAAAACGGGATTACCGTGGCCCGTCTTCGACTTCCCATCGCTGAAGAGTGATAAACCATGGTACTGTTCCGTTTCAAATCCATGCAAGCATTTCTAAAAGTCGTACGGCACTGTTTCTCCATTTCGGACGTATTTTGCACCTTGCACAGTGGATGTTGCACCCTGTAGATATCGATTATTCGGACGGCCATAACTTCTGGCTCGTTTAGAGTTACGGGAGCCATAACCTTTCAAAACAAAGGCCTCGATGAGTTCTACGGCTTTGACAGCTTTCAGCCTTCAACGGATATATTAATACCCAAAAAGGACAACCCGAATCTCAATAGGGTCTCGTAAGTTTTTTACCCTTCGTTTTTTCGACACGTGGATTTTTACGGTAAAACGGGATTACCGTGGCCCGTCTTCGACTTTCCATCGCTGGAGAGTGGTGCACCATGGTACTGTTCCGTTTCAAATCCATGCACGCATTTCTAAAAGTCATACGGCACTGTTTCGCCATTTCGGACGGATGTTGCACCTTGCACCGTGGATGTTGCACCCTGTAGATATCGATTATTCGGACGGCCATAACTTCTGGCTCGTTTGTATTTACGGGAGCCATAACCTGTCAAAACGAAGACCTCGATGAGTTCTACGGCTTTGACAGCTTTCAACCGTCAACGGATAGATTAATGCCCAAAAAGGACAACCCGAATCTCAATCAGGTCTCGTAAGTTTTTTAACCTTCGTTTTTTCGACACGTGGATTTTTACGGTAAAACGGGATTACCGTGGCCCGTCTTCGACTTCCCATCGCTGAAGAGTGATGCACCATGGTACTGTTCTGTTTCAAATCCATGCACGCATTTCTAAAAGTCGTACGACACTGTTTCTCCATTTCGGACGGATGTTGCACCTTGCACCGTGGATGTTGCACCCTGTAGATATCGATTATTCGGACGGCCATAACTTCTGGCTCGTTTAGAATTACGGGAGCCATAACCTATCAAAACGAAGACCTCGATGAGTTCTACGGCTTTGTCAGCTTTCAGCCGTCAATAGATAGATTAATGCCCAAAAAGGACAAACCGAATCTCAACCGGGTCTCGTAAGTTTTTTACCCTTCCTTTTTTCGACACGCGGATTTTTACGGTAAAACGGGATTATCGTGGCCCGTCTTCGACTTCCCATCGCTGGAGAGTGGTGCACCATGGTACTGTTCCGTTTCAAATCCATGCACGCTTTTCTAAAGGTCGTACGACACTGTTTCGCCATTTCGGACGGATGTTGCACCTTGCACCGTGGATGTAGCACCCTGTAGATATCGATTATTCGGACGGCCATAACTTCTGGCTCGTTTAGAGTTACAGGAGCCATAACCTGTCAAACGACGGCCTCGCTGAGTTCTATGACTTTGACAGCTTTCAGCCGTCAACGGATAGATTAATGCCCAAAAAGGACAACCCGAATCTCAATCGGGTCTAGTAAGTTTTTTACCCTTCGTTTTTTCGACACGTGGATTTTTACGGTAAAACGGGATTACCGTGGCCCGTCTTTGACTTCCCATCGCTGAAGAGTGGTGCACCATGGTACTGTTCCGTTTCAAATCCATGCACGCATTTCTAAAGGTCGTACGACACTGTTTCGCAATTTTGGACGGATGTTGCACCGTTCACCGTGGATGTTGCACCCTGTAGATATCGATTATTCGGACGGCCATAACTTCTGGCTCGTTTAGAGTTACGGGATCCATAACCTGTCAAAACAAAGGCCTCGATGAGTTCTACGGCTTTGACAGCTTAGCCGTCCATGGATATATTAATGCCCAAAAAAACAACCCGAATCTCAATCGGGTCTCGTAAGTTTTTTACCCTTCGTTTTTTCGACACGTGGATTTTTAACTTTAAAACGGGATTACCGTGGCCCGTCTTCGACTTCCCATCGCTGAAGAGTGATGCACCATGGTACTGTTCCGTTTCAAATCCATGCATGCATTTCTAAAAGTCGTACGGCACTGTTTCTCCATTTCGGACGGATGTTGCACCTTGCACAGTGGATGTTGCACCCTGTAGATATCAATTATTCGGACGGCCATAACTTCTGGCTCGTTTAGAGTTACGGGAGCCATAACCTGTCAAAACGAAGGCCTCGATGAGTTTTATGGCTTTGACAGCTTTCATCCTTCAACGGATATATTAATACCCATGAAGGACAACCCGAATCTCAATCGGGTCTCATAAGTTTTTTACCCTTCGTTTTTTCGACACGTGGATTTTTACGGTAAAACGGGATGCCGTGGCCCGTCTTCGACTTCCCATCGTTGGAGAGTGGTGCACTATGGTACTGTTCCGTTTCAAATCCATCAACGTATTTCTAAAAGTCATACGGCACTGTTTCGCCATTTCGGACGGATGTTGCACCTTGCACCGTGGATGTTGCACCCTGTAGATATCGATTATTCGGACGGCCATAACTTCTGGCTCGTTTGTAGTTACGGGAGCCATAACCTGTCAAAACGAAGACCTCGATGAGTTCTACGGCTTTGACAGCTTTCGACCGTCAACGGATAGATTAATGCCCAAAAAGGACAACCCGAATCTCAATCAGGTCTCGTAAGTTTTTTAACCTTCGTTTTTTCGACACGTGGATTTTTACGGTAAAACGGGATTACCGTGGCCCGTCTTCGACTTCCCATCGCTGAAGAGTGATGCACCATGGTAATGTTCTGTTGCAAATCCATGCATGCATTTCTAAAAGTCGTACGACACTGTTTCTCCATTTCGGACGGATGTTGCACCTTGCACCGTGGATGTTGCACCCTGTAGATATCGATTATTCGGACGGCCTTAACTTCTGGCTCGTTTAGAATTACGGGAGCCATAACCTATCAAAACGAAGGCCTCGATGAGTTCTACGGCTTTGTCAGCTTTCAGCCGTCAACGGATAGATTAATGCCCCAAAAGGACAACCCGAATCTCAATCGGGTCTCGTAAGTTTTTTACCCTTCGTTTTTTCGACACGTGGATTTTTACGGTAAAACGGGATTATCGTGGCCCGTCTTCGACTTCCCATCGCTGGAGAGTGGTGCACCATGGTACTGTTCCGTTTCAAATCCATGCACACATTTCTAAAGGTCGTACGACACTGTTTCGCCATTTTGGACGGATGTTGCACCGTTCACCGTGGATGTTGCACCCTGTAGATATCGATTATTCGGACGGCCATAACTTCTGGCTCGTTTAGAGTTACGGGAGCCATAACCTGTCAAACGAAGGCCTCGATGAGTTCTACGGCTTTGACCGCTTTCAGCCGTCAACGGATAGATTAATGCCCAAAAAGGACAACCCGAATCTCAATCGGGTCTTGTAAGTTTTTTACCCTTCGTTTTTTCGACACATGGATTTTTACGGTAAAACGGGATAACCGTGGCCCGTCTTCGACTTCCCATCACTGAAGAGTGGTGCACCATGGTACTGTTCCGTTTCAAATCCAGGCACGCATTTCTAAAGGTCGTACGACACTGTTTCGCCATTTCGGACGGATGTTGCACCTTGCACCGTGGATGTCGCACCCTGTAGATATCGATTATTCGGACGGCCATAAATTCTGGCTCGTTTAGAGTTACGGGAGCCATAACCTGTCAAAACGAAGGCCTCGATGTGTTCTACGGCTTTGATAGCTTTCAGCCTTCAACGGATAGATAATGCCCAAAAAGGACAACCCGAATCTCAATCGGGCCTCGTAAGTTTTTTACCCTTTGTTTTTTCGACACGTGGATTTTTAACTTTAAAACGGGATTACCGTGGCCCGTCTTCGACTTCCCATCGCTGAAGAGTGGTGCACCATGGTACTGTTCCGTTTCAAATCCATGCACGCATTTCTAAAAGTCGTACGGCACTGTTTCTCCATTTCAGACGGATGTTGCACCTTGCACAGTGGATGTTGCACCCTGTAGATATCGATTATTCGGACGGCCATAACTTCTGGCTCGTTCAGAGTTACGGGAGCCATAACCTGTCAAAACGAAGGCCTCGATGAGTTCTACGGCGTTGACAGCTTTCAGCGTTCAACGGATATATTAATACCCAAAAAGGACAACCCGAATCTCAATCGGGTCTCGTAAGTTTTTTACCCTTCGTTTTTTCGATACGTGGATTTTTACGGTAAAACGAGATTACCGTGGCCCGTCTTCGACTTCCCATCGCTGGAGAGTGGTGCACCATGGTACTGTTCCATTTCAAATCCATGCACGCATTTCTAAAAGTCATACGGCACTGTTTCGCCATTTCGGACGGATGTTGCACCTTGCACCATGGATGTTGCACCCTGTAGATATCGATTATTCGGACGGCCATAACTTCTGGCTCGTTTATAGTTACGGGAGCCATAACCTCAAAACGAAGATCTCGATGAGTTCTACGGCTTTGACAGCTTTCAACCATCAACGGATAGATTAATGCCCAAAAAGGACAACCCGAATCTCAATCAGGTCTCGTAAGTTTTTTAACCTTCGTTTTTTCGACACGTGGATTTTTACGGTAAAACGGGATTACCGTGGCCTGTCTTCGACTTCCCATCGCTGGAGAGTGGTGCACCATGGTACTGTTCCGTTTCAAATCCATGCACGCATTTCTAAAGGTCGTACGACACTGTTTCGCCATTTTGGACGGATGTTGCACCTTGCACCGTGGATGTTGCACCCTGTAGATATCGATTATTCGGACGGCCATAACTTCTGGCACGTTTAGAGTTACGGGAGCCATAACCTGTCAAACGAAGGCCTCGATGAGTTCTACGGCTATGACAGCTTTCAGCCGTCAACGGATAGACTAATGCCCAAAAAGGACAACCCGAATCTCAATCGGGTCTCGTAAGTTTTTTACCCTTCGTTTTTTTGACACGTGGATTTTTACGGTAAAACGGGATTACCGTGGCCCGTCTTCGACTTCCCATCGCTGAAGAGTGGTGCACCATGGTACTCTTCCGTTTCAAATCCACGCACGCATTTCTAAAGGTCGTACGACACTGTTTCGCCATTTCGGACGGATGTTGCACCTTGCACCGTGGATGTTGCACCCTGTAGATATCGATTATACGGACGGCCATAACTTCTGGCTCGTTTAGAGTTACGGGAGTCATAACCTGTAAAAACGAAGGCCTCGATGAGTTCTACAGCTTTGACAGCTTTCAGCCGTCAACGAATAGATTAATGCCCAAAAAAACAACCCGAATCTCAATCCGGTCTCGTAAGTTTTTTACCCTTCGTTTTTTCGACACGTGGATTTTTAACTTTAAAATGGGATTACCGTGGCCCGTCTTCGACTTCCCATCGCTGAAGAGTGATGCACCATGGTACTGTTCCGTTTCAAATCCATGCACGCATTTCTAAAAGTCGTACGACACTGTTTCTCCATTTCGGACGGATGTTGCACCTTGCACAGTGGATGTTGCACCCTGTAGATATCGATTATTCGGACGGCCATAACTTCTGGCTCGTTTAGAGTTACGGGAGCCATAACCTATCAAAACGAAGACCTCGATGAGTTCTACGGCTTTGACAGCTTTCAGCCTTCAACGGATATATTAATACCCAAAAAGAGGGTAACCCGAATCTCAATCGGGTCTCGTAAGTTTTTTACCCTTCGTTTTTTCGACACGTGGATTTTTACGGTAAAACGAGATTACCGTGGCCCGTCTTCGATTTTCCATCGCTGGAGAGTGGTGCACCATGGTACTGTTCCGTTTCAAATCCATGCACGCATTTCTAAAAGTCATACGACACTGTTTCGCCATTTCGGACGGATGTTGCACCTTGCACCGTGGATGTTGCACCCTGTAGATATCGTTTATTCGGACGGCCATAACTTCTGGCTCGTTTATAGTTACGGGAGCCATAACCTGTCAAAACGAAGATCTCGATCAGTTCTACGGCTTTGATAGCTTTCAACCATCAACGGATAGATTAAGGCCCAAAAAGGACAACCGGAATCTCAATCAGGTCTCGTAAGTTTTTTAACCTTCGTTTTTTCGACACGTGGATTTTTACGGTAAAACGGGATTACCGTGGCCCGTCTTCGACTTCCCATCGCTGGAGAGTGGTGCACCATGGTACTGTTCCGTTTCAAATCCATGCACGCATTTCTAAAGGTCGTACGACACTGTTTCGCCATTTTGGACGGATGTTGCACCTTGCACCGTGGATGTTGCACCCTGTAGATATCGATTATTCGGACGGCCATAACTTCTGGCTCGTTTAGAGTTACGGGAGCCATAACCTGTCAAACGAAGGCCTCGTTGAGTTCTACGGCTTTGACAGCGTTCAGCCGTCAACAGATAGACTAATGCCCAAAAAGGACAACCCGAATCTCAATCGGGTCTCGTAAGTTTTTTACCCTTCGTTTTTTTGACACGTGGATTTTTACGGTAAAACGGGATTACCGTGGCCCGTCTTCGACTTCCCATCGCTGAAGAGTGGTGCACCATGGTACTGTTCCGTTTCAAATCCACGCACGCATTTCTAAAGGTCGTACGACACTGTTTCGCCATTTCGGACGGATGTTGCACCTTGCACCGTGGATGTTGCACCCTGTAGATATCGATTATACGGACGACCATAACTTCTGGCTCGTTTAGAGTTACGGGAGTCATAACCTGTGAAAACGAAGGCCACGATGAGTTCTACGGCTTTGACCGCTTTCAGCCGTCAACAAATAGATTAATGCCCAAAAAAACAACCCGAATCTCAATTGGGTCTCGTAAGTTTTTTACCCTTCGTTTTTTCGACACGTGGATTTTTAACTTTAAAACGGGATTACCGTGGCCCGTCTTCGACTTCCCATCGCTGAAGAGTGATAAACCATGGTACTGTTCCGTTTCAAATCCATGCAAGCATTTCTAAAAGTCGTACGGCACTGTTTCTCCATTTCGGACGTATTTTGCACCTTGCACAGTGGATGTTGCACCCTGTAGATATCGATTATTCGGACGGCCATAACTTCTGGCTCGTTTAGAGTTACGGGAGCCATAACCTTTCAAAACAAAGGCCTCGATGAGTTCTACGGCTTTGACAGCTTTCAGCCTTCAACGGATATATTAATACCCAAAAAGGACAACCCGAATCTCAATAGGGTCTCGTAAGTTTTTTACCCTTCGTTTTTTCGACACGTGGATTTTTACGGTAAAACGGGATTACCGTGGCCCGTCTTCGACTTTCCATCGCTGGAGAGTGGTGCACCATGGTACTGTTCCGTTTCAAATCCATGCACGCATTTCTAAAAGTCATACGGCACTGTTTCGCCATTTCGGACGGATGTTGCACCTTGCACCGTGGATGTTGCACCCTGTAGATATCGATTATTCGGACGGCCATAACTTCTGGCTCGTTTGTATTTACGGGAGCCATAACCTGTCAAAACGAAGACCTCGATGAGTTCTACGGCTTTGACAGCTTTCAACCGTCAACGGATAGATTAATGCCCAAAAAGGACAACCCGAATCTCAATCAGGTCTCGTAAGTTTTTTAACCTTCGTTTTTTCGACACGTGGATTTTTACGGTAAAACGGGATTACCGTGGCCCGTCTTCGACTTCCCATCGCTGAAGAGTGATGCACCATGGTACTGTTCTGTTTCAAATCCATGCACGCATTTCTAAAAGTCGTACGACACTGTTTCTCCATTTCGGACGGATGTTGCACCTTGCACCGTGGATGTTGCACCCTGTAGATATCGATTATTCGGACGGCCATAACTTCTGGCTCGTTTAGAATTACGGGAGCCATAACCTATCAAAACGAAGACCTCGATGAGTTCTACGGCTTTGTCAGCTTTCAGCCGTCAATAGATAGATTAATGCCCAAAAAGGACAAACCGAATCTCAACCGGGTCTCGTAAGTTTTTTACCCTTCCTTTTTTCGACACGCGGATTTTTACGGTAAAACGGGATTATCGTGGCCCGTCTTCGACTTCCCATCGCTGGAGAGTGGTGCACCATGGTACTGTTCCGTTTCAAATCCATGCACGCTTTTCTAAAGGTCGTACGACACTGTTTCGCCATTTTAGACGGATGTTGCACCTTGCACCGTGGATGTTGCACCCTGTAGATATCGATTATTCGGACGGCCATAACTTCTGGCTCGTTTAGAGTTACGGGAGCCATAACCTGTCAAACGAAGGCCTCGATGAGTTCTACGGCTTTGATAACTTTCAGCCGTCAACGGATAGATTAATGCCCAAAAAGGACAACCCGAATCTCAATTGGGTCTCGTAAGTTTTTTACCCTTCGTTTTTTCGACACGTGGATTTTTACGGTAAAACGGGATTACCGTGGCCCGTCTTCGACTTTCCATCACTGAAGAGTGGTGCACCATGGTACTGTTCCGTTTCAAATCCAGGCACGCATTTCTAAAGGTCGTACGACACTGTTTCGCCATTTCGGACGGATGTTGCACCTTGCACCGTGGATGTTGCACCCTGTAGATATCGATTATTCGGACGGCCATAAATTCTGGCTCGTTTAGAGTTACGGGAGCCATAACCTGTGAAAACGAAGGCCTCGATGAGTTCTACGGCTTTGACGGCTTTCAGCCGTCAACGAATAGATTAATGCCCAAAAAAACAACCCGAATCTCAATCGGGTCTCGTAAGTTTTTTACCCTTCGTTTTTTCGACACGTGGATTTTTAACTTTAAAACGGGATTACCGTGGCCCGTCTTCGACTTCCCATCGCTGAAGAGTGATGCACCATGGTACTGTTCCGTTTCAAATCTATGCACGCATTTCTAAAAGTCGTACGGCACTGTTTCTCCATTTCGGACGGATGTTGCACCTTGCACAGTGGATGTTGCACCCTGTAGATATCGATTATTCGGACGGCCATAACTTCTAGCTCGTTTAGAGTTACGGGAGCCATAACCTGTCAAAACGAAGGCCTCGATGAGTTCTACGGCTTTGACAGCTTTCAGCCTTCAACAAATATATTAATACCCAAAAAGGACAACCCGAATCTCAATCGGGTCTCGTAAGTTTTTTACCCTTCGTTTTTTCGACACGTGGATTTTTACGGTAAAACGGGATTACCGTGGCCCGTCTTCGACTTTCCATCGCTGGAGAGTGGTGCACCATGGTACTGTTCCGTTTCAAATCCATGCACGCATTTCTAAAAGTCATACGGCACTGTTTCGCCATTTCGGACGGATGTTGCACCTTGCACCGTGGATGTTGCACCCTGTAGATATCGATTATTCGGACGGCCATAACTTCTGGCTCGTTTGTATTTACGGGAGCCATAACCTATCAAAACGAAGACCTCGATGAGTTCTACGACTTTGACAGCTTTCAATCGTCAACGGATAGATTAATGCCCAAAAAGGACAACCCGAATCTCAATCAGGTCTCGTAAGTTTTTTAACCTTCGTTTTTTCGACACGTGGATTTTTACGGTAAAACGGGATTACCGTGGCCCGTCTTCGACTTCCCATCGCTGAAGAGTGATGCACCATGGTACTGTTCTGTTTCAAATCCAGGCACGCATTTCTAAAGGTCGTACGACACTGTTTCGCCATTTCGGACGGATGTTGCACCTTGCACCGTGGATGTTGCACCCTGTAGATATCGATTATTCGGACGGCCATAAATTCTGGCTCGTTTAGAGTTACGGGAGCCATAACCTGTGAAAACGAAGGCCTCGATGAGTTCTACGGCTTTGACAGCTTTCAGCCGTCAACGAATAGATTAATGCCCAAAAAAACAACCCGAATCTCAATCGTGTCTCGTAAGTTTTTTACCCTTCGTTTTTTCGACACGTGGATTTTTAACTTTAAAACGGGATTACCGTGGCCCGTCTTCGACTTTCCATCGCTGAAGAGTGATGTACCATGGTACTGTTCCGTTTCAAATCTATGCACGCATTTCTAAAAGTCGTACGGCACTGTTTCTCCATTTCGGACGGATGTTGCACCTTGCACAGTGGATGTTGCACCCTGTAGATATCGATTATTCGGACGGCCATAACTTCTGGCTCGTTTAGAGTTACGGGAGCCATAACCTTTCAAAACAAAGGCCTTGATGAGTTCTATGGCTTTGACAGCTTTCAGCCTTCAACGGATATATTAATACCCAAAAAGGACGACCCGAATCTCAATAGGGTCTCGTAAGTTTTTTACCCTTCGTTTTTTCGACACGTGGATTTTTACGGTAAAACGGGATTACCGTGGCCCGTCTTCGACTTTCCATCGCTGGAGAGTGGTGCACCATGGTACTGTTCCGTTTCAAATCCATGCACGCATTTCTAAAGGTCGTACGACACTGTTTCGCCATTTTGGACGGATGTTGCACCTTGCACCGTGGATGTTGCACCCTGTAGATATCGATTATTCGGACGGCCATAACTTCTGGCACGTTTAGAGTTACGGGAGCCATAACCTGTCAAACGAAGGCCTCGATGAGTTCTACGGCTATGACAGCTTTCAGCCGTCAACGGATAGACTAATGCCCAAAAAGGACAACCCGAATCTCAATCGGGTCTCGTAAGTTTTTTACCCTTCGTTTTTTTGACACGTGGATTTTTACGGTAAAACGGGATTACCGTGGCCCGTCTTCGACTTCCCATCGCTGAAGAGTGGTGCACCATGGTACTCTTCCGTTTCAAATCCACGCACGCATTTCTAAAGGTCGTACGACACTGTTTCGCCATTTCGGACGGATGTTGCACCTTGCACCGTGGATGTTGCACCCTGTAGATATCGATTATACGGACGGCCATAACTTCTGGCTCGTTTAGAGTTACGGGAGTCATAACCTGTGAAAACGAAGGCCTCGATGAGTTCTACAGCTTTGACAGCTTTCAGCCGTCAACGAATAGATTAATGCCCAAAAAAACAACCCGAATCTCAATCCGGTCTCGTAAGTTTTTTACCCTTCGTTTTTTCGACACGTGGATTTTTAACTTTAAAATGGGATTACCGTGGCCCGTCTTCGACTTCCCATCGCTGAAGAGTGATGCACCATGGTACTGTTCCGTTTCAAATCCATGCACGCATTTCTAAAAGTCGTACGACACTGTTTCTCCATTTCGGACGGATGTTGCACCTTGCACAGTGGATGTTGCACCCTGTAGATATCGATTATTCGGACGGCCATAACTTCTGGCTCGTTTAGAGTTACGGGAGCCATAACCTATCAAAACGAAGACCTCGATGAGTTCTACGGCTTTGACAGCTTTCAGCCTTCAACGGATATATTAATACCCAAAAAGTGGGTAACCCGAATCTCAATCGGGTCTCGTAAGTTTTTTACCCTTCGTTTTTTCGACACGTGGATTTTTACGGTAAAACGAGATTACCGTGGCCCGTCTTCGATTTTCCATCGCTGGAGAGTGGTGCACCATGGTACTGTTCCGTTTCAAATCCATGCACGCATTTCTAAAAGTCATACGACACTGTTTCGCCATTTCGGACGGATGTTGCACCTTGCACCGTGGATGTTGCACCCTGTAGATATCGTTTATTCGGACGGCCATAACTTCTGGCTCGTTTATAGTTACGGGAGCCATAACCTGTCAAAACGAAGATCTCGATCAGTTCTACGGCTTTGATAGCTTTCAACCATCAACGGATAGATTAAGGCCCAAAAAGGACAACCCGAATCTCAATCAGGTCTCGTAAGTTTTTTAACCTTCGTTTTTTCGACACGTGGATTTTTACGGTAAAACTGGATTACCGTGGCCCGTCTTCGACTTCCCATCGCTGGAGAGTGGTGCACCATGGTACTGTTCCGTTTCAAATCCATGCACGCATTTCTAAAGGTCGTACGACACTGTTTCGCCATTTTGGACGGATGTTGCACCTTGCACCGTGGATGTTGCACCCTGTAGATATCGATTATTCGGACGGCCATAACTTCTGGCTCGTTTAGAGTTACGGGAGCCATAACCTGTCAAACGAAGGCCTCGTTGAGTTCTACGGCTTTGACAGCGTTCAGCCGTCAACGGATAGACTAATGCCCAAAAAGGACAACCCGAATCTCAATCGGGTCTCGTAAGTTTTTTACCCTTCGTTTTTTTGACACGTGGATTTTTACGGTAAAACGGGATTACCGTGGCCCGTCTTCGACTTCCCATCGCTGAAGAGTGGTGCACCATGGTACTGTTCCGTTTCAAATCCACGCACGCATTTCTAAAGGTCGTACGACACTGTTTCGCCATTTCGGACGGATGTTGCACCTTGCACCGTGGATGTTGCACCCTGTAGATATCGATTATACGGACGGCCATAACTTCTGGCTCGTTTAGAGTTACGGGAGTCATAACCTGTGAAAACGAAGGCCACGATGAGTTCTACGGCTTTGACCGCTTTCAGCCGTCAACAAATAGATTAATGCCCAAAAAAACAACCCGAATCTCAATTGGGTCTCGTAAGTTTTTTACCCTTCGTTTTTTCGACACGTGGATTTTTAACTTTAAAACGGGATTACCGTGGCCCGTCTTCGACTTCCCATCGCTGAAGAGTGATAAACCATGGTACTGTTCCGTTTCAAATCCATGCAAGCATTTCTAAAAGTCGTACGGCACTGTTTCTCCATTTCGGACGTATTTTGCACCTTGCACAGTGGATGTTGCACCCTGTAGATATCGATTATTCGGACGGCCATAACTTCTGGCTCGTTTAGAGTTACGGGAGCCATAACCTTTCAAAACAAAGGCCTCGATGAGTTCTACGGCTTTGACAGCTTTCAGCCTTCAACGGATATATTAATACCCAAAAAGGACAACCCGAATCTCAATAGGGTCTCGTAAGTTTTTTTCCCTTCGTTTTTTCGACACGTGGATTTTTACGGTAAAACGGGATTACCGTGGCCCGTCTTCGACTTTCCATCGCTGGAGAGTGGTGCACCATGGTACTGTTCCGTTTCAAATCCATGCACGCATTTCTAAAAGTCATACGGCACTGTTTCGCCATTTCGGACGGATGTTGCACCTTGCACCGTGGATGTTGCACCCTGTAGATATCGATTATTCGGACGGCCATAACTTCTGGCTCGTTTGTATTTACGGGAGCCATAACCTGTCAAAACGAAGACCTCGATGAGTTCTACGGCTTTGACAGCTTTCAACCGTCAACGGATAGATTAATGCCCAAAAAGGACAACCCGAATCTCAATCAGGTCTCGTAAGTTTTTAACCTTCGTTTTTTCGACACGTGGATTTTTACGGTAAAACGGGATTACCGTGGCCCGTCTTCGACTTCCCATCGCTGAAGAGTGATGCACCATGGTACTGTTCTGTTTCAAATCCATGCACGCATTTCTAAAAGTCGTACGACACTGTTTCTCCATTTCGGACGGATGTTGCACCTTGCACCGTGGATGTTGCACCCTGTAGATATCGATTATTCGGACGGCCATAACTTCTGGCTCGTTTAGAATTACGGGAGCCATAACCTATCAAAACGAAGACCTCGATGAGTTCTACGGCTTTGTCAGCTTTCAGCCGTCAATAGATAGATTAATGCCCAAAAAGGACAAACCGAATCTCAACCGGGTCTCGTAAGTTTTTTACCCTTCCTTTTTTCGACACGCGGATTTTTACGGTAAAACGGGATTATCGTGGCCCGTCTTCGACTTCCCATCGCTGGAGAGTGGTGCACCATGGTACTGTTCCGTTTCAAATCCATGCACGCTTTTCTAAAGGTCGTACGACACTGTTTCGCCATTTTAGACGGATGTTGCACCTTGCACCGTGGATGTTGCACCCTGTAGATATCGATTATTCGGACGGCCATAACTTCTGGCTCGTTTAGAGTTACGGGAGCCATAACCTGTCAAACGAAGGCCTCGATGAGTTCTACGGCTTTGATAACTTTCAGCCGTCAACGGATAGATTAATGCCCAAAAAGGACAACCCGAATCTCAATTGGGTCTCGTAAGTTTTTTACCCTTCGTTTTTTCGACACGTGGATTTTTACTGTAAAACGGGATTACCGTGGCCCGTCTTCGACTTTCCATCACTGAAGAGTGGTGCACCATGGTACTGTTCCGTTTCAAATCCAGGCACGCATTTCTAAAGGTCGTACGACACTGTTTCGCCATTTCGGACGGATGTTGCACCTTGCACCGTGGATGTTGCACCCTGTAGATATCGATTATTCGGACGGCCATAAATTCTGGCTCGTTTAGAGTTACGGGAGCCATAACCTGTGAAAACGAAGGCCTCGATGAGTTCTACGGCTTTGACAGCTTTCAGCCGTCAACGAATAGATTAATGCCCAAAAAAACAACCCGAATCTCAATCGGGTCTCGTAAGTTTTTTACCCTTCGTTTTTTCGACACGTGGATTTTTAACTTTAAAACGGGATTACCGTGGCCCGTCTTCGACTTCCCATCGCTGAAGAGTGATGCACCATGGTACTGTTCCGTTTCAAATCTATGCACGCATTTCTAAAAGTCGTACGGCACTGTTTCTCCATTTCGGACGGATGTTGCACCTTGCACAGTGGATGTTGCACCCTGTAGATATCGATTATTCGGACGGCCATAACTTCTAGCTCGTTTAGAGTTACGGGAGCCATAACTTGTAAAAACGAAGGCCTCGATGAGTTCTACGGCTTTGACAGCTTTCAGCCTTCAACAGATATATTAATACCCAAAAAGGACAACCCGAATCTCAATCGGGTCTCGTAAGTTTTTTACCCTTCGTTTTTTCGACACGTGGATTTTTACGGTAAAACGGGATTACCGTGGCCCGTCTTCGACTTTCCATCGCTGGAGAGTGGTGCACCATGGTACTGTTCCGTTTCAAATCCATGCACGCATTTCTAAAAGTCATACGGCACTGTTTCGCCATTTCGGACGGATGTTGCACCTTGCACCGTGGATGTTGCACCCTGTAGATATCGATTATTCGGACGGCCATAACTTCTGGCTCGTTTGTATTTACGGGAGCCATAACCTATCAAAACGAAGACCTCGATGAGTTCTACGACTTTGACAGCTTTCAACCGTCAACGGATAGATTAATGCCCAAAAAGGACAACCCGAATCTCAATCAGCTCTCGTAAGTTTTTTAACCTTCGTTTTTTCGACACGTGGATTTTTACGGTAAAACGGGATTACCGTGGCCCGTCTTCGACTTCCCATCGCTGAAGAGTGATGCACCATGGTACTGTTCTGTTTCAAATCCAGGCACGCATTTCTAAAGGTCGTACGACACTGTTTCGCCATTTCGGACGGATGTTGCACCTTGCACCGTGGATGTTGCACCCTGTAGATATCGATTATTCGGACGGCCATAAATTCTGGCTCGTTTAGAGTTACGGGAGCCATAACCTGTGAAAACGAAGGCCTCGATGAGTTCTACGGCTTTGACAGCTTTCAGCCGTCAACGAATAGATTAATGCCCAAAAAAACAACCCGAATCTCAATCGTGTCTCGTAAGTTTTTTACCCTTCGTTTTTTCGACACGTGGATTTTTAACTTTAAAACGGGATTACCGTGGCCCGTCTTCGACTTTCCATCGCTGAAGAGTGATGTACCATGGTACTGTTCCGTTTCAAATCTATGCACGCATTTCTAAAAGTCGTACGGCACTGTTTCTCCATTTCGGACGGATGTTGCACCTTGCACAGTGGATGTTGCACCCTGTAGATATCGATTATTCGGACGGCCATAACTTCTGGCTCGTTTAGAGTTACGGGAGCCATAACCTTTCAAAACAAAGGCCTCGATGAGTTCTATGGCTTTGACAGCTTTCAGCCTTCAACGGATATATTAATACCCAAAAAGGACGACCCGAATCTCAATAGGGTCTCGTAAGTTTTTTACCCTTCGTTTTTTCGACACGTGGATTTTTACGGTAAAACGGGATTACCGTGGCCCGTCTTCGACTTTCCATCGCTGGAGAGTGGTGCACCATGGTACTGTTCCGTTTCAAATCCATGCACGCATTTCTAAAAGTCATACGGCACTGTTTCGCCATTTCGGACGGATGTTGCACCTTGCACCGTGGATGTTGCACCCTGTAGATATCGATTATTCGGACGGCCATAACTTCTGGCTCGTTTGTATTTACGGGAGCCATAACCTGTCAAAACGAAGACCTCGATGAGTTCTACGGCTTTGACAGCTTTCAACCGTCAACGGATAGATTAATGCCCAAAAAGGACAACCCGAATCTCAATCCGGTCTCATAAGTTTTTTAACCTTCGTTTTTTCGACACGTGGATTTTTACGGTAAAACGGGATTACCGTGGCCCGTCTTCGACTTCCCATCGCTGAAGAGTGATGCACCATGGTACTGTTCTGTTTCAAATCCATGCACGCATTTCTAAAAGTCGTACGACACTGTTTCTCCATTGCGGACGGATGTTGCACCTTGCACCGTGGATGTTGCACCCTGTAGATATCGATTATTCGGACGGCCATAACTTCTGGCTCGTTTAGAATTACGGGAGCCATAACCTATCAAAACGAAGGCCTCGATGAGTTCAACGGCTTTGTCAGCTTTCAGCCATCAACGGATAGATTAATGCCCAAAAAGGACAAACCGAATCTCAACCGGGTCTCGTAAGTTTTTTACCCTACGTTTTTTCGACACGTGGATTTTTACGGTAAAACGGGATTATCGTGGCCCGTCTTCGACTTCCCATCGCTGGAGAGTGGTGCACCATGGTACTGTTCCGTTTCAAATCCATGCACGCTTTTCTAAAGGTCGTACGACACTGTTTCGCCATTTTGGACGGATGTTGCACCTTGCACCGTGGATGTTGCACCCTGTAGATATCGATTATTCGGACGGCCATAACTTCTGGCTCGTTTAGAGTTACGGGAGCCATAACCTGTCAAACGAAGGCCTCGATGAGTTCTACGGCTTTGACAACTTTCAGCCGTCAACGGATAGATTAATGCCCAAAAAGGACAACCCGAATCTCAATTGGGTCTCGTAAGTTTTTTACCCTTCGTTTTTTCGACACGTGGATTTTTACGGTAAAACGGGATTACCGTGGCCCGTCTTCGACTTCCCATCACTGAAGAGTGGTGCACCATGGTACTGTTCCGTTTCAAATCCAGGCACGCATTTCTAAAGGTCGTACGACACTGTTTCGCCATTTCGGACGGATGTTGCACCTTGCACCGTGGATGTTGCACCCTGTATATATCGATTATTCGGACGGCCATAAATTCTGGCTCGTTTAGAGTTACGGGAGCCATAATCTGTGAAAACGAAGGCCTCGATGAGTTCTACGGCTTTGACAGCTTTCAGCCGTCAACGAATAGATTAATGCCCAAAAAAACAACCCGAATCTCAATCGGGTCTCGTAAGTTTTTTACCCTTCGTTTTTTCGACACGTGGATTTTTAACTTTAAAACGGGATTACCGTGGCCCGTCTTCGACTTCCCATCGCTGAAGAGTGATGCACCATGGTACTGTTCCGTTTCAAATCTATGCACGCATTTCTAAAAGTCGTACGGCACTGTTTCTCCATTTCGGACGGATGTTGCACCTTGCACAGTGGATGTTGCACCCTGTAGATATCGATTATTCGGACGGCCATAACTTCTAGCTCGTTTAGAGTTACGGGAGCCATAACCTGTCAAAACGAAGGCCTCGATGAGTTCTACGGCTTTGACAGCTTTCAGCCTTCAACGGATATTTTAATACCCAAAAAGGACAACCCGAATCTCAATCGGGTCTCGTAAGTTTTTTACCCTTCGTTTTTTCGACACGTGGATTTTTACGGTAAAACGGGATTACCGTGGCCCGTCTTCGACTTCCCATCGCTGGAGAGTGGTGCACCATGGTACTGTTCCGTTTCAAATCCATGCACGCATTTCTAAAAGTCGTACGGCACTGTTTCGCCATTTCGGACGGATGTTGCACCTTGCACCATGGATGTTGCACCCTGTAGATATCGATTATTCGGACGGCCATAACTTCTGGCTCGTTTATAGTTACGGGAGCCATAACCTGTCAAAACGAAGACCTCGATGAGTTCTACGGCTTTGACAGCTTTCAACCATCAACGGATAGATTAATGCCCAAAAAGGACAACTCGAATCTCAATCAGGTCTCGTCAGTTTTTTAACCTTCGTTTTTTCGACACGTGGATTTTTACGGTAAAACGGGATTACCGTGGCCCGTCTTCGACTTCCCATCGCTGAAGAGTGATGCACCATGGTACTGTTCCGTTTCAATTCCATGCACGCATTTCTAAAGGTCGTACGACACTGTTTCGCCATTTTGGACGGATGTTGCACCCTGTAGATATCGATTATTCGGACGGCCATAACTTCTGGCTCGTTTAGAGTTACGGGAGCCATAACCTGTCAAACGAAGGCCTCGATGAGTTCTACGGCTTTGACAGCTTTCAGCCGTCAACGGATAGATTAATGCCCAAAAAGGACAACCCAAATCTCAATCGGGTCTCGTAAGTTTTTTACCCTTCGTTTTTTCGACACGTGGATTTTTACGGTAAAACGGGATTACTGTGGCCCGTCTTCAACTTCCCATCGCTAGAGAGTGGTGCACCATGGTACTGTTCCGTTTCAAATCCATGCACGCATTTCTAAAGGTCGTACGACACTGTTTCGCCATTTTGGACGGATGTTGCACCTTGCACCGTGGATGTTGCACCCTGTAGATATCGATTATTCGGACGGCCATAACTTCTGGCTCGTTTAGAGTTACGGGAGCCATAACCTGTCAAACGAAGGCCTCGATGAGTTCTACGGTTTTGATAGCTTTCAGCTGTCAACGGATAGATTAATGCCCAAAAAGGACAACCCGAATCTCAATCGGGTCTCGTATGTTTTTTACCCTTCGTTTTTTCGACACGTGGATTTTTACGGTAAAACGGGATTACCGTGTCCCATCTTCGACTTTCCATCGCTGAAGAGTGGTGCACCATGGTACTGTTCCGTTTCAAATCCATCGAGGCATTTCTAAAAGTCATACGACACTGTTTGGCCATTTCGGACGGACGTTGCACCTTGCACCGTGGATGTTGCACCCTGTAGATATCGATTATTCGGACGGCCATAACTTCTGGCTGGTTTAGAGTTACGGGAGCCATAACCTGTCAAAACGAAGGCGTCGATGAGTTCTACGGCTTTGACAGCTGTCAGCCGTCAATGGATAGATTAATTCCCAAAAAGGACAACCCGAATCTTAATCGGGTCTTAAGATTTTTACCCTTCGTTTTTTCGACACGTGGATTTTTACGGCAAAACGGGATTACGGTGGCTGGTCTTCGATTTACCATCGCTGGAGAGTGGTGCACCATGGTACTGTTCCGTTTCAAATCCATGCACGCATTTCTAAAATTCGTACGGCACTGTTTCGCCATTTCGGACGGATGTTGCACCTTGCACCGTGGACGTTGCACCCTGTAGATATCGATTATTCGGACGGCCAAAACTTCTGGCTCGTTTAGAGTTACGGGAGCCATAACGTGTCAAAACAAAGACCTCAATGAGTTCTACGGCTTTGACAGCTTTCAGCCGTCAACGGATGGATTAATGCCCAAAAAGGACAACCCGAATCTCAATTAGGTCTCGTAAGTTTCTTACCCTTCGTTTTTTCGACACGTGGATTTTTACGGTAAAACGGGATTACGGTGGTTGGTCTTCGATTTACCATCGCTGGAGAGTGGTGCTCCATGGTACTGTTCCGTTTCAAATCCATGCACGCATTTCTAAAGGACGTACGGCACTGTTTTGCCATTTTGGACGGATGTTGCACCTTGCACCGTGGATGCTGCACCCTGTAGATATCGATTATTCGGACGGCCATAACTTCTGGCTCGTTTAGATTTACGGGAGCTATAACCTGTCAAAACGAAGGTCTCGATGAGATCTACGGTTTGATAGCTTTCAGCCGTCAACGGATAGATTAATACCCAAAAAGAACAACCCGAATCTCAATCGGGTCTCGTAAGATTTTTACACTTCGTTTTTTCGACACGTGGATTTTTATGGCAAAACGGGATTACGGTGGCTGGTCTTCGATTTACCATCGCTGGAGAGTGGTGCACCATGGTACTGTTTCGTTTCAAATCCAGGCACGCATTTCTAAAAGTCATACGACACTGTTTCGCCATGTCGGACGGATGTTGCACCTTGCACCGTGGATGTTGCACCCTGTAGATATCGATTATTCGGACGGCCATAACTTCTGGCTCGTTAAGAGTTACGGGAGCCATAACCTGTCAAAACGAAGGCCTCGATGAGTTCTACGGCTTTGATGGCTTTCAGCCGTCAATGGATATATTAATGCCCAAAAAGGACAACCCGAATCTCAATCGGGTCTCGTAAGTTTTTTACCCTTCGTTTTTTCGACACGTGGATTTTTACGGTAAAACGGGATTACGGTGCCCCATCTTCAACTTCCCATGGCTGAAGAGTGGTGCACCATGGTACTGTTCCGTTTCAAATCCATGCACGTATTTCCAAAGGTCGTACGACACTGTTTCGCCATTTCGGACGGATGTTGCACCTTGCAACGTGGATGTTGCACCCTGTAGATATCGATTATTCGGACGGCCATAACTTCTGGCTCGTTTAGAGTTACGGGAGCCATAACCTGTGAAAACGAAGGCCTCGATGAGTTCTACGGCTTTGACAGCTTTCAGCCGTCAACGGATAGAATAATCCCAAAAAAAAACAACCCGAATCTCAATCGGGCCTCGTAAGTTTTTTACCCTTCGTTTTTTTGACACGTGGATTTTTACGGTAAAACGGGATTACCGTGGCCCGGCTTCGACTTTCCATCACTGAAGAGTGATGCACCATGGTACTGTTCCATTTCAAATCCATGCACGCATTTCTAAAAGTCGTACGACACTGTTTCTCCATTTCGGGCGGATGTTGCACCTTGCACCGTGGATGTTGCACCCTGTAGATATCGATTATTCGGACGGCCATAACTTCTGGATCGTTTAGAGTTACGGGAGCCATAACCGGTCAAAATGAAGGCCTCGATGAGTTCTACGGCTTTGACAGCTTTCAGCCGTCAACGGATAGATTAATGCCCGAAAAGGACAACCCGAATCTCAATCGGGTCACGTAAGTTTTTTACCCTTCGTTTTTTCGACATGTGGATTTTTATGGTAAAACGGGATTACCGTGGCCCGTCTTCAACTTCCCATCGCTGGAGAGTGGTGCACCATGGTACTGTTCCGTTTCAATCCATGCACGCATTTCTAAAAGTCATACGCACTGTTTCGCCATTTCGGACGGATGTTGCACCATGCACCGTGGATGTTGCACCCTGTTGATATCGATTATTCGGACGGCCATAACTTCTGGCTCGTTCAGAGTTACGGTAGCCATAACCTGTCAAAACAAAGGCCTCGATGAGTTCTACGGCTTTGACAGCTTTCAGCCGTCAACGGATTGATTAATGCCCAAAAAGGACAACCCGAATCTCAATTAGGTCTCGTAAGTTTTTTACCCTTCGTTTTTTCGACACATGGATTTTTACGGTAAAACGGGATTACGGTGGTTTGTCTTCGATTTACCATCGCTGGAGAGTGGTGCACCATGGTACTGTTCCGTTTCAAATCCATGCACGCATTTCTAAAGGTCGTACGGCACTGTTTTGCCATTTCGGACGGATGTTGCACCTTGCACCGTGGATGCTACACCCTGTAGATATCGATTATTCGGACGGCCATAACTTCTGGCCCGTTTAGAGTTACGGGAGCCATAACCTGTCAAAACAAAGGCCTCAATGAGTTCTACGGTTTGATAGCTTTCAGCCATCAACGGATAGATTAATCCCCATAAAGGACAACCCGAATCTCAATCGGGTCTCGTAAGTTTTTTACCCTTCGTTTTTTCGACACGTGGATTTTTACGGTAAAACGGGATTCCCGTGGCCCGTCTTCGACTTCCCATCGCTGAAGAGTGGTGCACCATGGTACTGTTCCATTTCAAATCCATGCACACATTTCTAAAAGTAGTACGGCACTGTTTCGCCATTTCGGACGGATGTTGCACCTTGCACCATGGATGTTGCACCCTGTAGATATCGATTATTCGGAAGGCCATAACTTCTGGCTCCTTTAGTGTTACGGGAGCCATAACCTGTCAAAACGAAGGCCTCGATGAGTTCTACGGTATTTACAGCTTTCAGCCGTCAACGGATTGATTAATGCCCAAAAAGGACAAACCGAATCTCAATCGGGTCTCGTAAGTTTTTTACCCTTCGTTTTTTCAACACGTGGATTTTTACGGTAAAACGGGATTACCATGGCCTGTCTTCGACTTCCCATCGCTGAAGAGTGATGCACCATGGTACTGTTCCGTTTCAAATCCATGCACGCATTTCTAAAAGTCGTACGGCACTGTTTCTCCATTTCGGACGGATGTTGCACCTTGCACCGTGGATGTTGCACCCTGTAGATATCGATTATTCGGACGACCATAACTTCTCGCTCGTTTAGGGTTACAGGAGCCATAACCTGTCAAAACGAAGGCCTCGATGAGTTCTACGGCTTTGGCAGCTTTCAGCTGTCAACGGGTTGATTAATGCCCAAAAAGGACAACCCGAATCTCAATTGGGTCTCGTAAGTTTTTTACCCTTCGTTTTTTCGACACGTGGATTTTTACGGTAAAACGGGATTACCGTGGCCCGTCTTCGACTTCCCATCATTGGGGAGTGGTGCACCATGGTACTGTTCCATTTCAAATCCATGCACACATTTCTAAAAGTCATACGGCACTGTTTCGCCATTTCGGACGGATGTTGCACCTTGCACCGTGGATGTTGCACCCTGTAGATATCGATTATTCGGACGGCCATAACTTCTGGCTCGTTTGTATTTACGGGAGCCATAACCTGTCAAAACGAAGACCTCGATGAGTTCTACGGCGTTGACAGCTTTCAACCGTCAACGGATAGATTAATGCCCAAAAAGGACAACCCGAATCTTAATCGGGTCTCGTAAGTTTTTTACCCTTTGTTTTTTCGACACGTGGATTTTTACGGTAAAACGGGATTACCGTGGCCCGTCTTCGAATTCCCATCGCTGGAGAGTGGTGCACCATGGTACTGTTCCGTTTCAAATCCATGCACGCGTTTCTAAAAGTCGTACGGCACTGTTTCGCCATTTCGGACGGATGTTGCACCTTGCACAGTGGATGTTGCACCCTGCAGATATCGATTATTCGGACGACCATAACTTTTGGCTCGTTTTGAGTTACGGGAGCCATAACCTATCAAAACGAAGGCATCGATGAGTTCTACGGCTTTGACAGCTTTCAGCCGTCAACGGATAGATTAATGCCCGAAAAAAGAACCCAAATCTCAATCGGGTCTCGTAAGTTTTTTACCCTTCGTTTTTTCGACACGTGGATTTTTAACTGTAAAACGGGATTACCGTGGCCCGTCTTCGACTTTCCATCGCTGAAGAGTGATGCACCATGGTACTGTTCCGTTTCAAATCCATGCACGCATTTCTAGAAGTCATACGGCACTGTTTCGCCATTTCGGACAGATGTTGCACCTTGCACCGTGGATGTTGCACCCTCTAGATATCGATTATTCGGACGGCCATAACTTCTGGCTCTTTTAGAGTTACGGGAGCCATAACCTGTGAAAACGAAGGCCTCGATGAGTTCTACGGCTATGACAGCTTTCAGCCGTCAACGGATAGATTAATGCCCAAAAAAACAACCCGAATCTCAATCGGGTCTCGTAAGTTTTTTACCCTTCGTTTCTTCGACACGTGGATTTTTTACGGTAAAACGGGATTACCGTGGCCCATCTTCGACTTTCCATCGCTGAAGAGTGATGCACCATGGTACTGTTCCGTTTCAAATCCATGCACGCATTTCTAAAAGTCGTACGGCACTGTTTCTCCATTTCGGACGGATGTAGCACCTTGCACAGTGGATGTTGCACCCTGTAGATATCGATTATTCGGACGGCCATAACTTCTGGCTCGTTTAGAGTTACGGGTGCCATAACCTGTCAAAACGAAGGCCTCGGTTAGTTCTACGGCTTTGACAGCTTTCAGCCTTCAACGGATATATTAATACCCAAAAAGGACAACCCGAATCTCAATCGGGTCTCGTAAGTTTTTTACCCTTCGTTTTTTCGACACGTGGATTTTTACGGTAAAACGGGATTCCCGTGGCCCGTCTTCGACTTTCCATCGCTGAAGAGTGGTGCACCATGGTACTGTTCCGTTTCAAATCCACGCACACATTTCTGAAAGTAGTACGGCACAGTTTCGCCATTTCGGACGGATGTTGCACCTTGCACCATTGATGTTGCACCCTGTAGATATCGATTATTCGGACGGCCATAACTTCTGGCTCCTTTAGATTTACGGGAGCCATAACCTGTCAAAACGAAGGCCTCGATGAGTTCTACGGTATTTACAGCTTTGAGCCGTCAACGGATTGATTAATGCCCAAAAAGGACAAACCGAATCTCAATCGGGTCTCGTAAGTTTTTTACCCTTCGTTTTTTCGACACGTGGATTTTTACGGTAAAACGGGATTACCGTGGCCCGTCTTCGACTTCCCATCACTGGAGAGTGGTGCACCATGGTACTGTTCCGTTTCAAATCCATGCACGCATTTCTAAAGGTCGTACGGCACTGTTTCTCCATTTCGGACGGATATTGCACCTTGCACCGTGGATGTTGCACCCTGTAGATATCGATTATTCGGACGACCATAACTTCTGGCTCGTTTAGGGTTACGGGAGCCATAACCTGTCAAAACGAAGGCCGCGATGAGTTCTACGGCTTTGGCAGCTTTCAGCTGTCAACGGATTGATTAATGCCCAAAAAGGACAACCAGAATCTCAATCGGGTCTCATAAGTTTTTTACCCTTCGTTTTTTCGACACGTGGATTTTTACGGTAAAACGGGATTACCGTGGCCCGTCTTCTTCTTCCCATCATTGGAGAGTGGTGCACCATGGTACTGTTCCATTTCGAATCCATGCACACATTTCTAAAAGTCATACGGCACTGTTTCGCCATTTCGGACGGATGTTGCACCTTGCACCGTGGATGTTGCACCCTGTAGATATCGATTATTCGGACGGCCATAACTTCGGGCTCGTTTAGACTTACGGAAGCCATAACCTGTCAAAATGAAGACCTTGATGAGTTCTACGGCTTCGATAGCTTTCAGCCGTCAACGGATAGATTAATGCCCAAAAAGGACAACCCGAATCTTTATCGGGTCTCGTAAGTTTTTTACCCTTCGTTTTTTCGACACGTGGATTTTTACGGTAAAACGGGATTACCGTGGCCCGTCTTCGACTTCCCATCGCTGGAGAGTGGTGCACCATGGTACTGTTCCGTTTCAAATCCATGCACGCGTTTCTAAAAGTCGTACGGCACTGTTTCGCCATTTCGAACGGATGTTGCACCTTGCACAGTGGATGTTGCACCCTGTAGATATCGATTATTCGGACGGCCATAACTTCTGGCTCGTTCAGAGTTACGGGAGCCATAACCTATGAAAACGAAGGCCTCGATGAGTTCTACGGCTATGACAGCTTTCAGCCGTCAACGAATAGATTAATGCCCAAAAAACAACCCGAATCTCAATCGGGTCTCGTAAGTTTTTTACCCTTCGTTTTTTCGACACGTGGATTTTTAACTGTAAAACGGGATTACCGTGGCCCGTCTTCGACTTTCCATCGCTGAAGAGTGATGCACCATGGTACTGTTCCATTTCAAATCCATGCACGCATTTCTAAAAGTCATACGGCACTGTTTCGCCATTTCGGACGGATGTTGCACCTTGCACCGTGGATGTTGCACCCTGTAGATATCGATTATTCGGACGGCCATAACTTCTGGCTCGTTTAGAGTTACGGGAGCCATAACCTGTGAAAACGAAGGCCTCGATGAGTTCTACGGCTATGACAGCTTTCAGCCGTCAACGGATAGATTAATGCCCAAAAAAACAACCCGAATCTCAATCGGATCTCGTAAGTTTTTTACCCTTCGTTTTTTCGACACGTGGATTTTTTACGGTAAAACGGGATTACCGTGGCCCGTCTTCGACTTTCCATCGCTGAAGAGTGATGCACCATGGTACTGTTCCGTTTCAAATCCATGCACGCATTTCTAAAAGTCGTACGGCACTGTTTCTCCATTTCGGACGGATGTAGCACCTTGCACAGTGGATGTTGCACCCTGTAGATATCGATTATTCGGACGGCCATAACTTCTGGCTCGTTTAGAGTTACGGGAGCCATAACCTGTCAAAACGATGGCCTCGATGAGTTCTACGGCTTTGATAGCTTTCAGCCTTCAACGGATATATTAATACCCAAAAAGGACAACCCGAATCTCAATCGGGTCTCGTAAGTTTTTTACCCTTCGTTTTTTCGACACGTGGATTTTTACGGTAAAACGGGATTCCCGTGGCCCGTCTTCGACTTCCCATCGCTGAAGAATGGTGCACCATGGTACTGTTCCGTTTCAAATCCATGCACACATTTCTAAAAGTAGTACGGCACAGTTTCGCCATTTCGGACGGATGTTGCACCTTGCACCATGGTTGTTGCACCCTGTAGATATCGATTATTCGGACGGCCATAACTTCTGGCTCCTTTAGATTTACGGGAGCCATAACCTGTCAAAACGAAGGCCTCGATGAGTTCTACGGTATTTACAGCTTTCAGCCGTCAACGGATTGATTAATGCCCAAAAAGGACAAACCGAATCTCAATCGGGTCTCGTAAGTTTTTTACCCTTCGTTTTTTCGACACGTGGATTTTTACGGTAAAACGGGATTACCGTGGCCCGTCTTCGACTTCCCATCGCTGGAGAGTGGTGCACCATGGTACTGTTCCGTTTCAAATCCATGCACGCATTTCTAAAGGTCGTACGGCACTGTTTCTCCATTTCGGACGGATGTTGCACCTTGCACCGTGGATGTTGCACCTTGTAGATATCGATTATTCGGACGGCCATAACTTCTGGCTCGTTTAGGGTTACGGGAGCCATAACCTGTCAAAACGAAGGCCTCGATGAGTTCTACGGCTTTGGCAGCTTTCAGCCGTCAACGGATTGATTAAAGGACAACACGAATATCAATCCGGTCTCGTAAGTTTTTTACCCTTCGTTTTTTCGACACGTGGATTTTTACGGTAAAACGGGATTACCGTGGCCCGTCTTCGACTTCCCATCGCTGGAGAGTGGTGTACCATGGTACTGTTCCTTTTCAAATCCATGCACGCATTTCTAAAAGTCATACGTTACTGTTTCGCCATTTTGAACGGATGTTGCACCTTGCACCGTGGATGTTGCACACTGTAGATATCGATTATTCGGACGGCCATAACTTCTGGCTCGTTTATAGTTACGGGAGCCATAACCTGTCAAAACGAAGACCTTGACGAGTTCTACGGCTTTGACAGCTTTTAGCCGTCAACGGATAGATTAATGCCCAAAAAGGAAAACCCGAATCTCAATAAGGTCTCGTAAGTTTTTTAACCTTTGTTTTTTCGACACGTGGATTTTTACGGTAAAACGGGATTACCGTGGCCCGTCTTCGACTTTCCATTGCTGAAGAGTGATGCACCATGGTACTGTTCTGTTTCAAATCCATGCACGCATTTCTAAAAGTCGTAGGACACTGTTTCTCCATTTCGGACGGATGTTGCACCTTGCACCGTGGATGTTGCACCCTGTAGATATCGATTATTCGGACGGCCATAACTTCTGGCTCGTTTATAATTACGGGAGCCATAACCTATCAAAACGAAGGCCTCGATGATTTCTACGGCTTTGTCAGCTTTTAGCCATCAACGGATAGATTAATGCCCAAAAAGGACAACCCGAATCTCAATCGGGTCTCGTAAGTTTTTTACCCTTCGTTTTTTCGACACGAGGATTTTTACGGTAAAACGGGATTACCGTGGCCCGTCTTCGACTTCCCATCGCTGGAGAGTGGTGCACCATGGTACTGTTCCGTTTCAAATCCATGCACGCATTTCTAAAGGTCGTACGACACTGTTTCGCCATTTTGGACGGATGTTGCACCTTGCACCGTGGATGTTGCACCCTGCAGATATCGATTATTCGGACGGCCATAACTTCTGGCTCGTTTAGAGTTACGGGAGCCATAACCTATCAAACGAATGCCTCGATGAGTTCTACGGCTTTGACAGCTTTCAGCCGTCAACGGATAGATTAATGCTCAAAAAGGAAAACCCGAATCTCAATGGGGTCTCGTAAGTTTTTTACCCTTCGTTTTTTCGACACGTGGATTTTTACGGTAAAACGGGATTACCTTGGCCCGTCTTCGACTTCCCATCGCTGAAGAGTGGTGCACCATGGTACTGTTCCGTTTCAAATCCATGCACGCATTTCTAAAGGTCGTACGACACTGTTTCGCCATTTCGGACGGATGTTGCACCTTGCACCGTGGATGTTGCACCCTGTAGATATCGATTATTCGGACGGCCATAACTTCTGGCTCGTTTAGAGTTACGGGAGCCATAACCTATGAAAACGAAGGCCTCGATGAGTTCTACGGCTTTGAAAGCTTTCAGCCGTCAACGAAAAGATTAATGCCCAAAAAAACAACCCGAATCTCAATCGGGTCTCGTAAGTTTTTTACCCTTCGTTTTTTCTACACGTGGATTTTTAACATTAAAACGGGATTACCGTGGCCCGTCTTCGACTTCCCATCGCTGAAGAGTGATGCACCATGGTACTGTTCCGTTTCAAATCCATGCACGCATTTCTAAAAGTCTTACGACACTGTTTCGCCATTTCGGACGGATGTTGCACCTTGCACCGTGGATGTTGCACCCTGTAGATATCGATAATACGGACGACCATAACTTCTGGCTCGTTTAGATTTACGGGAGCCACAACCTGTCAAAATGAAGGCCTCGATGAGTTCTACGACTTTGATAGCTTTCAGCCGTCAACGGATAGATTAATGCCAAAAAAGGACAACCCGAATCTCAATCGGGTCTCGTAAGTTTTTTACCCTTCGTTTTTTCGACACGTGGATTTTTACGGTAAAACGGAATTGCCGTGGCCCGTCTTCGACTTCCCCTCGCTGGAGAGTGGTGCACCATGGTACTGTTCCGTTTCAAATCCATGCACGCATTTCTAAAAGTCGTACGGCACTGTTTCGCCATTTCGGACGGATGTTGCACCTTGCACCGTGGATGTTGCACCCTGTAGATATTGATTATTCGGACGGCCATAACTTATGGCTCGTTTATAGTTACGGGAGCCATAACCTGTCAAAACGAAGACCTCGATGAGTTCTAAGGCTTTGACAGCTTTCAACCATCAACGGATAGATTAATGCCCAAAAAGGACAACCCGAATCTCAATCAGGTCTCGTAAGTTTTTTAACCTTCGTTTTTTCGACACGTGGATTTTTACGGTAAAACGGGATTACCGTGGCCCGTCTTCGACTTCCTATCGCTGAAGAGTGATGCACCATGGTACTGTTCTGTTTCAAATCCATGCACGCATTTCTAAAAGTCGTACGACACTGTTTCTCCATTTCGGACGGATGTTGCACCTTGCACCGTGGATGTTGCACCCTGTAGATATCGATTATTCGGACGGCCATAACTTCTGGCTCGTTTAGAGTTACGGGAGCCATAACCTGTCAAAACGAAGGCCTCGATGAGTTCTACGGCTTTGACAGCTTTCAGCCTTCAACGGATATATTAATACCCAAAAAGGACAACCCGAATCTCAATCGGGTCTCGTAAGTTTTTTACCCTTCGTTTTTTCGACACGTGGTTTTTTACGGTAAAACGGGATTACCGTGGCCCGTCTTCGACTTCCCATCGCTGAAGAGTGGTGCACCATGGTACTGTTCCGTTTCAAATCCATGCGCGCATTTCTAAAGGTCGTACGACACTGTTTCGCCATTTTGGAGGGATGTTGCACCTTGCACCGTGGATGTTGCACCCTGTAGATATCGATTATTCGGACGGCCGTAACTTCTGGCTCATTTAGAGTTACGGGAGCAATAACCTGTCAAACGAAGGCCTCGATGAGTTCTACGGCTTTGACAGCTTTCAGCCGTCAACGGATAGATTAATGCCCAAAAAGGACAACCCGAATCTCAATCGGTTCTCGTAAGTTTTTTACCCTTCGTTTTTTCGACACGTTGATTTTTACGGTAAAACGGGATTACCGTGGCCCGTCTTCGACTTCCCATCGCTGAAGAGTGGTGCACCATGGTACTGTTCCGTTTCAAATCCATGCACGCATTTCTAAAGGTCGTACGACACTGTTTCGCCATTTCGGACGGATGTTGCACCTTGCACCGTGGATGTTGCACCCTGTAGATATCGATTATTCAGACGACCATAACTTCTGGCTCGTTTAAAGTTACGGGAGACATAACCAGTGAAAACGAAGGCCTCGATGAGTTCTACGGCTTCGACAGCTTTCAGCTGTCAACGAATAGATTAATGCCCAAAAAAAAACCCGAATCTCAATCGGGTCTCGTAAGTTTTTTACCCTTCGTTTTTTCGACACGTGGATTTTTAACTTTAAAACGGGATTACCGTGGCTCGTCTTCGACTTCCCATCACTGAAGAGTGTTGCACCAGGGTACTGTTCTGTTTCAAATCCTGCACGCATTTCTAAAAGTCGTACGGCACCGTTTCTCCATTTCGGACGGATGTTGCACCTTGCACAGTGGATGTTGCACCCTGTAGATATCGATTATTCGGACGGCCATAACTTCTGGCTCGTTTAGAGTTATGGGAGACATAACCAGTCAAAACGAAGGCCTCGATGAGTTCTACGGAATTGACGGCTTTCAGCCTTCAACGGATATATTAATACCCAAAAAGGACAACCCGAATCTCAATCGGGTCTCGTAAGTTTTTTACCCTTCGTTTTTTCGACACGTGGATTTTTACGGTAAAACGGGATTACTATGGCCCGTCTTCAACTTCCCATCGCTGGAGAGTTGTGCACCATGGTACTATTCCGTTTCAAATCGATGCACGCATTTCTAAAAGTCACACGGAACTGTTTCGCCATTTCGGACGGATGTTGCACCTTGCACCGTGGATGTTGCACCCTGTAGATATCGATTATTCGGACGGCCATAACTTCTGGCTCGTTTATAGTTACGGGAGCCATAACCTGTCAAAACGAAGACCTCGATGAGTTCTACAGCTTTGACAGCTTTCAACCATCAACGGATAGATTAATGCCCAAAAAGGACAACCCGAATCTCGATCAGGTCTCGTAAGTTTTTTAACCTTTGTTTTTTCGACACGTGGATTTTTACGGTAAAACGGGATTACCGTGGCCCGTCTTTGACTTCCCATCGCTGAAGAGTGATGCACCATGGTATTGTTCTGTTTCAAATCCATGCACGCATTTCTAAAAGTCGTACGACACTGTTTCTCCATTTCGGACGGATGTTGCACCTTGCACCGTGGATGTTGCACCCTGTAGATATCAATTATTCGGACGGCCATAACTTCTGGCTCGTTTAGAATTACGGGAGCCATAACTTATCAAAACGAAGGCCTCGATGAGTTCTACGGCTTTGTCAGCTTTTAGCCGTCAACTGATAGATTAATGCCCAAAAAGGACAACCCGAATCTCAATCGGGTCTCGTAAGTTTTTTACCCTTCGTTTTTTCGACACCTGGATTTTTACGGTAAAACGGGATTACCGTGGCCCGTCTTCGACTTCCCATCGCTGGAGAGTGGTGCACCATGGTACTGTTCCGTTTCAAATCCTTTCTCGCATTTCTAAAGGTCGTACGACACTGTTTCGCCATTTTGGACGGATGTTTCACCTTGCACCGTGGATGTTGCACCCTGTAGATATCGATTATTCGGATGGCCATAACTTCTGGCTCGTTTTGAGTTACGGGAGCCATAACCTGTCAAACGAAGGCCTCGATGAGTTCTACGGTTTTGATAGCTTTCAGCTATCAACGGATAGATTAATGCCCAAAAAGGACAACCCGAATCTCAATCGGGTCTCGTAAGTTTTTTACCCTTCGTTTTTTCGACACGTGGATTTTTACGGTAAAACGGGATTACCGTGGCCCGTCTTCGACTTTCCATCGCTGAAGAGTGGTGCACCATGGTACTGTTCCATTTCAAATCCATGCACGCATTTCTAAAAGTCATACGGCACTGTTTCGCCATTTCGGACGGATGTTGCACCTTGCACCGTGGATGTTGCACCCTGTAGATATCGATTATTCGGACGGCCATAACTTCTGGCTGGTTTAGAGTTACGGGAGCCATAACCTGGCAAAACGAAGGCCTCGATGAGTTCTACGGCTTTGACAGCTTTCAGCCGTCAATGGATAGATTAATGCCCAAAAATGACAACCCGAATCTTAATCGGGTCGTAATATTTTTACCGTTCGTTTTTTCGACACGTGGATTTTTACGGCAAAACGGGATTATGGTGGCTGGTCTTCGATTTACCATCGCTGGAGAGTGGAGCACCATGGTACTGTTCCGTTTCAAATCCATGCACGCATTTCTAAAGGTCGTACGACACTGTTTCGCCATTTCGGACGGATGTTGCACCTTGCACCGTGGACGTTGCACCCAGTAGATATCGATTATTCGGACGGCCATAACTTCTGGCTCGTTTAGAGTTACGGGAGCCATAACGTGTCAAAACGAAGACCTCGATGAGTTCTACGGCTTTGACAGCTTTCAGCCGTCAACGGATAGATTAATGCCCAAAAAGGACAACCCGAATCTCAATTAGGTCTCGTAAGTTTTTTACCCTTCGTTTTTTCGACACGTGGATTTTTACGGTAAAACGGGATTACCGTGGCCCGTCTTCGACTTCCCATCGCTGAAGAGTGATGCACCATGGTACTGTTCCGTTTCAAATCCATGCACGCATTTCTAAAAGTCTTACGACACTGTTTCGCCATTTCGGACGGATGTTGCACCTTGCACCGTGGATGTTGCACCCTGTAGATATCGATAATACGGACGACCATAACTTCTGGCTCGTTTAGATTTACGGGAGCCACAACCTGTCAAAATGAAGGCCTCGATGAGTTCTACGACTTTGATAGCTTTCAGCCGTCAACGGATAGATTAATGCCAAAAAAGGACAACCCGAATCTCAATCGGGTCTCGTAAGTTTTTTACCCTTCGTTTTTTCGACACGTGGATTTTTACGGTAAAACGGAATTGCCGTGGCCCGTCTTCGACTTCCCCTCGCTGGAGAGTGGTGCACCATGGTACTGTTCCGTTTCAAATCCATGCACGCATTTCTAAAAGTCGTACGGCACTGTTTCGCCATTTCGGACGGATGTTGCACCTTGCACCGTGGATGTTGCACCCTGTAGATATTGATTATTCGGACGGCCATAACTTATGGCTCGTTTATAGTTACGGGAGCCATAACCTGTCAAAACGAAGACCTCGATGAGTTCTAAGGCTTTGACAGCTTTCAACCATCAACGGATAGATTAATGCCCAAAAAGGACAACCCGAATCTCAATCAGGTCTCGTAAGTTTTTTAACCTTCGTTTTTTCGACACGTGGATTTTTACGGTAAAACGGGATTACCGTGGCCCGTCTTCGTCTTCCTATCGCTGAAGAGTGATGCACCATGGTACTGTTCTGTTTCAAATCCATGCACGCATTTCTAAAAGTCGTACGACACGGTTTCTCCATTTCGGACGGATGTTGCACCTTGCACCGTGGATGTTGCACCCTGTAGATATCGATTATTCGGACGGCCATAACTTCTGGCTCGTTTAGAGTTACGGGAGCCATAACCTGTCAAAACGAAGGCCTCGATGAGTTCTACGGCTTTGACAGCTTTCAGCCTTCAACGGATATATTAATACCCAAAAAGGACAACCCGAATCTCAATCGGGTCTCGTAAGTTTTTTACCCTTCGTTTTTTCGACACGTGGTTTTTTACGGCAAAACGGGATTACCGTGGCCCGTCTTCGACTTCCCATCGCTGAAGAGTGGTGCACCATGGTACTGTTCCGTTTCAAATCCATGCGCGCATTTCTAAAGGTCGTACGACACTGTTTCGCCATTTTGGAGGGATGTTGCACCTTGCACCGTGGATGTTGCACCCTGTAGATATCGATTATTCGGACGGCCGTAACTTCTGGCTCATTTAGAGTTACGGGAGCCATAACCTGTCAAACGAAGGCCTCGATGAGTTCTACGGCTTTGACAGCTTTCAGCCGTCAACGGATAGATTAATGCCCAAAAAGGACAACCCGAATCTCAATCGGTTCTCGTAAGTTTTTTACCCTTCGTTTTTTCGACACGTTGATTTTTACGGTAAAACGGGATTACCGTGGCCCGTCTTCGACTTCCCATCGCTGAAGAGTGGTGCACCATGGTACTGTTCCGTTTCAAATCCATGCACGCATTTCTAAAGGTCGTACGACACTGTTTCGCCATTTCGGACGGATGTTGCACCTTGCACCGTGGATGTTGCACCCTGTAGATATCGATTATTCAGACGACCATAACTTCTGGCTCGTTTAAAGTTACGGGAGACATAACCAGTGAAAACGAAGGCCTCGATGAGTTCTACGGCTTCGACAGCTTTCAGCTGTCAACGAATAGATTAATGCCCAAAAAAAAAACCCGAATCTCAATCGGGTCTCGTAAGTTTTTTACCCTTCGTTTTTTCGACACGTGGATTTTTAACTTTAAAACGGGATTACCGTGGCCCGTCTTCGACTTCCCATCACTGAAGAGTGTTGCACCAGGGTACTGTTCTGTTTCAAATCCTGCACGCATTTCTAAAATTCGTACGGCACCGTTTCTCCATTTCGGACGGATGTTGCACCTTGCACAGTGGATGTTGCACCCTGTAGATATCGATTATTCGGACGGCCATAACTTCTGGCTCGTTTAGAGTTACGGGAGACATAACCAGTCAAAACGAAGGCCTCGATGAGTTCTACGGAATTGACGGCTTTCAGCCTTCAACGGATATATTAATACCCAAAAAGGACAACCCGAATCTCAATCGGGTCTCGTAAGTTTTTTACCCTTCGTTTTTTCGACACGTGGATTTTTACGGTAAAACGGGATTACTATGGCCCGTCTTCAACTTCCCATCGCTGGAGAGTTGTGCACCATGGTACTATTCCGTTTCAAATCGATGCACGCATTTCTAAAAGTCACACGGAACTGTTTCGCCATTTCGGACGGATGTTGCACCTTGCACCGTGGATGTTGCACCCTGTAGATATCGATTATTCGGACGGCCATAACTTCTGGCTCGTTTATAGTTACGGGAGCCATAACCTGTCAAAACGAAGACCTCGATGAGTTCTACAGCTTTGACAGCTTTCAACCATCAACGGATAGATTAATGCCCAAAAAGGACAACCCGAATCTCGATCAGGTCTCGTAAGTTTTTTAACCTTCGTTTTTTCGACACGTGGATTTTTACGGTAAAACGGGATTACCGTGGCCCGTCTTTGACTTCCCATCGCTGAAGAGTGATGCACCATGGTATTGTTCTGTTTCAAATCCATGCACGCATTTCTAAAAGTCGTACGACACTGTTTCTCCATTTCGGACGGATGTTGCACCTTGCACCGTGGATGTTGCACCCTGTAGATATCAATTATTCGGACGGCCATAACTTCTGGCTCGTTTAGAATTACGGGAGCCATAACTTATCAAAACGAAGGCCTCGATGAGTTCTACGGTTTTGTCAGCTTTTAGCCGTCAACTGATAGATTAATGCCCAAAAAGGACAACCCGAATCTCAATCGGGTCTCGTAAGTTTTTTACCCTTCGTTTTTTCGACACCTGGATTTTTACGGTAAAACGGGATTACCGTGGCCCGTCTTCGACTTCCCATCGCTGGAGAGTGGTGCACCATGGTACTGTTCCGTTTCAAATCCTTGCTCGCATTTCTAAAGGTCGTACGACACTGTTTCGCCATTTTGGACGGATGTTTCACCTTGCACCGTGGATGTTGCACCCTGTAGATATCGATTATTCGGATGGCCATAACTTCTGGCTCGTTTTGAGTTACGGGAGCCATAACCTGTCAAACGAAGGCCTCGATGAGTTCTACGGTTTTGATAGCTTTCAGCTATCAATGGATAGATTAATGCCCAAAAAGGACAACCCGAATCTCAATCGGGTCTCGTAAGTTTTTTACCCTTCGTTTTTTCGACACGTGGATTTTTACGGTAAAACGGGATTACCGTGGCCCGTCTTCGACTTTCCATCGCTGAAGAGTGGTGCACCATGGTACTGTTCCGTTTCAAATCCATGCACGCATTTCTAAAAGTCATACGGCACTGTTTCGCCATTTCGGACGGATGTTGCACCTTGCACCGTGGATGTTGCACCCTGTAGATATCGATTATTCGGACGGCCATAACTTCTGGCTGGTTTAGAGTTACGGGAGCCATAACCTGTCAAAACGAAGGCCTCGATGAGTTCTACGGCTTTGACAGCTTTCAGCCGTCAATGGATAGATTAATGCCCAAAAAGGACAACCCGAATCTTAATCGGGTCGTAATATTTTTACCGTTCGTTTTTTCGACACGTGGAGTTTTACGGCAAAACGGGATTATGGTGGCTGGTCTTCGATTTACCATCGCTGGAGAGTGGAGCACCATGGTACTGTTCCGTTTCAAATCCATGCACGCATTTCTAAAGGTCGTACGACACTGTTTCGCCATTTTGGACGGATGTTTCACCTTGCACCGTGGATGTTGCACCCTGTAGATATCGATTATTCGGATGGCCATAACTTCTGTCTCGTTTTGAGTTACGGGAGCCATAACCTGTCAAACGAAGGCCTCGATGAGTTCTACGGTTTTGATAGCTTTCAGCTATCAATGGATAGATTAATGCCCAAAAAGGACAACCCGAATCTCAATCGGGTCTCGTAAGTTTTTTACCCTTCGTTTTTTCGACACGTGGATTTTTACGGTAAAACGGGATTACCGTGGCCCGTCTTCGACTTTCCATCGCTGAAGAGTGGTGCACCATGGTACTGTTCCGTTTCAAATCCATGCACGCATTTCTAAAAGTCATACGGCACTGTTTCGCCATTTCGGACGGATGTTGCACCTTGCACCGTGGATGTTGCACCCTGTAGATATCGATTATTCGGACGGCCATAACTTCTGGCTGGTTTAGAGTTACGGGAGCCATAACCTGTCAAAACGAAGGCCTCGATGAGTTCTACGGCTTTGACAGCTTTCAGCCGTCAATGGATAGATTAATGCCCAAAAAGGACAACCCGAATCTTAATCGGGTCGTAATATTTTTACCGTTCGTTTTTTCGACACGTGGAGTTTTACGGCAAAACGGGATTATGGTGGCTGGTCTTCGATTTACCATCGCTGGAGAGTGGAGCACCATGGTACTGTTCCGTTTCAAATCCATGCACGCATTTCTAAAGGTCGTACGACACTGTTTCGCCATTTCGGACGGATGTTGCACCTTGCACCGTGGATGATGCACCCAGTAGATATCGATTATTCGGACGGCCATAACTTCTGGCTCGTTTAGAGTTACGGGAGCCATAACGTGTCAAAACGAAGACCTCGATGAGTTCTACGGCTTTGACAGCTTTCAGCCGTCAACGGATAGATTAATGCCCAAAAAGGACAACCCGAATCTCAATTAGGTCTCGTAAGTTTTTTACCCTTCGTTTTTTCGACACGTGGATTTTTACGGTAAAACGGGATAACGGTGGTTGGTCTTCGATCTACCATCGCTGGAGAGTGGTGCACCATGGTACTGTTCCGTTTCAAATCCATGCACGCATTTCTAAAGGTCGTACGGCACTGTTTCGCCATTTTGGACGGATGTAGCACCTTACACCGTGGATGCTGCACCCTGTAGATATCGATTATTCGGACGGCCATAACTTCTGGCTCGTTTAGAGTTACGGGAGCCATAACCTGTCAAAACGAAGGCCTCGATGAGTTCTACGGTTTGATAGCTTTCAGCCGTCAAGGGATAGATTAATGCCCAAAAAGGACAACCCGAATATCAATCGGGTCTCGTAAGATTTTTACCCTTCATTTTTTCGACACGTGGATTTTTACGGCAAAACGGGATTACGGTGGCTGGTCTTCGATTTACCATCGCTGGAGAGTGGTGCACATGGTACTGTTGCGTTTCAAATCCATGCACGCATTTCTAAAAGTCGTACGACACTGTTTCGCCATGTCGGACGGATGTTGCACCTTGCACCGTGGATGTTGCACCCTGTAGATATTGATTATTCGGACGGCCATAACTTTTGTCTCGTTAAGAGTTACGGGAGCCATAACCTGTCAAAACGAAGGCCTCGATGAGTTCTACGGCTTTGACAGCTTTGAGCCGTCAATGGATATATTAATGCCCAAAAAGGACAACCCGAATCTCAATCGGGTCTCCTAAGTTTTTTACCCTTCGTTTTTTCGACACGTGGATTTTTACGGTTAAACGGGATTACGGTGCCCCATCTTCGACTTTGCATCGCTGAATAGTGGTGTACCATGGTACTGTTCCGTTTCAAATCCATGCACGTATTTCTAAAGGTCGTACGACACTGTTTCGCCATTTCGGACGGATGTTGCACCTTGCAACGTGGATGTCGCACCCTGTAGATATCGATTATTCGGACGGCCATAACTTCTGGCTCGTTTAGAGTTACGGGAGCCATAACCTGTGAAAACGAAGGTCTCGATGAGTTCTACGGCTTTGACAGCTTTCAGCCATCAATGGATAGAATAATGCCAAAAAAAACCCGAATCTCAATCGGGTCTCGTAAGTTTTTTACCCTTCGTTTTTTTGACACGTGGATTTTTACGGTAAAACGGGATTACCGTGGCCCGGCTTCGACTTCCCATCGCTGAAGAGTAATGCACCATGGTACTGTTCCATTTCAAATCCATGCACGCATTTCTAAAAGTCGTACGGCACTGTTTCTCCATTTCGGGCGGATGTCGCACCTTGCTCCGTGGATGTTGCACCCTGTAGATATCGATTATTCGGACGACCATAACTTCTGGATCGTTTAGAGTTACGGGAGCCATAACCGGTCAAAATGAAGGCCTCGATGAGTTCTATGGCTTTGACAGCTTTCAGCCATCAACAGATAGGTTAATGCCCAAAAAGGACAACCCGAATCTCAATCGGGTCACATAAGTTTTTTACCCTTTGTTTTTTCGACACATGGATTTTTATGGTAAAACGGGATTACCGTGGCCCGTCTTCAACTTCCCATCGCTGGAGAGTGGTGCACCATGGTACTGTTCCGTTTCAAATCCATGCACGCATTTCTAAAAGTCATACGCACTGTTTCGCCATTTCGGACGGATGTTGCACCTTGCACCGTGTATGTTGCACCCTGTAGATATCGATTATTCGGACGGCCATAACTTCTGGCTCGTTTAGAGTTACGGGAGCCATAACGTGTCAAAACGAAGACCTCGATGAGTTCTACGGCTTTGATAGCTTTCAGCCATCAACGGATAGATCAATGCCCAAAAAGGACAACCCGAATCTAAATTAGGTCTCGTAAGTTTTTTACCCTTCGTTTTTTCGACACGTGGATTTTTATGGTAAAACGGGATTACGGTGGTGGGTCTTCGATTTACCATCGCTGGAGAGTGGTGCACCATGGTACTATTCCGTTTCAAATCCATGCACGCATTTCTAAAGGTCGTACGGCACTGTTTCGCCATTTCGGACGAATGTTGCACCTTGCACCGTGGATGCTGCACCCTGTAGATTTCGATTATTCGGACGACCATAAATTCTGGCTCGTTTACAGTTACGGGAGCCATAACCTGTCAAAACGAAGGCCTCGATGAGTTCTACGGTTTGAAAGCTTTCAACCGTCAACGGATAGATTAATGCCTAAAAAGGACAACCCGAATCTCAATCGGGTCTCGTAAGTTTTTTACCCTTCGTTTTTTCGAAACGTGGATTTTTACGGTAAAACGGGATTACCGTGGCTCATCTTCGACTTCCCATAGCTGAAGAGTGGTGCACCATGGTACTGTTCCATTCCAAATCCATGCACGCATTTCTAAAATCCGTACGGCACTGTTTCGCCATTTCGGACGGATGTTGCACCTTGCACCATGGATATTGCACCCTGTAGATATCGATTATTCGGACGGCCATAACTTCTGGCTCCTTTAGAGTTACGGGAGCCATAACCTGTCAAAACGAAGGCCTCGATGAGTTGTGCGGCATTTACAGCTTTCTGCCATCAACGGATTGATTAATGCCCAAAAAGGACAACCTGAATCTCAATCGGGTCTCGTAAGTTTTTTACCCTTCGTTTTTTCGACACGTGGATTTTTATGGTAAAACGGGATTAACGTGGCCCGTCTTGGACTTCCCATCGCTGAAGAGTGATGCACCATGGTACTGTTCCATTTAAAATCCATGCACGCATTTCTAAAAGTCGTACGGCACTGTTTCTCCATTTCGGACGGATGTTGCACCTTGCACCGTGGATGTTGCACCCTGTAGATATCGATTGTTCGGACGACCATAACTTCTGGCTCGTTTAGAGTTACGGGAGCCATAACCTGTCAAAACGAAGGCCTCGATGAGTTCTACGGCTTTGACAGCTTTCAGCCGTCAACGGATTGATTAATGCCCAAAAAGGACAACCCGAATCTCAATCGGGTCTCGTAAGTTTTTTAACCTTCGTTTTTTCGACACGTGGATTTTTACGGTAAAACGGGATTACCGTGGCCCGTCTTCGACTTCCCATCGCTGGAGAGTGGTGCACCATGGTACTGTTCCATTTCAAATCCATGCACGCATTTCTAAAAGTCATACGGCACTGTTTTGCCATTTCGGACGGATGTTGCACCTTCACCATGGATGTTGCACCCTGTAGATATCGATTATTCGGACGGCCATAACTTCTGCCTTGTTTAGAGTTACGGGAGCCATAACCTGTCAAAACGAAGTCCTCGATGAGTTCTACGGCTTTGGCGGCTTTCAGCCTTCAACGGATATATTAATACCAAAAAAGGACAACCCGAATCTCAATCGGGTCTCGTAAGTTTTTTACCCTTCGTTTTTTCCACACGTGGATTTTTAAGTTTAAAACGGGATTACCGTGGCCCGTCTTCGATTTCCCATCGCTAAAGAGTGATGCACCAGGGTACTGTTCCGTTTCAAATCCATGCACGCATTTCTAAAAGTCGTACGGCACTGTTTCTCCATTTCGGACGGATGTTGCACCTTGCACAGTGGATGTTGCACCCTGTAGATATCGATTATTCGGACGGCCATAAATTCTGGCTCGTTTAGAGTAACGGGAGCCATAACTTGTCAAAACGAAGGCCTCGATGAGTTCTACGGCATTGACAGCTTTCAGCCTTCAACGGATATATTAATACCCAAAAAGGACAACCCGAATCTCAATCGGGTCTCGTAAGTTTTTTACCCTTCGTTTTTTCGACACGTGGATTTTTACGGTAAAACGGGATTACTATGGCCCGTCTTCGACTTCCCATCGCTGGAGAGTGGTGCGCCATGGTACTGTTCCATTTCAAATCCATGCACGCATTTCTAAAAGTCATACGGCACTGTTTCGCCATTTCGGACGGATGTTGCACCTTGCACCGTGGATGTTGCACCCTGTAGATATCGATTATTCGGACGGCCGTAACTTCTGGCTCGTTTATAGTTACGGGAGCCATAACCTGTCAAAACGAAGGCCTCAATGAGTTCTACGGCTTTGACAGCTTTCAAACATCAACGGATAGATTAATGCCCAAAAAGGACAACCCGAATCTCGATCAGGTCTCGTAAGTTTTTTTACGGTAAAACGGGATTACTATGGCCCGTCTTCGACTTCCCATCGCTGGAGAGTGATGCACCATGGTACTGTTCTGTTTCAAATCCATGCACGCATTTCTAAAAGTCGTACGACACTGTTTCTCCATTTCGGACGGATGTTGCACCTTGCACCGTGGATGTTGCACCCTGTAGATATCGATTATTCGGACGGCCATAACTTCTGGCTCGTTTAGAATTACGGTAGCCATAACCTATCAAAACGAAGGCCTCGATGAGTTCTATGGATTTGTCAGCTTTAAGCCGTCAACGGATAGATTAATGCCCAAAAAGGACAACCCGAATCTCAATCGGGTCTCGTAAGTTTTTTACCCTTCGTTTTTTCGACACGTGGATTTTTACGGTAAAACGGGATTACCGTGGCCCGTCTTCGACTTCCCATCGCTGAAGAGTGGTGCACCATGGTACTGTTCCATTTCAAATCCATGCACGCATTTCTAAAATTCGTACGGCACTGTTTCGCCATTTCGGACGGATGTTGCACCTTGCAACATGGATGTTGCACCCTGTAGATATCGATTATTCGGACGGCCATAACTTCTGGCTCGTTTAGAGTTACGGGAGCCATAACCTGTCAAAACGAAGGCCTCGATGAGTTCTACGGCATTTACAGCTTTCAGCCGTCAACGGATTGACTAATGCCCAAAAAGGACAACCTGAATCTCAATCGGGTCTCGTAAGTTTTTTACCCTTCGTTTTTTCGACACGTGGATTTTTACGGTAAAACGGGATTACCGTGGCCCGTCTTCAACTTCCCATCGCTGAAGAGTGATGCACCATGGTACTGTTCTGTTTAAAATCCATGCACGCATTTCTAAAAGTCGTACGACACTGTTTCTCCATTTCGGACGGATGTTGCACCTTGCACCGTGGATGTTGCACCCTGTAGATATCGATTATTCGGACGGCCATAACTTCTGGCTCGTTTAGAGTTATGGGAGCCATAACCTGTCAAAACGAAGGCCTCGATGAGTTCTACGGCTTTGACAGCTTTCAGCCGTCAACGGATTGATTAATGCCCAAAAAGGACAATCGGAATCTCAATCGGGTCTTGTAAGTTTTTTATCCTTCGTTTTTTCGACACGTGGATTTTTACGGTAAAACGGGATTACCGTGGCCCGTCTTCGACTTCCCATCGCTGGAGAGTGGTGCACCATGGTACTATTCCGTTTCAAATCCATGCACGCATTTCTAAAAGTCATACGGCACTATTTCGCCATTTCGGACGGATGTTGCACCTTGCACAGTGGATGTTGCACCCTGTAGATATCGATTATTCGGACGGCCATAACTTCTGCCTCGTTTAGAGTTACGGGAGCCATAACCTGTCAAAACGAAGACCTCGATGAGTTCTACGGCTTCGGAAGCTTTCAGCCTTCAACGGATATATTAATACCCAATAAGGACAACCCGAATCTCAATCGGGTCTCGTAAGTTTTTTACCCTTCGTTTTTTCGACACGTGGATTTTTAACTTTAAAACGGGATTACCGTGGCCCATCTTCGACTTCCCATCACTGAAGAGTGATGCACCAGGGTACTGTTCCGTTTCAAATCCATGCACGCATTTCTAAAAGTCGTACGGCACTGTTTCTCCATTTCGGACGGATGTTGCACCTTGCACAGTGGATGTTGCACCCTGTAGATATCGATTATTCGGACGGTCGTAACTTCTGGCTCGTTTAGAGTTACGGGAGCCATAACCTGTCAAAACGAAGGCCTCGATGAGTTCTACGGCTTTGACAGCTTTCAGCCTTCAACGGATATATTAATACCCAAAAAGGACAACCCGAATCTCAATCGGGTCTCGTATGTTTTTTACCCTTCGTTTTTTCGACACGTTGATTTTTACGGTAAAACGGGATTACTATGGCCCGTCTTCGACTTCCCATCGCTGGAGAGTGGTGCACCATGGTACTGTTCCGTTTCAAATCCATGCACGCATTTCTAAAAGTCATACGGCACTGTTTCGCCATTTCGGACGAATGTTGCACCTTGCACCGTGGATGTTGCACCCTGTAGATATCGATTATTCGGACGGCCATAACTTCTGGCTCGTTTATAGTTACGGGAGCCATAACCTGTCAAAACGAAGACCTCGATGAGTTCTACGGCTTTGATAGCTTTCAACCATCAACGGATAGATTAATGCCCAAAAAGGACAACCCGAATCACGATCAGGTCTCGTAAGTTTTTTAACCTTCGTTTTTTCGACACGTGGATTTTTACGGTAAAACGGGATTACCGTGGCCCGTCTTCGACTTCCCATCGCTGAAGAGTGATGCACCATGGTACTGTTCTGTTTCAAATCCATGCACGCATTTCTAAAAGTCGTACGACACTGTTTCTCCATTTCGGACGGATGTTGCACCTTGCACCGTGGATGTTGCACCCTGTAGATATCGATTATTCGGACGGCCATAACTTCTGGCTCGCTTAGAATTACGGGAGCCATAACCTATCAAAACGAAGGCCTCGATGAGTTCTATGGCTTTGTCAGCTTTAAGCCGTCAACGGATTGATTAATGCCCAAAAAGGACAACCGGAATCTCAATCGGGTCTTGTAAGTTTTTTACCCTTCGTTTTTTCGATACGTGGATTTTTACGGTAAAACGGGATTACCGTGGCCCGTCTTCGACTTCCCATCGCTGGAGAGTGGTGCACCATGGTACTGTTCCGTTTCAAATCCATGCACGCATTTCTAAAAGTCATACGGCACTGTTTCGCCATTTCGGACGGATGTTGCACCTTGCACAGTGGATGTTGCACCCTGTAGATATCGATTATTCGGACGGCCATAACTTCTACCTCGTTTAGAGTTACGGAAGCCATAACCTGTCAAAACGAAGACCACGATGAGTTCTACGGCTTCGGAAGCTTTCAGCCTTCAACGGATATATTAATACCCAATAAGGACAACCCGAATCTCAATCGGGTCTCGTAAGTTTTTTACCCTTCGTTTTTTCGACACGTGGATTTTTAACTTTAAAACGGGATTACCGTGGCCCATCTTCGACTTCCCATCGCTGAAGAGTGATGCACCAGGGTACTGTTCCGTTTCAAATCCATGCACGCATTTCTAAAAGTCGTACGGCACTGTTTCTCCATTTCGGACGGATGTTGCACCTTGCACAGTGGATGTTGCACCCTGTAGATATCGATTATTCGGACGGTCGTAACTTCTGGCTCGTTTAGAGTTACGGGAGCCATAACCTGTCAAAACGAAGGCCTCGATGAGTTCTACGGCTTTGACAGCTTTCAGCCTTCAACGGATATATTAATACCCAAAAAGGACAACCCGAATCTCAATCGGGTCTCGTAAGTTTTTTACCCTTCGTTTTTTCGACACGTTGATTTTTACGGTAAAACGGGATTACTATGGCCCGTCTTCGACTTCCCATCGCTGGAGAGTGGTGCACCATGGTACTGTTCCGTTTCAAATCCATGCACGCATTTCTAAAAGTCATACGGCACTGTTTCGCCATTTCGGACGAATGTTGCACCTTGCACCGTGGATGTTGCACCCTGTAGATATCGATTATTCGGACGGCCATAACTTCTGGCTCGTTTATAGTTACGGGAGCCATAACCTGTCAAAACGAAGACCTCGATGAGTTCTACGGCTTTGATAGCTTTCAACCATCAACGGATAGATTAATGCCCAAAAAGGACAACCCGAATCACGATCAGGTCTCGTAAGTTTTTTAACCTTCGTTTTTTCGACACGTGGATTTTTACGGTAAAACGGGATTACCGTGGCCCGTCTTCGACTTCCCATCGCTGAAGAGTGACGCACCATGGTACTGTTCTGTTTCAAATCCATGCACGCATTTCTAAAAGTCGTACGACACTGTTTCTCCATTTCGGACGGATGTTGCACCTTGCACCGTGGATGTTGCACCCTGTAGATATCGATTATTCGGACGGCCATAACTTCTGGCTCGCTTAGAATTACGGGAGCCATAACCTATCAAAACGAAGGCCTCGATGAGTTCTATGGCTTTGTCAGCTTTAAGCCGTCAACGGATAGATTAATGCCCAAAAAGGACAAACCGAATCTCAATCGGGTCTCGTAAGTTTTTTACCCTTCGTTTTTTCGACACGTGGATTTTTACGGTAAAACGGGATTACCGTGGCCCGTCTTTGACTTCCCATCGCTGGAGAGTGGTGCACCATGGTACTGTTCCATGTCAAATCCATGCACGCATTTCTAAAGGTCGTACGACACTGTTTCGCCATTTTGGACGGATGTTGCACCTTGCACCGTGGATGTTGCACCCTGTAGATATCGATTATTCGGACGGCCATAACTTCTGGCTCGTTTAGAGTTACGGGAGCCATAACCTGTCAAACGAAGGCCTCGACGAGTTCTACGGTTTTGATAGCTTTCAGATGTCAACGGATAGATTAATGCCCAAAAAGGACAACCCGAATCTCAATCGGGTCTCGTAAGTTTTTTACCCTTCGTTTTTTCGACACGTGGATTTTTACGGTAAAACGGGATTACCGTGGCCCGTCTTCGACTTTCCATCGCTGAAGAGTGGTGCACCATGGTACTGTTCCATTTCAAATCCATGCACGCATTTCTAAAAGTCATACGGCACTGTTTCGCCATTTCGGACGGATGTTGCACCTTGCACCGTGGATGTTACACCCAGTAGATATCGATTATTCGGACGGCCATAACTTCTGGCTGGTTTAGAGTTACGGGAGCCATAACCTGTCAAAACGAAGGCCTCGATGAGTTATATGGCTTTGACAGCTTTCAGCCGTCAATGGATTGATTAATGCCCAAAAAGGAGAACCCGAATCTTAATCGGGTCGTAAGATTTTTACCCTTCGTTTTTTCGACACGTGGATTTTTACGGCAAAACGGGATTACGGTGGCTGGTCTTTGATATGCCATCGCTGGAGAGTGGTGCACCATGGTACTTTTCCGTTTCAAATCCATGCACGCATTTCTAAAGGTCGTACGACACTGTTTCGCCATTTCGGACGGATTTTTCACCTTGCACCGTGGACGTTGCACCCAGTAGATATCGATTATTCGGACGGCCATAACTTCTTGCTCGTTTAGAGTTACGGGAGCCATAACGTGTCAAAACGAAGACCTCGATGAGTTCTACGGCTTTGACAGCTTTCAGCCGTGAACGGATAGATTAATGCCCAAAAAGGACAACCCGAATCTCAATTAGATCTCGTAAGTTTTTTACCCTTCGTTTTTTCGACACGTGGATTTTTACGGGAAAACGGGATTACGGTGGTTGGTCTTCGATCTACCATCGCTGGAGAGTGGTGCACCATGGTACTGTTCCGTTTCAAATTCATGCACGCATTTCTAAAGGTCGTACGGCACTGTTTCGCCATTTTGGACGGATGTTGCACCTTGCACCGTGGATGCTGCACCCTGTAGATATCGATTATTCGGACGGCCATAACTTCTGGCTCGTTTAGCGTTACGGGAACCATAACCTGTCAAAACGAAGGCCTCGATGAGTTCTACGGTTTGATAGCTTTCAGCCGTCAACGGATAGATTAATGCCCAAAAAGGACAACCCGAATCTCAATCGGGTCTCGTAAGATTTTTACCCTTCATTTTTTCGATACGTGGATTTTTACGGCAAAACGGGATTACGGTGGCTGGTCTTCGATTTACCATCGCTGGAGAGTGGTGCACCATGGTACTGTTTCGTTTCAAATCCATGCACGCATTTCTAAAAGTCGTACGGTACTGTTTCGCCATGTCGGACGAATGTTGCACCTTGGACCGTGGATGTTGCACCCTGTAGATATTAATTATTCGGACGCCTATAACTTCTGGCTCGTTAAGAGTTACGGAAGCCATAACCTGTCAAAACGAAGTCCTCGATGAGTTCTACGGCTTTGACAGCTTTGAGCCGTCAATGGATACATTAATGCCCAAAAAGGACAACCCGAATCTCAATCGGGTCTCGTAAGTTTTTTACCCTTACGGCACTGTTTCGCCATGTCGGACGGATGTTGCACCTTGCACCGTGGATGTTGCACCCCGTAGATATCGATTATTCAAAAGGACATAACTTCTGGCTCGTTTAGAGTTACGGAGCCATAACCTGTCAAAACGAAGGCCTCGATTAGTTCTACGGCTTTGACAGCTTTCAGCCATCAACGGATAGATTAATGCCTAAAAAGGACAACCTGAATCTCAATCGGGTCTCGTAAGTTTTTTACCCTTCGTTTTTTCGACACGTGGATTTATACGGTAAAAAGGGATTACCGTGGCCCGTCTTCGACTTCCCATCGCTGGAGAGTGGTGCACCACGGTACCTATCTGTATAAAATCCATGCACGCATTTCTAAAAGTCATGCGGCACTGTTTCGCCATTTCGGACGGATGTTGCACCTTGCACCGTGGATGTTGCACCCTGTAGATATCGATTATTCGGACGGGCATAACTTCTGGCTCGTTTAGAGTTACGGGAGCCATAACCTGTCAAAACGAAGGCCTCGATGAGTTCTACGGTTTTGACGGCTTTGAGCCGTCAATGGATACATTAATGCCCAAAAAGGACAACCCGAATCTCAATCGGGTCTCGTAAGTTTTTTACCCTTCGTTTTTTCGACACGTGGATTTTTACGGCAAAACGGGATTACCGTGGCTGGTCTTAAATTTACCATCGCTAGAGAGTGGTGCACCATGGTACTTTTCCGTTTCAAATCCACGCACGTATTTCTAAAAGTCGTACGACACTGTTTCGCCATTTCGGACGGATGTTGCACCTTGCACCGTGGATGTTGCACCCTGTAGATATCGATTATTCGGACGGCCATAACTTCTGGCTCGTTTAGAGATACGGGAGCCATAACCTATCAAAACGAAGGCCTCAATGAGTTCTACGGCTTTAACGGCTTTCATCCGTCAACGGATAGATTAATGCCCAAAAAGGACAACCCGAATCTCAATCGGGTCTCGTAAGTTTTTTACCCTTCGTTTTTTCGACATGTGGATTTTTACGGCAAAACGGGATTACGGTGGCTGGTCTTCGATTTACCATCGCTGGAGAGTGGTGCACCATGGTACTGTTTCGTTTCAAATCCATGCACGCATTTCTAAAAGTCGTACGGCACTGTTTCGCCATGTCGGAAGGATGTTGCACCTTGCACCATTGATGTTGCACCCTCTAGATATCGTTTATTCAAACGGACATAACTTCTGGCTCGTTTAGAGTTACGGGAGCCATAACCTTTCAAAACAAAGGCCTCGATGAGTTCTATCGCTTTGACAGCTTTCAGCCGTCAACGGATTGATTAATGCCCAAAAAGGACAACACGAATCTCAATCGGGTCTCGTAAGTTTTTTACCCTTCGTTTTTTCGACACGTGGATTTTTACGGTAAAACGGGATTACCGTGGCCCGTCTTCGACTTCCCATCGCTGAAGAGTGGTGCACCATGGTACTGTTTCGTTTCAAATCCATGCACGCATTTCTAAAAGTCGTACGGCACTGTTTCGCCATTTCGGACGGATGTTGCACCTTGCACCGTGGATGTAGCACCCTTTAGATATCGATTATTCAAACGGCCATAACTTCTGGCTCGTTTAGAGTTACGGGAGCCATAACCTGTCAAAACGAAGGCCTTGATGAGTTCTATGGCTTTGACAGCTTTCAGCCATCAACAGATAGATTAATGCCCAAAATTTACCATCGCTAGAGAGTGGTGCACCATGGTACTGTTCCGTTTCAAATCCATGCACGTATTTCTAAAAGTCGTACGACACTGTTTCGCCATTTCGGACGGATGTTGCACCTTGCACCGTGGATGTTGCACCCTGTAGATATCGATTATTCGGACGGCCATAACTTCTGCCTCGTTTAGAGTTACGGGAGCCATAACCTATCAAAACGAAGGTCTCGATGAGTTCTACGGATTTGACGGCTTTCAGCCGTCAACGGATAGATTAATGCCCAAAAAGGACAACCCGAATCTCAATCGGGTCTCGTAAGTTTTTTGCCCTTCGTTTTTTCGACACGTGGATTTATACGGTAAAACGGGATTACCGTGGCCCGTCTTTGACTTCCCATCGCTGGAGAGAGGTGCACCATGGTACCTATCCGTATCAAATCCATGCACGCATTTCTAAAAGTCATGCGGCACTGTTTCGCCATTTCGGACGGATGTTGCACATTGCACCGTGGATGTTGCACCATGTAGATATCGATTATTCGGACGGGCATAACTTCTGGCTCGTTTAGACTTACGGGAGCCATAACCTGTCAAAACGAAGGCCTCGATGAGTTCTACGGCTTTGACAGCTTTCAGCCATCAACGGATATATTAATGCCCAAAAAGGACAACCCGAATCTCAATCGGGTCTCGTAAGTTTTTTACCCTTCATTTTTTCGACACGTAGGTTTTTACGGCAAAACGGGATTACGGTGGCTGGTCTTCGATCTACCATCGCTGGAGAGTGGTGCACCATGGTACTGTTCCTTTCAAATCCTTGCACGCATTTCTAAAGGTCGTACGACACTGTTTCGCCATTTCGGACGGATGTTGCACCTTGCACCGTGGACGTTGCACCCTGTAGATATCGATTATTCGGACGGCCATAACTTCTGGCTCGTTTAGAGTTACGGGAGCCATAGCGTGTCAAAACGAAGACCTCGATGAGTTCTAAGGCTTTGACAGCTTTCAGCCGTCAAAGGATAGATTAATGCCTAAAAAGAACAACCCGAATCTCAATTAGGTCTCGTAAGTTTTTTACCCTTCGTTTTTTCGACACAAGGATTTTTACGGTAAAACGGGATTACGGTGGTTGGTCTTCGATTTACCATCGCTGGAGAGTGGAGCACCATGGTACGGTTCCGTTTCAAATTCATGCACGCATTTCTAAAGGTCGTACGGCACTGTTTCGCCATTTTGGACGGATGTTGCACCTTGCACCATGGATGCTGCACCCTGTAGATATCTATTATTCGGACGGCCATAACTTCTGGCTCGTTTAGAGTTACGGGAGCCATAACCTGTCAAAACGAAGGCCTCGATGAGTTCTACGGTTTGATAGCTTTCAGCCGTCAACGGATAGATTAATGCCCAAAAAGGAAAACCCGAATCTCAATCGGGTCTCGTAAGATTTTTACACTTCGTTTTTTCGACACGTGGATTTTTACGGCAAAACGGGATTACGGTGGCTGGTCTTCGATTTACCATCGCTGGAGAGTGGTGCACTATGGTACTGTTTCGTTTCAAATCCATGCACACATTTCTAAAAGTCGTACGGCACTGTTTCGCCATGTCGGACGGATGTTGCACCTTGCAGCGTGGATGTTGCACCCTGTAGATATCGATTATTCGGACGGCCATAACTTTTGGCTCGTTAAGAGTTACGGGAGCCATAACCTGTCAAAATGAAGGCCTCGATGAGTTCTACGGCTGTGACGCTTTCATCCGTCAATGGATATATTAATGCCCAAAAAGGACAACCCGAATCTCAATCGGGTCTCGTAAGTTTTTTACCCTTCGTTTTTTCGACACGTGGATTTTTACGGTAAAACGGTATTACGGTGCCCCATCTTCAACTTCCCATCGCTGAAGAGTGGTGCACCATGGTACTGTTTCATTTCAAATCCATGCACGCATTTCTAAAGGTCGTACGACACTGTTTCGCCATTTCGGAAGGATGTTGCACCATGCAACGTGGATGTTGCACCCTGTAGATATCGATTATTCGGACGACCATAACTTCTGGCTCGTTTAGAGTTACGGGAGCCATAACCTGTGAAAACGAAGGCCTCGATGAGTTCTACGGCTTTGACAGCTTTCAACCGTCAACGGATAGAATAATGCCCAAAAAAAACAACCCGAATCTCAATCGGGTCTCGTAAGTTTTTTACCCTTCGTTTTTTTGACACGTGGATTTTTACGGTAAAACGGGATTACCGTGGCCCGGCTTCGACTTCCCATCGCTGAAGAGTGATGCACCATGGTACTGTTCCATTTCAAATCCATGCACGCATTTCTAAAAGTCGTACGGCACTGTTTCTCCATTTCGGACGGACGTTGCACCTTGCACCGTGGATGTTGCACCCTGTAGATATCGATTATTCGGACGGCCATAACTTCTGGCTCGTTTAGAGTTACGGGAGCCATAACCGGTCAAAACGAAGGCCTCGATGAGTTCTACAGCTTTGACAGCTTTCAGCCGTCAACGGATAGATTAATGCCCAAAAAGGACAACCCGAATCTCAATCGGGTCACGTAAGTTTTTTACCCTTCGTTTTTTCGACACGTGGATTTTTACGGTAAAACGGGATTACTATGGCCCGTCTTCAACTTCCCATCGCTAGAGAGTGGTGAACCATGGTACTGTTCCGTTTCAAATCCATGCACGCATTTCTAAAGGTCGTACGACACTTTTCGCCATTTTGGACGGATGTTGCACCTTGCACCGTGGATGTTGCACCCTGTAGATATCGATTATTCGGACGGCCATAACTTCTGGCTCGTTTAGAGTTACGGGAGCCATAACCTGTCAAACGAAGGCCTCGATGAGTTCTACGGTTTTGATAGCTTTCAGCTGTCAACGGATAGATTAATGCCCAAAAAGGACAACCTGAATCTCAATCGGGTCTCGTAAGTTTTTTACCCTTCGTTTTTTCGACACGTGGATTTTTACGGTAAAACGGGATTACCGTGTCCCATCTTCGACTTCCCATCGCTAGAGAGTGGTGCACCATGGTACTGTTCCGTTTCAAATCCATGCACGCATTTCTAAAGGTCGTACGACACTGTTTCGCCATTTTGGACGGATGTTGCACCTTGCACCGTGGATGTTGCACCCTGTAGATATCGATTATTCGGACGGCCATAACTTCTGGCTCGTTTAGAGTTACTGGAGCCATAACCGGTCAAAACGAAGGCCTCGATGAGTTCTACAGCTTTGACAGCTTTCAGCCGTCAACGGATAGATTAATGCCCAAAAAGGACAACCCGAATCTCAATCGGGTCTCGTAAGATTTTTACCCTTCATTTTTTCGATACGTGGATTTTTACGGCAAAACGGGATTACGGTGGCTGGTCTTCGATTTACCATCGCTGGAGAGTGGTGCACCATGGTACTGTTTCGTTTCAAATCCATGCACGCATTTCTAAAAGTCGTACGGTACTGTTTCGCCATGTCGGACGAATGTTGCACCTTGGACCGTGGATGTTGCACCCTGTAGATATTAATTATTCGGACGCCTATAACTTCTGGCTCGTTAAGAGTTACGGAAGCCATAACCTGTCAAAACGAAGTCCTCGATGAGTTCTACGGCTTTGACGGCTTTGAGCCGTCAATGGATACATTAATGCCCAAAAAGGACAACCCGAATCTCAATCGGGTCTCGTAAGTTTTTTACCCTTACGGCACTGTTTCGCCATGTCGGACGGATGTTGCACCTTGCACCGTGGATGTTGCACCCCGTAGATATCGATTATTCAAAAGGACATAACTTCTGGCTCGTTTAGAGTTACGGGAGCCATAACCTGTCAAAACGAAGGCCTCGATTAGTTCTACGGCTTTGACAGCTTTCAGCCATCAACGGATAGATTAATGCCCAAAAAGGACAACCTGAATCTCAATCGGGTCTCGTAAGTTTTTTACCCTTCGTTTTTTCCACACGTGGATTTATACGGTAAAAAGGGATTACCGTGGCCCGTCTTCGACTTCCCATCGCTGGAGAGTGGTGCACCACGGTACCTATCTGTATAAAATCCATGCACGCATTTCTAAAAGTCATGCGGCACTGTTTCGCCATTTCGGACGGATGTTGCACCTTGCACCGTGGATGTTGCACCCTGTAGATATCGATTATTCGGACGGGCATAACTTCTGGCTCGTTTAGAGTTACGGGAGCCATAACCTGTCAAAACGAAGGCCTCGATGAGTTCTACGGTTTTGACGGCTTTGAGCCGTCAATGGATACATTAATGCCCAAAAAGGACAACCCGAATCTCAATCGGGTCTCGTATGTTTTTTACCCTTCGTTTTTTCGACACGTGGATTTTTACGGCAAAACGGGATTACCGTGGCTGGTCTTAAATTTACCATCGCTAGAGAGTGGTGCACCATGGTACTGTTCCGTTTCAAATCCACGCACGTATTTCTAAAAGTCGTACGACACTGTTTCGCCATTTCGGACGGATGTTGCACCTTGCACCGTGGATGTTGCACCCTGTAGATATCGATTATTCGGACGGCCATAACTTCTGGCTCGTTTAGAGATACGGGAGCCATAACCTATCAAAACGAAGGCCTCAATGAGTTCTACGGCTTTGACGGCTTTCATCCGTCAACGGATAGATTAATGCCCAAAAAGGACAACCCGAATCTCAATCGGGTCTCGTAAGTTTTTTACCCTTCGTTTTTTCGACACGTGGATTTTTACGGCAAAACGGGATTACGGTGGCTGGTCTTCGATTTACCATCGCTGGAGAGTGGTGCACCATGGTACTGTTCCGTTTCAAATCCATGCACGCATTTCTAAAAGTCGTACGGCACTGTTTCGCCATGTCGGAAGGATGTTGCACCTTGCACCATTGATGTTGCACCCTCTAGATATCGTTTATTCAAACGGACATAACTTCTGGCTCGTTTAGAGTTACGGGAGCCATAACCTTTCAAAACAAAGGCCTCGATGAGTTCTATCGCTTTGACAGCTTTCAGCCGTCAACGGATTGATTAATGCCCAAAAAGGACAACACGAATCTCAATCGGGTCTCGTAAGTTTTTTACCCTTCGTTTTTTCGACACGTGGATTTTTACGGTAAAACGGGATTACCGTGGCCCGTCTTCGACTTCCCATCGCTGAAGAGTGGTGCACCATGGTACTGTTTCGTTTCAAATCCATGCACGCATTTCTAAAAGTCGTACGGCACTGTTTCGCCATTTCGGACGGATGTTGCACCTTGCACCGTGGATGTAGCACCCTTTAGATATCGATTATTCAAACGGCCATAACTTCTGGCTCGTTTAGAGTTACGGGAGCCATAACCTGTCAAAACGAAGGCCTTGATGAGTTCTATGGCTTTGACAGCTTTCAGCCATCAACAGATAGATTAATGCCCAAAATTTACCATCGCTAGAGAGTGGTGCACCATGGTACTGTTCCGTTTCAAATCCATGCACGTATTTCTAAAAGTCGTACGACACTGTTTCGCCATTTCGGACGGATGTTGCACCTTGCACCGTGGATGTTGCACCCTGTAGATATCGATTATTCGGACGGCCATAACTTCTGCCTCGTTTAGAGTTACGGGAGCCATAACCTATCAAAACGAAGGTCTCGATGAGTTCTACGGATTTGACGGCTTTCAGCCGTCAACGGATAGATTAATGCCCAAAAAGGACAACCCGAATCTCAATCGGGTCTCGTAAGTTTTTTGCCCTTCGTTTTTTCGACACGTGGATTTATACGGTAAAACGGGATTACCGTGGCCCGTCTTTGACTTCCCATCGCTGGAGAGAGGTGCACCATGGTACCTATCCGTATCAAATCCATGCACGCATTTCTAAAAGTCATGCGGCACTGTTTCGCCATTTCGGACGGATGTTGCACATTGCACCGTGGATGTTGCACCATGTAGATATCGATTATTCGGACGGGCATAACTTCTGGCTCGTTTAGACTTACGGGAGCCATAACCTGTCAAAACGAAGGCCTCGATGAGTTCTACGGCTTTGACAGCTTTCAGCCATCAACGGATATATTAATGCCCAAAAAGGACAACCCGAATCTCAATCGGGTCTCGTAAGTTTTTTACCCTTCATTTTTTCGACACGTAGGTTTTTACGGCAAAACGGGATTACGGTGGCTGGTCTTCGATCTACCATCACTGGAGAGTGGTGCACCATGGTACTGTTCCTTTCAAATCCATGCACGCATTTCTAAAGGTCGTACGACACTGTTTCGCCATTTCGGACGGATGTTGCACCTTGCACCGTGGACGTTGCACCCTGTAGATATCGATTATTCGGACGGCCATAACTTCTGGCTCGTTTAGAGTTACGGGAGCCATAGCATGTCAAAACGAAGACCTCGATGAGTTCTAAGGCTTTGACAGCTTTCAGCCGTCAAAGGATAGATTAATGCCTAAAAAGAACAACCCGAATCTCAATTAGGTCTCGTAAGTTTTTTACCCTTCGTTTTTTCGACACGTGGATTTTTACGGTAAAACGGGATTACGGTGGTTGGTCTTCGATTTACCATCGCTGGAGAGTGGAGCACCATGGTACGGTTCCGTTTCAAATTCATGCACGCATTTCTAAAGGTCGTACGGCACTGTTTCGCCATTTTGGACGGATGTTGCACCTTGCACCATGGATGCTGCACCCTGTAGATATCTATTATTCGGACGGCCATAACTTCTGGCTCGTTTAGAGTTACGGGAGACATAACCTGTCAAAACGAAGGCCTCGATGAGTTCTACGGTTTGATAGCTTTCAGCCGTCAACGGATAGATTAATGCCCAAAAAGGAAAACCCGAATCTCAATCGGGTCTCGTAAGATTTTTACCCTTCGTTTTTTCGACACGTGGATTTTTACGGCAAAACGGGATTACGGTGGCTGGTCTTCGATTTACCATCGCTGGAGAGTGGTGCACTATGGTACTGTTTCGTTTCAAATCCATGCACACATTTCTAAAAGTCGTACGGCACTGTTTCGCCATGTCGGACGGATGTTGCACCTTGCAGCGTGGATGTTGCACCCTGTAGATATCGATTATTCGGACGGCCATAACTTTTGGCTCGTTAAGAGTTACGGGAGCCATAACCTGTCAAAATGAAGGCCTCGATGAGTTCTACGGCTGTGACGCTTTCATCCGTCAATGGATATATTAATGCCCAAAAAGGACAACCCGAATCTCAATCGGGTCTCGTAAGTTTTTTACCCTTCGTTTTTTCGACACGTGGATTTTTACGGTAAAACGGTATTACGGTGCCCCATCTTCAACTTCCCATCGCTGAAGAGTGGTGCACCATGGTACTGTTTCATTTCAAATCCATGCACGCATTTCTAAAGGTCGTACGACACTGTTTCGCCATTTCGGAAGGATGTTGCACCATGCAACGTGGATGTTGCACCCTGTAGATATCGATTATTCGGACGACCATAACTTCTGGCTCGTTTAGAGTTACGGGAGCCATAACCTGTGAAAACAAAGGCCTCGATGAGTTCTACGGCTTTGACAGCTTTCAACCGTCAACGGATAGAATAATGCCCAAAAAAAACAACCCGAATCTCAATCGGGTCTCGTAAGTTTTTTACCCTTCGTTTTTTTGACACGTGGATTTTTACGGTAAAACGGGATTACCGTGGCCCGGCTTCGACTTCCCATCGCTGAAGAGTGATGCACCATGGTACTGTTCCATTTCAAATCCATACACGCATTTCTAAAAGTCGTACGGCACTGTTTCTCCATTTCGGGCGGACGTTGCACCTTGCACCGTGGATGTTGCACCCTGTAGATATCGATTATTCGGACGGCCATAACTTCTGGCTCGTTTAGAGTTACGGGAGCCATAACTGGTCAAAACGAAGGCCTCGATGAGTTCTACAGCTTTGACAGCTTTCAGCCGTCAACGGATAGATTAATGCCCAAAAAGGACAACCCGAATCTCAATCGGGTCACGTAAGTTTTTTACCCTTCGTTTTTTCGACACGTGGATTTTTACGGTAAAACGGGATTACTGTGGCCCGTCTTCAACTTCCCATCGCTAGAGAGTGGTGCACCATGGTACTGTTCCGTTTCAAATCCATGCACGCATTTCTAAAGGTCGTACGACACTTTTCGCCATTTTGGACGGATGTTGCACCTTGCACCGTGGATGTTGCACCCTGTAGATTTCGATTATTCGGACGGCCATAACTTCTGGCTCGTTTAGAGTTACGGGAGCCATAACCTGTCAAACGAAGGCCTCGATGAGTTCTACGGTTTTGATAGCTTTCAGCTGTCAACGGATAGATTAATGCCCAAAAAGGACAACCTGAATCTCAATCGGGTCTCGTAAGTTTTTTACCCTTCGTTTTTTCGACACGTGGATTTTTACGGTAAAACGGGATTACCGTGTCCCATCTTCGACTTCCCATCGCTAGAGAGTGGTGCACCATGGTACTGTTCCGTTTCAAATCCATGCACGCATTTCTAAAGGTCGTACGACACTGTTTCGCCATTTTGGACGGATGTTGCACCTTGCACCGTGGATGTTGCACCCTGTAGATATCGATTATTCGGACGGCCATAACTTCTGGCTCGTTTAGAGTTACGGGAGCCATAACCGGTCAAAACGAAGGCCTCGATGAGTTCTACAGCTTTGACAGCTTTCAGCCGTCAACGGATAGATTAATGCCCAAAAAGGACAACCCGAATCTCAATCGGGTCACGTAAGTTTTTTACCCTTCGTTTTTTCGACACGTGGATTTTTATGGTAAAACGGGATTACCGTGGCCCGTCTTCAACTTCCCATTGCTGGAGAGTGGTGCACCATGGTACTGTTCCGTTTCAAATCCATGCATGCATTTCTAAAGGTCATACGCATTGTTTCGCCATTTCGGCCGAATGTTGCACCTTGCACCGTGGATGTTGCACCCTATAGATATCGATTATTCGGACGGCCATAACTTCTGGCTCGTTTAGAGTTACGGGAGCCATAACCTGTCAAAATGAAGGCCTCGATGAGTTCTACGGCTGTGACGCTTTCATCCGTCAATGGATATATTAATGCCCAAAAAGGACAACCCGAATCTCAATCGGGTCTCGTAAGTTTTTTACCCTTCGTTTTTTCGACACGTGGATTTTTACGGTAAAACGGTATTACGGTGCCCCATCTTCAACTTCCCATCGCTGAAGAGTGGTGCACCATGGTACTGTTTCATTTCAAATCCATGCACGCATTTCTAAAGGTCGTACGACACTGTTTCGCCATTTCGGAAGGATGTTGCACCATGCAACGTGGATGTTGCACCCTGTAGATATCGATTATTCGGACGACCATAACTTCTGGCTCGTTTAGAGTTACGGGAGCCATAACCTGTGAAAACGAAGGCCTCGATGAGTTCTACGGCTTTGACAGCTTTCAACCGTCAACGGATAGAATAATGCCCAAAAAAAACAACCCGAATCTCAATCGGGTCTCGTAAGTTTTTTACCCTTCGTTTTTTTGACACGTGGATTTTTACGGTAAAACGGGATTACCGTGGCCCGGCTTCGACTTCCCATCGCTGAAGAGTGATGCACCATGGTACTGTTCCATTTCAAATCCATGCACGCATTTCTAAAAGTCGTACGGCACTGTTTCTCCATTTCGGGCGGACGTTGCACCTTGCACCGTGGATGTTGCACCCTGTAGATATCGATTATTCGGACGGCCATAACTTCTGGCTCGTTTAGAGTTACGGGAGCCATAACCGTTCAAAACGAAGGCCTCGATGAGTTCTACAGCTTTGACAGCTTTCAGCCGTCAACGGATAGATTAATGCCCAAAAAGGACAACCCGAATCTCAATCGGGTCACGTAAGTTTTTTACCCTTCGTTTTTTCGACACGTGGATTTTTACGGTAAAACGGGATTACTGTGGCCCGTCTTCAACTTCCCATCGCTAGAGAGTGGTGCACCATGGTACTGTTCCGTTTCAAATCCATGCACGCATTTCTAAAGGTCGTACGACACTTTTCGCCATTTTGGACGGATGTTGCACCTTGCACCGTGGATGTTGCACCCTGTAGATATCGATTATTCGGACGGCCATAACTTCTGGCTCGTTTAGAGTTACGGGAGCCATAACCTGTCAAACGAAGGCCTCGATGAGTTCTACGGTTTTGATAGCTTTCAGCTGTCAACGGATAGATTAATGCCCAAAAAGGACAACCTGAATCTCAATCGGGTCTCGTAAGTTTTTTACCCTTCGTTTTTTCGACACGTGGATTTTTACGGTAAAACGGGATTACCGTGTCCCATCTTCGACTTCCCATCGCTAGAGAGTGGTGCACCATGGTACTGTTCCGTTTCAAATCCATGCACGCATTTCTAAAGGTCGTACGACACTGTTTCGCCATTTTGGACGGATGTTGCACCTTGCACCGTGGATGTTGCACCCTGTAGATATCGATTATTCGGACGGCCATAACTTCTGGCTCGTTTAGAGTTACGGGAGCCATAACCGGTCAAAACGAAGGCCTCGATGAGTTCTACAGCTTTGACAGCTTTCAGCCGTCAACGGATAGATTAATGCCCAAAAAGGACAACCCGAATCTCAATCGGGTCACGTAAGTTTTTTACCCTTCGTTTTTTCGACACGTGGATTTTTATGGTAAAACGGGATTACCGTGGCCCGTCTTCAACTTCCCATTGCTGGAGAGTGGTGCACCATGGTACTGTTCCGTTTCAAATCCATGCATGCATTTCTAAAGGTCATACGCATTGTTTCGCCATTTCGGACGAATGTTGCACCTTGCACCGTGGATGTTGCACCCTATAGATATCGATTATTCGGACGGCCATAACTTCTGGCTCGTTTAGAGTTACGGGAGCCATAACGTGTCAAAACGAAGACCTCGATGAGTTCTACGGCTTTGACAGGTTTCAGCCGTCAACGGATAGATTAGTGCCCAAAAAGGACAACCCGAATCTCAATTAGGTCTCGTAAGTTTTTTACCCTTCGATTTTTCGACACGTGGATTTTTGCGGTAAAATGGGATTACCGTGGCCCGTCTTCGACTTCCCATCGCTGGAGAGTGGTGCACCATGGTACTGTTCCGTTTCAAATCCATGCACGCATTTCTAAAAGTCATACGACACTGTTTCACCATTTCGGACGGATGTTGCATGTTTGCGCAAAAAATGGGCAAACACCTCCAAGTCGTGAGATTTAATGGGTTTAATGTGATTCTTAATGATTTAGGTGAGTTATGTAAATATGAAAAAAGCAGGGACTGAAATGTAAAAGACACACAGATTTATAGTGGTTCGGCCAGAACGTGCCTACATCCACTTTATATGTTATTATCTTCTTTCTTTCGGATTACAAGTACAATGCTTTGTGTACAGGTATATGAAAGTATATGAAAGTAGTTTGAAAGTTCCTTCCGTGCTTGAGCTCTCAAACTTGTCTGCCATTGTTGTACCCCTGCCTCTCTATTTATAGAGGGAGGCTGGGGGCAAGGGTCCTGAATGTATATAGCTGCTGGTGGGCCCGGGCTGAAGCAATCTGGCCTGGTAGTTATCTGGTTCGGCGAGGCTTCATTCGGCTGTGCTTAGAGAGGTTGGAGCTTGGTTCGGTCATGGTGGTCCGGTGATAGGCGTGGTCCGGTGGTGGTCTGGTCCGGTCGTGTAGGGGAGGAGTGTTGGCTCGGTGATGGCCTTGGTCCGGTTGTAGGTTGGTCCGGTAGGGTGTTGGAGAGGTTGGTCCGGTGGACCTGGACCGGTGAAGTCTGGTTCGGCAGGAGCTTATGCCGAATGGGGTGGAGGTTGTGCCTTGCCGAATGGATATGGCCGAATGAACTATAAGTCGGGCTTGCCGAATGGACCCTTGGACATGAGTGTTGAGCGAACTCCTTACTAGATGGAATGGAGGTCGCCAACCCGGATGAAACTGCCGCTTCTTGGTCTCGAGATCTTCTGGGTGAGAATTCGCCCAACATTTGCCCCCCAAAGTGGGGCACGTGCTTGCATGTGTCGCGCTTTGTTTCCCTGCAATAGGAAGGCGTGTTTTGTAACGCCATGGGTTGGATGCTCGTATCCTGTTGATGTCCTGCAAAGGAATTTACGGTTTTAGTGTGACTTCAGATAACGACCGTTTAGGATCGAAGCATTTGAGATGAAATGACTCGCGCCGTTCGGGGCGAGAGGTGTACCCCGAGGGGGCTTAGCATTATCGATGCCAGGTTCACGTCAGAGTGGGTCCCTAGATCGTTTGTCCAGGTGGTCTATCGCCAGCTCAGAGCATGCCTAGGGATCGTTCGCGACCCCGTACATGTGTAAGTACCTTAGCCATTTCATAACTATCAGAATCAAATATCCATTTAACCGATGAGCTTAAAAAAGGATGTCAAAGTGCAAATTCTCACGACGATAGGGTTAATAGCCATTCAGAGCGTGCCTACGGACCGTTCGTGGTCGCGTACACGTGTAAATGATTAACCCACGTTGGTGAGAGATTTACGACTCATTCATTGTTATCATATTCTCTACTTTATTAGTAGGTCCTAGAGTTCGGTACTTATCTGATTGAGGCGCTCCACGTGCCCCCTGCTTCTGGCCTTTGCGGGTAGAGATGGTTACGTTCGGTTTCTTGGTTGGTCCGGTATGTTGATATTGGTCCGGTATTCTGGTCCGGTAGGCCGAACCAGTTGGTTCGGCAATCCTGAGCTCGCCTATATATAGAGGCTACACCCCCCTTTGTTTCTTCTTACCGAACCAGAGAATCAAATCTTTGCCGAATCAACTGACCACCGAACCAAACCTTTGCCGAATCAAATCTTCACCGAATCAGGTATATACTCTTTTGCCGAATGATTTTTACTACCGGATGACATTATGCCGAATGCATGCGAGGTGTCCTAGTTTGCCGAATGACATGTATACCGAATGACTCTTAGTGCCGAATGACATGTATACCGAATGAACTAATGACATGTACACCGAATGACTCTTGTATTCGGACTTTGAGCGGAACTATGGACTTATGCATTCTTTTTCGCTTACATCTTTGTACTCCTTGTCCTAACAACTTGTCTTTTTGCTTCTGTGTATGCAGATAAAATGTCTCGCAAGGCGGAAACACGATCAGACAGACGGAAATCCAAAGATGGAGGTGAGTCTTCCTCCGTGCCTCCAGCCCAATCAGGATCTGGGCAGCATCGACCTGTTCCGAGGTCGTTAGTGGACGGATATGGTCCTCAGGAACTTCTGGACTCCCCGCCCGATTGCTTTCCTAGCTCCCTAAAGGAGGAGCAACTTGATGTCATCTCTCGTTCATTTGGGATAGACAGGGCTCTCATGCAGCTGCCGGGAGAGGGAGTGATGCCGTATAATCCCCCCGAAGGTTACTTCGCTTACAGCAGGTACCATTGCATGTGTGGTGCTATCCCTCCCATCAATGCCTGGATAGTCAGCTTTACCACATATTTGAAAGTAGCTCCATTCCAGCTTCAGCCGAACTCCTATGCCATTCTGGTAAGCCTCTTCGTCATCTTCCAGAGGAGATACGGGCGTCCTCCTTCTAACCGGGAAATTCGGTATTTGTATAACCTGAGGGGCTACAAGAAGGGGTCTCCGTATATTAGTCTGGAAGCGGCCGTGCCCTTCAAACCGGTCTTGGATTTATATTCAAAGTTCACCATGTTCAAGAAGGAATGGTTCTTTGTCAAGGACGATTCTGTTTCTTTCCGCCTTTTCACTTCCGGCTGTAAGATTAAATTCATTTATATTTTCCATGTTCTGACTGTAGTGCTTCTTCTGACACGCTTCTATTTCCTGCTAGCGACAGGTGGCATTGCTGTCGTGGAAGATGATTCTTTGGCGCGGATGGCTGCTGGAATAAAGGCCATTCCTGCGCGGGACAGGTCGGCTTCGTTCCTGATCAGGAACGCTACCCTCCTGGAGTACAATTTGATCCAGCCGCACCAGTCCGTTGTTAAGCAGAGGGACACGGCTGAGGAGAAGGCTGCTAAAGCTAAGGAGGGGGTCACGGTGAAGAGTGGCAAGAGAAAACCCTTTGCACAGCATCCCGTCGCGGGGGGCAAGAAGCTTAAATAATTAGAGGGCCCCTCTCCTAGTACTTGCCCGATCATTCCGGAGGAGGAAGGTGTGGAAGAGGGCGAAGGAGGCGATATGGAAGGAGAGTCGGAAGGCGGAGGAGATGGAGATGGTCAGGGTGGTAGTGGTGCTGGTGCCTTAACTTCTGGGCAAGACTCTGAGCTGGATGAGGCCCTCCGCCAGGCCTTCGGGGAATCGGAAGGGGAATCGGGAGCGGAGAAGGCGAAGGAGACTGGCAAGGTCGGGGCTGGTGCCGATCTATCCCCCAAGGGTTCCTCAGCCAGGGTGACTTCGGCGGTGCAAGGTGAACTTTTGTCCTCTGTCGATTCCATTTTCGATAAGGACTTAGAAATATTTTATGGTTCACTCCCGTCCTGGAATGAGATTCAGGACTTATTGCAGTACCCCACTCCTCCGCAGGGTTTGTATAATAGACGTGCCTTCACACTTTTCTTTCTTTTTACTTAACATGTTTCCTGAGTTGTGGACCATCGTATGTTCGTAACACTTGTTCTTTATTCCAGGGGCAGGCCAGGTGGTTAAAACGTCGGACGTTCGACACCGCCTTGAACAGTTCAAGTTGATGAGAGCTTCTGCGAAGCCTCCCACTGGTCGTACTGGGGACGTGGTCAAATACCGTCCTCTTCTTGGGGTCATCGAAGAGGGCATTCAGAAAAAGAAGAGGAGTCGCTCTTTATTTGAGCCTTCCTCTGGTCCGCAGCTTCCTGTTCAGCCTCCTCGTGATGCCACGGAGGAGAGTACGGAGTTTATCCCCCCTCCACCTCCTTCCAAGAATCCTACAGTTATCCGCATAAGGCGTCCTGACGTGCCCCGTGACCCCTTTGCCGGTCATCCTGATTTAGATCCAAGCTCTCGGGATGTTTCATTTGATGAGGCCACGGGTGAACACCTCCTTCCCCGCAACCCCATGGTACGAGTGTTAGATGAGGCTAAGTCTCTAGATCTTGATTTGCTTACCACTCGGGTAGTAACCATGGGAGACGAGGCCAAGGCTAATATCGATCGGGTGGCTGAAGAGACCAAGAAGTTAATGAAGTATCATGCTCAATTGGTCAAGGCTGGGGAGGAGATTGGGAATGCCAATATTCGGTTGCGGCTGAAGGTGGCTGATCAGGCCGAACAGCTTGCCGGTCAAGCCGTTCAGATTTCTCGGCACGAGGAAGCCTCCAGTTGTCTGAAAGAGACCATGGAAAAGGCTAGTAGGGCGGAATTACGGAAGATGGAGGCCGCCTGTAAGGAGCGGATTGACATGGCCATTGCGACAGTGGATGAGGTTCGGAATGCGGATCTCGAGCAGGTAGAGGAGTTGTCTGGAAGGCTTGAGGCCGCGGAGATGGCTCAAGTCAAGTTAAAGGAGAAGATGGAGGAGATGGAGGAGATGAGGAGGTCTCTCCAGGCTGACTGCTCGAGATACCGATCAGAGAGGGATGTCGCTGTCGCCAAGTTGCAGGCTTCCGAAGCCCGGGTGAGGGAGTTCGAGGAGAATGAGGGGATGATGGACGAGATGGTGCAGGACATGTACTTCCGCACTTGGAAGGAGGGCAGCTTGTCTTGGATGGATGACTATCCCCGAGTCATGGCCAAGATATATCTTCGGGTTTTAGAGGAGGCCAGGGTCGATGCGGGTAAGGAAGGTGGAGCGGCTTTTAGCCTGGATGTGGTCACTGCTCAGTTCTCGAAAGAGGAGCAAGCGGCGGTGAAGGAGGGGATGCGGTTGCTTGCTGCGGAGGAAGCGGGTGTGCAACTGGAGGATGAAGATCAAGCGGCGGACGCTGGTGAGTCATTCTTCTCTTTTCCTTTTCTTTCTGGGTTTCCATAACTTGACCGTTTATCGTTTGTTTAATGGATTCCTCTTCTGAATTGGACAGGTGGAACTTCCGATCAACATGCTGGGGGTTCCGGCCCTGCGGCCAAATAGGCTTGGGAAGTCGGTGATGGAATGTGGACGCAGCTGGTTACTCGTCCGGATTCGGCCGCTTTTTATTTCTTTTTTACTGTTGTTTACGTTAGTCCAAAACATTGATATGACTGTAATAACATTATTTGCAGAGAATAACTTGGTGTGATTTCATAATATAAGCTGATTTTGTTATGTTTAAACGTTGTTGTCATTTTGATGTGCTGCGTGAGAAGTATGACCATGTATATTCCTGTGATTTTAGTTGTGTTTGATGTTAAGCCTTTGCTTGAAATATAATTTCATGTTTTGCAATGTTGGTGTGACATATGAATAAGCTATAGTTATGCATCTATGTACAAGAGAAGAGAGTACCGCCCTTCATGTTTTATTTGCAGGCGGTAGTTTTGAGCATCTTGTGTAACTGATCATGAATATATCTGAGTACCTTGCCACCCAGTACGCAGGCTTAGATTCTCATGAGTGAATGCTCCCGATTCGGTTTCCTGTACTTTAGAGTTTGTTATACAGGATAGGAGAAAAGTATTTAAATGAAATGGAAATATAGAAAAAGTAAAACTTCCAGTCACGGAAGGCCGTCGATGTGCTTACGTTCGTGGCAAACGGGTTTTGTAGTCACTTTCCCTAGCTGTGGGTCTTGGAGACATTTGTCACCCATCTTACGCCTCCGCGGGGAGTTTTCTTTTTTACCACAGCCGCACTTAAGACACATCGGAGCCGAGATCGCACAAGGTAACTACCCGAACCATTATGGTCCATAATCGTGGGTATTATTCGATTTACCGTGGCCGGCTAGCGTGGGTGCCGTTGGCCGTGAACTACCCCTGGCTGGCCACACCTTATGTTGGGGCTTAAAGTAGGTTCACAGTTACCGGCGAGCCGAACGCCGTAATGAGCTGCCATCGGCTATAATCGGCCTTTATGATGACTTATAATCGACTCATTACAGTTGGCTTTGAGGGCAGGCGCGAGCAATGATTTAACCCGCAGCAGAGGGATGCTGGAGCAAAAGAGTCTCATTGGCGAGTGCATAGAATCGTAGCGTACCTGTTAGGCCTTGTCCAGATGAGGCCGTGGTGCGCCTTGAGTGGAGATGCCATAAGATTTTGTTCAACAGAAAAGGATAAAGCTTAACAAGCAGCCAAGATATAAAGGAACAAGTTAAAAAGAGACAAGATTTTTTAAAGTGGTTCGGCATGGAAATGCCTACGTCCACTGATTCTCTTTGTTAATTCACTTCATATGGGCAGTACAAGTTAAGAAAAGTATCGACGGAGGTGTCGGATGTTCCATGCCCTCTGGAACACCTCTCCGTCCACTGTTGACAAAATATAAGCTCCGTTGTGGAGGTCTTTATGAATTACATATGGTCCGTCCCAGATGGGGTCCAGTGCCCCGGGGCGCGGAAAGATTCGCCTGAGGACAAGATCTCCTTCTTGTAAGATGCGATGTTTGACTTTGGAGTTGTATAGTGCTGCCACATTTTGTTTGTGAGCTGCTGCTTTGAGAGCTGCATCGTTTTTCCTTTCCTCAATCAGATCCAAAGACATGAGGAGGAGTTCTTCGTTTTCTTCTGGATTGTAGTGGATCCTACGATGGGAAGGAACAATAGTCTCAACAGGGAGCATTGCCTCCGATCCGTATGCCAAAGAGAAAGGAGTATGTCCCGTTGAAGTTCTGAAAGATGTGCGGTAGGCCCAAAGTGCCGTAGGAAGTTCGTCCACCCAAGCGCCTTTTGACTTTTCAAGTTTCTTCTTGATTAGGGTTTTGAGAATTTTGTTGACAGCTTCGACTTGTCCGTTTGCCTGAGGATAAGCTACTGATGAGAAGCTTTTATGAATTCCATGCTCTTGGCACCAGTCGGCGAATTCTTCGCTGTCAAATTGGAGTCCGTTGTCTGATATGATCTTGAGTGGTACTCCGTACCTGCACAGAATATTTTTGATCAAGAAGTTGATAACTTTTGCTGAAGATATTTTATTTAGGGGTTCCGCTTCCACCTATTTGGTGAAATAATCGACTGCCACTATAGCATATTTGGCCCCGCCCCTGCCCGTTGGTAGTTTGCCAACTAAATCAATTCCCCATACAACAAAGGGCCAAGGGCTGGTCATTTGAGTAATCTCATTTGTGGGTAGTCGAGGAATCTTGGCAAATTTCTAACATCTGTCGCATCTCTTGACGAAGTCTAAGGCGTCTTTGTTTAGTGTGGGCCAGTAATATCCATATCGGAGTATCTTTTTCGCTAGAGTCTGCCCTCCAGTGTGATCTCCGCAACTTCCTTGATGGATGTTGTATAAGATTTCCTTGGCTTCCCTTCCAGCGACGCATCTAAATAAGGGGCTAGAGAAGCCACGCCGATAGAGGATTCCTTCTTGTATTGTGTAGTGGGGAGCTTTCCACAAAATTCTCCTGACTTCATCACGTTTGTCTGGTAGTGTGCCATCCTGCAAATATTTCCGGATAGGAGTCATCCAAGTTGCTTCTTCAATTGTAGTTATCAGATTCTCTTGTTCAAAACTTGGGGCTAGCTGCCTTGAGATGGCTAGTGCTCCGGAAATGGTGCTATTCTTCATACTAGCTTGCTTTGCTAGTTCATCGGCCTCTTGGTTATCTTCTCGAGGAATGTGTTTGATTAGATAATGGTCCAATTGGTCGAGCAGCAGTTTGGTTTTCTTTAGGTATGCTGTGAGTCGTTCTCCTCGTGTCTGGAATTCTCCTAGTACTTGGTTTGCGATAAGTTGAGAATCACTATGAAGACATAAAGAATTGACTCCAATTTCTAAGGCAAGCTCCAATCCCGCTATTACTGCCTCGTACTCCGCATCGTTGTTAGTGGCCGCGAATTCCAACCTTAATGCATAGTACAGCTTTCTTCCACTAGGGGTGATTATCACAATACCTGCCCCCGAGCCTTGTTCGTTCGATGCTCCATCTACAAAGAGGTTCCACTTGATGTTTTTTGCTATTTCAAACTGATCCTTGCCTTCGTTGGTAGTGAATTCGGCAATGAAATCAGCCAGGGCTTGCCCTTTGATAGCAGTGCGAGGATGGTAGGTGACGTCATACTGACTTAGTTCAATGCACCATTTGAGGAGTCGTCCAGAAGTGTCAGGACGATGGAGCACCTGTCTTAGTGGCTGATCGGTTAGAACTCTGATGGAGTGAGATTGGAAGTAGTGTCGTAGTTTTCGTGACGCGATCAATAAACAATATGCCAATTTCTCAAGTTTAGGATATCTGGCTTCTGCCCCCGTAAATCTCTTACTTATAAAGTACACCGGGCGTTGCGTGCGGTCTTCTTCTCTTACTAGGGCAGCGCTTAAAGCATGAGATGATACAGCGAGGTATAGGTATAGCTCTTCGCCTTCGTTCGGAGTTGAGAGTACTGGTGGTTTCTGAAGGTGTTCGATCAGGTTGAGGAAGGCTTTTAAGCATTCATCGGTCCACTCGAACTTTCCTTTGTCTTTCTTGAGAGCTTCGAAGAAAGGGACGCATTTGTCAGTTGCTTTGGAAATGAATCTGCTTAGGGCGACCACCTTTCCGTTTAAGCTCTGCATTTCTTTTCGGGTGGAAGGTATCCTTATTTCTTTTAGAGCCCGGATTTGTTCAGGGTTTGCTTCAATTCCTCTGGAATGGACAATGAATCCTAAGACTTTTCCCGATGACACTCCGAAGGAGCACTTTAGAGGATTCAGCTTCATTCCATATCGGCGAAGTACCTGAAACATCTCGCTCAGGTGGCTTACATGATCGTCGGCTTTCCTGGACTTTACCAACATGTCATCCACATATACTTCCATAGTTCGTCCTATTAATTCCGCGAACATCTTGTTGACGAGGCGTTGATAGGTAGCTCCGGCATTTTTGAGTCCAAAAGGCATGACCTTGTAACAATATAATCCCCGGTCAGTGATGAAGCTAGTGTGGTCTTGATCGGGAGCGTGCATGGGAATCTGGTTGTATCCGGAGTATGCGTCCATAAAAGATAAAAGTTCGTGCCCGGCAGTGCTGTCCACAAGTTGATCGATTCGGGGGAGCGGGAAGCAGTCTTTCGGGCAAGCGTCATTTAAGTTGGAGAAATCAATGCACGTTCGCCACTTCCCATTAGCTTTCTTTACTAGTACCGGGTTAGCTATCCACTCGGGGTAGATGGCTTCTCGTATGAAGTCATTAGCAAGTAGGTTCTTTACTTCCTCGTCGAGGGCTGCTGATCGTTCTGCTCCCATGCTTCTCTTTTTCTGCTTTATCGGTGCCCTGGTGGGATCGATGTTCAGCATGTGGCATGCTATGTCTGGGGAGATTCCTGTCATATCGGCATGTGTCCACGCAAATACATCTAAGTTGTGGCGGAGAAAGTCGATGAGTTGATCCTTCAATTCTGTTTTTAGCTGAGATCCTATTTTTAATAGTCTGTTTGAATCATGTTTGTCTACAGATACGAATTGCATGGCCTCTGCAGGCTCAGCGGTAGCCTCCTCCTCCTTATCCCTGGGGTCTATTTCATTGAAAGGATCGCTGGTGTATCGAAGAGGAGGGGCTTTCTTTAGTTGCTATGCTTCCAAGCTTTTCATGCAAAGAGTAGTCTCTGCATCTTTCCCTTTATTCTTTCTATGGTTATTGCGAAGTTCAGTTACATAGCAATCTCGAGCGGCGTCTTGATCTCCTTCAACTTCTCCTATTCCGTCATCTGTTGGGAATTTCATCTTTAGGCACCACGGGGCTAGGACAATTTGGAAGTCAGACAAGTCTGGTCTTCCCAAGAAGGCGTTGTAGGCCGAGTGGTTTTCTATTAGTACGAACGTTTGTTTTCGCACAACGGAGCGGGGATGACTTCCTATTTCGACGAAGAGGTCAAGTTGCCCGAGGGGCATTTTCGCATCTCCAGTGAAACCGTGCAGGGGTTTGTTGCAGGGTGACACATCCTTCATTGACAGTTTCATTTTGTCGAAAGCATGCTTGAACAGGATATTTACGGAGCTTCCTGTGTCTATTAGAATTCGGAAAACTTTAGCTGGACCGAACCAGGCAGAGATGACCATGGGATCCATATGCGGATATTGTCTTCCTTCTAAATCACGCCTACTGAATATGATGTCGTCACTCTCTTTCCGTTTCGGGTGGCATTCTTCCATAATGGAGTTAACATAGCCTTCAGCATTTCTAAGTGACTTGCCGTATCTTTCCATCTCTACCCAGCTTCGGTCGGCGATGTGTGGTCCTCCCGAGATGGTATGGACCACTATCTTCTCTTGACTAGAGCCAGTGGTGTTGCGATTCCCTTCGCCTACTTCTGGAAGGGGTCGCTTTGAGTTTTCATTAGCAGGGGTTGGAGTCCTGTTCTGACCTTTCACATAGCGTTCCAGCCTTCTTCTTCTGATGTGTTCTTCGTTCAAGTCCCGGAGATGGTGGCATTCATTGGTGTCATGTCCGTGGGATTCATGGAAGCGGCAGAACTTTCCAGACTTGAGTGCGTTATCAGATTCTTTCTTGTGCGGGGGGCGCTTGTATCCGAGTTCGCCCTGAGTGGCGAGATAGATGTTTTCGATTGTTTCATTCAAAGGAGTGTAGGAGTCAAATCTCGGTCCTGGTCGATATTGGCATTTTTCAACTTTCCTGCCCCCAGCATTGTCTCTAGATTCATTTCTTCGAGTGTCCTTGGCTGTAGTGGGAACCTTGTCCGAAGTTGTCTTACCTTGTTGCCCTGACTGCCTCTCAGTGGCGGCGTCTTCAAGTCTCATATACTTTCCAGCTTCATGGAAGAAATCAGGTAAAGTAGCTGGTTTTTCCTTAGTTAGTCTTCTTGCGAACTTGGTATCTGGATGTACACCGCTACAGAGGGCCATTAGGGTGAGTTTCTCATCGGCATCTTGGACTACGGCCGCTGCGGCGTTGAACCGAGTTAGATATTGTTGCAGGGTCTCTCCGGATTTCTGTTTAACATTGGATAGAGAATAAGCATCCTTGGGTTGTTCTACATGGATGCGGAACTGGCTAATGAACCTTTCTTTCAACATCTCCCATGAGCTGATAGATCCTTGGGGCAGATGGCAGAACCAGGAGGTAGCTAGATCTGCTAGGAATAGCGGAAAGCATTTACACAGTACCCCTTCTGTTGCTCCGCTCATGAGCATATGCTGGGTGTATCTTTGTAAGTGTACGATGGGGTCGGAAGTTCCCTTGTAAGGTTCCATGGTTGGCATTTTCCATTCCCGGGGGGTGATGGCAGTTTCGATATTGCGGGTAAAGGGGCTGGTGACCCTAGCGCCTATTCCTCGGTCCCTTTGCTCCCGTTGGACGCATTCTCTGAACAGCCGTGCCATTCTTTCATCAGAATTTGGAGCGGATAGAAATGAACTTGGTTCTTCCCTGCGAGATCGGTCTCGTCCAGATGACCTGTAGGTATGGTATAGTCTATCACTTCTGACGTTATCCAGTGGTTGCCTCTGGCTGCTCGGATGCATGCTAGGACCAGCTACAGTTGCCCCCTGCCTTGATCTTCCCCTGTGGGGTTCTGTTTCGGGCATTTCCATGGGGTCAACTTCGGGCTGGGTTCTAGCTCGGCTCCGTTCAGCGGGGTTTCTATGATTAGGTGGCATGACTGGCTCAGCTACATCCGACCCTCGCCTGGCGCCTCCCCCGCTGGGTTCGGTTCCAAGCGCTTCCTCGAGTCGGAGTTCGGGCTGAGTCTAGGCGCGGCCCCTATCATTGTTGTTCCTGTTGATGGCTTCCTCGAAGAGGGAAGACCTTTGTTGTCTCCGAGATCCTCCAGATTGAGATTCATCCCATGATTCAGTGTTGCGGTTGGATTCTTCGACATCCCTCAAGCGTGACATGAGTTGGTTCACCAAAGCTGCTTGTTGGGATGCGAAGCGGTTAGTTACTTCCACCACAACTCTGTCTAGGTCTGCTCTAGTGATTACTGCCGGTTGTTCCGCGGCAGGGGCTGTTGGAATTGCCTGATCTACATGTGGCACTGCTGCTGTAGTGGGTTGGTTCTCTTGATCTGGATCCACTGGATTGGAGCGCTGCTAGTTGTAGCGTTCTTTCCCTTGTTGGCGTCTTTTCTTGGTCTGGAAGTCATGTTTCCTAGGCAATGAAGGATGCTATTGGGAAAGAAGGTTTGAATGAGGGAAGCTGAAGCTTCGATTTCGAGACTCTCAGTGAAAGCACCAAAAATGTTTGCGCAAAAAATGGGCAAACACCTCCAAGTCGTGAGATTTAATGGGTTTAATGTGATTCTTAATGATTTAGGTGAGTTATGTAAATATGAAAAAAGCAGGGACTGAAATGTAAAAGACACACAGATTTATAGTGGTTCGGCCAGAACGTGCCTACGTCCACTTTATATGTTATTATCTTCTTTCTTTCGGATTACAAGTACAATGCTTTGTGTACAGGTATATGAAAGTATATGAAAGTAGTTTGAAAGTTCCTTCCGTGCTTGAGCTCTCTAACTTGTCTGCCATTGTTGTACCCCTGCCCCTCTATTTATAGAGGGAGGCTGGGGGCAGGGGTCCTGAATGTATATAGCTGCTGGTGGGCCCGGGCTGAAGCAATCTGGCCTGGTAGTTATCTGGTTCGGCGAGGCTTCATTCGGCTGTGCTTAGAGAGGTTGGAGCTTGGTTCGGTCACGGTGGTCCGGTGATAGGCGTGGTCCGGTGGTGGTCTGGACAGGTCGTGTAGGGGAGGAGTGTTGGCTCGGTGATGGCCTTGGTCCGGTTGTACGTTGGTCCGGTAGGGTGTTGGAGAGGTTGGTCCGGTGGACCTGGACCGGTGAAGTCTGTTTCGGCAGGAGATTATGCCGAATGGGGTGGAGGTTGTGCCTTGCCAAATGGATATGGCCGAATGAACTATAAGTCGGGCTTGCCGAATGGACCCTTGGACATGAGTGTTGAGCGAACTCCTTACTAGATGGAATGGAGGTCGCCAACCCGGATGAAACTGCCGCTTCTTGGTCTCGAGATCTTCTGGGTGAGAATTCGCCCAACATTGCACCTTGCACCGTGGATGTTGCACCC